>CM060676.1:130962279-132225514 GCA_030686995.1 Artemisia argyi
CAAGCTAGGATCTCTAAATAGACAACTTTAATTCTTGGACTTCAAAAATTGATGGATTTCTTTGGTGTTCTTCACTTTGGCCGAACCAAAAAGATGGAGTGAAAGAGGATAGCATTTTTTTTTTTTTGTTTACTTGAACTTTATGATAGAATACATGTGTTATTAGGTGTAAGTAAAAATATCTAGGGGACATGGACATTAATAAGATGTAAATTTGGAAGATTTAGAGGAGGGGGGCCGGTTTTGGGTGAAGGAGGATGGGGAACAAGGCCCTAAAAATAGGGAAAGGTGTTTCCTAGAGAAATACTTGAAGTATCTGATAGTTAAGTGGTGTTTTGAGTATTATAGGGTACTGATTTAACTAGAAATAAATTTTAACGGAACCAATTAAAGTTTATCGGAGTTATAAAAATTATAAAATTATATTCCTTGAAAGAATCGGGTGTTTAAATAATTATCGAGTAAAAATTACGTAAACCGTCGTAATTATATACTTTTAATAAAACGTGTACCAATTAAATTTAAAACACCGGGTAAATTGAATAAATAATTTTTATATCAATATAATGAGTGTATAAATATGTTAGGATAATAATTGGGATTGTCGGATCAATTATTCAAAATAATTTGCTCGCGTGATAACGTTATTTATTAAATAAATATACGTATATAGAAATAATACAAACCCATGCATGAACACATGCAAATGATGTTACTGATGATATATGAACTATTTCTAGTCCGTATGAAATGTCCCTACTGATGATGCATGAATTCGCAGCTAAACCACCCTGGTTACACGAATTTAATTACCCGTAAACTAACTTTACGATGAAATGACTGATGCACATGAATAGTGTTCTCCCTCCGGAAATGAATAGTGTCATGTGAATAGTGAAATTTTCGAACGCTTCTCAGAATCTCAAACTAAGTCCGAAAACGATGAATAGTGATCAATGAATAGTAAATGATGAATAGCAACTTCCTGAGATGAATAATGAAATTTCGACGTTTGAAAAGGACCTGAAATTACGAGTTGTGACACTTGGTAATTGACTTGTATAGGTTCTGTGAAGCGGGAGTGCCTCTTCTTGTTGACCTTTCTATTTCCTGTTTGCTTGGTTGAATAAGGTACATATATTCTAATCTTTCAGTAAGGTTTCTTATGACTCATGATCCGTTCCATTGCCACTATTATGATTTCTGAACTTTATACGCATATCTTTTGTTCATTTGATAGTATGATTTAGTACGAAGACCCTTTTAAAAATATAACCTGATGACTTTTGAGAAAAACTATTTTTGAAATGATTTATGTGATTATGATACGATGCCAGTTTTATATGAGGGTTTTAATGATTTTTATGAAATGTGTTTTTAAAGGAATACTTTTACGACAAAAAGGTTTTAAATAATTTTCAAAAGTTCTTAATTTGTTTTATTCTCTAAGATTTCTCATGACTTTCTTTAACACCTTTTGATTATTTAACCTCAAATTTTGAACTTTGCTATGAATCTTTGCTATGAACCCTTTTGCTATTATGAACCTTTGATTTGAAACTCATGATATGAATCTTTGATTTGGACCTTCGACTTGAACCATTGCTATAATCCCTTTGTATGATCCATATTTGATCGATCCATTTCTGTTATGATTTGCTTTGATATTTGTTGTATACTATATTCTATTTCTTATAGCATTCCTATGCCATTATATGCTGCCCATTATTTGATTAAATTGTAGCTAGTCATGGGGAGTCCATGGCCTTGCCACTGATGCACCAGTGGTATTGACACTATCTGTGGAGGTGGGTTTTTGTCCACAATCTTCCCTATTATGCTATAGCACCATGGACATTATTATTATTGTTTGTATGCTTAGCCTAGAGCTTGGTATATGTATATCTGTTTTGCAGGGAGCGTATGGATGCATCCTAGGTACTTTGTTTCATTTTGAATTTGGTGAATGGGTATGTGTGTGCAATACACTCCATTTCACATTTGGTACATCGAGCTAGCTACTCTATGTGCAATTTGATATATGATTGTTTGGTATTTCTGTTAGTTCTACTTTTATATGATCCTTATTATCTTATCTTCTCTATTGTGATTAACCTATGTTTGTTTTTTTTCAATTGCTTAAACTTGTGATCCATTTCATTTTCATTTGATTCGTTTGATATTCCATATTCGTACTTCCTTTGATTATTTTCTGTTAGTCTTACTTTATGTTCTAGATTCCATGACCTTTTTCTCAGCAGGTTTGCTTGGACTCATTTCGCATTCGCTTTCGTTTTCCTTTGTTATTAGTTTTCATTTATTTATATCTGTTCACTTAGCTTTTTAAGCTCAGCCGTATTTCTTTTCCTGCGGCAGGTTTTAGTAGGAAGCTGGGTTATGAGTGGAGAATACTTTTGGGCTTAGAAGGCTTTACCTTGATAGCTATTCTGGACAAGAGATGACTAGAAGGATTACATTTTCAGACTTAGTATTCTCCTTTGTAACCTTATATTTCAGATTTTCCTTTGTAACCCTTCAGATTCTTTTGTATTACTTATGTTGTACGCTTGTATTTGCTTTGATATGTCACCATAATGTGGAACTTCTACCCTTGTCAGTTTGGGTGTTACAATTATGGTATCAGAGACCATGATGCGACTTGTAGTACATTAAACCTTGTCCTGTGAAGTTTGGACCTTAAGTTTCCACTGTAGGTGCTCATAAGACTACCTTTGAGAATTTGCTTTAGGATCTCCCCATAGGAACATAAGTTATAACCAGTGAGGAATGGGTAGACTATGACATCTATGTAAGTAGCATTGCTTCCGCATCACTCTGATTCGTGCCTCTACTCTTAATTAAGACTTATAAGAACAGTGTTTCAGAAGTTAGAAAGTTTTGCTCAACCTAAGCTTAGTAACCAAGTAAGTTTAGAAATACCTCGAGAACTACATGAATACCGTACACCATTTTAGTTTAACTTTCTGATTTGGATCACCATTTCAAATTTGTTCAATAAACACTTGGATACCTTTCCGACCACTCTTGAAGGTTGTTCGACCATAATATGTTTGACACATTCTGTGAATTCATTATTATGCTGGATATAAAATGTATCATTTGATACTATTTGACTCTGCATAATCCATTACTACTCCTATGAGAACTTTGCTAATTATTAACCATGGATGAAGGAAGATTTGTTCCCTCCCTTCGAATGATGAACTTGTTTGCTAATAATATCCTGGTATGGATTTGATATCTGAGTATGAGGATGCTGATAACTGATATTCCTTACATCTCACTTATAGAAATCAAATTTTCCGATGTTCTCTGATAAATCTTTTGGTATTCCCTCCTGCTTTGGAAGTAGAGTTGGCACTGAACTGATCTCAGTTGACGAAAACATGGTGCCGAAGAAGTCAAGAGATTGAAGAAGCTGATGGAATATGATTTTGTTCACCCTAGTGTTTGCTCTTGGGATGCTCCTATTGGTTTATGAAGAAGAAAGCAAGAAGTCCGTGTCAGTGTATCGACTATCGTGAATTCAACCGTGTCATTATCCGTAATCATTACCCATTTTTGCATATCAATGATCGATTTGGTTTACCTTTTAAACTCAGTATCTTATTGCATCATTTTAGATTTGAAGGATTGAAGAATGCAACCATAAGAACTTCTAAAAAGTGGGTTAACTAACCGAGAGTAACCTCTGTGAACAATTTCAGTTTTCATCGTGAATAATAAGGAAGGTGATAGGAAGTGGATGTGAATGTTTTCCCTAACTGATTTCTGAAGCTACTTTTTACTCGTTATAATCATTATGAGCTTGGATGACGCCAATTGTATTGGCTAATATGTCAACTATTTTTATGCATCTGATGGAATTTATGTTTCGCGAATGTTCAGAGATGAAAGAGAAACATGAAGACCATGCTCGTATTAAGTTAGAACGACCCTTGTTCTAGAGAAGTAGATTTGATCGGCATTCAGAGGTTGTAACAGACAACACTACCATGAATTCTATGAAGACAGAGTTTTCTCACAGAAAGGACCAAGGTTGAAGACCGTTATCGGAATTAGGAACTTTGAAGAAGAGTGGTAGAAGATGTTCACGACAGGCGTTACCGTTGAAGAAGCATATGAGAAGAAGAGAAAAATTGAGATAGGACTCGATTATACCTCATGCAGCACGTGGAGATTACAGTTCGGGCATCAAGACAACCGGACCGGAGGAGATGAGCTTTAACTCATAACCTACTAGAAGACCTGTCGAAGACACGCGGTCTTGATCCTCTATTCATTTTAGTTGTACTAAGATGAATGGATAGCAGAAGCAGACTTGCGGATAGAAGGATGCACAGAGATCATATCAGAGATTCGTGTTACTAACACCACAATTCCAAGAAGAGGTGCCGAAGGCTTGAGGGACCAGACTCAAGTTATAATTCCTTTTCACCGTATGATCAGATGGACAAGCGTAGACAGACTACTCGGACTTGGGTGAGATTTGAGTTCATGTATTTCAATGAACGGATTTTGAAGTAAACGTTTTTGGATGAGTTGATTCTGTAAAAGATGAAGTTATTTCATTTCAGCTTAACCCACTTAAGTTTCCGTTACCAATGACCAGATCCTTTGAATGATTTAAGTTCACTGTTAGCAATTCCGTTCTGTGTTCATTCTGCATGCGTTTGGAAGATGATTTTGTTATGAGAATTTTGACGAATTTTGGAAGACCTGACGCCTTGACGACGTGTTTCATTTGATGCTTACTAGATTTCGTTACGTTATTTGTATTTTCTGTTTCTCTGATTTTTTTCCGTGAATGATATTTCGATTCAGACCTACCCTAGGAGGTAGAAGGACAGTTAGGTGGTTAAGATAAGATGTTTAGTTCATGACTTGAGAAAAGTATTGATACGTGGGAATTGCACCCTCGCAACAGGTTTTACCTCTCAAGGGATCTTGAGAAGCTTACAACCCCCACCAGGCAGTGTACCTGATCGTTGTAGTATAGTATAGTGACAAGTACCGGGGGATTGATCGTTCAACTCAGGAATAGTGTCGTTAGGATTGAAATTAATCTAACTAGGTCTAAAGGTGAAGGATGATTCCTTTTGTATTTTTATGTTTTTTTGGAAAACAAGTAAAGATCTCGGATTTTTGGAAGAAGGAGCGAATTAGTTGCTAGTCAACTAACCCAAAAGCTACTAATTAAACTAATATGCAAGAAAAGTAAACTAGGGTTCTACAAGGGAAGTGAAGCGTATCTACCTATGATATGCTGCTCCTTGCTAGCTATCCAATTCTACCTATTGAATTGTCACATCCTTGTTTTAATTGACGGGTTGTATTCCTTAATACCATTCGTAGGGCCGTGTACAATATTCCCTAACTCTATAAGCTCTTACTTCACTCCTATGTCGAGCCGTTAAAAGCTCCTAACATGGGATCATTAGAATTCACTTATGCATTAAATACAACCAAAAATCATAGTACACCTCCGATCATGTTTCTCAAGACGTTCAAGCAAGTTACCAATTGGAAGTTTGCCAGTTTTCTTAAGCCTAACATCGATATCAATCAACCAAACAAGAGACAATAGGAAACAATAATTATAAACTAAACCAATTAGACCTATCGAAGTGTCACACCCTAATTGATGAAGATAGATACAAACATCAACAAGGAATCAGTAAGATCTAATCAATTATATACAAGTTTCACACAATCATAAGTAGACACAAGGTGAATTAGCAAAACATAATCAAAGAAGGACAAGCAACAATAATAATGAAAGACATAATTATGATAGAATCAACAAACCATTATAAGATGTTTATGGAGTGATTGAAACCCTCTAAGTTGCTGGAAAAACACCTACCTAAACCCAGGAATCGACCTTAGGGTTTAGGGCTTACAAAAAGTGAAGTAATAAGGTTATATTTATAGGCAGATTTTCTGTCGGCCCGATCTTGACAGCGTCAGACCAACCTTGACGGCGTCAAGACCATATTTTCTTTACCAAATTGTAGATCTTTTCGTCCCGATCGTTTCCTTTTTTGAATCGCTCAAATCCGAGTTCGTATGCAAAAGTTATGGCCAAATCAGTGTAAGCTACTCCGCGCGTAAGTTATGATTGTCTTGGTCAACATGTGACGGTTTTACTAAGGTTTCTTCTTATGTAAGCCTTCTTCCTGACGTCGTCACTCTATATCATCTGACGTCGTCAGGTTAAATCCTGACGCCGTCATGTATAAACATGTTCTGGGCCGTCGCATGTAGCTTGCTCTTGACGGCCTTGGTGACGCCGTCATGTATAAATGCCTTGAACTCTTTCTGGCCCGTCACGTAAAACTTGAATTATCCACCCCTTTATCAATGAGTGACGGTGTCACCTTGTAGAGCTTGACGCCGTCATGTACTGTTTCCAGCATGGATTCTTGATTTTCTCGTTTTCTTCATTCTTGAGCATAAAAACGTCCAAAAAGCTCCAAAATGCTTCATATTCCAGAAATCACGTCCCAAGTACCTAAAATGACAAAAGGAACGATTTAGGGCAATATTTGATCAAATAATCACGATTTAGGGCTTAAATGACCCCCTAAAAGCGGTACACTTTTCGCTTCATCAAGTATGATCATCAGGAGGGCATATTTATATGATGCTAGTATTATGACGTCTGGCCAACGTGATAATACTAACATCATATAACGTGCACTTGTTGTGATCATAGGATAACTTGAGGAGTGCCTTAGAAGCCTTAGAATTTCTGATATCTGATTGAGATTATATGCGTTTAGTGAGACTTTAAGTCCATTCTACCCATATGCTTAATCTGCCTTCACCGTTATATGATTCGATACGTATGGATACTTGACACGCGTTTGCTGACCTCTGTACTTCCAATAAGAATCTTAAGTTCTGTTGTAGGGATTTCTGCCATTTGATGTTATCAAACAATCTATTTATGTCAATATGGATTCGATATGTTATTATGAAGGAGTACACCCATGCTTTGTTTTATGTATGTCTCACAATCGTTGAATCTGTTTCATGATGATCTGCTATGAGTAAAGATATGAGATTTTGGATTCTGAGGAAAAGAATATTCTGTTTGTATATGTGAGAGAACCTCTGAAAAGTTATATTGAAGACGAGACTATTTAAGGATATAAAGAATTAAGCATTTGTATCATCCCCATATTTTCTGCGATTCGATACGTTCTCATCTGATTTGTCTAATCAAATTCTGCGGACGATATATCCGTCAAATCCTACGTTTTCCGTGTATCTCTTCTGAGGGTATATGATTATCATCTGTTACGTCTGGTATATTATTCTTTTGATTTGGATTGAGTATGGTATGTATTTTTTGAGGAATCCGAAGCTACCTTGATCAACAAGATAGAGTCATGAGAAACAAGTCACTCACATTTTTTGTTCACGGTCCGTTGTGTTTTCCGTTTTGATTTCTTTTCAATTTCGCGGACGAAATTTTCTTTTTAGAGGGGAAGAGTTGTAAAACCCTAAAATCTCAAACATATGAATTTCCCAAATTACCCCTCTATTCATGAACCAAAAAAATAACTATATAAACTAAAACCCAAGTAATTAAATCCTAAAACATTTATAAGATACTTAAACTATTATAATGTAATGTACATAACTTAGTTACCTAATTTTGAAATGTAAGCTACAACTAAAGTGCATCCTACACATTTTCTATGTTGCTCTTGGGCCAAAGATCAATTACAAAATACAAGATATAACTATTGGGCCATAACTAATTAAAGGATACACAAAATAGGCCCATTCCAATCTATCCTGGGAGATAACGATTGTAAAGTCATGGGATCCCACAAATTTCGGTCATTTATGATTCCCTTCTCCCTATATGAATGTTTCATTCCAACATTAGCTCAATTACATTAAATGGCATTCTCTAAAAATTTTTGCAAAACACGCTTATAAACCCTAAAACAATAGGTGGCGGCATACTTTAGTTCTTCTCATTTTTCGATCTAAAGAAGCTGGTTACGAAGGCTTGTTGAAGGTGCATTGGGTCGTGATTATTGGTATACGTAGGTGGAGATCGGTTGTGTTCATTCTGGTTTGGGGTGTGGCTGGATCGCGGTATACGGATTCGAAGGTGTTGGGTTATTTTGGATTCGGTTTGGTGTTGATCTGACTGGCTTCTTGTTTTATTCCTTTTTATCACGTAAAAAGGGTTTGTGTATAATCCTTATTATTTTATGTTTTCGTTTTCGATCTCCTGATTCACATATAAGCTATCACGTTAACAAGCTATAAATCGGATATATATAGTATGCATTTATACATATGAAATCTAGCATGAAATGATAATAATGAGGTCGCATAAAATCGTAGAACTCATCACATGAAATACTGATTTTGGAAACTAATCTAGTAGATCCGCATGTTACTTCGACTCATGTATTTTCAATCTTTCTTTCGATCTGATGTATATGATAATCTAAATCTGTAACGGGTTAATATAAAAGAGATATACATGCATACATGTTTCAGTTTTGTTGACTCGAATTGATAAAAGGATACGCATGAAATCATGAATAGAACATCTGATAAGATTGACCTATAATTATAGAAATCAAATCTGTTTTGTGTACGTTTTAGATCGATACATACAAGACCATAATCTGTTTTGGAAACATTTTTATATGAGCTAAAAAAACAAGAATACTAAATATGATAGAAAATGAAATTAAATAAAGAAGTGTTTCGGAACCATTTTGTGTAGCGAGAGTTAGTAACTAGCATGGCGAATCGAATCGTCTTTCATGCAAGATATATATTCGAATAAGAAGCAGTAGCAACATGTATAGTAAATTGGTTCAAATAAACTAAAATTATGAATATTTCACTTTTAACCTTTAATTTTAATGGAGTTTACATTTTGACCCTCAACTTTATAATATTGGCATATGAAACTCTAAAATTGTAACGATTGCACTTTTAACCTTAATCTATCATAAAATGTCATAATTAACCCTAACCTAATAATCATTTTTAGTATTTTAACTTAATTACATTTCATTTAAATCATTTATTGCTAATTCTGGAAATTTACCATAACGGGAAACTTTCTAAAATCTGAAGATATTCTAAATATGAAAGCTTACTATTTATGGAAACTTACTAAACCAGGAAACTTACTAAATATGGAAAATTACTATAATTGTAAAGTTACTAAAAATAGAAAGTTTCTGAAAATGGAAAGTATACTAAAATGAGTAACCTAATTCGTATGGACTTAAAAGTAATCCTTGGTAATTGACTTGTATAGGTTCTGTGAAGTGGGAGTGACTCTTCTTGTTGACCTTTCTATTTCCTGTTTGCTTGGTTGAATAAGGTACAGATATTATAACCTTTCAGTAAGGTTTCTTATGACTCATGATCCGTTCCTGTTAGGAATACAATTATTCCTATAGAAGACTCGGTCACCTAATTATTGTAATTGCATTGAGTTAGCTCGTAGTTAGTTTAGTTTTTAGTTAGAAGTAGATTAAGTAATATTGTGGAAGAAGGACGGGTCTTTACCCACTGTATGCCTGATCCACAGCCGGGGTGTGGGCGTTTTATCATTTATTTGTTAGGTAGTATAAATACCCCTCTCCACATGTGGAGAGGTTGGACCTTCTCTCAATCTCAATCTAATATTCCAAATTTTCTTTCAAGGTTCCATTCTTTCTTTCTTTCTCTTCTTCTCCTTAATCCATACGACTACACAACCACAAGTACTTCATGTTTGTGACTTAATTTAGTATCCTACAATTGGTATCAGAGCCAAGGTTTCATCTTAGGGCCTTGGTGAATCCTATTTGGTGTGGTTTGTGTGGTTTTGTCATTTAGTTGTGTTTTTCTAGAAAACATCTTGGTTTGATTTATCTAGTGTTAGTTGACATGTTAGAGGTGTACTTTTATGATCACTTGTGTTAGTATTACCCTATTTCCCAGTTGGTTAGGCCATTTCACACGTATTTTTGAAGATTGAATTGAGTTTGGGTCGGATTTCTTTGTTGCGGTTAACTCCACTGATTCATTGCTTGACTGCGGTTTGCTACTTGATTTCTGCAGTTAGCTATCTACGTTTACTATTTTGAGTTAATAGACAAAACGCAATGATAGTGACAGATTTGGACTATTGGGACTTGCGATTAGTGTCTGTGGTTTAGTGGTCTGTGGTTAAGTGCCTGAGATTTGCTCCTGCGGTTTACGTCTCTCTGCGTTTACCTCCTAGTGTTTATCTCATCCTGCGACTACTAAATTGCGGTTTGCTCCTGGATTGCGACTAACTCTCCTGATCTTGAGTTTTGCTCTCATCTGTGGTAATCTCAGTGTTGCGGTTACCTATACTTAGCAGCGTGTTTGGTTTTAGAGATTATCTCCTAAGTATTGGCAATCTATTAAGTGGTGAGATTCGTGTGAGTGGTGAATCACTTTGCAATTAGTGAATGGTTGTAACTTAAGTCGTTTCTGTTAATCTAATTGTGATCTGACGTTGTGGGTTAATCCTTACGATTTGACTAATCTCAATTGGAGTTATCGTAACTTGACTTTTCACAACTATACACCTAGTGCAAACTGTAACCAACCTGCCTCATCATGACAACGTCTCCTGATTCAGTAATTCCCGAAATTCTCAAATTATACGACATGGTTGATGTACCGTTGACTTCTAATCTGTATCTACAAATGACCGGACTCGTGCCTGATAATGACTCAATGGTACAATCGTGCTTGGATTCTCAAGAGAATGTGATTCATCAGTCAAGTAAATTGCTTGAATATGCAAGGGAATGCCACATTGAATGCTTTCAAATGCTTCAGTCACATCTTTCTGTGCTGTTAGAGGGTGATGGATTCAAAATGGGGTTTGAACGTGTATTCACAACTCTTTTCGGTCAAGATGTTCAAACATTCACAGATATTATGATTCTGAATTTGGATCAATTACGACAACAACTGGACCGAGAAGAAACTACTAATGCGGGATCCTTAGCTGTCCTATGTGTGCTCAGCAAACAATTGCAGAGCTTCATAAAATCAAAATCTGCCATGATATATGACTACGAGAGTCAAATGACTATGAAGTGTTTTGCTGACCACACAGAAATAGATGTTGACACTTTCAGAGACATGCTACTCCAATACTTGGATAAGGTTAAGGAGTACATCGAGGAAAAGGCAAAGCACGAACCGGTGTATAAAGACAGGGTAGAGACACACGGGGTACAATCAAGAGATGGTATTGAGTATTTGGGTTTAGCATCGGATGCTGAGTCAGTCATCACAGAATGCATGGATTCAGAAGCCGATAAGATTGACACTTCTGACAAGTTGGTGACCCATGCTATGGACAATATGCTCAGACCTGTGCAACCACTTGACTCAAGTGATGAGGTATCGTCAATTGATCAACATAATATACTCTCTAATGTATGTCATCATACAGATCAAATTAAACCTTGTTATGACACAAATCTGTTGGAAAAGACTGACAGTTTACTCTCCTCTAACTCAACAAATATGTGTCATAAACGGGGAGAAAGTGATCTGTATGATGAAAGTTCTTGCCTTAAGGTTGAGTTTTCTAAGACAATGGACCAGAACATGGTTGAAAAAGAGACATTTAATCAACTTCTAAAAAGGTTCTCACAACTGGAAAAACATTGCATTTCACTTGAATTAGAAATACAACAAAAAGAAGAATGTCTTCAAAATAGCAAACCTTGTTTGAATCCGGAATTGCCTGGACTTAATGAATATTTTTTGATAAACAATCTGAAAACTCAGCTGCAAGACAAGGACTTAATGATCAACAGCCTAAAAAATCGAATTAAGATGTATGAGCATCGTAATGAAGCCAAATGGAAACATGAAATTAATGAAACTGAATGCAAAATGGCTAAATTACGCATGCAAAATGAGACTTTGAAGGTTCAATGTAAAGAACTGCGTGACTCAATCAAAAATATAAAAGCTAAGAATATCAATCTGACAACCTCTCAGTTAACTAAACATAATGATCTCACTGCTCAAAGTCTGACTACATGTCCCATAATTTCTGGTGAACCAAGTGTACCAAGTTGCGTTACAAAGATTCAAATGAATGCTAATCTTTCAAAACCATCTATCTTGGGAAAACCTGTGTTTAAAACAGTTGGTAATCATTCTACCATTAGACAACCAAATGTTTTTATCTCTGAAAGACAAAAATTCTCAAAAACTCAGTTTGTCCCTCAAGTAGATAAGAAACGTGTTTTGATTAAGTCTGGGAACTCAAAAATTAAAACTCATAATCAATTGGTCAACACTCAAGTTAAGGTTCAGTATCATAAATCAAATGGCCACAAACCTGAAATGCCCTTAAGACATAGACCAAGGAAATCAGACAACCGAACCATTCACCATAAGAGTATCACAATGCGTAAAATACCATATAAGCTTAGATCTTCTTGTATATGGGTACCAACTGGAAGGATATTCATGATGAATGGTAACAAATGGTCACATGTGTGTACGAAAGACATTGAAGTTTCAAAGGGCCTACACAACAGTTTTAAGAAAGTCCTTGTGTGGCAACCAAAGACACTGATATCTCCCATGGTTGGAGACATGTCTAATCTCAAGTGATGTATGATCATGTGGACTCCTGATTAATTCCTTTCAGGACTCATTCTTCACTTATCACTAACTGACTTATACCCGGTGTATTTCCTGTTCATAGTTTGTGTATATATATTTTGCCTATTTTGCACTCATTCTCTCTTTATATGTTCTTTCTTTTTATATATTTCCTGTTCATAGTTACTGTGTGCTTTTTCCCTGTTATATGCTGCTTTAGTTGTTATGTTGTTTCTCGACTTTATCCGGTCTCGTGGTGTAATTCGTGCTTCCTGTAGACTATTTCATCATATATGTCACAGTTATAACTCCAGGGACCACTTTGTACACATGAACTTATGTCAACTAAGTGGTGTAGTAGTACAAGGGCTAGTTTTGTCACTTTTCCTATATGTTTTCCCACATATAAGTAGTTTTTTTTCTTGCGGTTAGTCACATGATCACAAAATATCATCTCACTATTCACTATACACTTGAATTAAACGCAGCCGTGTCTTGTTGCATTTGGTGTTGATCCCATAGGTTGGTTTGACTTCTACACGTGATTTCCAGTTTATCCCAGTGCCACTTACTCACTCGTTTTGCCATTCTTATTATTTAGGTGGTGGAGTTAATGGTACGAGTCCCACGCGTGTGATAATCATTAATAGGTTAGATTGTGTTTGTTCTTTACTGCATTTGATTGTTCCTTATCTCTGCTACTGTGTTACATCGTGTAATGTCACTGAGAATCGTTTGATTAGGAACGATTGCGAGTAGGGGAGTAGTTCTTAGTGGAGTGCGTTTGGGATGGTGCGTTAGTACTAGGATTTCACTATTGTTGTTGTTATTCCCTTATGTAATCTTCAGATTGTTTGATTAAGCCTTTGTCAGTGTGATCTGGATTGATTGGGGCTGTTTTGGTGTGATGTTTCTTGATTGCGTTTAACGCTCTTTCTTAATTGCGGTTAGCTCCCTTTCTTGATTGCGGTTCACTCAATCGCATCAAATATTGCATTGCGGTTAACTGTGCTTGCGATTAATTTAGTCTGCGTATAACTAGCTCTGCGTTTAACTCGTCTTGCGGTTACCTCAACTAGAGGGTTACGTGTCTTGCGATTAATTGTAATTTGATTAACTGTTTCTGTGTCTAGCTAGTTATGCGGTTAATCCGTCTTGCGATTAACTCGCCTTGCGGTTACCTCAACTAAGGGGCGACGTGTCTTGCGGTTAACTCGCTCTGCAGTTAGCTCGCTCTGTGGTTAAATTACCCTACAGTTAATTCATCCTGCGGTTACTTGTGATTGCGGTTAACTCGATCTGCATTTCTATCTGATTGTGGTTTGATCTATCTTGTGGTTTTTCCCAATTTGGCATATTAGTTTGTGAGAGCTTATCTCTACTAGTTTCAACCTAGTTTTTTTGTGATCATTTATTCATATCTCATGGTATACATACGTGTTATGCTTCCAGTAGTTGCCTTTTGCCACTGTCATTTTGTGATGCATGATATCTATCATTGATCTATTTGTTATTTGTCTCTGCATTCTCTATGTGCTCATAAGTACATATTATCCTGTTACCTCTATCACGGTTCTCTCATGGATCTGATGATATCACCTTGTTATGTGATGTCATGGATTCACTTGTAACTAACTCATACAATCCCGTGTGTTTGCTTTTTATGGTGATTTGTGTTAAATGCAGATAATATGGCAGAACCTAATATCGAAGGATCATTGGCTCCACCAGTTCGTTCTGACAACGATATCCTCCCGTTCAGTAAATGGGTAGCTATTGGGAAGAGTAATTGTTATGTAAAGACTGACAAACCTCATAATCATCCCATATTCCGAATGGCCCTGGATTTACTTAAGAACACCACATTCTTCAATGCTTTCACTGCATCATCTACAATCCCATCCATTTACATACAACAGTTCTGGAATACCATCTGCTATGACAGAGATAACAACACATACAAATGTCATCTGGATGAACACTGGGTGAACATCACGAAGGAAACTCTTGGCAGTGCACTTCAAATATTACCAACTGGTGATAATGTGGAGTACACTCCCCCGCCTAATCCAGCTACCTTACTTAGTTTTGTCAATGAACTTGGGTATCCTACACATGTTTCAACACTATCCACGGTCATCACTCACGACTTCTATCAACCGTGGAGAGCCATCGCAAGTCTCATTAACTTATGTCTGACGGGCAAAACCTCTGGCTACGAAAGACTGAGGGCTCCATCTCCACAAATCCTCTGGGGAGTTGTCAATGGGAAGGATGTTAATTTTGTTGAAAGAATCTGGGAGGAATTCAGTCAGTCCATCCACTCGTTCCTGGTTGATAAAGCGAATCTTGAAGCAAACAAAGATGGAAAGAAGAGATCTGCCAAGCTTCTAATCCCAAGCATTCGATTCACAAAGCTGATCATATTAAGTCTTCAACGATCTCTCAAATTTCACCCTAGAGAAGACTCTCCTCTTCATCAACCCACAGATGAACATCCAGTAGGTTATCTCAAGTACGATGCTAAAAGTACAAGCGAAATAATCTTTGGTATGGATATTCCAAATGCCCTACTCACTCGTGATATTCTCACTGCACCATATTATGGGGAGTACATCAAACTTCTGAAGGCAAGTCGGGAAACATCTGCTAGTGAGCCTTCCTTGTCCACCAAGTCTGAAAGAACTTCATCTAAGAAACGTAAGGGTGTGACAACCTCAGCTGCCTCTTCTGAAGGTACTAAACGGGTGAAACGCAACACTGGGAGCAAAAGACCCAGCTCCAAGAAAACTCTGCCAAGTGAAAATGATCCTGAAGATGCACCTAGTACTACACAATTGCCTCTTTCAGAAGAAGAAATGGTTCAAATTGCAACTTCAGAAAGTTTGAAGGATGCGTACATGCCACCGGTACCTCCAGTCAGTGGTGTCATCATCAAAGAACCTGAGTCGGACAAAGGTCAACAACTCCAACATGTATAAGGTAAAGGTAAGGATGTCGCTAAGGAAGAACTGGTTGCACACACTCTGTTGAAAATATCATCTCCTGCCTCCAAATCAACCAGCACCAAGTATATCTTCAAAAGACGATCTCCGTCATCCTCATCTGCCAAAGTGTCCCCTGACAAAACATCATCACCTAGCCTGGGGCAACCTGGTAACTCAAGTGGCTCAGAAACTGATACCAGCTCAACACTCAAAGGTGATGACTCCAACTTAGCTACCCAAGACGTCACCAGTAATAAACCTATGCAGGATAAAGCTGTTGGGTCTGAAACACCTATTGACCCACTCCATGACGAGTTTGTATCCACTGCTTATCCCGACTTACAAGGTAATCTCAAACTCAAGACCGATGATCCTAAGCTCGCAATGGAACCTGACAGCTCTACTGGAACTCTGGCTTCATTTAAGAACCTTGACACCTTTGGAGATCAATTCCTAGTCGATAAGCCTGATGATGTTGAAGGTGACAAGTCTGGTGATGAGCGAGAAGAATTTGTCTCGATGGTTGATGTTCTTATACAACAAGACACTTCTACTATCCCTACTAGGTCTACACCATCTCCTACTGCCGCAACTAACAACACTGACACCACTCAAGCAGCTGCCACTCAAGAGAAATCCACTAATTCCGCTAAGATCACAACCCCTTCCACCACTGAAAAGAAATTAGATCATGGACTGGATGATTTAGCTAGTATTACTGCTGGCGTTGTTCAAGACAATCTCATCATTCATGAGACGTTGGAAAAGCATGCTTCAGTGTTAAGAACAATGGTGAATCTCGACTTGCCTCAAACAATTAAGAATCACGGCAGCAGATTATACAAGTTAGAAAATCTCAATCTCGAGCAACAAGTATCTCAGGCCATCAATGAACAAGTCGCGGAAGCTGTCAGCATCGCTCTCGAAGCTCCCCTCAGATCCAGATTCAAAGACTTACCCAACAATGACATGAAAATAATTCTGCAACATAGTATGTATGAGAAAGGTCAACATACAGGACATGAGGCACATGTCAAATTGTATGAAGCTTTAGATGCCTCTACAAGACAAGATAATGCTGAGGAACACGCCAGAGACATGGAAATAGAAAGGAAGAGGAAAAAGAGGCGTCAGGGTCATCCCAGGCCCCCATCGGGATCACCTCCACAACCTCCTCCACCTCCTCCACCTGCTGGGGCATCTGGTCCATTGGGCACTTCTACTCTACCTGGTGGTTCTCAATCTCGTACTATGCCATCACAACCCACCTCATCATCAAAGAAACAACAAACTGACAAGTCTTCTAAGCCAGCACCATCCAAACAAGCCAAGCAGGTCAAGTATGCTGCATGGACCTCCATTGACGCTGGCACGACCTCTATTGCATCTCCTGTCAATGATGATTAACTGGCAGATCAGAAGAGGGAACAGTCCAATTAGGCTCGGGTGAGTGTGACTGCTCATCATCAGGTTTCCACCACGACTCTTTATCTTCTTTAGTTAGGAGAACAAGTGGTGGATCAGTAGAGTCACTTCTGGCGAACGATTTCCACCACTGCTTTTGCGGGATATGAGTCGTGGAAGCATCATCAGAAGAGTCAGTAGGTTGTGGAATGAAGGATTCTTCATTAAAGATCTGTATCTGCTCCACCTTCAAGGAAAATTACATCACCTGCCATCTCGTGAGAAGAAGATTCTTGTGTTTGCTGTACTTCATTGGGTCCGGGGTATCGTCATCAAGAAAAGGGTCGAAGACTTCCAGCTTGGAATCGAAAGCTATCAATCCCAGCTCAATCTCACGCGACCTCTATGGGATGTTACTAGTATGGAACCGGTTGCTGATTTTACGATCAAGGAATCTCCACTGGCCGTGATATTTCGTCACAATTACAATGTCCCGATGGTCTTGTGCTTCAATGAAATACACAAGTTCAGTGATGGTACATTACATATGGTCGAAGAGGCTTTGGACTTCAGAGTTAAAGAATACCATGTGTATAACTATGGATCAAGAAGGTATACCAACCACTGGACTGATCACTACCTGACACTGAACAAGAAATTCCTGGCTCGTATTCATTAAAGATTGAAGTTGAGAAGAATATTTCTTAGTTTGGAGTGCTACGTGGGTGGCAGAGTTCGATCTGGAGACTACCGCCTTCTACAGCGCACTGAATGATATTTCATGTGGAGGGGTGCCTTGTTTTATGTTGTATTGTGGGTGATGTGATGTTTTGTAACTTGTACTTTATAAACTTTCTGACCAACTCTCTTTGATATCCCTATAGCTCTTATAGTTTTCGTACATATCTTAAATCTACTAAAATTGTAAATAGAAATATATAAAACCTCTAAAAACCATAAAAATCTGAAAAATCATAAAAATCCAAAAAATATTCTTCTCACGACATGTCTCTTGTGTAATCAATATTATGTACGTTTCTAGAAATGTCATTCAATAATGACACGGAATCATAAACATGCTTGAGCAAGAGTTTTTTCGGTTTTTGAATAAAGTCTTTTTCTAAAACATGTCGTTTCTCAAAACATTCTTCAAAACTATGGCTTATAGTCACTTCAGGCTGTAACCCGGACTTCAAAATAATGGCTTGCAGTCATTTCAGGCTGTAACCTGAACTTCAAAAATATGGCTTGCTATTACTTCAGATAGCAACCCGTTTTTCAAAATGGGGAAAACACGTCGCCAAAAAGACGGTTGTTCCTTTTACCGGGTAAAGTTCACCTGGGCATGGATTACTTTATATCCATGTTTCCTTGATCTAATGTACGCTTCAGTGCATTATTTCATGACAAAGAAGAGAAATCTTCTTTTTATCGCCAAATACTTTCCCTTCTATCATTTTTCCGGAAAGTATTTGTGCAAAACTTGGTGGTACCATGAGATTTTGATTGAAAATCAAATTGAACTCAAAATTTTGATACAATTTTTCACTCAATCAATGACTAATATTTTATGAAAATATTTCAGTTTTAACATCCGTCATTGATTGAGGTGGAGAGGGATTTCTCAAAATTTTATGTATCATCAGAACTCTCCACACTTTGTACAAACATCTTGCAACAAAACGAGTTGTGATGGTTATGTGTCAGAATGAGAACTTTTTCAAAGAGTTTTGGTTAAAAACTTCAAATCTTTTGTAAACTTATCAAATCTGACACATAACAACCTCCCTCACAGATTGAGGGGGAGCAAGAAAAAGGTTCCTATTTTATCAGAAAATATTAAAATTGACCGCATTTCTCTCCTAAACGTTTTCTAAATTATTTAAATCAATTGAGATCAAAAATCTCGAAAGATTTGAAATTTTTGATCGGGGGAGAGAATGTGATTTAAATATGAAACATGATAATCAAAAGTGATATTTTGGACTCAATAAATAGGCTCCCACATATGTGCTAAACACTTTCGAATATCGATGCACATATTGAGGGGGAGCAAAAGGCGTTTGTGGAAGTAATACCAAAGACCGACCATTTATCTTTATGCATGGAGTTATAAGGATGGTTAAGGTTAGGTATGAGTTCCAATGATCCACCAGAACCGGAAGGATCTTCCCAGGGACAATCCACTAGATAGATTAGAAGTCCTTAGGAATGATTAAAAAAAGGAGAAAAGTGAGAAAGGGAAGAGTGCAGACTGAGATAGAGCTAGGACTGGAACAAACCCAACAAGGTTCTAGTGATGAAGTCTTGGTAAGCACTGAAGGGTTTGAAGAATAAAAAAGAAATGTAATGTGAAAGGGTGAAAAGAAATAGCCCTCCATATATTCAACCTTAGGGCAGAAACCGGGTTCAATTCATAAGCTACTGGCGGTTACTAAGGTAACACCGGTATTGAAGACAAGACGTCATGGACCCAGTGACGCATTGCACTAAACTTCCCAACCACTCAAGTTCTCTTAAAAGAGCTTGTTTCATTCTCACGGGGAGCCCTGTGCTATGTATCGACTGCTCATTGCGAGCTATGTTGATACCTAAACATGAGACGCCTCCCCAGTCTCCAGGAGCGGATGAAAATGCACTATTGAGTCTAGAGCCATGAGATCATCCATAAATCTCGATAGGACACATTCCAAATATGCTTATTGTTTCACACAATGTGGAAAATAAGATAAAATATTTAGAGTCCTATGCATTATCCTTGTGGCATTGCCAAAACATCCAAGTGGTATGAAAATATTCACAATGAAGATGGAAATCCTTCTAGAGCGAACGTCACTCAAGCTCTTGATAGGTGACATGTGAGATCCATCTTGGATCAATGATCAAGTGACAACTGGAAAGCAACTATGGTGCGATTCAAATATTGAATCAAACTTGTTCCAGGATATGGATTGACGGATACTTTTGCAAAAACCTTTCAGTATGCTCACAAACTAATTTTCGAGCACATTGATTGTGTACACTATTTCAAACAAAAGTATTTTTTTATGGAAATGTGATTCTGAGCATAAAACTCTCGTCGTGTCTCAAAAATGTTTATCATATGACACGCGAGTGATTTCTATAAATCAATTTCTCATCAATCCGTGAATACTTATTCACCGATTCACTCTATCGTGTTGTCTGCTTCGAGACGTTCCGGTATGAGAACATGCTAAGTATGAAGATTCCGAAGTGGATTCTTTGGAAAATTCATTACTACAAGCTGGAAATTCCTGTCAAGGAGAGTCTTCTTTAAAGAGACTCTACCTGATCACAGGTCGGTTTTCACAAAACCGGAGGGTAGTCTGTCCTCGCAGAACGAATGACAAAGCCATATTCGTTCTCTATCTTTATTACTAATTGTTTTATTTCAGGGACACATATAAAGATGGCGTTGATGGCTCCTATCTCTAGCTGAATCAGGTCAATCCATACCTCATGCTCACACATCCTCCTCTCTATCAATGACGATGAGAGACTTGCTATAACAAATGTTGAGAGACTATCAACAACGCTTCCGCAACTCTGATGAAAAACAGAAAAAGTCTCCTGATCCACAAACCTGATGTAAAGTCTCTAGATCCAGAAGGGTGTGAGCATGATGGTCCTTAAGTCACTACATCACATGAAGGCGATACTACTGTGGATGAGCTTGGAGATTTACTGTGGCTGATGATCTCAAAGAAGCTCAAAGATCACACATCTCAAAGGAACTCCAAATCACAAGTTCATTGCTTGAAGTACAAAGTGTGCTAAAAAGTGAAGAATCAGAACCTACAAGCTACAAAGACTTAAGAAGGCTTGAAGATCAATGAGCTCAATTTCCAAGGTGACCTCGCTTAGGGGGAGATTGTTAGGAATACAATTATTCCTATAGAAGACTCGGTCACCTAATTATTGTAATAGCATTGAGTTAGCTCGTAGTTAGTTTAGTTCTTAGTTAGAAGTAGATTAAGTAACATCGTGGAAGAAGGACTGGTCTTTACCCACTGTATGCCTGATCCACAGCCCGGGTGTGGGCGTTTTATCATTTATTTGTTAGGTAGTATAAATACCCCTCTCCACATGTGGAGAGGGTTGGACCTTCTCTCAATCTCAATCTAATATTCCAAATTTTCTCTCAAGGTTCCATTCTTTCTTTCTTTCTCTTCTTCTCCTTATCCATACGACTACACAACCACAAGTGGTATTGACACTGTCTGTGGAGGTGGGTTTTTGTCCACAGCGTTCCCTATTATGCTATAGCACCATGGCCATTATTATTATTGTATGTATGCTTAGCCTAGAGCTTGGTATATGTATATCTGTTTGGCAGGGAGCGTATGGATGCATCCTAGGTACTTTTTTTCGTTTTGAATTTGGTGAATGGGTATGTGTGTGCAATACACTCCATTTCACATTTGGTACATCCAGCTAGCTACTCTTTGTGCAATTTGATATATGATTGTTGGGTATTTCTGTTAGTTCTACTTTTATATGATCCTTATTATCTTATATTCTCTATTGTGATTAACCTATGTTTGTTTTTTTTCAATTGCTTACACTTGTGATCCGTTTCATTTTCCTTTGATTCGTTTGATCTTCCATATTCGTACTTCCTTTGATTATTTTATGTTAGTCCTACTATATGTTCCATATTCCTTGGCCTTTGTCTTAGTAGGTTTGCTTGGACTCATTTCGCATTCGCTTTCGCTTTCCTTTGTTATTAGTTTTCATTTGTTTATATCTGTTAACTGGGCTTTTTTAGCTCAGCTGAATTTCTTTTCCTGCGGCAGGTTTTAGTAGGAAGCTAGGTTATGAGCGGAGAATACTTTTTGGCTTAGAATGCTTTACCTTGATAGCTATTCTGGACTAGAGATGACTAGAAGGATTACATTTTTAGACTTAGTATTCTATTGTTGTTCCTTTGTAACCTTGTATTTCAGATTTTCCTTTGTAACCCTTAAGATTCTTTTGTATTACTTATGTTGTACGCTTGTATTTGCTTTGATATGTCACCATAATGTGGCACTTCTACCCTTGTCAGGTTGGGGTGTTACAAGTTTGCTAAATTTAATTTTCTAGAGTCCATCTACATACTCAATAGGCCGACCTGCTCCAACTGGGGTACTCATCATAGGGTATCTCAGACTAATGGCAATATTGCTTTAACGAAATCTATAATCTAATTAGGATTTTCATCACATGACAATTTGTGTTACTTTTTTTCCTTTAACATATAAAATAACAAAATATATAGTAATTGGTCACTATCGTTGCTAATTTGAGTGTAATGTTAAATTTCACTTTGACAATGAAACAAGCTACTAGGTAACATCAAGGCTTGTATCCATTAGGTTTTGTAACTTACAATACATAAACTACATGACACTCGAGTCCCGACCCCTTACAATATGAAAGAATTCATATACACACCTACATAAAAAAGTTTCAAAAACACTGATAACTAACGAAGTTGATAGATACATAACATTACCTAACGAACTAAGTATGTAGGTTCTTTACTTTACATACATCGAGAGTAACACACTAAGAAACATAATAATTAGAAAATTGACAACTTCTATTACAAGATGACAAGAGAATGAACTCCACCCAAGTTTAATATAAACTAAAGGCATAAGTTCTCTGACCTTCTTCCAATGTCTAAACCTCAAAAATAACAACATGTCTCATGTCCATCATATGTGCTAAGATATTGCTTATTGACCTATTCATTATATTCAACAAACTCTTTTGTATTTAGAGAAATAGTTCAAGATGTCTTATTGCATGGGATTTTCAGGAAATATTTGAGGTGCTTTACGTCTAATTGAGATTTCTGAACAAATTACAGCAATTATAGTTGCGAGCGCCACCAATATGAATAATAAAGTGAGACTACAAGCATCAATCCTTTGCGGAAGGGTCTGAGTTGGTTGTGTTTGAGTAGAAGTTATAATACCAAGGTATTTTTTCTTCATATGGTCGTAATATGGACTTTCAATAACCTTTACAATATCCCTCGAAAACTCTGCTTGTAAATCAGATCCACGAGAGAAAGCCTAAAATTATTGAACATATTATCCCTTAAAACTGATTAAGCACCAAACTTCACGGTCAGAGTAACAACTTACAAAAATATTTGACATAAAATTTTGCAGGGAGAGTAACGACTTACAAAACCAAGTCCAGGTTCCTCGAGCAGTGGTCCGACCTTTTTGTAACTGTCTCCATACGTTGCAAGAAAAATGTCAATGAAAGGACCCTCATAAAAAATGGCATTAACGATACCCTTATCTAAATAAGTTTTATATTCTTCCATGCTTGATAACGGTTGTAGATCATCTATAGTGGCTGGAACTATTTCATAACCAGCTGCCAAATCTCTAACAACAGAACCATCTTGATATCCAACTACATGATAATGATTTGGCAATTTTGGCTGTAGTTGATTTACTATCAACCATGAGGATAATGATGATGTGAATATCTGTATTACTATGAAGATCATACTTAGCCATATAACAAGAACAAACTTAGTGCACCTGATGTGTATCCTTCTTACAAAATCAAGAGATACTTTATTTCATTAGTTTAGTCTTTTTTTTATTAGTTAGTATGTTGATTCTTTATAATTAGTTTAAACACAAGTAAGTGCATATGTATTTGAAAGCCATAAATATGTAGCTATGTACCTTCATAGAAGAAGAGTACTGAAATAGGAAACCAGATGACCATAAGTACTTACTGATAAACATGTACTTTAAGTTCAGGGTTTCCTACGCTATATTCCAAACGGGCAATAGCAATGCCAATAAATATGAAAGCAACAACTATTGTAAGCCAAAGACTGTTTGAGAATAGTTTTATTAAAGTCAGCACGGTTTGGCTCCATTTTTGTGCAGTGGGCACAAGCTTGTAAACTTCAGAGCTCATATATGGAATTGTGAAATCAACATAATGCGTTCTGTTTGCTGAAATAGTTATGTCTCCTACAACGGCTTCACACTCCTTCACGATCATAGATAGCAAAGTTACAATTCCTATTATCATTGATGAATTAAAGGATGATTACTCATAATATGTTATTTATCACATTGTAGACCCAATAACTATTAATATTCGATGAATGAAAGTATTCATATAAACCAAGTAATCGAGGAAGTAGTTATTCCTAGAAATTGTAAGTTCATTTGATAGTTGGTGTTAATTGATTAATTATTCAAATTTAAAAGCAATCAACTCTACTAATATTAGCGTGCCTTGCCATCAATTTGCTGAACAAGCTGATCGTAGTAACCCAAAGTTTCATTATGTTCATTTATGAAGGGTACAAAAACAGGTTGAATCTTGTAAGGTAATTCTCGTAATAGAAAGCAGAATATAGCTACGGAGAATCCTCCTTTCAGTTTACCGTCTTTGTTGACATCTGCGAATTCAGTGAAGAATGTTTTCTTTGGCACCCTCACAGTCAATATCTGGCATTGCTTTGAAATTTGGTTGATCTTATTATTCCAGTTCGTCCCTAAAATGTCTTTATCGACAATAAGTATCCAAAAATTGGAATTTCAGTAAATTTGAAGATGAAAAAAGAAGAGAAATTTACAGATATAGACAAAATTCATGCTACTTTTTAAATTTTGGACCAAATATTAGAACTTATCGAACTAAGACTTTCAGTCCTCGCAGAACATGCAACTCAAGCGTGGATCTATCTGATCCGCACCTCCTTGCATGCTTTTACATGGGCTGATTCGTTGTTTTTGGTGTGTGCAAAAACAATTTATCAAAATATCAACAAACGTGAGGTCTATATTATCGTGAGACAAATAGACGTGAAGTAATACGAGTAAACCTTTTAGGAAAAAGATTACCTCGCAAAACTTGTAAAAGTGATATTAAATTGTGAGACCGGGAAGTGATTTCCCGGGTCGTACCCCAACGAGGTGTGAATGGAAAGCTTCGAGTGAGATTGAGATTAAAATCTTGTATGTTGGAAGGGTTATTTGGTTTTATGATACGTTAAATTAACGAAAATTACGAATTAACGAACGAAAATGGAATAAACGTAACCTAAATGAAAAAAATAAACTAAGGAATGCTAAGAACTATTTAAAATTACCTAAAAAGCTACGGGAAACATGTTAGGGAAAACGGGGAATCCTAAAACGTAATCTAAATTAAAAATGCGACGTTTATTAAAAATAAACGTCAACGTACAAAATAAAACGTGAAATTTGAGCTACAAAGGTCCTACGGGTTCCCAATTAATTTTCTTACGAACTAAATGACAAAAGAAAATTAAAAGAAAATAAAATTAATTTTTCAATAAAAATTCTATTTATTACGAATTAAATACTAATTAACATTAATTAAATTCTAATAAATCTTAAAACTTTTCTAAAAATTCTGAAAAATTTTTGGTAATTAAATAGACTTAAAACTAACCTAGGAAAAATAAAAATTTGCAATAAGCAGTGGAATAAGCAAGAAATAAGTAGAACAAAGATTAACAATCTAATTTAAGCTAAGCAAACCAACAAAGGTCAAAAAGATAAATGGAGTAAACTTTGTAGTAAAAAGCCCAAGGGTGTCGTTGGTTTGTGTGTGGTGATTGTGTGTCTGATATGGCCAAGAGGTCAGGGGGTCAATTCCTACCTTTTACTATTATTTTTATTTTTTTTTCTTTTTCAAACACAAAACACTAATCCAAACTCAGTAATCTTAGAAAATATATATTTGCCACAAACAAATCTTAAACAAAACTTAGTCAAATTCAGATCCAAGGATCAGAAAGATACAGGTTTGAAAGTTTGTTCTTTGTACTCAAAGTTTTATTTTCTTTTCTTTTGAAACTTCTCACAACACCAATGAGTAGAATATGGTAAAGTTAAACCAAGATTATAACAACAAGGGTAAATGACACAAGAACAACAAGTACAACAAACAAGAACAAGATCAACAGCTAGAACTCCAATAATAATAAGAACAGTAGCAGCAACAACAAGAAGAACTCAACAAGCTCGAACAAGCTTCAAGATTTCAAGAGCTTGTATGGTCAATCAAATAATCAACAAGAATACTAATCAATAATAACTAGAACAAGAACAACAACAATTACAACTACAGTAAGATTAATCATAGCCTGATCAACAAGAACAAAAAGAGTAGCAGCAACAGTGGGTTAAGGGGGGGTTTTGGGAGACTAATTTAAACAAGCTAACAAGGATGCTAGTGCAAACAACTCATATATCTAACAACTAGGTACTAGTAGCTTCTCAAAACAACAATTTACAAATCAAATGGTCCAAAAATGTGCAAGTTATGCACACATGAAAATGGGTCAGAATGGTAAACACTAGGTGCAGGGCAGCAATGGGTCAACTGGCCAACTTTGGGCTTGAATTTCACCAAGCCAACGAGTTCCAAAATTGGGTTTTCTTTTTGCTACAGATACACAAGGAACCAAGGAACACAAAACAGTAATTTTTTTTATTGATTTCCTAGCAAAGATGAAGTCTACAAGTGATCTTCAATACTGTCTCATTTTCACTCTTATGAACAATTTTGACTTTTTAAAGCTTTTGCAAAATTTGACTTAAAGGAATTCCTAATGATCCTTGATGACTGAAATTGGTGTATTAAGTTAATATGAAACTATTCTAAGCTAGACGAACAAGTTCTAAACCTAATGCAATAATTATACGAACTGAAAATTGTAACATCCAACAACCACAATGCATCAAGAAGCAATTTGACTTCTGAACTTAAAGCTAACACATGTAAAGAGTCAAATGCTCTAATATTAGCCTAAGAGTGTTACCTAAATGGCTTTTAGACAATAATTACTACAACAACACAGGAAAGCCAGCAATGCCAAACACCCCTTAAGAAACATTTTTTTTTTTTTTTTTTGCAAATTTCAAAGTTAACTTCAATTTAAAGGCATACAACTGAAATGAGACTTATACTAACCAACCCTGAACTTAATTAAGCAACTCAGAATGATATCAAACCTAAATTAACATAGAACAGATATTATGCAAAAAGAATCATGGCTAAGTGCTTACTTGCCATCCATAGCTGAGAACCAACTGAAAACAATTTCAAAAATAACATAACCTAGTGCTCCCATGAGCTCTATACCACTACAACATTCATGTGTTCTTCTTTCTTCAATCCTTGATCCATCACTTTTTTGTTTATAACAACTTTTTTTTTTGAAACTTTTGAAGCAATAATAAAACCTGAACAAAATTCTATGCTAAAAGCTCAAACTTTTATTAAAACTGAAACTTAGAACTGAACTTGTAATTGGAATTGAGAACTTAAATTAAATTGATTAAAGTGATTACAAAGCTAATACTAAAGTCATTGAATATAAAAGAAAAGGGATTACAATTTAAAAACAGGAAATTAAATTTCAAAGTCTACATGCCTCCAAGGCTTACAAATGAGCCCTATTTATAGTACTTATCTAGGGTTGTCCTCTTTTCTTTTTGCTCCTCAGTTGTGCTTTCTTTGTGAGTGAAACAGCTCATGATGCATCTTGTGTGCTTTCTTGGACAAACCACAATCGTTGGATTGAATTTCCAATCATCACAGCCCTTCAATCAACTTTGGCGCCCATTTTAGTGTTGTGGATGGGTGAGGTGGAGGTGGTAGGTACGGGTTTGTGAGGGTTTGGGGGATGTGAAAGTGGGGGGTGGCTTTTGCGGTATTGGGGGAAGGAAGGCGTGTAGCAGTGGTAGAGTATTAGCAGTGGTGGTGGTGGTTTGTCTGATCGGTAAACGAGAGGTAGGGGGAGGGTGTTTGTTTGACTGGTCAATTTGACCTAAGGTAAAAAGAGCGTTTTTATTATAAACGTAAGTGTGGGGTTTGGGCTTAAGGTGGTGTTGGGCCAGGAGGGGTTTTGGGTGGTGGAGTGGTTGTGGTAGTTTGGGCTTGGGGTGTTGGAGTTATAAAGGTTAGGGTAAATAACAATAGTAGGTCCGTTTGGTTTTGTACTAGGATATCACAAGGACCAATCTTGTAAATTTCTGATTATTGGGGGACCAAAGCTGGCAAAGTTCCAAAGTTATTCCAATGACCCTTCTTGATATGTTTCAACTTTCAAAGGACCTCTTGATGATTTATTTCCAAAATAAGATATCCGGGGACCAAAATTGACAACTTTGCAAACTTGCGGGACCACAATTGTAACTTTTCCAAAATTTTCACCCAAATATCATTATTTGGTAGTTTTTGATTTTTAAGAACTTGGTTTGAATTTTCTTTCAAAATAAATGCTCAGGGACTAGTTTTGACAACTTTTGAAAGTTGAGGGACTGAAACTGCCAATTATGCAAACTTTGTTCGTATTTCGTTTGTTTTCAATCATTTTGCATTTGAAACATATAAAACACGATCTTTGGGATATTTTCATTATTTTGATGCATTCTTGAGTGTTTTCACGTGTTTTGGCAGTTAAAATACGGTAAAAATGATGAGTATTTATAGACTCATCAATCCCCCACACTTGAGTATTGTTAGTCCCTAGCAATCTTTTGTGAAAATTAATAGATTTGAAGTCTCTTTACTAAAATCCATTACTTCTGGAGTAGCCAAATGTTTCGGTTAAAGTAAGAATTATGGTCCATTTGATAACCATATGATTTTGAGCAAGCCATAAGCTTCCAACGGTTTTGATTTGTCTTTACCAGAAGCCGTTTGCTTCTGGACTAGCCAACTCT
Source organism: Artemisia argyi (assembly GCA_030686995.1). Classification (NCBI taxonomy): domain Eukaryota; kingdom Viridiplantae; phylum Streptophyta; class Magnoliopsida; order Asterales; family Asteraceae; genus Artemisia; species Artemisia argyi. The sequence goes on from CM060676.1 coordinate 130,991,099, forward strand.
TGATGGACACAGTCAACATCTTGGTGAGTTGATTACCAATTATAGTTTTTCCACTGCCTTTACCACAAGCCATAATCTTGCGGGCTAGCCAACTCTTTCACTTTTTGGGATATGGCGAGTTGAGATACCATACAATTTTGGGCAAATTGCAAGCCGTCAACGGATTTGAGTTATCTTTACCAAGAGCCATTTGCTCCTGGATTAGCCAATCCTTTTGTCATTTATACTTGGCGGACTAATAACCACAAAATTTTTGAAATAAAGTGAAATTTTTTTTAAAAAAATTTATGCCAAAAACGGGGGTACTAGACGGTATATTTTGATAAAATTCGCTAGAATTTTCCCCTCCCCCACACTTAGAATTGAATATTGTCCTCAATATTCAAAGTCCCGGCTATTATGCCGAATCTTTGAACGTAAGAAGATAATATTAGAAGCTAATTGTGGGAACGTCATTTTTCATTTTTCACTTTATTTATACAACACACAATTTTTTTTATTTTATTTAAGATATATACATTGCAAACAACTGCAGGGGTGGCCACTCCCCCACACTAGGGTGTTAGAAAGTAGAAAGAAGTTAGAGACATGGGTGAAAACCCATGTTTTGCTACAGTTTTTGTTTATCGAGTCGCTAGCTTGACTAGATCCCCGAATTCATTGGTCCATGGGGAAAGTTTGGAGGTCCGGGACAACCATGGGTGGTATGTCCCCTCCAAAATAATGCTTCAACCGATGCCCATTCACTTTGAAATTTGGACCGTCATTTTGAGATAACTCGACGGTACCATATGGAAAAACTTTGGCAACGGGGTAAGGCCCAGTCCAGCGGGTTTTAAGCTTACCCGAAAATATCTTCAATCTAGAGTTAAAAAGAAGGACTCGGTCACCAACGTTAAAAACGCGGTTCTTGATTTTGGAGTCATGGATCTTCTTTGTTTTCTCTTTATAGATTAGAGAGTTTTCATAAGCTTGATCACGAAGTTCATTTAGTTCATTGAGTTGAACTTTCCTATGATCACCCGCAGATTTGAGATCGAAATTGGCATTCTTCAAAGCCCAATAAGCTTTATGCTCGAGCTCAATCGGTAAATGACATGCTTTTCCATACACAAGCTTATAAGGAGTACACCCGATGGGTGTTTTATAAGCCGTGCGAAAAGCCCATAGAGCGTCATCTAACTTGTCCGACCAAGAGGCACGGTTTTCGCCTACGGTTCTTTCAAGAATTCTTTTTATTCCACGGTTTGAAACCTCCACTTGCCCACTCGTTTGTGGGTGATAAGCGGTAGCAAGTCAGTGAGTGACACCATACTTGAGCATGATTTTTGCAAATTGGTCATTGCAAAAGTGAGTACCGTGATCACTAATTATAGCGCGGGGAGTTCCAAACCTAGCAAATAGAGACTTTAAAAATTTTACAACTACTCAGGCATCGTTAGTTGGGAGAGCTTTTGCTTCGACCCATTTTGACAAATAGTCAACGGCCACGAGTATGTACTTGTTCCCTCGTGAAGACGGGAACGGCCCCATAAAGTCTATGCCCCAAACATCAAAGATCTCACAAACTTGGATGACATTTTGTGGCATCTCATCCCGTTGTGTTATCTTTCCCTGACGTTGACATGAGTCACAAGATTTGACTAAGTCATGGGCGTCTTTGTAAATGGAGGGCCAATAAAAACCCGAATAAAATACTTTTCGAGCGGTGTAGTTCGGGCCATGATGTCCCCCGGTGGGTCCATTATGACAAGCCCTAAGAATTTCCATGGCTTCTTGGCCATGAACACACCTACGAATGACCTGATCCGCACAGATTTTGAATAAATAGGGATCGTCCCAAAAGTAATGATTCACATCTTTGAAAAATTTGTTCTTTTGGTGGGACGACATCCCTTTGACAACAAAATTCCCCGCATGGTAGTTTGCAAAGTCGGCAAACCATGGGGTACTAGAATCACCACGAGAAGAAATCACATTAAGTGTCTCGAGAGGAAACGTTTCATTTATTTCCTTTTTCTCAAGAACACCTTGATGAGGATTTTCCAATCGGGAAAGATGGTCAGCAGTGAGGTTCTCGGCTCCTTTTTTATCACGAATGAGGATATCAAATTCTTGTAGGAAGAGAACCCAACGGAGCAATATCGGCTTTGCATCTTGCTTGGCAAAGAGATATTTGAGAGCCGAGTGATCCGTGTACACTATGCATTTAGTCAAGATTAAGTATGGCCGAAACTTCTCAAACGCATACACCACGGCTAGTAATTCTTTTTCCGTTGTGGTGTAGTGAGCTTGAGCTTCGGTCAAGGTTTTGCTTGCATAATGAATCGGATGAAAATGCTTGGTTTTTCATTGCCCCAAGACCGCACCTATGGCAAAGTCACTTGCATCACACATAAGTTCGAAAGGTAGGTCCCAATCGGGGGCAACTAGAATTGGTGCCTCGGTAAACTTTTTCTTGAGAGTTTGAAAAGCTTCGATACACTCATCAGAAAAGACAAACGGAGTTTTTTTTTCAAGTAGTCGGATCATAGGCCTAGCTATCTTCGAGAAATATTGAATGAATCTACGATAGAAGCCGGCATGACCCAGAAAACTCGGAACACCTTTAACGGTTGTGGGATGAGGAAGTTTAGCAATGACATCGATTTTAGCCTTGTCAACCTCAATCCCGCTCTTAGAGATCTTATGGCCAAGGACAATTCCTTCCTTGACCATGAAATGACTTTTCTCCCAATTTAGACTAAGATTGGTGTCTTCACACCTTTGAAGCATTTTGTCTAAATTGGTGAGACATGATTCGAATGAATTCCCAACGACCGAAAAATCATCCATGAAGACCTCCATTGTTTTCTCGATCATGTCGTGAAAAATGGCCATCATGCATCTTTGAAACGTGCCCGGAGCATTGCACAAGCCAAAAGGCATGCGTCGATAAGCAAATGTTCCATATGGACACGTGAAAGTTGTTTTCTCTTGATCTTTAGGGTCGATGGGAATTTGGAAATAACCCGAAAAACCGTCAAGGAAACAATAGTATTCGTTTCCTGCCAATCTTTCGAGCATTTGATCCATGAAAGGTAGAGGAAAGTGGTCTTTGCGGGTGGCGTCATTTAACTTTCGATAGTCAATACAAACACGCCAACCCGTTACCAATCGAGTAGGAATCAACTCGTTATCATCATTTTTAACTACCGTTATACCACCGTTCTTGAGCACACAATGAACGGGACTCACCCAAGGACTATCCGAGATAGGGTAAATCAAACCGGCATCAAGAAGTTTTATGACTTCTTGTTTGATAACCTCGTGAATTTTTGGATTTACCCTTCTTTGTTGTTGAACCGCCGGTTTAAAGTCATCCTCCATCAAAATCTTGTGCATACAAAATTCCGGGTTAATACCTTTGATGTCGGAAAGTATCCAAGCAATGGCTCGCTTGTGTGACTTTAAAACCTTGAGGAGAGCAGTTTTATTTTCCTCATTCAAGTCTTTGGCAATTATGACGGGAAACTTATCGTTACCCTCCAAAATTGCATACTCGAGATGAGGTGGTAGTTCCTTGAGTTCAACCTCGGGAAAGTCATCGGTTTTTTTAACATTTTTGACCTCCTCGATATGAAGTTCTTTTGGAGGAAGAGGGGGTGAAGGATCTTCATTCAACAATTTTTCAAGCATAAGTATTTCCCCCTCGGAATCAAGATAGTTACTATCAAACTCGTGTGACATTGAGCTATCTTGGGAAAGAAAAGAATCGACCTCTTCCAAAAGAAAGTCACTTCCCTCAAATGGAATGAGAGAAGGGGAAGAGTCGGCTATGATTGGTGTAGTAGAATGAGTGGGATTGCCACTCGAAGAAAAACCGAGAACTTCTTGAGAGTACTCCTCAGATGCAACGTCAATGACATCAATTCGGTTTACCGATTCGAAGTCAAAATTTGAGGAGTACCTTGAAGTGTGATCAAGGTTAAAATTAACCGCTTCGTCACCAACACGTAGAGTGATCTCATGTTCAAAAACGTCAATAAGAGCCCATCCCGTTCTTAGGAATCCTCTTCCAAGAATGAGAGGAACTCTTTGATCCGCATCAAACTCAACAACTACAAAGTCAGCAGGGAAATGGAACTTTCCTACTCTCACGAACACATCAGTAGACGAGTGATGGAACGATCCGCAAGCTCGAGAGTCATGCACGTAGGAGTAAGTTCGGGAAGTGAAAGTTTCCTCCACACTGAATGAGGCATTAGGTTGATGCTAGCGCCAAGATCGGCCAAGGCAAGAAATTCAACCATTCCTGGAAAAACACAAGGAATGAGGAATTTTCCAGGATCTCCGAGCTTCTCGGGAAGCTTCTTAAGTATAACTGCGGAGCAATTCTCATTTAGTGGAGTCTTTGCCATTTCAAATAACTTTTCCTTGTTGCCTAACAAGTTTTTGATAGTTGAAGCAAATTTTGGCATTAACATGATAGCATCCGCAAAGCTTATGTCAAAATGTAATTCTTGGAAGATTTGCAAGAACTTGTCCATTTGGTGACTAGCCTTCTCACGGAGCTTTTGATCGTTTAAACGTGATGGATAAGGTATTGAAGCTTTGGATTGAACGGGATTTTCCGGGGGTTCAAAAACAACTCCCGGTTTGGATTTGATTTTTGGGACAACATGAGGTTGGACGTGTGCGGTACTTTGTGGACTAGTAATTTGCACTTTGTCCTTTGTTGCCTCATGTTCACGTTCCACTACCTTTGGAGGAGAAGTAGAAGAGGTAGTAGGAATCGTGGGTCCATTATAAGAAACACCACTACGGGTTGTGATCGCCTTTACATCGCCCTTCGGGTTGGCGATCGTGTTGCTTGGTAGCGTTCCCGATCCCGAAGGTCGATCATTTAAAGACTTCTTTAGTTCAGAAATTTGAGTGATCAACAACCTATTTGTTTCTTCTTGAGCTTTCATGAATTGTTTCAAAACCTCATCGGATGATGATTGAGGTTGAACAACGGATTGGTTTTGATTTTGAAAATTTGGAGCTCGGTTGTTTTGATTGAAAGCTTGGTTTTGAAAATTTCCTTGGTTTTGATTACCATTATCATGAAAATTGTTTCCTTGGTTTCCATAACCTTGATTACCATAACCTTGATTTCTATTCAAGTTTCCTTGATTTTGAAAACCTTGATTGAAATTCCCTTGGTTTTGAAAACCTTGGTTCATTCGATTTTGGTTTTGGTTACAGTTTTGGGCATTTTGGTTAGGATTGAAACTTTGGTTTTGGTTGAACCCAGGTGGTCCAAGGAAATTGTTAGAACGATAGCTAAGAAGATTGCGGTCCCTTTGCGGTTGGTGAACATTACCTCCCGTATTGTAGGAACTTTGAGCAGCATATACGTTCTCTTGAGTGTGGCCACCGACGGCAGGACACTCGGAATAAGAATGTGGACCTCCACAAGTTTCACAACTTTGAGCTACGGCTTTGACTTATTGGTTTTGGATGGTTTGATTCATCCTCAACATAGCCGTAGATAAGTCATCAAGCTTCTTTGTGAGAGTCGCTATTTCATTGGATGCGGGAGTGATAGATCTACATGACTCGTTTCTCTCGACTGAGGAGTCCCAAAAATTATGGTGAGCGGTCATGTTTTCAATGAGATCATAACACTCTTCGGGTCTCCTTTTCATAAAGGTACCACCCGCAGCAGCATTGATTGTATCTCGGTGTCTCATTGTCAACCCATTATAGAAGGTATCTGTTGACATAAATAATGTGTGAAAACGTTATTTATATCTTTTGATATCTCTATATTTTGACGATCACAAAATGTAAAATCGTCAATCGTATAATTACTACGTAAACAAGTATTAAGCTAGTTTATATCACTATATCCAACTTAATCACTTAAGGTATGGATAAACAAGTGCTTAATACATCTCATGATCAAAGGGGTATTTAATTAACTAACACAAAGTTTATTTAATTATATAAATATATTATATATTTTTGAAAAAGACTTTTGGTAATAATGAAAAATGTTTTATTCATACTAAATATATGAATTCAAATGTTTAACCAAAATCAGTTAGTTTTTCACCAAATAAACTTTCCCCACTAAAAGACAAAGAATCTGGCCGTTTCAGCTGGGCGGCCCCCTTAATTATAAAGGGCGGTCCCCTTAATTTTAAGGGGGCCGGCCATGATTTAAGGGGACCGGCCACGCTCCTCTGTCAGAATTTGTTGCCTATAAATACCACCTTAAACCTGGATTTTTTCCTCACCTTTTGCACGAAATTTTCAGATCTATAACTCTCTAAACATCCTCTAAAACCCATTGATCATTTGTATATTAATCCTTGTTTCAAGTGATTCAATCCCTCATCATCCATTCTCATCCAAAGTGCAAAAGAAGAACACTCTTTCTACAACCAAGTTCAAGAAGTGTTGAAGAGTAGTTGTGCATAGTGTATATATACATTCATTTGTGAATATTGTGTTGTGCTTGTTATATATTGTTTAGAAGATATAGAAGTTGTGTAGGAAGTAGAAGTTGATTAGTAGTGAAGTAGGTTAGTTGTGAAGATTGGTGTGAAGTAGAAGATTGGTGTGTAGAAGATAGGTGTGAAGAAGATTGGTGTGTAGTATATTGGTGTGAAGAAGTTGTGTAGAAGTAGTGATCAAGTTGTGAAGTTGTTGTGGTGTGTAAATTGGTGTGTAAGGTTTTCTCCGCCAAAAGGGAGTTTGTTGACATAGTGAAGAAAACTCTCGAGTAGGTGACTCGGGGAGTGGAGTAGGAACAAGGATGGTGTCCTTGTAGCCGAACCACTATAAATCCTTGTGTTGTGGTTTGATCTTTCCAACTCTTCTCATTACTTATTTATTTACCGAGTAAATTACATGGTTGGTCCCTGTGGTTTATCTAAAATAACAATTTTCATCCCTCAAAGTTTAAAGTTGCATTGGTAGTCCCTAAGTATGTAAACAAATAACACACCTGGTCCCTATAGGGACCATTCATGTTATTCTTTGGAGGCGAAAATTTCACTTATAGGGATCATGTGTGTTATTTGTTTACATACTTAGGGACTATCAATGCAACTTTAAACTTTGAGGGACGAAAGTTGTTATTTTGGACAAACCACAGGGATCAAACATGTAATTTACTCTTATTTACCTTTACTATATTAGCTTTGTTAGTTAGTTACCATACAATTGTTCATATAGTGCAAGTATTGAGTTCACATAAACTAGAATCGATATTTTTTAAACAAACTTGTGTCTATAAATTTTAAAAGACGTAAAACTATTCAACCCCCCCCCCCCTTCTAGTTTTCCACAATTGGTATCAAGAGCCACGTCTAGCAAGATTTTTAAAATATATTGTATTTTAAAACTTGTAACGATCTATGGAATCTGAAAAATATTTAGAAGGGCAATCTATGCAAAGACCACCACTATTTGAAAGTGATGGATTTTTATATTGGAAAAATCGATTCGAAACTTATGTGAAATCAAAAGATCTAGATCTTTGGCATGTTATTACCAATGGTGATTTTTTACCTATTTAAAATAACCCCGAAACTAAGAAAGATGAAATCGTACCTTTTGAAAAACAAAATGATGATTTAAAAAGAAAACTTGCTAAAAATTATGAAGCAAAAAATGGTTATTTACAATGCGCTACCACGTAAAGAGTACGAAAGGATCTTTATGTGTGAAACCGAAAAAGAAATTTGGAACTCTTTATTAATAACCCACCAAGGTAATAATCAAGTCAAAGATAACAAAATAGATCTACTTGTTCAACAATATGAGCAATTCACGATTCCGGAAGAGGAATCAATTGATAATGCCTTTGCTAGATTTAACACTATAATCACAAGTTTAAAAGCACTTGATGAGAATTTCTCTAGTAAGAATTTTGTTAGGAAGTTTCTTAGAGCTCTTCACCCACAATGGCGAGCTAAAGTGACGGCTATTGAAGAATCAAAGAATTTGTCAACGCTACAACTTGATGAATTAATTGGTAATTTAAAAGTCTATGAAGCAATAATAAAGAAGGACTCCGAAATGGTTAAAGGGAAACGAGAGCAAAGCAAGTCAATCGCCTTGAAAGCTAGAAAGGAATCCAACAACGAAGATAGCTCATCTTCCGAAAGCGAAGACGAAGAATATGCCATGGCCGTAAGAGATTTCAAGAAATTCTTCAAAAGGCGAGGAAGATTCGTTAGACAACCACACGATGAAAGGAGAACATCTCAAAAGAATAATGATGACAAGTATAGCAAGAATGAGATAAAATGTTTCAAATGTGGTGATCCGAATCACCTTATTGGAAAATGTCCAATGATGACAAGAGATCAAAATCAAAGAGCGTTTGTTGGAGGTGCTTGGAGTGATAGCGATGAAGATGAGAAAGAAACAACAAAGGAAGAAAAGTGTTTTATGGCTAAAACGTCAAGTGAGGTACGTTCCGAAACCGAATATTTTAGTGATGAAAATCTATCATTAGATGAAAAAGATTTAGATAGTGAATACAATAGATTATGCAAACTAGGACAACAAGTAATGGCTAAAAACAAATCACTAAAATACATAAACAACCAATTAGAAAATGAAGTAATTGAACTAAAAATTAAAATACATCAACTTGAAAAAGGTAAAGAAACTTTTGAAGAATGTAAATCATGTCAAGAACTTAGAAGTGAAAACAACAAACTTAAGGAAGAAATTTGTAAACTTGATAAATTTGAAAATAGTAGTAACTCACTTAGTAAAATTATAAGTATTCAAAGAATATCCGGAGACAAAACCGGTCTAGGTTTTAACTCAACCGAAGCCTCAACAAGTGAAGTTAAAAATGTTAAATTTAAAAGTGAACTCAAGGAACTAAAACCTTCAAAATCTAATCCTAAGTATATACTCATAAATGATAAGAAAATACCTCTAGCTAGTAATGAAGAAATAAAACCATTTTTAAAAACCGAAGTAGAATCGTCTAAAACTAAAACAAGATCTAAAACTCCACCACCTAGGAAACCGAATAATTATTACCCTAGACCTAAAACACCTCAACCAAGAGTAAACCAAAATAGACGAAACTTTAACAATAATCAACAAATGTGGAACTTCAATCCATGGGGAATGTTTCCACCATATATGCACCCAAGTCAAATACAAAACATGTTCGGGATAAATAACTTTGGTCAAATGAGACAATGGGGACCAACGTAAGAAATCTCGCCATTCAAACATGGAAATCTTTGATATCACCTCTTGTTCGGACTATCTCTTGAAGATTTTGAAGTTAAACGCATTGAAGACGTAAGGTACACATCTCCTTTTATTTCCTTGTCAACAAATGCATGCTTAGTTTAGTATCTAGTTTTTATGTGACTTTAAATTGGTTCATTATCCCCTCTAGTTTCTTTTTATTTCTATACATATATATATATACTTATCTACTTATACTATATCTAAATAAATATATATATATATATATATATATATATATATATATATATATATATATATATATATATATATATATATATATATATATATATATATATATATACACTTAGATATATCTAGGATCTTACAACCTGGAAAATTCATTTGTTGATTTTCTAGAACTAGAAATTGTTCGTTTACGAACCTTTTCTTTTCCCCATTTGCCTTATCAAATTTTTTTTTCAACGACACTCATGCTGATGAAGAGAGATGAGTCGAAAAATCTATGGATGAAACAAACTCCCGGCTTCCGTTGCATACGTCTCCCTCCTATATTCTCGCCTTATAAGCCATTACTATATAAATATGTATATATATATACTTATGAACCTTCCACAACTTTCTCGTTTACTTGACAACTTGATATATTTCATCCGAAATGATCAAGAAAAGTTTATTGACAATATGTCAAGTAATTCCCTTCGTGCGTACACTCTCCAACGTATGTTTGATTAAATATAAATCTAATATATATATATATATATATATATATATATATATATATATATATATATATATATATATATATATATTATATATATATATATATATATATATATATATATATATATATATATATATATATATATATATATATATATAATTTCTTGTTTGTTCCAGAAACCAAAACCTGAAAAATAAAATTTTTGATGGGCGGCCCCCTTAATGTTTAAGGGGACCGGCAGCCAAATGAAGGGCGGCCCCCTTAATGTTTAAGGGGACCGGCCATCTGATAGCTCAATCCCGTTTTTCCCTTTGTTCCTTTTGCCAAACACTCCAATTTTTCATACTCCCCTTCCCTTGCTTCTGCTGTGACGAAAACCAAAACACAAAAACATCTCAAATCACTTCCAATCACATAATTCGGGTTAATTCGCAAAGGGCAAATTCATCTAACACAATCACCATTACGTATTGTAAGTTTTTCATAACACATTTCATCTAATTTCATCTTATTTGGTCATACTCATGATTATGCATGTTTTATAAAATTATTCAATTTCACAATTTCTTTCGAATTAAGTCGTAAAACTTCATAACCAAATAGGGCTAAGCAAACGGACCGGATGGACCGGACCGACCGATAAAACCGACCGGACCGAGACCGACCGGACCGGACCGACCACATTCGGTCGGGTCCTCGGTCTAAGCTTTTTGCCAAATTCGGTCCTCGGTCCGGTCGGTCCGGTCCGGACCGACCAAAAACCCGAAAAAACTTGCCTAATTGGACCGGACCGACCGAAGACCGACCGGACCGGACCGGACCGAGACCGGACCGACCATATTCGGTCCGGTCTCGGTCTATGGTTTTTCCGGTTCTCGGTCCTCGGTCCGGTCCGGTTTTCGCCCGATGCTCAGCCCTATAACCAAATGCTTCCCCTAGGAATAGGATGATTAATCAACACTAGAAACTAGTAATTATAAACTATCATGTCGAAATTTTTTGAAAAACTTCATACTCTCCTTTTCAAAAATTTTAGTAAACTCATTGTTGAATAATGATTTGAAAACGTGTTAAAACTAGTCACATTATACTTTTGTAACTTGTAAAACTTGAAATTACATTTTTCGACCAAGAAAAATTATATTGGTTCACAATATAGGGGTGTTTGGATTATGTCCAAATAATATCGAAACCTAGTCATTATAATTTTTATAAAACTTTGTTATAATTATAAACCTAAAAATTACTAATCGGACTTGTCAAGATGTATAATTCATATATATATATTGACATACTAGTGGTATAAGTCACTAGTTAAGGAAGCGTTTGGTTTATTACTAAAAATAATATTTTTAAGTAAAAATACAAACCATCTTTTTCAAAAACAAATCACATGCATAAGAAACTCGCAAGAAATAGCTAGTTTTACAATCTAATGTAAATCTAGTAAATTTCATAATATATTAAGATGTTTAAAAGGGCGTTTGGATTTGTCCATAACTACTTATTAAACATCGTAAAGTATATCTAGAACGAGTTTAAAACAATATTAAGGAACATGGTAATCTACTTCTTAGGATTAGTAACGAAGTATGTTTATGTTCCAACATAAGCCTTAACAATATACATATACTTTTATCTTTCTTTATATTTATTTTGGTCTTTTTGTATTGTTGATGTGTTTAGGTGAAAATGCCAAAAGCAACTACCGAAGATCTTTCTCACACTAAAAACTACATTCCTAAAGTTTCCCAACTCCCTACCACATCTCCTTCCATTGGACTTATATATCGTTAAATTGAAGATAGAAATGTTCATGAAGGACGTGTAGTAGATCTTGCTTTTGCTCAATCCGACTACATAAATCGCGTGTTTACAAGCATCAACTTCAATTGTCTTTATGAAATAAATGAACCTATCATTCCTCGCTTCATAATGGATTTCTATAGCCAAGTCACCGTCCAAGCCAATGATCTTGGTTTCATCACCATCTCTTTCATGATTCAAAATGAATTTATCACCCTAACTCTCGAACAATTTGGTTATATCCTCCAAATTCCTTTTAGAGGTCAAGCCGTTTTCACAAACGAGTGGGACCTCGAATCTCTTAATCGCTATCGACCAACCTTCGGTCCCTATTTCGACGAAATTCCTCATCCCGACGAAATTCGTCAAATCCTTGGTGTGGAACGTGCCACCACAAGCCGAAAAATAAAATCCAAAAATGTTCAAATCTCTCCATACCAACTTCTCCTCAAGGAATTAAGCCCCCACATGAAGCGTTGGGAAGAACTCATTCGTGAGAATACATTTGGTACCGGAGGTCACCGGGACCATCTCCCGGCGTACCTTGCTCACATGTTGTATTGTATAGCTGTCGAAAAGCCGTACAATTTGGCCTACTTCTTTATCAAACGGATTGAGTGTGCTAGAAAAACTCCCAAAGCAAATCTTCCATATGGAATGTTCCTCACTCGTCTCTATCGTCATGTTATCGAGTACTACCCCGATCTTGACAATAATATCTATGAGTCCATCTACCCCACTTTACGTTCTCTCGCTCTAAAACAAGCTCGACGAACTCGAAGTGACAAGGGTAAATCTCATCGTCCTAGCTTTCATGGATCATCTTCAAGACAAGACGATGCCGATGAGGATGAAGACATCCATGATGCTAATACCCCTTCGTTCTCTGAGTTCGTTGACAATTTAGAGAATCTTGACTATCCCGACTATTCTACCCCATCTCCTAGTGATCAAAACGAAGAAGTGCTTCATGAATGAACTACCGAAATGCTTAGAAGACAAAAAAGCCTACATGAAGAAGTTAGAGGTGGTTTCAAATCGATCGGGAAGACTTTGAAGGGTATCTTCGGGAAGAAAAAGAAATGATATGCTTGGATTATGCTTGTTGAACAATATTTAATTTTTATGTCTTGTGTGCTATTTGTCCGAAGTATATTCGGAAGTACTTGTTATTTTTTTGGATAATTGTTTTGTGCACTCGATTAGGTTGTTAACTTGCTTATTTATGTGTTATTTATGCTTATGAATGCATGCGTTAACTCTTAATCTATATATATATATATATATATATATATATATATATATATATATATATATATATATATATATATATATATATATATATATATATAGATATATACTTGCATGATTAGCTTATATATGTATATATATACATCATGTATGCTTATAAAGGACCAAAACAAATGTGAAATGTCAAAATGGTGCTTACTGCAAATACAAAACAGAACACAACATTTTTCCATAAAATTTTTTGAAAAATTTTGGTTTCTGGGTCGTCAGATGGGCGGCCCCCTTAAATCATAAGGGCGGCCCCCTTAAAATTAAGGGGACCGGCCTCCATTTAAGGGGACCGGCCATCTGAAACAGTTTTTACACTGTTTTCTTTTGCATCATGTGATCCCTTTTGCTAGTCCCAGCTACCATTTCCCTTAAAAACTAAACTGATTTTGGAATATCACATTACAATTTCAAATTAATTCCACTTCTAAACATGTTTTCCCACTATATAATCCCCATGCATGTTCAATTCACATTCCATCATCCTAAAACATTCATCAAACATCATCATGTCATCACCAAGAACCACCTATTCAAACAATGCCAAGAAACAAAAACTTGTCATCATTCCACCCAAACAACTCTTCATTGATCTTACAAATGAAGACAACACCACTCCATCTCCACCACCTCAATGTTCATCTCCTAGTGCACCAAATGCACCCTCCAAAACACCTTCAACAAATGGAAACTCTACTTCCTCCATACCATCCACTTCATCCATTAATGACTACATTAACACCCACTTATCTCCTCCACCAATAGTTCAACCATCACAACCTACCAATGAAAACACAACCCTTGCATTAACTCTCTCACTATCACCATTAACACCTCTTGATGCACACTTCTCATCATCCCCTATCAATCCACCAACCTATAACCCCGTCCCATGGAGCTTACTTGAAGCTCATGGTGACACTTGCCTTTGTTGCATCCACAACCGAACAATTGTGTTCGGACTAAGAGATGAAATGCAATACATATTTTCTCACATTGAAAACTTGTTGCATCCACCACCAACAACAAACTCAACTCCTCCACCACCATCAACAAACACTCCTCCTCCATCACCATCTCCATGTTCACCATCCATTCCTCCCAATTAAACATGCTTGGTGTCTCACAAATAAAATTATATTAAACCATTTTGGATGGCAAGCTCTAGAGAGGACTTTCATATTTGAGTTTTGGTTTATTATTTCTATGATGATTGTAAGCCTTTAAAGGCTTTTGTTAGTTGCATTACTTATTTCATTGGTTGTTGTAATGCTTGATGAATTTATTTCACTTGATTAATGATATGGTTATGTTTAGTTTACACTTTTGCATGCTATATACATATATATGTTGCTTGCTACTAAATATTTTTGTAAGATATCCATATCTCGATTCCTTTTGGCCTCAAAACGAGGGGGAGTATACTTCAAGTGGGAGCTTCCATTAACATGGGATAACCTTTTTGATGCTAACAAAAAGGGGGAGAAGTGATATAAACTCACAATAATACTTAAATATATACTAATTTTCGATTAATGAGTTTACATTTTGTAATCATCAAAAAGGGGGAGATTGTTGACATAAATAATGTGTGAAAACGTTATTTATATCTTTCGATATCTCTATATTTTGACGATCACAAAATGTAAAATCGTCAATCATATAATTACTACGTAAACAAGTATTAAGCTAGTTTATATCACTATATCCAACTTAATCACTTAAGGTATGGATAAACAAGTGCTTAATACATCTCATGATCAAAGGGGTATTTAATTAACTAACACAAAGTTTATTTAATTATATAAACATATTATATATTTTTGAAAAACACTTTTGGTAATAATGAAAAATGTTTTATTCATACTAAATATATGAATTCAAATGTTTAACCAAAATCAGTTAGTTTTTCACCAAATAAACTTTGCCCACTAAAAGACAAAGAATCTGGCCGTTTCAGCTGGGCGGCCCCCTTAATTATAAAGGGCGGTCCCCTTAATTTTAAGGGGGCCGGCCATGATTTAAGGGGACCGGCTACGCTCCTCTGTCAGAATCTGTTGCCTATAAATACCACCTTAAACCTGGATTTTTTCCTCACCTTTTGCACAAAATTCTCAGATCTATAACTCTCTAAACATCCTCTAAAACCTTTTGATCATTTGTATATTAATCCTTGTTTCAAGTGATTCAATCCCTCATCATCCATTCTCATCCAAAGTGCAAAAGAAGAACACTCTTTCTACAACCAAGTTCAAAAAGTGTTGAAGAGTAGTTGTGCATAGTGTATATATACATTCATTTGTGAATATTGTGTTGTGCTTGTTATATATTGTTTAGAAGATATAGAAGTTGTGTAGGAAGTAGAAGTTGATTAGTAGTGAAGTAGGTTAGTTGTGAAGATTGGTGTGAAGTAGAAGATTGGTGTGTAGAAGATAGGTGTGAAGAAGATTGGTGTGTAGTATATTGGTGTGAAGAAGTTGTGTAGAAGTAGTGATCAAGTTGTGAAGTTGTTGTGGTGTGTAAATTGGTGTGTAAGGTTTTCTCTGCCAAAAGGGAGTTTGTTGACATAGTGAAGAAAACTCTCGAGTAGGTGACTCGGGGAGTGGAGTAGGAACAAGGAAGGTGTCCTTGTAGCCGAACCACTATAAATCCTTGTGTTGTGGTTTGATCTTTCCAACTCTTCTCATTACTTATTTATTTACCTTTACTATATTAGCTTTGTTAGTTAGTTACCATACAATTGTTCATATAGTGCAAGTATTGAGTTCACATAAACTAGAATCGATATTTTTTAAACAAACTTGTGTCTATAAATTTTAAAAGACGTAAAACTATTCAACCCCCCCCCCTTCTAGTTTTCCACAGTATCTATTTGAGTGACCAGCAACATGTTATGATTAGGACACCGATCGATTGAAAGCTTATAGCGTTCCTATGCCTCGAATAAGGACTCTTCGGGAAGCTGACGAAAGTTACTAATTTCATTATGTAACTTCATGACCATAGATGGTGGAAAGTATTTGGCTAAAAATTTAGCAACCATCTCTTCAAAGGTATGAATGGAATTCTTTGGGAGTCGATCAAACCACGCAGTGGCATGATGAGTCAAAGAATATGGAAAGAGGCACAAACGAACGGCATCATCGGTGACACCGTTTTGTTTCATGCTTTGGGTGACGATGAGAAATTTATCAAGATGTTTGTTTGCATCATCACCCGGAAAACCATGGAATTGGCACGAGTTTTGGACTTGTTGTATCATATGATGCTTAAGTCCAAAATTCGTAGCCGCGATGTTAAGAGGGGCAATAGGGCCACCCCTTCCGTGCATAGTAGGTTGACACAATTCCTCCATCATGCGGAGATCGAGAATTGGGTCATCCTTCGGAGGTTCACGATTATCATACATTTTCAGAACGTGATCTTCAACAATAGGACGTAGTTCGGTGACGTTTCTTAGTTGACGATTTCGCTTCGATTGTGAACGAGTACGCATGCACCACAAAAATCAAAATCAATTAAAACAATACCACTTTAACGACAAGGGAACTTAAACCAATAATCAAGAACGCAAGGTCGACTTCTAAAGAAAAACGCACAAAGGAGCGGGAGAGAAGAATGGATCTCTCACTGGGCGAAGTTCGTTGGATCGCCACATACCGTTTTGACTCCTCTTAGAGTGTGTTTCTCGTTTAAAAGTTTTCCAAAACGCAAGTGATACAAAGATAAGTTTTGATCTTTGGTTTGAGAACTTATTATGGTCACACCCCCAGTTGGTAGGTGTTCTGTCTTGGTTTGCGGTGGTAAGATTTTAGTGTTGTTATTATTAAACAAAGAAACGGGAAAATCTTTTTGTGTTTTTCTTCTCTTATATAGATATAATACATATATAGAAACAAAAGAAAAATATTTTTGGTTTTTTATAAGTTTTATAAAAGCGTAACTTTTTGCGAAGGTTCTACAAGACTAATCGTCTAAACCTTATCGAGACTTTCGACACACAGCCTCCCCGGCAGCGGCGCCATTTGATTCGTTGTATTTTGGTGTATGCAAAAACAATTTATCAAAATATCAACAAATGTGAGGTCTATATTATTGTATGACAAATAGACGTGAAGTAATACGAGTAAACCTTTTAGGAAAAAGATTACCTCGCAAAACTTGTAAAAGTGATATTAAATTGTGAGACTGGGAAGTGATTTCCCGGGTCGTACCCCAACGAGGTGTGAATAGAAAGCTTCGAGTGAGATTGAGATTAAAATCTTGTATGTTGGAAGGGTTATTTGGTTTTATGATACGTTAAATTAACGAAAATTACGAATTAACGAACGAAAATGGAATAAACGTAACCTAAATGAAAAAAATAAACTAAGGAATGCTAAGAACTATTTAAAATTACCTAAAAAGCTACGGGAAACATGTTAGGGAAAACGGGGAATCCTAAAACGTAATCTAAATTAAAAACGCGACGTTTATTAAAAATAAACGTCAATGTACAAAATAAAACGTGCAATTTGAGCTACAAAGGTCCTACGGGTTCCCAATTAATTTTCTTACGCACTAAATGACAAAAGAAAATTTAAAAAAAAAAAAAAAAATTATTTTTTCAATAAAAATTCTATTTATTACGAATTAAATACTAATTAACATTAATTAAATTCTAATAAATCTTAAAACTTTTCTAAAAATTCTGAAAAATTTTTGGTAATTAAATAGACTTACAACTAACCTAGGTAAAATAAAAATTTGCAATAAGCAGTGGAATAAGCAAGAAATAAGCAGAACAAAGATTAACAATCTAATTTAAGCTAAGCAAACCAACAAAGGTCAAAAAGATAAATGGAGTAAACTTTGTAATAAAAAGCCCAAGGGTGTCGTTGGTTTGTGTGTGGTGATTGTGTGTCTGATATGGCCAAGAGGTCAGGGGGTCGATTCCTACCTTTTACTATTATTTTTATTTTTTTTCTTTTTCAAACACAAAACACTAATCCAAACTCAGTAATCTTAGAAAATATATATTTGCCACAAACAAATCTTAAACAAAACTTAGTCAAATTCAGATCCAAGGATCAGAAAGATACAGGTTTGAAAGTTTGTTCTTTGTACTCAAAATTTTCTTTTCTTTTCTTTTGAAACTTCTCACAACACCAATGAGTAGAATATGGTAAAGTTAAACCAAGATTATAAGAGCAAGGGTAAATGACACAAGAACAACAAGTACAGCAAACAAGAACAAGATCAACAGCTAGAACTCCAGTAATATTAAGAACAGTAGCAGCAACAACAAGAAGAACTCAACAAGCTCGAACAAGCTTCAAGATTTCAAGAGCTTGAATGGTCAATCAAATAATCAACAAGAATACTAATCAATAATAACTAGAACAAGAACAACAACAATTACAACTACAGTAAGATTAATCATAGCCTGATCAACAAGAACAAAAGGAGTAGCAGGAACAGTGGGTTAAGGTGGGTTTTGGGAGACTAATTTAAACAAGCTAACAAGGATGCTAGTGCAAACAACTCATATATCTAACAACTAGGTACTAGTAGCTTCTCAAAACAACAATTTACAAATCAAATGATCCAAAAATGTGCAAGTTATGCACACATGAAAATGGGTCAGAATGGTAAAAACTAGGTGCAGGGCAGCAATGGGTCAACTGGCCAACTTTGGGCTTGAATTTCACCAAGCCAACGAGTTCCAAAATTGGGTTCTTTTTGCTACAGATACACAAGGAACCAAGGAACACAAAACAGAATTTTTTTTATTGATTTCCTAGCAAAGATGAAGTCTACAAGTGATCTTCAATACTGTCTCAATTTCACTCTTATGAACAATTTTGACTTTTTAAAGCTTTTGCAAAATTTGACTTAAAGGAATTCCTAATGATCCTTGATGACTGAAATTGGTGTATTAAGTTAATATGAAACTATTCTAAGCTAGACAAACAAGTTCTAAACCTAATGCAATAATTATACAAACTGAAAATTGTAACATCCAACAACCACAATGCATCAAGAAGCAATTTGACTTCTGAACTTAAAGCTAACACATGTAAAGATTCAAATGCTCTAATATTAGCCTAAGAGTGTTACCTAGATGGCTTTTAGGCAATAATAACTACAACAACACAGGAAAGCCAGCAATGCCAAACACCCCTTAAGAAACATTTTTTTTTTTGCAAATTTCAAAGTTAACTTCAATTTAAAGGCATACAACTAAAATGAGACTTATACTAACCAACCCTGAACTTAATTAAGCAACTCAGAATGATATCAAACCTAAATTAACATAGAACAGATATTATGCAAAAAGAATCATGGCTAAGTGCTTACTTGCCATCCATAGCTGAGAACCAACTGAAAACAATTTCAAAAATAACATAACCTAGTGCTCCCATGAGCTCTATACCACTCCAACATTCCTGTGTTCTTCTTTCTTCAATCCTTGATCCATCACTTTTTTTTTATAACAACTTTTTTTTTGAAACTTTTGAAGCAATAATAAAACCTGAACAAAATTCTATGCTAAAAGCTCAAACTTTTATTAAAACTGAAACTTAGAACTGAACTTGTAATTGGAATTGAGAACTTGAATTAAATTGATAAAAGTGATTAGAAAGCTAATACTAAAGTCACTGAATATAAAAGAAAAGGGATTACAATTTAAAAACATGAAATTAAATTTCAAAGTCTACATGCCTCCAAGGCTTACAAATGAGCCCTATTTATAGTACTTATCTAGGGTTTTCCTCATTTCTTTTTGCTCCTCAGTTGTGCTTTCTTTGTGAGTGAAAACAGCTCATGATGCATCTTGTGTGCTTTCTTGGACAAACCACAATCGTTGGATTGAATTTCCAATCATCACAGCCCTTCAATCAACTTTGGTGCCCATTTTAGTGTTGTGGATGGGTGAGGTGGAGGTGGTAGGTACGGGTTTGTGAGGGTTTGGGGGATGTGAAAGTGGGGGGGTGGCTTTTGAGGTATTGGGGGAAGGAAGGCGTGTAGCAGTGGTGGTGGTGGTTTGTCTGATGGGTAAACGAGAGGTAGGGGAGGGTGTTTGTTTGACTGGTCAAATTGACCTAAGGTAAAAAGAGCGTTTTTATTATAAACGTAAGTGTGGGGTTTGGGCTTAAGGTGGTGTTGGGCCAGGAGGGATTTTGGGTGGTGGAGTGGTTGTGGTAGTTTGGGCTTGGGGTGTTGGAGTTATAAAGGTTAGGGTAAATAACAATAGTAGGTCCGTTTGGTTTTTTACTATGATATCACAAGGACCAATATTGTAAATTTCTGATTCTTGGGGGACCAAAGCAGGCAAAGTTCCAAAGTTATTCCAATGACCCTTCTTGATATGTTTCAACTTTCAAAGGACCTCTTGATGATTTATTTCCAAAATAAGATATCCAGGGACCAAAATTGACAACTTTGCAAACTTGCGGGACCACAATTGTAACTTTTTCAAAATTTTCACCCAAAGATCATTATTTGGTAGTTTTTGATTTTTAAGAACTTGGTTTGAATTTTCTTTCAAAATAAATGCTCAAGGACTAGTTTTGACAACTTTTGAAAGTTGAGGGACTGAAACTGCTAATTATGCAAACTTTGTTCGTTTTTCGTTTGTTTTCAATCATTTTGCATTTGAAACATATAAAACATGATCTTTGGGATATTTTTATTATTTTGATGCATTCTTGATTGTTTTCACGTGTTTTGGCAGTTAAAATACGGTAAAAATGATGAATATTTACACACTCATCATGGACTAAAAGTCCAAATTCGAAAGGCTTGAAGAATAGGTCTGAACATGCAAAGTCCTATCAATTTTGTCTTTTGCTGTAAATTTCTCAAAAGGTGTTGATAATATCATACACAGTTACAATCGGAATTATGATATGTATGCAAAATTTATAAATTAAAACAAGTTTAGCAAGGATCGAAATAATATCATAATATTAACATGACTGTTGCTTTAATAAAAGTGACTTAAACTCTAATGGGCGTTCGGTAAATTTGGTTTTTGGTTAGGTTTGTTTCTTAATTTGAGTCTTCCAATATTTTTAAGTCATTATTTATTTATAAATAAGGATTAATGACATAAGAAAATTATGTACATTTGTATTAGAATTTTGTAGTTTTAGATATTTTATATTGTTTGAATTTGTTTCTGATTTAAGTAAAACCTCTTTCCCCCCTTTTATGGCAGATTTACATGTATATCCTTCTTGAAAGTTGATATTGCATAAATATCCTTCTTAATTTTGTAATTACATCAACGTCCTTCCTAAACTTTTGTAATTACATCAATATCCTTTTCACACTTTTACAATGATATATATGTTCAAAAATCAAATAAATCATAATTATATTGATTTTAGATTATGAAACTTTTATTTATCTTTTATATTGATAATGATCATATTATTCATACATACTTTTTGGTCTCGAACGACAAACGAACGTGATGATGCAATTACAAAAGTTTGGATATAAATATGAAAGAAATATTGCTCATATATATTTATTTGTTCATATGCATTTTTGACCTCGATTGAAGAGAGAACATGTTGATTTTTGTTTTTATATATGACAATTTAAATAAATAAATAAATAAATAAATGCTTGGGAAAGATATTGATGTAATTTTAAAATTGTGA
Source organism: Artemisia argyi (assembly GCA_030686995.1). Lineage (NCBI taxonomy): Eukaryota > Viridiplantae > Streptophyta > Magnoliopsida > Asterales > Asteraceae > Artemisia > Artemisia argyi. Next base: position 131,012,801 of record CM060676.1, read on the forward strand.
GAATAATATTGATGTAATTAAAAAAGTTGGGGAAGGATATTAATGTAATTATAAAAGTTTATGAAGGATAATAACGTAATTACAAATTTGAGAAGGATATTGATGTAATATTCAACTTTTGTAAGGACATAGATGTAAATGCCCTTGTTTTATTACTAACAGGGGGTTGTGATCCTATAAAAATGGGAGAAAGCTAAAAGGTATAAAAAGTCGCAACATTGTGACAAGTGTTTTCTTTACTTTTGTTTTTTTTTCGTTTTTTTTTTTTTTTTGTTTTGTTTTTTTTAACTGTAGAAGATTGTGATCTAATTGATGAATATCATGATAACAAAAATGAAAGTTTTGTATTTTATTATTTTTTTTTTATTTAAAAATTTGATAAATAACGTGATCTAACTGATAAACATTGTGATGTTTTTTTTTTTTGTAACATGGGTTTCCGACTTGACATTGCGAGTCGACTAATCCCACGGCGACTACCCTTTTGGATAGCCCGGAGTCGGCGCAGGTGAACCTCCGTAGCCACAAGGGGATTAATTTTCTCCCCATTGGATTCGAACCCTTGACCTCCTCTTTGAAAGGCTGGTATTCTTACCGTTGGGTCACCCCTTGTGGTTAAACATTGTGATGTTGTTCATCAAAGAAAACTAATAAACATTGTGATAACAAAAAAGAAAAAGAAAAACTTATTTAAAAAAAATCTATTGATAACGTGATCTAACTGATGAACAACCAAAGAAAATTGATGACCATTATGATCTACCTGAGCATATGTCAACCCTTCCATCGATTTGCTCTTGGATCCAGCTTCTATTGTGGACATCGTAATATGTCCCATTGGTTTCTTTTTTTACTGTCGAATCACCCACCAACTTAACTCGAATGTTAGATACTGAACAAACATTAACACAAACAAAGACACAACAAGCACAACGTGTTTTCTTATATCCATCTCGTAACAAAGTTGTCCCGAACACTATCTGTTTGATCTATTGTACATGTTTAAGGTAACCTGTTCTTATGTCATATATACTCGTATATATTAGCCTTGTGTTCATTTGAAAATACATATATGTCCGTTGACTTCACTTCAATTCGTAACTCGCAAGTAAGAAACAGATGTAACCTGGAATGCATATAGCCACACAAAAACCTTAAAAAATGATGTTGGACTGCAAGACATTATCCAAATGATATCTTGACTTTTTTTCATGGAAAGGTAGTAGCAAAATGGTTAACTGACTGGTTCAAGTTATCTAATGTCATCAAGGTTGAATAAGGTTGAGAAATTTCAAGGAAAAAACTTAAGTACTAACCTTTTTACAGTTTATTTCAAATCAAGGACCTTTATGCCAAAAAGAAAAATATTTGTATTGAATTCAATCTTCAAATCTTCACCTAATTCGAATTGCATGCTTGATAATTGATAGAGACGTTATTTTCCAATGGCAGCAAGCCAACAATTATCATTTTATCAAACAAGTGTGATCTACGAGTACCGTTGTCCATCTCACGCATCCTTTTAATTAATCGAAGATTATTTGTTTCTTTTTATACCTAAAAGACCTAATATGCTATTAATGGTTTGTAATAATCTTTTTTCTATTTTTAAAATAAGAGGTTTTGTACTACTTTATTATAAAACTAGCATGATAACCGTATTATTAACGAGGTATAAATTTAAAGGTGTTTAAAGGGTTGTCATTTTTCAACACAATGATAGAACATCCGATGATTGTTGTAAAAGTACCATGATCGAACTATATGATCACAATTTGAAGGTACAAAAACGTCACTCATTAATACAAAACGATCGATTGTTGTAGCATGAGAATAACGAGTTTGGCATCTCGACTCCAACATGATTATTACTTACAATATTAAAATTTATACATTCATCATCATTTGATGATTTGATCGATCATCTCTAAATAATCATTTTATTTTTATACTTACAAAAATTCAAACTAACATCTATACTACATATAAAAATAAAATAAAAAATATGTATTTGCTTAAAAACTTTTAATACAAGAACTAAGAAAAGACTAATAAAGCTCATGTGCTTAAAATATTGTTTATATTAAGAAAAAATTACATGTTTAGTCCCTGTGATTTGCCAAAAGTCATACTCGTTGTCCCTATTCGATTTTAATTACATAGATAATACTTATTTTTCAAACTATTTTCATTGATAGTCCTTATTCTGGAAAATAGGGACTATCCGTGTAACAAAGTTAGGGACTATCCATATAATAAAAACTATAGATTTTTACACAATTGATCCCTGTTTTTTAAAGTAAGGATCATTGATGCAATTAGTTTAAAAATTAGGTATTAATTGTTTAATTAAAATTAAATATGAACGGTGGTGTGATTTTGGTTAAACCACAATGTAATTTTTCTTATATTCATAATCATCTTTATATATTTATTTTATATTGCAACATTTTTCATAAATCCATTTTGACTTTATCGTCAATGTTTAATGACTATCAACAACCTGTTTTTATTACTTCAAAATTTAAAGCTTAACATTTAAAACCTTTTAAAACTCTTTCTTTCAAAAAAAAAAAGTAAAGTAAAGTAACTCCCAATACCGTCTTTCACGGGTTATGGGTCCCAATACCGTCTTTCACGATGTATGGGCCGGGGGAGGTTGAGACGTAGACAATCACCACTCTATTATACGTGTATCTTTTATCATTTTTCTTAAGGCTAATTGTTTCAAAATATATTCGAATTGACATGTTTTCTAGTTATGTGTATTGATGAGTGCTCAAACACTCATCATTTTTTGTCTAATCTGAACTGCAAAACATACAAAAACACTCAGTAATGCATCAAAATACTGAAAATATTTCAAAATCGTGTTTTATATGTTTTAGATGCAAAATAAGCAAAAACAGACGAAAAACGTATAAAGTTTGCAAAATTGGCAGTTTTAGTCCCCAACTTTCATAAAATGGCAAAGCTAGTCCCTGGATATTCAAAATATAGAAAATTATCACCAAAGGTCCTTTTGAAATCATAAATTGTCATATTTAGTCCTTTGGTGAAAAATTGGAAAAGTTTTGAAAATTACACGTTCAGTCCCTGGAGTTACAGATTTTGGCAGATTCAGTCCCTGGTGGGATAATTTTGAAAGAAAAATCACTTTTGGTCCTTGGGAAAGTTACGAAAGCCATTTTTAGTCCTTGGGAGGAAAGTTTGAGGAAATTACAAGTTTGGTCCCTCATGTTTAGAAATTTACAAATTTAGTCCCCGGGAAATATTTGAAAAATGAAAATAGCAAAAAATGGTTTTTGAAATATTGGTGATTGGCAATTTTGGTACTTATGAGCACTTTGGGAAAGTTTCATTTTCAGTCCTCAACTTTGGTAAATTTCAAAAATGGTCCTTGTGAATTTTAGTTATAAATCAAACGGACCCTTGTATCTATTTAATAACAAATCCAACTCAAACTTATCCCTAGCCCACCTTATACCTCCTCACCAAGCCCAATCATAAACTCAGCCCACTCCCTAAAATCCATTACCCCCGTTTTTAATAAAACCCTTAGTCAAACCCAAAGTTTGACCTTGTCTTCCACCTCACCCCTTCCTAGCCTGCAACCTAAACCCAAACACAATCATCACCTCCACCCTGCTATTTCACTGCAACACTCAACATCCCACCCCCTTGGCCTAACCAAACAACAACAAAACTCCAAATCCCACCCCAGACATAAGCTAACTGCCAAATTGCTACTACCTCTTTTTCCCGCCCAATTTGAACAAACGGCCATGATCAAACTCTCTCATCCAACGGCCCTGAAATAAAGTGGGAATGCTCTAGTGGACCTTTTGGAGACCTATTAATGAAGAAAGAAGTGAGGAGCCAGAGCAGTGAGATGATATAGTTTCTAGTAGTTTTTAGTTAATTTTAAAATCATGTAACTTTTAAGATTGTTTTCCAGTGTTGGATTCTAGTTGAATATTGTAACCTTAAGCTTTCAGAAATCTTGTGCTTTCATTTTCAGTGGATTAATATATCAATTGTTCTTTGAATTTCTTACTTTGGAATTTTAGCTTTAATCCTCATATCAGCTCTTAAAAGGTTTAAAAGGTTTACCTTCTGTTTCATTATCCTTTAGTAAACATATTTAACATGTTTTAACTTTAAAACTTCAGTGTTATGCATTTAATCTAGAAAATCATAAAAATATGGAAAATCCTTGGAAAATCATGGAAAAATAAAAAAGAAAAAGAAAAAGACAGAAGAAGAAAGAGAAGCAGGATGGGGTATGGTGATCGTTGGAATAGTCATGGTTTAGATGCCTTATGGTAGGCTTTAGGTTGTCCTTTGGTTCCCTGATAACTCATCTCAGCTTGAAAGGCAAAGTAAGCACTTTTCAAATTTTTTTTGGAATTCATTGTTCTTGTGTCTCAACTGTGTTCATTTAAGTTCATTTATGTTTGATTAAGGTTAGTTTAAGTTTTAAATTCATGATCATGCTTTAGATTGTAGGTTTACTTAACCAAAATCCCATTTTCAGTTTTAAAGGAGTGTTTGGATTAATTGTAACCTGTATGATACAGGTTGTGTAGGTTGTTGCTTTCAGTTACCCCATGCTTCATAGGGTTTCATTGAGTTAATCAAGTCATAAAAATGGCACTTGTATCACTAAAAGTCAAAATGACCACATGATTCTCATTATCTGTTAACTAACAAACAGTTAGGTCCCTAAATCACTCACATTATCTCATAACTTGTAGATGTAGGTTAGCATAACTTTGTTTTAGCTTAGAATCATGATTTAAGTTCATTAGAATCAATAGAAATCCACCAAAGTCAAGTTTCAAGTTTTTCACACAAAGTCAAAGTTTAAGTTTGTGCAGATTTACAAAAAATTGTGGGAATTGTTTTGATTTATGTGTTTGCTTCTAAGCCTTGAGCTTTTCAGAATAAGTAGTCTTGCACCTCATCTTCAAGGTCCTTGCATCCATTGATTTTTGTGAATTTTTTGTGGACCCCACCACACCTTCAAACACAGCTGCAGGGGGTGGGTGATGCCCTGCATCAGCAGACCATGGCCAAACCACCACCTTTGGTGGTGGTTTCTGACCACCACAGTGGCCCCCACTACCCAAACCTTGGTTCTATCAACTCCCCTCCTGGCAAGGTTCAACCTTTGACCATTGTTTTGACCTAGGACATTGTGGACCCCACCTATATTTGGTCCCAAAAACTGTCCCAGTTTCTGAGTTGAAACAAAAGTTTCAAGTGCTTATTTATAGCTTATTTGCTTAATCTGTGGACCCCACTTGTATTTTCTGGCTTAATCATGTTCCAATAACTTGTTTGAATCTGAATCATCCATTGTGGGTCCCACTTTAAGCCATTTTAGCTTATTTTCCATTTTGGTCAACTAAAGTCAACTGTTGGCTTTTTGGCTTTCCATTCAGCTTATTTTTAAGTTATAAAAAACTTGTTTTCACAAAAAGTGTTTGTTTTTAGGTATTAAATAAGTTTGTAAAAGAAAAATCCAAAAAAGTTAATGTAATTTTTAAGTGATAGTTTCTATTAAATTTTATTTTTCATTTTTAGATTTTAATTAAGTACTTGTAATTTTTATATTTTTATTAATTACCTATTATATTAAAGTATTTATAATAATTTTCTCAGATTTTTATTTTGTCATTAAGTATTTATTAGAATTAATCTTAGTTTTATTAATTATTAATTAATAATTAGTTTAAAATAGCATAATTAGTTTTTATTAAGTAAAACTTAGTTTTTATATTTTTTATAGCTTTTATATGTTATAAAGTAATTTTAGAAATTTTCTTATAATTTTTACTGTTCATTTAGTATTTTTCTTAATTTGAAATAGTTAATTAGATAATTAGTAATTAATTAATAGAAAAAGCACAAAAAGACAAAAATACTTATTTTTATTTTTAAAACTTATTTTTAGTTATTTTATAATATTAGAAATTTTATTTTCCTTTTTCTAGTATTTAATTAGTATTAAATTATATTTAAGTGTTTTAAATATTAATAATAAGTATTAAATAGTTTTTAATTAATATTAAATAATTAAATAGTGTAAAAATTTATTTTCTTTTTCTAAAAATTTTCTATTACATTTTAGTTTGTAAAAAAGTCATTTTCACCCCCTGGGTGTTTTCAGATTTCAGTTTTTACGTTTTATTTCGTACGTTTACGTTTTATTTAAACGTAACGTACGCGTTTTTAGTTTTAATCGTTTCTGGTTTTTCCTAGTTTCCCGTCTTATTCATATAGCTTGTTTAAGCTATTTCCTTGTAGAATCCTTAGTGTAATCACTCACAAACCCCTTTTCATCCAAATTCACCCGATCACAGAACCGTTTGTTAGCCATTCACACCTCGTCGGGGCATAACGACCCGGGGAAACCTTATACTTCCGCGGAGCATTGACTCTAGGTTGTCTGACTTTGTTGACCATCACTTGTTCAATATAAGTTAGGTGGTTTAGCATCAATCAATTTTTGGAGCCGCTGCCGGGGAGGTGTGCGCGCTATTCTAAATGGTTTTGCGTATTGGTGAATCGGGATATACATCCACTGTACATTTATCCACCCTTGTTCATATCTTTTCATAAAAGCCCAAAAATATTGTTCCTTACCCTCTATCCATTTGATTCTACCTTCTTATACCCCTCTCATGTATAATTCTAAATGACATCTCTCGATGACGATTTCTTTGAGCAATGGGCCTTTGAGAGCAAAATTGAAAAACTTATGGCCTTGTCAAAAATATCGAGATGTCGTAGTGATTATGATGGACCTTCGATTCCTATTCCCTCTCCGATGAGGGAAATGAATCAAGAAACCGAGGTGACAAAGGACCCTGTACTTCCCTCTGACGATGGAAGTGCTAAATACGTCCAACCTACGGTTGTCCAAGAATCTAAGCTCACAATTGCTCCTAAACCTTCAAGAATTGATCCTAACCTTTCACGGTTTATGGTCAAAAGTTTGTCAAGCATACGTGTTGAGCTTAGGGTAGAGACTGAAAAGAACGACTTACCTAACCTTCACTTTTATCAAGAACCAAAACCCGAGACCATAACGGAAGTGGTGGAAATTGTTAGCTCTAAGAGCACACCACTTGTCCCACCTCCAGATTTTGTTCCTTGTGTCGGTTGTGGTGAGCCACTTTTCGGTTTTCCATGTCATTGGTATACATGTGTGCAATGTGGTAATGATATTCAAAACGGGAGTTGTTTGTTTTGTGGGTCGAGTAATTCATTTGCTTATGATCCTAATCAAAACTCATTCAACGACTCTTCAAATTTTTTCGATTACCCATCACATTCATACGAGCAAGAATCATATTACCCAAATTTCAATGATGCTTCGTATCAAAATACACCAAGCCAAACTCAACAGTTTTACTGTTGTGAGTACTGTGGAGGTCCTCACTTTAGCTCGGATTGTCAAACAAGGAATCCAATTCCTTGTAACAATTACGACTATTTGTTTTCAGACCCACCTCCACAGCACCAAATGATTCACACAACTCCTTCTGTTACTGACATTATAATAGAGGCTCTTGAGATATTGAAAGAACTTAAGGAGTTGGGTACCACAAAACTTCATAATGCACCCAGTGTTTCTTGTGTAAATTGTGGGGGTCCTCATGATGATTATCAATGTCAACCTTCCGGTTTTGACAAATCCCCACCCCCGCAATTTTCATTTACTCTTAATTCACATGAGAAATACATGGCTAAAATATTAGCTGACGAGCAGGATGCTAAAATAAATTCCCAAGATGCTTATGAAAGATCTATTAGGGAATCAATTGCAAAAGAAAAAGCAGCCAGATCTAGCTCTCGATTCCATTTCATTCCTGATGACGATGATGATGAGGATTCTATTCAAATGAAGGAATATTACAAAGATTCATCCAGTTCATCAGTTGAGATTCCTTCCGTGGAAGCACAGGGAGATAAGAGTATGCAAGAATTGCTAGCAGAAGAACACATGAAAAATATAAAATCTATGTGTGCTAGTCTTTCTTATCTCCCTCAGTCTGCTGTTATCACACCCGAAGTTCACACTCACTCTCTGATCATGGGGGATGAGCATCTTAGCACTGTTCCTAATAAGGAATCGGACGAATTAATAAAGTCTAGTGTTGAGGTCCTTGTCCCAATCCCGAGAGAGTCACAGGGGACTTCTGACCATATGTGTGATATTCCTCCTCCTCTATTCTTCCCATCTAATCATGATGAGATGTTCTCCGATTCTACTGATGACAATTCGTTATCTTGTGAGGACATCGTTTATATGGAAGAATTACCTTCTAAGCTAGTTAGCTTAGAAGAAGAGAATGATGAGATTGACACCGAAATCAAGGATGAAGCACCTCGGGCAACATTATTGAATGCCGATCTCCTCATTTCTAAAATCGAGGCTTTCAAAATGAAACCTATTTCATCTCCTATCCCCATAAAGGATAGTGACATTGTCTCCGACGATCCTATTCCGGAGTTTGAAGCCTTTACCTTTGATCATATGGGAGAGAAGATTAGTGACAGTACCACTTCTCATTCTCAAATTTCTCTCCCCGATTATGATTCATTCACCTTTGAGGAGTTCTACGGTGAACTCACTCATATCATATCTCCACCGGAGTATGATAACTTTTACTTTGATCTAGACAAAGTTGATCTTTGTTTTCCGGAGGGAAATATTCTCAACCTTGAGAATTTGATTGATATCAAAATCCCAACCCTCCCTCCCATAATATGTCTAGATCATTCGAGCCTAAATGATGAGATTCATGATACACCAATCATGAATTCTCTTTCCGATGATGATGAATCAATCCTGATTGTCATCAAGATCTTTCTACCTTTCTTCACCTACATGGTGACTTCTCCTGTCCTTCACTCCTTCGGGAGTGAGGACACTATATTTGATCCCGGCATTTTCATGTATCATTATCTTGAGCCGGGTACTTATCTCATTGGTGTGGAACTTTCACGTGCTTCATATGTTTGTCCAAACAACTTGAATGAAAGTCCGATTGAGATTCTTTCTTCCACATCATGCTTCCCCAATGACAAATGAATTAGGGGTCGAGTCAAGCTAGCGACTCGGTAAACAAAAATAGTAGCATGCTTATAGGGTTTTCACCCTAAGTGTGGGGGAGTCCCCCATGCTATGGTTACTTATGACGTGAAAATACAAAATGGTGTTTTCCACGCTTGGCTTGTAATGTTGCCCTTTTACGTTCAAAATGTCGGCATAATAGCCGGAATTTTGAATATTGAGGACAATATTCATCCTAAGTGTGGGGGGGTATTCGCTATTCTAGCGAATTTTATCACATTTTACTATATAATACCCCCGTTTTAACCACAATTTCAAAAAATTTTAAATTTTTTCACTGGTGCTTCAAATTTTTTTGTGGTAATCAGTCCGCCTTGTCTAACCGACAAAAGGGATTGGTTAGTCCAGGAGAAAATGGCTCTTGGTAAAGACATCTCAAATCCGTTTACGGCTTGCAATTTGCCCAAAATTGTATGGTTCCTCAACTCCCCAAAAACAAATGAGTTGGCTAGCCCGCAAGATTATGGCTTGTGGTAAAGGCCGTGGAAAATTCATAATTGGTAATCAGCTCACCAAGATATTGACTATTCCATCAAGAGCTGGCTAGTCCAGGAGCAAACGGCTCCTGGTAAAGACAAATCAAATCCGTTGACAGCTGGTGGTTTGCTCAAAATCACACGGTTATCAGGTGTGCCACAGTTCTTACACCTGGCTACTCCAGAAGTGAGCTTAGATTCTTGGACAACCGTAGGTTGGACGTATTTAGCACTTCCATCGTCAGAGGGAAGTACAGGGTCCTTTGTCACCTCGGTTTCTTGATTCATTTCCCTCACCGGAGAGGGAATAGGAATCGAAGGTCCATCATAATCACTACGACATCTCGATATTTTTGACAAGGCCATAAGTTTTTCAATTTTGCTCTCAAAGGCCCATTGCTCAAAGAAATCGTCATCGAGAGATGTCATTTAGAATTATACATGAGAGGGGTATAAGAAGGTAGAATCAAATGGATAGAGGGTAAGGAACAATATTTTTGGGCTTTTATGAAAAGATATGAACAAGGGTGAATAAATGTACAGTGGATGTATATCCCGATTCACCAATACGCAAAACCGTTTAGAATAGCGCGCACACCTCCCCGGCAGCGGCTCCAAAAATTGATTGATGCTAAACCACCTAACTTATATTGACCAAGTGATGGTCAACAAAGTCAGACAGCCTAGAGTCAATGATCCGCGGAAGTATAAGGTTTCCCCGGGTCGTTATGTCCCGACGAGGTGTGAATGGCTAACAAACGGTTCTGTGATCGGGTGAATTTGGATGAAAAGGGGTTTGTGAGTGATTACACTAAGGATTCTACAAGGAAATAGCTTAAACAAGCTATATGAATAAGACGGGAAACTAGGAAAAACCAGAAACGATTAAAACTAAAAACGCGTACGTTACGTTTAAATAAAACGTAAACGTACGAAATAAAACGTAAAAACTGAAATCTGAAAACACCCAGGGGGTGAAAATGACTTTTTTACAAACTAAAATGTAAAAGAAAATTTTTAGAAAAAGAAAATAAATTTTTACACTATTTAATTATTTAATATTAATTAAAAACTGTTTAATACTTATTATTAATATTTAAAACACTTAAATATAATTTAATACTAATAAAATACTAGAAAAAGGAAAATAAAATTTCTAAAATTATAAAATAACTAAAAATAAGTTTTAAAAATAAAAATAATATTTTTGTCTTTTTGTGCTTTTTCTATTAATTAATTACTAATTAATTACTAATTATCTAATTAACTATTTTAAATTAAGAAAAATACTAAATGAACTGTAAAAATTATAAGAAATTTTCTAAAATTACTTTATAACATATAAAAGCTATAAAAAATATAAAAACTAAGTTTTACCTAATAAAAACTAATTATGCTATTTTAAACTAATTATTAATTAATAATTAATAAAACTAAGATTAATTCTAATAAATACTTAATGACAAAATAAAAATCTGAGAAAATTATTATAAATACTTTAATATAATAGGTAATTAATAAAAATATAAAAATTACAAGTACTTAATTAAAATCTAAAAATGAAAAATAAAATTAAATAGAAACTATCACTTAAAAATTACATTAACTTTTTTGGATTTTTCTTTTACAAACTTATTTAATACCTAAAAACAAACACTTTTTGTGAAAACAAGTTTTTTATAACTTAAAAATAAGCTGAATGGAAAGCCAAAAAGCCAACAGTTGACTTTAGTTGACCAAAATGGAAAATAAGCTAAAATGGCTTAAAGTGGGACCCACAATGGATGATTCAGATTCAAACTAGTTATTGGAACATGATTAAGCCAGAAAATACAAGTGGGGTCCACAGATTAAGCAAATAAGCTATAAATAAGCACTTGAAACTTTTGTTTCAACTCAGAAACTGGGACAGTTTTTGGGACCAAATATAGGTGGGGTCCACAATGTCCTAGGTCAAAATAATGGTCAAAGGTTGAACCTTGCCAGGAGGGGAGTTGATAGAACCAAGGTTTGGGTAGTGGGGGCCACTGTGGTGGTCAGAAACCACCACCAAAGGTGGTGGTTTGGCCATGGTCTGCTGATGCAAGGCATCACCCACCCCCTACAGTTGTGTTTGAAGGTGTGGTGGGGTCCACAAAAAATTCACAAAAATCAATGGATGCAAGGACCTTGAAGATGAGGTGCAAGACTACTTATTCTGAAAAGCTCAAGGCTTAGAAGCAAACACATAAAGCAAAACAATTCCCACAATTTTTTGTAAATCTGCACAAACTTAAACTTTGACTTTGTGTGAAAAACTTGAAACTTGACTTTGGTGGATTTCTATTGATTCTAATGAACTTAAATCATGATTCTAAGCTAAAACAAAGTTATCCTAACCTACATCTACAAGTTATGAGATAATGTGAGTGATTTAGGGACCTAACTGTTTGTCAGTTAACAGATAATGAGAATCATGTGGTCATTTTGACTTTTAGTGATACAAGTGCCATTTTTATGACTTGATTAACTCAATGAAACCCTATGAAGCATGTGGTAACTGAAAGCAACAACCTACACAACCTGTATCATACAGGTTACAATTAATCCAAACACTCCTTTAAAACTAAAAATGGGATTTTGGTTAAGTAAACCTACAATCTAAAGCATGATCATGAATTTAAAACTTAAACTAACCTTAATCAAACATAAATGAACTTAAATGAACACAGTTGAGACACAAGAACAATGAATTCCAAAAAAATTTTGAAAAGTGCTTACTTTGCCTTTCAAGCTGAGATGAGTTATCAGGGAACCAAAGGACAACCTAAAGCCTAACATAAGGCATCTAAACCATGACTATTCCAATGATCTCCATACCCCATCCTGCTTCTCTTTCTTCTTCTGTCTTTTTCTTTTTCTTTTTTATTTTTCCATGATTTTCCAAGGATTTTCCATATTTTTATGATTTTCTAGATTAAATGCATAACACTGAAGTTTTAAAGTTAAAACATGTTAAATATGTTTACTAAAGGATAATGAAACAGAAGGTAAACCTTTTAAGAGCTGATATGAGGATTAAAGCTAAAATTCCAAAGTAAGAAATTCAAAGAACAATTGATATATTAATCCACTGAAAATGAAAGCACAAGATTTCTGAAAGCTTAAGGTTACAATATTCAACTAGAATCCAACATTGGAAAACAATCTTAAAAGGTACATGATTTTAAAATTAACTAAAAACTACTAGAAACTATATCATCTCACTGCTCTGGCTCCTCACTTCTTTCTTCATTAATAGGTCTCCAAAAGGTCCACTAGAACATTCCCACTTTATTTCAGGGCCGTTGGATGAGAGAGTTTGATCATGGCCGTTTGTTCAAATTGGGCGGGAAAAAGAGGTAGTAGCAATTTGGCAGTTAGCTTATGTCTGGGGTGGGATTTGGAGTTTTGTTGTTGTTTGGTTAGGCCAAGGGGGTGGGATGTTGAGTGTTGCAGTGAAATAGCAGGGTGGAGGTGATGATTGTGTTTGGGTTTAGGTTGCAGGCTAGGAAGGGGTGAGGTGGAAGACAAGGTCAAACTTTGGGTTTGACTGAGGGTTTTATTAAAAATGGGGGTAATGGATTTTAGGGAGTGGGCTGAGTTTATGATTGGGCTTGGTGAGGAGGTATAAGGTGGGCTAGGGATAAGTTTGAGTTGGATTTGTTATTAAATAGACACAAGGGTCCGTTTGATTTATAACTAAAATTCACAGGGACTAGTTTTGTCATTTTATGAAAGTTGGGGACTGAAACTGCCAATTTTGCAAACTTTATACGTTTTTCGTCTGTTTTTGCTTATTTTGCATCTAAAACATATAAAACACGATTTTGAAATATTTTCAGTATTTTGATGCATTACTGAGTATTTTTGTATGTTTTGCAGTTCAGATTAGACCATGTATCAACGTTCAAATGTGATTATTCCGCGTAAAAACATTTTTTTAGGTGTTAATATGTGTACTTTTTGACATGCCCATCAGGTTGCACCTATGTGTAACAAATTAAGGTCCACGCCAAAATTATCTTTTTCCAAGTCACTTACACCACACTTTACTCCCACTTATAACACACTTTGATTTTTTACACCCAAATTGCTCATTCATGGAGTTGTATTTAGTACGTCTAAGAACACCCTTCTCAAAGGAACCGTACGTGAGACTCTCGCGTCATACGCACTATAATAAAGCACCTTATTTTACACCATTATATTATTATATTTTCACGTTTAGAAGTGTGTACAAAATTAAAGTACACGCTCAATTTTCCGTGTACTATATGTGCGTCACAAATTAATACACGGTTTTTTTTGTCAACAATCATATAAAAGTGAATAAGAAAAAGTGTGTAGAAATTGTTAAATTAGTACAAGCTTTTATTGGTCAACAAAATATCACCACTCTACACAATAAAAAGCGTGTACAAATGATAAAAGTACTACATAGCCACAATTTTTTACACGCTTTCAAGTGTGTTAACATATTTCCTTCAATATAACAAATCTGCAATTTTTTACCCGTATTTCATTCATATTACATTCTGATATTACAATAAAATGCAAATAAAATCTGCAATAAAATCTGATATTTCATTCATATTACACATAATAAAGTTTCATATTACAATAAAAGTTTCATTCATACTCCATTCTAATATTACAATAAAATGCAACAAATTCTGCAATTTTTATACCAATTAAATCTTCTTAGAACACTTAGATGAGAATGATGAAATCCAACAAAATCTTCTTCTAACTCTTGTTTTCAACAAGCTCCAATCTTGTCTTCAACAAGCTCCTAAGCAACAAGAATTGAAACCAAAAATTAGTAAGCCACAAAACAACATAACTATTAGTTACTGATGTTAGCCTAAAATCTATAAGATGTACAGAGGTTTTCATATCTGATGCATAATTTATATATACTCCATAGTGAATAATCAAGAACACACAAGAAGTTTGTCATACAAAGCATGTAAAACTCAGATTAAGCTCTATGGTGGTTGACTATCAGATATCAGATTAAGCTCTTGTTGAGCTTCTGTTGCACTAAAATTGTCTCATATATCTAACAGAATATGCCTGATGTCAAAATGAAATGATAGCTAATATAACGTAAACAATTAAGTTCAAGTAATAAACTACTTGTACATTATAGCAAACTAACAACTAACATTTAGCTAATATATAAGCAATTAACTTGTAAGCCGCAATCAACAATAATTTATTATAAATCATCAGTAAATAGTATAAAAATCCTTATAAGGCTCCTAACCTTATAAGTTCACATATATAAGAAATATCAAAATCTTTATAAGTTCATAAAGCTTGGATCGTTGGAACAGCATGTGACAGTGCTAGTGACACCAGGTCAGCATAGTTACAACCATACAAAGCACATCAATGCAAGTGCAACCTTTTTAGGTGGTCGGATCATCACAGGCCCTTCTTTGAGCCTTAGTCTAGAATTCTTAATGAAAATAATCTATTCTATATAAAATTTGAGTTTCATGCTTTGAATGATAGTAAAGAAAGATATTAAATTGAAGAGACAAAACAGAATTGGGGGTAAAAAGTAAAGAAAACTTACTATTTGCTGAGAAGGTTATGAGGAGTTCAAAAAACTGATGGTATTTGCTGAAGACTGTCAACAACTAACATGAAGCAGCAAAGATGCATCATCAGATCCATGTCACCACCCTTTCGAACTGCAGTTTAGAATGATGCTTTTTTAATAGCTAAACATAATGAACTTGTTATAAAATTCTATTCCAACAAACATAAATGAAAAATCAAATTCTAAACAAACAAGGTAATCATAACGGATAGAGACAGAAACCTACAAGCAGCATATATAGTCCCTTGCAACCTACTACTAAAGTAACAGAGACCTGGTTATTAATGACAGCATTACAGACACGTACAGGTTCTAATATATGCCTGAGTTAACAACAAAATTGACAACCAATCAAGTATGAAGTATATCCCTGCAAGGTTCAATCAAGTATGAATCGTATGAAAAGTATTTAACTGGGAATATTTATAATCTTACACTAGCCACATCGCTTATTTGTAGATTTTTAACTTCTCTAGAAAAGACAAAACTACTTGCAGAGTTGTTGTTCTCTAGTTGTTTCTCGTTGAAATCATACATGCATTAAGATAGACTCTTCTCATTTTGCCTAGCTTTCTCATTTAAACTGGTGATTGTCCTGTACTCATACCTCACTTGGTCTTATACTCTCAGACATGTAACTCATAGTGAACTAATAGTCTCAGACATGTGAACCAGTCATGTATGGTACTTACAGTAACAAAAAAGTTCAAAGTATGCTCTACCTAAATACTAGAATGCTAAATGCCTTACAAGCAGTTGCGTTATTCTCATTAATTTCTGCATTCTGTTTTTACTGTTCATCTTCCTTGAACAAACAAACTCATATTTACAAAACATGACTACCATAATCTAAAATCTTATGATCGCTGACTCCTCCTAAACCAACCAGTCAACCGTGTGCAGTTGATAGGCCCATCTAGGAGAAAGTGCAAGTTATTATTGATCGTGGAAATATAGGGAAATCCCCGGGTCGTTAAATCCCAACGAGATTGAAATTGTATTTTGAACGATTAGAAGAATGAGTGGTACTGAGGACAGTAACCAAAATGATTGAGGGATGATTATACTACTGATTACTTGGTATTTAGATAATATGAAATGATATTCAACAATAACAGAGATATACATAAAAGCACAAATAAGAAAATCAGATAACAGACAAAGAAAAATGGGTTTTATCAAATTACAAACTACAGGCTATATAATTGAAACTTTTTAAAATTTAAAAAGAAAATTGAGAATGAAAATGAAATTATGAAAATGATTATTTTACTATTTAAATATTATTTAATTAATAAAACTAATTAAAATCTAATTTAAAACTTAATTAAAATTATCTAAAAATAACAAGGATTACAAATTAAACTAAAAATTAAACTAAAAACTAACAAAAATATTTTCTAAACCTTAAAAAGAACTTGAAGAGAGTATAAAAAATGAAAATAAATATTTTTGTCTTTTTATGAGTTTTCTATTAATTAAAAACTATTTATCTTAATTAAACTATTTTAAATTACTATTAATACCTAAATGACTTATAAAATTATGAAAAAATTTATAAAACTAATTAACCATCACAGGAATCCTACAAAATTATAAAAACTTCTAAAAATTATATTTTAGGCTAATTTACTAATTAATTACTTATTAATTAATTTAAATCTAATTTAATTAAATTAAATAAGAAAATTAGAAAATGGACAGTGGAAATTATGAAACTATTTTCTAAAAATCTTAACTACTTTATAAAATCTAGGAAAAATATAAAATTCTACTGTTGTTAATTAAAATTAAACAAAAACTAATTAATTACTAATATTACTTATTTAATTATTTAAACTATTTTTAAATCTAATAAATAGTAAACAGATTAGGAAAAATCTAATAAAATTATTTTAACTACTTAAAGGTAATAGGTAATTAAGAAAATTATAAAAATGGACAAGTTCTTATTATTAAGCTGAAAGGAAAATTAAATAGATAATTTCTATTAAATAGAAGTTATCACTATAATTAAAGTTGGCTTTTTCTGATTTTTCTTTTATAAAACTAATAAAATACTTAAATAATGAAACTTTTACAAAAACAACTAATTTAGAAACTCAGAATAAGCACTGTGAGTGCTTATTACCCTAGACAGTTGACTTAGTTTGACTAAATCAAGAAATGAGCACAAATGGACTTATGTGGGGTCCACTAGGGTGAAATCTGGTTTACCTAAGTTACTTATACTTGATTAATCTAGACTTGATGAGATAAGCTCATGGAATAAGATAAAAGGCTATAATAAGCAACTGCTTATTGGGGTTCTGAGTCAGAAATGGGATAGAGTTATGAGGGTGATTTAGGTGGGGTCCACTGATGTACAGGTCAAACAAATGGTCAACTCTTAAACTCTGGTAGGAGGGGGTTGTAAGAACTAAGATTTGGAGTGTGGGACCCACTGGGGTAGCCACAAACAACCACCAAGGTGGTGGGTGTTGGACTGATGGTCTGTGTAGCAGGGGAGTACCTTTTCCCTGCAGGTGTGTTCCAGGGGTAGAAAGGTCCACTAGAAAAAATTATAAAAATCAAACAATGACATGAATCTATAGTCCTACTAGTAGACAACACTCGCAACAAGTTTCAATGCCTAAGATTGAACACAAAATTCTAGATAAATCATGCCATTTTATGGATTTCTGAGGTAATATGAATTTGACTTTTTAAGATTATGATCTAAGTTGACTTTTATGAAACTCTACCTTAATTTTCTGAATGATTGTGTTATAATAAGCTAGAATAAGACTAAAATAAGCTAGAACAACTACTAATGAAATGATTTGAAGCTTATGACTCTCTAATTTCCACATAGTGAATCACTGTGAGTGATTCAAAGAGATTTTGACTATTTTACTCTATGATACTAATTGTTAAGGTTTATTTGAACTAGTTTGGTACTGAGAAAGAGTTTTCAATCAAAGCTAACAAACAAAAACCTTAATAGCACAGTGTAATAACTAAATCCAAACACCCCTTTAAGCAAGACTGTTTTGTGTTTTCTAATCAAATGGATACTAGGGTCTAATAATCTGATCCACTACTACTTATTATGATCAATTATACTAATTTAAACATTCAGAAACAGATATAAACTATAAATGCACAAGATAAACACTTAAGCTATATTGACTGTGAAACTAAGGATTTAAGCAACTACAAACTCTGATGAATAAGTGCAATATTACAAGTTACAGAATACCTAAATTACACTAAATAAACACAATCAAACTAATTAAGCAATAAAATCAGTCAAGATATAACAGAAAGATGGAAATGGGAATATGAGCTTACTTTATGCCATCCAAGCCAAGCAAATCAAGAACAAGAACCACAAGAACCAATCCTAACACTCCCCTTGGAGTTCTAACCCACAATCCACAGCTTCTTTGCTTCCAAATCACTCTGAATCCAAGAATTCCCACAGTTGACTTTCTTTGACCAATTTTGTATTTGTTGATTTTTTTTTAACTATACTGATTTGTAAATTACTAGAAGCTTTATTGAGCTTATTCGGAGCTTATATGATCTTATTAATCCTTATTATCCACTACAAACAACATTAGAGACTATTGAGATTTTTGATATAAATTTAAACTTGCATAAACTGAGATAGAAACACAAACTTGAATTTGATTACTTAAAAGGTTTCACAATACACTGAAAAACATTAAACAAGATACTTGAAAGCTTAATTTTACACTGGAATTAGAAACTTAATACATTCGACATACATATATGAAAAATAAACTAGATATGCTTCTCTTCTGCTTCTCTTCCTTTTATAGGCTCAATTAGGGTTCCTTGTGAGTCTCTGAGTCATTCCCACCTTAGATCTTGACCCTCCATTGCTCTGACATGATCCTAGCCGTTTAAATGATTTTGGCGCCAAAAGTCCCCACGTTTACTTGGGGCCAAAGCTGAGCAATTAAAGATTATTGGAAGGTTGTGGATGTGTCAGGGGACAAATGAGATGGTTTGAGGACAAGTTGGGGTGATATGGAAGAAAACAGAGGTCAAGGCATGGTTTGGAGGTAAAATTGGTGAGAATAGCATTTATTGTTGATGTGGTTTGGCTGTGAGGTGGAAAGGTGGTTAGGGGGAGTAGGGGATGAGGTGGATAGGTGGTGAAGTGGTGGTAAAACCACCTGGTTTAAGGTTTCAGGTGAGGGTGAGGGTGATGAACAGTGTTGGCGGTTTGGAGAAGTCAAACGGGGTCAAACCCGTTCTAAATAATAAAGGGTTGTGTGGGCTGAGGGTAGATTGGGCCTAGGGGTGGGCTGAGCTTATTTTGTGTTTGGATTTGGATTAGGTTTTATTTTGGGTTTAGTAATAATAAGGTCCGGTTGGTTTGTGGTATTTAAACAAGGACCAAATTTGTAATTTGGTAAAATTTGAGGGACCGAATTTGTCACTTTTCCAAACCACTTCCAAGGACTAAACCTGTAATAAAACCATAACACAAGGACAAAATATGTAATTTTCCATTTTCAAAATCCCAGGGACCTTTTCTGCCAATTCCTCAAACTCCAGGGACCATTTATGTAACTTTGGATTTTTAAGGAATTAAAGATGTAATTTCCCAAAATGTTTATCATAAGGACCAATTTTGTCATTTAAGAATAGTGCAAGGTTTATTTTTCATATTTTTCCATTTTATAAACCTTAAGGACTATATTTGACATTTTTCAAACTTGAGGGACTAAAGTTGTCATTTTGCAATTTTTTAACTTTAAAGGACTAAACTTGACAACTTATGAATCCCTTAGGACTTTGATTATATTTTTCATGTTTTGATTTACCAGGGACTAATTTTGATAACTTTTAAAACTTGAGGGACTAAAACTGCCAATTATGCAAACTTTGTACGTTTTTCATCTGTTTTTGATTATTTTGCATCTAAAACATATAAAACACACTTCTAAGATTTTTTCAGTATTTTGATGCATATTTGAGTGTTTTAGGATGTTTTGGCAGTTCAGATTGGTATAAAATGATGAGTATTTAGACACTCATCAATCCCTCACACTAAACTATTGCTAGTCCCTAGCAATCTTTTGAGAACATTTTAATGGATTTTTACTCTTTACCAAAAGCCATCACTTCTGGAGTAGCCAGATGTAAGAACTGTGGCACACCTGATAACCGTGTGATTTTGAGCAAACCACCAGCTGTCAACGGATTTGATTTGTCTTTACCAAAAGCCGTTTGCTTCTGGACTAGCCAACTCTTGATGGAATAGTCAACATCTTGGTGAGCTGATTACCAATTATGGTTTTTCCACGGCCTTTACCACAAGCCATAATCATGCGGGCTAGCCAACTCATTCGCTTTATGGGATATGGGGAGTTGAGGAACCATACAATTTTTGGCAAATTGCAAGCCATCAACGGATTTTAGATGTCTTTACCAAGAGCCGTTTGCTCCTGGACTAGCCAATCCTTTTGTGGGTTAGACATGGTGGATTGATAACCATTATTTGCATTTCTAAGTGTGAAAAAACTGGTAATTTTGATCAAATGGGGGTTCTTGATGGAACATGTGTTTTGAATTCGTGAGAACTCTCCCCCACACTTAGAACTGAATATTGCCCTCAATATTCAAAGTACTTGGTGTCCCACCAAGACTTAGAACGTAAGAAGGAAATACTATTAACCTTTTGTTTTAGTCTATTTACAAACAAACGCAATTTTTTTTTTGAAAAAATATATACATATGTACAACATGTGGTTCATCTCCCCCACACTAGGGTGGTAGAAAGGGGTAAGAAGACAGAAATATGGGTGAAAACCCATATTGCTACTGTTTTTGATTACCGAGTCGCTAGCTTGACTCGACTTCGAATTGAATTGTCCATGAGGAAGCTACTGTTTTTGATTACCGAGTCGCTAGCTTGACTCGACCCCGAATTAAATTGTCCTTGGGGAAGCTACTGTTTTTGTTAACCGAGTCGCTAGCTTGACTCGACCCCGAATTTATTGGTCCATGGGGAAAGTTTGGAGATCCGGGACAACCATTGGTTGTATGTCTCCTCCAAAATAGTGTTTTAACCGATGACCATTTACTTTAAAGTTGGGACCGTCAGGTTGCAATAACTCAACAGTTCCATATGGGTATACTTTTTCTATAGTAAATGGTCCAGACCAATGGGTTTTTAGTTTACCCGAGAAATTTTTTAATCTTGAATTGAAAAGAAGAACTCTGTCACCAACGTTGAAAACACAGTTCTTAATTTTAGAGTCATGTATCTTCTTAGTCTTTTCTTTATAGATTAAAGAATTTTCGTAAGCTTGATCACGTAATTCATTTAGTTCGTTTAGTTGAACTTTATGGTGATCACCCGCTGTCTGAAGGTCGAAATTTGCATGTTTTAAGGCCCAATAGGCCTTATGTTCTAATTCGATCGGAAGATGACATGCTTTCCCGTACACTAGCTTATATGGAGTACACCCGATGGGTGTTTTGTAAGCAGTGCGGAAACCCATAATGCATCATCCAGCTTATCCGACCAAGAGGCACGGTTTTCACCAACCGTCCTCTCCAGAATTCTCTTAATACCCCGATTTGAGACCTCCACCTGCCCACTTGTTTGGGGGTGATATGCTATCGAAAGACGGTGAGTTACACCATATTTCAGCATCACTCTTGCAAATTGTTCATTACAGAAGTGAGTGCCACGATCACTGATAATGGCACGAGGAGTCCCGAATCTAGCAAAGAGAGACTTTAAAAATTTAACGACAACTCGGGCATCATTGGTGGGTAAAGCTTTTGCTTCAACCCATTTTGACAGATAGTCGACAGCCACGAGTATGTATTTATTCCCTCGTAAAGACGGGAATGGCCCCATAAAATCAATGCCCCACATATCAAATATTTCACAGACTTGGATGGCGTTTTCGGTATCTCATTCTTTTTGGAAATATTCCCGTGACGCTGGCAAGCCTCACAAGTTTTGATAAGTTCATGGGCGTCTTTATAGATCGTGGGACAAAAGAATCCTGAATCAAACACCTTTTTTGCGGTGTAGTTTGGGTTATGATGTCCCCCCGTGGGTCCATCATGACAAGCTTTAAGAATTTCCATGGCTTCTTGGCCATGGACACACCGTCGGATGACTTGATCCGCACATATTTTAAACAAGTAGGGGTCGTCCCAGAAGTAATGTTTTACATCTTTAAAGAATTTTCTTTTCTGTTGGGATGACATTCCTTTCACAACGAAATTTCCCGCATGGTAATTTGCAAAGTCGGCAAACCATGGGGTAGTGGCATCATCCCTGGTAGAGATTAGATTTAGAGTCTCTAGAGGAAACGTTTCATTAATTTCTTTTCTCTCGAGAATATCCTGATGAGGATTTTCTAACCGGGACAAGTGATCAGCTGCAAGGTTCTCTGCTCCTTTTTTATCTCTTATGAGAATATCGAATTCCTGAAGGAGCAGGACCCAACGGAGCAGTCTTGGCTTTGCGTCCTGTTTAGTGAACAGGTATTTCAAAGCCGAATGGTCCGTATACACCACGCTTTTGTTTAAGATTAAGTAAGACCGAAATTTTTCAAAGGCATATACCACAGCTAATAATTCTTTTTCTGTGGTGGTATAGTGTGTTTGAGCTTCATTCATGGTCTTACTTGCGTAGTGGATTGGCTGAAAATGTTTGGTTTTGCGTTGCCCCAGAACTGCACCAATAGCGAAGTCGCTAGCATCGCACATAAGTTCGAAGGGTAAGTCCCAGTCGGGGGCAACAAGGATTGGTGCCTCGGTAAGCCTTTTCTTTAAAGTAGAAAAAGCTTCCATGCACTCGGGGGAAAAGATGAAAGGAGCATCCTTTTCAAGAAGATGAGTCATGGGCCGGGCTATTTTGGAAGAATCCTGTATGAATCTCCGATAGAACCCGGCATGGCCGAGGAAACTCCTTATTCCTTTAACAGTGGTGGGATGAGGCAGTTTAGCAATAACATCAATTTTGGCCTTATCGACCTCAATCCCACTTTTTGAAATTTTATGGCCGAGGACAATGCCCTCCTTAACCATAAAATGGCTCTTCTCCCAGTTTAGACAAAGATTAGTGTTTTCACAACATTGAAGCATTTTTTCTAAATGGGAGAGGCATGAGTCGAAAGAATTTCCGATGACTGAGAAGTCATCCATGAATACCTCCATGGTTTTCTCGATCCTATCGTGGAAAATAGCCATCATGCACCTCTGGAAAGTGCCCGGAGCATTGCATAACCCAAAAGGCATGCGACGACAGGCAAATGTTCCGTAAGGGCATGTGAAGGTAGTCTTCTCTTGATCCTGTGGATCAATGGGAATTTGGAAGTAACCCGAGAAGCCGTCGAGGAAGCAATAATACTCATTCCCCGCTAGTCTTTCGAGCATTTGATCCATAAAGGGCAGAGGAAAATGGTCTTTGCGGGTGGCTTCGTTAAGCTTTCTGTAATCGATACATACTCGCCACCCTGTAACCAAACGAGTTGGTATCAACTCGTTATCCTCATTAGTGACAACCGTGATGCCACCCTTTTTTGGAACACAACGTATTGGGCTAACCCAAGGACTATCTGATATAGGGTAAATCAATCCCGCATCAAGAAGTTTGATAACTTCTTCCATAATAACTTCGTGGATTTTTGGATTTACCCTTCTTTGATGCTGCACGGCAGGTTTAAAGTCCTCTTCCATTAGGATTTTGTGTGTACAAAAATCCGGGTTAATACCCTTTATATCTGAGAGCTTCCAAGCAATTGCTTGCTTGTGGGATTTTAAAACTTTAAGCAGCGCGGTTTTCTCCTCATCTTTTAAGTCTTTTGCAATAATGACTGGTAACTTATCGTTACCTTCCAAGAATGCATATTCTAGATGAGGAGGCAGGTCCTTAAGTTCGACCTCGGGGAAATCATCATTTTTCTCAACATATTTGACTTCCGCTTTATGAAGTTGTGGAGGTAGAACAGGAATGGGAGAAGGATCTTTGTTCAATAACTTCTCAAGGAGAAGTATATCCCTCTCCGGGTCAATCTCTTGGCTATCAATTCCTTCGGGAACTGAATCACTTTTGAGAAAGGCCTCTAATTCCTCAAGGAAGAAATCACTTCCCTCAAACGGAGTGAGGGAAGGAGAAGAATTAGCGATTATGGGATGAGAAGAGGTAGTGGGATTGCCACTAGGAGAATTATCAGCGAATCCAAGGATTTCCTGAGCATACTCCTCGGATGCAATGTCAATGACATCAATTCGGTTGACCGATTCAGCATCATAATTCGAGGAGTATCTCGAGGTTTGATCAAGGTTGAACGTTATCGCTTCAGTGCTAACTCGTAACGTGATTTCCTCATCAAAAACATCGATTAATGCACGTCCCGTTCTTAAGAATCCCCTCCCAAGAATGAGAGGAACTCTTGGATCTGCATCGAAATCAACAACGACAAAGTCTGCCGGAAAATGGAACTTTCCCACTCTAACAAATACGTCCTCGGAAATACCAAGGGGATGTGAAATTGAATGGTCTGCAAGCTCGAGAGTCATGCATGTGGGACTAAGTGCCTGAAGAGAGAGATTTTTCCAAACTGAGTGGGGCATTAAGTTGATGCTTGCACCAAGATCGGCCAAGGCAAAACACTCAACCATCCCCGGGAAAATACATGGTATTAGAAATCTCCCGGGGTCTCCTAGCTTCTCGGGAAGCTATTTCAACAGAACTGCAGAGCAGTTCTCATTGAGTGGAGTTCGTGCCATCTCAAACAGTTTTTCTTTATTGCTCAACAGGTTTTTGATTGTCGATGCGAATTTGGGCATTAAAAGAAGAGCATTCGCGAAACTAATATCGAAGTGTAGTTCTTGAAAAATCTGAAAGAATTTTTCCATCTGATGATTAACTTTTTCACGGAGCTTTTGGTCTTGCAATCGTGAGGGATATGGAATTGTTGGTTTTGGGTTGGCTTTTGGATTTTCAACAGGACCTTCGGTAGTTTCAAACACGACTCTTTTAGAGGGAGTCGGGACCGGGATAACTGGAGGAGGGATGTCATTGGTACCTCCGTTATTAGTAGGAAGTACCGTATCCGTAGTATCCTCAGTTTCACATTCCTCTACCGAGATAGGAGAAGAGGTAGACGGAGTTGTAGGTCCTTGGTAAGAAACTCCACTTCTTGTGGTGATCGCCTTTACATCGCCCCTCGGATTAGCGATCGTGTTGCTAGGTAAAGTAGTACCTGAGCTCGAGGGTCGATCATTTAAAGACTTCTGCAAATTAGATATTTGACTAACCAGCATTTTGTTTAGTTCATCTTGGGATTTCGTAAACTATTTTAATAACTCATCATGTGATGGTCCAGTTGGAACAATGGCTTGATTTTGGTTTGGAAAATTTTGAGCCCGATTGTTCTGGAAATTCCCATGTTGCTGGTTGCTATTACCATGGAAGTGGTTTTGTTGTTGAAAATTACCCTGAGGGTAATTTTTCTGACCTTGATTTCGATTATAATTCCCTTGGTCCTGATTTTGTTGAACCTGGTTTTGACAAGGGTTGAAATTCCCTTGGTTGTTAAAACCTTGGTTCATTCGGTTCTGATTCTGGTTAAAGTTCTGGTTTCTGTTTTGACCATTTTGGTTCTGGGACTGATTAAACCCTGGTGGTCCGATGTAGTTATTAGATCGGTAGCTCAAAAGGTTTCGATCTCCTTGCGGTTGGTAAGAATTACCTCCCGTATTATAGGAACCTTGAGCTGCGTACACGTTTTCACGAGCCGAGCCACCGGAGGCTGGGCACTCTGTGTAAGGATGTGGACCACCGCAAGTTTCACAACTTGGGTTAACAGCTTTGACCTGATTATGATTTGTCTGATGGATACACAAAACTGCTGTAGACAAATCATCCAGCTTTTTAGCTAGGATGGATATTTCATTGCTTGCCGGAGTGGCTGACTTAAATGAGTCGTTCCTCTCAGCAGAGGAGTCCCAAAAATTATGATGGGCAGTCATGTTTTCGATTAAGTCATAGCACTCTTCAGGGGTCCTTTTCATAAAGGTGCCCCCAGCAGCAGCATTGATGGTGTCACGATGACGGAGTGTCAAACCATTATAAAAGGTATCAATAATGGTGACAAGAAGCATGTTATGATTTGGACACCGATCAATAGCAAGTTTGTAGCGTTCCCATGCCTCAAATAAGGACTCTTCGGGAAGCTGTCTGAAGTTGCTGATATCATTCCTTAGCTTTGTGACCATAGATGGTGGAAAGTATTTGGCCAGAAATTTAGTGATCATCTCATCAAAAGTGTGGATCGAATTCTTTGGAAGTCGATCGAACCAGGAAGTCGCATGATGAGTGAGGGAATAGGGAAAAAGGTACAAACATAGGCCGTCATCGGTGACGCCATTTTGTTTCATGCTTTGGGTGATAGTTAAAAATTTGTCGAGATGCTTGTTAGCATCGTCACCCGGCAATCCATGGAACTGGCACAAATTCTGGATCTGTTGTATCATGTGGTGTTTTAATCCAAAGTCCGTGGCTCCAATAGTGAGTGGTGCAATGGGTCCACCCCTCCCTTGCGTGGTAGGTTGACACAGTTCCTCCATTGTTCGGGTGTCAGGAACTGGTTCCTTCTTGGGAGGGAATGGGGGCTCGTCGTTCATTTTTGAAGGTTGTTTTTCTTCAACAGTACGTAACTTAGTTACGTTTTTTTCCTTTATTATGCTTTGTTTGCGAACGAGTGCGCATGCACTAAAAACGGTATCAATCAAAACAAGACAGAGGCAAAACGACAGTGAACTTGAATCCAATAATCACAAATGAACAGCTCCTTTAAAAAAGGTACACTATTCACAAGGATACAATGGTAAGTTTTAAATCTTAAGTTTGGGAACTTATTATGTTCACACCCCCAGTTGGTAGGTGTTCTGCCTTGGTTTTCGGTGGTAAACTTTTATGTAATTATATTCACAGTAAAATGTTTTTGGCTTTTCGTGTATGGGTAAAAAAACTTGGACAATATTTTTGGAACTGATTCATTAACCGAAATCGTTCCTTTAAGATTACTCGCAGGCTAGCGGGAGGGAATAAATGGATCCCTCTTCAGTTCGCAATTTACTGTCAGAACTTACCTTATACCAGATGTTTCAGGTTATAATCTTAAAGACAACGAAGTAATTTAACTTCACAGTTTGTTTTGTTGTTTATGATTTTTTTTGGTGTTTTTAACACTTTAGGAAAAGTGTTAGTGAACTTTTTCAGATATGATTTTGATTTTCACAAAGTTTACAAAGTGGTGATATTTGTACAGGAGGGTTTTTGAAAACCACTAAACTTAAACCGTTTTGAAATACGCAACAACCTCCCCGGCAGCGGCGCCAAATTTTGACTCCTCCTAAACTAACCAGTCAACCGTGTGCAGTTGATAGGCCCACCTAGGAGAAAGTGCAAGTTATTATTGACCGTGGAAATATAGGGAAATCCCCGGGTCGTTAAATCCCAACGAGATTGAAATTGTATTTTGAACGATTAGAGGAATGAGTGGTACTGAGGACAGTAACCAAAATGATTGAGGGATGATTATACTACTGATTACTTGGTATTTGGATAATATGAAATGATATTCAACAATAACAGAGATACACACAAAAGAACAAATAAGAAAATCAGATAACAGACAAAGAAAAGTGGGTTTTATCAAATTACAAACTACAGGGTGTATAATTGAAACTTTTTAAAATTTAAAAAGAAAATTGAGAATGAAAATGAAATTATGAAAATGATTATTTTACTATTTAATTAATAAAACTAATTAAAATCTAATTTAAAACTTAATTAAAATTATCTAAAAATAACAAGGATTACAAATTAAACTAAAAATTAAAAAAAAAATATTTTCTAAACCTTAAAAAGAACTTGAAGAAAGTATAAAAAATGAAAATAAATATTTTTGTCTTTTTATGAGTTTTCTATTAATTAAAAACTATTTATCTTAATTAAACTAATTAA
This sequence comes from Artemisia argyi, assembly GCA_030686995.1. Lineage (NCBI taxonomy): Eukaryota > Viridiplantae > Streptophyta > Magnoliopsida > Asterales > Asteraceae > Artemisia > Artemisia argyi. The sequence goes on from CM060676.1 coordinate 131,041,078, forward strand.
ACTATTTTAAATTACTATTAATACCTAAATGACTTATAAAATTATGAAAAAATTTATAAAACTAATTAACCATCACAGGAATCCTACAAAATTATAAAAACTTCTAAAAATTATGTTTTAAGCTAATTTACTAATTAATTACTTATTAATTAATTTAAATCTAATTTAATTAAATTAAATAAGAAAATTAGAAAATGGACAGTGGAAATTATGAAACTATTTTCTAAAAATCTTAACTACTTTATAAAACCTAGGAAAAATATAAAATTCTACTGTTGTTAATTAAAATTAAAGAAAACTAATTAATTACTAATATTACTTATTTAATTATTTAAAATATTTTTAAATCTAATAAATAGTAAACTACTTAGGAAAAATCTAAGAAAATTATTTTAACTACTTAAAGGTAATAGGTAATTAAGAAAATTATAAAAATGGACAAGTGCTTATTATTAAGCTGAAAGGAAAATTAAATAGATAATTTTTATTAAATAGAAGCTATCACTATAATTAAAGTTGGCTTTTTCTGGTTTTTCTTTTATAAAACTAATAAAATACTTAAATAATGAAACTTTTACAAAAACAACTAATTTAGAAACTCAGAATAAGCACTGTGAGTGCTTATTACCCTAGACAGTTGACTTAGTTTGACTAAATCAAGAAATGAGCACAAATGGACTTATGTGGGGTCCACTAGGGTGAAATCTGGTTTACCTAAGTTACTTATACTTGATTAATCTAGACTTGATGAGATAAGCTCATGGAATAAGATAAAAAGCTATAATAAGCAACTGCTTATTGGGGTTCTGAGTCAGAAATGGGATAGAGTTATGAGGGTGATTTAGGTGGGGTCCACTGATGTACAGGTCAAACAAATGGTCAACTCTTAAACTCTGGTAGGAGGGGGTTGTAAGAACTAAGATTTGGAGTGTGGGACCCACTGGGGTAGCCACAAACAACCACCAAGGTGGTGGGTGTTGGACTGATGGTCTGTGTAGCAAGGGAGTACCTTTTCCCTGCAGGTGTGTTCCAGGGGTAGAAAGGTCCACTAGAAAAAATTATAAAAATCAAACAATGGCATGAATCTATAGTCCTACTGGTAAACAACACTCACAACAAGTTTCAATGCCTAAGATTGAACACAAAATTCTAGATAAATCATGCCATTTTAAGGATTTCTGAGGTAATATGAATTTGACTTTTTAAGATTATGATCTAAGTTGACTTTTATGAAACTCTACCTTAATTTTCTGAATGATTGTGTTATAATAAGCTAGAATAAGACTAAAATAAGCTAGAACAACTACTAATGAAATGATTTGAAGCTTACGACTCTCTAATTTCCACACAGTGAATCACTGTGAGTGATTCAAAGAGATTTTGACTATTTTACTCTATGATACTAATTGTTAAGGTTTATTTGAACTAGTTTGGTACTGAGAAAGAGTTTTCAATCAAAGCTAACAAGCAAAAACCTTAATAGCACAGTGTAATAACTAAATCCAAACACCCCTTTAAGCAAGACTGTTTTGTGTTTTCTAATCAAATGGATACTAGGGTCTAATAATCTGATCCACAACTACTTATTATGATCAATTACACTAATTTAAACATTCAGAAACAGATATAAACTATAAATGCACAAGATAAACACTTAAGCTATATTGACTGTGAAACTAAGGAATTAAGCAACTACAAACTCTGATGAATAAGTGCAATATTACAAGTTACAGAATACCTAAATTACACTAAATAAACACAATCAAACTAATTAAGCAATAAAATCAGTCAAGATATAACAGAAAGATGGAAACGGGAATATGAGCTTACTTTATGCCATCCAAGCCAAGCAAATCAAGAACAAGAACCACAAGAACCAATCCTAACACTCCCCTTGGAGTTCTAACCCACAATCCACAGCTTCTTTGCTTCCAAATCACTCTGAATCCAAGAAATCAAATCCAATTCCCACAGTTGACTTTCTTTGACCAATTTTGTATTTGTTGATTTTTTTTTAAACTATACTTATTTGTAAATTACTAGAAGCTTTATTGAGCTTATTCGGAGCTTATATGATCTTATTAATCCTTATTATCCACTACAAACAACATTAGAGACTATTGAGATTTTTTATATAAATTTAAACTTGCATAAACTGAGATAGAAACACAAACTTGAATTTGATTACTTAAAAGGTTTCACAATACACTGAAAAACATTAAACAAGATGCTTGAAAGCTTAATTTTACACTGGAATTAGAAACTTAATACATTCGACATACATATATGAAAAATAAACTAGATATGCTTCTCTTCTGCTTCTCTTCCTTTTATAGGCTCAATTAGGGTTCCTTGTGAGTCTCTGAGTCATTCCCACTTTAGATCTTGACCCTCCATTGCTCTGACATGATCCTAGTTGTTTAAATGATTTTGGCGCCAAAAGTCCCCACGTTTACTTGGGGCCAAAGCTGAGCAATTAAAGATTATTGGAAGGTTGTGGAGGTGTCAGGGGACAAATGAGATGGTTTGAGGACAAGTTGGGGTGATATGGAAGAAAACAGAGGTCAAGGCATGGTTTGGAGGTAAAATTGGTGAGAATAGCATTTATTGTTGATGTGGTTTGGCTGTGAGGTGGAAAGGTGGTTAGGGGGAGTAGGGGATGAGGTGGATAGGTGGTGAGGTGGTGGTAAAACCACCTGGTTTTAGGTTTCAGGTGAGGGTGAGGGTGATGAACAGTTTTGGCGGTTTGGAGAAGTCAAACGGGGTCAAACCGTTCTTAATAATAAAGGGTTGTGTGGGCTGAGGGTAGATTGGGCCTAGGGGTGGGCTGAGCTTATTTTGTGTTTGGATTTGGATTAGGTTTTATTTTGGGTTTAGTAATAATAAGGTCCGGTTGGTTTGTGGTATTTAAACAAGGACCAAATTTGTAATTTGGTGAAATTTGAGGGACCGAATTTGTCACTTTTCCAAACCACTTCCAAGGACTAAACCTGTAATAAAACCATAACACAAGGACAAAAGATGTAATTTTCCATTTTCAAAATCCCAGGGACCTTTTCTGCCAATTCCTCAAACTCCAGGGACCATTTATGTAACTTTGGATTTTTAAGGGATTAAAGATGTAATTTCCCAAAATGTTTATCATAAGGACCAATTTTGTCATTTAAGAATAGTGCAAGGTTTATTTTTCATATTTTTCCATTTTATAAACCTTAAGGACTATATTTGACATTTTTCAAACTTGAGGGACTAAAGTTGTCATTTTGCAATTTTTTAACTTTAAAGGACTAAACTTGACAACTTATGAATCCCTTAGGACCTTTGATGATATTTTTCATGTTTTGATTTACCAGGGACTAGTTTTGATAACTTTTGAAACTTGAGGGACTGAAATTGCCAATTATGCAAACTTTGTACGTTTTTCATCTGTTTTTGATTATTTTGCATCTGAAACATATAAAACACATTTCTAAGATTTTTTCAGTATTTTGATGCATATTTGAGTATTTTTGGATGTTTTGGCAGTTCAGATTGGTATAAAATGATGAGTATTTAGACACTCATCAATCGTCGTTAATGGTGGAATTAATCCCACTCTCATTTATACTGTGAGTGCATATAACTAATAGCATCCCAACAGCATATATTCTACTCTTTTGATGGTCCAAAACCTGCTATAAAACTTTGGAAATTTTATAGCATTCATTTAAGCCATAAAAAAAAAGAAAAAGCTTATCATTACTGGTTTCTCTTTATTACTACCTTTTTGACATAATAACAAAAAAAATAAAGCTAAAAAGCTCACGACAACTACTCGTTATCCCTAAAACAAACAAACAGAAGGCGTAACACCAATACCTCTCACAAGTCAGTATAACCAATAAGCTTCACTTATAACTAATCAACTATTAAACAAGTAACCTAAGTATTACCATTAAGCTTCACTTATAACTAATCAGCTATTAAACCATTATAAAACTCCATAGAAATAAATTTATTGCAAAAAACCACTAAAACGCTTCTCAACAACTAAAACGCATATAAATAGTTTATACCTTAGCTGCTGCAAATGGACCGTGTTAACTACCTACCGAATCGCTCAAACCCTAGCTTCTGATTCAAACTCAAACTCAACTGATTCCACAAGCTGATTTTACCCTAGCTTCTGCAACTGATTTTACCCTAGCTTCTGAAACTCAAACTCAAACCCTAGCTTCTGATTCAAACCAGTTAGATTTGAATAGAATTTAACGATTTAGGGTTTATAACGATTTCATATTTATAACGAATTGGGGGATTTATAACGATTTCATATTTATAACGAATTGGTGATGAATTTGGGGATTTATGGATTTTTTGCTAATAACGAATTGATAGAGTTCAACTAATAACGAATTGGTGATGAAAGGCTATTAGAATTGGGGTTGATGAATTTGGGGATTTTTTATATAAAAGTGATGAATACAGACTATTTCAAAGTGACGGACGAATTGGGGTGATGAATTGGGGGGATGAATAGAGACTGTTTTAAGCTTATGTTTTTTTATATAAAAGAGTAAAAAAAAAACTACATGCTTTTAATAGTGTAAACCTTTATATATATATATATATATATATATATATATATATATATATATATATATATATATATATATATATATATATATATATATATATATTAATTTCTTTATATAAAATAATTTATTTAATTTGTACACGCTTTTAAGTGTCTACTAATATTTTATACACGTATAAAACTGTGGATATTTTATACACACGTATTTTGGTGTAAAAAGACAAATTAAAACTCCACCCTTTCCGATGCGTGTAAAAATAAATGTGAACAATCAACCCTTTTTTTTGTAGTGACACGACCACTTCTTCTTCCCTAATAGTTCAAAAACCCTAATCATGTCTTATTCATCATCATCTTCCTCTAGGTCATTTCATTGACAACTTCAATCCATCATCAACCGTTCTCACCGCAACTGTCCTTTACCCATTGAGGAGCAACTTTCGCGGAGTAAGACAAACCTAGGTTGGAGGTTTAAAGCTTGCCCCATTTATGTAAGCTTTTTTATTTTTTTTTATTTTATTATTTTATTTTATTTATTTTTTTAATGTACTAACATTATTATTATTATATGTTAAACTGTTGATGGATGTTGATACCGATTTATGTGTTTGCACATTTCTGAACTAAGATAAATTATTTTATTTTATTTTTTTTTTGTTTATTTATTTATTTTTTTAATCCGGAGCTTCCTTCATAATAATACAAAGATTTGGTGTTCAAGATGGATGTTGAGAATGTTCAGTTGAAGAACTTGTGTATGATTGATGATCTTGTTCTGACTAAAAAAATGTTTCAAAGATGAAGGAGGAGTTGACTCTTTTAAAGTCAAAATTGAAGTTTTATGAAAAGTCAAGTTTTTGGGTTATTGTCAGTGTTGCAAAAAAAGGTCTACAAGGGCAATTAATCACCGGCTATGCGCTACAGGGCCACCAACCTTGCCGATTTATGTACCCAGGTCTAACAAATAGGTCAACCGTGGTCAACGGTGATCAACGGCGGTAAATGGTGGTCAAACTTGCCGGAAACCTACAAATCTTTCCAGAAGTATCCAAAACTCACCGTAAACTTATTTTGATCATTTATAGTAACTGTTTAAATCTATTACATGTTGTTTTTTCGAAAAAATCTTGCCGAAAATACCTAAAACTCGCTGAAAATACCCAAAACTTGCCGAAAATACCCAAAATTTGCTAGAAATGCTAATCCGATTAATCATCGATTAATCCCGCCTAGATCGATTACAAGCTACAAGGTGGTCGACCTCCTCACTACCGATTCACGATTTTTGCAACCTTGTTTATTGTTGTTCTTGTTTGTATTAGTTTAAAGGCTTTAATGTTTTAAGTTGTAGAACTAGTTTTAATGTTGTATGATCTTTTAAATGTAATGTTGGATGATCTTTGGAATGATTTGATGTTACTGTAATCATAAACGCGGGAGTTTGACTATGATAAAAAAACGTGGTCAACTTGTGTCAAATTAAACATTACCAAAATTAGTTAATCCAAGCTGCATAACCAGTTAATACATGCTGCAAAACCCGTTACATGCTGCATGAGACACATATATCGTATTAACACACAAGATTCTATGATTTAATACATGTTGCATAAACATCCATACATCTTGTGCACACCAACCATTAAGCAAGACAACAATACACGATATCAATGAACCTCTTCCAATTACACAACACCAACTCTCCTTTTCTGCATGACTCAAATACATAATCACAGAATTGAAACTCGTACTTAACTCGCATTATTATTGTTTTCATTGAATTTGAAATTTGAATTCTTGAAGAAAGTAATCTTGTGGTGGTGGTGATTGTGTGGTGGTAGTGCAAATTCTAAAGAAAATGAGAGGTTGGTTGAAGACGGGGGTAAATTGGTCATTTTGCAGGGTATGGAACAGTAACTAACGAGAAAAGAAAATAACAATCATTAAACTGAGGGACATAACTTTTTAGAAAAAGTAAACAGTAATGACATAATTTGCAAAAATAGAACATTAATTGCATAGGATACAAAATCAGCAAACCACAAGGACATTTTTTGCACTTTAATCTTGAGTAAATCATTAACCCACAAGAGGAAAGTGCATTTAGCTATATAGGATCCCAACTAATATCAAGATTCACACAATAACAAAGAAGGTTGAGAGAGAGAGAGAGAGAGAGAGAGAGAGAGAGAGAGAGAGAGGACTAGGTGTATTACTATGTGAAGTTCACAACCTTATTTCCTCAATGCAATGCTCATTGTCATGGACTCGATACGCAAATAGGGTCAAGGTCTAAAGTATACTACAAGATTGCAACATTGAAAGAAAAGAGTCATGAAGGTCAAAGGTTGGTCAATATCTTGGATGAAATCATCAATCAGAAAGAGGACAGGCACATCCTCATCACCAAGAAAGTTAAGTTGGAAATGTTAGGGGCTATGGACGAACAAAACTAGAAATAAACATGTTTAGTTAAATATTTTGTAAGAATATTGTTGGGTCAATTCAATGCCCAATGATCTTTGACTAGGATTTGAATAAAAATACCCTAAGTATAAATGTAGTCTGTGAATGTAATGATACATTATGGAAGTCATCTTTAGAGTTCTTCAAAGTCTAGAAGAAAGACTCGACACTTCTTGAGGCGGGACACTGTTGGTGAAGTCCTTGAACCAAGAAGAAGATGATGGAATCAGTGAGTGATGATAATAACTCATTGACTCCCTGAAAATCCCCTCAACAACACAAAACATCATGAACATAGATATTAATAAAGATATCTAAGTCAGTGAAAGATAAAGACGGGAACTCTCTTGGGAATGTAAATGAAAAACACTTTAAAGATAGTACAAAAATTGGTATAAAAATGACAAATATTTGTCACCATTGATCCTTAAAGTATGATTGGATGTGTTCCAAGAATAGAAATATTTAATGCAAGTGTATTAAATAGCTAAATGCTTGACACGTTGCTATTACCATATAAATATCCACCTCGATCCTTGCCTATAAAAAAAGAATGTTATAAATGAGTAATTCAACTCTTGCAATTAATGTGAAACACATTCATAAGTATTTACTTGACGGAGCCAGAAAAATAGCTTGTGTGGGGCATTTTTTATTTATTTATCATTATTTTTTTTACAAAAGCAATAAAATGGAAAAGAAAAAACTATGATCGAAATAATGAATCGAGTATTGTTACTTAGAGATGAAGAATTTATAAGATTTTAAAGTGTTGAATATTGGGTTTTAGTATGCAGGTGGGGGGCAATTTGAGTTTTGAGTGAGGGCACTTTCGAAAAAAAAAAAAAAAAAAAAAAAAAAAAAAAAAAAAAAAAGTTACACTAAAATCTCAATTTTTTTAACAAGTCATGTGGCAATGGCTCCCCATAATAGGGGTGAGCGCGGTTCCGGAACCGAACCGGAACCGCGAGAACCGAGGACCGAAATATTCATATCTTAGGAACCGAGAACCGGACCGAAGAGCATGTTTCGGTTCCGGTTCGGTTCTCGGGTCCGGTCCGGGTATCTCGGTTCTACCCGATTGGAACCGAAAATTTCAAAAAAAGGCTTAAAAATTCATGATTCTAGTGTAGAGACTATTCTTTATCGTCAAATTAACTCACTACTGGGATCATAAGCTACCATTAAAATCTAAACATATATAAAGAGAAAGATAAGTGCATGTATACTGTAGGTATAATTCATAACATGTACCGTTGTAAAATGATATGCATAATGCATCTATGAGTTATGAAACCAACAAATGCAGTAACAATTATAACAAAATTAAATACATATCTCTCTCGTTGGCGAAATCCGATTAACCCCTATCCCTAAATCGTTTTTCATTCATCTTTAAAGGGGTAATTAATTATTCATTGTCATTAACCGATTTCCCTTATTGGTTGTTTCTATTATCTTGTTTTCAATTGGTTCACTTTTTTTAGTGGGTCGGTTGTTTTCATTCTTAGTATATTCATCAATTGGTGGGTCGGTGCTTTAGCTTTGGATTTCGTTTTTTGGATTCTCTAAACCGACTCTATATTATTTATATCTTAAGTGGGTCTGGTTGGTTAGAGAATTTTGGTTAATCGATTCTTGGTTCTTGTTCTCTTTGTCGATTTGATCATATATATAGGATCGATTTTCTGTTTCTTGGGCGTTTGGTTTAACAGGTTCTGGAAAAAACTCTTTGTGAGGGTTTCATTGTTTGTGATTTTGGTTTTGGTCTGGATGTGGTTTTAAGGTCTTGTTGCGGTGATTTATACATGATGGGTGTTACGAGAGAGAGGGATAAAGGCGGGGGAACGTTGGAACATGATCTTGGTGGTGATAGTAGTGCGTCTAAGTCGGCTGAAAAGTATGAATCTGATGTGAATATGATTGATACAACTCCTAGTAACATTGATAATGAGTCGACACAACACAAGGAGGCTCATGATGATGGTAAGTCTTGTCTGGGTACAGCTGATTCGAGTGTGCCAAAGACTCAATCAGGTTCTAATCCTCTATCTTTTGCGGATATGCTTAAGGATAAAACACTTAAGAAGACCGTTAAGATTTCGGAGATGCGAAACGAAAATTGTGTGGCAGGTGCTAATGTCACCATCCCTTTGGAAGCTGTCAATGAGGTACGCTCTAGATTCGCTAATACCTTGTATGGTTATTTCATTGGTAAGAGACTCGCTTTCCCGGTAGTTGAAAATTACGTTCGAAATACTTGGGCAAAGTTTGGTTTACAAAGGGTTATGCTTAATAATGGTTTTTTCTTTTTCCAATTTGAAACCAAAGAGGGTATGGAAAGGGTGTTGGTAGAAGGTCCATGGTTGATACGATTGGTTCCTATCTTTTTGAATATTTGGACCCCGAACACTACTCTTACAAAAGATGATATAACTTTAGCTCCTGTTTGGGTTAAACTTCATAATATTCCGGTTGTGGCGTATTCTGAGGTTGGTCTGAGTTTAATCACAACGCAAATTGGTCGTCCTATCATGCTTGATTCCTACACGAGTACGATGTGCCTTAAGTCGTGGGGTCGTATTTCCTATGCTAGGGCCCTTGTAGAAGTGTCTTCAAAGGAAGCCTTACTTGACTCTCTTGTGGTTGCTATCCCCTGCCCTAATGGGTCCGGTCATTCATTGGTAACGATTGATATTGAATATGAGTGGAAGCCGCCAAGATGTGAGAATTGTAAAGTTTTTGATCACAATGATGATGGATGTCCTAAGCGAGTGAAACAGGTTGCGAAAGATAAAGTGTTGGTTGATGAAGAGGGTTTCGTTGAACCTTCTAAGAAGAAAGGTAAAGGTAAGCTTCATGGTACTAATCGTCAGGTTGATGGGATTCGTTTTCATAAGCCTAAAGTTTCGTATTACTATAGGCCGGTTACTAAGCCTAAGAATGGAGGAGCGTCGACGTCTAACCAATCAAATATAGGTCCTCCAACAGTTAATGTAGGTTCTACTTCTTGTAACGAATTTACGATTGATCCTACTAGTAGTATGGCTCCTTCCCGGGATGACCAAGGTAAGAATAAAAATTGGGTGGAGGATATCAACTTTGTTGATTTGAAGAACAGCTTTGATGTGCTTAAGGCACAAGATTCGGTTTTGGAACCTGTGATTGGCACTACTGATACTCTTGAAGTTACTTCTTGTTCTTCTAAAAGTACTTCTCCGTCGCCTATGAAGACCACTCCTATTGTTGAGAAAATTGAGAAGCTTGAACAGCTTATTATTGATGGGAAAGGTACCCTTGTGGATGATAATGGGAAACCCGTTCCGGTGGCTGATGGTATAAGGAAGGGCAACCCATTCTCTAAGGTGGGTGAAGTGGTTGTTTCTGAAAGTGAAGATGAGGTGTTTGAGCCAAATGATCCTATGGATAGTTACATTTCATCAGCTGGAGGACATCACGAGCTTGAAGGCTATCTTTCTGATGATTATGCGGCCCAGGTCTTTGATTTACCTGGGCAATTTGAGGAATATAATAAGCAGTTTGATTTCAAGCTTCAAGGTCGTTCGAGGAAGTAATCTCTTATCTGGATTTGTTTTTTATGTTTGGCATGTCGTTTTTGTTTTCTTTGGTTGTTCTAGTTGTTGGTAGCTAGTTGTTCATTTATGGCATGTCATAAATGATATAGGGGTTGTTCAAGCGGTTGCTTGAGGTTAATGTGGCGTTTCAGCCACATTCCACTGTACTTGAAACGGTTTTTTGGTTAATATATTTTGCCAGGGTGGAAGTCCCTTTTACCCAATTATAACAAAATCAAGTATATATTTTTTTACCAGGGTAAGAAAACTCTTTACTAAAAAAAAATCAAAGTATATAACTAATTAAAACTAAACAGATGCTATCGTGTCCTAGATAAGAATGGTCTATGCATTTTAACAAAGCTAAGAAATTATAACAAATTCATGACTGTAGTAATGGTCTACGCATTGTTTCAGAAAAAGCTAACAATGGTATACTAAACATAGAGTTTGGGCGGTTCTTCGGTTCCGGAACCGATACCCGCGGTTCCGGACCGAACCGAACCGAGAACCGAAATTTGAAATAATGAAGAACCGAGAACCGAACCGCGGTTCTAAAATTCGGTTCGGGTTGGGTCGGGTCGGTTCCGGTTCGGTTCTTGGTTCCAGTTCGGTTCTCGGTTTATTTGCTCACCCCTACCCCATAATTATATCATGGATCCGTCCCTATTTACTCCCACAAATAGAACTATAGCCCATGAGTATTCAATTGATCAATAATATTAGTTCTTACTTAAGCATTAACTTAAGTTTATGTTTAAGTTTAGTGAGATGATCACTAACATTGTAATTTAACTTAAATTGTTATTCAACAAACAATATTAATTAAATTATTTGATTAACTTTCAATAAGAATCAATGTTGCAAAAATCGTGAATCGGTCCCGAGGCGGTCGAGGGCCGTGTAGCGATTTTTGGCCGATTAATCGCCGATTCCAAGGTCCAAGGCCGATTAATCGGCCGATTACCTTGTAATTCGCTCCAAGGTCCAAGGCCGTTCAGCTTGTAATCGCCGATTAATCAGCCTTGTAGGCCGATTTTTGCAACACTGATAAGAATTAAATTTTTTGAAAAATCTTTGTGTTTTACTTACTCGTTTATATATCTTGTTTTAAGTTTAAACTTATATTATTAAACCAACTTAGTTAATACTTTGTAACTACTCTCTCCGTTTTAAAATTATTGTAATTAGAGAGAAATCACATAGTTTAATAAACGTGAGGTCACTTTAGTTTTCAACTACTAAGAGAGAATATTCATTTATTTTATTATCTAGTTTTTATTTAAAAAAAAAGTGAATAATTATTTTGAGAAATCACAAAAAGAAAATATGAATAATAATTTTGAAACGGATGGAGTAGTAATTAAAAAGGAACAACAATTGTGTTTCGGACAATCCAAAGAAAGAGAGGTGTTTGAATTTAGATATGGTTACACTTCACGGTATGACAACGTAGATTCATGGATTTCGATTGAAGGCGAAGATTGTTGAAAATGTGACCCAAAAGTCAAGAAAACAAAGAACTACCTAGGTATTACATTTTGACAAGGTTATTCTTTTCATGATAACCCAAAACGAAGGTATATTGTTCTATAACTGATTAACTTCTATTATTGATTGATGGGCTCCATGTGTGCACGACAAATATAATTAAATTAAATCTACTTCACATGAAAAATAATTTACAAAAAAGAAAACATAAAACCATCAACTTTTCCATCTATAAATACAACCATTTAACAAATCTTAATTCCACAAATTTCTTAAGGACATTAAAAAATCTTCGTTTTCTGTCTACTTACCTTACATTAAACAATGACAATACAAGCTGCTTCTTCAATGGCTCCGTCTTCACAACCATCTGCATGGCACTCACCGGTGCCATACCTCTTTGGAGGCCTTGCTGCCATGCTTGGTCTCATTGCATTTGCTCTCTTGATTCTTGCCTGCTCGTACTGGAAGCTTTCTGGGGAGATGGAGAACAGCGACGAGCAAGAAAGAGACCTTGAAGCTGGAGAGTCAAAGCCCGATAACATTGACAAGCTGGAGTCCCCAGTTATGGAAGAAAAGTATCTAGTTATCATGGCTGGACAAGCAAAACCAACGTTTTTAGCAACGCCCGTCTCAAGTAGAGCGTCATCGTTTGGTAGTTGTAGTTCACGGGACACCTCAGCGTCTTCGAATTCCGATTCATTTACATCAGACGTGCATGTAGGGAAGACGGACAGCCAAGAAACAGCAAATCAGGTCCCTTAGTTATTTTGAAATGGAACAAAAAAACAAACAAACATATTTTCTCCCTTTTCTTCAAAATATTCTTGGAGTCGGAATTGAAGAGACTAAAGCCCGAATAGTGAGGATTTTGAGCTGCAATCAAGATTTGATGAGGCTTTCCATTGTTCATCACTGGGCATGATCTCCTATTATACTTTCTTGTTTTCGAAACCTGAGAGTGGCGATCCTTTGAAGTCGGTCTAAGATCTGTAACTTATTGGACAATTTCAAAATGTGGGATTTGAGCCATTCGAAGAAGCTTCAGTTGTTCGAACAAAACTGACTATGCACTATCTGCATCCATTTTTTTATGCTCCAAGTTTAACGCTTTGTATGATTAGAAAAAGTGTCGATAACACTGTTTTAGTTTGGAATTATTGGATTATAATGGTGCTTTCAATGCTAAATTTCAGATTGAAGCAACTACTCTCGATACTATTTGCGTGATATATTTTGCTTGAAATTTAGTTAACGAAAAATTTTCTTAATTTTCTATTTGTAAAAAAAGGAGGGGGATTTAAGGAAAACAATTAAAGTATGAAATGCAAATTTTTTGTTTTATAGAGAATTTGATAAGAAACTTTGATTTGAACGCAATTTCTATTTTTATATTTTGTACAAATATTATGTGAAAAACAAGAGTGTTTCCTTTTAACTAAAATCACCCTAAGACTACTATTGCCACTTGTAGCACCACTTCATTTTTCATCTCAACGCCACATTAACTTTCTTTCTCATTTGCCACTCTCACTTTTCACTCCTAATTACTTACACCACTTTAACTTTCAACCATTTTTTTATTTATTAAAATATCCAGCTAAATATCTCACACACTTACAAATTAAAAAAACAAATAATAAAAACAATGGAGGCCCACACGGGTTTATGTATAAGGTGAAACTTTCACCTTTGTCGATCACCTTCCCCTCTTGCAACCGTCGAGCTCACTCTCCCCATCCCTTGCCACTCTCTTTCACCTCTCGACTGGCACCAGCCTAAGCTTTTCACAAGCTGCAAAATACCACACAATATTTCCATTTCAATGTATAGACTTTGTAGATATCTACAAAACTTCGCTTAAGCCTCGCAAAGGATTCATTTTAGAAAACATTGATAACTTTGACATGAAATTAAAAAGCATATTCGTAAGGGCCCTCTTAATTAGTTGCTACCCCAAATTCAAACAAATATTCGAATATAAAATAACTATTGTAGTGTGACTCAGTTACCCACTACAATATGTCCGTATTTCAAATCAAACAGATTAGATGTTTACTTTAACAAAAAAAATAAAGATGCATATCTTACTCATTTTATTTTATAGTTCTCCAACTTGTAAAATTTTATGCAATAATAAAGAGGAAAGGCAGGTCAAATGAAGAGAACGCAGTTGGGACATGCATATGGATATGGACCCACTAAACAATTAGTACATTTTGTTGCGAGTAAATTGCAATAATCGTAGCTGTGGTTCGGCAAAATTGCGCACTACAACTTCGAAAGGTCATGTGGGGAACTTTAGTGTGTAATTATCATCTTTGGCGTGAGAATATGATGTATGAAACTTTAAAATGGAGGCACAATCGCTTCCACGGACGATACTACACACTAAACTAATGAACGATTTTAAGCTTATAAAGTGTTGGTTCTAGGAATAAATCTTCAATAATTCTAGCAATGATGAAAGGTACAAGACTACAAGTCATGGCAATGCCAAGATGGAAAGAAAATGACTTAACACATGAAGAATAAATGAGAAAACCTGCCCAGGTGCGTGGAGAGATAATTCATTCGGGTAGATGAAATGGTAGGGTAAATTAAAGGTACTATAGCTTGTTGTACAACTCAGCGTTATTGGATTGTACAATGATGTGTCTACCCAATAGGAAGCATTTTCCAGTGTATCGTTTTCTTTTACCTCTACATTATCCTTCAAGACAAAATTTCTGTGAAAATGTACGTTCTCTGATAAAACTCCATCTCTTTAGCACCTTAAGGGCCAAGTTCCCATTCTCAAGATAAAAAGAAAATAGGTAAGGACGACCCATTCGTAAATAATCGAGACGTATTTGACATCTTTAGCAGAAACAGATCCTAGACATGCATGGTCATACCTAAAATATGAAATCATTTTGTTTTACAATTATTGAGAAACGTTAGACTTATAAACTTTCCACAAAAAGAATTTTACAAACATGAGTGTCATCTAAATATGGAGAGTCAAAAAAAAAAATACAATATGATTAACGTATTTCACTTGGCACATATGTTTGCGTATATTGTGAGAATTTTTTGTGAGTATAGTTTTTCCTCTAATTATTTACCTTATGTCATTTGACGATATCAGCTAGGGCCTGCAGGATAACATGTCTTGTTGAGAAATTAATGCATGGTTAAACGATTGACCTCCTTCGGTCATGTCTTCTTTTTCATTGATGCAGTTGTACAGTTCACGCATATATGCTTCATGTTAAATTTAAGATGCACTAGACTACTAGAGTATCGTATCATGTACTCTAGTAGATTGAGGATATCTAATTAGAACCTGAATCGAATCCTTGTGTTCTATATGCCAAACAAGATGGATCGATTAAAGGTGCATGAATATCATTTAGATGCTAGTAAGATTGAATCATGCCTAGAAATATCAGAAGTTTTTTTAATTCGTTTTTCGATTTGTTGCTAATAATTTAAACAAATTGACAAGTATACACTTGAACCTTTTAAGCTATCCTGGATCATACCATCAATTTACACCATACCTAGTATAACATTTTAACCGATATATCCTTTTCAAGCGTCTAATAACTAGGAAAACAAAATATCAAATCATCTAAATTCATCCAATAGATCGTTGTATACTTGTATATGTGTGACGAGAGACAGAAAGAAAGAATAGGTAGACCCCGACGGATAGAATGTATTCCTCCATCAAAGTCACACAAGTGACCACTAATGACAAGTAGCAACCAACATCATCAAAAATTGACTTCACAACTCGATCATGTATGCATAGAATTTCCTTTGAGGTGGCAAAAGAACAAATTTCCTTACTTGCTAGTCCCTCCTTCCCATAATTATTGTTCACAATTATCTTTTAAGTTGTCCCAAATTAATTGTACACTTTTAGAAATAGTTAGAGATTTTTCATCGAGTTTACTATAGTATCATCACTTAAGGTTATTATTACAAACTTTCAATGAAGTAGTTATTAGCTAGTTGAGGCAAAACTATCATTTTGTATAAAGTAAAAATGAAAAATCAATAATGTTTATGTCTTTAAAGTGTGTTTTTTATTGGTGAACAATTATTTTAGGACGAATAGAGTATAAAGGAACACTATAATGTAAGCACCAAACAAGCTGCAAAGAACCAATTCTTAGTTATACTTGAACATATGCGCAAGCATCAAACATCAACTGGTGAACAAACTAAAGTTAAAGTAAAAAATTGGTTATGCACAACCACCCCTCAGTATAACACTGAATGAAATTCGGAGAATGATGGATAACATCATAAGAGGCAAATCGAGCAAAACATCTCCACACAACCGTTTAGGAGACCAAGAACCACAATATACTAGTTTAGTGCAAAAGCTATACACATACCCCATATAAGGATTCAACATTATTCTATGTACTTAATTATTTTTTTGGAGTAATATATTTAATTGGGAAAACCCTTTACCCATACCCAACATTAAACATATCGCGTAACCCACAACTTCTAGTTATATTATTGCAAAACGAAAGTGTTACACTAGAAGAAAGAAACCACTATGAATATGTCGGCCCCAACGAAAAAGAAAATACCTTCGAAATCATCATAATAGGAACAAGACCAAATCTATTCCATGCGTTCTCAACATAGTTTTCAACCACTGCATATACAATTCTTTTGCTCATAAAAGAACCAACAAACAGAGTTCTCGAAATGCTCTTAACCTCTAGGACTGATTCTATTGATATAGCAACATCAACCCCATTACCAGCCGGGGCAATTAAGGTACGAAAGTTAGCAACTTTCTTACTTGGTTCGCTATTTAGGCGATTAGCATAGGAAACATGCCCATACATTTTGATTTATCACTCTGAATCACATTAACTGAACCATCCTCCCCATAACTCGATGTAGTATCGCTAGTACTAGCAGTAACCACTTTGGTAAATGTATTATGGGTACCAAACGTGTTTGCAATGCAAGAAAAAGGATCCATAGTATTAGCTTGACCAACGGCATTCAAAGGTTTAAGAGGTACCACATCATCTCCCACTAACACGAGCTTACTTTCAAGCATTTGGGGTTCAATATCACGAATTTGCAATAATAGAACTCGTATTCTCCTTATTCCGACTAACAACATCATCGTTACTCTTTAATGAGGAACCAATAACCATCGTTCCCATCGTTTCCTTATTCATATCCTTCTTTCTTCCACCCCTCCCACCCAAATCCAATAATCCCAGCTTCATTAAAACACCATCCAACCAAACTTGAAGTATCCTCGTTGCAGCAACCTGCCATAACAATATCCAAACAAAGTGCCAATAATCATCAATAAAAAACCACGACTAAAAAAAATATAGCAGCAAACCCTAACCCGAACCAATCTCAACATGCAGTAGCAAACACTTAACCAAAATTAATGAGTAATAACCACTACCTCAGGATTCAATATATTAGTAGTAGAACCTTCATTGAGCGATCAGAAACATGAATAATCAAAGATCAATACAAAGCCAAGAATTGGCAAAACCCTAATCGACCAAGAACTTGAAACAATTAGGATAAAGATGATTTAGGAAAGTAACAAATGATTATAAACATTAAGGAACAACGCTTGATGATTTCGGAAGAATTCGTTGATATGAATTAAGCCGGTTAGGGTTTTGAAAATTCTCCAAAAGTCGCAAAGCTAGGGAGAATATCTAGGGGGTATAACTAAGCTGATTTTCTTTGGCAACAACGTGTTTGTGGAGTTTTAATTGAGACGTATTTGACATCTTTAGCAGAAAAAAACGACTTGGACATGCAAGGTTATACCTAAAATATGAAATCATTTTGTTGTACAATTATTGAGAAACATTAGACTTATTAACTTTTCACAAAATGAATTTTACAAACATGAGTGTCATCTAAATATGGAGAGTGAAAAAAAAAAACATAATATAATATGAATAACGTATTTCACTTGGCACATATGTTTGCATATATTGTGAGAATTTTTTTGTAATTTTTTTGTGAGCACAGTTTTCCTCTTAATTATTTACCTTACGAAATTTGATGATATCACTAGGGCTTGCAGGCTAAGATGTCTTATTGAGAAATTAATCATAATGCATGGTTAAACGATTTACTTCTTTCGGGCATGTCTTCTTTTTTATTGATGCAGTTGTACGTACAGTTCGCATATATATGCTTGATGTTAAATTTAAGATGCACTAGACTACTAGAGTATCGTATCATGTACTCTAGCAGATTGAGGATATCTAATTAGAACCTGAATCGAATCCTTTGGGTTCTATGCCAAACAAGATGGTTCGATTAAACATGAATATCATTTAGATGCTAGCTAGATTTAAACATGCCTAGAAATATCAGAAGTTTCTTTAATTCGTTTGTTGATTTGTTGCTAATAATTCATACAAAATGAGAAGTATATATACACGTGAACCTTTTAAGCTATCCTGGATCATACTATCAATTTACACAATACCTAGTATAATATTTTAACTGATATATCCATTTCCAGCGAGTAATAACTAGGAAACGAAATATAATCATCTAAATTTGTCCAATAGATCGGTGTATATGTGTGTACGAGAGACAGAAAGAAAGCATAGGTAGACCCCCAACAGATAGAATGTATTCCTCCATCAAAGTCACTCAAGTGACCACTAATAACAAGTAGCAACCGACATCATCAAAAAATTGACTTCACAACTCATATATGCATAGAATTTCCTTTCTGATGGCAAAAGAACAATTTTCCTTTTTTGTTACTCCTCTTCTCCATATTTATTGTCAATTTTAGGTTGTCTTAAACTAATTGTTGAGTTCTAAAAATAACTGGAGTTTTTTTTATCGAGTTTACCATATTACCACCACTTTGTGTTTATCATTACAAACTTTAAAGAAGTGGTTAATAAACTAGTTGAGGGTAAAATTATCATTCTTGTTGGAGAAATATGTGAGAAAAAAGTTGTTTTGTAGATAGGTGGTGTAGGTTGTAAAAAGATTATGGTTCAAAAAACATCAATAATGATTATGCCTTTTTTAAAGCGTGTGATTTTTTATCGAGGAGCAATTATTTTAGTACGAATGAAGTATTAAGGAATACTATAATGTAAGCACAAACAAGCTGACAAGAACCAATTCTGAGTTATACTTGAACACATATGCTAGCGTCATACATCAACTGGCAAACAAACCAAAGTTAAAGAAAAAAAATTCGGCGAGATGCATAACCACCCCTCAGTATAACACTGAATGAAACTCGAGAATGATGGATATCAACAAAAGAGACAAATCGAGCAAAGCACCTTCACACAACCAGTTATGAGCCCAAGAACCACAATATGCTAGTTTGGTGCAAAAGCTATACACATACCCCACATCAAACATATTGCGTAACCTACAACTTCTAGTTGAATTGTTGCAAAACGAAAGTGTTACACTAGAAGAAAGAAACTACTATATATGCATACGTCGACCCCAACGGTGACCCGCTTTGGAAGACAAAAAACAATGATGGAACCAATTAACACGCGACAATTAACAAGCACGGGTACAAATATGAAGAAAAAATTTTATTAGCTGTACGTTATCCTAAATCAAAGCATACAATCTGTATCATTCTTCTTGGTTAGCAACTTTAATAAATAATAATCTTCAAAAACTTACTATGAGATTTCGATTTAAGTCAATATTCTTGTTCTACATATTTTTTTTACTTATATCGATCTTATATAAGTAATTAAAGTATCTTTTTCTTTCTTTTTAGCTACTCAGTTTAGGCCCCAAGTCCTCCTTTGTTGATTTTCTTAGAAAAGGCGGATAATCATGAACACTATCATTAAAATATCAACTACTACGTTAGCTTTTTGTCATTGATCATTCTTATCCACAATCCACATTAACAGTTATTCGGTTCCATCAGACATGAAAAGAGAAATCCGATCCACTTCTTGGTGTTCGGCCATTTTCGAATTTTTTGGGAAAATTATAATTTACGAAACATGATATCTTCAACACACAAAACTATATATTGACGTTCGGTTAAGAATCTATCATCTTCTCCCGTCTATTTATCATATTTTTTATTTTTCTTTTGAGAAACCATCTCTTAAACTTGAGTATCTTACATGAAGATCAAATTATTTGGGATTTTCACTTATCACCAAGACTAAGCTTGGTAAATACAAGTCGTATTTACGTGTGGTTCTATTGATCATCTAACCTTGTATATGTAGACCCGACCACAAATATACGGAGTAGCCAATAATGTAAGCTTTATTGTTCTGTTTTGTTGGGAATAGACTTTATTATTTCAAGTGTTGGTCATTGTATTTTATTATAGGTTGCATTATTTAGTTAATACGTTAGTTATTTTATATGTTTATTAAGTTTTATGCTTAGTTTATAGGTTTGGATAAAGTCTAAGGGCTAAGTATGTAATATTGTCTAAGTGTGGTGAAGCCCTAATCCTTACCTATAAATAGTAATGTATAACCTCATTTGAGGTTGTTGGTTCTCTTAATATTATTATTAGTCTTTCATATCTTATTTAGGGTTCCTTCCACTCTCTCTCTCTCTACTTACTTTCTCTCTCTAGATTTCTAAGTGATTATGTGGTAAAATGGTGACCTAACAAGTGGTATCATTCGCCAAGGGATAATATAGGTTGATTTAGGTTTGATTTGGTAGTAAAAACTTGGTTTTGTTGTGTATTTGTGGTATACTGTTACTGTTCATCGCCAAACTTGTGACTTAGCAATTTTTTATCGAGTTTGAATTACAATTCTAGCGTGTTAAGTTTTTTTTTGAATCCTAGCGAGTTAGGTTTTTGAATCATTGCGAGTTTGGAATTTTCTATAGAGTTAGGATATTTTCTATCGAGTTTGGAATTTTCTACCTTGCGAGTTTGGAATTTCTATCGAGTTAGGATTAATGTCTATCGAGTTTGGGACTTTTTTATCTTAGCGAGTTAGGTTTTTCTCAAAACTTACCGAGTTTGGGTTTTTCTCTATTGAGTTAGCATCACAAGTCATATCGAGTTTGGACTAAAATTTGGCGAGTTAGCCTTTTACCTAATCGTTTATCGAGTTAGATTCTTTGTGGCAACCTTTTAAGGGGATACTCTGCTCAAATTTCATCAACTTACTGAGTTTGAATTTGATAAGTTATAGCTACTTATCGAGTTTGACTACATCTCTGTTCTTACCGAGTTTGAAACTTTTGAACATACCGAGTTTGATGAATTCTCAGAAATTATCGAGTTTGAACTCTACTAGAACTTACCGAGTTTGACATTGATCATTACATACCGAGTTTGAGTTCTATCATGACATACCGAGTTTGAGTTCTAACCTTACTTACCGAGTTTGAGACTTATTCTTGCTTACCGAGTTAGACTTCTTGTTTTTCCTACCGAGTTTGACTCTCCAAACTCATCAAGTTTTTTTTCAAATCAACTTAAAATTATAACCTTTATTTATCTTTAACGATCAAAAGTTTAACATAATCACTACTCTTATCAAAGTTTCTCCTTCTTATCTTTCTCTTTTTGGCGGGAAATTTTGAGTAAAATTTATTTTTTACAGTAGACTAAACGTTCAATTTTTACGCGAAATTTAAATTTTGGTATAACGTTGAAAATTTTGGCTCAAAAAATCAATTTTTTAGGCCAAAATTCAAATTTTTTCGGTGAAATTTGGCGGCAAAATTTTTGAAACTCAAAATTTTCTTGCAACCTTTAAATTGCATTTCATAGTGATTTTCAAATTTTGGGAGAGAAAATTTTTTCAAATTTATTTTGGAGGGAAAACCAGAAATCACTATTTCGACCTTGGGTGTGACATTTTGCTTGATTTTTTCGATTACATCGCAACAATCAAGGGGGAGAGCAATGTCATCTACAACGTCTCAATCACCTTCTTTCAACTACCTTCCTCACCAATATTCTCATCAGCAACAGTCATCAGTAACAGTACCTTCTTCCAACTACCTTCCTCACCAATATTCTCATCAGCAACAGTATCATCAACAACAAAGTCACAGCTCCCTCATTCGCCATGTTCTGCTCTTTGGCAATGAATCAAGGCCTCCGATGTTGCTACCAGGAACGTATACTGTTTGGAAACGGAGATTTCTACAATGGCTCACAGATCGTCCTGCTGCAGATCTCATGCTTAAATCCATTCAAGATGGTCCATACAAAATGATATTTCTTGCTGACTCAACAGGGTTTATCAGAATACAAACTAATGAAGATTTGAATGCAACTGAACTTGCTCAGTACGATGCTGACCAACAGGCTGTATGGTTCATAACAGTGGCACTTCCCAACTCAATTTACATGTATATGGACTTTCTAGCTAGTGCTTATGAAATGTGGAAATATCTTGAAGCTATGCATCATACAGAAGAACTTCATCACAACAGAATGAAGCAAATTCTTGAATCTTGCTTAAGCATGAATCCACTGAAGACCATTCTCCCTGCTCCACCATCTCCAGTTGTTGACCATGGATCCTTAATTTACACTCCAAATGGTCTCTTCTTCAATCCTCCGAATGCACCTGAGCCTTTCTTCATTCCACAGTACCATCCTGCAACACTACATAATAATGTGCAATCTCTTCTGCAAAATCTAGTGAAGCTTAGTCAAGTATCTTCTAAGAAAGGCAATGGCGATATGACTTCAACTTCTGAATGCTTAAACACAATGAAAGATACTGATGATGAAGAAGATCTTATCGAACCGAGCATGGCATTTTTGGCATATACGAAAAATATTGCAGATGTGGAAGCTCAAGATTATGATTCAACTCCACTCTTTGACGATAATGTTGAATACGATGCCACACTTAGTCAAATGGAAGTTGAAGGGGGTAATCTCAATGCTATTTTGCAAAGTTTCATGGGAGATATTCCATCTAATGATGAATATGCAGATTTGGAAACCAATACAGCAGATTTGGAAGCCAATACAACAGATGTGATGTTAATAACAAATCATGATTATGTTCAAGAACATAATTACTTCAGTTATCCACAACCTGCTACTTCAAACCTCATGATCCAATATGATTCATCTCCGCAGCAGACTTCAACTCAACTTGTTCCATATGACAACGGTAATGCAGTGTACTATTCTAATTCCAATGAAGACGACGACGAGGATTTCAAAATTCTGAATCAAGGACACGAACTTATTGCTTGTGCCTTCAGCAAATTCTCCAACAAGATAAACAACCGTCTTTGTTCTTCTTCTAACACACGGAATCAAGCTGCTGGGCAAGGTGAAAGAGTTGATAGACAAGGAAGGAATACTGAAAGGACTGTTGGGAATACTGCAGATGTCGGTAATACAGGCTATCAGGATAAAATTTTGGAAGAGCAAGATGACAGTAGCAGATTGGGGAATGATACAAATATTGATTCTGCTGATATCAGACCCACTTATGACTCAGAGCCCAACTTTGCCAAAGAACAGATGGTTGAGGTACAATCTACTGTTGATCATATTATGCCTGCAAATGAGAAACAACAATCTGAGCAACCTAACTTCAATAATGAAGGAGCGGTTGACCAGGATGTTGTACAATGTCTTGACAAACGTTCTGAGTCTGAGTCCTTACCTGATAATCCAATAGCTGAAACATCATACAAAACTCTTGAGTCAGAAAACATTCTTCTCAAAAAGACCATTGCCCAGTGTCATAAAGATTTTTCAAAACTAGAGGCACATTGCATCTCACTTGAACTTCAAATGCAAAACGAATCTCTAAATTCGGGCAACAATGGTCAATTTTTGAATGAACAAAGTAAACGTGTGGATACATTAGTTAAAGAAAATGAGCTTTTAAAAGGTCAAATTCAAGAAAAGGTGTTTGCACATGCTGCATTACAAAATAAATTAAGAAGACTGACTGGCCAGAGTGTGGATACTAAGTTTGCAAAACCATCAATCTTGGGGAAACGGCCTTCTCAAACAAACAGAAAACAATCAGTGGTTAGACAACCAACTGCATTTAAATCTGAACGACCTAAATTTTCAAAACCTCGGTTTGCCTCCCAAGTTGTTGAGAAAAACAATTTGACAAAACCAGTCACTCCACATTCTTGGCCTAAGGAAAATGCATCTGTGTCTGCTAAATCTCAACACGTGATTATGCCTGGTTCATCTAGGATTAGTTCGAAAACAGTGTCTAAAACGAGCATTAAAAGTAAAGAGTTTTATGGCAAATATGACATGTACAAGAACTATGATCTAGAAAAGGCTAGGAAAAAGGCACTACTTCAAAAGGATGGAATTCTAGGTTCAAAACCTCATGTGATGCCTTCCACTGTAGTACAGAACACTGCTTGTAGTAGCACACCAAAACCTAAGAGTAATCAACAAACTAATAGGAATTGGATAGCTTCTAAGAGTAGTTGCATAAATAATCATGTTGTTTGTGCTTTAAAATATCTTCAAAAGGGAAATTCACTTGAAAAGGCTCAATCGACTAAGACAAACAAACCCGTTGAACCAAAAGTCATAAGTCAGAAACCTAAGAAGTGGATCAACATAGGACGTAGGTTTTCTCAAAGAAGTGATGCTCCCACATTTCATTCAACTGCATCTAAAAAGAAAACATCTCCTAGATCTAACACTAGATGGGTACCCATGGGTAGAATTTTCAAATCAATTGGTCTTAGGTGGATTCCTACAGGAAAGATGTTAGACATTTGCACCAAAACTAATGTGATCTCCACAACATCTACCTCTGAGACAAGAATGAATACCATCGGGATTGTCTGTTCGAGTGTCAAGAAGATAATTGACACTACATCTTTATGCTTCTAACATCTGGAACCCAGTTACACTTGGGGCTCCATGTTCTCTGTTTTGTCTCTTCTTTCTTTCTTTGCAGATTCTTCAGCAATGGCTTCGGAACAAATCAATTTCAGACCCGAGCTTAATGTAATGGCTTCGGAACAAATTAGTTTCGGACCCGAGCTTAATGTTATGGTTTCTGAGCACAACAGCTTAGGACCCCGCATCCAACCGTTTAAAAGCACATCAACAATGGCTTCTGAGCACAACAGCTTAGGACCCGCAATCGACCGTCTAACTTTCTAGACTCTTCGGCTGAACAATTGTCTCTCACCCGCAAGGAAGTGGAAACCTTGTTTGCTCCATTGTTTGATGATACGATTGAAAACCGTCTTTCTGAGGTCTCACCAATTTCCGCTGCACATCTTGATCACAATCAAGTACCTGATTTACCTCAATAAACAATAACAACTGTTGAGAGAGACGGTCTTCCAATTGCATCTCCAACAACCACAGAACAAACCTAAATAATACAAAGAAGAAAAAGTGTGTCAAGTTGTACGCATTGAAAAGCTTAGCTTGGTTACACTATAGTTAATTATTATTAGCATTCCATGAAGCAACTTGCATTGAATTCCCTAATTTGGATAAAAAGAGCAATCACCCTTCTCTACTTGCACTTGCTGTTTAAGGCTCCAATGATTTTGCTACTATCGCGTGTATGCAGCAGTCGCAAGCGGAACACCACATTTGGTCATACAATATTAATATCTTATCAAATTGCATTTCCATCTCCATTTTAATCGAAGAAATTGATCATCTAACATATGTCCATATTTTGTTTTTTGAAAAGCATAGAATCTCACACACAAACACATCAATCACACACGTTTGCTCTTGACGGAACTTGAACCCACAACCTCTTGATTAGGGACATAACTTTTTCGCGGATACCGCTGGGCCTAGAGGGAAATCTACGCTGTTATGGACAATCAACAGCGTGCTCCTATGATTGATCCCACGAACAAAAGGTTGTGTATTTAAGTACTAACACACACACGAAGATGAGCCTGCTGAGTATTTTGTGATAAAAAAAATTAAAAAAAATAAATAAATTCGGTCTAGCATAAACTACTAGAGACAAACAAGCATTATTCTAACAAATTCAAGTGAAACAGGTGTAAATATTTCATAGATATGACAATTATTAGGCTGCATGCAGAAGGGGTATACGATCGACTTGGGTGATCGATTCCCAGTCGATCCCCTTGCTGTGGAGACTCGGTCGAGCAACGACAAAAACACAAATAGGTCGAGATCACGATCGACAATCGTCTTTGTGTATATATTTTTTTTCTTCTTTTTTCTTTTTTTTTTTTTAAATGGGTTGAAGTTGTGTGTATGTATTTAGTGTGTGGGTTTAAATGGGTGAAGAAGTTGTGTGTGTGTATTTACCGTTTGTTTTGGAGAGTGTGTGTGTGTTTAGTGTGTGTGGTGAGGAAGATGAAGTAGATTTTTTTTTTTTTTTTTTTTTTTTTTTTTTTTTAAGTGGGCTGTAGATATTGTTTGTAATAAAAAAAGTTTTTTTTTAAAAAAAAAAAAAAAAAGAAAAAAAAAAAAAAAAAAAAAAAAAAACTGAACTAGGTCGCCCTTACTGGGGCACTGAATCGCCTGCAGGTCGCTGGAGAGAGAAAGCTGACGTGACAGGGAAAAGTAAGGGGATTGAATCCCCTTACTGCAAGTAGCCTTATGCACTTTGACCTCTAATAAAATTCGTCAATATACATTTTTTTTCTTTTAGAACGGCGGTAACTATTCTCATATGGTTTAAGCAAGACTTGAATGTATTTATAATCATTTGATTGAAAAGTTTCTCATACAAAAAAGATATCATTAAGACACAAACCCTTTGTTTTAATATACATTTTATTTAATACGAATTTGTAGATTTAGAAATATGATTGGCATGCATGGCGAACCCACATGTACGTCCATATAAATTCTCTTTAGTATATGCAACCTGTAAAATTGAGCTTGTAAATTTAAGTACGCTAATAGAAACGTAGGGATGTATACAAACACTTCCAGCTGGGTGGGTTTCGTGTACACTTTACACGTACCATCGACAAAACAGTTGTAACCACTAGATGTGTAGGTGTGCCCATTATTGCTCATATGTCATGATTATTAGCGAGTGAATTATTAGCTTTAATTCAGATTGGGTCCTATTTAATGGGCTGCTCAATTAGTTGTAGTTAGTGGCCATATCAAATTAAGGTTAACTTTTTTTCTTTCGAACTTAATTAAGGTTAACTAACAATTACTACTTTTTACAAGATATTTTCGCGTCCTTTTTTTTTTTTTTTTTTTTTTTTTTTTTTTTTTTTTTTGGTGTTTTTGTGAAATGATTGGCTTCTTTAAAGTAGATTATTTTGTTTTGTTTCTTTCTGCAATTGAGATTGGAATAGAAATCTATCTAATAAAATGCGGTCATCATGACCGGTCTGTATTAACTACATTGACTACGAGCTTTTTTTATTTTTCCCCCTTCCTATTCGGTTATATTCTCAATGTTATTACGAATTAGAAGGAAAAAAAAAAAAAAAAAAATCATTTTTTTTTTTTTTTTTTTTAAATCTTGTGCCCTAAGAGCACAAAATAAAAAGCAAAAAGAACACAAAAAAGAATCAGACTTACAAAAAAATATATTTTTTATCGGTAATTGAATGCCTTTTTTATAAGTCCCTTAGTCTTTTTTATATACTTTTCCCCTTTATAGTACAAGATAGAAAAACTAATCCTAATTTTAATGGTCTTTGTTAGTAATCCATGTCTGTTAACTTGTACATATCTATGGTATAAGAATTGATGAGGCGAAAAATAAACCACTTTTAGGGGGTCATTTAAGCCCGGAATTGACTTTATTTGATCAAATATTACCCTGAATCGTTTCTTTTGTGATTTTAGGTACTTTGGGAGAGAAATCTGGAAAATGAAGCAATTCGGACGTTTTTTGAAGCATAAAAGTGAAAAAAACGCCAAAGTCTTAATTTTCCTTACTGGGAACAGTAGGTGACGGCGTCAAGAAGGAATTTCTGACGGCGTCAAGAGTAATTTCCATGACGACCCAGTACAGAATTGACGGCGTCACAAGGTAGGGCGTCAAGAGTAAAATGCATGACGGCCTGGAAACACATAATACATGACGGCGTAGAAAGTAGATCAAGGCAGTACGAGTAGTATTTTGGCGGCGAGATGACGGCGTCACAAGATTTGTCTTGACGCCGTCAGACCCTATTTCCTATATATAGTTTTCTAATTTTCACATTAAAGGGAGAGAAGTTTTGGAGAAACCCTAAGTACGAACTTGGTACGAATTTTACAGGTTTTTCAAGGGTTCTAAGCCCTTGATCCCTTTCATGTGTAATTAAGATAAGTATTCTTTTAATTCAATCAATATGTCTATGTGTTGGTTGTCTATATCTTGTTCTTGTCTTAATTTCATCATGCTAGGCTAGATCTATCTTGTGTTTGCTTGGATCTAATGAAACCTAGATGTTAATTATGTGTTGATTACTTGTTTATGGTTGTATTGGATGAATGATTTCGATGTTAGGCTTAAGAAAACTGGCAGACTTCCAAATGGTAACATGCTTGAACGTCTTAGGAAACATGAACTGACGTGCACTAGGTTTTATTGGTTGTATTTAATGCATGAGTAAATTCTAATGATCCCATGTTAGGAGCTTCTTAGCCGGCTCGACATAGGAGTGAATTGAAGTAGGCACTCATAGGATTGGGGAATTAAGTGCGCCACCCCATGAATGGTATTAAGGAATACAATCCGTCATCCACGCAACTAAAACAAGTAATTAACGTGTAAAAGATATCTAGGGAGTAGTGAAATCTAAGTAAACACATTTTCTCCACTTATTGCTCACAACCTTAGTTAATTTAGTTTATTTTCATTTCTAGTATTTTATTTTGATTGCATTTTTAGTATTGGGTTAGTTGACTAGCAACTAATTATGCCCAAATCCTTCAAACCCGAGATTTTTACTTACTTTCTAAAAAATATAAAAATACAAAAATAATCATCCCTCACCTTTAGAACTAGTATTTAGGTTTTCTAATCCTAGCGACACTATTCCTAGCTGAACGATCAATCTCTCGGTACTTGTCACTATACTATACTACAACGATCAGGTACACTGCCTGGTGGGGGTTGTAAGCTTCTAAAGATCCCTTGAGAGGTAAAGCCTGGTGCGATTTCCACGTATCAAGTTTTTGGCGCCGCAGCCCGGGGAATAGTTATTGTCTAGGTTAGAATTTCTTTTTATTAGGTCTACTTGCTAGATTCCTTTCTAGTAAGATTTTATTTTTATTTTTAGGTTTTCTTTAGTCTATCTTATTTCTTTGTGTCTTTGTTCGTAACTCTTCACCACCCGACATCATGGACGATGGGAACATCTTTGAACCTGTCATCCCACCACAACAAAACCCACCACTAGAACCTCTTAGGCCCCGAACCTTAGGAGAGTATTCCCGATCTAGCCACCAAGGCTACCGAAACACCATTGAGCTCACCGGAGCCAATGTGACCCCCTTGCGATCCGACACCATCCGGTTGGTGCAAAGCGGATGTGCATTCCATGGACTTCATTCCGAAGATCCAAACCAACATCTTAAGGACTTCCTCAAAATCGTAGATTCCATAGACCTAGATGTTGAAACTAGAGAGAGAACCCGATTACGCCTATTACAATTCTCTCTACGGGATCAAGCTAGTCAATGGCTTGAGTGTTTACCCGCGGGATCCATCACCACATGGGATGATCTCACCACTCGTTTCCTTGCTCAATTTTTCCCACCGGGGAGAACTACTAAGCTCAGAAATGACATCTTGATGTTCCAACAACGTCAAAATGAATCTCTTTATGAAGCATGGACTCGTTTCAAGGACTTACTCCAAAAAGTCCCTCATCATGGCATAGATCTTTGGCTCCAAGTCCAAATCTTTTATGACCATATCGATCTCTCCACGAGGCGAGCCATTGACCAATCGGCCGGTGGTAAGCTACGTGATCTAAGTGCGGAACAATCATGGGAACTCATAAAAGATCTTGCTCTCTATGACAACGAAAGTTGGAATGATCCCCGTGATTTGATCAAAACGGTCAAGGCAATATCTTTGCCTTCGAATAACTCTAGCACTCCCGACCGTAGGATCATGGAACTTGAGGACCAAGTCAAGTTTCTCATGAAATCTTACGAAACTCCTAAGCCTTTAAGCCAAGTGAACAAAATCACTTCTTCATGCGAATTATGTAGTGGTCCCCACGACACTCGTGATTGTGTGGAACTCCCAGGAACAGCTTTTGCGGACTACGCATCCACGCGTACCGACGAAGCGGGAGATAAGTGGTACACTTTCAAGCCCGAGCCAAACCCTTACGGTGATTCATACAACCCCTCTTGGAAAAATCACCCAAACCTTAGGTGGAAACAAAATCAACCCAATTCTTCCAATCCGCCTAATCGTTACCAACCAAACGGTCCACCCTCCAACCGTACTTTCAACAACAATCCTTCTAACAACTATGGTGGTACCAACAATCTTGAAGGATTGATGTCAAAATTCATGGCATCTCAAGAAGCTCGCATATCTAAGTTTGAAGCCGATTTCAAACAAAAGCAAAACGAGATGACCACCAAAATTGACGCATTGTTGAAAGTTCTCAATGACCGAGAAATGGGAGCACTCCCAAGCGACACGGTCAAGAATCCGAAACTAAACGTTAATTCCATATCTTCAGTTTTGTCACCCACTTCGTGTCCACAATACTACTCGGTTAAGTCAACGAGCACGTGTTTCAAACAAAACCAAATTCTTCAAAAGGACCAATCAAATAAAACACCCGATATAGAACCGGTCAAAAGTATAGCTGAAACACCTCCTACGCAAGACCTTGACGATGAATTCAAAGAACTTCACCTTGAACGCCCCGTCATTGATGTCTTAGCGCGTGCTCCTTACTATAGTGCCCTCCTAGAAAAAATATGAGAAGTTTAAACTAGGTAAAAATGGGACCGCCTTCGTTCAAAACAAGTTGCCTAAAAAGCTTGATGATCCGGGTATATTTGTTTTGCCTTGTAAGATAGGAAGATCCGAAGCTTTCGACACACTAGCCGATTTAGGGTCAAGCCTCAACTTGATTCCCTTATCCTTATTCACCGCTCTTAAGCTAGGAAAGTTAGAGGAAACGGAGGTATTGATAGGGCTAGCGGATGGGAGTATTGCCCACCCGGTCGGAATGATTAAGGATGTAGTTGTTCACGTAGGAAAGTTAACTATATTAGGGGATTTTCACGTCCTAGACATGGTTAGTGACACTACATGCCCATTATTGGTAGGAAGAGGATTTTAGCAACCGCTAGCGCCATGATAGATTGTAAGGAGTCTAAGATAGCGGTAGGTGAAGGCGATACTTGGTCGGTGTACGATGTAAAGAAGCATAGTTATGATTGTGATGATGAACCGACACCGCATTGGGTAGAGATGAATAGAAGACCATCTAGATATGGACCTTGGATAGAAAGGAACTTCATAGGACCTCAATGCCCATTTTATCTAGAAAAAGATTTCCTTGAAAAGACACATTCGATAGAACAACTCATAGCTAGAGATGAAGAGCTAGATCCCTTTGAGGACCCCTTAGTCTTTAGGAAGATGATTGAGTTCTTGAGCGTAATGCCTATTAATATAGAGATGAATAAGTGGAAAAGAGAGGGAGATAAGTGTAAATGGAGGTGGGACAAACCACCTAAAGAAGGTGACGGATCATGGCATATGAGGATGACTTTGTATGATCCGGATGGAGAAAAGTTTGAAAGGTCATACCATACTAAGGAAACCGATAGGAAGTTGAAACCTAAGTTTGATCCCAAAGATGTCCTCAATGAGGAACTCACCCGTATCACGTAGTAACCCATGACCTTGAGTCTAGCTACAAGACTCGTAAATAAAGAAAAGCGCTTCTTGGGAGGCAACCCATGTTTTGTGTGATTTTATTTTGTTTGTTTGTTATTTGCTTTCGAATGCATGCTTTATTTCTATTGTTGGTAGATCATGTTTCTAAACTAAATAGTGGAAATACTTTACTTTGTTGTTTGGTCTAGTCTTAACTCCACCTAAAGGTATTTTTGCAAAAGATAAGTGTAAAGGGAAACCCCAAATATGTTTTTAAGAAACAAACCGATCATGATTCTCCACAATATTAAATGAACATGTGTATTCGTATTTGTTAGAGTCAAATGCTTGTATTGAGTCATAATGAAGTTTTGCAGGATTTTCCAGGAAGTAGGACCAAGTTTTTCCAGAAATTTTTCAGAAACTTAACATAAGAATTTCTGCATATCACTTCTGACGGCGTCACGAAATAATTCTTGACGGAGTCACGTGTAAAAATCTGGAAATTTTACCGGTTTTGTTTTTCTAACGGAGTCTTATGGTTTTTGTGAATTACTAAGTTTTATAATCTCCAGGAGATCTGCAAACTTCATTCCACAAGCATTATATCTTATTTTGTTTTCTAGGATTTAGTAACTTATATAGGTTGCCGCCGATTTTATGCGAGGTTGTCTTGTCTATTTTCTCAGGATTTACAGGTTATGTATGACAAGAAGATGATTTATATTCTGGAAGGGAAGCTTTGATTGTTCATTTTCTTGGAGGAATATTTAACCTGGCCACCTTATTATCCATACCGAGCGAATCAGGGGAGTATTTGATTTCATTCTTTTTAGTTTTTCACTTTTACATTCTTTACTTGAACATTGGGGACAATGTTCATCTTAAGTGTAAGGGGAGGGTAAAATGATGATACCTTACATATGCACTTTTGCTTGAGTTTGTTTTGTTTGATGGTAGATGTGTAATAAAACTATGAGAAATACTTGTTAGTGCAATTTTAGCGCCAAATTTAAATTTTTTTACAACATTTAGGAGTGAAACTTTAGCCATAGCAAGCGTCTCATGGATAGAAGATTGTATGACTAGCACATAACCGTATATTCAAAAAAAATTTCCACCCAAATATGTGATGTTCGCCTTTAGATTTGATAGGAAAAGCATTTACTATTAGTGCTTATAAGTGTACCGGTAGTATTTAGATTCTAGAACTTGCGTTAGTGATGCATCTCGAGACCGCTAGTGAGACTACATTCGTGTAGTAGGATTTACTACATGATAAGAGGCATTAGGATCACCCTTGTGTTAAACCCGTATTATAATTACTTGACCATTTAAGTCATATTACTTGGCTAGTTAAGTCAACTAATTTTTCCCACACCCTTAGCGTTGTACTCATTTTTAGTACACGAAACCCCTAGTACACCCCTCCGAGCCTATCTTTTCGTTTCTAACTTTAAGCATTTTACTTAAAGGAAGAATTTGTTACACCCCACTTAAATGTACACCCAAATCGCCTTAGCCTTCCGTGTATACGCTCATTTTTAGTGCATTATTGTTATTTGTTAAACCCTAAGTTAACTTTCTAATTGATTACATGGTTGCTAAGTCGAGTCATATCCTTGTACATATTGTTTTGAGACGATTGGGACTCATGGGTAAAGTACTTATTTAATGGAGTAATGGGGAAGAACATCATTTATTACCCTCATATGTGCGTTAATCTTAAAAGTGCTCCAAGTGTTTTGATTTTCTTAATTCGAGTCATTAGATTAGTTTATTGTAAAGTATGTAAAGATTCAAGTGTAAAGGGAATTTTCATTCCCTATGATGTATTATTTTTAGATGGTAGGGTAAGAGTGTATGCAAAAAATAAATAAATAAAAAAAAAAAAAAAAAAAAAAAAAAAAAAAACATACGGACTACCATCCCTTTTCATTCTATGTTTGTTTTATGTTTTTGTTATTTTTCATTTATTAGCTTAAGTCGAGTCTAGTCTTGGCTTAGCAACGCCGTATTGTACATGTAATTAACCAAGATTATTAACTCGCCACCAG
This sequence comes from Artemisia argyi, assembly GCA_030686995.1. NCBI lineage: Eukaryota > Viridiplantae > Streptophyta > Magnoliopsida > Asterales > Asteraceae > Artemisia > Artemisia argyi. The sequence goes on from CM060676.1 coordinate 131,075,039, forward strand.
TAAAACTTCCTTTATCCAACAAAACCGTGTATTTCATATCCCTACACCTAACATTAAAACCCTTTAAAAAGACCTCTTTGATAGTTTATCCTAGGTGCTTATACCATGTGGTGGAGGTTTGATCCTTTCCCAAGCCTATGGTAATCTATTTTGCTATGACAGGTAGTGAGAGATATCTTCCGTTTCCATATTGTAATTTATACTTTATTACACCCGAGAGATGTGAGTATCTAAACACTATTTGTGAGGTGCTTGTGTATGACCTCCGTGCTTGTCTATTGGTCTTTAGTGGAACGATTATTTGTTGTAATTACTTTTATATTAGTGTTAAATGACCCCTAACTTGTATTTTGATTAGAATAAAAGCGCATTTGCTTGAGAACAAGCAAATCTCAAGTGTAAGGGTATATGATGAGGCGAAAAATGAACCACTTTTAGGGGGTCATTTAAACCCGGAATTGACTTTATTTGATCAAATATTACCCTAAATCGTTCCTTTTGTGATTTTAGGTACTTTGGGAGAGAAATCTGGAAAAGAAAGAAATTCGGACGTTTTTGGAGCATAAAAGTGAAGAAAACACCAAAGTCTTAATTTTCCTTGCTGGGAACAGTAGGTGACGGCGTCAAGAAGGAATTTCTGACGGCGTCAAGAGTAATTTCTATGACGACCCAGTACAGAATTGACGGCGTCACAAGGTAGGGCGTCAAGAGTAAAATGCATGACGGCCTGGAAACACATAATACATGACGGCGTCAAAAGTAGATCAAGGCAGTCCGAGAAGTATTTTGGCGGTGAGATGACGGCGTCACAAGATTTGTATTGACGCCGTCAGACCCTATTTCCTATATATAGTTTTCTAATTTTCACATTAAAGGAAGAGAAGTTTTGGAGAAACCCTAAGTACGAACTTGGTACGAATTTTACAGGTTTTTCAAGGGTTCTAAGCCCTTGATCCCTTTCATGTGTAATTGAGATAAGTATTCTTTTAATTCAATCAATATGTCTATGTGTTGGTTGTCTATATCTTGTTATTGTCTTAATTTCATCATGCTAGGCTAGATCTATCTTGTGTTTGCTTGGATCTAATGAAACCTAGATGTTAATTATGTGTTGATTACTTGTTTATGGTTGTATTGGATGAATGATTTCAATGTTTGGCTTAAAAAAACTGGCAGACTTCCAAATGGTAACATGCTTGAACGTCTTAGGAAACATGAAGTGACGTGCACTAGGTTTTATTGGTTGTATTTAATGCATGAGTAAATTCTAATGATCCCATGTTAGGAGCTTCTTAGCCGGCTCGACATAGGAGTGAAGTAGGCACTCATAGGATTGGGGAATTAAGTGCGCCACCCCATGAATGGTATTAAGGAATACAATCCGTCATCCACGCAACTATAACAAGTAATTAACGTGTAAAGGATATCTAGGGAGTAGTGAAATCTAAGTAAACACATTTTCTCCACTTATTGCTCACAACCTTAGTTAATTTAGTTTATTTTCATTTCTAGTATTTTATTTTGATTGCATCTTTAGTATTGGGTTAGTTGACTAGCAACTAATTCCGCCCAAATCCTTCAAACCCGAGATTTTTACCTGCTTTCTAAAAAATATAAAAATACAAAAATAATCATCCCTCACCTTTAGAACTAGTATTTAGGTTTTCTAATCCTAGCGACACTATTCCTAGCTGAACGATCAATCCCCCGGTACTTCTCACTATACTATACTACAACGATCAGGTACACTGCCTGGTGGGGGTTGTAAGCTTCTCAAGATCCCTTGAGAGGTAAAGCCTGGTGCGATTCCCATGTATCAAGAATTTACAAACATAATTAGCACCAAGAACTATTCCACCAACCACTAATTTACTATTAATTATTTACTATTAATCAAGGTTATAAATAGCGTGAGGCGTGGCGTGGCGGTATGGTCAAGCCTCAAGCCTTAGCGTGAGGCATGGCGGCATAACGTTTTTAAAGAGTGAATTAAGGCGGCAAAAAATATTTATACATTTATTTTATATTTCATTAGTATATCATACGTAGTATTTCAATACATCGAGTTTACAAAAAGTGTTATACATAAGCAATAAAGTCAAGAAACTCTCTTTACATTTGTAATCTTCTTCAAATACTAATAAACTCATAAACGTCAAATGCCAGTAAACCTCAAATACGATGCCCAAATTCCAATTACTAGTAAATCCCCTAAACGTCTCAAATAACAGTACACCTTATCGCGCCTTATCGCACCTCATCTCATGTCAAGCCTTAAGAGACACCTTGGTCTATTACGTGGCATGGAGGTGACGCCCCGCGCCTTTGAGAGGACTTTGCGGCGCTAAAACGCGCCTTTTAGAACACTGATATTGACTTAAGAGGACTTAAAATAATTGTCCTTAAATTGGTTTAATCGACATACACAGAAAAGATAAATGTCTTCAGTTGAATGCAATCTATAAATAAAAAGAATCAATCATACATAAAAAGCTCAACATAGATTCATCCAACAAGAGCAGTCGGTAATCGGCATAGATTGTAACATCGTTTACTATTTTCATCTTGTACAAGTACGTAAGTCAATTAGATTGCGTGCTTCGATATTAATGATATATGAATATATCACAGCCAAGGACTTGATACACTCTCTACGATTACACTGCTACAAAAAAAGCTAGTTAGATCGGTTAGAAAGTCTCGTATAAATCGGTAACCAACCACTCTATCTAAAGGTGATCTTTATAAGTAGATACATATATAGATCGGTTTAGAACAAATAACTTAGACAAAGATCAACATGTAAGTTACAAAACAACTTCAACTGAAAAACGTCAGTTGCAACATAATACAACACCCAGAAAGATAACGAAGACCATTGTTTACAACTTCTGTATCAGATAGCTGTAATTGCTTTAGACGATTAAGGCCTGAAAACTAAAAACAACATACGTATATGAGATGAAAAAACAGATATTAAATTTATAAAAATCATCTAGCCGAAAGACTCACTTAATAATGTACAAGTCCGCCATCCTTAATCCAAAATTTTCAAGCTTGCATACGATAGATTTAAAGGATAAAAAAGTATGACTTTCACAAAAATGATCCCAAATGCAAATAATGTCTTGTTATGAAGTGTAACTGAAAGCTAAGAGTTTTACCCTTTAGGTGTACAAGAACAACATCTGATATATCCTTGAATCCTATGTTTAGTACTTTTAAAGACTTGAGCTCTGCAAAATAAAGGTCATTTTAATTTTCCCTACATGATGAAATGCTCTAACAGAACAATGTACAACAACAAAAGTGCTTACTTGATAACTTGTGTCACCCTTCATCTGTAAAATTGGATATGCTTACGTTAAGATAATGTAGACCAACGAGATCTAGACAAAGTAGTTCACTTAAGTCAGACATTCAATACCTTGGTGTAACAAGATAATGAGAAAGATCATAGCTTGTGTAAACCTGAAGGGAAAACGCCATTTAATTTAGAAAAAGTAATACATTTATATGACAGAAAATAAAGTGTGAAATATAATTTAGGCGGCCTTTCAAGAATGTGACACCATGATCTGTGACCTTGCTGCAGGAAATTTGCAATTCTTTTAAGTTTGATGACAAAAATGAGTCGTTAGAGCATAAGATTTGATATATGAATTCTATTATGTTCAATAAAAAGTATTATGAACTACCTGAGAGAGGCTTCATATCTACATTCGTAATGCAATTACATCAGTTAACGTTAAGTGCCTCGAGCTTTTTAAGACCTGCCATAATATTGAAATACCCACTATACCTTTCATACATTATACGTTGTGATACCTTTTAGCTATGAGTGAATACAAAGAAGACATACCTTTTTGATGCGTGGAATTACGCCCTCAAAAAAGGTTTTACCTCTCAAGGGATCTCAAGAGGCTTGCAATCCCCACCAGGCAGTGTACCTGACCGATGTAGTATAGTGTAATGGCAAGTACCGGGGGATTGATCGTTCAACTCAAAGAATAGTGTTCGTTAGGATTGAAATTAATCTAAATAGGTCTAGAGGTGAGGGATGATTCTTTTTGTATTTTTATATTTTATGGAAAGCAAGTAAAAATCTCGGGTTTTGAAAGAAGGGGCGGAATTAGTTGCTAATCAACCAACCCAAAAGCTACTAACTAAACTAATATGCAAGAAAAGTAAATTAGGGTTCTACAAGAGAATTGAAGCATGTCTACCTATGATGTATCACTCCTTACTGGCTATCCAATTCTACCTATTGAATTGTCACACCTTGTTTTAATTGACGGGTTGTATTCCTTAATACCATTCGTAGGGCCGTGTACGATCTTCCCTAACTCTATAAGCTTCTACCTCTTCCTATGTCGAGCCGACTACTAGCTCCTAACATGGCCTCCTTAGTAGTTACTTACGCATTAAATACAACCACTTTATCATAGTACACATCCGATCATGTTTCTTAAGACGTTCAAGAAAGTTACCAATTGGAAGTCTGCCAGTTTTCTTAAGCCTAACATCGATTACCAATCAATCAAACAAGAAACAATAGAAAACAAGAATTATAAGCTAAATCAACTAGACCTATTGAAGTTGTCACACCCTAATTGATGAAGATAGACACAAACACCAACAAGGAATCAATAAAATCTAATCAATTATATACAAGTTTCACACAATCATAAGTAGACACAAGATAAATTAGCCAAGCATAATTAATGAAGAGCAATCAACAATAATCATAATTGAAGACATAACGTAAGATTGAATCAATGAACAAACCATTACAAGATTTTTATGGAATGATTAAGACCCTCTAAGTTGCTGAAAAAATACCTAGCTAAACCCTAGAATCAGCCTTCGGGTTTAGGGCTTACAAATAATGAAGTTATAAAGTTGTATTTATAGGCTATTTTCTGCCCGGCCCATCTTGACGGCGTCAAGACCAAATTTTTTTTACCAAATTGTAGATCTCTTCGTGCTCTTCGCGTGGGCTTTTGAATCACCTAAATCCGAGTTCGTATGCAAAAGTTATGGCCAAAACAATAAAAGCTACCGCGCGCGCAAGTTGTAACTAGTTAACACGTGATGGCCTACGTGACCCATTCAGGAAATCTTCTGGGCCATCATTCTTTAATTTAACACGTGATGGCCTACCTCCATTAACACGTGACGCCGTCACTCTTTAATCCTGATGGCCATCTCTCTTTGCATTTACACGTGAAGGCCTTGATCAACTTAAAGGGTGACGCCGTCACGAACTCCTTCAAAAACCTTCTGGATCGTCACGTGTATTTTATTTATCCAACCCTTTTCCAAGTCGTGACGCTGGCAAGAGCAATTCTTGACGCCGTCAGGTAATGTTTCCAACATATTTTGGAGACTTTGCCGTTTTCTTCATTTTTTCGCTCCAAAAACGTCTAAAATGATTACTTTTGTAAATTTCCTTCAAAAAGTACCTAAAATGACAAAAGAAATGATTTAGGGCAATATTTGATCAAATAATCTCGACTTTGGCCTTAAAAGACCTCTCAAAAGCGGTACACTTTTCGCTTCATCACTTTTAAATGAATAAAACCACCATGGATCCCTGTGCATCTTTCCATGTCTAACTTAGATAGATTGACCAAGCCCGGAAGGACACTCATTCCTTTAGTGGTAATTTTGATGTTCCTCTTTAGACTCAAAGTAGTTAAGTTTGAAAGACCTGAAAAATTAATCTACAATGAACTCTTAAACAACAATTAAACTGATGTTACTAAAACTGATTGTTCAAAATCACATTATAACTTTCAAAATGCACATTCGGACATCCTCTTAGTTTTGACATGAAAATATTTTTAAAAAACATCAAGAAAACCTGAATCCTTCAAATCATATCAACAATACTAAACAATTGAAATTAGGCATACAATTTAGGTAGAAGTATTCCACTAATGGACCCAAGTTATTTATGAAATGATGTTATGAATGAAAATTTAGTTAAAGGCTATAAATTGTAATTTATAGGTTTTAAAAGAAAGCGGTGCCAAAAATGTGGTGTTATGATAAGGGGTGTTTTTTGGGTGTTAAGATTAAAATATTAAAGCTGATGTGACACTGACGTGACACTGTGTTATGAGTTAACCTTATGGCACCATACCACGTGCTCTTAGAGTGTACCCTCACCTTGGGTTTATAAGTTCCAAAAGTTATGCCTTTAAACAAAATATTAGACTCGTTCTGGTTGGCATTGTGAACATTTTTTTAGCGGTAAACATTTTGCAGATTAAATATTCCGTTGAATAACATATAAAAGGTATTTTCTTAAGTAACATAAAACCGGAACGAGACTATTTCTAGTGTAACATCAACTACATTTAATAATCATAAAACTTCATCACTGATTATAACTTTTCAAAATTAGTGACCAACTTTTGTTATTTTTGCAAGAATTTGGTTCAAAATTATCAATGAACAAACGATTCATTAAATATGGATGATATCTAGTTAAGGAGGACAAATATAAGGTTATTGATGGCGAAAATTCATGTTATTGATGACTAAAATTGGGTTAATTATGAAAAAAATCGGGTTAATTTTGTTTGAATGACACACTCAAATGTGATAATATAAAAAATCGCATGTGATTATATTAAATATCACACGTGATTGTAACGGAAAATATAAAAATTACTTAAATAAAAGATGAGATGTTAAGTGAGTCACGTGACAAGACAGTATTACAGTATTACCCTCGTTAATAATTATATTAATAAAATTAATTTTTAATTGAAAACAAGTTTTAGTATGCACTATTGAATTGAATGATGAAGATTTGATTTTTTTTAACCTATTCTTGCAATTTTTAATTGAAAACTAACAAGTTTTAATTTAGATTATTGAATGAAATGAATTTAGCGATGAAGATTTGATCTTTTGATCTCTCAAGAGTAAGTAATTTTTAAATAACTTTTTTCATTATTTTTTAAGTTAAGGTTTTTACCCTGGTAAATAAATATAGATCAAAAAACGTTTAGGCAACATGGCAAAACACCATACTGGCTATAAGAACACACACACTATAAGTGCTTCCAACCAAGAAAAGAAATCCCTACTTAGCTTACAAGTTACATAAAAAAAACAAAAAATCAACTAGGCACACTCGAATCTCATGTATCAACAAAATGATCATGCATAAGAAATCTCTGGAAGATTCCATGGATGCAACACATTCTCAACTGTCTTTGATATCTTGAAAGTGAATGTCAGTAGCTTTAATCGAACAGTAGCCAAAATACTTTCCACAACCTGCTCCTTTGAACGTTTTCTCCTGTTAATGATTATATCATTTCGTTCCTTCCAAATGAGATACGTAGTAGCAGCTAGCACAAATTTAGAAATAACACTACGAACTGATCTTCTCTTAACCAAAAGAATTAACCACGATAAAATAAAATCGAAATCATTTAAGTTGATATCTATACCAGCTTGAATACACACTTGCTCCCATGCATCCAACTTTTTTCATTGTTATGCACATAATATTATAATGGGGGATAACTTGGCTACAATTTTTGTAGCCAAATTACTACAATCCTTCACTAAAATAAAGAAGCAAATGAATCAGGGACACACAAAAGGACTTAGGACTCATAATTTGTAGCACAAATTGTAAAGAATTGACTATAATGCAATTGTAGCTAATATATTCCCATAGTATAATACACTCACTATATATCTGTTAACTTTTTTTAGAGAAAAATGTTTAACACTCTTCCGGAGCTTGTGATATTTAAGTGAAATTCCATCTAGTTTTTAGTTTCCACCTATTAGGGGTTGGCAATGGGTGCGGGGAGGCACGGCACGGGGGGCTTCCCCTGCGGGAACACCGCCGCCGGTCCCCTGTTACGGCACAGTGGGGGGAGATTTGCGGGGAACTTTACCGCACGGAGAGAAGAAAAAAATGAATGTTGAAGCCTTTAATTTTTTGACCGTTTGGGGCTAAAGTAAGTGAGTGAAGGGTGAGGGGTGTGATGCCAACAAAAAATGGGTGAGTGAAGAAAAAAATGGGAGAATGATGTGGCATAAGAAGATTGGTTGTAAGTGAGTGAGAGATTTGAGGTGAGAGGTGTGTTTCCAACCACTTATGACATGCAATGCCTTGAAAATATTTTTTAGGCGAATGATGTGTCTATTTATAATAGATAACATTATTTAGCATCCCTTCAGTTAGATAATTGTACCACAAACTAATCATAAATTTGTACTAATGATGCATTGATACCAATTAGTCATAAAATATGTACTAGTTATGCCTCTTAAGATGTGACACGATATATAGAACATCAAATTTATAATCTTTATAAATCTGTAAGTGGGATATCCACCAACTAATTGGATACCTTCAGCAAGCTAGCACATTGATTATGATGTTGGTGGCCACTAATCCCACCAAAACTATTCTACGGATTCTCTTATACACACACTCGAAGCAACTTTTTTTGGTGTCGATGTTCCCCACAAGTCCTATAAATTATTTTTGCATTAGATGTACGTACTTATCTCTATACTTTAATACGAGCATGCCATTAAGCACGAGTGTGATTGGATATTTTGCTTAAGCGGGGTTCACTAGGTTTTACAAAAACAATTATAGAATCAAGGTATGTGACCCAGCATCAACATATATTCATTTGTTATTGCTATCCCCTAACTCCTATCATAGTATTCCCTATATATATCATGGGGCAACATATATGGCCACAAAGGAATAAACAACTATTTTTTCACCGGAGAGGGAATAAACAAATGCTATACTCGCCAAGATTCCTTGCCAAAATAATAAAAAATACATACTCGAATAAAAAATTCAAAAATTTTATGGAGGCCAAACAAAGGATAAACAAATACTTTTTCAGCCAAATAATATAACCCAAATGACAAATTTACATAAACAACCCTCAAAGAATTAAAGAAATACTTTCTTGACCCAACATAATCATTCACAAAGAGCACGTAATCGTTAACAAATACCAGCTGCAACGCAGCGGCTGCCTCATTCTTGTTATGATTAATAAGACAACACACCACACTTTTTTTTCCGTATATTATATATATACACTAGAATGGTACCTGCGCAATGCTGCGACGGGTACCTGCGACTATATTTTGCGTTATTCGGTTATTCAGTTACACATATGTTTTATAAATAGAGATGGTAGAGATGGTTAAGCCAATAATTTTAATTTGAACAACCAACCTGCGTCCTAACAAACTTCCTAACCAACTTTCTAACCAACCCTTCCTAACAAATTAATTTTGAAAACTTTCCATAATAAGCAAGTAAAAGTCTGAATTTTAAGCCTTTTTAATTATAGAATAGTCTCAAATACATTATATAGTACTAGAAAGGTGCCCGCGCGATGCGGGGGCGGATTGTTGGGTGAAGAGGAGGGAGGTGGGGTGGTGGAAAGTGGTTGTTGGGGTGGTTGTTGAGGTGGTTATAAATTGTTGGGGGTGGTTGTTGAAGTGGTTATAAATTGTTGGGGGTGGTTGTTAGGGGTGATTGTTTCCATAATTAGTAAGTAAAAGTCTGAATTTTTAAGCCTTTCTAATTATAGAATAGTCCCAAATACATTATATAGTAGTATAGATATATATATATATATATATATATATTTTCTTGTTAAACTTGCTAAATTATCCCTCAACAATACACTTTAAACAATTTTATAAGATTCTTACATTTTTGTATTTTTTACTTTTCAATTTTTTTTTTGTCTTTTCTATTCTAATTCAAGCACTTATCTCATATGTCTTTTAATAATTATATGTCCTTAGCTCCTAATAATTTTATGTCTTTTAATAATTATGTCTTTACCCCGTAATAATACGCTTCAAGCACCAAATATTCCAAGTGTTTTCATGCGTGTGTATTATAATCGTTTTTTGAGGGTATGAATAACATCCGCTTTATTCTAAATCATAAAATTGATTTTTAAGTAATCATCACAAAAGTTATCACGTCCAGACGTTCCAAACGGAGGTGCCTTGGTATCATCTTCAAGCGAGGTTTCAAGTGAAAGCACAACTTCTTACTATAACGTTGTATTAACCCATGTAATTCACCCTTTCTTGACTAACTGCATCGATCAAATAGGGCTTGAATCGGGTGTTTAGAAAAGTCGAATACACCTAAGAAAAATCATAAGAAAATTAACTGAAATTTAAAATAGAAGGTTTAGTTTTACCTCCACGACCGGTAACTTTTTTAAATGACCGAATTTACTAAACAATTTAGCATGTCGCTAGATCCTATGACGCCACCAGCTTAAAGTATATACACGAAGCAATTACGTAAAAGATAGGTATATGTATTATAACCATTAACGTATATGGGTAGTAACAAAAAAGTTTTACATAATAAAGAAAAAAAGTCTAGAAAAACCTTATTAATTGGATTTTTCTAACTTGTGCTTTAAGGGCACATGATAAGAAGACAAAGACTAAAAAAAACAGATTCAATGATTCACATAAAAATACACTTTTCAAATAAAAAATGTTTATCTTTATAACTTTTTTGTGGATTCTTTAGCTCTTTTTTGTGCATCCATACATTCTTATCATATGCCCTAGAAAAACCTTTATTAATTTACGTAGTATTTTCTTAGATTTTATGTGTGAAGCGCAATTGAGTGACTTGTAGTTAAGGATATAAATTGTATAAATAAGTGGGTGGGATAGTGTTGGAAGGATTAGGCACATCTCAAGATGTATTAGAGAATGGGATTAGCACATGGTTCTCTTGTTAATTTCTTTATTAATTTATATTGCAAAGCATTGGAATCACACTCATTCCATTCATTGCTTGTTGCTATCAAATTTTTATAGAATATTTCATGTTAAAGTCTCTCCGAATGGGAGAAGGTGGAATCAATCCTTCACCAAATTGTTAATAGCCATAACTTAATCACAAGGGATTAGTAACTAACTACTTTATGTTTGCTTACTTTTAACTTCAACCACATGAAGTTAACTGTATAAATTTTTTTCCTTTAAATAAATTAATAAGATTACGTGTGGATCAGCAAGTTACTTGAATCTCTCATACAGTCATATGTCAACAAGCTTAAATGTTAGTGCGATCAAATTGTAATTTTCACTTGAAAACGCCCCGTTTTCTTTATGCTCTAATGTACCCGGCCATCTGTTCGATGGTTCAGGTTATTCAAAATACAAATTAGTTACAAGTAAAGATGTTTGAAACGCGATAACTTAATGATTATGTATCAGAAAAAGATAGATATGGGAAAAACAACTTGACTATTAAGTACCAAATAAACTAATTTGCAAATAAATTTAAAGGGATACAAGTAGAATGTGATGGACTAATTTGCAAATAGTGATGCAATGTATTTTTTTTGATGCAATGTATTATCATTGTTTGTAAATTAGTCCATCACTTATTCTACTTGTGTCGTGTTAACGTAATTTTTTGCAAATGAGTTTATCTGGTACTTATAGTAGTCAAGGATATCTATGTTTTTCCGATAATTACAGTGATACTATTGGAGCATCTTTGATATAACACTTGAAGAATTACTAAAAAAATGTTATTTAAAAGTTTTTTTTAACCAATTAAAGTAATACTGTTCTTTTTAATCAAAATCTTAAGCATTCTTAAGTGTTTGAAGAAAAGATTTGAAACAAATTCATTCACGGCACTTGCATAAAGGAGAGGAAAAAAAAATGTATTGCATTAAAGGTAAATTTAATGGAAAGAATTTTTAGCAACAAGCTTTTTGCAAAACTTAACGTATTGTAATGGATAAAAATTATTTTGTACTAGAGATATTAACAACATGTTGTATTTGACCTTGTCGTAGCATGTCCTCGAGATTATATCTTAACTATATATAATGTAAAAATAGTCAACCTTAAAAGTGAACTTTTAAAACTTTGATCAACATTATTGAAAGTGAAATCTTGAAATCTTATTAAAGAAAATTATGAAATGTAATTAATATTCTTATTAAAACACCCCATTACTTAAAAATACAATGGTTTATTCACATTGTACAACCAATTAAAAACATATCTAACAAATTAAATACAACCAATTAAAACAATTAATACAAATCACAAACCGGGTTGACCCAGTATGCTTCAAACCCGACGGGTTGAACCGGTTTAATTTGACGCGTTTTCGACCCAACCTAGCAAGTTGCCCCGGTTTAAATCAATCAATTTTTCAACCGGAACGATTCAACCGGTTGAACCACCCGGGTCAAACCGGGTTTCAAAACATTATATTTAATTCCCAAATCTTCAAACTTTTATTATTTTTCATTTATAACCTAATAAACTTTTTTTTTATCAATAAACTATCTGAATTTCGTTGCTATGCACGGGTACTCGTCTAGTAAGAAAAAAAGGTGTTATTATAGGTACACCCAGTAGCATCTTTTACCCTCCTTTCTTATTACTTTTATTAACAGTACAATATAATTTATTTTTATGTTTATTGTGTTTTATTTTTTGACTTTTATTATTTTTTATTTTTCAAATTTTATAGTTTCTATTATGCATTTTTTTGGCAGTTGTAGGCTTGTAGCCACTTTATTAATAGAACAAATACAATTTTCTGTTATGTGTTTTTTATATTTTACTATTTTTAACTTATCAAACTTTATTTCTTTTTTGTTTTTTTTAATTATTTTTTTAAATTTAATATTTAAAACAAAGTTATAAAAATAAGAAAATAAAATAAAATTTAAGGGTGTAATTATCACTTTAGGGGATGTAGTAATAACCAACCTCTAAGAAAAAAATATGTTAAAACATAAGTTAATGATAGTGAAACAAGGTACAAGATGTACTTAAATGTTATTAGTATTAAATTAAGAGTGAGTGGAATTTGGTTTAGATTTGATCCTCAAATTTTGTGGTCTATATTCAACTAAAAAAATGCGGGAATTGTAATAAGAAATGATAAGTATAAACTATAATCAAAAGGCAAGAGGATGTGTACTACTCTCTGACAATATAATTGCCATGGCGTGTACGTTCATTAGTGAACAAAGGTAATGAGGACGTGGATTTGCACATTCACAAAATAACTTTTATACCGTAACTATTGAATGTTTTGCTCTCGGCAAAAGATTTTGACATGACTTTAACAGTAGCATTTGGTTTGTCTTGATTATAATACGTAGCTAGAACCTTGTAGACCAAAATTTTATGCATTATGACGTATATTATTAGTTGATTTTAATCAGGGAAGAAAAACGTAACCAGTGGTTAATCAAATCAAAATTTTCTATGTGCTCTTATGGTAGTGCAAATCATACTTAGCAAACGACACGTCGAATTCAGCAAGTGAATAACTAGCTAGCTGCTAACTATAAACGGAAATTTGCATTTGCGACAACAAATATATCATTTATCTCAACTTTGACTTATTCTAAGTAGCATATTGCGAAACTATAACTTAAATATGTGAACAGACAAAAACGGTCACACTTTTGAATGTAAATTATCCGTATTAGACTAATGCTAATGGGCATCTCTTAACCACAAACGAGCAAACCGGCACGTTTCTCCCTTTAACTGAGCTACAAGCGACGCGTCGCCCCCCCACTTTTTTTAAAATTTCGGTTGCCTCACCAACCGAAACAATTGCACCATCAACGCCCATTTTTTTTACCGTTGGGGGTTTTGTTTTCAATCGTTGCATCCTTTTGCAATAATATATATATATATATATATATATATATATATATATATATATATATATATATATATATATATATATATATATATATATATATGTATGTATGTATGTATGTATGTATGTATGTATGTATGTATGTATGTATGTATGTATGTATGTATTTGCAGATGTGGCTGGAGGAGTGGAGGTAGAAGACGACACAGAAAAAAAAATATATGTATTTTTGTACTACACTTTTCAATTGGGCTGACAAAGGATCCGCAAATTGGTTTTGTTTGGGCTACTAAAATCGAAAAGAAAATTGGGATGACAAAGGATCCGCAAACTGGTTAACAATTGTTATGTAAATATTGTTGTTTCATTTTTTAATTTTTACATATTCTACAAAATAAAGTTTGTTTTATTTTTTAATTAAAAAAAATGGCGTTGCTTTTGTGGTAATCACTAGCTAATTATGATTGGGATGGATTTATAGAGAAAGAAAGCTGAGACGCCGCTGACGTGGCGGAGTTGTTTTTGTGAAAATGAGGTTGCCATTACCATTAGCATTACCTTTGTGCATAAAATATTATGAGTTTTGTCAAGATATTGTAATTTATGTTTACACTTTCATTCTCACATAATAAAAACACATTTATCTTTTTTAATCTCACGTAGAAATTACACCATAAAAGATTTGAACAAATTATGCCAAAAAATTTATTTAATTTGATATCAATTTCGACATTCTTTTAAAAAGTCTTTCTCCTCAAATAAAACCATGTCTTCCTCTTATGAATCCCATCTTTCCTCTTATGAACCCCCTCTTTCCTTTTACGAATCCTCTTTTCTGAATTGAGAACCATGCTAACCAATTGTGAATCCCCTTTAAACATTGTGCACCCTTTGTGAACATCCCCATTACGAATCTCTTGCTTCTTCCTATCTTCCGTCATCCCTCCCTCGTCCTTCATTATTAAACATGCTATTCATCATTTCATTTCTTAAAAAAAAAAAAAAAAAAAAAAAAAAAAAAAAAAAAAAAATTTCTTTCATTTTACCGACAATTACAACACTAATATCCAAAAAATTTCTTCTTCCATTTCTTTTAAAGACCCACTTATTTTAACATAAATTTTCTTTTTCACCTTTTTTTACATTCATTTTTACCAACAATTAAAACATTAGTATCCAAAAGAATCTGTTTGGACTTTTAATAAATATTACTATATTTTGATTTGAGCCATCGTAATTAATTTTTTCATGCGACGGCTATGTTCATGGTTCATGTGTTTGTTATGTTTGTTAAGAGGATATAAAAAGGATGAAAAACATGGATGCAACATAGAAATAAAGAAGATGAAAATAATGGATTTGTCAGATCTTTTTATCATTTTTATCTAAAATAACATACGAAATCGACATGTTACGATACCTTGCAAACACAAAGAGGAATACGATTGAAGTAGGCTGGATTTGGAAATAAAAAGAGTGCAGATTAGTGGCAGGGGTGTCAAAAGAGTATTCATGCTCCAAACATAGGTCATTCGAGAGTATATAGATTGGCTTTGATGCATGATCATAAATATTTCAAAATGAAGACCGGATGAAAAGATATTGGTGAGGAGATGGTAGGATTGATCTATCATAAAATAAGATCCGTTAATTACCGAACATATCATAGGATTTTGAGCATTTATTTTGAAGCTAAAAACCTGGTTTTTTAGGTTTTTAGGTGGTGTTTGTTTTTTAAAAAGTGTATCTTAACAGTCTCTTAATCTGCCTTGTTCAGACGCTTTTAGACATTTGGGTCATTAAGTGCGTTCGTTTTTTTCTTCTCGTTCAGAGACAGTTAGAGGCTCAAACCTCTTAACTAACAAGATGTGTACGGGATGTCTTGTTGCCTCTTAATGTCTTTTAATGTTTATGTGTCGTAAGAATAAAATTGCATCATATTCATATCATTCAGATAGTTTTTTACAAAAAAACAAACAATAATATTTCATTCAGATTCAGACATTTTCGCTTCAGATTCAGATTCAAATATACGAATCAGATTCAGATTCAGAACTTCTTAATAAACAAACAGCAACTTAGTGTGTTCCTGATCATGTGAAAAGCCCACATACCATTTTGCTCGGTACTACGAAAATTTTGTCCGCCATTCACCTTACAATGCACGAATGGTGCCGTCATATTGCATCGGCGAACAACGTTCGTCCGCCATTAGGTTTTCAGCCATTGCCCCACATATGTTGTTTTTTTTTTTTTTTTTTTTTTTTTTTTTTTTTTTTTTTTTTTTAATGGGTATATTAGTGGGGTGTTTTGTGAGACCTACAAAGTGTTAACGGTTTTCTTGTTAGAGATGGTGTTTCAATTATTGGTGAGTTATTGGGAGTGTGATGAGGTGAATCTGAGGTGGCAGACGAATAACGTTTAATTTGGCACCACTATACCGAGCACTCTTAACCAAATCAAAAACCGTTGATAGTTGTGCAGCTTCGACGAACACCATGAAAGTTTCACAACACCCCTTCATTTATGGTCACGCGTTTGAATGTATTCTAAGAAGTTTTCATGTCATGCGTTTCGTTGCCAGTTTGTATAGTTATAATTTAGTTGCAAAGGTACCGCGTATGGAAATTCTAAACTAAAACTTAAAAGAACCCTATACTTGAGTTGATAAAATGTTTTTTTTAATCAACTCGATCAACTTGAGTTGATAAAATGTAAAGAAGCAAATGTGAAGAGACATTGTATGGCAGGCAAAGAATATATATGCTAATCTTTATTAGCAGTATCGATCATGTCCCAAATAATTCCTTAGGCCCCGCAATGCAATATTTCTACAATGGTTATCTTAAACCAACTGCTCAAACAAGGCAGTAACCAACATTTTAATACTCTAAGAAAGATATTTGTTGGTTTTGACTAATATTTTTACTTATTGCATGACTCGAACATCTCGATCTTTAAAATTTTCAAATGAACAATGGTGTTTTCATTGAATTTTGTCCAACCATCTTGAATCTATGATCATGTATTCATGTTAGTAATTTTGAAGTAACTAAACGTGTTTCTACAATGACGTTTAATCGATTATATACAACAATAATGCAAGTCATTTTCCCCAAAAAGTCTATAAACTCTAACACATAATATTTTGTGGCATGCTGCAACCACATGCATATTTAACCACATTACAAGTTGTGGTCGCAACACGTAGTGTGATGATAGGAAATATGTGTTCGATACGTAAACGTGAGAATGATCATGACAAAAAGCATTGTACGTTGCATCAAACTTTTTGAGTGAAAAGAATGACAACAAAATAGTAGCAAGATGGGAAAGATGAGAACCATGACCAAAAAAAAAAAGTGTGGAAAATTCTCAATGTAAGGCAAGGTATTATTGTCTATGATTCCAAAACAACAAGAAAAGACAATTAAAAAAAAAAGATATTACACATATCCATCATAATCGCTACCTTTAGATAAATATTGAATTCTGGAGAAGCATAAGATGTTAAAACTCATATACAAAAGTAAATAGAAAATGAATTTTATCAATTTACTACTTGTGTTATGGATTTGAAGGTTTTTTTTATTTTTTTATTTTTTATTTATTTTTTTTTTATTATTATTATTTTTTTCTTCTTCTAACAATAATATATTATAATAATTAAATAAAAGCTTGTAAACACATCAACACTACCGACCAAACTAAACTGATTCTAAACTTACACCAAAGATTTCTCGACCCTCTAACTCGCAACCGTTTAAACTCGCAATCACTCGACTCTCTAACCTCAAAAACACTCGAGGATCAAACAAGGACGTGCTACTGAAAATCCAAACAAACTAAGTGATAAGAGTTGAGAGAGAAAGTGAAATATAGAATTAAATTATGAAAATGTTATTACAATACATGGAAGGAAAACTATTTATACTTCTAGACTACACTACTGTTACATTGAATCTAGACACAGTTACATTATAGATACATCACATCTCTTTACAACCAGTCAAGCTATATTGCAACAAGTCTTCATTCTATGTGGACTGTGTTTGAAACTGTGCAGGCTCTGCACTGTTCCATTACTGGTAGCTGCTGTTGTAGTATTATGTATAGTCTCATTATCCCCCCTACAAGTTGGCATGGAATATGGATTGCAAATGCCCAACTTGGATAGACATTGGTAGTGTAATGCTCTGATTAGGCCCTTTGTGAATATGTCCGCCACTTGTAATCTTGTAGGCACGTATGAAGGAAGGATCTTCCCTGCTTTGATCTTTTTTCTTACAAAGTGACAGTCTCTTTGTATATGTTTAGTCCTAGCATAGTGAATGGGATTTTTGGCTAAGGCAATAGTGGAGATGTTGTCACATAAAACTGGTACGGGGGTTGGAACCTGGACTTATAGATCTCTGAGTAGACACATGAGCCAACTAATCTCATATGAATTATCTGCCAAAGCCTTGTATTCTGCCTTAGTAGAAGACATTGAAACCACTCCTTGTTTCTTGGATTGCCATGATATTAGACTAGAACCTAAGAAGATACCATAACCTGAGATGTATCTTATAGAATAGGAGCAACTTGCCCAGTTACTGTCACAGTAAGTAGTCAATGTGAGTGAGTTGTGAGCTGGAAAGAAAAGTCCTTGACCTGGGCAAAGTTTAAGGTATCTGAGAACTCTTTTTAACACTGCCATATGGGGTGTTCTAGGTTCTTTGAGGAATTGTCTAAGTGATTGAGCAGTAAATGATACATCTGGTCTTGTGATTGTGAGGTACATAAGATTACCAACCAAGGTCCTGTAAAGTCTGGGATCAAGTAAAATGTCACCATATGTTAGGTTGAGCTTGATGATGGGTTCAACAGGTGTAGCCCATGGTTTAAGGTCAAGAACACCTGCAAGTGCGAGAAGCTCAAGAGTGTATTTCCTCTGAGACATGGTTAAACCAGTTGAGTTTTTTAGGAATTCTATGCCCAAGTAGTAATGAAGTGCACCAAGGTCCTTGATACTGAAAACATTTTATTTCATTTTTGTAACTTTTAGAGTTTATAAAAGACATATTAGGGTTTCATTTGTGGAAAGCAAACCCTGGTTACTATCACTTCTCTCTCTCTCTTTCTCTCTCTCTCTCTCTCTCTCTATATATATATATATATATATATATATATATATATATATATATATATATATATATATATATATATATATATATAGAGTAAAGGTTTCAACACTTACTCTCCATTTGGTATTCCCCCTTTACTCTTTTCATCTCATTTCACATAAACCAATCCTCTTAAAACAATTTAATCTCCCTCTCAACATTTTCAGTCATCCCGCCCTAAATTTTGCCCAAAAATCAAATTCTCCATCCATTCATCAATTATCTACCTCACATAAGCTCAACCCCAAAAATATAACACGCCTCCTCTCTCTCTCCCTTCACAGCCATCACAACTTCACTGTCGTCACCACCAGGGCACCGCCGCCGCCACCTTGCTTCACTGCCACCTGTCCTTGCTAGGTCAAGAAGATACAAGACGGTTTTAGATTGTGAATATTGTTTTGGTTCGTGGTGTTTGGGTTACGTTTCGACTAATCCACCATAGCCGCCGCCTTATTCTCTCCTCCTCTTCTTTTCTTTGGTAAGATGGAACCCTAATCTCATTCTGTTATTATTATTATTATTATTTAAATTTTTTTGTTTAATACTTAAAAAAAATCGAATGTAAATCAATTTATAAGTTTTCTTGGATTAAAAATCTAATAAAAAACACTTTTAAACCAAGATTTAACTTGACCTCGTGTGGCACTAAATTTTATAGGGTGTTTGTGTTATTGATTTGAAAACGGGTCGGGTTAGACCCGAGATGGTTTCAGTTCATGGCTTATTTGTTCACTGGTTGGAATTTGGACCGCGTTTTGTTTTAGTAGTGTGTCGGTTTGAACTTGGGATTATTTTTATGCTTATGCTAGTAGTGTATTTGAGTATTTGGTCTATTCAAATTTTGGTTTTTGCATATTTTGGGATGTAGTTGTGTAAGGTGAATGAAATTCCGATTAGGGTGTGACATACTTGGGGTCTTAGTTGAGTTAGAGTCACCCATGAGGGTGCATTGGTTCTCGATTCACAGCCACCCCATCAATACTCAAGGAACTCATACTTATTGTAGGTGTTAATGGAGTACATCCTTGTTTCAGTCACAACTCCATATTGTTTGGCTTGTTACGATTATGCGGTTGAGCAGCTAAAGCCATGTGGGCTTGGTAATGGTGCTCATGTTATTTACAGCGATTGCGATGTCAGGTGCATATGTTCTTCATAATATTTCTTTCTTGTACATGTCAATATTTAGGCATTTGATACTTTGATGGAAATCATTCATTTCTATTCGAGCTTATCAATTTAAAAGCATTATCACTTGTAGCAGGACATTGTGGACCACATTGGGTAGTTTATTTTGGAATTTGTTTATTTTAGTGCATTTATACTTAATTAAAGTGGTAGTTCAAACCAATTCAATTAAAGAAGATGATAAACTTAAAAAAATTCTCATTGATTTCTTGAAAGAAAACTTAGTCTTATTTTTTTCTAAACAGATCTAGTCATTAAAATGGTTTGAATTGTGATGCTATTAAGCATTTAGTGACAAATGTATTCGAATGTGTTTTTTATCAGCTATAATTTAGGAGGCTGGTTTATTGGGTGTGTAAAAATATTTGACTAGTTGGTTAGCTGGGTGCTGAGCATCAGAGATGCCCTGTATCGTGTTTAAATGATTCATACTATATACTAGGTTAACATCATGTTTCAAACAGACATCTTTATACTAGTAGAGACATTGATGTAGGTACGAGAACATTAACTTCTACACTGAGGCTAATCATAGATCTGGCGTTGTGGTATGTGATAACACAACGTCACCTCAATCAGTAGAGTTATGTGTCTGATCCATTAGATCCTATGAACTCCCAGATGAGGTTTCCAGAGCATCTTATGCAACGTGACAATGCTCCATTAAATCAACAATTTCCACCCCGTCCTTTCCATCACCCTGATGCTCGAGTAACAGGGTTTGATCTTCCTATTAATGTTAATCCTCAAATGTTGCCTCCTAAATTGTGGAACTTTCCTCCACCTCAGATGTTATGTGATCATCCACGACCTCAAGCTTCCAGCTTTATGCCTGAGCAGGGATTCCCATTTAATCATCAGAGCAGGGATTCCCATTTAATCGGAACTTTCCTGGTAAGATCTTTTTTACCTTATTTATTTAATGAATTTCAGTTCTTACCACGTTCTTAGAAGTGTTTTAGTCCAACTATGGTAACCACAAATTGGTATAAAAATTAAATGAAAGAAACTTAAGTAAATTATAATCCAAGTCTAAATACCATTAATTATGAACTTCACAATTGTCAATTATGCTGTAAAATGTCATTGATCTGTGGTAAGATTTGAAGTCCTAAGTCCTAACCAACACAGTTTACCACTCTACCCTATTGAACCGTCACCAATTAACAGATTTGATCCTGGAAAGACCAAATCTTAAACCTGTTTAAAACACATTGGTTCAGTCTGTCAATCTAGTGACCCATTTAGTTTTCCAGTAGGGAACTCATTAGGGGGTGTTTGGATTTGCTTTTGGAACTATATGATTATTACGAGTTAAGTCACAGATAGTCAGTTTTACTGTTTGTGTCAAGAGTTATGTGTCTGATCATTTCGTCACATATCAGCTTAGTTCCACATGTGACAGTTGTAATATTAAGGGGTAAAATAAAGTTACTTATTTATCCCTTTTTTATACCCTAATTTGGGACTTATTATATTTACACCTGACTGTTGTATCACAAAAAAAGTGATTGTTTTTGTCATATTACTCGTTAGTTTCTTAAATAGTCCGAATTTGCTTAATATTTGAACATTTGATTATCTGATCATCACAGCTGCAAATAATGTAAGGTGCACATTTAAACACCTTAACTAGTGTGGATCAATTTCTCTAACTGGATAACGTATTCAAACATCTATCTCGTCTATAAAAGTGCATATAGCCCACACTAACTAGTAAAAGTTGTTGATCACATTTTGTCAAATATTTTTGTGTCGAAGATGAACAACTTTTAGGAGCTTCGGCTTCAACAGGCTTCCACAAGTGATCTGGTTGGCCCAAGTTGTTAAAAACAATAAGCTCTCCCTCTTTACCCAAGGCATAAAGATCTCGGCCATCAAAGATCGAAGAACATATCGTATGTGGGTCCGGGCCGAGATTAAGTGTATGCCAAACTGGTTCTCGATTTACAAAGTGCATATGAGCAGCAGGTCTTTATGTCCGAGCCCTTCAGGTTGGCTAATGTTCAGAAACTTGTATGTTATTCTTTTCGATCTGTATCATCTGTTAAATTGAAACTCAGTTATTTTTGCAGCATTACAGTGAATTGCTGGATATCAAATGTGTGACTGTGAATACTCATGCAATAGAGCCACAGGTATGGTGTTTTTCTACTTGTGTACCTAATGGCATTTAGCATGAATGGTACTCAACCATCTTTCTTTTTTATAGTCTCTTGTAGAGTATTTTGGAACTCTATCAAAGGAATGGGAGCTAGAGTGCATGAAGGATTTTTACTTGTCAATCTGAGAGGAAACCTTCAGATAATAGTTCAGGTAATGATGTTGTAGAAAACTAGAAGGGGGGTTGAATAGTTTACCTCTTTTTAAAATCCTTTTTAACATAAAAATCCTTTAATAACTTTATGTTTGCTCAACAATATAAACACACCATTATATGTTTGTTTCTTTCAAAAGCTTTTAGTGTAAGTATCAATTCTAATTATACTTGTTTCTTACTTTGAAAAGCTTTACTTGTGATGATCCTAACTTTGCTTGTTTAGTTCTTTGAAAAGCTTTTACACTTGTTTGAAAACTTAAAGATAACTTTAATTGTTTTACTTCTTTGAAAAGCTATATATGTGGTTAACGATTCTAACTAAACAATAACATGCAATAAGCAAAGATAGAGAAAGAAACGATCAAACCACAACACGATTGTTTATCGTGGTTCGGCTACAAGGACTCTTTTTCCTTGCCCTACATCCACGCCCCGAGTTTCCAACTCGAGAGTTATAAACACTAATCAACAAGCTCCTTTCACCGGCGGAGAAAACCTTACACGTCGCTTATACTTTTACCGACACAAAGCTAGATGTCGAGTTCTTTTACAAGGGTACAACCACTCCCACTCGTCGCTTATACTTTTACCGACACAAAGCTAGATGTCGAGTTCTTTACCAAGGGTACAACCACTCCCGTTAGTTCTTTTACTAGGGTACAGCCAGTGTTGCAAAAATCGGCCTACAAGGCCGATTAATCGGCGATTACAAGCTGAAAGGCCTTGGACCTTGGAGCGAATTACAAGGTAATCGGCCGATTAATCAGCCTTGGACCTTGGAATCGGCGATTAATCGGCCAAAAATCACTACAAGGCCCTCGACCGCCTCGGGACCGATTCACGATTTTTGCAACATTGGGTACAGCAACTCCCAACATACTACGTATTTTGAGGCCTAAAATACTAACCAACAACTTCTACATACATGACACAAATGAAGTATAAACTACCAAAGCTTATACATGACCAAGCTACCAAGACTTGCAACTTTAGAGTTGAAGCTTGTAACTTCTTGAATGATCTTGTGGAAATCCTTGCTACATAAGAGAATCACACAAGTCAAGGGTTACTGAGTTAGTTTAGAGAATATGTGAAAATCTATCCTAAAGAGTTACACAAAACAAACAAATGGTTTGGTATTTATAGCAAACCAAACTGCAAGCTTGGCTGAGGGTTCCGCCCGTGTACCCCCAGGGTACCGCCGGGTCTGCAGTAGGTTTTTGCAATAACTTCCCAAACCAAACAATGTCTTGTCACATAACTTCTAGCAACCAAACAATGTCACATCACTTAAAGTAAGTCAAACATGATACTTGCAAGCAACATGAAAGCAAGTCAAACACATAACTTGCCATAAATACATAATGACAAAACTTGCCATAAATGTGATGTGACTATTTCTAATTTAAGAAATAAAACCAATGTTTAGTTTAAAAGAAAATGTAAACATTAGTTAAACAAGACTTAAACACTCAAAGTGATAATTTACTTTTAGCTAAAGTTCATACTTTGTTATTAACAAAACTTAGCAAAGATCGTAAAATATAAATAACGTTTTTAGGCGATATTTGTATTAACAATCTCCCCCTTTTTGTTGATGACAAAACATAAACTTTATTTAAAAGTAAGTCATAAGATTTAGTGTTAAGTCTTATAAAGTTAGTAATGAAACTTGTTTTTGCAAAGAGTTAGCTACGCGGAAGTTTTAAAATAATAGAGCAAGTTTCATATAAATTCTCCCCCTTTTTGTCGAAACAAAAAGAAGAGTAGCGAAGCGGAATTATAGGCATGCTCCCCCTTGGTTGATACTCCCCCTAAATGGAGTGCCAAGAGAGGAGACATGGATTTTGAACCTACAAAAGAAAAGTTAGTTTCCGCACAAGACAAGTCATGAAAGCATTTCATGTTTAAAAACACAACTAAGAGTTGTGAAGCGGAATAAAGCAAGACTCATGCTCCCCCTTGAATGTTACTCCCCTAAATGGAGTTTTCAAGGAAGGAAAACATGAATAATGAACCTACAAAAAGAGAGGTTAGCACAAGATTTATGTATGGTACCATATCAAGGTATAGTTCACTCATTATACCTAAATGGTCAACAAACCCTTCAAACCTTGTTGTAGAATTAATTTCATTTAACTTGTAAAATTTTGACTCTTAGAGAGTCAAAGACACAAAATTAAGATGACAACATCCTACAAAGACAAACTAAAAAATAAACTAAGAACATAAAATGCTACAAGGAAAACATCATTTTCCTTAATGAGAAACATTATCCAAAAACAAGGATTGGGTTGTTTAGGGATGAAAATGTGGATTGAGGGTTGTAGCGGGTTTTATTTGGAGATGTGAGGAGGTGACTTGGTTTTGCTTTGTTGGTAAAAATGGGGACTTTTTCCAAACGAAACGGTTTTGTTTCATTTTGGAGACTCTAAGGTTGTGGTGGATGAGACAAGGATTGTAGATTATCCAAAATGTGGTTTAGAATAAACCTCATTTCTTCGGTTAACTCGCGAAGTTCCGTTCGACATCTTTCACTAATGCGAGCGGTTCTTTCGCAATGTCCGCAATCATGGCGGGGAAAGTTTGGTGGAAGAGAGGTTTGATTTGTTGGTGGTGGATGGGTTGAACTTGAAGGAGCAAAGGTGGATGGTTGAGAAGTGTTTTTGCTTCCTTCACTTGTTGTGTGTAATGCCGTATTGAATTCCATAACATGGTTGATTTGAGAATCAACCATTCGTTTGAAGGCATTGAGGTGGCTTAAATGAGTGTTAATTTCCTCATTTGTGTTTGGAGGTTCTTGTGGTGATGGTTGTTGTTGTTGTTGTTGTGGTTGAACTAGGTGACGGAAACTTGGTTCTCCGTAAGGATCACCATGAAGGTTTTTGTAAATAGGATGAAACACAAATGAATGTGAGTGGGTATGACCTTGGTCATTTGGAAAAATAGTTGGTCTAGCATAACGGTAAGCCAACCGTTCTACCGTAGATGGGTAACGAGGTTCATCATTGAGTTGCTCATTATGTTGTTGTTGTGTTTCTATTTGAGCAATGGTGTCAAAAAGTAAGAAGGATGGTGGACTTGATGATAAATCATCAAAAGTTTCCAAATTGGGTGTTGGTGATGTTGGTGGTGTATGGAAAAGTTCCATTGGTGTAAGTGTTGGTGATTGAGGTGAAGAAGTTTTTGATTTAAAAGCTTGTTGGGAAGGTGAGGTTGACACACTCAAAAGTTTAGTTGGTGATGGATTAGAGACTAGGTTTGAGTTGCAAAGTGGTGGAGAAGGTGGTGGAGTGGCAAGATTGAGCAAATCTTGAATGGTGATCACATTGGTATTACAAGGTGTTGAGGGTGTAGTTGAGGTAGTAAGGTTAAGAAAATCTTGGATAGGTGAAGAGATGTTTAGTGAGGCATCACTTGATGATGATGAGCTTGACTTGGTGGTTTTGTTGAAGCAACAAGTTTTCACACTAATCCTAGTGGTTTTAGCACATGATTTTGATGACTCGGATGAGGTGTTGGATTTGGTCATTTCAAAGGTTTTGGTTTTGGTGTTTGAGAGAAGAAGTCTTGATTGGTGATGGTATGATTTGAATTGTTGTGGAGCTTTCAATTTTATAGGATGAGAAAGGTGTTGAAATAGTGTTTGGATTTGATGTTTTACTATTCAAAGATTGAGGAGTCAAATGATTTTCATGACCATGTCACATCATTTGAGGTCAATCCAATGAATAGGATGGAGTGAAAGACTAACCTAAGCACTCAATGCTTCGTGATCATGGGAAGTGGTTTGGTTGAAAATGTATCAAAGGTTTGAAGGATCCTTTAAAAGGGTTCCTTTGGGTAGTTATGTTTTGAATTTGAATTTTGGCGGGAAGTGACTTCCTAATTGTTTTAGTGAGTGAGGTTTGTTCCAATATGGTTGTTGGTGTTAATGAAAGATGTTTCTCACTTGGGATAATGATTTGACACTTTACAAGTTATGTTCTTAAGAAAAGTGTTCACAAATTTTCTGCAGGTACTGGCGGCACCCTGAGAATACACAGGCGGAACCCTGTTTTGGGATCCACCTGGTCCATTGGGCCAATTCTGGAATTCCCAGAAATTGTACTGGCGGAACCCAAATTTGGGATCCGCCGGATCCGCCAGGCCTGAAAAACTTCACAGTCCGCGTTTTTGACCCGCGAAACGATTTTCAAAATTTTCGAAAACTCTTGGAAATGAAAATTTACTATATGACAGATTAGGAAATGCAAAAATTGGGCATATAGACATTCATCTCTTAGGACTTTGACCGGGGGCTAACGATTTTCACTTAACTTAGTGAATTTTACCATAAGCATGAAATTGACACATACCACCAATATTGTCATTAATCATAAAAGAGCATACAAAACATAATCCATCAAACGTAATAAGACATGAATATGAGAAGTAATACAAATCACATAATTTCACATAGTTTTAACACAAAGACGCTTCTAAAGCACACATAAGACAAACGCTCCTTAATCTTCTCACAACCGGTCAATCTTCTTTTTGAGCTTGTTTAGGTACCTTCCAAAACACATGAACATTCCTTTGGTTTGCTTGAATTCTTCGGAAGCATTGTCAATGATGGGGAGAGCTTGAAGATATTCTAAAGGAGGTAACTTAGAGTTTGGTAGATTATCATCGTCGCTCATGCCGGATGATGATGAAGATGGAGTAGGTGATCGAGTATGTTTGCCCCTATTTTTGAAAACTCGTTTATCACTTAGAGGAACGAAGATGTGAGGGACAAGAGAATAGTCAAGGTGCATTCCTTTGGCATTAGGAGGAATGGGTGAAATTGCTCTAAATAGCCGAGTAAGAAGCATTCCATATGGAAGTGCGGTTTTTCCAACTAAAGGTATGTCGGCCATTCGTCGGGCTAGGTAGTAGGCTAAGTTGAATGGTTGACCAATGGAAATGCTATAAAGCATGTAGCAAAGGCATGTGTTAACATGATCCCTATTTCCTATGGTACTTATGACATTGGCTCTAAGAATTTCTTCCCACTTCTTAAATTGTGGTTTAAGCTCATTGGTCTCCATACCAAATGGGTCCTTATCCACAATATTCTCCGAACGATTTTTCCTAGTGGTAGAGGCTCTAACAAAGAGATGTTCCTTAATTGTTTCCTTACTAACAAGAGGATTGTTGTATGGATGAAAACGCTCAATTGAGTCTAGGCTTGAAATAGGCCACTTATCCGTGTAAAGACAAGTACCTTCATTAGGAACACCAAGGATGATAGCTAAGTCTTTTAGGTCTATGAAATTTAGTATTTGATTTGTTTTGAAAGTTAATGATATCTTACCCGATTCATCGGTGAAGAGTTCTACGGTTGCATAGAATTCTAGTACAAACCTAGGGCAAATTGGCTCATTAATATCAAGAAGACAATCAAAGTTGATTGCGGCAAAGTTTTGGCGAATAGATGTTCCTTCTAGAAAGGATGGATCAATTGTTCTACCTTCGTGAACATAGCGTTTTTCTAGTGCCTTAAAGGTTTCTACTTGAACTTTGTTAAGACCTTTAGTCCTATGGTGTTTGGGCAAGTACTTAAGGGTTTCCACGTGATCGGATTGATTTGCGTTAGGCATGTTGATTCCTAGAAAACACAAGAATTATATGTTAATGACTTTTTAATCAATGTGCATGTTCTAATGTGTTCCTTTATGCAAACAATGAGGAGACTTGGTTATATTGACTCATTTTGATGCCCAAATTGTTTTGTTTGAGAAGTAATGTTACGAAAACAAAAGATAACCAAAAACTCTCCTAATTGAATATATCTTCGATTGAATGTACCCGAAAATACATATTAGTTATGTATTCCCTTTAGCATTCAAGAGATAATATGCAAGTGATGTTTCAATGATGTTTTTCATTTGTTTTAACAATGTGGTGATGAATTGTGTTGCAATTAGAAAAATAATGCTCTTGGTGTGTTTGGTAAATTAAGGTAACAATGAAAAGATACATTTTTTTAAACTTAATGGAATACATAATTGACTAGTCACCAAGTTTTTCATGAATCATGAAGTTTTTATGCAAAAACCCTAGGATTCTAGTTAATGATTGTAAGCAAAAAGGTTATGATTAAATTAAAAATGTAGTTGTGATTGGAATACTTACAAAGTTAGTTGGATTGGAAGAGATTGGATTAGAAGCCCTAAAATTCGTATGGTTATGTGTTTTTGAGAGGGTAATGATAGTTTGAAGGTAAATGACTAAATGAGGAGGGTGTTTGGTTTTGAAATTTAGAGTAAAAACAATCTGTGGAATCGGCGGACCAGGCGGAACCAAAAAATGGGTTCCGCCCGTATGGTCTGAGGGTGCCGTGGGTGTCTGCAGGAAAAATCAAAAAGGGATTGTCTTGATTTTTGTGGTTTTATCCTAATGTTCAAACCTAAGATTTTAAGTCTTATTGTGTATGACTAAGCCTAGGAATGATGAATGTTTCACATTCAAGGGGTTTAGCGAAAATGTTTGATGGATTGATTAACGTAGAAAAAACCTTCTTAGTTAAGATGTTCCTCAATGAACAATTTTAACAAGACGATGATGATGGATCACAATATGTCTGTAAAGACTGTGATGATTTTAATAGTTGCTGAAGTCGATGCATCCTTTGTTGACGAGATAACATTGTTGATGAAGAAATTCCTTTGTCGATAAGAATTAACTTGTTCAAGCGGAGCTTGTTGATGTGCTTCTTCATTAAATTCTCAAATGAGATCCTTCAGCGTTTTGGAGAATCATTGGGTAAGTAAGTATTAAAAGTGCAAGTACCACTTGTGCTTTTCTTATCAACTTATTACCGATGCAATTCTATTTGGCATACACTATGGTTTCTAATCCCATTCTTTTGGGACACCATAATCCTAGTGGTGTAGTACTTCTAAATGAATCCAAGCAAGCTCTTTCGAAAGTGTTGTTTAAGGATCTTCTCTAAAACCGAGCACATAGACAAGCACTAAACATAATGTTGGGTTACATTTGTTGTAAGAACAAGTATACTTCCAAACATATCTCTATGTTTAGCTCTACCTACGGATTTACTAATCTCATTCTTGATAAGTCATAAAGGACTTAATCATTGTGAACAAGTGAATAACTAGGAATGTTTTTGAGTGATTATCCCTTACTTTTGGAGCTTGCTTAGGTAAATAAATAGTCTTTCAAAGATTAACATTCTTTTCTATTTTGAAAGTTTATTTTGTTTTAGTAATTGCTTTACACTAATGTTCAAAAACACTTTTTATTAATTTGTTTCAATTACTATTATGACCCATGTTTCAGGTTTTTATGACCTTGTTGATATTGCTTGACTCAATGTTTTATACAAGACGAAAGGATGTTGTTTTTCAATTTTTAATAGTCCATCTTCCTTGTTATTGATCTTGACATACTTGTCTTATCAATGTTGGGCTTTCGACTAAGTCATCATCTACCAAAGATGAGAACTTAGAAGGAGGTGGTCTTTCATTGAATTTTAAACTTAATGATTCCTCGACTCTTTGGGTTTATTTTCTTAAGACCTCATAAGTGTAAATGTCTAAGATATGCAACATCATAAGACTATGGGTCGAATTTGATGTTCACATCCTAGAAGTTTAATAAATCATTTTCTCCCAATCATTCAAATAAAATTCAACTGATTTATTTTACTTTGTGTGTCTTTCGTGAAGCTTTTAGCAAAAGAATGATTGGACTTAGGATGCTATTGAAAATTTAGGGTATAATACCAAAAGACTTTTGTATTACAAGTGTTTGTGAAATGTTTTGGTTTTGCTAGATTTGCAAGCATCACAAAAGTGTTGGTTGTCTTATCACTTAAGAAGTTCTTAGTTCACTCACTTGTAGATAAGAATTAAGTGAGACTTACTCAAGAGTTACTCGTGTATTTTCTCGAAAGATTAAACGAGGCAAGACACCTTATATCTTCTACTAGAAGTAGTATCAAACTACTTTACCTATGAAGGATCTAATCCTTATTGTTACTCACACAATCATAGACACCTTATAGTAAAGACTACTACTAATACTTATGACAAATCATACTGTTAATCAACAAGAAACATTTAAAAGGTAAGTTGAAGAGATGTGTACCTTTTAAGCTCCATAGATTAGCCATCAAGAAGAAAAACATAAAGCAAATAATCTTGATACGTAGAGAGGCTAAACACAACTTCTTATAAATCCAAGAAAGTTAGAAAGACACATAAAAGTATTGACCATGATATTTTTATCCCTTTATCATGTGTTCCTATTAGAGCTGGAGTAATTTCTACAATACACTCTTAGGATTCACAAACACAACATGTTTTGTTTTACTTGTTGATGATTTATTAGAGTTAAATCCTAATCCGGTTCTATCTCTAAATGACCTTTGATTCTTCAAACAACTTTCAAGAGTTTTTGAACTTTCTTCAAATTTAGGAAGCATTTTTCCTTTTTCATTTTGTTTTAGAATTTCATGTTTGTACTCTAGACATACTTTACATTCTAAATCAATTTCAACATGACTCTCAAGTCTAGACATCTTATCTTCTAACATGATTTCATTTTCAAAAGTGTTTACACAAGATCTTGAAGTTTCATTGTTAAAGATAGTTTTTAGGTCCATGTTGCATGAAAGTTTAGACTCATTTTCTATTTTAGAAAACTCTAGGATAAATGTGTCAAAGCAAACATGTTTGGTTTCAAAATGTACCTTGCTTGGTGATTTAGCTAAGAGAGAATCACAAACTGGGTGGTTGGCAACATCTTCATCCGTGTTAGTCCATGAATCACAAGCAAGTCCACCAAAGAGCTCGACATGAGAAGTCATCTTCACTTACACCTTCATTTAAAACATTTAAACTAGTAGTACATGTATTAATCTCAACTAAATGTTTATCAATTAATTTTTCTAAGACCTCTAACTTAAATGTGAGATCAAATTGATCATCTTGGTTTTCAAATTTACTTTTCCATTTAAGCATGCTTTTTTTTTTTTTTTTTTTCTTTTTTTTTTTTTTTTTTTTTTTTTTTTTTAAATAGTGGTGGGTTTTGAATAGGTTGCCCTTCTTTGAGATTTTCAAAATCCATGGATCGATCCAAGTTTTAAAATACAGTTTATTTTAAGGAACTTGGGTAACGTAGCTCCTGATGCCAATTGTAGAAAACTAGAAGGGGGGTTGAATAGTTTACCTCTTTTTAAAATCCTTTTTAACATAAAAATCCTTTAATAACTTTATGTTTGCTCAACAATATAAACACACCATTATATGCTTGTTTCTTTCAAAAGCTTTTAGTGTAAGTATCAATTCTAATTATACTTGTTTCTTACTTTGAAAAGCTTTACTTGTGATGATCCTAACTTTGCTTGTTTAGTTCTTTGAAAAGCTTTTACACTTGTTTGAAAACTTAAAGATAACTTTAATTGTTTTACTTCTTTGAAAAGCTATATATGTGGTTAACGATTCTAACTAAACAATAACATGCAATAAGCAAAGATAGAGAAAGAAACGATCAAACCACAACACGATTGTTTATCGTGGTTCGGCTACAAGGACTCTTTTTCCTTGCCCTACATCCACGCCCCGAGTTTCCAACTCGAGAGTTATAAACACTAATCAACAAGCTCCTTTCACCGG
This sequence comes from Artemisia argyi, assembly GCA_030686995.1. NCBI lineage: Eukaryota > Viridiplantae > Streptophyta > Magnoliopsida > Asterales > Asteraceae > Artemisia > Artemisia argyi. The sequence goes on from CM060676.1 coordinate 131,107,097, forward strand.
CGGAGAAAACCTTACACGTCGCTTATACTTTTACCGACACAAAGCTAGATGTCGAGTTCTTTTACAAGGGTACAACCACTCCCACTCGTCGCTTATACTTTTACCGACACAAAGCTAGATGTCGAGTTCTTTACCAAGGGTACAACCACTCCCGTTAGTTCTTTTACTAGGGTACAGCAACTCCCAACATACTACGTATTTTGAGGCCTAAAATACTAACCAACAACTTCTACATACATGACACAAATGAAGTATAAACTACCAAAGCTTATACATGACCAAGCTACCAAGACTTGCAACTTTAGAGTTGAAGCTTATAACTTCTTGAATGATCTTGTGGAAATCCTTGCTACATAAGAGAATCACACAAGTCAAGGGTTACTGAGTTAGTTTAGAGAATATGTGAAAATCTATCCTAAAGAGTTACACAAAACAAACAAATGGTTTGGTATTTATAGCAAACCAAACTGCAAGCTTGGCGGATCAGGCGGAACCCTCAGATGGGTTCCGCCCGTGTACCCCCAGGGTACCGCCGGGTCTGCAGTAGGTTTTTGCAATAACTTCCCAAACCAAACAATGTCTTGTCACATAACTTCTAGCAACCAAACAATGTCACATCACTTAAAGTAAGTCAAACATGATACTTGCAAGCAACATGAAAGCAAGTCAAACACATAACTTGCCATAAATACATAATGACAAAACTTGCTGTTGGGAATTATTCTATCAGTTACCACGGCTAGTGAAGATATTACAACTGCAGAAGATTGTACTTGCAGTGGAAACTCATTACCACTGCAAGAACAAATATTACCACTGCTTGCATGATAACTGTTAGAGAAACGCGCTTAGATAAACATAGAAAAGATATTGTGTATATCTTATTCTATTAGTATTATACTTATCTTGTACAAGAGGACTCCTTGTTGTATAAAAGGAGATCCTAGGTTATAGTTAGAATATATCTTTCTAATACGTTTTCAAAAGCTTCAAGGTGTAACCCTAGTGATATCTCAGATCACTCGTATTATTATTATTATTATTATTAATATTGGAGCTAGTTGTTTTGTTACATTCATTGTTCATACATAAAACTGTTTCACTTACAATCAATCTTCTAAGTATCATTAAGTAGATTCCGCATACTTAGTGATATCACTCAAAGTATCATTATCAACACAAGTTCAAGGTGTTCACGATCCAACAAGTGGTATCAGAGCCAGGCTTTGATATTTTGATTTAGAAGATCCTATGGCAGATTCAAAAGAAACAATGGAGACAGAAACAAGCCAATCAAACATTGCTGCAAAGCTTCCCAAGCTTAAAATTAATGACTTTGAGATGTGGAGGCTTATGATTGAACAATTCTTTATGGTTCAAGACTACACATTATGGGAGATAATAATGTGTGGAAATTCATTCAAACCTGGTACAACTGTAGAGATGGTTGGTGACAAGCCAGTAACAAAAGTAAACACTGGTCCTGTTACTAATGAAGAAAGAAACCAACTAAAGAATGATTTGAAGGCTAGAGGTTTGTTATTGATGGATCTACCCAGAGATCAAGTTCTGGCTTTTACCAAATACAAGTCTGCAAAGACCCTCTTTGATGAGATCTGTGAAGTGTTTGGTGGTAATGACTCTACCAAGAAGACTCAAAAGACTTTACTAAAGCAGACCTATGAGAATTTTGGTTCAACAGGCAATGAATCTCTTGATAGCATATTCACAAGGCTACAAAAGATTGTTACTCAGCTGACTGCCTTTGGAATTGAGGTGGAAAAAGAAGACCTCAATCTTAAATTTCTAAGAAGTTTACCTGCTGAGTTTGATACCAATGTTGCTGTATGGGAAGATAAGTCAGATCTTGAGACCATGAAGCTTAATGATATGTACAATAACTTCAAAGTTATTGAACAAAGATTAAAGAAAGCTGGCAAGTTAAAAACAAGTTCTGCAAGTGTAGCACTCATATCATCATCAGGTAATGATAGTTCAGATGATGAAAGTGATAGTGATGATGACAGTGGTAACATGATTGTTTCCACTGGTAATGGAAATGTTTCCACTAAGAGCTCAAAGAAACAGATTGCAGGACTAAGTGATGCTACTTTCTATGCCTTTATATCAAGCCATGTGGGTGGTTCAATCCTCAATCATGAGGACTTGGATCAAATTGATGAAGATGATATGGAGGAGATGGACATCAAATGGCAGGTAGCATTACTCAGCTTAAGATCAAAGAAGTTCTGGAAGAAGACAGGGAGAAAGATACATATAAGTGGTGATGAGACTGTAGGTTTTGATAAAAAGAAGGTGGAGTGCTATAATTATCACAAGAAGGGGCACTTTGCAAGAGAATGCAGAAAACCAAGGAAATCTGACAATAAGTCAACTTGGTACAAGAAGAACAAAGAATCTACAACAGAAGAGCCAAAGGTGCTATTGGCTATTGATGGAGTGAGCTTTGATTGGAGCTTTATGTCTCAGAATGGAGAAGATGATTCAGAATCTGCAATGATAGCCACTGAGCATGCACTCATGGCTTTCTCTGACTCTGAGGTACATACTGATAATGCTTGTTCTAAAAACTGTAAGGCTGTAAAAGAGTTAGAGATCTCTAAAGCTAAATATGAAGAACTGATGCTAGATCTACATCACACTAATTATAATTTAGCAAATCATAAAAGAGGTCTAGGTGTTTTAGAAAAACAGGTAGAGCATTATAGGGCTAATGAATCTAAGTTCAGTGATGATATTGCTGTTTTAAAAAGAGACTTAGATTTTTATCTTGAAGTAAATAAAGCTCTTAGGGAAGAAATGGAAAAAGTTAAAAAGGCTAGTGAGAACATTCAGATAACTAAGCAAACACTAGACCATCAATCCAAGAGCATTGACAAAATTTGGGAAGCCCAAGTTGTGAGCAAAGCTAAATCAGGTCTTGGATACAAATCTGTTCCACCACCTCTAAGAGGTGTTCCAGCACCACCTGGCATTGATCTAGCTCACACAGGCTTAGAAGAGTTTCAGGATCCACCCATGACCTATGGACCAAAATTTGTTAAACCAGTTGAAACTGAAAAGGTTCAGGTTGAGGTTGAGACTTTTGATAGTGCTAGTGACTCATCTCTTAAAGATGAATGTTTGAATGTTGAGTCTAAAACTAGTGTTACTGAAGATGTTAAAGTTGAGGAAAGAAAAAGTATTCCTGTAGAAGTCAAAGAGAAGCCTAGGACACAGTCAAATTTCACTAGGTCTACTACTAGGTATGCAGAAATGTACAGGGATAGGCCTAAATCTCCTAGAGGGAACATGAGAAGTTGGAATCATGTTAAAACTAGGCAGTTTGGTAGTGACTTTGTGTTCAACAATAAGGCTTGTCATATATGTGGTAGCTTGGACCATTTAGCTAAAGACTGTACCTACCACATGGGAAGAAGGGAAGTTTTTACAAGGGTGAATGAATCTAATTTTAATAAATTGACTCAACCAAACCCCCTAAGCAAGATGGTTCCCAGGTCTGTTATGCTTACCACTGGCATTAAACATGTTTCCACTGCTAGACCAGCAGTTACCACTGCCAGAAGTAATAACAGAGTTTATCCTAAGTCCCCTGTCACTTCTTTTGTTAAATCTTATCAAACAGGGAAAAAGACTTATTTTGAAAAGAATGATCACAAGAATCACATGTGGAGACCTAACCTTTCTAATCCAGCAGTTTCCACTGCTAGGCATGCAGTTACCACTGCAAGACCAAATGTTTCCACTGATGTTCATAAGAAAAGGGTAAACTTGGGAAAAGTTGTTAAGGCCTCAGCTCGTTGGGAATGGAAACCAAAAGGAACAACAAACAATCCCAATGGTGTATCAATGACCTTTGATAGATACAATTATATTGATACACGAGGCAGATCCAAGTCATTTGTGGCTTGGGTCCCCAAAAGGTACTAATTCCTTTATGTTGTGTGCAGGGACATTCAAAGACAAAAGAGGATCAAGGTTATTCAGATAGTGGGTGTTCCAGGCATATGACTGGCAACAAGGCCTATCTTTCAAATTTCAAATCACTTGATGGGCAAGCTGTCAGTTTTGGAGGAGGAATTGGTGGCAAAGTTTCTGGCAAAGGTACTATCAAGGCTGGAAACTTGGATTTTGAGAATGTATACTATGTACCAGAACTCAAGTACAACCTCTTCAGTGTGTCACAAATGTGTGACAAGAAACACAGAGTTCTATTCTCAGAAGATGAATGCTTTATCTTATCTAAGGATTACGAGCTACCTGAAGAAAAAGACATTTTGCTTAAAATCCCTAGAAAAGGTAATCTGTATAGCATTGACATGAAGAAGATAGTGGCTAAAGATGATGTTACTTGTTTACTTGCAAAAGCCACTTTGGAGGAATCTATGTTTTGGCATAGAAGACTTGGTCATGTTAATTTCAAGACCATCAATAAGATTGTAAAAGATGGTCTAGTCATAGGTTTACCTGAGAAGAGATTTGAAAATGATCAAACATGTGTTGCTTGTCTTAAAGGTAAACAACACAGAGCTTCTTGCAAGACCAAGGCAGTTAATACTATTGATCATCCACTCTACATGATGCATATGGACTTGTTTGGTCCTACTTCTGTTAGCAGCATCAATTTGAAGAAGTATTGCCTTGTCGTGACTGATGATTTTAGCAGATTTACATGGGTTTTCTTCTTGAATACCAAGGATGAAACCACAGACATTCTCAAGACTTTCATCACTGAAGTTGAAAATCAAGCTGAAAAGAAGATAAAGATCATCAGATGTGACAATGGGACAGAGTTCAAGAATAGAGTAATGGATGACTTCTGCAAAGACAAAGGTATTAAAAGAGAATTTAGTGTTGCAAGAACACCTCAGCAAAATGGTGTTGCTGAAAGAAGAAATAGAACACTAATTGAGGCTGCCAGAACCATGATAGCTGATTCAAAGCTTCCAGTGACATTTTGGGCTGAAGCAGTTAACACTGCTTGCTATATACAAAACAGGGTATTAGTGGTCAAATCAAAGAACAAGACACCTTATGAGCTTTTCAGAGGAAGACCCCCACTTTTGGATTTCTTGAAGCCATTTGGATGTCATGTCACAATTCTCAATACCATTGATCATTTGGGAAAGTTTGAAGAAAAGGCAGATGAAGGTTTCTTTGTTGGTTATTCCATGGTTAGTAAGGCTTTTAGAGTCTACAACTTAAGAACAAGAAAGATAGAAGAGAATTTGCATGTTCAGTTTCTTGAAAACAAAGCTAACATAGCAGGTTCAGGACCTGAATGGTTATTTGATCTTGAGACTTTATCAAATACTATGAATTATGTTCCTATTCCTTCAGATTCAAGTGATGTTGATCTTGAAGACTCAGAAGAGTTTATTGATGAAGATGAATCTTGCCAAGATGATGAAGATGATAAAGATCAATTTGTTATGCCAATTTGGGAATTTGATGCTAATGCAGACTCACAACCTTCAAAGAATACTAGTCAGGAAGATGAATTTGTGAATTTTGATGTTCTGCATGATGATATTCCTGAAGACAGTGGTAATCCTACTACCACTGTAACACATGATGTTTCCACTGAAGGTCCAGATGTGGAAAATATAGCTCAGGAGACATCAATTGATGATGTTGAAATCACTAATATGCCATCATCATATGATATTCCTAACACATCACAGTCTACAATTCATAAAGCTCACCCAATTAAGAATGTTATTGGTGAAATTAATTCAGGTGTGAAGACAAGAAGGCAAACAAGGATGACAGATGTTCATGGGTTCATAAGTGAAGTTTATGAGTCCAAGAAGCACATTACTAAGAATGAATGCTTATTCTTCTGCTTTCTATCACAAATGGAGCCTAAAAATGTTTCTATGGCTTTAGGAGAATCAAGCTGGGTGGAAGCTATGCAGGATGAATTGTTGCAGTTTAAGCTTTAAAAGGTTTGGGTTCTTTGTGATTTGCCTGATGGTATGAAAGTGATTGGTACTAAATGGGTGTTCAGGAATAAGAAAGATGAAAGAGGTATTGTCATCAGGAACAAAGCTAGATTAGTTGCCCAAGGATACACTCAAGAGGAGGGTATTGATTATGAAGAAGTTTTTGCTCCTGTTGCAAGGATTGAGGCTATTAGACTATTTCTAGCCTATGCATCATTCATGGGCTTTACTGTCTATCAAATGGATGTTAAGAGTGCCTTTCTGTATGGTACTATTGATGAGGAGGTATATGTTGCTCAACCTCCAGGCTTTGAAGATCCACATCACCCCAACAAAGTTTATAAAGTAGTTAAGGCTCTTTATGGTCTACATCAGGCTCCAAGGAAGTGGTATGAAACATTAGCTACTTATTAATGAATAATGGGTTTCATAGGGGCAAGATTGATCAAACTTTGTTTATCAAGAAAGACAAGGGTGATATTCTACTTGTGCAAGTATATGTTGATGATATTATCTTTGGATCAACTAAACCAGAGATGTGTAAAGAGTTTGAGAAGCTGATGAAAGATGAATTTCAGATGAGTTCTATGGGGGAACTCACATTCTTTTTAGGGCTGCAAGTTCAACAGAGTAAAGAAGGAATTTTTATCAGTCAAGACAAGTATGTGGTTGAGATAATTAAGAAGTTCAAGTTCACTAATGCAAAATCTTCCAATACCCCTGCTGACAAGACCACTCACTTATTGTTAAAGAATGCTAGTGGTGTAAATGTTGATGTACATACTTACAGGTCAATGATTGGCTCTTTGATGTATCTTACTTCATCAAGGCCAAACATTATGTTTGCTGTGTGTGCCTGTGCAAGATTTCAAGTGACTCCAAAGACATCTCATATGACAGCAGTGGAAAAGATTTTTAGATACTTGAAGACTTATCCTAATCTAGGATTGTGGTATCCAAGGGAATCTCCTATGGAGTTGATTACCTACTCAGATAGTGACTATGCTGGTGCAAGCTTGGATAGAAGGTCAACCATAGGAGGATGTCAATTTCTTGGATGTAGATTGGTGTCATGGCAGTGCAAGAAACAGACAATGATTGCTACTTCAACCACTGAAGCAGAATATGTTGCAGCTGCTAGTTGTTGTGCTCAGATCCTTTGGCTTCAGAATCAGCTCTTGGATTATGGGTACAATTTCATGAACACCATCATCTATATAGACAATAGTAGTACAATTTGCATTATTAAGAATCCTGTGCAACACACTAAAACTAAACATATTGAAATTAGACATCATTTTATTAAAGATTGTTTTGAGAAAAAGCTCATTAATGTTGTCAAGGTTCATACTGATGACAATTATGCTGATTTATTAACAAAAGGGCTTGATGTGGGTAGGTTTCAGTACTTGGTAACAGGTATTGGAATGCTTAATCCATAAACTCTTGATGTCTAATACTTTTTAGTGTAGCAGGATAGCTTTTAATGTACTATTATTGTTTGTATATGTTTGTATGGTTTTTCACTAACACTTATGAAGGAGAAACAAGCTCAGTGGAAACTATGCATCACACAGTGGAAAGATTTGCTCTCACAGTGGTAATAAGGAAACAGAGAAGATCATTTATTTATCACTTCAAACGGTTGCAGAGTACATTCTTTCACTAAGAAAAGTTCAAAACACATGTAAACAATTCACAACCTAATAACCTAAGATCTTCAGATACTACATAGGCTTCTTTCCTTTGCCCTTGTATGCATGCTTGCTCTTAGCTGGCTTGTTCTTCTTCTCATCAAAGGATAGCTGTTTACTTGGACAAGCAAGCCCAAGCACTTGTGGTGGAGGTTTCAGATCTTTTGCAGGCTTTGATGACTCTGGCCACTTCATGTTGTTTATGGCAGTCTTCAGGGCAGTTGTAAGTGCTTTTGGTAGTTCCTCAGAAAGGTTGAAAGTTGGATCATCTTTCTCTGAATCAACATCAACAGATGGAGCTGATGCAGTTCTTGGTGGAAAGTATCCACTCCATCCAGTAGAATGCTCCTCAGAATCTGAAACATAGCTGATTTCTTCATCAGAAGAGCTGTCAGAGGAGATGTACACGATTGGGAAACTCATATTTGAGATTAGGGTATGTTAATGTGATGGTTTTGTGGCTGCTGATCAATGTGTTTTGAGAACCCTATTTATATGCAGAGTCAAGGCTTATGGATTATTAATGAAGATTATTTACTTCTATCTGTTTTGGTAGTTCGAAGAAGTAATTATGGAAGATATCAAGTTGACTTTGGAGCAATAAATGTATAAATAGTAACTTGGTTAAAGTTACTTGGGTTAACTATTATTGGTTAAGATTGGATGTTTAATGTGCATGGAGTTATAAGATGTGTATCTTAAGACACATAACAAATGGTTATTGATTCACCATGTCTAATCCACATAAGAATCAACTAGTCCTGAGCAAACGGCTACAGGTAAAGACACATCAAATCCGTTCATGGTTGATAGTTTACCAAAAACAAGGTTATCAACTGACCATACATCCTTGTGATCAAGAGTTGGCTAGTCCATAGCAAACGGCTCATGGTAAAGACATATCAAATCCGTTGATAGCTGATAGTTTGCTAAAAACTATGATTAGAGCAGAAAATTTTACATGTTTTACTTATCATTGCTCTTTGAAAATTCTATTGATTTTTACCACTGCAGGTTCACAGTTCCCACTGACAGTGTAAACTTTTTCTTTGATATGTATAGATGCAAGACATGACATTATCATTCATAGCTCTACCATGGCAACACTTCATGTGTCTGATTCTCAAGGATTAGATACAAGTTGTGAAATCCCTTGCCAAATTTCAACATATGGGTGGTTCAGTAGTACTATCTAGTTTCACTAGGTAAGAAATTGAATCTATGTCTTATGATGCACCTCTCTCAGAAGGTAATACATCTGGAAGTGCTGAAGGCAGTATGTTACAAAAGGAATTGATGGAACTGTGTACCACATACTCTTAACAGGTGGATATTAATTGATGGAAGGTCTTCTGAATTTTGTCTGATTGTGCTGTTTTTGGTGGAGATTCTCCCAAACAGGGGAGGATACGAATTATTAATATGATCAGATTCAGGGGAGGTTTGCTCTCGGCATGTCAAAGTTAAGTGTGTATGCAGATAATGAAAAGATTAGAGCCTTGATTCAGAAGATTAAAGATCAATATGCAAAAGCTGATAAAGGATTAAGAAAAACAAGATAAGTGTTTGGAAGAATTCCCATATCCTCAGGTTTATTGTATACTTGAAGAAACTTATTGATTTACACATAAATCATAAGTTTAGGGGAGGATTGTTGGGAATTATTCTATCAGTTACCACGGCTAGTGAAGATATTACAACTGCAGAAGATTGTACTTGCAGTGGAAACTCATTACCACTGCAAGAACAAATATTACCACTGCTTGCATGATAACTGTTAGAGAAACGCGCTTAGATAAACATAGAAAAGATATTGTGTATATCTTATTCTATTAGTATTATACTTATCTTGTACAAGAGGACTCCTTGTTGTATAAAAGGAGATCCTAGGTTATAGTTAGAATATATCTTTCTAATACGTTTTCAAAAGCTTCAAGGTGTAACCCTAGTGATATCTCAGATCACTCGTATTATTATTATTAATAATATTGGAGCTAGTTGTTTTGTTACATTCATTGTTCATACATAAAACTGTTTCACTTACAATCAATCTTCTAAGTATCATTAAGTAGATTCCGCATACTTAGTGATATCACTCAAAGTATCATTATCAACACAAGTTCAAGGTGTTCACGATCCAACACTTGCCATAAATGTGATGTGACTATTTCTAATTTAAGAAATAAAACCAATGTTTAGTTTAAAAGGAAAGGTAAACATTAGTTAAACAAGACTTAAATACTCAAAGTGATAATTTACTTTTAGCTAAAGTTCATACTTTGTTATTAACAAAACTTAGCAAAGATCGTAAAATATAAATAACGTTTTTAGGCGATATTTGTATTAACAGATGTGGCTATTTTTTTTTTGTTACTTGTTATTATTTGAACTTCCAAGTCAAACATGTGGAATAATGTCCTGGCGAGTGATACCATTCTACGGATTGTAGGTTGCTAAGGAATATTGTGAGCAGCTCGGAGTGGAAGCATGCATTAAAATTTTTGAGCAATTTAGATCATATGAAGACCTTTACTTCTTTTTAGGGTCATATTTGAGCTCTAGGTAATCTTTTTGAATGCTGCACTGTGCGCCAAAATGCTACTTTCAATGTTTGATATTTTGCATTGTGCCACGAACTTGCATTTGTATTATTTCTTTTTAGTAAATAGTATGTTTAACTACCACCAGAAATGTTCATTCATCCATGGCTTTTGTTTTTTAATCGGATTTGTTTGCTCAAAAATGAAAAAAAAATATCAGAACCAGTCTAATACATGTTTACACTCCATGCTTTGTTTGAAATATTAAAATTTGGCAGTCACATATATTTGGATGGCTACACATTTTATCACGTGGTCTACTATATGATACTTATTGAATCTGGATAACATATGCTCATTTGTATTTGTTACTCTCGACAGAAATTTTACTCTGTTACCAAGGCAGGCATGCAATCTCGTATGGTCAAAGAATGTGAATGAACTCGTGAGCACCCATGGATATTCTCAAAACCAGATTATTGTTTGGAGATACCTTACTTTGTACAAAAGTAACTACTACTCAGAGATTAATACTACTTGAAGTTAATACTGCTAGTATATTAGTTACAACTGCTAGTTATAAGTTAGTACTGTTGAGTTATATACATTCCAATCTTATTGTATTTGAATTTGTTTTGATATATATTTAAATTTCTTTTGATATATATCGATTTCTTAAAAGTGGCTAAAAGATGCATATAGTCACACTTAGTAATACTTTTGGTCACTGTTTGCTTAATTTGTTGTGTGACTAAATATTACAAAAAGCCACACAAAAAAAAATTCATGTGGCAATTGGTTGATTAATAGTCACAGAAAATATACATTTCTTCACCTTAAACATCATATGGTCACACTTATTAACATTTTTGGTCACTTTTTTGATTAATTGTGTGTGACTAAATACCAAAAACAAACATGCTTTGTGTAACTAAATATTACAAAAGGCCACACAAACTAAAAATTCATATGACGATTGGACGAACAATAGTCAAATAAAATACACATTTCTTCATTTTAAATAACATATGGTCACACTTATTAACACTTTTAGCCACTTTTTGCTTAATTATATGTGACTAACTCCAAAAAAACAACACCCGTTGTGTGACTAAATAATCACAAATGTCACATTTATTATATATTCATGTGGCCATAGGACGGGAAATAGTCACACAAAATACGCATTTACTTGAATAAATCATCTCAAATGTCACATATATTATATATTTATGTGGCCAAAGGACGAATAATAGTTACTCTAAAAAAACATTCGTGTGACTATAAGGTGTTTACGGTCACAAATACTGACTAATCCAATAAAACTTGCGTCTAATTTGTCACACATATTTGGGGTTTTGGTCACTCTTTTTTGATGGAAAAAGGCCACGAACTCAACAATGTGACCATATGTCACCTACGGTGGCGGGACTTTTAGTGACACATGACGAAAAAAACATGTGTGACTATATGCATATCGTCACACATTTTTAGCGTGACCAATACAACTTTTTGTACTAGTGGTTGGAAGTCTAACGAGTATTTATTGGTTTGATACTGTGATCATTGGTGCGTTCCGGGTATATTTTGAACAATGGGATTGATTGAGATTATTGCCTAGGATTTGGACAATACGAATTATGACTTGGACATTTAGAAAATTATTGGATGACAGACGTGTTTTGACATTATTGGACATTGGACATTTTGGACTTATTAAACTGGGAACGGATACGATGTATTAAATTCGTGACGAATTTAATATATTCGATCCATAATGGATTCACAATAAGGGAATAATGCCTAATATTCAATAAAATACAAGTTGTTTTCTATATTTGTTTTCTAATAAATTGATTTGAGAAATTGACTTCAACAAAGTCTTTTGACTTGGGAAAATGTTCCATAAACAAACGTGTCATGGCAAAGGTTTATAAAAGATTTTCTATAATTAAATCATATTTCCAAAAGCTCTATTATTAAAAAATTCGTCAAATGACGAATTGTATAACTTAAGAGAAAAGTTCATTTATAGACTAATTTTTTGTTACATACTAAAGGACAAATCCCCACCATCCATCTAATTTGATCTATTGGTGAGGATTAACCTAAGATCTAATATGAAAACCTAAATCCATGTCTTTTTTTTTCTTTGTCTTTTTGTCTCTTTTTTATTCATTTTTTTTTTCACATTTTTTTATGCCTTTTTTTTTAATCATTTTTTTAGATCATTTTCTTTTATGCCTTTTTTTAATCACGTTATTCTAAATCAAGTTATTATTTTTTTTTTGAATCACATTTTTTTAAATCAAGTTTTTTTATTTTTATTACTTTTTTAATATATCAATTTACGTTTTTTTTAAACTTTATTACGTTTTCGTTCGTTTTTGTCTGTTTTCACATGCTTATATACGTTTTTGTTCGTTTTCGTCCATTTTTTTACGTTTTCGTCTGTTTTTAAACGTTTTCATCCATTTTTTTACGTTTTCGTCCATTTTTTCCGGACGTTTTCATTCGTTTTTATACGTTTTCGTCCGTTTTCGTCTGTTTTCATATGTTTTTGTCCATTTCGGCAGTTTTTTATACGTTTTCATACGTTTTCATCTATTTTCAGTCATTTTCGTCCGTTTTCATACATTTTTGTCCGTTTTCATAAGCTTAAATTAGGGCTGAGCATCGGGCGAAAACCGGACCGGACCGGACCGAGGACCGAGAACCGGAAAAACCATAGACCGAGACCGGACCGAATGTGGTCGGTCCGGTCCGGTCTGGTCGGTCTTCGGTCGGTCCGGTCCAATTAGGCAAGTTTTTTCGGGTTTTTGGTCGGTCCGGACCGGACCGGACCGAACCGACCGGACCGAGGACCGAATTTGCCAAAAAGGTTAGACCGAGGACCGGACCGAATGTGGTCGGTCCGGTCCGGTCGGTCTCGGTCCGATCGGTTTTGTCGGTCGGTCCGGTCCATCCGGTCCGTTTGCTCAGCCCTAGCTTAAATACGTTTTCGTCTATTTTCATACGTTTTCGTCCGGTTTTACACGATTTTGTCCGTTTTATACTTTTGGTCCGTTTTTATACGTTTACATTTATTTTTGTCTATTTTCGTACGTTTTCTTCTGTTTTTGTCCGTTTCCAGAGGTTTTCGTCCGTATTTATACATTTTCAGATGTTTTCGTCCATTTTTCCTACATATTCGTCTGTTTTCTTACATTTTTGTCCCTTTTCAAACGTTTTCGTCCATTTACATAGGTTTTCGTCCGTTTTTAAATTTTTTCGGCCATTCTTAGACGTTTTCATACGTTTCTGAATATCACAAGTGATATTCTGTGATACTCAAACGTTTTTGTCCATTTTCGTCCGTTTTTGTACATTTTTGTCCTTTTTCAAACGTTTTCGTCCATTTTCATACATTTTCGGTAGTTTTTATACGTTTTCAGACGTTTCTATCTATTTTTTATGTTTTCGTCTATTTTTTTTACTTTTTCGTCTGCTTTTATAAGTTTTCGCTCATTCTTGGACGTTTTCATCTATTTTTATATGTTTTTTCATCCGTTTTTGTCTGTTTTCATACGTTCATAAACTTTTTCGTCCGTTTTTATGTAGTTTTGCCCGTTTTCAAATATTTTCGTCTGTTTTCATACATTTTTAGCAGTTTTTGTACGTTTTTGTCCGTTTTCATCAATTTTTCGTACGTTTTCAGGCGTGTTTTTATGCTTTCATACATATTCGTTCTTTTTCTTATGTTTTTTTTAGTTTTTATACGTTTCTGAATATCACAATTGATATTCTTAATATTACAAGTGATTTTCTGTGATATTCAAAATATCACTTGTAATATTAAGAATATCAATTGTGATATTCAGAAACGTATGAAAACGGACGAAAACGTATGAAAGTGAAAAAAACGTGAATTAAAAAAAAAAGGTGAAAATCACTTGTAATGTTCTAAATATCACTTGTAATTTTCTGAATATCACTTGTGATTTTCATGTTACAAAATATTAGTTGAAAATCACTTGTGATATTCAGAATATTACTTGTGATATTTAGAATATCACTTGTGATATTCTAAATATCACAAGTGATTTTGAATTAATACTTTGTAACATGAAAATTACAAGTGATATTCTGAATATCACAAGTGATATTCAGAAAATTATAAGTGATATTCATGTTACAAAACATTATTTGAAAATCACTTGTAATATTTAAAATATCAATTGTGATTTTCATGTTACAAAACATTAGTTGAAAATCACTTGTGATATTCAAAATATCACTTGTGATACTTAGAATATCACTTGTGATTTTTTGAATATGACGTGTGATTTTCTGAATATCACGTGTGATTTTCTGAATATCACTTGTGATTTTATGAATATCACAAGTGATTTTCATGTTACAAAACATTAGTTGAAAAGCACTTGTGATATTCAGAATATCACTTGTGATATTCAAAAATGTATAAAAACGTCTGAAAGTGGCTGAAAACATTTAAAAATAGACGAAAACGTAAGAAAATAGACGAAAATGTAAGAAAACTAACGAATACATACAAAAACGGACGAAAACGTTTAAAAATGGACAAAGATGTATAAATTTGGACGAAAACGTTTGAAAACGAACGAAAACGTCCAAAAACGAGCGAAAACAGATGAAAACGTTTGAAAAATGACAAAAACGAATAAAAACGGATGGAGACATACAAAAACGGATGAAAACTTATGAAAACGAACAAAAAACGAAGGAAAACGTATAAAAACGGACTTAAATGTATAAATGTAGATGAAAACGTAAAAAAACGGACGAAAACATATGAAAACGGACATAAATGCCTGTAAATAGAAGAAAACGTAAAAAACGGACGAAAACGTATGAAAACAGGCGAAAACGTATAAAAATCGACAGAAACGTATAAAAACGGTCAAAATCGTGTAAAAACAGACAAAAACGTATGAAAACGGACAAAAACGTATAAAAACGGAAGAAAACGTATAAAAACAGATGAAAACAGACGAAAACATAAAAAACGGACGAAAACGTATAAAAACGTCTGAAAACAGACAAAAACGTAAAAAAATGGACGAAAACGAACAAAAACATCTGAAAACATATATTAACATGTGAAAACGGACGAAAACGTAATAAAGTGAAAAAACGTGAATTTATATAATAAAAAAAAATTGATGTAAAAAAATTGATTATAATAACGTGATTCAAAAAAAAAGAAAAAAAAAATCTAACAAAACATTATTCAAAAAAAGGAAAAAAAAAAGTTAAGAAAAAAGTTAATAAATAAGAAAGACAAAAAAAAAAAAAAAAAAAAAAACAAATATGGACTTAGGTTTCTATATTAAATCTTAGGTTAATCTCCACAATTAGATCAAACTAGATGAATGGTGGGGATTTGTCCCTCAGTATGTAACAAAAACTTGATCCTTAAAATAACTCACCTTTATAACTTAAATTGTAAAACTTTGTTGTAATTGAATTACAAATTCGAACTTATCTTCATTTATAAAACATTGATGTTTTATACCAACTGATTTGGGATTATGGATAAATACTGAAACTTACCAGTTGATCTAGTTTTATTTACATATCTCTTTGTTGTTATTTCTTTGATTTCTTCTTATCACTTTCTACTTAAAGCAAGTTCTCACTTGTATTTCTCTTGACAATGTCATTATCTATTTCTTTTTGGCGTGTGTATTCTTGAATCTATACTTTTACCATCACACAAATGATGATACTAAACTCTTTTAAAAAGGGCAATATAAGATTTATTATTGGAAATGGTTGATTTTTGGAAATGAAAATGGTTGGTTTTTGGAAATGAAATTGGTTGATTTTTGGAATTGGAAATGGTTGATTTTTGGTAATGGAACTAGCTAGGTAGCCCGCGCGTTGCGGCGAGTGTGTTTTGTGATTTGTATTTTGTGGGTTGTACGGTGTAATTAGTAATTTTGTTATTTGAAGTATGCATATGTTTACTTGGAAGCATAATTTGTTTATGTTTACGGATTTAAAAAAAAAAAAAAAAAAAAAAAAAAAGAAGAAACAAATTTGTATAAGAAATTTTTTGTAAGTGCATTATTTTTTGTGTTTTTTTATTTTTATTTTTTAAAAAAAACAAATTTTCATAAGGAAAAAAAAACTGTAGCGACACGTGGCGCGGGATTTTTTTTTACTGTAGCGAGTACTGTAGCAGCTACAGTGCTGCTATAGTAAATGTTTCTGCCTTTTAGTATATATAGTAACGAGCAAGGTTGCCCGCGCGTTACTGCGGTGTTTATGTTTATGACAATATTGAGATTACTTTGTTGCCACATTCTCATTACAATAATAAAAAGTTACAAAACTGCATCCAAGTATCCAACGTAAGGGGTCGTAAGCTTTATATTCAGATTCATCACAAACACACGTATGCAGCATGCTCATATTTTACCATTGTTTGTTTGCTTCTCATAGGATAAACATATGGAAAAGCCATGAATTAACATACAATGTTGATTGTTATCATATTAATAATTAAGTGCTACTAAAGACAGGATGCATTGCCAAAGGAGTTTCGAAAATATGTATATTATATAAGATGTAGAGTATTGCGCCATAATTGATACATATCATGAACTTAATAAATATGTGGTGTTACTTAAGGGCTAAAATCCATGTGCTCATACCGCGGTTTTCTTTTGCTTTCTATTTTTCTCTGGTCTCACAACGAAACCACCAGGCGCCAACCTAAAAGTGAGGAAAAAAAACTGCTGCGACAGTAAAAAAAGATAGTATCTTATGTTAGCTTAACCATACCTTTCGGTGTCCAGAGTAAGGTTATCCGAGTGGGAACTACCTCTCCAGAACCTTTAATGTGCCAGTAATCTTTGTCCAATGCCACATTTGCCAATCTAGTCACAAACATACACAGATCAAACGCACCCACTTCAGCCTCATTTCAACACCCAAATCCACCCTATTTAGCCACCACTTGAGCACATAAACAACCTGATATCAGCCCCTAAACTTACCCATTCCAGCCATCAAACCCGCATGAGCAAAAATTCCCACATACGTTCGCGTATTCCAAGTAACTTCTCCCAAAAACTTCTTATCCAAATCCTTATGTACCTAAGAGGTGGTGTTTTTTTACCCATTTACTTATCAATGGGTCAAAACATGTTTTCTTTTAAGAAAAAATGTGTTTTTTGGCAATCCAAGACGACCAAGCAAAAAATGACATTTTTATTATTTGCAGACATATTAACCCATTGACAAAAACTACTTTTTTTTTGTTACCTTTAGGTATACACATCTAGTATTACCAAGTAATTTAACAAAATCAAGATATTTGGTCCTAAAAATGGAAAACGGGTTGACTCACACGTACAGGTATCATATTCCATCTAGGATATGAGTCGCCGGTAGGCCATCATTGTCGCAAATAGATAAATCCCTACTGGCGGTTCCTGTATAATCAATAAAAAATTAGATTTTGTTGCTGCAATGTGTTTATGCGAAGAACATTAATTAAATAGTGTGACTTAATTATGGTAATAAAACATGGTAAATAATTTATAAGGATGTGAACAGGAAGAAT
Source organism: Artemisia argyi (assembly GCA_030686995.1). Classification (NCBI taxonomy): domain Eukaryota; kingdom Viridiplantae; phylum Streptophyta; class Magnoliopsida; order Asterales; family Asteraceae; genus Artemisia; species Artemisia argyi. Next base: position 131,124,891 of record CM060676.1, read on the forward strand.
ATATACAACGTGAATCATAACCAAGACCTTGGAAAGCTTGCTTCACTTCCCTTTTTCTTTAATTTTTTTTTGGGTGCAGGCTGTTGGCGGATGTTGGTAACGCATGGCTGAGATGGATGGTATGTGCTACATAATCTGTAAGAGAACTGATGCTCTCGATGCTGCTAGAAACACCAACGCTGCAATTGGAAACAAACTTTATTATTTAGAGTAGTTACAGTTATGAGCATTCTATTTTTGTGATGTTTGTACATGATTGTTTAACAGTGTCTAAAATGGTGCAGCGTTTAACAGTGAAGTATAACTCATATAATACATGAGACATGACAGCAGCTTTTCTTAAAGGCTTTCGTTAGTTGCAGTCGTGTGTTAACGAAAGCGTATAAATAAACCAAGTCTTGTGTTTTTCTTTTTAACTTTTAATAGCAGCTTATACACAACTTATAACAACATTTTATACAAAACTAATACATTAAAAACATGAAACCCTAAATTTAAAATTGAGAAACCATAAATCCGATACAATAAATAATTAGACTAATTAGGGTCAGATTTGTATATGGAACAGCGTCAAAAAGATTCGAGTTCGGCCATGGCTGAAAAAAACACGGTTACATAGTAACAACCACATGGCGTCATGTTATTGGCCCGCCAAGTTACGGGTCGAATCTTCATTGACCCACTTCATTTTATTCAGAAAAGACCAACCAATCATCACAGATTCACAGGCCACTACTACATTATATATTAAAAAACTGCAGCTGTAAAGATACCAAAACCGGATAACAGCTTATAATCATGACAACCCACTACTACATTATAGTATATCAGCTGTCAAGAAAAGAGCAACCAATCATGTACCTATTCTTGAATATCCATTAGGGTCTTTAGCATACTCTTTCAACAACAATAACTGACACAATGGACGAATATGAAAAGCCTAAAGATAAAGGTTTCCGGCCTACTCTTTCAACAACAATTGAGACAACAAAAAGACCCATAAACTAAAACCTAATTACACAAATAAGATGGACCAATGATGAACAAAGTAACTTAGAAGGTTTCCTGATTCAGCGCAAAAAACTAAGTTACTCGTTAGCAACGGTAATTAAGTTTGCACGTGTTGGACCCTACATTGTCAAAGGTCATATTGCATACTAACGATGTAAATTTCACAACATATTCACACAAATCATGTATCTATCATGCAGCTCCTAGATCTAATCAATAAGTCCATTAAGAAAGTAATGCCTTAAAAAATGTCATTAATCCATATGACTATGCCGTCAAATATAATTAGTATCAGTTCACATAATCAACACCCCTACAAATGCTACTTAATAAAATTACACTTAACTTTCTAATGGATCGTCAAACAATGAAATCGCTAGAAGATAAGTTGCCATTGGATCAATTCATTCTATACCTTCTCATGAAAAGGATGAAACAACGACGATTGACAAATAAGGAAAGTTATGTGATGCACCCTTATAGTTTACACTCTTGTTACTTATCAAAACATAAGACTTGTTTCACAAATACACACTAAGTGACGGACCTTTCTAGTTTACGTTTTTTGGCTAATATCACCACTTGCTTTCCAAAGAGTTATTGTGATCTTTTACCGTTATCCATTTACTAAAGTATATACAGGGCGTGTGTAAATCACAAACCATATCATCAAACTTAAGTGTTAAACGCATAAAATGACTAACGTACCTGAAATCTGCAAAGAACACAGCACCGAAAATCATCCCTCAGGTTCATCAACATTCCGTCATATCTTCCGCACATCATTTTCAACTAAAAATAAATAGACATTTTATCAAACACTTTATATGCATGACATAAATTAAACTGATTAATTAAAAAAATATTATAACTCAGTGCAAATCCATTGACCCAATACAGAAAAAAGATATCAAAATAACTACCTTAATTTATTCCCGTTTTCAAGATATCCTTAATCCATTCAGTGATCAAGATCTTTGAGAATCGCTCATCCCCCACAATGAATCAAAAAAGGTTACACTACCCGAGCTTCCAAAGAACCCCTAATAATCTGAAATAGTCACTCAACTTCTGTAACAACATATAATACGTAAATCATAAAGAAAAAAATTGGATCTTTATAATTAAATAAAAGAAAACCTTCTGAACGCCACCACCACTAACTCCGTCGCCTCCGCTTCCCATCAGATCTAACAAACCCTCGACTCATCTTATTTTTCCCATTTTTTATATGATTTTTTTTTTGATTTGATCGAAAAGTGGAGTTTTCACAAAAGAGTGGTTTTTGTTTTTGAGTATTTTGGTGGTAAGAAGATTCAGGAAGAAAATGGATGTGGGGGGGGGGGGGGGGATTTATCAGAGATGGGAGAAAGCGTGCGTTTTTTTTAAAGAGGGGAAGAAGATGGTGGTGTGTGGAAGCTTCAAGAGAGGACCTGTTTATTTTTTTATTTAATAAGTTACTGTTTAGGCAACTGTAGATGCACTGTAGCATGTACTGTAGCATTTTTGGCACGTAGCACCTGAGTTTTAGATAGTATATATAATTGGTTGATTTTTGGGATTGGAAATTAATGTTGATTTTTGGAAATGGAATTGGTTGATTACTAAGATAGAACCCGACCTCCAAACCCACATAATGATATAATACTAAAAACATTCACCCGGTAGAAAGCATGAAACAGAGTTACAAACGACCACGACCCTGACACCTCCAAAAGGTAAAGTCTGGATATACAATCTAGATACAATAGTTAATTTGGGTTCAAGAGCTTTATTTTATCGTTTAGTGAACCTGTTGCTAAAACTGTCTCCTTACTAAAGGTTCATATTCTAGTAATGGTTTCAGAAAAATATTTAAACTCGACTTTTATATGAATCATTTATGCTGAAGAAAAACAATGATAGAATCAACCCTATTGTAACTTAGGGTTGGAAAACCCTAGTTGGATTAGCTTCTGATCGTTTTGGATGTTGTGGCTTATTGGTTTCCTATTCAAAACTCCTACGATCATTATTGAAAGTTAGGGTTCAACCCTATTGTATGTTCTACCCTATTGTCTTGGAAGGTGCACTTGGAAGTTGGCATTGCGACTTGATCATGTCTTCATGTGTCTCACTCAGATTGGTTGAAAGATTGGCTCAAGTTATGCTATGTTGTGTATTATATGTTGAAGATCGCATGGATGTTTATACGTGGATTCTTCATGGAAGTTAAGATGGACCGACATAGTGATTTAGAAGGATCAAGTACTTTTCTTGAGTAGTATTGTCATGTTTTATGTACTTTTGTCATTGTTGGTTGGTTCATTTTATTGCAAGTTATAGGAATGGTGCGTCATTCTTATATTCGAGTCTGTAAGTGTCATAAGGGACTAAGATGAGAGGCTCACTCTCATCCGTTGTACTTCAATGTTTTCGGTTAATATATTTTATCAGGGTGCAGGATTACTCCCATTTACCCAACAAAACAATGATAGAATCAAGAAAGAACGCTGTATTATTTAATTTGCTAAAATTTTGCCTCTTAGATTCATGAATATGGAATGATTGTTAATCTAATAAGTGTAAAGCTAGTTCAAAACATAAGTTGTTGAAGAAATATTTTAGAATTCAAAACGTGACAATGACAAGATGAAAAGGACTGTTATTAATCATAACACAAAAACTGATTGTGATGACTACCAAATCGGAATAGAAGACCATTCATATAATTCATGGAAAACAATTCAAGTTTAAACTTATCATGTCGTCTGCCAAATGCATACATCATCCATAACATTTTGTTATATTTACGTGTTTTAAAAACTATCATATAACATATCGATGGCTATACATATTTATTTATAATAACATTTTTTTTCCTTTCTCTCTTTAGGGGTTATACAACATTAGTATGACTATCATGAAGAAAACTCTGTACCATTGAATAGGAAAATGGTTTTTGTACCAAAATTGTAAAACCGACAATTTGTAATGGTATATAAAATGATTCAATCGCAACTATAATGTGCATAATGTGGGCTCTCCATAAGATGACGCAATTTATATTTTACCCTAAAACACAAACTATTCCACCCATCTCCCCATCTATAAATACCACCTTCACATAACATCATCTTATTGCACTCATCACATAAACAACTTCTAATTTCACTATTTTCAATTTACAAAGTAAAAACCAAACATGTATTCTTTGATGGCTCCTTCATCCCCGGTGATCGTTCACCGATCACCATGGCACTCACCTGTGCCGTACCTCTTTGGTGGCCTTGCTGCCATGCTGAGTCTCATTGCCTTTGCTCTCTTGATCCTGGCGTGCTCCTACTCCAAGCACGCCCGTGATCAAGAAGGCAGTGAGAACAGTGAACGAGACCTTGAAGCTGGAGACTCAAAACCTGATAATAAGGATGAAAAACGGCCCGTGATTTTTGAAGAAAAATATGTAGTAATTATGGCAGGACAAGCTGGCCCGACCTATATCGCAACACCTGTTTCTAGCAGAGTTTCTTCTTTCGGTAGTTGTAGTTGTCAGAGCAACTCGACCGAGGAATCCTCGACTTCAGGAGACGAAATGGTGGAGGGGAGTGAGAATGAGAAAGAGAAGCATGTGAGTGATGCTCAACTACATGTAAGGACCATCGAAAACCATGAGACCGTAGATCGTCAGTGATATGATGCTCGTTTGAAATAATTATTGACTGGAAGTGATTGCGGGATTTGTGGTAAATATGGCGAGGGTTTTAGTTTTACTGTTTTAGTAGGTGATTATGGGGAATTATAACTATTGTTCTCATGTCTAATATAGTTTTAGCATACGGATCAATGTATATAAATTTTGGGAGAATGAAAGGAAAAAACATTTTGTCATACGAATCATTTCCTTTATTAGACTTTGGCAACTTTAATTTGCTACCTTGTTCGATATGTTATTACTTGCATGCTTAAAAGCTAAGTATCAAATAATATGTTGTTTATGAGAATGATTGATTATAGCAAGATCAGAAAAACAGATAAATAATGGACTTGTGTGTAGAGGAAAAAGATGTTTAACAAATTATAGATAATATTAATTGTTTTGAAACTGATCGATGCAAAAACCAATCAAAGAGAAATGATGTTGATAGCCAACTTACTGGAACCAATAATTTGATTGGGCGACTCGTACATGAATCACTTATAATGTGAGGAATGTGTGAAACATAGCCAAAATATTTCAAATTATCACGCGTTCTAATTTAGGAAGTACCCTCAAGCTTTAATCTCCACTAGGTATAGAGCATGCATATATTTTTTCAAATTTAAAATACAAAAAAATAAAAAATAAAAATAAAATATAATAATAATAATAATAATAATAATAATAATAATGATAATAATAATAATAAAATGTTGACTTAATGAAATAGTCGCATTAACAATTACTACTCAAAATTTAAAAAAATATGCATTACAACTTTTCACATGCAATTTTTTTTTAATGTAGTTTAATTTTTTGAAAAAAACTTTTTGTTATTTAATCCCAACGCTAATAATTTTTAAAAATTAATTCACAAATACTATTATATAAGACACCACATAACAACTTCTTTTTTTTTATTATTTTGTTAGGTAATCGATGATAAAAATAGAAATAACTAAGTATAAAAGTTTGTTGCTATAAAATCTTTTGCTATACATGGTGTACGTCTATAGAATATAAATAACTACAATAAATTGAACTTCATAGTACTAGATATGAAAAACCATACTGTAGTATTTTGTACAACCTTTGCTAAATCGACTCTTAGCTATAATATTCGTGACTAAAGCATTCACTTACAAGGTGTCTAAATTTGCTATAGTCACTTTTCGTAGATAAATTTATTGATCGAGGTGTGTGCATTGTGGATATGATGCTATATAATACATGCTAATGAATAATTTTAGTAAGATTTTCAACTCATTTTCAAGGTATCTATTACTTTCTTGCCAAAACTCTATTAGCTAAATGCCAAGCTATCAGACCCTCTTGCATACGTCTCTAGCATACCACAAGTTGAGTAATACCAACTGATTGCTCAACCGAGTCATCTTCAATTCAAGTTTTATATATAAGTTTATCTTCAACAATTCTTCAATTTTCTCTTAAAAACGCTTTTAGTAAATGTCACACAATACTCTCGGGCAAGCCTGAGATAGACAAAAACGTAGATAATACCTAATTTATACTTATCTTACTGATGCATTTTCATAGATCTTTCTAAAGAATTTCATTAGTTGACAATTGTGCTCTTAAAGGTTGATACCATAAAATTAATGATGTACGTCTCAATCCTCTTTTGTATTGCGTTCCGAATGGGCTAATAAAAAACATGAACAGAGAAACGCACTAATTGAGTAAAGTTTTACTTTTGCTAGTAAGAATCCGACTATATATTCCATTAACCATAAGGATTAGATCCAAAAAAAGAACATAAAAAAAGATATATTCATTAGTTAATTATTTAGATTTATATTCTTTAGTAGTAGTAACACCAATATACAGATAAAATTCTAACAATCCTCTATAAATTCCATGAAATAGAACCAATTCTTAGTACACTCATCCACCTTTTTATTAACAACTCTAATCATCCTCTGATATTATATCGACTTCATGAAAGCAACTGCTCCAATGGCTCCATCACCATGGCACACACCCGTTCCGTACTTCTTTGGAGGCCTAGCTTTTGTAATGGGTCTTATCGCTTTTGCTCTCTTGGTTCTCGCGTGTTCTTACTGGAATCGAGCTCATGAAGATGTCGAGAATGAAGGAGAGACAGATATAGAGGCTGGAGACTCGAAACTAGACAAGAAGTTGCCAATTATTTATGAAGAGAAGTATTTAGTGATCATGGCGGGACATTCAACACCAACATTTTTAGCAACACCAGTTTCGAGTAAGCCGCCCGTGTTTTGTACTTGTAGTTGCCAGAGCGATGTTAGGGATAAATCTCCGACACTAGAAGAGGAAATGGCGACGGAGGGGAGTGAGAAAGTGGGGAGTAGTAATCACCTACAAGCGACGAACCCGGTGAATCACGAGGCTTGATATTAAGTATCTTACATGTTGTACAAAAAAGGATTGTTCGAAACATTTCAAAGGAATGATCAGCAGTTTTGCTCCCCAATTATTGTGAGTTGTATGCTAGATAGAGTGAGGACCTTCCGTAATTGAGCATAAGCATTATCTCCTCTATTTTTTAATTTTTATTTACTTCTTTGTATCATTAACTATGGAAATGCTAAAGTGTATAGGATCTTCATTGTAAAAATTTTATCCATCTCATATTTGAGTTTCCGAGGAGATTCCAAAAAAAAAAAACAAATACTGATATTCTTTTTAAGTTATTGAAATTTGAGAATCTATTAACATCTTAGATAAAAATTAAAAAGTACAAATGACAACTCTAATTTATAGAAGGTGTAACTAATTGATTGAGGAAAAGATCATTGAGCACGGTAGCGTAGTACTCAAGTTTAACATGCATTTACTCGAACCAAACATAATTTATGATAGACGATGCAACTTAATTGAGGAAAAGATTATTGAGCACGATAACGTAGTAGTCAAGTTTAACATGCATTTACTCGAACCAAACATAATTTATGATAGACGATGTAACTTAATTTAGGAAAAGATCATTGAGCATGGTAACGTAGTACTCATGTTTAACATGTATTTACTCGAATTTAGTTTTCGTTATCTTTTTAGATAAAAATTTCTAAAGTATGAGGTTTATGTAACATGATATAATATTTCGATTTAAAGTTCAAAGCATCGAGGTCAGTATGAGGTTTATGTAACATGATCCCGATAACATTTTACATGGATGGTTGTACTTCTGTTGGTATGGCTTTAAAGTTTTGGTGTGTAGCGTATATATGTTGTGGTACCAGGGGAAAACTTAGAAGGACTCGATCAGTCATCATACCTTTAACTTGTTGGTGTTCTGTTCTCAATCAGTAATCATACCTTTTACTTGTTATTTGTCCCGATAGCTTCTTCTTTATTATTATTATTATTATTATTATTATTATTATTATTATTATTATTATTAATATTATTATTATTATTATTATTATTATTATTATTATTATTTATTTATTTATTTATTTTTTTCTAGTGATGGCATCTGGATATCACTTGTACTGCCTCGCTAGTTAGTATGATATTGAAGAATACGGAGTACGTAGAAGATAATATATGTATGAACTACCAGTTTACTCCAATAAAAAATAGTCCTATGTTTCACATTTGAGTATCAAAAGATCAATTTCATGAGATTCACATGCTAACAAATTAATAAAAGCATTTGTTTTTGGGAAAATGATCCCTGCTGTTTACAGCAGGGAGTGTATCTGCTGCAAGGCTAATTCAGGGGCCACTCAGGGGGCATTTGTGCACATGAAACATGTTATCAGGGACCATTTGTGCTGATCAGGGACCATTTTTTGCACTATACAGGAGATAAACTCCCTGCTGTAAACAGCAGGGATCATTTTCCCTTTGTTTTTACTTCGCAGAAACTATCCAATGATCAAATCTATAGTTCAATTCCCGCACTTAATAAAATTGCGGACATAATATATTCTGACTATCGAGGCGCATTTAATGTAATCTTAATCTTTTTGTATAAAAATTAAAAGAATATATCGTGCAAAACATTAATAGAAAACTGTAAAGAGAAACGCACTATACTAAATCTTACTTGCAAGAGTTGTACATCTTATTCTATTTCACCAAAACATTAATAATAAAGTAAACATAATATATGACGCCATTTTTAATTATAATTTAACTTCCACTATTATTTGTGTATAAATAGGAAGCAATACAACCAATCCCTAATCCACTCATCCAATTCCACTCTAATCATTTTCAATCCTCTCTTTCACAACTAATCCAACAAAAAAGAAATCCACTGATCATGACTACTCAATCTGTTTCCTCAATGGCTCCATCGGCTTCCGTTGTCATACAACGATCACCGTGGCACTCACCCGTGCCATACCTATTCGGAGGCCTTGCTGCTATGCTTGGTCTAATTGCTTTTTCTCTCTTAATCCTTGCTTGCTCCTACTGGAAAATCTCCCCAACCCGTGAAAGAGACCTCGAGGCCGGTGAAGGTGACATAGACGAAGATTCCAAACCCGTTAATAACCAAAATCCACCAGTTTTCGAAGAAAAGTTTCTAGTTATCATGGCTGGTCAAGCCAACCCTACTTTTTTAGCAACCCCGGCTTCTAGCAGAACGTCATCCTTTGGCAGCTGTAGTTGCCAAAGCAATACGACCGTATCTACAGAAACATCGTCAGTATCGGATGAGGAAAAACAAGGGAGTTTTGATCAGGTACAAGTAACGAGTACGGACAACCACGAGACCACGAACCAGCTTTCTTAGTTATTTATCATTTTCATAAATTTTGGTTCGAGTTTTGGTAGTCATCAAATGTGCTCAAGATTGAGCGATGGTGATTGCGGATGCATGGTAGATATAGGGTACGGGTTTTTGTAGATGAACGATCGTATAGCACTATCTCAACTTTTTTGAGAATGAAAGGAAATTTTTCCATTTTTCCGCATATTATTCATATGGCCCATATCGTTAGTGTTCTAACTTTTAACGTCACATAACACTATATATTATCCTTTCAATTTTTACAATTTTTGTTGGACATGATAACATTATTTTTATGAGGTGCTTACAATAGTGTCATGGTTTTTGGAGAGCATTTTCGAAAGCAATACTTTTGCATTTTTTTTTATAGAATTTTAGTAATTAATTTTATAGACAGCATAGATCGTTTGGCACCTAAACATTTGTTGCGGATCGAGACAACCACCTCAAATAGACAATGAAATATCAACTCCACGTAAATATAGCACATTAAAATTTTATATTTTCTAAATATCTAAAGTCATGATCAAAAGTACACTCACAAACACTATAACATTACCTCTCATGTTCAAAATAACACGAGAGGATTCTAATCCTATTTCATAAGTAACATTATGCAACTTTTGGGTATTGTTCATTTACGGTGCTTATTTCGTCTTTTAGCTAAAATTCTAAAGATACCCTCTTAGTTTTAGTTAAATACACAATAACTCTTAGACTAATAATGTTTTCTATTATTAATTCAAAGATATCCAGAAACCACACCTTAAATTTAAGAGTAATACAAATTAGTCTTAAACTCATTAAACTGTATAATCGAACACTCATAATATTAAAAAAAAAAAAAAAAAAAAAAAAAAAAAAAAAAAAAAAAACCTATTAAATTGATAAATAATACAAAATGTCCAATGATCGATTAAACTTCATATTTTTACACCCTCTAAAGTTTATTAGTATAATAAACAAGCCTGGCATTTTTTTTATTGAAAATATGTATTATTGTTAAATTTTATTTCGTAGCCACAAAATGATTTTTTTGCACCCATTGCAACATGCGGACAATAATATTCCGGACTTAACGATCAAAATTAAATTAAATGCTTGTTAATTTGTTTCGTTAAAATTTGTTTTCACGCATAACATCAATGAAAAAAAGAGTGAAAATGGTAATTTATACATCAAATTTTAGTTCAAACGACGATTAGTTGATTTCAAGCAAAGAAAGTTTACCTCCTGACGAAGATTTCATTTAATTTGATTTGAAACATGTATAACTAATTCATTTGTAATATAGTGGATTAAGTCTATAATAGCAACATATTTTCAAACATGTACAAACATCAAAAATGAATTTAAAAAAAAAAAACTAATATCATATACTTCATCCGTCCCATAATTATAGTTCACTGTTGACTTTTGAAGTCTTTAATTTTCAACTTTGACTCTAAATATTTTTATTTGTGTTATATATTACTTGATACAAAATATATGAATGAATTGAGTTTAAATGTATTTTTCATTGGTATAATTTTTATCAAGTATTATATAGCACAAATAAAAATATATAAGGTCAAAGTTACAAAATGAAAACTTAAAAAGTTAACAGTGGACTATAATTATGAGGCGGAGGAACTATGTACTTTCAAAAAGTGTTCCTTTGTCATTACAAACTTATTTTTACTATGCAAAAGTCCACATCAGATGTTTTATGTACAATCTTGTTATTACATGTCACTCATACTCATTTACTCTGATTTTTTTAATGTACAACCTTGTTATTACATGTCACTCATTTACTCTGATGTTGGATCTTTTTACTACATGATTAGTTTCACTTCATCATCTACTTGTGCTACTACCAATGGGCTTGTGGTCCGCTGGGCATGTCTTATTCAGTTAAGCGTGCCTAGTGGAGAGTAGTATCGGTTTGGGTGACCAAACCGGGAAGTCCTCCCTTGTGGACCACTGCCCTGTCGGTACGATTTCAAAGTCCTTCAATGAAGGTTTCAACCCACAAAGGGTTCGAATTTTGAGAAGGCAGGGTTTACTTCAATTTAAGTGTCGTGCCTTCGGGCGGCTTAAGTTGAAGGTTTTCTCCCCATCGGGTTTCAAATTGGACTTGGATTTCCCAAATGAAAGTCAATTTTCAAAAAAAAATCTACTTGTGTTATTGAAAGCGGATAATAAATAATAACCGAATAATAATTTAAGCAAGAGCAAACATTTATATAATGATATGTTGATATCTAAGTATTAGTCATGGGGCTTTCTAGTGGTAAAGGCTTAAGTAGTTAAGCGAGCCCAAGTGAGAGTAGTACCGGTTTGGGTAACCGACCGGGAAGTCATCACTTGGGAACCACAAGCTTTAATGATATCAGGCGGATCAGGAATAGGAGCGGGGTTATCCCCTAAGGAGAGACTCGTGGTTGATATCTCTGCCAGAGAATACGACACTAACTCGAGCCAACAACTAACAACTAACCCGCTGTTCAAAATATATATATATATATATATATATATATATATATATATATATATATATATATATATATATATATATATATATATTAGTCACACGAAAGGTGAGTTAAACATGAATACTATAAGCAAGGATGTATAATAATTCTTAATAATGTTGTTTTTTGTTGTTCCATATACATCAAAGTAAATCAGAAATATCAGATACCTAACATAAGTGTTTAGAACATGAACTACTTTTTCTTTCTAATTTCTTGATAGCACCTATGTATGATAACAAGGGTTCATATTTGTGCATATAGTATGTGTGCAAATATGTGTAAAGAGATATAAGTCTTATAAAATAAACGTTTAATCCAACCTTTACATCAGCAATAAGGGTAATTAAAATGTCATGTAACTAATTTAACCGGTGACTAGTCATGTCCCATAAGTTAAGATATGATATTGAAACAGGTTTTGAAAGCACATCTATATTTTGGATATTTTTTAAAGTTCACGTATGATACTTATATATTTTTAAAAATATTTTGCTCTAACATAGACTTAACCCTAAGTAAATTATATAAAATTGTTTGACAAACATAAAAAAAAGTTACAAAAAGGTTAAAAAAAGCTTACTAGTCTCAAAATTATTGTCCGGTTTGAATTTTCAAAGTCAAACTGGTTCAACTTTGACTTTAATATTTTTTTTATTATTATATAATACTTGATAAAAATTATACCATTGAAAAGTACACTTAAAACCCAATCCATTTCTATATTTTGTTTCAAATATTATATAACACACACAAAAATATTTAAGGTCAAAGAAAGAAGAAAGACTAAAAAAGTTAATAATGGACAATAAATTTAGGACGAAGGTAGTAATATTTAAAGAAACATCTACGCTACTTTTTTCATATTACTAGTATATTACTTCCTCCGTCCCATAATTATTGTCCACATTTGACTTTTTTAGTTTTTAGCTTTCAACTTTGACCGTAAATATTTTTCTTTGTGATATATATTACTTGATGCAAAATATATAAATGGATTGAGTTTTAAATGTATTTTCATTTGTATAATTTTCATCAAGTATTATATAACACAAATAAAAATATTTAAGGTCAAAGTTGCAAAATAAAGACTTCAAAAGTCAGACGTGGACAATAATTATGGGACGGAGGTAGTATTAAAATTTAATAATAGTATGTTTTTGAGAGTTCAGAGAAATTTAACATTGCTCTTCATCATTTAGCGTGTAAATTGTAAAAATCGTCACTAACGTATTACGAAATCGTAAAAATAGAACCGAGTCATAAAAGCGTGCAAAATTGCCACTAATGTTACGTAAAAGTGCAAAATAGCCACCGAGAGCGTTTTTCCGTTAGTGTCCTCGTTAAGTGCTAAGTCATTGAGGGTAATATCGTCTTTTTAGTCTATTTCCCGCCATTCATCTCAATTGCCAGTGTTTGTTTTTCAAATTTAGTCCTTTAAAGCAATAGTTTATATATATATATGTCCCAATTTCTTCCATGAACATTAAATTCACAAGTAAAGATCTTGAGAATGGTTAAGCTTTGGCAAAATCGCGCACGCAGTACCCCGATCCCTAATTTAGTAATCCTTTATAGTAAGAATACTCTGTTCCATTTTAATATTTTCCATTTAAACTTGTTATTGTTGTTGGAAGTAATTAATGTTTGATGTGTTGCACATATTTGAATGAAAATTTGTTTTCTTTCCAAATCCATCACAATGGTGAATTTACCTCAAAACCAGGAAGAATGTATCTCTTTGGAGATAAAGATTGGTTTGACGGAATTCACTCTGACGTTTTCTCCATGGACTTATTGTGCGAAATGTTAGAGGATTTAGGTTACTCGGATAGTACCCTTATGTTTACTCACTTTAGGGTACCCGGGGAGTCACTGGATGATGGTTTGCTACCACTAAAATATGACGAAGATGTGAAGAAACTTGTGGAGTATGTTCCTATATTTACACAATTAGAGTTGTATATTGAAACCGGTATTTCAATTGTTGAGTCTGAGATGATGGAGCGAATGATGACTAAGGGCAAGGGTGTGGTGATAGAAGAAATAGTGGATGATGATGTGAATGATGCTGCTGGAAAGGATGTTGACGGTGAGACTGGAAACAGTGGGAAATTAGTATTGTTAGAGTGGCATAAAGAGTGGCATAAGACAAGTCAACCTGAGAAGGCTGGACTTGTTTTTGATACTGATTCTAACGGTGACTTCCCACCAACAATTTGTGCCCAAAAAATGATTGCAAATCATACAAAAAGGATGAGTAGTTTAAATTCAGAAGTTTATTAGAAGAGATTGACCAAGAGTTTATGGTGGAGGATTCAAGTGAGGAGTCTACAGATGCTCGATTTTGATGATCTCGATTTTGATGATGCGTATTATGATGACACAAGTGATGAAGAGGTGGATCAAGGAACTAATGGTGAATGACATGATGAAGAGGTGGATCAAGGAACTAATGTTGAATGACATGATGATCCATACCATTTAGTTGATATTCCTGAACCTGAAGAGCCTCAAGAGCCTCCTGAACCTGAAGAGCCTCAAGATCCTCAAGAGCCGCAAGAGCCTCAAGAAACTCAAGAGATTGGTGACATGTTTGCTGAAATTGATCATGCATTGGATGAACTTGATGATGTAGTTGCAGCTGAAGAAGGAACACAGATGTATGTTATTTTTGCTCAACCAATTATTTTCAGTGTGCTTCCACTTGTGGTAGTTGGTGGAGAAAAGTTTGCAATTTTGGAAGTTGCTGAGTTTGATGGTGATGATGGTGAACAAGTAGTTTCTGATGGTGTTGATGGTGAACAGAGAGTTTGTGATGGGGATGTGATTCCAGATGATCAGTGTGCTGAAGTAGTTGGAGATGGTGAACAAAGAGTTTGTGATGGGGCTGTGATACTAGATGATTAGTGTGTTGTAGTAGTTGGAGATAAGGGATGTATATCAGTTGTTGATGGAGATGTGATAAAGGGTAAAGTGGTTGCTAAACAAGAAGAAAATCCAGATGGGGCTGTGATACGAGATGAAGTGCTTGAAAAAATGGAATTGGTCAAGATGGAGTGCTTGTAGAGGAAAAGTTTGAAGATCAAGGAAGGTCAATCAAGAGGAGAAGACTCATGGCTGACAAGACACCCAAGGATGATGCTAAATAATGGTTATGCTTTTATGTTTAGGTCAATAATCTGTTATATTTCTGCTATCACTAGTACAAAAAATTCTATTGGTCACACATGGTCGATTTTGAAATGTCACACTGTAACATTTATATGTGACTAAATGTACCAGAATAAAATAAACAGCCACACTTGATCCGACTTGTGTGACCATTTCGAAATTCTATTGTCACACATTTGAATATTTATGTGACTAGAGGTAACTGGAAAAAAAATTTGGATTATTTAGTCACTTATAATTTGGTACGTGTGACAGATACAAATGAGTTTGAGACATTAGTCACACTATATATATACGTATGTGACAAATATATGTCACACAATTGAACAGTGTGACCAAAATCCATATATGGTCACATGAAGTAATTGTGTATGTTCTAAATTATATAGTCAAGTTTGTCACACATTATTTAAACATGACAGCTAATCTTTGCTAAATATTTAGCCACATATGAATGTGAAATGTGTGACGATTGAAAAGTAAATTTGAAGAGTTAGTCACGATATGCATTTAAAAGTGACAAATATATGTCACACACTTGAAGAGTGTGACCAAATGCCCTATATGGTCACACTAAACCATAAACATACATGATTAAGTGTAACCAAAATTTGATACATATGGTCACGTAAGTTAATATGCGTGTCTAAAGTCTAGTGTGTGTTTGCTTGCCACAACCTAATGTGTATAGTCACATTTAATTGTAGCACGATCATGTGACTATAGGCTTTACAATAGTCACACCATATCACAAATGTGTATCTAAATGATGATTATGGCCACGTTATAAGGGTATTATATGTGACCAATATATTTAAAATAGTCACATTGTGAATTTCATGTGACTATTATTTATAGCAAAATGTGAACTCAGTTATCATTAACCTTGATATTAGTCACATTGAGTTACACAAACAACAGAGTTGTAATAGCAGTAGTAACTATTGTAATAGCAGTAGTAAATATTGTAATAGCAGTAGTAATTTTTGTACAAACCACAGAGTTGTAATCTCACAAAAGGTGAATTATATAGTACGTACCAAAAGGTTTTTTACAACATAATGAAAACAGAGAAGCTAAAGTACGTACCCTGCTACCTCCAAACACCTAATTATCAGCTTGTTTTCTTCACATCATACAATGCTCTCTTATACTGAGCATGAATTCTTTCAATGAGATCTTTAACTACCTCTCTACGTTCTTCACATATGGTCTTTGTAGATGTCAACACAGCAAGTAAACTAGCAGGCAAAGGATATTCTTTTTCTGCAAGAATAAAAACATCAGTTCCACCTTGTGTTGATAAGTGATGTACATTGCAGCTATCATAAAACTTCCATGAAGTTGAGAAATGATGGCATGGGAAGTTCCAATAGATATCAGCTGGATCAGGTTTATATAACCTATGTAATTCAACCCACAAATCTTGCTCTTTTGTATCTAGCTTCTTGACTGTTTTGATTCTTTCTTAAACAAACTCCCATAATCTGTCTAAGTCTACTCTGTCAATTGTTCTTATCAAATCCTCAAACCTTTTGTACACTGCTGATCCTCTACCAGCCCTGATTATCTTCCAAGCCTTTCCAAATTTGTCTCGGTAAATCTCCCAGTCCATGATTGTATGTCTAGCTTGAATAGGATCAACATATAATGTTTCAAGAACAATCACCATCATATGATCATGAGAAGAGCTGTCTTCTTTTCTTTGTGAATCATTCTTCTTCTCAGCAGGTTTGTCTTCAATGATCTTTTGTTTCTTTGATGGTGTATCTTCTGTACCCTTAGGGATAAAGTTTTCAACATATCTCTTGATTCGGTAGTATATACGTTCAATTTGTTCATATGTCATTACCCTGAGGTCAGAAGCTTTATAATCACCTTGATGCTGTATGTATATCTTCATTTCACTAATGAGCTGAGACCTTGTGGGATTTCTGTTCCTCTTCTGACTATTACGTTGATTCATTGACTTAATTAGGTCCTTCAAAACTAATTCTTCATATCTTTCATTTATCAAATCAGCAAGTCTTTGTACTTTGTCTTCCCCATTTACAGTCTCATCTGTGTAAAGTTCTTTAATTCTAGCCTATAGAACTTCATCCGCATCAATAAAAGCTTGCATTTGCTCTCCATGAGCTCTTTTTTTCTCCTCTTCTTCAAGTCTGAATTTTACTTGCACATATGTTTCAAATTCAGACACTTTATCTCTCCTCTTCTCATCCATAAAGTTAGCAATTTCAGCTTCATCAACTCTCTTTGCAACCTCTTCATCTGTAGCAACTTCAGTAGTAGAAACTTGATTTGTTGTAGCAGCAGAAACATCTTGTTGTACCACCTTAGTCATTTCTTCAACATTACTAGTAGCAGCAGTTTCTCCCAAACTAGTATTAGTTTCCACTACCTGCTCTTTATTTACATCCGCCTCATAACCCCCCTTGTTAGCAACTGATGAGTGTGTAAATACTCATCATTTTTACCTTTTCTAAGCTGCCAAAACATCTAAAAACACACAATATTGAACCAAAATAGTGAAAATATCCCAGGAAAGTGTTTTACATGTTTCAAATGCAAAAATATCAAAAACAGATGAAAAACGTACAAAGTTTGCATAATTGGCAGTTTCAGTCCCTCAACTTTCAAAAATTGTCAAATCTAGTCCCTGGTTATTCTAAAAACTTGAAAAAGTCACCAAAGGTCCTTTTAAATCAAAAAGTTACAAAATTAGTCCTTTGGTGCAAAGTTTCACAAAATTTCAAGTTTAGTCCCTGAAGTTTGGAAAATTGTCAAAAATGGTCCCGGGATATTAAAACTTTGAGAAAAATAAATTTTGGTCCTTGTGCTACTAATCTTTTGCAGGAATGGTCCTTGGGTGACAAGTTTGGTGAAATTACATGTTTGGTCCCTGGACTTTGCAACTTTGGCAGAAAATACCCCTGGAAATATAAAAGAGAAAAATTACATTTATCGTCCTCGGGGTATTCAAGAATGACTAGAATGGTCCCTTTGATAAACTTGGAAAATTGCCAAGACACCACCCTCAAAAATCTGTTATTTACACAATTGGTCCTTGTGGTGTCTTAGTAAAATAAACAAACGGACCCTTGTTATTTTATTAGCCCAAAGCCAAAAACCAAACACAACAAGCCCACCTCTTTTATTTTTACCCAAGCCCACTCCTGAGCCTAAAAATCCCAAAAAACCGTTTTAAATAATCCCTTGGTCAAACCGGTCAACTCCCCACCTTTTCCATCTCCTTCCCACCTCCAAAACCAGAATACCAGGTGGTATTCCCTCCCCCTCTTGCTCCACTTGAGCCTGCACCACCACCCTTATCCTCTCCCCTCACACAACCCAAGAACCTATCACCTCCACCCCCCTAGGGCTTATAACAGACCCAATTGGCACAAAACAGATTTCCCGCCAAAATTAGAGAGAGAGCAAAGGTGATCCATATATTTATTTTATTGCTGGGATTTGACAAGTGGGACCCACAAGACCAATTGGAGGCTATAAAGAGAAGAGAGGAGCAGGGAAGAAGGAGAATTAGAGTAGTTTTAGTATTAGGTAATCGTAGGTAATGTAATGTAGTAATTCAGTTGTAATTCCCAGTTTTTAAAGCTTGTAGTTCACATTTCCATTGTAACTTAACTTTTTATAATCTCAATTTCAAGTTTCATTACCGTTCTCAGTTTATGCAAATTACTCTCATTTCAATAAATCTCAAAAAGTTTAATTGGTTGTTTCTGTTTGTTGTAATAGAATCATAGGGTCACATAAGCCCCTGGAAAGCTTTTTAAAGCTTTAGAAACTTTAAAAGTAAAGTTAGGATCATAAACCAAAAATACAAAAAAAATTAGAATAAAATCAAGAAAAAAAAAAAAAAAAAAAAAAAAGAAGAAGAAGGAAACTAGAAGAAGCAGAGCTGAATTGGATTGGTTTATGGTTATAGAGGTCTGTGGAGACCTATTTGGGGTGTTTCTTGTTCCTGGTTCACTTGGTTTTGGCAGATAAGCTTAGTAAGCTCCTTTTTAAATTTTAAGTATCTATTGTTTAAGTTATCAATTTCTGCTTATTTATGTTTAGTGTGCTTATTAGGTTTTATTAAATCAATTTGTAGCTTTCAATTGTGTACTAGTTAATTTAGAGTAATTAGTGTTCAAAGTTTCTTTTTCACTGCCATTTGTAGCATATTATATGAACTTTGTCATTTGTGGTTTAATTCTATAAATCTGTGCTCATTAAGGTTTATTGGTCATTACTAAGTTGATGCAAATTGAATTCAAGGTTCCATCCACCCATCTGTTGTGAAAATCAAAATCAGACCTACAATAGGGGGTGTTTGGTTCATCTTAGTTTGATATGTGGTAACTGTCATTTCAATAATCCCTTTGTACCAACAGTTTTATCATGTGAAATTAGGACTTTTGGACCAGGAAATAAGTAACATCTTCAAGCTAAAGTCAAAAATCACTCTTGAGTCTCACTTTTGAGTTAACTGTCAAAATATTTGATTCCACAAGCACTCAAATCATCTCATAGTAGGTCTAGGTTGTGAAATTTCAGTATATCTAGGTTTAATACAACTTTTATAATCAGTTAGATAGCTTAGAATCTCAATAAAGTCAAACCAAGTAGTTTAGGATAAAAGTCAAAATTTCAAGTACTCAGATTTTACAAAACTTAGGGGATTTTTATAGATTTTTGTAGGGTGATTCAGACCATGAGCTTTTGAGGATTTGTAGCTCCCCACCTCAACTTTGAAGTCCCATAGTTGTCTTATTTTTGCCATTTTTTTGTGGGCCCCACAATCCTCCAAAGAGGACTGCAGGGCTGTTGGTTGCTCTGTGCAGCAAATACCACAGCCACCACACCACCTTTGGTGGTGGTTTGTGGCCACCACAGTGGCCCCCACACCCTAGAATTTGGTTCTCCCAACCCCCTCCTACCAGGCTCCCCCCTTTGACCTTTAGTTTGACTTTAGGATCCCTGGGACCCACTTTATTTAGCCCTTAGTTTCTGTCCCATTTTCCAGTTAAGATTTAGAAATCCAAGTGCTTATTTGTACCCATACAGCTTATTTGTGTTCATTTCTTGTTATTTCTGGCTTATTTTAGCTTGTTTAACTTATTTGTATCTGTTTTCATCATTGTGGGACCCACACAAGCTCACTTGAGCTTATTTTAGCTTGTTTAACTTATTTATTAGATTTAATTTTAGTTTTATTAATTATTAATTAATATTAAATTTTAAATAGCATATTTAGTTTTTATAAAGTAAAACCTAGTTTTTATATTTTTCCTAGCTTCTAAATGTTATAAAATAGTTTTATAAATTTTTCCATAATTTTCTAAGTTAATTTAGTATTAATAGTAATTTAAAATAGTTTAATTAGTTTAATTGAGTTAAATAGTTTTTAATTAATAACAAAACCATAAAAAGACAAAAATATTTATTTTTATTTTTTATACTTTCTTCAAGTTCTAATTTAAGTTTAGAAAATATTTTTGCTAATTTTTAGTTTAATTTATATCATTTGTCATTTTTTGTTAATTTAAGTTAGGTTTTAATTTAGATTTTAAATAGTTTTATTAATTAAATAGTATTTAAATAATATTTTAATCACTTTTATAATTTCATTTTCATTTTAAATTTCTTTTTAAATTTTAAGTTTCAAAAAGTGTCAAAAGCACTCCCTGTAGTTTGTAATTCACCAAATCCCACTTTTTCAGTCCGATTGCGTAAATCTGAATTGTGAATACGTGCATATATCTGGTATCCGATTTTTGTGAATATTATATCTGTGTACCAATACCAAAATAACGGTAGCAATATCAATTCCACATCATCTGGGCTATTGTCCTCAGTGCCACTCACTCATAAACGATTTCAAACGACACCATTTCAATCTCGCTGGGACTTTAACGACCCGGGGAAACACTATACTATCCGCGGAGAATTGGCTTGATTGGTTTGACTTTTACGGTTGACCATTCACAAGTGGTTGACTAATAAAAGTTAACTAGTTTAGACCCAATCAAAATTTGGCGCCGTTGCCGGGGAGGTTGTTGCGTGTTTTATAAAATCGTTTTAAGTTTAGTGGTTTTCAAAACCCTCACTGTACAAATTTCACACAAATTTGTAAAAACATTATCATATCAAAAAAAGTTCATTAACACTTTTCCTGAAGTGTTAAAAACACCAAAAAAAAAATTAAAAACAACAAAACAAACTATGAAGTTAAATTACTTCGTTTTCTTTAAGATTACAACCTGAAACAGTTGGTTTAAGGTAAGTTCTGACATTAAATTGCGAACTGAAGAGGAAACCTATTTACTTCCTCCCGCCAGCCTGCGAGTAATCTTAAAAGAACGATTTCGGTTAACGAATCAGTTCCAAAAATATTTCCCAAGTTTTCTGCACACACACCCATAAGCCTAAAGCAGTTTTTCAAATTAATAAATACAAACCCATAATAAGTTCCCAAACTTAAGATTAAAACTTGCCTTTGTATCCCTGTGAGTGGTGTACCTTTTTCAAAGAAGCTATTCACTTGTGATTATTGGTTTAAGTTCACTGTGGTTTTGCCTCGATTTTGTTTTGAAAAATTGTTTTTGGTGCATGTGCACTAAACATGTTTCTCAAAAATAGCAAAAATATTCACCTTTACCCTCTCACCTGTTTGATTCTTCATCCCTTTACCCTCTATCCACTTGATTCTAACTTCGTTACCCTCCAAAATGTTTAATTCTTCTCTTATCACCCTCTCATTGTTTGATTCTCTACAATGATCGATTCCTCGCCATATAATCCCCAAGATCCTTGGAGCATGGATGATTTCTATCGTCCAACACTTGACGGTAGAGGAGGACCAATCATTCCACCATTTGTCTCTGGAACCAATTTCATATTGAAAAATCACATGGTTCGACTGATCCGGCAAAATTGCCAATTTCACGGATTTCAAGATGAGGATGCAAACGAGCACCTAAACAAATTCATATCTATCACTCAATCCATGAAACAAAAAGGAATTTCCCAGGATAGCATTTGTTTGAATCTATTTCCATTCTCTTTATCCCACGACGCTGAGTCTTGGTTTTATGCTCTTAAAACCCACTCAATTCATAATTGGGAAGAGATGTTCCTCAAGTTTCTATCAAAATACTTTCCACGTTCTAAAACGGTGCAGTTTAGGAAAGACATTCTGAATTTCCAACAATTGCACATGGAATCCGTATTTGAAGCTTGGGAAAGATTCAAATCATTGTTACGGAAATGTCCTGATCACAAAATTTTGCTTCTTGATCAAATCCTAACCTTTTATCATGGTATAACTTCAATTGATCGAGACAAAATCATGTTGGCTGCCGGTGGTAATCTTATGCGGAAAACTCCACAAGAAGCTTATGATTTAATCGAGAATATGACAAATCATCACTATCAGTGGGATACTGAAGTTCATTATCACTCTACCACTGATTTGAGTGCTCGTCATTCCGATTACATTCCCGCTGAGATTGCTCAAATTGAGGTCCTTGGCAATCACAAAATTTATATAAACCAATATTGCCAAAAAGGACTAGATCATCCTAACACTATTCACTTTTCAGACACTGATGAAAGTGATGAGGATGAGCCCTTTTAAGAAGAAATCTCAAAGGAACCTTCAGATATCTTGATAATGGGGGACAAGGAAGTCAAAGTCAATCCTCTTGAGGAAATTGATGACCTTGTTCCAATCCCAAATGTATCTGAGAAACCTTTTGATTCAACTTCAGTTGAAACTGCTTCAGTAGAAATACAGAGAGAAAAGAATATGATTGAATCACTAGCAGTAGAAATCATGGAACTTGTAGAAACCATGACTGCTAGTCCTTCTCAAATCCCTCAGTCTGCTGTTATCACACCCGAAGTTCACACTCACTCTCTGATCATGGGGGATGAGCATCTTAGCACTGTTCTTAAAAAGGAATCGGACAAATTCATAAAGTCTAGTGCTGAGAACCTTGTCCCAATCCCAGGAGAGTCACAGGGAACTTTTGATCATATGTGTGATGTCCCTCCTCCTCTTATCTTCCCGAATGATGATGTTGAGATGTTCTCCGATTCTAATGATGACGATTCGTTATCATGTGGAGACATCAGTTATGTGGAAGAATTACCTTCTCAGCTAGTTAGCTTAGAAGAAGAGAATGATGAGATTGACACTGAAATCAAAGATGAAGCACTTCGTGCAACATTATTGAAAGTCAATCTCCTCATTTCTAAAATCGAGGCTTTCAAAGAGAAACCTATTTCATCTCCTATCCCCATTAAGGATAGCGACATTCTCTCTGATGATCCTATTCCGGAGTTTGAAGCCTTTACCATTGGTCCTATGGGAGAGAAGATTAGTGGCAGTACCACTTCTCATTCTCATAATTCTCTCCCCGATTATGAATCATTTACCTTCGATGAGTTCTCCTGTGAACTCACGCACATTAATTCAGAATATGATTCATTCACATTTTATGAGTTCTCCTGTGAACTCACTCATATCATGACTCCTCCGGAGTATGATGACCCGGGGGGAGATGCACTCAATCATGAGAATTTGCAAATTCCCACCCACCCTCCTGGGATGTTTTCGAGCTTAACCTTTGAAATCCAAAATCAGGCTAATGAGCCTGCCTTCGAGGAAGAAGATCTTATCATGATTTTCATCATGGTTTTCTTCCTTTTCTTCACCTATAGGGTGACTTCTCCTGTTCTTCACTCCTTCGGGAATGAAGACACTATCTTTGACCCTGGCATTTTCATGTATCATTATCTTGAGCCGGGATTATATCTCATCGGTGTGGAACTTTCACGTGCTTCAAATGTTTGTCCAAACATCTTGAATGAAAGTCCGATGGAGATTGTTTCTTCCACATCATGCTTCCCCAAGGACTAATGAATGCGGGGTCGAGTCAAGCTAGCGACTCGGTAAACAAAAACAGTAGCATGCATATAGGGTTTTCACCCTAAGTGTGGGGGAGTCCCCCATGCTATGATTACAAAAGTGGAAAACACAATTATGTTTCCACGTTTAGCTTGTAATATTGCCCTTTTACGTTCCAAGAGTCGGCATAATAGCCGGGACTTTGAATATTGAGGACAATATTCATGCTAAGTGTGGGGGGGGGGGGGGGTATTCGCTATTCTAGCAAATTTTATCACATTTTACTATCTTATACCCCCGTTTTCGACCAAAATTTTTCAAAAATTTTTTCACTAAAGTTCAAAATTTTTTGTGGTAATCAGTCCGCCAAAGTCTTAATGACAAATGGATTGGCTAGTCCAGGAGCAAACGGCTCTTGGTAAAGACATCTCAAATCCGTTTACGGCTTGCAATTTGCCCAAAATTGTATGGTTCCTCAACTCCCCAAAAACAAATGAGTTGGCTAGCCCACAAGATTATGGCTTGTGGTAAAGGCCGTGGAAAATCCATAATTGGTAATCAACTCACCAAGATGTTGACTATTCCATCAAGAGTTGGCTAGTCCAGAAGCAAACGGCTTTTGGTAAAGACTAATCAAATCCGTTGACAGCTGGTGGTTTGCTCAAAATCACACGGTTATCAGGTGTGCCACGGTTCTTACACCTGGCTACTCCAGAAGTGATGGCTTTTGGTAAAGAGTTTAAAATCCATCAAGTTTCTCTCAAAAGATTGCTAGGGACAAGCAATATTTTAGTGTGGGGGATTAATGAGTGTGTAAATACTCATCATTTTTACCTTTTCTAAGCTGCCAAAACATCTAAAAACACTCAATATTGAAGCAAAATAGTGAAAATATCCCAGGAAAGTGTTTTACATGTTTCAAATGCAAAAATATCAAAAACAGATGAAAAACGCACAAAGTTTGCATAATTGGCAGTTTCAGTCCCTCAACTTTCAAAAATTGTCAAATCTAGTCCCTGGTTATTCTAAAAACTTGAAAAAGTCACCAAAGGTCCTTTTAAATCAAAAAGTCACAAAATTAGTCCTTTGGTGCAAAGTTTCACAAAATTTCAAGTTTAGTCCCTGAAGTTTGGAAAATTGTCAAAAATGGTCCCTGGGATATTAAAATTTGAGAAAAATAAATTTTGGTCCTTGTGCTACTAATCTTTTGCAGGAATGGTCCTTGGGTGACAAGTTTGGTGAAATTACATGTTTGGTCCCTGGACTTTGCAACTTTGGCAGAAAATACCCCTGGAAATATAAAAGAGAAAAATTACATTTATGGTCCTCGGGGTATTCAAGAATGACTAGAATGGTCCCTTTGATAAACTTGGAAAATTGCCAAGACACCACCCTCAAAAATCTGTTATTTACACAATTGGTCCTTGTGGTGTCTTAGTAAAATAAACAAACGGACCCTTGTTATTTTATTAGCCCAAAGCCAAAAACTAAACACAACAAGCCCACCTCTTTTATTTTTACCCAAGCCCACTCCTGAGCCCAAAAATCCCAAAAAATCGTTTTAAATAATCCCTTGGTCAAACCGGTCAACTCCCCACCTTTTCCATCTCCTTCCCACCTCTAAAACCAGAATACCAGGTGGTATTCCCTCCCCCTCTTGCTCCACTTGAGCCTGCACCACCACCCTTATCCTCTCCCCTCACACAACCCAAGAACCTATCACCTCCACCCCCCTAGGGCTTATAACAGACCCAATTGGCACAAAACAGATTTCCCGCCAAAATTAGAGAGAGAGCAAAGGTGATCCATATATTTATTTTATTGCTGGGATTTGACAAGTGGGACCCACAAGACCAATTGGAGGCTATAAAGAGAAGATATGAGCAGGGAAGAAGGAGAATTAGAGTAGTTGTAGTATTAGGTAATTGTAGGTAATGTAATGTAGTAATTCAGTTGTAATTCCCAGTTTTTAAAGCTTGTAGTTCACATTTCCATTGTAACTTAACTTTTTATAATCTCAATTTCAAGTTTCATTACCATTCTCAGTTTATGCAAATTACTCTCATTTCAATAAATCTCAAAAAGTTTAATTGGTTGTTTCTGTTTGTTGTAATAGAATCATAGGGTCACATAAGCCCCTGGAAAGCTTTTTAAAGCTTTAGAAACTTTAAAAGTAAAGTTAGGATAATAAACCAAAAATACAAAAAAAAATTAGAATAAAATCAAGAAAAATAAAAAAAAAATAAAAAAAAGAAGAGAAGAAGGAAACTAGAAGAAGCAGAGCTGAATTGGATTGGTTTATGGTTATAAAGGTCTGTGGAAACCTATTTGGGGTGTTTCTTGTTCCTGGTTCACTTGGTTTTGGCAGATAAGCTTTGTAAGCTCCTTTTTAAATTTTAAGTATCTACTGTTTAAGTTATCAATTTCTGCTTATTTATGTTTAGTGTGCTTATTAGGTTTTATTAACTCAATTTGTAGCTTTCAATTGTGTACTAGTTAATTTAGAGTAATTAGTGTTCAAAGTTTCTTTTTCACTGCCATTTGTAGCATATTATATGAACTTTGTCATTTGTGGTTTAATTCTATAAATCTGTGCTCATTAAGGTTTATTGGTCATTACTAAGTTGATGCAAATTGAATTCAAGGTTCCATCCACCCATCTGTTGTGAAAATCAAAATCAGACCTACAATAGGGGGTGTTTGGTTCATCTTAGTTTGATATGTGGTAACTGTCATTTCAATAATCCCTTTGTACCAACAGTTTTATCATGTGAAATTAGGACTTTTGTACCAGGAAATAAGTAACATCTTCAAGCTAAAGTAAAAAATCACTCTTGAGTCTCACTTTTGAGTTAACTGTCAAAATATTTGATTCCACAAGCACTCAAATCATCTCATAGTAGGTCTAGGTTGTGAAATTTCAGTATATCTAGGTTTAATACAACTTTTATAATCAGTTAGATAGCTTAGAATCTCAATAAAGTCAAACCAAGTAGTTTAGGATAAAAGTCAGAATTTCAAGTACTCAGATTTTGCAAAACTTAGGGGATTTTTATAGATTTTTGTAGGGTGATTCAGACCATGAGCTTTTGAGGATTTGTAGCTCCCCACCTCAACTTTGAAGTCCCATAGTTGTATTATTTTTGCCATTTTTGTTGTGGGCCCCACAATCCTCCAAAGAGGACTGCAGGGCTGTTGGTTGCTCTGTGCAGCAGATACCACAGCCACCACACTACCTTTAGTGGTGGTTTGTGGCCACCACAGTGGCCCCCACACCCTAGAATTTGGTTCTCCCAACCCCCTCCTACCAGGCTCCCCCCTTTGACCTTTAGTTTGACTTTAGGATCCCTGGGACCCACCTTATTTAGCCCTTAGTTTCTGTCCCATTTTTCAGTTAAGATTTAGAAATCCAAGTGCTTATTTGTACCCATACAGCTTATTTGTGTTCATTTCTTGTTATTTATGGCTTATTTTAGCTTGTTTAACTTATTTGTATCTGTTTTCATCATTGTGGGACCCACACAAGCTCACTTGAGCTCATTTTCCTTTTCATTCAACCAAAGTCAACTGTGTGACTTTTTAGCTTAATCTCAGCTTATTTTCAAGTTGTAAAATAGTTGTTTTCACAAAAAGTAGTTGTTTTTAGGTATAAATCAAGTTTGAAAAAGAAAAATCCAAAAAAAGTTAATTTAATTTTAAGTGATAGTTTCTATTTAAAGTAATTTAATTTTAATTTTCATTTTTAAATTTTTGTTAAGCACTTGTCATTTTTATATTTTTATTAATTACCTTATATAGTAAAGTAATTTTAGTAAAATTTTCAGATTTTTATATTATCATTTAGTATTTATTAGATTTAATTTTAGTTTTATTAATTATTAATTAATATTAAATTTTAAATAGCATATTTAGTTTTTATAAAGTAAAACCTAGTTTTTATATTTTTCCTAGATTCTAAATGTTATAAAATAGTTTTATAAATTTTTCCATAATTTTCTAAGTTAATTTAGTATTAATAGTAATTTAAAATAGTTTAATTAGTTTAATTATGTTAAATAGTTTTTAATTAATAACAAAACTATAAAAAGACAAAAATATTTATTTTTATTTTTTATACTTTCATCAAGTTCTAATTTAAGTTTAGAAAATATTTTTGCTAATTTTTAGTTTAATTTATATCATTTGTCATTTTTAATTAATTTAAGTTAGGTTTTAATTTAGATTTTAAATAGTTTTATTAATTAAATAGTATTTAAATAATATTTTAATCACTTTTATAATTTCATTTTCATTTTCAATTTCTTTTTAAATTTTAAGTTTCAAAAAGTGTCAAAAGCACCCCCTGTAGTTTGTAATTCACCAAATCCCAGTTTTTCAGTCCGATTACGTAAATCTGAATTGTGAATACATGCATATATCTGGTATCCGATTTTTGTGAATATTATATCTGTGTACCAATACCAAAATAACAGTAGCAATATCAATTCCACATCATCTGGGCTACTGTCCTCAGTGCCACTCACTCATAAATGATTTCAGACGACACCATTTCAATCTCGTTGGGACTTTAACGACCCGGGGAAACACTATACTATCCATGGAGAATTGGCTTGATTAGTTTGACTTTTACGGTTGACCATTCACAAGTGGTTGACTAATAAAAGTTAACTAGTTTAGACCCAATCAGCAACTAAATAATCATCATCCACATTATCATCACTATCAATCCCAATATCCATATCCACATGCATATCAGCACAAGCACCTTCAGCATTCGTTGTTTCCTCCCCTGAGACTCTACTTTCATTCCTCACATGTTTGGGAGCATCCTCCAAACTAGTAGCCTTAGAAGAACTCACCCTGTGTGCTGTACCCACCTTCTTCAACCTTCTGAACTAAGCTTTTCTTTACCTCTTTCGACCTTCCAAATATCGAACTCTCAGCTTCAACCTTTTGATCTTTGCACCATTTTTTGTTAAGCGCTTTTGGAGGCCAAGAACATCCTCTTCTAACTTGGTTCAACAGGCCTTCAAATCCTGTATAAGTTTCATTCTGTTCTCACCAGTATCCATCAATTCATGTGTTTCAGAACTACCCTCATCACTTCTGGATGTGTTACCTACCCTGAGAGGTCAATCAACGGGTGTATACTCACTCTCATGTATGTTACCACTGGCCTGCTCCACACCCATGACATCCTCACCCTTTTTTGTGGAAGGTTCACCATATATGGAAAAAGTGGTGTAACCTTTCCTAAAAAAATCCTTGCCATTATTTTTCAGATTTGAAAATACTTTCTTTTGTAGTGAGTGGGCAGCATAAGTTCCTTTATGTCTTTTAAAGGTAGTCAACTGCTTTTGAATAATAAGTTTCAAAACCCTTGGATATAATAAAGAAGTACCATCATCAGCCAAGGTCTTCATCATACCCTCCAAAATCATTTTTGAAAAATTGAAAGGTTTTCCTTTAGCAAGGCATATCACTGCTGATGCCATGGTGGTACCAAACTCATTCCAACCTGTTGTTTTAGGACTGAAACAATGTAAGGGAGTACGAATCAAGAATTTCCACTGAGATGAGAAGAGACCTTTGTAAAATTTAAATTTATTATTCTTCTTCTCATACCCCATTTTTCAAACCTTTGAAAATTGCGGCATTTTCAAGACACACAATCACTTCATTATCTGGTAGGTTAAGAGATTCCCTAATAGATGACTCAGTTATGAGTATATCTTGGCCATCTACCTTAGCATTAATATGTTTTTCTTCATTAAAAGTTATGACCTTAGCAGTAGCCCAAAACTACTTAATAAAAGAAATGCATATAGGAGGATTCACAGTTAATGCATACCTAATAGGGGTAGCATTCAAGAAATCGATTATATGTGTGAATCCTTCAGAACCATCTGGTTTCTTGAAAAAAGCGACCATGTTGTGCTGTCAACAAATGTGCATTTTGATTCAATTGGCAACATCATCTTGAATTAAGGTTTTGTGATTTGGGGATTTTGAAAATGATTGATAAAAGATGTTAGTGCTTGTGATTATAGAGAAATTATATGTGTGTGAAACCGAATTATCGATTTGATTGGGGATTTAAACCGTTAAGTGTAAATGTTACCAATCCACCCCTTCACTCTCAGTTCTAGCAGTACAAACCCAGCTGAAATAACGCTTTCTTAATAGCAGATTTTTTTTTTTTTTTTTTTTTTTTTTTTAGTGCAAAGGGTGAATCATTATATTAATATCAACAAGTAATGAGAAAATTGAGCAATGACAAAAGTACGAGAATTAAGATTAAACATTTTCCAATTAAACTTGAAATGAAAAATTACAAAATAATGTATAAAACCAGTTGCAGTACCGTTTTCTTAGCAGCAAAATCTTTTTATACTGCAAAGTGTGAATCATTATATTAATATCAACAAGTAATGAGAAAATTCAGCAATGACAAAATATTGGAATTAAGATTAAACATTTTCCATTAAAACTTGAAATGAAAAATTACAAAATACTGGAAATAAAAGTTACACATTTTAAAAATCTACTAATCTAATTTTGGAGATTTCTCCGGGTCAAATGCCACATGTGCATCTTCGTAATCCAACCCATCAAACTCCACATCAGACAAATCATCATCATCCAATGTCTTGTACGCCTTGGATGTTGTTTGAGAGATGGTTTTTTTGTTGCTTTGTACTTCTTTTCATCATCAGCATGCTGTTTGATAGATTGTGTTTTTCCTGCTTTCTTTCTTTCAGCAGCCCACCAATTGTACCACGCATTTCCATCCAATTTAATTTTTTTTTACACTTTTTGCCGCTTTCTTTTTTGAAGCAGACCTGCTTGAACCTTCTCCTTCAACCCATTGTACTGATCTCTTGTTGTTTGCAGACATTGTTTATGAATACTTCCTGCAGGTTTTTGTTTAGAGATTTGATAAACTAGGATTTGTGATTTGAGATACACATGGAAACGAGTATAAAAAAGGGATATGGAAAAAACAAAATAAGTATGTTTAATGTAGGAAAGGATTGATGTTTCCCACAGGTGGCTTGAACCTTTTCAACATCTTCAGACCAATCATGATCCATTGGGATGAGCGTTTACCAGGGATCAATGCTTATAACTCTTGACAGAACTATATACATATTAGTCGCCAACAAAGACTAGCCATAATGGAACATGATTGACGTGAAGAAATCTGCAAAATTTCATGATTGACCTGATCCAAATATCCATTTGGAAAGTAGTCTGAACATGGATTTGATGCAAAAAAATTAAAAAATATATTAAAATTTTAAAAAATATAGTGTAAATGAAATAAAAGATAATGTTGCAATTCAGGGTGTGTTTGAAACAACCTTTGTTCTTGGAACTCCAATGGCCACATTACTTGGTGGATGGTTGGTTTTAGATCATAAAAAAGAATGGAATGCAATAAACCAACATACGTAACCCTTCTTAGTTCCCGCTACTGCTTGCTTTGTCGTTTCAACTCCCTTTAAGCAAAGAACTGCACCAGCCGCATTGCTAGATTGTTGAAAAAACAAAGTAAACAGTATGGGAACTTAGAATGGAAAGGTATGTTGAAATTCAAGACTCAAAGTAATACAAACAATCTACAAAAGTTGAGTAAAGAATAGAGTCTAAGTAGCATCACTCATCTTGAATGCGATAATGAAATAGTGTGGCCTGTCATGAACAATACACACTTTATCATTATCGCATTGAAGACGTCTCAATTATCAGACCAGATCCATCTAACATTCCAGAAAGGTTCCATTGCTTTGTTTTTTGGACACTGTCTAATAAAGGTAGTGTGCTTGATCTTGATCACGCTTTGGCACTTTCAAAAATGTATCTTATTGAAAGAGCCAAAACTGGTGATCAAGATCAACCACACAAACGGTAGTAGACGTTTTCCAAATTAAGCAAGGGAACCAATCTACAACGTTAGATAGATCTTGCCTTATAATTGAGCTTTAAGTTATAAGAAAACAGATTCTTACTATCATTTATATTGCTCCCTTAGATGTGACGAACATACATATTAATTATGTAGATTCTACGACATTAGAGAGCTAATCGTGCATGAATGACAACTTGAACATATACTTGATAATTGTTTCTGTATTTTGGCAAAGAGCAAAGATGAATCAGTGATGGATGAAACACCAGAACAAGTTTATGTTCATACTTGAAAGTGGTGGTTTTTCATCCATCACTGATACTTCTTCCATCTTTGATACTTGGCTGTTTTAGCCTAAATATTCGCACACACATCCGTCACTTTTTTTTTCCTTATTCTCTCAATACAAATGCAACATAATTCTTATATCAAAAATACATCATACATATATATAAAGCAAACAGAGTGATACAAACAATCTACAAATGTTGAGTAAAGAATAGAGTCTAAGTAACATCACTCAACTTGAATGTGATAATGAAGGAGTGTGGCCTGTCATGAACAATACACACTATATCATTATCGCATTGAAGACGTCTCAATGATTAGGCCAGATCTATCTAACGATGTAGATGGGTTCCATTGCTTTAATTGGACCCCGTTTTCTAATGATGTTTAATCTTGATTAATGAAAGAACCATTAAACATCGTTAGAAAATGAGGTCCAATTAAAGCGATGGAACCCATCTACATCGTTAGATAGATCTTCCCTAATAATTGAGCTTTAAGTTCTTAGCAACCAAATTCTTACTATCATTTATATTGCTCACTTAAATGTGACGAACATACATATTAGTTATGTAGGTCCTACGACATTAGAGAGCTAATCATGAATCAATGAAATCATATTAAATTTATATCAACAATGCATTGAAAATATTTTCATTGTAACTAAATACATGAAAAAACTCTTTAAGTTCTTGATATGTTTATTGTACTTCAACCTAATCCTAAGATAAAATAAGCTAATCCAAGCAAACCTTAATATCTCTTTTGCTCTAATTATTCGCAAAAACAACACATTATGTTCTTCCTTATTTTATCAATACAAATTATACTTGATAATTATTTCTGTATTTTGACAAAGAGCAAAGATGAATCAATAATGGATGGACAACACCAGAACAAGTTTATGTTCATACTTGAAAGTGGTGTCTGTCCAGCCATCATTGATACTTCTTCCATCTTTGAAACTTGGATGTTTTAGCCTAAATATTCGCACACACATCCACCACTTTTCTTCCTTATTCTCTTAATACAAATGCAACATAATTCTTATAATAGATAGTCAACCTAATCCTAAGATAAAATAAGCTAATCCAAGCAAACCTTAATATCTCTTTTGCTCTAATTATTCGCAAAAACAACATAGCATGTTCTTCCTTATTTTATCAATACAAATGCAACACAATTCTTATAACAGATAATCAACCTAAGCCTAAGAATAAATAGCTCTAAGGGGGTATTTGGATTATATTCATTTGTGATCTTATCAGCTTTTTGAGATTTGGGATCAAAACCTAGATCAGAGTGAGTTGTAACTTTGAGTGTGAGAGAGAAAGAGAGGATTATGGAAATGTGTGAAGTGTGTTTGATAAGTTTGTATAATATATATATATATATATATATATATATATATATATATATATATATATATATATATATATATATATATATATTACTGTAAAAGTTTAAATGAAGTGTGTTTGATACTCTTGGTAGGGGTGTTCACGGGGCGGTTCGGTTCGGTTCGGTTAGTTGGAAGATTTTAACTATCCATCGCGGGGAGGGTAATTTATTTATATTATATACGGTTAGGTTCGGTTAACCATGGATATCTAAAAGTAAAAACTGAAACCGAATGCTTGGTTTGTCAGTTTCTCAGGTTTTTTGAACACCCCTAATGCTTGGTAGGGGGTTATAGGGGGTGAAGAATGGGAAAGGTAGTGAAAAAATATGCTTGGCAAAGCATAATGCAATAACCCATTACCCAATAATGGGTAGTGGATCATTACCCAATAAATTGGGGGGATTGATCTTCTTTACATTTCCCTTTCCCGACCATTAGCTTACACTTTATATTTCCCTTTCCCTTTCCCTTTCCCAAGTTTGAACCAAGCGCACCCGGCCTTTAGTGTATTTTGTATTTAAAAAGTCGCCCATGTGAATTAGCCATTATCACCGGTCATGCATGGTTTCCATTACACTATAAGCGACTACAACCAAATGCACATGACCCATGACCCATGTTAATTACCCATTATATTGTCGATCACCAGGAATGTATTGGTTGATAACATGACACTATAAGCCACTACAACCCAATATACATGACCCATTATCCATGTTAATTACCAATTGTCAACAGTCATGGATGTGTCGTAACATGACACTCTAAGCAACTATCCACCCAATGCATATGACCCATATGATCGATGTCAAATACCCATTAATTAATGAATGTGACCAGTGATAACCTAATGCACATGACCCATGACCCATGTAAATTAGCCATTATCACCGGTCATGCATGGTTTCCATTACACTAAAAGCCACTATAACCCAATGCACATGACCCATGTTAATTACCATTTGTCAACAGTCATGGATGTGTCGTAACATGACACTCTAAGCAACTATCCACCTAATGCATATGACCCATATGATCGATGTCAAATACCCATTAATTAATGAATGTGACCAGTGATAACCTAATGCACATGACCCATGACCCATGTGAATTAGCCATTATCACCGGTCATGCATGGTTTCCATTACACTAAAAGCTACTATAACCTAATGCACATGACCCATGACCCATGACCCATGTTAATTACCAATTGTCAACAGTCATGGATGTGTCGTAACATGACACTCTAAGCAACTATCCACCCAATGCATATGACCCATATGATTGATGTCAAATACCCATTAATTAATGAATGTGACCAGTGATAACCTAATGGACATGACCCATGACCCATGTGAATTAGCCATTATCACTGGTCATGCATGGGTTGCACCGGCTTGGTAAGTGTATACCATTTGTCACAAACACTAAGAAGCAAGTATCCAGGGACCTCCCGATCATATGCTATCCGGGATCGAGAAAGTTTGAACTCAGATTGAGCTTGACTTGAAAAGCTCGATTTATCTGTAAAGATGTGTTTTATTACAAAAATTAAATTTGAAATATAACCTAAGAATTGAATTTGGTTCGACTTCAGCTCGAAAAGCTTGATACATTCATAAATAAGTATTTACACTTAGTACACTTACATATTATAAAAAAAGCACATGTTTTATATCACTTACAAGCTCGAGAACTCAACAATAACTCGAGTCGAACTTATATAAGGTTGAGCTCAACTCATTAAACATTTTGAGCTCATTTGATAGTCTTTCAATCTCCAAATTTTTAATATAGCGCTCAAGATCCCGCCCCTTAATTTTCCCCAAAATTTCAATCTCCCGCTCCGCTCATATGGCGCCCCTTTTTCACCAAAAATCAAAACATTAACACTACTAGCTTAGTCAGATCTATCTTCTCTCTATTCATCTATTCTCCTTCTCTCTAGAACCGACGCACACCACAGCCACACTTCACCGCCTTATCTCGCCGTGGTTCCACCAACCATCGCTCCTCCACGCCATCACCGTTATCAAGACAAGGGAACTGTATGGGAGACTTTGTTTGCTTCGGTTGTTTGGTTCGATATAACCACCACATCCTTCACCATCACAGTCGAGCCACCATCACCCTCATCTCACCTATCCTACTCTGTTCATGGGTATGCTCAAACATACATTTTATTTATATTTTCTTAAATGTGTAATCGAATATAAAATGATTTATATTGATTTTCTTGGATTAAAACTAGCCTAAAACATGCATCTGATTATAAATTCGTGTGGTGATAATCGTTGCAGGTAGACTTATTAAGACGAAATAGTTTTCCTGTTTATTGGAATGGAGACAATCGACGTGTTCTAAGAGGCCACTGTTTTGCTTGTAAAGGGAGTCTTGATTGGTTTCCACTCCGGGAGGATGTTTCTGAACAGTTGGAGTTTGCTTATCGCAGTCGCGTAAGTGATCTATCAAAAGATTAACATAACATCTATTATATAGGAAATTAACTCAAATATGGTTGCTTTTTGTCAAACTGTTTCATTTGTACCAGATGTGAGTGATTTGCTTGCTTGGTAATGTGTTTGACATTTATTCATTCCAGGTAATTTGGCACGACAGAACACTTCAACCATCTGGATTTTTGTTGCCCGAGTTGATATGCAAGGGGCTACCCCGGTATGTTGGTTTTTGATGCTAAACTTATATTTGGGACATCTAATTTTGTCGTCTTTTATGTTAGCATTAAGCACGTTACTTGTTTCTTGCAGGGGCTACATCCTGTTTTCACGGGTGAGGATGATACATGGGATGCCTGGCTAAAAATTCCCTCATCTCGATTTTCTGGCACACTTCATTTTCGGGGGACTGGAATTAAATTAAGGCATGGGTATGCTCCATCTCAGTCACCAAAAGCCAACCCATGTAGTATATTTTTACGGTTTCATGGTTGGCAGATCTTATATTATATTATGCAGCATTATTAGTGCCTTGGTTTCTTACAGTTCATAGCATCTGTTTATAGGATGACTTGCTTTTCAGCATATAGACTAAGAAATGGACGATTATTTTTCATAGGTAAAACTAATGGCGTAGTGTATTGTGGATCAAAGGAAGGGAAAACAAAGACGGAGAATCTCCAGATGCTGAGATTAGTTAATTGGCAGATAAACTTGTAAATTTTACTTCAAATTCTATTATCATGCTTATATACCTGTAGCATTGACTGTGTACATACCAACATTTCCAATATTTTTTTTGCAGAAAGAAGCTGATGAAAAGATCAAGTAAGTAACCTTGAATGTTGATGATGGCAATGATGCAGTTGTATATATATTTGGTTCATTTATATACATTCGAGTTTTATTCAATTTGAAATACAATTGTGCATATATTTGCTTCATTTGTATACATTCTGTTTTATACATATACTAGCAGTTGTAACTCTGCTACAGCAGTACGAACGTAGTACTAGCAGTACTAACATTATTGGTCACTCTTTGTTTAATTCGATGTGTGACTAAATATTACAAAATGCCACACAAACTAAAAATTCATGTGACCATTGGATGAACATTAGTCACACAAAACACACATGTCTGCACTTTAAACATCATATGGTCACACTTATTAACACTTTTGGCCGCTGTTTGCTTAATTGTATGTGACGAAATACCCAAAACAAAGATGCTTTGTGTGACTAAATATTACAAAAGGCCACACAAACATAAAATTAATGTGGCCATTGGATGATCAATAGTCACACAAAATACACATTTCTTCCTTTTAAACATCATATGTCACACTTATTAACACTTTTGGCCACTGTTTGCTTAATTGTATGTGACTAAATACCCAAAACAAAGATGCTTTGTGTGACTAAATATTACAAAAAGCCACACAAACATAAAATTAATGTGGCCATTGGATGATCAATAGTCACACAAAATACATATTTCTTCACTTTAAAGAGCATATGGTCACACTTATTAACACTTTTGGTCACTTGATGCTTAATTGTATGTGACTAAATACCCAAAACAAAGATGCTTTGTGTGACTAAATATTACAAAAGGCCAGACAAACTAAAAATTCATGTGACCGTGGGATGAACAATAGTCACACAAAATACATATTTGTTCACTTTAAAGAGCATATGGTCACACTTATTAACACTTTTGGCCACTTTGTTTTAAATTGTATGTGACTAACTCCAAAAAAGCAACACACATTGTGTGACTAAATCATCACAAATGTCACATTTATTGTATATTCATGTGGCCACAGGATAGGAAATAGTCACACAAAATACACATTTACTAGAAAGAATCATCTCAAATGTCACATATATTATATATTTATGTAGCCAAAGGTTGAAACGTAGTTATTCTCAAAAAAACATTCGCGTGACTATAAAGTGTTTACGGTCACTGATAATGACTAATCCAACAAAACTTGTGCCTAATTTTTCACACATATTCGGGGTTTTGGTCACTCTTTTTCGATGGAAAAGGCCACAAACTCAACAATGTGACCACATGCCACCTATGGTAGCAGGACCTATGGTGACACACAACGAAAAAAATGTGTGTGACTATATGCATATCGTCACACATTTTTAGCGTGACCAATACAACTTTTTGTATCAGTGTATTGTGTTGTAGTGGAAGATTATAACAGTATGTACTTGTTCTAAAGTTTATCTACCGGTTATGTAATAATTTACTAGGGTCAATGGTTGCATAACCTTTTATTTAATCTAATGGAAGCCAAAAAACTAGGCAATTTTGGGATGTGTGTTGGTAACCCAACCGTTTAGAATTTATTACCCAAACACGCCTAAAACACATTTTCATATGTAATTATGCCGCCTATTTATATGATATAACCCAAGTAACTTCCTCATTCTTCCATTAACAAAATCACACGAACAGAAGTTGTAGAAAATGGTATAAAAATGTCTCATTTTGTGCGTCTTGAGGAACTAGCGACGGCTGCTAAGACAACTGAGTTACCATTTGAAATGACTGTTTATTTTGATAGGGAGACATAGCGGGATATGAAGTATGCGAAAGATCTGACAAAGGCATATGAAGAGTTGCTTGATATTGTTAATCAAAGGAGCAACAAGTACATACATGAAATGGAACTTGTACATCCCTCGGTGCAGATGTTCAAGTGTTTGGAGTATTTTAAGATGCTTCAAAAGTCCGACGTTATTGAGCTTTTGGAATTGAAGAAGAAGATTGCCGAAGCGAAGCTGAAAGTTGTTAACAAGCACACATTTGTTAAAGGACTTTAGGTATGTGATTGGGTCATTGGGATATAGTAACCATGATGTATTTAGTTGTTGAAGTATAATGTTTTTGCAAAAGGATCAAGGAAGAATTATGTTATGTTGCTTTGTTAATTATGTTATCTAGTTTAATGTAAGCCAACAAACTAGGCAATTTTGATTAATTGTGTGCAACAGGTATGTTGATTTGCAAAAGTCAAGCATTATTTTCAATTTGGTCAATTCTGGGTAATTTTGTGCATGTACATTCATGTGCAAAAGTCAAAGTTGATTGTCATTTGCAAAAATCAAAGAGGATCCAAGTGAATTTGGGCGATTCTGGGTAATTTGGGCGATTCTGCAAAAGTCAAAGTTGATTGTGCATGTATATTCATGTGCAAAAGTGATGAGGCGAAAAATGATCCGTTTTTAGGGGGTCATTTAAGCCCGAATTCGAATTTATTTGATCAAATATTGCCCTAAATCGTTCCTTTTGTGATTTTAGGTACTTTGGGAGAGAAATCTGGAAAAGGAAGCAATTCGGACGTTTTTGGAGCATAAAAGTGAAGAAAACGCCAAAGCCTTAATTTTCCATGCTGGGAACAGTAGGTGACGGCATCAAGAGTAACATCGTGACGGCGTCAAGAGCAAAATTCCATGACGATCCAGTAGAGATTTGACGGCGTCACGAAGGTAGGGCGTCAAGAGTTAAAGTCATGACGGCCTGGAAATGATTAAGTCTTCACGGCGTCAAATGTAGATCAAGGCAGTCCGAGAATAGTTTTGGCGGCGAGGTGACGGCGTCACAAGCTTGGTCTTGACGCCGTCAGACCCCTTTTCCTATATATAGTTTTCTAATTTTCACATTTAAAAGTGAGAAGTTTTGGAGAAACCCTAAGTACGATTTTGGTGCGAATTTTACAGGTTTTTCAAGGGTTCGAAGCCCTTGATACCTTTCATGTGTAATTGAGATAAGTGTTCTTTTAATTCAATCAATATGTCTATCTGTTGGTTGTCTATATCTTGTTCTTGTCTTAATTCCATCATGCTAGGCTAGATCTATCTTGTGTTTGCTTGGATCTAATGAAACCTAGATGTTAATTATGTGTTGATTACTTGTTTATACTTGTCTTGGATGAATGATTTATATGTTAGGCTTAAGAAAACTGGCTGATCTCCAATTGGTAACATGCTTGAACGTCTTAAGAAACATGAACCGACGCGCACTAGGTCTTTATTGGTTGTATTTAATGCATGAGCCACTGTTTAAAATCCCTATAGTTGTGCTGGGCATGGTGTAGGAGGAGATAAGAGCTCATAGAATTGGGGAGTTAAGTGTGCCACCCCATGAATGGTATTAAGGAATACGATCCGTCATCCATGCAATTATAACAAGTAATTAACGTGTAAAAGATGTCTAGGGAGTAGTGAAATCTAAGTAAACACATTTTCTCCACTTATTGCTCACAACTTTAGTAAACTTTAGTTTATTTTCATTTCTAGTATTTTATTTCGATTGCATCTTTAGTATTGGGTTAGTTGATTAGCAACTAATTCCGCCCAAATCCTTCAAACCCGAGATTTTTAATTGCTTTCTATAAAATATAAAAACACAAAAATAATCATCCCTCACCTTTAGAACTAGTATTTAGGTTTTCTAATCCTAGCGACACTATTCCTAAGCTGAACGATCAATCCCCCGGTACTTGTCACTATACTATACTACAACGATCAGGTACACTACCTGGTGGGGGTTGTAAGCTTCTCGAGATCCCTCGAGAGGTAAAGCCTGTTGCGATTCCCACGCATCAAGTTTTTGGCGCCGCAGCCCGGGGAATAGTTATTGTCTAGGTTAGAATTTCTTTTTATTAGGTCTACTTGCTAGATTCCCTTCTAGTAAGATTTTATTTTTATTTTTAGGTTTTCTTTAGTCTATCTTTTTCTTTGTGCCTTTGTTAGTAAACTAAGTTCATTGACTATTCCGTTTGCCATTATGGAGAACGCGAATCCACCAAGTCCGACACTAGAGTTTTACCAGAAAAAATATAATTACACTAGTTTGGATATTACAAGATGGAGGAACGAAATAAGGAGGACATGATCTTATATTGATTTTATTGAGTATCTTGAGAATAGAGACCAAGTACATAAGACTTTTAAAGAATTCACCTTAGGAGCTCCATCAACCCCTCAAAATGCCTCACTTAGTGAAACCTATGCACCATATGAGCCTTCACCTAGGATAGTTTCGTATGAGCCACCAAGCTGCATGTCCTGGTTAGGCCCTAACATAATACAGGATGAACACATAGGTGACCTTGATGTGATGGAGGATGTGGCCGAAAATGATCACATTGATCAAAAAGACCTAGATTTTATGATCAATGATGATCAATCTCAAGAAACACATGATGAATCTTTTGGGCAATTTGTATATAGCAGTCAGAATATTGAGTATGATCCGTATGATTCGGACATAGAAGTTGAGATGCCTAGAGAAGTACGTGAGATACTTGGGAAAATGTTAGGGTTAGATTATAATGAAACACATGTTGAGGATATAGGTGATCTTGACACAAGGAAGGATGAGGTAAATAACACAAACCTACAAAGTACCCCACAACTCCCATCATCACTTGAGGGACACACACCGCCCGTGACTTATCCGGAAGAAGTAGAAGAGACTATAGGAGCCCTGATAGAGGTAGAGCCCTTGGACCAAACACAACTAGAGGATATAGGTTTGAATACTTATAATGATAATCTTACTCTTAGTTCTAGGGAAGTTCCTAATTTTGATGAACCGGAGCCTCAACCGAAACCGTTACCTAATCTTCCATCTTTGGATGAAAATTTAGGAATTCAAATAGGTTCCGATCCATCCATCAAACCATATAGTCCGGGTAGTCTTAGGACAAAGGAAGTGGACTCTAAGCCTTGTAGAGAGGAAGCCAATATAGGAGTGGAAAATGACCTTACATGCTTACATCACCCATTTATGATTGATCACAAGAAACATTATGGGTTTAAACCGGGTTTATTAGGTCAAGATGGATTCCCAACTAGGAATATCTTGAAGTTGATTGAAAATGATCCCTTTCTAGGAGAAAATCTTAATCCACCCATTAACCCGATTGAATTAGGTAAGGTTATGATGATAGGAGCACACCCCTTTGAGCATATAATTCATCCACCACACTTTACTCACGTGGCATATTTCCACCCTAAGGGTGTGTATCGCTACTATCACCCGCACTTAATCCTAAGTGTAGGAAAAACCTCACCTTTATCCGTGAAATAAGGGTAGAGTCAGGCTCATGACTCGAACAAAAACAAGCGCTTATTGGGAGGCAACCCAAGCTTTATTTATTTGTGTGTTTTTATTTGTTTGTCTGTTTGTTTGTTTGATTTTATTTGTTTCCGTATGCATATTTTATTTTTATTGTTTGTGGCTCATGTTTCAAAGTAAATTGTGAAAATGCTTTATTTTGTTTTTAACTTCGTCTTAATTGCATATAAAGGTATTTTGCAAAAGACAAGTGTAAGGGAGATCCAAATTTGTTTATAAGAACGAAATTGAGCATGAACCACAACAATATTAAAAGGACATGTGTATTAGTACTTGTTAGAGTCAAATGCTTGTATTGAGTCATAATGAAGTTTTGCAGGATTTTCCAGGAAGTAGGACCAAGTTTTTCAAGAAATTTTCTGGAAACTTAACATAAGAATTTCTGCAGGTCACTTCTGACGGCGTCACGAGTTAACTCTTGACGGCGTCAAGTGTAAAAATCTGGAAATTTTACCAGTTTTGTTTTTCTAACGGAGTCTTATGGTTTTTGTGAATTATTAAGTTTTATAATCTCCAGGAGATCTGCAAACTTCATTCCACAAGCATTATATCTTATCTTGTTTTATAGGATTTAGTAACTTATATAGGATGCCGCCGATTTTACGCGAGGTTGTCTTGTCTATTTTATCAGGTTTTTACAGGTTATGTATGACCAGAAGATGATTTATATTCTGGAAGGGAAGCTTTGATTGTTCATTTTCTTGGAGGAAGATTTAACCTCGCCAACTTATTATCCATACTGAGCGAATCAGGGGAGTATTTGATTTCATTCTCTTTACTTTTTCACTTTTACATTCTTTACTTGAACATTGGGGACAATGTTCATCTTAAGTGTAAGAGGAGGGTAAAAAGATGATACCTTACATATGCACTTTCGCTTGAGTTTGTTTTGTTTAATGGTAGATGTGTAATAAAACTATGAGAAATACTTGTTAGTGCAATTTTAGCGCCAAATTTAAAATTTTTTACAACATTTAGGAGTGAAACTTTAGCCATAGCAAGCGTCTCATGGATAGGAGATTGTATGACTAGCACATAACCGTATATTCAGAAAAATTTTCCAGCCAAATATGTGAGGTTCGCCTTTAGATTTGATAGGAAAATCATTCATTATTAGTGCTTATGAGTGTACCGGTAGCATTTAGATTCTAGAACTTGCGTTAGTGATGCATCCCGAGACCGCTAGTGAGACTACATTCGTGTAGTAGGATTTACTACATGATAAGAGGCATTAGGATTACCCTTGTGTTAAACCCGTATTATAATTACTTGACCATTTAAGTCATATTACTTGGCTAGTTAAGTCAACTAATTTTTCCCACACCCTTAGCGTTGTACTCATTTTTAGTACACGAAACCCCTAGTACACCCCTCTGAGCCTATCTTTTCGTTTCTAACTTTAAGCATTTTACTTAAAGGAAGAATTTGTTACACCCCACTTAAATGTACAACCAAATCGCCTTAGCCTTCCGTGTATGCGCTCATTTTTAGTGCATTATTGTTATTTGTTAAACCCTAAGTTAACTATCTAATTGATTACATGGTTGCTAAGTCGAGTCATATCTTTGTACATATTGTTTTGGGACGATTGAGACTCATGGGTAAGTACTTATTTTATGGAGTAATGGGGAAGAACATCATTTATTACCCCATATGTACGTTAATCTTAAAAGTGCTCCAAGTGTTTTGATTTTCTTAATTCGAGTCATTAGATTAGTTTAATGTAAAGTATGTAAAAATTCAAGTGTAAGGGGAATGTTCATTCCCTATGATGTATTATTTTGGATGGTAGGGTAAGAGTGTATGCAAAAAAAAAAAAAAAAAAAAAAAAAAAAAAAAATCAAGAAAAAAATCGAAAAAATCAAGAAAAAGAAAAAAAATAGAAAAAAGAAAAAGAGAAAAAAAATACGGACTGCCATCCCTTTTTATTCTATGTTCATTTTATGTTTTTGTTATTTTTCATTTATTAGCTTAAGTCGAGTCTAGTCTTGGCTTAGGAACGCCATACTGTACATGTAATTAACCAAGATTGTTAACTCGCCACCAGTAAAACTTCCTTTATCCAACAAAACCGTGTATTTCATATCCCTACACCTAACGTTACAACCCTTTAAAAGACCTCTTTGATAGTTTATCCTAGGTGCTTACGCCATGTGGTGGAGGTTTGATCCTTTCCCAAGCCTATGGTAATCTATTTTGCTATGACAGGTAGTGAGAGATATCTTCCGTTTCCATATTGTAATTTACACTTTATTACACCCGAGAGATGTAAGTATCTAAATACTATTTGTGAGGTGCTAGTGTATGACCTCCGTGCTTGTCTATTGGTCTTTAGTGGAACGATTATTTGTTGTAATTACTTTTATATTAGTGTTAAATGACCCCTAACTTGTATTTTGACTAGAATAAAAGTGCATTTGCTTGAG
Source organism: Artemisia argyi (assembly GCA_030686995.1). NCBI lineage: Eukaryota > Viridiplantae > Streptophyta > Magnoliopsida > Asterales > Asteraceae > Artemisia > Artemisia argyi. The sequence continues at coordinate 131,169,581 of CM060676.1, forward strand.
GACAAGCAAATCTCAAGTGTAAGGGTATATGATGAGGCAAAAAATGATCCGTTTTTAGGGGGTCATTTAAGCCCGAATTCGAATTTATTTGATCAAATATTGCCCTAAATCGTTCCTTTTGTGATTTTAGGTACTTTGGGAGGGAAATCTGGAAAAGGAAGCAATTCGGATGTTTTTGGAGCATAAAAGTGAAGAAAACGCCAAAGCCTTAATTTTCCATGCTGGGAACAGTAGGTGACGGCGTCAAGAGTAACATCGTGACGGCGTCAAGAGCAAAATTCCATGACGATCCAGTAGAGATTTGACAGCGTCACGAAGGTAGGGCGTCAAGAGTTAAAGTCATGACGGCCTGAAAATGATTAAGTCTTGACGGCGTCAAATGTAGATCAAGGCAGTCCGAGAATAGTTTTGGCGGCGAGGTGACGGCGTCACAAGCTTGGTCTTGACGCCGTCAGACCCCTTTTCCTATATATAGTTTTCTAATTTTCACATTTAAAAGAGAGAAGTTTTGGAGAAACCCTAAGTACGATTTTGGTGCGAATTTTACAGGTTTTTCAAGGGTTCCAAGCCCTTGATACCTTTCATGTGTAATTGAGATAAGTGTTCTTTTAATTCAATCAATATGTCTATGTGTTGGTTGTCTATATCTTGTTCTTGTCTTAATTCCATCATGCTAGGCTAGATCTATCTTGTGTTTGCTTGGATCTAATGAAACCTAGATGTTAATTATGTGTTGATTACTTGTTTATACTTGTCTTGGATGAATGATTTATATGTTAAGCTTAAGAAAACTGGCAGATCTCTAATTGGTAACATGCTTGAACGTCTTAAGAAACATGAACCGACGCGCACTAGGTCTTTATTGGTTGTATTTAATGCATGAGCCACTGTTTACAATCCCTATAGTTGTGCTGGGCATGGTGTAGGAGGAGATAAGAGCTCATAGAATTGGGGAGTTAAGTGTGCCACCCCATGAATGGTATTAAGGAATACGATCCGTCATCCATGCAATTATAACAAGTAATTAACGTGTAAAAGATGTCTAGGGAGTAATGAAATCTAAGTAAACACATTTTCTCCACTTATTGCTCACAACTTTAGTATAATTTAGTTTATTTTCATTTCTAGTATTTTATTTCGATTGCATCTTTAGTATTGGGTTAGTTGATTAGCAACTAATTCCGCCCAAATCCTTCAAACCCGAGATTTTTAATTGCTTTCTATAAAATATAAAAACACAAAAATAATCATCCCTCACCTTTAGAACTAGTATTTAGGTTTTCTAATCCTAGCGACACTATTCCTAAGCTGAACGATCAATCCCCCGGTACTTGTCACTATACTATACTACAACGATCAGGTACACTGCCTGGTGGGGGTTGTAAGCTTCTCGAGATCCCTCGAGAGGTAAAGCCTGTTGCGATTCCCACGCATCAAAAAGTCAAACTTGGTTGTCAATTTGGGTAATTTTGGATAGTTTTCTGCATGTACATTAATTTTGTGCCGTTTTCGGTAATTACTTCCAAAAGATAACGAGTAGCCAAAACAAAATATCAAGATCAGTTAAATTTAAAACCATCCACTTAACCATTCACCATAAGATCGGGTACATGAGCCACTACAAACAAAAGACAAACATTAAACAAAGAAACTAGCTTAACTGGCACAAAATGGCCACGCACCATCCTCAAAATAAACACCCTCCAACAACGACGACACAAACCCATTGCCTTCATCTGGAACAATCACATTTCCGGCATCATCCATAGCTGGAGGCGGCAGCAGGCCCTGGGTAGGTGGCAGGAGGCTCTGGGGAAGCGGAAGCAGGCTCTGGAGAGGCGGCATCAAACTATGGTACTCCTGGAACTCCTGTTGATCAAAAGTGGTAACATAAGCCGAAGTGGTGGTGGGGTTCATGGGCTTTTTCCTTTTTGTGTTTTTTCGACTACCACCTCCAACAGGGATGTTCCGGAGAACACCACCATGAGTCCAGTGCCTACGGAAGCTACGACAAAAGTGACGAGGCTGTGATACGGTGTAGTTGTTGTAGTAGCAGAATTTAATGTCATGTGAACTACAACGTGGACATTGACGTCCTTCAAAGATTTGTTTTATGGTTGTGGTGACCAACGTTGATGTTTTAACGTGTGTGTTGGTGGTGGTGGTGGTGGTGGTTGTGGTGATGTTGGTGGTGGTTGTGGTGATGGTGGTGGTTATTACTGTGGTGTTTGGTGATGATTCCATTTTCTGCAAACCGTGTCTTTTTTACTGTTACCTCGAGTCGTGTTTTGCAAGCGTGGGTTGTAGGGGGTTTATGGGGTTAAAAGTTATAATTTACTTTGCAAATTTAGCCATTGAGGTAATGTCGCATTGATTCCCAAACACAGAGGTTATTATGGCGGCAACTGATTAAATATGAACAGTAAAATGACAATACTACCCTCAATGACGTAGCACTTAACGAAGAAAGTAACGGAAAAACGCTCTCGGTGGCTATTTTGCACTTTTACGAAACGTTAATGGCAATTTTGCACGCCTTTATGACTCGGTCCTATTTTTGCGATTTTGTGATACTTTAGTGATCATTTTTGTAATTTACCCTTATTTAGCAATATGCTATTAACATTTTTCATAAAGAGCAATGCTAAATCTTTTTACGATAAATATAAAAAAAATAGAGCAAAGCTATATAATTACTTTTAATTTTGGATTTATTAGTATCTAGCTAGTGGTAGTTTGTTTTTTTTAAGAATATGAGGATTACCATTTTGTGAGTAGTAAATTTTATTAATCAAAAAAATTCTAAATTTTATTATTAAGACAGGCCACAAGTACCATTGAGAATCAATATACATTTAAAAATAATTAGCAGGGTACCTGCGCGATGCGGCGGCGGGTACCCCGTGACTATATTTTACGGCGAGCAAATGTTGTTCGGTTCTATGTTTTTTTTTAAAACAATAAGTGAACAAATAAATGATAATTTAAATTAAAATTTGCGAGTCATGCAACCAACCAATCATCTCGACTCGTGAAGTCAAATAAATACGTGAACTCGTGATTTATCAAACCAGCCAAGTGACCAAAACTTCTCAATATCATGAAGCATGAGGATCTCGTGAAGAAACGTGATCTCGAAAAATAACTTCCAACCGATCAAATAGAACAAACTTATCCAAAAAAAATTGTCAAACCCCATAAAAAAACTTATTAAGTCCATGTCCAAGTCCAAAATTTATGTCAAAATTTATAGCCAAAAACAACCCTATACCATAAAATAAATTTAGTTTAACCATAAACTAACCATATTTTCGGTATAGTCCGGTAAATAACCCAAACCAAGCATCAAACCAACAATAATAATAGCTAATTTTCGGATTTTAAGGCCCAAATTTTTGGTTAAGTTTATAGTCCTAAATTTTGGCTTAAAGAATGCCACCAACCCAAATTAACAACCCTACTTTTTAAGTATAATAATACCAAGAGGCAAGAAACAACCAACCGTAATCACTTTTCAAACAATTACACGCCCCATCTCTTTTCATTTCACCATTTGCAGTCAATACTTCCATCCTTATATCTCCATACATCACAAACATTCTTCTTCTCTTTTTGCTTAGTTCAAACTCAAACCCATGACTAAATCACCATCTTTAATTCTTTCTGTCAAAGATAACCGAGCACTCAAACACACTCTATGACTTTTCTGCTCGTTAGTAGCATCCACGGATTTCAGCATCAAGATCTTTGTAACAAACAAAGGTCTCGGGTAGATCAGTGGAGGTTTTGATGTTTTGTTTCTTTTTAAGACCAGTGATGCTTTTAAAGAAAAGTAGGGATTTGGTTTTGTTACATAAAATAAAATAAATAAATATTTATGCATATAAAGATCAAAACCAAAAATCAAATAAATAAATATATATACATATATATATATATATATATATATATATATATATATATATATATATATATATATATATATATATATATATATATATATATATATATATATATATATATACACACACATTAATTATTTTTTTATGTTGTGAAGCTTTTGTTATTTAAGACTGTGAAATGAGGAGTGAATTATGTAGTTTGATTTTGTTGTTGGTTGTTGACAATTAATTTGATTTGACTTTTTCAGTTTTTGATTGACTTTCTTGTATTTTTCGAGGAGATCCAAAAATTTGTTTGTTTGATAGAATTTGAAGCTATGAAAGAGGACGGACACCTTTAAACAAGTTCGAGACATAGCAGCCTAGCAGATGCACCATCTTGAATTTTTTGTGTCTGTCATAATTTTTTTTTCTTTTACATACTTGTGCATTGTGTTTTATAACTTGTATTAATATGTGATGGGGTGTATTAATTTTAAGAGATGTAAGAGATGTGTGGTCCTTAAAGGAGGTCGACAGAATTGCTGTACATGTACAAATACTCGTGCTTTAAATTCTTGTGCATTGTGTTTTATAACTTATATTAATATGTGATGGGGTGTATTAATTGTAAGAGATGTAGGAGATGTGTGGTCCTTAAAATATTGTGATTTAAATACTTGTTTTTTGTGTTTGATAACTTGTATTTTACTTAATAATCTAAATATTGAAATCTTAAAAATTAAATAGGAGAAAAGGTGCAAAATGTATTATAAGTAGTATAGATATAGTTAAACTAAGATGATCAAAACGTCTTTCATACCACATAAAAAATAATAATAATAATAAAAAAATATATGAAGAAACATAGACAATGATAGAGATAAAGTACTTTGAATGAATTGTTAGCATTTCGGTTTGTATGGGTGGTAATAATCCTGATATGTTCTCTGAATCATGTTGATATCACTATCAGATTGGAGTATTTCGACCCTATATGCCTCGGATATCACGAAATCCTCAATTGGATATGACAGAGAACAACACTTTAATTTGTTTTTAAGGCATGAGAAATTAAAGCAAATACAGAGAAAGTTGTTATGTCTATTCTTTTATGGAAGAGATCAATATATCTTGAAAATACATAACCGAAAGTTAGGGTCATGACTGTTAGGGAAAAGGGGCCGCACCCCCTTGATCCTCGCTCTTTGTTCGTGACGACATCAAGCTAGCTAAAACGAGTGTGCACTCTGCACCTCCTAACCTGAATGTAAACTATACTTGATTAAGCCCTTGATCTCAAGTAAATCACAATTACATAAAATATAAGTGATAGACACTAAAATCACCGACATCAATCTTCTTCATATATATGTTAGTTCTCTTTATACTACATGCTTGATCTACCTAGTCTACTAAATTCATCGTCATGTGATTTGATTTGGTGATTTAATAGTAAATGAGTCTCCTATATTTATCATCATGTGATTTTATTTGGGCAGCAAACCATGCGCATGTAAGTGGTAAAGCTTTCCCCTTCCTTTGCCATTACTTCTAGCCTTCCTGTAGGGAAAAGTATGACAAAGAAAAAGAAGGAAAAATAGATGATAGTATGGGAATGCGTGTTGTGGTATTTCTAATAACCATAAACAGCAAAAAGGTAAATTGGAAATAGAGAAGTTGCTTCAAACTAATTATGTAAGAAGAAAAAAGAAAAACATATCCATAAATGTTGACGTGAAGCTGATGTGACATTCAGAGAATAAAGCTAAGCCTAGACGACACCTTCCTTCTTAATACACTTACATAAAAAAAATAGTAAGTTGAAAAACCATCGCTTGGCCAAATTATAGACGCAATTCCTACAACATTAGAAGTGTAAACACAATCCATGTGAGGAACTTTGATGTGCAATTATCATTCCTGACATGGACGACGCCTACACGTTCAAAGTTTGATTTGTTCTCATGCATAAAATGATGGTTGCACACCAAGGTCACATATAGAAACTGAGTTTGCAATTTTAAGATTATAAGAAATGCGCACGTAACTAGTTATTGCAATTTACTATAAACAAAATTCAGACTAGTTATTGCAATTTACTATAAACAAAATTCAGACTTGATAAAAACCCTCGCAACTCTCTCTGGCGATTTTTAAAAAAACCCTAACATCCCTACATCGGTTTTTCATTCAAACGATCTTGAATCTTTGTCTATTTGATTCTTGATCTTTGTGTGATTGTTCTTTTAGGGTTTTTTCTTTGAATCGCGGTTTTGTGGATTATTAAGGTTAAATCGACTGTCTTTAAATCACTCATTCATTACTAATCGACTGGCATTAATATTCATTGCTTGATTCATCATGGTTGGCGGTTAGTTCTTTGGTGCGATTTCGTTTAAACCCTAACTTTTTAGTTAGGGTTTCTTGTTGTTACCTGGTCGTTATTATTTGTTGTGGAGGAGTGGGTTTGAGAGATGATTAAGCAAGGGTTTCTGAATCACAAGAACAAGAACACATCGGATGTTTCTACTAACTTGATGGGTGCCGCATCTAAGGGTAGTGATGTTGTTGGGGATTCGGTTTCTGCACCAAGTCTATCCATGTTACAAGATGATGGTAATTCTCAAGGAGGTGTGAATGAGGCGGAAAAGGTTGGTTTAGGTGATGTTGACTCATCACCTCTACGTGATTTGGGATCCCTATCACCTCGTGATGATAACATGGAGCAACTACCAAACCAAGGGAAGCTGGTTTCACTTGGTAATGTTGTTAACGTTATTATTGACAATGATAAGGTTGTTTTGGATGATGTGGAGCAGCTTCATGGTACACATGATTCTAAATCGTCTTCTAAAGGCTCTAAACAGCCTAATGTAGAACAATTGATTGCTAATGCGAATCAGAATTTTGATGATGCCATGAACAAAATTCAACGTGAAATTGGTGCTTCTGAAGCTAATTTTACAAGTAACCCTCTGTCGAGTGCAATTTCTGGTCGTCCTAAGGTTGGTACTACTAATGTTATTGGAGTGAAGTTGGTTTCTTACGCGGGTACTACTTCTAATGAACATCAGAAATATGTGTCTAATTTTCGGAGGTTGAAATGTAGCAATAAGAAGGATGATGTCGACCTTTCAGTTCCAATGAAAGTAGTGGAAGAGGTGAACACGCGGTTTGAGAATACTCTCTACGGTTACTTCCATGGCCAACGCCTTGCTTTTCCTGTTCTTGATTACTATGTCCGCAATGCATGGGCTAAGTTTGGTGTGTAAAGGTAATGATGAATGCTAAGGGGTTCTTCTTCTTTAAATTCAACTCGAAGAAAGGTGTTGATGATTTGCTTGAAAACGGTCCTTGGTTGATCAGAAATGTTCCTATTATTCTTAAACCATGGACTTTGAACACAAACCTACTTAAAGAGGATTTGACTAACATCCCGGTATGGGTTAAATTCCATGATGTTCCCCTTGCTATATTTTCTGATGATGGCCTCAGTCTTCTTGCCACACTGATTGGCACACCCAAAAGGTTAGATGCTTTTATAAGCCAAATGTGCAAGGAATCGTGGGGCCGTAGTAGTTTTGCTAGATGCATGATGTAACAATTCGCATTTTCAGGATAATTACTATTCCCGGAAAATTCACTATTCACTTTTACTATTCATTTTACTATTCATATTTACTATTCATTTCTTTCCGAAATTTTCCCGAAAGTTGATTTTTATTTGATATTCTCAAGTAATAAATCATTTCCATGGCAAATTAAATGTTTGACATTCGTCAGATCATTTTCGTGAAAGTTATTAAGGAATTACACGTTTTAGCGTAAAACGTCATTCAGAAATTCTACGTACAACGAAACTCGACCGCGTTAAGTGACCCCGCATCAGAAAAATGTTTGACACACTCATGATTTATTTGAGAATTAATCGTGACTGAGAAAAACATGACCAAAATGCGTTTCTAAGACGATTTGAGTTTTCAACTTATTAGAAAAAGTCAACATATTTTTTCCCTCCTCCATTGACCAAAAATCATCCCTTGATGTTATAAGTCATTTCGTGATTTTTAGGCTTACGGTTTGATGTCTAAAAGACATTTAATACCAACCGACACTAGACTGAGCCCAGTCTAGACATTATAAGTCATTTTAAATCATTTTTATCACATTAGAAAAGTAACATTTTACTTTTCTCAATTTTACGCAATATTCGTACGTTTTACGTATTACGCGTTTTAGACCCGTGTTTCCAGTTTTTAGCAGGGTTTTAGCACCCGATAGAACCTACCACTCATTTTATATTTTATTATGGAGTATAATGACATGTTTAACCATTCTTCCAAGTTTCGTATTTTTACGATACCCGGTTTTACGTTTTGTGACGTAACAACTTACGGTTAGCAATTTACGGAGTCGGAACTAGCTCCATAATCTTGGATAAGATCACCAAAAGTCCACCCTTGCTCCCCAAGTTTACCAAACCGCCCTAGGAGGGGGGAGTCACACCCATGTGGCTTCATCTCATGAATTTACCCCTAAATCAACACTTAATTACAACTTGGTCACCAAGTTGTAACACTTTCCTAGTAAGCTTCCTAACCTCCTCATTTGGACTATAAATACTCCCTCCCATCCCTTCTTTGTGCCGTGCACCTCCAACCCCTAAAACCCTTCCATCCTTTGCTCATTTCCTTCTAGTTTCATGCATGATTCAAGTGCAAGTTCAAGGTTGAAACTCTAGTTAGGTTATCATTCATCAAACACTTCCATAACTTCATGTACTTGGTGATTTCTCTTGAGTTTGAATCCACTCAAGTCACCTCAACCTTCATCATCCATCTTTCAAGATTACAAGGGTAGAAAGATTTCATGAAGTGAAGTGGGTTGAAGCAAGTCTATCAAAGTCCTATCCTTACATGTTAACTTCCTTTCTTGTTTGAAAGCCAAAAAGTTGTAAGCCAAACCCTAACATGATTCTTGTTAAATAATTATGTTCATGTTATTTACATGTTATTCTTACAAGTTATTGTTATTGATTGTTACAACAAGTTACTAAAACAAGTAAACTAGTGACTTTCTTGGAAAACCACGACCAAAATGGTAAAATTATGATATTGGATCATTGCATATTACAATAGAGGACTTAACAAGAAAACCATAGCAATTTGAACCACCTAAAACGAGTATACGAGTCAAAAGTTACGCCCATTTGAAGTTACCAAAACTTTGCGGCAAACTGCCAAATACCATTCTGATCAAATTTGGGTTTTGAAAGTCCCACTTCTGGTCCGATTCATCAAAAAGTTAAAACACGAAAGTTGTCCGGAACGCCGTTTTCGTTTAGGAGCAAAGAAGCTCGAGACCTAAAAACACTTTCCGAGTGATAAAATTCTTCAAATTCTAAACAGCCCATTTTTAGGCGAAAGTCACAAGATTATGGTTATACTTTGAATGGAACAAGAGGTCTTATGACCTATAATCAAGACCAACACCATGGCTAGAGCCAAGGTTGAGTCTCATGACCTTGGAACAAGGACCAAAGGTCATGGCTAGGCCATGACGAAATGACCATACCAACTTACATAGGCGTAAACATGAAACAATGAATTAGGCGATAACTTGAACAAGCAATTTGGATCTACTTCACTTAAAAAGGAACCATGAGATATTACAAGGAAAAATGGTCATACAAGACTTATGAAACTTCCCCTAATAACAATCTTCATGTACTAATAAACTTTCCTAAGTTTATTCAAATATCGGACATGTAACTTTTCGGATCGAAACTTATATCTATATACTTTATCAACTACTACAATAATAGGGAGCCTCATGTGAGGAGTTCATTATGTAAGCCGTCGAGTTGAGTTGTGGATTTACGAGTTAAAGTGTCCTGGCTCCTCGAACGCTTACTAACATGACTTCTGAATTATGTCGGCCCGAACGGTAGTAAACGATATACCAAAACAAACATGTTTCATGAATCTTTCTTTCAAAGACTTATACTATACATCATACCACATCATGGACTAAATGCAAGATATATATATAGGCACTACTTCATATTCTTTACTCCGAACCTAAGTCGCAACATTCTATTATAGGTTGTTCGTAGAAACCTTCGCGATTCGACCATCACAATTACTACTCACTACATAACTTAAGGTGAGTTCATAGCCCCACTTTACATTACTTCATTGTTTTACAAACCCTTGGGGGGAATACATGCTATTTTTAACCGAGCACAATGTTTTTAAATTGTATGCTTGCCTGATTGTTTTATTATCACTAAGTACCATCCTTGCTAAACCGAGATCCCTTATTATGAACCATTTAATCACTAGCAATAGTGAGCGCAAATATTGTGAATAGGCCTATTGGGATTGACGAATCCCATTTGTAGTGAATACATTCATACAAATGCATTAATATTTGAGACCTGGGTATGCCAGCAACATACCTACCGGGATAAAACCGCCGATCGATATTGGTACACGTTAACGTTTTGGTGTCATAAGCTTAGTGTATAATACATGTTCCGGGCGTATAATAACGTAGCCTACCTGTTTTGTTTTCCAAACATTGGTGTGAGCCTATAACTCACACTACCAACATATTGTGTTCAAACGATTTAACAAACTCTATGAATATCACTCAACCTTTGTGTTGACCTCTCAAGCATGTATTTCAGGTTCATGACGATCAAGAATGGCACGGAAGGACACGGATACTCAAGAGGGCTATAAATTTACTTATCATTCAAAAACTCACTTAATGTGATTTGTAAACATGGAACCAATTGGGACCTCATTTTGTAATCTCTGATATTTATATAATTTGAATGATAAACCTTTTTAAAACGACTCAATTGGAGTTCGTTTTCTATTATTGTGACTATTGTGCCGTCAAGTAACACCCAGTTCGAATTCCGCTGCATCCATGAATTGGGGGTGTTACACATGATAGAAGTGAAGTCGGATGAGGTGCTTCGGGACTGCCTCACTGTTGAGATACCATTACTTGATGGTTCGGGTTCGACTATTGAGAAGATACGGGTTGAATACGAGTGGCAACCACCTCGTTGCGACAAGTGTAAGATATTTGGTCATACTCTGACTGACTGTCCTAAAGTTGTTATACCTCCTGTTCAGCCTACTAAGCCTGTTAATGATAGTTTCAAGACTGTCAATAACAGGAAGAAAGGAAAGCAAGGTGGTCCTACAATTCTGGGTCAAGGGGGGTTTACTAAACCTGTTGTGGGTAAGCAGTTTCAGTATTAACCCAAAAAGACTCCTCCTGAACCTAAGAAAGTTGGTGGCACTAAGAAGAAGACTTCTGATGTGGCTACTTCTAGTGGAACAAAGATTTCTACATCTAACCAATTTGATGCTCTTAATATGGATGATACAGATGCGTTTGATATTCCTACTTATGACACCAACAAGGATGTGGATGTTGGCCGTACAATGGAAGTTAATGAGGATGAGTCGGTTAAGACTGGTACTACATCACAAGAACCGCTTGTGAGTGATTCAATGGGAACTAAGGAAGTTGGTTCTACTCCTATAGTTGAGAAAATTAGTAAGCTTGAAAAGCTACTTATCGATGGGAAAGCTACTCTTGTGGATGATAAAGGTCATCCTATTCCGTCTACCTCTGTCACTAAGAGGGCTAACCCATTTTCTAAGGTGGGTGAGGTTGTGGTTTCTGATAGTGATGAGGATGAAGTTCTTAACACGTTCGACGAATCAGCAAATCTTTTTGGTGGTGGTCATGAGCATGAAGATGAGTTTGATGACTATGATGATTACTCGAAGCAAATTTATGATCTTCTAGGGAATTTGGATGCTCTTAATGACATTTATGGCTTTAATCTTTAAAGTCGTAGGAAGTAGTTTATATTTTTGTCAGAGTTCAATATCATGTGGTAGTGGTTTTGTTTTCTCGTCTAGAAAATAGGAAGTATCTTGCATGTTATGTAAGCTTGTCGCCTATGTAACAGGTTGAGATATAGGATTTACCGATATCCGTTGTACTTAAGTGTCTTTTGGAGTAATATATTTACCGGGTCGTTGACCTTTTACCAAAAAAAAAAAAAAAAAAAAAAAAAAAAAAAATCAGACTTGATAGCGAAAAATATTAACGATTAAGAAATTTAAAATAATCCAAGAAGACAATAGTAAATCTTAGATGATATTTGATCATTTGTCGTTTTTACAAATGAAGTGAACACTTCAAAACAAACAAGAACAAGAAAGAAAGTAAATGTAACATCAACAGCATTTCAATATTGTTTGAAAACTTATCGTATCATTTAATTTCATCTATAAATAACCAACACCTAATCCACTCGTCTCACATTAACAACTACTTTATGATTTAAATCAATCACGCATTTCTAGCTTTATTATTCTCTTTTTACTTACTACAACAACAACAACAAAAATAGCAACTACAACAATGACGTCTATACAATCCAGTTCTTACACGGCGCCATCATCAGCCATATCGGCTCAACATTCACCATGGCACTCACCGGTGCCATACCTATTCGGAGGCCTTGCTGCCATGCTTGGTCTTATTGCATTTGCTCTCTTGATCCTTGCTTATTCGTACTGGAAGCTCTCTGGCAACCAGGACAATCGCCCCGTCAGTGATAGAGACCTTGAATCTGGCGAGGGAGACAGAAAACCTGATTGTAATAGCAGGACGCCTGCGGTTTTTGAAGATAAATATCTTGTAATTATGGCTGGGCAAGCTAAGCCGACTTTTTTGGCTACACCAGTTTCTAGTAGAGCATCGTCATTTGGTAGTAGTAGTTGCCAAAGCAATTCAACCATGTCAGCGAATGATCTATCCACGTCCGAGGACGAAGAGATTGGAAAAGATGAAGGGCGAAACACAGAGAACTTAGAGAACGTAAATCAACTCCCTTGATTTTCTAGGCCATTCGCGTTTGTATTTAGTTTACCTTCCCATAAATGTACATAGTATCTTTGGAGGATTCTTTTATTAATATACTTAACATTCGACGTAACAAGTTTAAGTTTCTTACTTAATATTACTCCGTAGTAATTAACAGTTCGCGGTAACTATCCCTAAATGAAACATACTTCTACTAATTTCAACTGTACAATCAAATACGTGTTTTTGGACAATACTGATTAAACATTATATGTTATAAGTAGAGTTATTATTATATAATAATTGATCAATTGGTATAAACATTGATTCTTAACCGGCCCCCTCAAACTAGTCCCCTCTTCCAAATTATAACGTCCATCTCACAAGCAGGGTCATCAATGAGATTTTGGGGCTTGGGGCAAAATTACACGATGAGGTCATTCGAAAAGTAATGGTACATTTAAAGTGTCATCGACTACGATAGATAGTTGAATTTCACATTAAATTCTATACGATTTATAGAAACGTGTACTTTTATTTATAAATTTACGCACCTAAAAATGTGATTAATAAAAGCACACAATTATGAGTGGGTAAAAACCTTTGACTATTTATAAATTTCCACACTCCTTTACATGAACTTTGAACTATTTTGTACAAATTTGCAAATGTTAAGATCTAAAAATGTGGATAAATTGAGCACTTTTTGTAGTGAACGTTTTTAAGTTTTAATGCACTAACTATTTAAGTGTTTAACTTATGACTTATTTAAAATACTTTTTTATCTAGCTTGTTTTTTCAAGAAAAATATGTGTATACATGCATTAATTGTCTCAAAATTTGTGAGGCCGTGAGCGGTCACTTACTTTGCCCACCCTCGAGAACAACTTTGATCACAAGAGTGAAAGACCTTATTCTCAGCTATATCAAATTGCACACTCTGTATGTCACGACTCTTGAGGACCTAGTTCCTTTGCATAGGTTCCCTGTTTTATCTTATGTCTTTTGAGAAAATATGTATTTAACTTTTTGTAGAGTAAAAAATATTTTGGTATTAAACTATTTTGCTAACATCTCCTCTACTTAAATTTAAATGCTTACAGACTCACTAATTTGTGTTTCTGTATCTCTAGATGTTTGTATCTAGATATTTAAAGAAGTGTTGTTAAGTGTACGTAACAATGACAATAGTTATGCCATTACAAATTGAATACAGTTTTAATCTATTGTGCAATGATGAAGAACGTGACGTTGCTTTTCATAGTTGTCCTTTAAAGGACAACAAGCTGTAAAGAAAAGTGTCCAATTCATTATTTTGACTCTATTCATATATGCGTTTTAATCCCAAATCATCCGGTTACAAGATTTGAGAGAATGTTCAACACGGACATGATTAAATTAAACCATAAGTATGGTGTTCCATGAGACTTCCAAACTTATAAATATAGTGTCATATGTCCCGTTTCATATCTCAGGTACACCAAAGGGTCGACTTATTCTTATATTTCCACCATCGGTGGGTAGTATCCACTGTATGACGATGCATGAAGAAATTAACCAGTAAAAGAGTATTATTTTCTATAGAGAAAGTCAGAAAATCGAAATCACGGACTGAAACCTTAAGTGTACAATCCGTGAAATTAATTGATCATAAAAGTTTTGTGGGCTTCAAAGACTAGAAGTGTCATTCATGACAAATTCATATCTGATTACTCTTTAAGGTGACTCAATAAGGATGGGTTAATGGTTCTCTATTATATTGTCCTTGAACACAAATCGATTTCTTTGGTGATGCGTGTATCAGTGTATGCATAATATGGTGTTTCTTGCATTTCTTGTTAATGGTGTTTAATAAACTTAGGGCGTGTTTTGGTTTGCTACATGGAATCATAATTGGTATTGATTTGATAATAGGGTACTGTGAGATTAAATATATGATTACCGTTGTTTTTGTTTGGTATAAAATTTGAGGTACATATCATTATCATATATAGATGGCTCCATCCAACAACTAAATTCCCATAAGTGATGGAAACCTACCTCTTTCCCCTCCTATCAATCTATCATTCTTATTTCTACATTTATTTCCGAAACATGCATACCAAACACTTTTTTTTTGGAATTAAACCATTCCCTCATTCCGAAACCCATCTACCAATCCCGTCCCCTTAGAGTTTCATTTGACAGGTTAGTTTGATAAGTCTATGAGTGATTGATATATGTACCTATTTCGTCCTTGTCTTATTTGTAAATAAATTTTGAACTGTGAATTTTGTTAAAGGGAAAAATATTTAATAATGTACCATACTTGTCACAAAAATTACTTTCGTGTAGCGTACAAAAAAAATAGCTTTTTGATGTACTGAACTTTCATTTTTGTCCTTTTTGATGTATTTTCGTGACTTTTTTGCCCTTGGATTTTTAATATTTTGAGGGGCAAAAATATCAATAGTACATAAAAAATGCCAAAAAACGAAAGTTCAGTACATCAAAAAGCTATTTTTTTTGTTCGCTACACGAAAGTAATTTTTGTGACAAGTATGGTACATTATTAAATATTTTTCTCTTTTGTTAAACTTCTAGCAAGAGACTAAAGGCATAAAAATGAATTACAAGCAAGTTTAGGGTCGATGATCCAAATAGTCAATAGACCAACTGGGACAAGCCATCCAACTCCTATGTATATATGATCCAAGGGTATGAAAGTATGTAATTTCACATCTTTAACCGAAGTATCTTTCGTTAGAGGTTTAGAATCAAAGCATATGCGATTCCTGCAATGTCATATTATCCAACGTAAACGATCACAAATTAATGATTATATTTTGAATATTTTGTAATGAATTATCTTCAATTTGAGCTAGTTTAATTATACACATGAACAGATAATGGTCATCTAATTTCCTGCTAGCTATCATGGAAAGTGGGGTTTTCGGGAATCATATAAAGTTAATGGATGCTGATGACATCAAAGGATTTCATAATAAAATAGTTATGTGTGCTCTCTTGGACAGGCGGGTACATGTAAATGATCAACAAAACTTTTAGAAGAAAATAAATTTAAAAATACTGAAATCATATCGTTCAGTAGTTTTGTTTTTTCTCCCATCAAAAACCGAAAATATTTTAATTTCTTGAGCATGATTTCTCATAACTTCTTTTTAAGAATTAATAATTAAAAAATTTGTCTAGATATGATGCAAGCAAAGGAAGCATCAACTTTAGCTTTGTTGGAAATCATTGATGATATGCTTTAACCAAGAGTGGTATACACAACAGCATTGGTGGGGTGCAGTGACTATGAGTGCTGATAGACCACCATTAGCAACACTTTCACGCTCTACAGTTTACCATTTTCATAGTTACATGCTACGTACATAAGTATTTAATTTTTAACATCATTTTATTTTTTTTATATCAATTTAAATAAATTATATTATCTGTTGACAAATTTTAAAAATCTACTCATAAACTAAACCTACGCAATTAATGTGTCGGTAATGAAGAGGTAGAAGATGGCAGCATTGGATTCGCAGTACAACTAAGGTGATATAGCCGAAAGTTGGTGTTTTTTGGCGAGTGAGCAAGTGTAGTCTAGTTTTGATAGTTGTGAAACAAAGAGACGTAAAATGTGACAATCGGGTTCGTGATATTTTATAAACCGAGTGGATCTACGACGTAAATGCTTTATAATTGTTAATATAACAAGTACAACTATGTATAACTTTATATAAATTCAATACAAAAGTTCGTACCCTTTTGTATGTTAGTGTATGTGTAAATGCGGCAACTAGGGAAGGCTGTTCTACATTGTAAGCACTAAGAGCATACATGATCCTATTGAATTCTAAATCAAATAATTACTACATTACTTTCTTATATAATCGGAATCTTCACACACCAAAAGCACATACAAAACTGTGCAATTGCACACAGCACCCATATTCAAGCAATAACTTTATCAAAGTTCCTATACCCACTGTTCCATAAACTGGGGTCATTTTTGGCGAGTCTTATCCACAATACAATGGCTAATTATGTTTCATAATCACTTTTTTATATAATAAAGTGCAATAGTATCAAATACTTTTGTATGTCACTCAATCTTAGTTTAACCAATAAATGTGAAAGGTTGCAAGTAAAGCTCGATAAAACTGGCCTAATGACGAACATTCTCCTATTGTTTTCTTGCGTCAAAGGCGTGTTGTAATCCAGTAGTCTGGGATGGAAAACTTTAGTGTTTGATCAATTTATGAATAATCAACTGAAATAAAAAGCATGCATGCGCGTTGGTGTGTTTCTCCATTACGTATTTACGGCTGATAGCAACTACTCAATCGATCTTCTTTCCCATATGTCACTAATGGTGCCAATCGCTTAAGCAATTAAACATTAATGGAAACCTTAGACAATGCGCTTCCCACATCTGGAGTGTGTGGTGCCAAAGATGGGGACTCGCATTATATATTTGTTGGGATTGACGTAAGACATATACTCCTATAATGTATTCCAAATTATAATCATGAAGGGAACCACACAAATATGTATAATTGAAGCCAGTGGAATTTGCAATAATGTTTTGTTAGTTTGAAGGATATGATAGAAACAAGTTGATGTAATAAGTGGGACTAGGAGAGCGTTTGTGTCGCATAAATGTCACCTTATGATTGTTCATCCAATAAAGGTTGAATACGCTCGATCACCGTTCTTTGCAACTGGGTGTCAATATGTCACGAAAAAAGGTCGATCGATAGTGCTTGTACTACAAGAGTACGGATCAATGTATTGGTTACGTTCAACTTGCATCATCAACTTGGATGTAGGGTAGATAGTAAAAACAATCATTTTCGCCAAAATCATATTTTCTTGTGAAAGGAAATCTAGCTTCAAAGTCGAACTAGTTAACTGCAGAATGTAAGTTTAGTTAAAAGTTCTTTTTACTTTGTCATTGTCGACATGAGGCAGTTTGGGTGGAGTCCATGAGATGATTCATGAGCAGAATTAATTAGCCAATGGTACGGTATGAACATCTTCTAGTTGTACCATAAATGATGTTTCTTAAATTTAAGGACCTCAAAAACAGTAATGCGAATGAACTTTACACTTTCATTTATAAATCCTCAACATAACACTATTCACAAAGTATATGTACATTGAACAATCATATTAGACTTAGAACTATGTATGTTCTCAGTGTCTTACTTAATGAAAAGTGGATGCCTTTGTACACATACGTTTGTGTAAATGAATAATATTTGAGTGGTATATGCAGGAGACATAGATTACACAAGACTAAAGGAAATGAGACAACCAAATCTAAGAAAGAACCAAGTTCAAAGAAGACTACATATATTATTTAGTTATATAATAACTATTAGTGGAAAGTTGCAAATCTTTTGATTTTGTGGCAAATCTACAGACTTTCTTAGAATAGATTAATTTATGGATTAGAAGGTGTGTGGATTAAGAGTCAACTGCCTCTTCACATATGGAAAGGACACTTATACGTACATAATCACTAAAAGAATGAACTCAGATATTGTTTAGATGCCCAAATATCTTATGTTTATGTTGGAAGAGTAAGCACTTAGCATAGATATTTTTATATATCAAGATTATTTGGTGGATTAACTTACTTTTGTAGAACTTTAAAATGATCTATTTCAAAACCTTTAAGTCAACTTGTAATTTAATGAGATTTTTAATAATAAAAGAAGTTGGTTCTATGAGTTATTCGTCAAATGGGATAGGAACAAATATGTCAATGCATTATTATCTGCATGAAGCGATATGTTATACGGAATGCTGGAGTAATGTCAAATCAAATAACTTAATCACAAAAAGTCCAAAATGTGACGATAGATAGCATATTGTCAGTTATTTATAACTACTTTGAGAACAGTTGATACAAACTATATGTTCCCAATTTACCTTGATCAAGAAATGGACTGTGTAACTTTTCAACAGGGGAGCATTCACAGAATCATTATACCATAAATATTTAGACATTAATACATACACAGTTTCATGTATGTATTCAAAAGTTACGCATATACGAGTAATTAACTCATAACTACCCAAAAATTAGGAATTATAAGCATGTATGTTAAAAGTATAACATAATATTCATATACAACAATCAAACAATAAAGGCTACAAAATACACTCACACTTTCAAGATTTTTTTTTCGTGGGCTAGGCCAAGTGGAGATAAACAGATGGCTTTAGGTTTCAATTTCAGAATTGCCCAAACGTATACTTGCTAACTATTGGGCCGTTTCTAAGTTCAAATATAAACAAACTTTATCAACTGATATAACAAACTTCTTGACCATGTTTACAAACATTGAACACGAAAGATCAGCCAGAAAAATACTGATTTAGAAAACCAGGTGTATCCGCAATTATAAAATCATATAAGCACATATATGTGCTAGCTGTATTATTAATGCATCATCTTAGTTTCATGTGCTTTCAAAACTGAAAAGTAACTTATATTGAAAGATGAGTTCATTGTTACATTTCAACCATTTGTACAATTCAAAGAAGATGTTAAATAGGTTTTGAGTTGTGCCAAATATGGAACAAAAGATTAATCGATTTCTATACAATTATTGGTTGTTTGCATGTGTACTTGAAAAGAACTCTCTAATCATATGATAAAGTCTAACCCATTGTCACATGCACAGGGACGGTCCGTAGATTATGGATATTCTGGACGAAACGCTCAACAATACCCCTACTGTAATGTTCCAAATAAACAATACCCTATTTTTGGTTTAGCTGCAAACAAAACTCGCATTTCAACTTAATAAAAACTTGGACAACGTGTTGAAGTTATGTTTCTTTATGTAATAAAGTATTGACATTTAACAAAATTCCTTTGACTCTTTAAGAATATACGATTAACAATCTTTAACCTTGTCACAGTTTGGTCTTCTGAGATTTTATAACTAGAAAACGCTTCATGTTGTATCTGTTAGTCGACACTTTTAGTATGTTGGGCGCAAGCCCTCTTCTAGATTATTCTTTGTACTCTATTTATTGTACCGAACCTTTTATGATAATGTGAAGTTGACAATCACGCTTTACATCAATTATTTGCCTCCAACGACATTCAGTTTCGGTTTTCTTGTCCAAAAACCACCCAGCAAAACGGTCATATTGAGTGCTTCGACCCAAAAGTAACTTTTGGGTCGAAGCACTCAATATGACCATTTATTTGTTAAATATTTTACATTCGAGTGCTATCAACAATGAAATACCTCATACTCGTTTTCTTGTAACCAAACCGGACTATAGCCTTTTACGTACCTTTGAGTACCTATGTTATCCGCATCTTCATACCAATCACAAATTTGAACCACGTTTTACACCCTTTATATTTTTGGGACATGCTTTGAATCATCGTGGGTATCGTTGTCTTGATTTAAATACAAATAAAATCATTATTTCACGACATGTTACCTTTGACGAGAGAGTATTTCCTTATGGATCTATAAACCCCATTTTGCCTCCATCCTGTACCTTTTTGGATGAGCTACCCAATGTTATTTCCCGAATAATTTGCTCATCACATACTAACCCTCCAAACACAAAAACTACAACCGACCCTGTTCGGCCTTCACAAACAACACCGGCCCACACTACTCCTAGTCCACAACAAACACCAGTTCATTCGCAACACATCTCATCGCAACACATCCCAACAACTCATTCTAGCTCACAAATCACTCCACAACAAATAAATAACCAACCGCAGTCTAACCCGGACCTGGTTTCAGTTCATCGCATGGTCACATGTTTTCGCTTTGGGTCTAATCGTGCTCCTGAGCGTCTTACTCTTCATGTGTTTAACATTTCACCATTACCAAAGTCGTATAATGATGCTTTTAATGATCCATATCGGCAAAATACTATGAATGATGAATATAATGCACTTATTAAGAATAACACATTGACATTGGTTTAGTTGGAAAACCCCTTGCCTCTCAACCTAGAGGTCAAGGGTTCGATCCTCACTCCATACAAAAAAGCTGAAGGTCCTTTTCTACCTTAAGTAGAACTGAAAGTAGCCTCTCCACCTTATGTAGGGGGTAAGGCACTCTACATTTCAACCTCCCCCATACATCGTGGAAGACGGTATTGGGAGTTACTTTACTTTACTTTACTTTGACATTGGTGCCCCGACCCACTGATGCAAATATTGTTCATTGTATATGGTAATTTTGGCATAAGCATTTAGTAGATGACACTTTGATGTTGCTGAGACCTTTAATCCGGTTTTCAAACTAGCTACTTTTCTGACCGTACTTACTTTAGCTACTTCTAGACATTGGCATGTTCATCAACTTGCTATCAAAAATGCCTTCTTACATGGTGATTTATCAGAGACTGTTTATATGCATTAGCCTCCGAGATTTTGCGATTCTGCACATTCTGATTATTTTTGTTTATTGCAGCTGTCTGATATGTGGGAATTGCGCCCTCGCAACAGGTTTTACCTCTCAAGGGATCTCGAGAAGCTTACAACCCCCACCAGGCAGTGTACTTGATCGTTGTAGTATAGTATAGTGACAAGTACCGGGGGATTGATCGTTCAACTCAGGAATAGTGTCGCTAGGATTAGAAAGCCTACTAAACTAGGTCTAGAGGTGAGGGATGATTCTTTTTGTATTTTTATATTTTATAGAAAGCAAGTAAAATCTCGGGTTTTGAAGGAGTGGGCGGAATTAGTTGCTAGCCAACTAACCCAATTAATCTAAAGATGCAATCAAAATAAAATAACAAAAATAAAAATGAAACTATTATACTAATGTGGTGGAAACAATAATGAGAAAAGTTGTGTTTACTTAGATTTCATTACTCCCTAGATATCTTTTACAGGTTGATTAGCTTGTTACAATTGCATGGATGACGGGTCATATTCCTTAATACTAGTCGTGGGGCCGTGTACAATATTCTCTAACTCTATAAGATCCTACGTCACTCCTATGTCGAGCAATTAGAACCTCCTAACATGGGATCATTAGAATTCTCTTATGCATTAAATACAACCAACAATCGTAGTACACCTCCGATCATGTTTCTTAAGACGTTCAAGCAAGTTACCACTGGAAGTCTGCCAGTTTTCTTAAGCCTAACATCGAATACAATCATCCGTAACAATTATAAACAAACAATCAACCCATAATCAACATCTAGGTTTCACTACATCTAAGCAAACACAATGAAAATCTAGCCTAGCATGTTAAAGAGAAGACAAGCATAAGATATAATCACACAACACATAGACATATTGAATGATTTGAATGAATACTTATCTTCAATTGAACATGAAAGAATCAAGGGGTTGAAACCCTTGAAAAAGTAGTAAATTTCGTCTTAGAGTTTATGCCCTAATATCCTACACAAAGTTCCACACCAATGAATGAAAATTAGAAAACTATATATAGATTTTATACCTTGACGGCGTCACGTTATAGCTTGTGACGCCGTCAACTCGCCGCCATGATGAAATTCGTATTGCCTAGATCCACTTCTGACGCCGTCATGTAGGAATGAGCTCTGGGCCGTCTCGTGTGTTTGGACCCAGACGGCCTAGGTGACGCCGTCAGGCCAATAAGCTTAAAAACTTTCTGGGCCGTCACGTTATAAGTTCCATATCCACCTATTTTGTCACTCTTGATGCCGTCACGTGTAGAAGCTTGACGTTGTCAGGTACTGTTCCAGCAAGGAAATTTGAGACTTTGCCGTTTTCTTCACTTTTATGCTCCAAAAACGTCAAAAATACTTCATTTTCCAGATTTCTCCTCAAAAGTACCTAAAATGACAAAAAGAACGATTTAGGGCAATAATTGATCAAATAATCTCGAATTCGGGCTTAAATGACCCCTTAAAAGCGGTACACTTTTCGCCTCATCACTGTCTCTCTATGATCTTAAGCAGGCTCCTCGGGCTTGGTTTCAGTGCTCTGCAACATACATTACACGTTTTGCCTTTGCTCATAGTCGTGACTCTTCTTTGTTCATTTACAGATAGGGGACTAACACTGCTTATTTACTATTATATGTTAATGATATTTTTCTGATTGCTTCCTCTAAGGTCTTGTTACAGAAGATTATTTCATCATTGCATCAGGAATTCTATGAAGAATCTTGGTTCACTAATTATTTTCTAGGTATTTTCGTTGTGTGTGATTCCTCGGGGATATTCTTGTCTCAACATAAGTATGCTGTTGAGATTCTTGAGCGGGCTTATATGTTTGGTTGCAATCCTGTTGGACTCCTGTTGATACTGAGTCCAAATTAGGGACTGTTGGTGATCAGAGCACGTTTGTCTTTATATGCATGATTCGCAGGAGCCTCATCTTTTGGCTCTCAAACGGATTTTGCGATATGTTTGTGGTACTTTAGATCATGGGTTGCAACTAATTCATCATCAACTACATCTTTGGTTGCTTATTCGGATGCGGATTGGGCTGGTTGCCCCACTACTAGATGTTCGACTTTAGGTTATTGTGTGTATCTTGGCAACAACTCTCTTGGTCCTCTAAAAGTCAGCAGACGCTATCTCGATCTAAGTATCGAGGCAGAGTATCTTGGTATTGCCAATGTTGTTGCTGTGACTTATTGGTTGCGGAATTTATTACATGAGCGACATACTCCTATTCCTTCTGCTACTCTTATTTACTGTGATAATGTCAGTGTTGTTTATTTGACTTCTAATCCAGTCCAGCGTCAATGTATGAAGCATACAGAGATCGATATTTACTTTGTTCGCGATTTGGTTGCTGCTGGTCAGGTTCGATTCTTCATGTTTCATCTCGTTATCAGTATGCAGACATCTTCACCAAGGGTTTTCCGTCCGCTTTGTTTGAAAAGTTTCGTACCAGCTTGAGCGTCCGGTGTCCTCTCGCTCAAACTGCAAGGGAGTGTTAGTCGACACTTTTAGTATATTCAGCTCAAGCCCACTTCTAGCCAGATTATTCTGTGTACTCTATTTATTGTACCGAACCTTTTATGATAAAACATCAGTTATTCACTCTAATAGTATCTAACTAATACTTTCAAACAAATAATTCGCACGAAGGATCAAACTGATCGTCTTATAACAGGTTGCTCGTTGAGATGGTCGCACCATTACCAAAATCAAAGGAGATAATTATTTGAAAGTAACATCATCAAGATGCATATAATTCATTATAACAAATCAGATATAGTTGCGCAGAAATTATATACTTGCAAATTATAATATTACATAATCAGATGACATATTTCAAAGTTTATAGGGTGTTCGGATAATTAACCATAACAAAAATACTCCAAAATTGAAATGTTAAAAAGAAAAATAATAATAAAATCAAACCAATTTGTGGTATTTCTTTTTGCTCGGGATCTTTTTCTTTCTCTTTCCTTTTTTACTTTCTCATCTTCACTTTTCTAGGTTGGTGGTAATAGCCATCGTAAACATGATAGTCAACTCAACAGCACGTCAAATTCTCTCTTTTCAGCTAATATCACCATCTACATAGTGTAATAACACAACTAACATCGCCACCAAAACATGTCCATTTAAATACAAATATACCCCACAAAATCAAAAATTACATATACAACCAACTTCCACAAGTTGGTCTTTCCACAGACCGACTTTTTTTTTACATGAACGACGTGTCGATCGGGGTGTCCTTTTTAATAAACCGCGTGGTTCCAAAAAGACAAAATGACGCGTCGTATTTGCATTACTACCATCAGCCTTATATTCTACCCTTTTTTACACTCTATTTTCCATCCTAAAATATCAGAGTTGTGCAATTTTTCATTCCTAAATTTTCTGGTTATTGAATGAAAGATTGATGGTCATAATCAGAAGCCTTAGTTGTTGTGAGTGAAACCATCCAAAACACACATTATTTCTCCATTTCATCGGCTTAAACTGGTCAAACAGCAGCAACCCCAATATAGTATATGCTAGGTCTTCCTAATTTGATGCCCCATGTTACATTGATGCCATGGGCTGTCGCACATGCCCTCCATGCATGTTTCCTCGCCCTTTCTTCATAAACCAAGGTTCTTGCTTCCTAGAACATATCAACACAACGGCTCCATAAAAAAATATATTAGATTAACATAATAACTCGTGCTTACTCTCGACATGAACCTCCTAAAACATACTAAGCATATCATTCTAATCATGTGAGATCTAAGTTTCTTAGCATTATTTCCGAACTCACCTTAATTTATGAGTCCCGGATGCTCCTTGCTGAATAGAGCTTACTTACGGCGCCTGGCTTTCTCCGGTACATATTAGCTTAACTAGCTTCATAACCCGCCCGATGGGCGGGTACGCTTCATAAAATTGTTTTACAAAAATATTTAACAGGAGAAATAAACTAATGTCCAACAAAAAAAATGTTTAACAACATAACCTGTATTTAATTTCTTAATATATTGCTCATCTATTATATGTACAAATAAATAGTTAGAAGTATCATAAGAATATAATTACATAATGCTTACTCATATGTTAAATAAAACTTCATACACTATAAATAACATCATTAATGGAAGAAAATGATATAGATACATCACATTAGATCCATAACTTGCATGAAAAAACATGAAATAACTTCTTTATTGAAATGAAACAAATGGACGAAAAACAATCTTAAAAAAATGTGTTGAACGAACATTAGGAAAGCATTAAATAACAATACGGTAAATTATAAGGAACATACATTACTAAAATCATCATGAGCAACTAAGTCCCCTAATAGATATAGATTGTCCATAACCGCTAGTGAATTCAGCATGTCCATAACCTTCAAAACGTTCATCTTTCATGAAAAAATAGACATCAAAAGCTTCACTAACATCCTTGAAAAAATTAATAACCTTAAGGATCATATCAGGTACCAATTCCACCCCACCTAACATTTGTCAAAACTTCATGACAAAACCACCATGCACCATGCTATGTATCAACTTTATCTCAAATTATGTTGCTTCTATCCAAGGAAACAATCAACAGCTTGCCAAAGTTGGATAACAGACAGCCTGAATAACAGAAAGTCAGTAGGCATATACATTAAAAAACTGGCTAGAACCTCAAACATTTTGACCAGCTTGATTTGATTTATCAGACATGATGCTACATATACCTTAACATTCTTATTTGCAACTACCTGTGCATTTTCCTCCAATCATGCATTAAATTATTTACACAAATTCTGTCCAGTCAAATACTTCAATCAATCATGATGGATGGTAAACAGGTCCGATTACATGGTTACATGAATTCTAACTTCAATGATACCATTTAACACATCTTTAACTCTTAATGCATATTGATACGTGGGAATCGCACCAGGTTTTACCTCTCAAGGGATCTCGAGAAGCTTACAACCCCCACCAGGCAGTGTACCTGATCGTTGTAGTATAGTATAGTGACAAGTACCGGGGGATTGATTGTTCAACTCAGGAATAGTGTCGCTAGGATTAGAAAGCCTAATAAAATAGGTCTAGAGGTGAGGGATGATTCTTTTTGTATTTTTATATTTTATAAAAGCAAGTAAAATCTCGGGTTTTGAAGGAGTGGGCGGAATTAGTTGCTAGCCAACTAACCCAATTTACTACAAATGCAAGGAAAGTAAAATAACAGAAATGAAAATTAAGCTAATTAAACTAGTGGTGGAAACAATGATGAGGAAAGTTGTGTTTACTTAGGTTTCATTACTCCCCAGATATCTTTTACAGGTTGATAGCTTGTTACAATTGCATGGATGACGGGTCATATTCCTTAATACTAGTCGTAGGGCCGTGTACAATATTCCCTAACTCTATAGGATCCTACTTCACTCCTATGTCGAGCCGTTAGAAGCTCCTAACATGGGATCATTAGAATTCTCCTACGCATTAAATACAACCAAAAATCGTAGTACACCTCCGATCATGTTTCTTAAGACGTTCAAGCAAGTTACCAATGGAAGTCTGCCAGTTTTCTTAAGTCTAACATCGAATACAATCATCCGTAACAACTATAAACAAACAATCAACCCATAATTAACATCTAGGTTTCATTACATCTAAGCAAACACAAAAGAAATCTAGCCTAGCATGTTAAATAGAAGACAAGCGTAAGATATAATCAAACAACACATAGACATATTGAATGATTTGAAAGAGTACTTATCTCTAATTGAACGTGAAAGATTCAAAGGGTTGGAACCCTTGAAAAAGCTGTATAATTCGGCCTATGGTTTTTCCCTCAAAGTTTCACACTCATGAATGAAATTTGAAAAACTATATATAGATTTTACAGGGTGACGGCTTCATGTATTAAGTTGTGACGCCGTCAACTCGCCGCCATAATAGGAATCGTATTGCCTAGATCTGATTTTGACGTCGTCATGTGTAGAATTTTCTGGGTCGTCACTTGTGTTTTGATCCTGACGGCCTTGGTGACGCCGTCAGGTCCATAGTTAAAAATCCTCTGGACCGTCACGTGTATTTTCCACATACACCTCTTTTGTAACTCTTGACGTCGTCGTTAAGGAAGTTGTGACGCCGTCAGGTACTGTTCCCAGCAAGGAAAATTAAAACTTTGCCGTTTTCTTCACTTTTATGCTCCAAAAACGTCAAAAATGCTTTCTTTTCCAGATTTCTCTCCAAAAGTACCTAAAATGATAAAAGGAACGATTTAGGGCAATAATTGATCGAATAATCTCGAATTCGGGCTTAAATGACTCCTTAAAGTGGTTCACTTTTCGCCTCATCACATATTGCATATGAATACTCAAAAGGAATAAAACTGGGTAAAGCCCTCTCCTTTTAGGAGTTTGGTGTGGCCACTTCATGGTTGTTAAGTGCAAACACACTTACATTAAATACTCAAAGTTGCTAATACTTTTTAGTTTTAAGGTTGCCCAAATGGATGAGCTAATTCTATGTATTAACGTCATAAAAATAAAGACATGTATATACACTTATACTTATGAATTACAGACTCCGTAGTGAAATTAAAAAAATAATCATTGAAACATAACACTTATTCAGCTAAGCTTATAAAAAGTCTCAGTTTTAGCAAACATTCATTTCTTAGGAGAACTTATACAGACATGATAGAAAACATAACTAAATAAATTATTTCATAATCACAAACAACTTACTACTGAACCCAATACAATTACAATACTTTTGAGCTTAACTAATACCTTGGACGCTATAAATATATATTATAAAACTTAGATGAGACCAAAATAAAATTACATCCACTTGACGGTTTAATGAACTGGTGCTATAGAAACCAAGTCAACTTTATGCGTTTATGTGACTGTTAGTCAAAGTGTGTAACTTTTTAAGCATATTGTATGTGATATCTCTGATAATTGTACCAATGAGTTAAGGTTACACAGACAAACCTGAATAGTAAGTGTAAGAGATGCCACAATGGCTTATATTTCTTGACTTGGGGTAATATGGAAAAGACCAAAAAAATCTGCAAACATTAATAGAAATCTCAATCCTAATATCAGAAACTAATTGTTAAAATAGTTGGTTTTTAGAACATGTGAGGCTGTGACAACATCCACATAGCCGATATTGACTGTTAGAATAGCTAGTTTTAAGAAATACTCAAGATTCAACTTAATGGGTGTTTGGCTAAGGTTATTATAAAATCTAAGATTTAGCAAACAACCATTTTTTTGGAGAACTTAGAGGGGTGTTTGGCAAGTCCTGACGGAGATCCTAACATATTTAGATCATTTTATGAGTTACCACAATACTTCCTAGTTTAATCTACTTATTTAAACTCCATATTACCTATTAATAAGCGTCTTGTTGCAATATTTTTACACTTCTATTTATCATTAGCATAAGCATTAGCGTCTGGCTAGCAGAGCTTCCCAATTGCATATGTAACATTGATAGGTAAAACATGTCTAAGGTCTCACTTTAGCCTACCACCTTAGAATGGTTTAATGCAAATTGAAGTACCTTAATAAGACCAGCTAAGCAGTGTACGTCAATACTATCTTGAACGATTCCACTGTTTACATGCGTTCATAGATGTTCTTCTTGGTTGTTGTCAGATTGATTCTGCATTGATTATGAAAATACCTTCAATAAGCTTATTAATAAGTTCAACAATTAATGCAATCATGATTCTTAAAAAATAAGTTTACCTGAATCATGTACCACACATAGGGCTAAGCATCTTGAGAGAATACGGGAGCCATAATCTTCACAAATTTGGATAGAACCCAAGTGAGATACTCTAAGAACTGTAAAATCTTTAAGATGAAATGCTACAAATGAGAGGGTGGAACAGAAATAATACGCTGCACTTGGTAGTAGATGTGGATCACTGCACCATTCTGGTATCTCATATGTAGTTCTTTTGATTAACCTATATGAAAGGCTGATGATACTCGATGGGAATATACTTTCAGTCCTTCACCAAATAGATTAAACTGTAATTTGTATTGCCTACTTCGGGCAAGATATAATAATTGTGGTTCTATTAATTTTGTACACCTCTAAGTAAATGCATGTTGATGGGAATATACGTTCAGTCCTTAGCAAATGCATGTTGATCAAACCTCCAAGTATTCCCAATGCCATCATTTTCTAGCCGAGTTCGTAATAACTTAAAAAGGTTGGTGTTTTTATACTAAAATGAATATCTCCCATTTAGAGTCTAGATTAGCATTGAACCAAGTCTGATAAATCTAAGGATATGAGTGCAGTAGTAGCTTTGGTACCTTACTATGAAGTATTCCAAACAGCTCAGGAGCCCCATACCATCTTGATCCAACATAATCCTATGAACACATTGAACGTAAGGCTATTCAATTATATAATGTTATTGAAAAATAAAATAATAGAACAACTTCTGAAATAGGTAATGAGCGACTTAAGGACGTATTGTCCAAAATATTCTAGTAGGCCGGTCATTGAAGGTAGTTCTTGCAAGATCAATGTCGCAAATCTTTATTTTGTAGTTATCGCTCGCTAATATTAAATCCTTGAGGTGGCATTTAAATCTTTATTTTGTAGTTATCGCTCGCTAAGATGTTTTAGGCTTTATATCTCAGTGAAATACACTTGCTGAAAATGAATTAAATCACGTTCCGAATAGACAGAGAGATAGCAAGACATAATTACTTGAAACGGATGCAAATATTCTTGAATGATCTGGAAGTGAAGTGAGAAAAAAGAATGAAAGAATGGATAACCTGTATGTTAGTCTT
The DNA here is from genome assembly GCA_030686995.1 of Artemisia argyi. NCBI lineage: Eukaryota > Viridiplantae > Streptophyta > Magnoliopsida > Asterales > Asteraceae > Artemisia > Artemisia argyi. The sequence continues at coordinate 131,199,623 of CM060676.1, forward strand.
TCAGCCCTCAAAGAAGCTGATGTTTATAAGATAAGACATGGTAAATACTTAAAAAAGTAATTGCCTCTTCGAGAGTTACCAAGTAAATACTTATCTACTAAAATCATTAATGATTAAAAAAATGCATATACAAATGTGGGCTTTTCATCATAAAAATCCTTAGGTGTGTCATGTGACCATTTTACTTATCTAGACCAGATAAATTTTAAAATATGTACTCATGCACATTAACATAGCAACATATAGTGCCATTTTGCTTACCTTTGGCCTCTTGGTTGGTGCTCTTTTAAAGTGAGAAATACCAATATCTTATGCTTGCAAGACATAGTGCCAACGTTATGTCAAAATCGTAACTAAAAAATATTAGTATATAAGAGGTTATGGTAGAACAAAAGATATCGTAGTCAACTCACATGCATAATCAACTCACATATAAGCGATATAACCCTATTCTTTTTGGGTAAAGGGGAGTAATCCTGCACCCTGGTAAATATATTAACCAAAAACATTTAAGTACAATGGATATGGGTGAAATCCCATATCTCAGCCCGTTACATAGGCAAAAAGCTTACATAACAAGATACTTCCTATTTTCTAAATAAGAAAACAAACCGCTACTCAAATGATAACATAGGACATAACGAAAAGAAACCTGATAACTTGGCCTACAAACAAATAATATAACCCTTTTCTGCTAATGAAAAACTTCCAAAAGAAACCTGATAACTTGGCCTACAAAAGAAAATGATATAACATTATAAAAACCTTCATTATTACAAATAAAGCAAACAATGTTATAAATTAACTCACAGATTAGTTGTATAAAAACATTAAAGACCTCCAAGAGTATGCTTAGATAGTCATAACAACATAAACCACATCAAATCAAGATCTCCATAACAAATATACACCAACCTGCTCAACAACATTCCGGACCTCCATGAGTATGCTTAGATAGTCATAGTGTCGTACTAATAAATCCGAAAACATCCAAAAATGTTCCCAGTATATAAGTGTCAGTGTGATTATATAATGTGAGTTGCACATTTTATCCTTTGTGAGATGATGTTGGTACCTACATATAACAGCATATAAGTGCCAGTTTTTGAATCCTTAAAACTAAAAAAATAACGTAATGAAAGAAAACAACTGCATCAAACGTGTTTCTAACAGAGCATATCATGAGAAGCCATTAAACTAAATGATAAGTACTGCTCGTATAAAAATAAGATCCCAACTGAAATTACAACATATAACATATTTATATCACTATGATCCATGCTAACGATCGAGTAACTGGTTAATTTGTTAAGAATCAACGTACCTGGTGGGAATAGATGTAGAAATATGTGCTAAATCCTTTAATTCGTTTATCATTTTAATGGGGTATTCTGGTTTTTAAATTTTGATAGGTGAATGGTTATTGATGAGGATTAAGATTACGATTGGTTGGGGTGATTGATTTAGGTTAGTTGTCGTGGTTTTTGTTGTGAATGTTGATTTTGAAATTTTAAAATACATCAATTCATACGCTCTTTTCATTGAATGTGGTGTAAATGTTATTTGGAAATGCCAATAAAGTAGGAGTTTCAGTTTTGATTGTGTTTAGGTGAATGAGGAGTTATTAATGCATCTATATTTTGTTGTCAAAGCTTTAAACACAAACACTCAAGTGCTCTAGTGGTTGAGTGTTTGTTGGTTGTTCAAGAGGTCATGGGTTCGAGTCCCTTAAGTGACAGATTTTTTAAATATTCCGGATTTATGCTTGAAAAGTGTGTGCCATGTAGGCAATGACATGGCAGTGAGCTGAATATGTGGCAATGAGGTAGCAAATGTTAGAGGTTAATGACGTGTCATCCTTAGCCTATTATATAGTGTAAGATTAAGCATTTTTTACTTTATCTGTCAACTTTGTATCATTTTAAAAAAATTTAAGGACTTTAATATGTACAGACATGGTTTAAGTTGTTGTTTATTTATTGTTATCAACTTTTTTAAGTGATTGTGTTTTACTTAAGATCAAAGGGTTTTATACAAGTTTAGCTCACGACGAGTTAGGAGGTGCATAGTGCACAGTCTTTATAGTTAGCTTGAGAATGACACGACAAACTGTGGGGGTCAAGGGCAGCTCCATAAAACCTAAACGATTTTCATGAATTGGTATTAACGGTTTTACTCGCCAAATCCAACCGACCAAAATTTTCCCACCATTTCATCACAATGGTTGCTAGTTATAACCATATTTTCGATCTCAATTTCGATAACACCAAACAATACTCTAACGTTTTTTGATTGATTTCTCATGCTTTCAATTCAATTGTCAATATGTCATATCCAATTAAGGATTTCTTAAATCAAAAGTATAAAGAGTTGAAATACTTTAATTTAAAAATGAATTCACGATTCGGATTGGTATTTATATATAGAGTTGAAATACTTTAATTTAAAAACGATTTCACGATTCAAATTGGTATCTAGATTTTATTAACTCACCCCAATTTTAAAGAGAGTTGATTTGCACACTCCCTCAATTGATTGGAACACTCTAATTTAATGTGTTTGAACATTTATACCCTTACAGTTACATTTATATTTTCACCCATGTGAGGCTATAAATGTCAAACAGAGTGTCCCAATCAATTGAAAGAGTGTGCAAATCATCTTCCAATTTTAAAGGGTGGTTATGATGTTTATATAAAATTTAAGGTTTATTAATATCATTGTTTATGAACAGTACCATTCATATATCACAAAATTCCACATAAATATCCATAACACAAAAATTATGTTTGTATAGGGAGCAAGGATTGTAGGAGGCCAAAAAGGTTTCCTTTCTTAAATAGTGCGATAAATTACGCAAACTAAGGGCCCGTTTGGTTTGTAGTTGGGTTTAGGATTATGATTTGGATTTGGATTTAAAATTTAGATTTGAATTTGAGTTGTGTTAAAAGTTGTTTGTTTTGTATGTTAAAATATAAAATAGGGTTAAGATTTACATTTATTTTAATATTAAAATAATGAAAGGACCACCACTAGTACATGCTTTTATATTATTTTTTCAACAAAGTACATTCTTTCATGCATACTAATCGAATGAGAACAAAATAAAGAGAGAGAGAGAGAGAGAGAGAGAGAGAGAGAGAGAGAGAGAGAGAGAGAGAAATACTTGTCCGAAAAGGAACCACATTAGCAAGGATTTGAGTATACCCTCAAATGTGAGGTTGAGTCCCCCTTTTAAATCCCTTCTTTCTCAACCAAACATATAATTTTACCATCAATCCAAAATCCAAATCCAAAACCCAACAATCAAACACGCCCTAAAAAACAAAGCCATAACTAAAAGGATTGTACATTATCTTTTTTTTATGTTGGAAACGTCTTTGTTACATAAATCATTTATTTATTAGCTCATTATTCAACCTAAGACTAAAAGAATAATCCTCAATTATGTTAGGTACCAATGATTCGACACCAAAATTTTAATTTGTACCATAAACAATGGATGGATTGATGTTCCATTATCACACCAGTTATTTTAAGGAAACCAGGACACAAAATATGAAAACAAATAATCTTTACTAGTTGGATAACGGTATATGAACAAAAGTACACGCAAAGCATTTAAAAAAGTGAAGTGTTGAGATGGGCTAACCGAACAATTTAAAAAAAAAAAAAAAAAAGGTTAGCAATGAGCCAAACTTCTTCTATGGGTTGAGCTGATTTGCCAGGCCTCCTACTAGCTCCGTTTATCTATACACGCATTATAAAGAGTTACGCACATACATAATACACCCATGTGATTAGGTTTGATGCATATTTTAATAAATTAAGTGGTTACATATAAATGTTTTAATTAGATTTATTGAAGAGAGTGGAATTTTAATGAGTCCTTTAAATAAGAGATTGTAAGGTTTTGAGCTCACATTTATCTCATTAAGAGAGAATAAAAGAAAAAAATAAACACCCATAAGCGGTTCTAACAAAGAAAATCATACATTTACTGGTAATTTGATTTTTCAGGATAAATAACCAAACAAGTAAGAAGCACTGTAAATACAAAACTTGGTTTATTCCATTAAGGTAAATACATTTGAGTCGGAAAACTATATACTACGAAACACTTTGGTGGTTTTTTTATCTGATTGGAAGCATAATATAACAAATAAATACAGCCCCATTTAGTAGACTTTTTACACCAATAATACATCATAAACATGTGGTCAAAAAGATGGAACAACTGATCCATACTCCACCTCACCACCACATACGGCTGTGAACAAGCACGGATCGACATCACACTCCGCCGTTGACTCCGTTTGCTTCACGAACCGGCCTCTGATCCTCGGCCTTGTCTCTGCGTACGCTTTTCGTGAAGCATATCGAATCTTCTTGTCATACTTTCTGTTCTTCCTTTTCTCCCTGTACCTCAAAACTCTAGCCTCTCTATCTGCCGCGGAAAACTTCTTTTCATTATTGATGGCGGGTAGTACTAATGGATAGGATACGTCTACTATCGAGCTTTGTTCTGATGCTGTACCCTCATCGATTGAAGTAGAAGATACCTGAAATGTTTACTTTTAGTCTAATGTATAAAAAACGTTACGGATTCAAGTCTTGCTTGACACAAATGCGTAAAAGTAGACGTGTATGAGTTTGTCACTAAAAAACATAGTAAAGTAATATAATGCCATCTGGATTAAAATGTTTACACTAAGGCTATGCGATTGGTTGGTAGTAGAACTCGTGTAATCCATCATGCAAGGAGTTCGAGTTGCCACTGGTTTATGATCAACAGTTTGTATCGGTGGCCCTAGAGGTGGAATCGTCATAACTGGACCCGTTGTTGTTTGTATCGAAACAACCCGGTCTCTATATTCAGGTTCAAGTAAAACATGTGACGGAATCGCGAAGCCAAAATCAAATAAACGATCCGAGAATAGATCAGCCGACTTTACCATCACTTGAGGAACATCCAACGGATATTGAACATGCATACTAGTCGTGACATCACACGTGACGTCACTTACTATTGGTTGAGTCAAAATTTCAGCTGTTAGATTAGCAAGCCTCACTACATCTTCAGCTGAATCATAAAACGGAACAACAGGAACCCGCTCGTGCCTACGTGCGAGCGGGTTCACGGAGTGGATGTCTCTATCACATGTGACACAAAGTGCAGCAACATCTGCCTTGCATGTAACAGACGCTGCTGACTGTTCACAAACTTCACACATCCAAACACGCTCGTGTTTTGTGTGGCCGTGTAATTTCACGTCACACGCTATACACAAGTGAAGTTTGTCCGTACGACAAAATAGTATAGCTGAGGTGGACTTGCACGAGTCGCAGGGTTTTGCGACCGCGGTCCACCCTGACGGAAAAGTCTTAGTACCACCAGCATCCGTGTTCTCCACCATAATTTATTACTTGTAATCTGACAATTTAGTTTTATTTTTTTTCTAGAAGATTTTTTGATTATTTGGAGTTTTTTTTTTTTTTTTTTTTTTTCTTGTGGTGCAGAAATGATATATCTATATCTCTAAGACTCCAACTTGATGTTATTGATTTTAGGAAATCAAATTATTGGTTGTAACTGGTGACACGTGGATCAATAATGGCCGTATATAAGATTTGCGATGGTGTTTTCAGCAACTTGAGCTGCCGACATAGGGCCCACATTAGATATTTGAGACTGATGACGTGGAACGATTGCGCCCATTAATTTAAAAGTCAATTGAATTTGGTTTCTACGCTTGGTTTTCTTTTTTTAAGGAAACTAGTTTAATATTTGCTCAAAAAAAAAAAAAAAAAACTAGTTTAATAACGCTTGTCTCGGCGAGATCGGGTATTTTGCAGTTGAATTAATCAACTATTTTTTTCCTATTTGATTTAAGAGTATTATCTTTCCTATTTCGATGATAAAAATAAGTAAACAGCCTTGATTTTTATGAAAAGTTAGACTTTTAAGGAAAACCCAACTGAACAATTGTGAACCAGATATAATTGGTACATTTATGACTATATCAAAAATCTCGTCGTATTGTTTCTAACTTAATGATTTCTCAACATATAACATGAAACTAGTGGATTAAAATTGTTCGTGAGTCAAAAGCTATAGATATCTTTGAGAAAAGACAACCAAACCTAATCAAATGAATACAATTCAGGTATGTAACATTATTCGTATTTGAATGAAAACAAGTCGGTGTTTTATTGCCATCTTTTTCTTTATTTCTTTCTGAAAGAAATCGCACACATTTTTGCTAACAAGGGTCGATGATCGTCACAGCCATATTTTAGAATGTGCAAAATGTGTGGTTGCATAGAGCCTCAAAATTTTATAGGCCTCAAAATGTGTACTTTATATTCGGCTTTGTATATTGGGGATCTCAAAATTTATTCCCAGTAAATGTTAATGATATACGATTTTATGTTATGTTTATTTGTAATATCAAAGCTAGATTGTTACTTTTTCCGTCCCATATTTATTATCCATATTTTCATTTGGAGTTGTCCCAAATTAATTGTTCATTTCCAAAAATGGATAAGAAATTTAGTTCGAGTTTAATATATTTTGTTGACTTGAGATTATTAATGCTTTAACAACCCACTTAACACACCTACACACCTTTTCGATCGAACCCTTGCTTCCAACTTCTATATTTTCCAAATCACCTCAACTAACAGTAGATCCAACATGGGCAAATGGGAAATTAGAGCTCGGAGTTCACCAATTCAGGATATTACTATAGTATACGGTACGATTTTTTTGTACTTTTGTTTCGAATGACCATGCAATGTATATCTGGAAACTAAAGCATGTTACATTGATTCAAGATAATATTGTGTCTGTTTTCTGATTTTGGGTTTTTGCTTTGTTGATTTTTCTTCCTAGATTTATACCCAAACCTCTTCACTATACAAATCCCCCAAAGTGGTGAGTTTTCTGATCCACATGGCAGAGTATACAAGTTTGATATTGTTGATCATGTCGACCTAACTGAGTTTGAGAATTTCTCCATGTGCGAGATGGTCAAAATGTTAGCTGAACTGGGTTTGGGTGATAATAAACAGTTGTTGTTTACCCATTTTAGGGTCCCAGGACTAGGGGTGAGCGCGGTCTCGGAACAGCATGGAACTGAACCAGAACCGCGAGAACCGAGAACCGAAAAACGGATGACCAAGGAACTGAGAACCGGACCGAGTAGCATGACTCGGTTCCGGTTCGGTTCTCAGTTCGGTTCCTTGCGGGTCTAACTGATTGGAACCGCAATATATATTTTTTTATGAATTGCTTTATATAATCCATAGTAAATTGGCAATATGATGCTTATATATGGAAATATGATGAAGAAGGATAAAATATCACTGTATATAGTAAATTGTTTCCAAAAATGTTATACAAAAGTTACTTCAACCAGCGTATTGCGACGGTAGCTTCAGTACTAGAATCGCAAGTCGTAATTAGCTTTTCATTTATATCAACTTTAGCTTCTTTATCTTTTTGTATCGAAAACACATTTTAACAACTCATATATTTAATAGTAGTGCATTTATAAATGGTTCAATACTTGTATGTAGTATAGATATACCATAAGTTATTAAAAAGTTTTGTTAGCACAGATATATTGTAATGAGTATATACCAATTTTTTCTTAGTATAGATGTACCGTAAGTCATTAAAAAGTTTTATTAATTGGACAAATGAAATTGCGCTATGAGGCTAAGCAAATAGTTTACTCCATGCATAAATAGAAGTTCCAAGTCTGAAACATGGGATAGATTACATCATGTTCACTATCTCACCAGACTTGCAATGCAGTATAAGCCACAGGTCCTAACTGCCCAAAATATATAATCATGAACTTAAAAAAACTAAACGTCCCATAAAAATCCTATATATTTGAAAAGTCATGCGGTACTTCGGTTCCGGAACCGATACCCGCGGTTCCGGACCGAACCGAACCGAGAACCACAATTTAAAATATCTAAGAACCAAGAACCGGACCACGGTTCTAAAAAACGGTTCGGGTTGGGTCGGTTCCGGTTCGTTTCTCGGTTCTAGTTCGGTTCTCGGTCCATTTGCTCACCCCTACCCAGGACTGTGTTTAGATGATGGGTTAGTTTCATTGATGTCTGATCAGGACGTGCGGACATTATTAAATTTTGTCCCTAGGAATAAGGAAATAGATGTTTATGTAGAGACTGATGTATCTTTGGTAGAAAAACATATGATAGAAAAAGATATGTTGTTGGTTAGGGGTTGTAAGTCCTCAAAGGGTCTAGTGATTGAAGAGATTGTTGAGGATAATGTGTTCAGTGCACCTATTAAGAAAAACAAATATATATTGTTGTTGTTAGAGTGGTATAATCATGAAATGGCACCAACGCAAGCTTTAACCACTAATGTTTGTCCATTGGTTGAAAGTACTGTTAATGCTACTAATGAAGGATTCATGCGTTGTGAAAATGAGGTACCCTCATCCCATGCATTCAGTTACTTAAATTTGATGGTAGACAGTGATTTTGACCCTATGGGTGTTTTCATGCCTTCGTAGCGTAAACAAGCTGAGACATATTTTGATGACGACTTGTTCCAGCAAAGGATACATGCTTTGATGAAAGGCCAGAAGCTATTGTAGAAATAATTGATGACTTATATATAGAATATGGGAGTGTGATTTTTTGAAATGCTATCGAAGACGTTGATGAGGAAGTTATAGAAAGGGAAGAACCTGACATTGAAGACACATGTGTATAGAGGAGAGATACAAAACCAGAAGGGGTGGTAGTGATTTTGATCATGATATCGGTGACATGCCAACACCTGAACCAGAAGTTGACATGCGTGGTTTCTCATTTCAGCTGGATTCAAACATTCAAGAGAGTAGGAGACAATCTGCTGCCAAACTTCCTCTGAAAGAGTCTGTTGAACCTGTACTTGCATCTGTAGTTGACATGGATGAGCTTGATAGTGCTGAAGAAGCAGATACTGAACATGGTATAGGTCAAAGAAAGAGAAGGTTGAAGCTAATAAGAAATAATTATAAGGGTAAGTCTAAAATCAAAGAAGGTGCATTTAAGGTGGGAGAGGAGTTTGTTACAAGAAAGGAAGTGACTGAAAAGGTGAGGATGCATGCATTGCAATCAAGGAGAGCTATTGGGGTTCTCAAGTGTGATAACAATAGGGTGAGAGTTAAGTGCTATGGCACTATGCTTGCTGCAACTTCTTTCAATCCAACACATGGCAGAAAACAGGGTTTGTCATCCACCTCAAAGAAACGGGGCCAATTTGAGAAAACCAAAAACCATAAGGAAATGAAATGCAAGGGTGTTAGTGCTAAAGGATATAAAATCAAGAATCATAGACCCTCTTGCCCATGGCACCTACTCGTCTCAAAGTGGGGTAATGAGCAGTGTTGGTCGGTTAAAACATTGATGGATGCTCATAAATGTATTCAAACAAGAGATGTTACTACTGCTACAGCTAGGTTTTTGTCAACTTATATCATCCAGATTCTTAATAACAATCCCAAAATGTGAATTAAAGCATTACAACTTGAATTAATACAAAGGTTACAAATAAACGTATCATTCGATAAAGCTTTCAGGGCAAAGGAAATTGCTGAGGAGAAGATGACAGGTGATCACAAACAATAGTATGCCATCCTTAGAGATTATACTAGTGAGCTCAAAGAAAAAAACCCAAACACAATAGTCAAGATCCAAGTGGAAACCAACACAGATCTGACTCTTAATTCTAGGGTATTCAAAACAATTTATGTGTGTATTGGTGCACTTAAAGCTAGGTATAGAGCTACAAGAAGAGAGATATTGGGGTCAGATGGTGCTTTCATAGAAGGACCATATACGGGGCAAATTTTGATGGTTGTTGGTATTGATGGTAACAATGGTATTCATATGCTATTGTTGAGGCAAAATGCAAGAGTTCTTGGTTATGGTTCCTAAAAAATCTGGCTGACGACCTTGATTTTAAACCAAACTACAAATACACTTTCATTTCAGACAAACAAAAGGTATAGTAAATTCCATTAACACTAATTACAAAATAATTCGTTACATATAAGCAATGTTTTAATCCACTATGGCTTACTTGTAACAAGGTATTCTACCAGCTATTCAAGAGCTTTTTCATGCTACTGAACACAGTTTCTATGTTAGACACATCTATTAGAACATGAAGCAAATTTTCAAATGAATGCTTTACTAGGATTATATGTTGAAGTGTGCAACAACAACCATTGTGCCGCAATTTCAACAACGAATTGAGGATTTGAAATCCTTCAACCCTAAAGCTCATGAGTGGTTACTAAAGATACCACCAACCTCATGGTCAAGGGTTTTTTTTTTCAGGTATATCATTTTTCATATTTGTGCTTTAAGTGTGTATATAGTAGGCATTAACTTATCTTAATCATTAATAAAAAAAAAATAGGCAAAGTAAAGTGTCAAATTCTGGTCAACAACCTTTGTGAGTCACTAAACAGTAAGTTGGTAGACAATAGAGATAAACCAATAATTGGGTGTTTGGGATACATTATGGAGTATTTGATGAAGAGGATAGTGAATGTGCAAAAGGTCATAGAAAAGTTCGATGGACTGATGAGTGTCTAAATACTCATCATTTTATACCAATCTGAGCTGCCAAAACATACAAAAACACTCAAATATGCATCAAAATACTTTAAATATCTTAAAGATGTGTTTTATATGTTTTAAATGCAAAATATGCAAAAACAGATGAAAAATGTACAAAGTTTGCATAATTGGCAGTTTCAGTCTCTCAAGTTTCATAAATTGTCAAAACTAGTCCCTGGTTATTCTAAAAACATGAAAAAAGTCACCAAAGGTCCTTTTTAATCATAAAGTTACATATTTAGTCCTTTGGTGCAAAGTTTCATAAAATTACAAGTTTAGTCCCTCAACTTTGGAAATTGACAGAAATGGTCCCTGGGATGTAAAAACTTTGAGAAAAGCAATTTTGGTCCTTATACTAATAATCTTTTGCAGGAATGGTCTTTGGTATGGAGTTTGGTGAAATTACATAATTGGTCCCTCAAGTTTGGCAGTTTGTCAGTTTTGGTCCCTGGACTTTCAAATAATGACAGTTTTAGTCCCTGGGTGTTCAAAATGGGAAAATTATCATTAAGGGTCCTTGGGAATTCACAAAGTGTCACAATTGGTCCTTATGTGGAAAAGTTTGGAGAAATTACAAAAAGGCCCCTCAACTTTTCAAGTTTGGCAAAAATAGTCCCCGGTATTTAAAAAATGAAAAACATCAAAAATAAGCCGTGTACTATTCACATATGGCATTTATGACCCTTGTGATAATTTTGGAATGTTACAATTTCAGACCCTCAAATTTTCCTTAATTACATTTTTGGTCCTTGTGTTTATTTAAGCTAAAAACCAAACGGATCCAAACTATTATTACTAAACCAAACCATAACCCATTTCACAAACCTAGCCCACCCTTTCTATCCACTTATTCCCTTTGGGCCCATGTGATATACTAGCCCACCCAGTGTTTATTAAACACTGGGTCAAACCTTTGGTCAACAAACCAAAACCACCACCCAGTCACCTTCCCTCCCAAACCATACCACCACCACTGCTACACCAAAACCACCACCACCTATCTGGTTTCACCCCAACTTGCTCCCCACTCCTTTCCACCTTATCTCTCCACACTTCCCAAGGCCATTTAAAGCCTTAAAACCCTCACCACGCATAACACTGACACCCTTGACCCTTTGGCGCCAAAAAGTAATTTAAATGGCGTGGATCAATTGGACACAATCAATGGCTGGAAATTGGTGGGAATTGTCAAGGTGGGTCCCACATGCTCAGAAATGGCTACAAAAAGGGAATGAAGGCAGAAGAGTTAGTTTAATTAGCTTAGGAGTAGAATAACATAGTCGTAGGTAGTGTAATCTTGTATTTCAGTTATAATTTCAATCAAAATAGCTTGTACTCAGTTAATTTAATGTAATTTGAACTTTTCTTAAAGTCAATTTAAAGTTTCAGCTCAGTTCTCAGTCTATGCAATTTTTACTTGTTTCAAGAATCACAAAAATTTCATCTGTGTTGTTAGTTGTTGTTAAAAGCATTTCACAAGTTAAAATAAGCCTTGACAAAGCTTATTGAAGCTTTTATACACCTCAGTTTGCTGTTTAGTTCATTAAATAAAAATACTTAAAAAATAAAATTAAATATTAAGAAAATAAAAAAATTCAAGTTACAAGTTGATTTGTGCAAGGAGCAAGATATAATCTGGATGATCTTGGTATTAGAGTCCTATGGGGGATTTTAGGAAGTGAGATTGGTCCATGGTTCTTGGTTGCTCAGTCCATTTCCACTTTGTAAGCTTTCACATCAATTTTTCATATTACTATTTTAGTATTACATTTACTTAGGTCTCTGTGTTTTCATGCTTATTTATTGTTGTTAAGATAATATAAAGCTTAATATAGATAGCTTATTATTCAGATATCACTTGTTCTCAAATCCAAAAATCTCACAGTTAAAACTCAATCTTGACAAAATTGTGATTTCTGCTTGTGGTGTGTTTGATTAATGTTCATTTGATCTTAATTAGTCATATTAGAGTATTAGAAATCAGTTTGTTAGATTCAAATCTTGTTTAGCTGTTAAAATTAGTAAAACAGTGCAATATAGGGGTGTTTGGTTCATGCTACTCATAGGTGTTCAAGACATATTTTGTTGTTGTTTCTGCTCTAAACATTTCACATTAGGTTTAGGTATATCATATCAGTTATAAAATTAAGGGTTCATAAGTTAAAAAGTCAAATTCCAAAACCAAATCCCTTGACAGTTAACTGTCAAGGAATTGAGTTTCCAAAACCACCCACACTAGTGTATAATCTAGTAACTTAGCTTAATTAGGACTTATTATAAGTTATTACTTCCATATCAGTAGTTTAGATCACCTAGAAATTCAATTTAGTCAAACTAGCAAAGTTCTCTCAAAAAGTCAATATTGCACTTATCAGATTTTTCCAAATATTGGGAGATTTGTTTAGAATTTAGGAAAGAGATCTAAGCTTTGATATTTTTAGGATTAATTCTATACCACTTCAACTTTAGAATCCCACCATCTTTACATTTTTAGGATTTTTCTTGTGGCCCCCACTTGTGCCCAAACACAACTGCAGGGAGACCTTCTCCCCTGCACATCAGTACATCACCACACCACCACCACTTTGGTGGTGGTTTGTGGCTACCATAGTGGGCCCCAGACCCTCTAGTTAGTTTCTTTGAACCCCCCTCCTACCAGGGAACTTAGTTTGACTATTTGTTTGACCTGTGCCTCAGTGGACCCCACCTAGATTAAGCTCTCAAGTCTGTCCCTCTTCTGTGTTGCTTTTCAGGTTTTTGGATTAGCTTATTTGGCTTATTGGCTTATCTACTGAGCTTATTTAGCTAATTTAAGTTTTGACAAGTTCAAACAACTTATTAGAACCAGAAAACACCAAGGTGGGTCCCACATAAGCTCATTTGAGCTTATTTCCCATTTTAGTCAACTGTGGTCAACTGTCACCATAATAAGCTTACACACAGCTTATTAATAAGCTATAAAATAGTTGTCTTTATTAAAGTTGTCTAATTTTAGGTATAATATAGTTTTATAAAAGAAAAATCCAGAAAAACCAACATAAAAATAAGTGATAATTTCTATTTAATATAATTTAATTTTAATTTTCATTTTTAGATTTTAATTAAGAAAGTTGTGTTTTTATATTTTTATTAATTTTATTATAGGTTAAAGTAATTAAAATAATTTTCTCAGATTTTAATTTTGTCTTTTAGTATTAATTAGAATTAAAAATAGTTTTATTAATAATTAATTAATAAATAAGTTATAAATAGCATAATTAGTTTTTATATAGTAACACCTATATTTTATATTTTTCCTAGCTTTTATAAGTCATAATATAGTTTTAGTAATTTTTCTATAATTTTTACTGTTCATTTAATAGTTTTTATAATTTAAATAGTTTAATTAGATATTAAATAATAAATAGAATAATAATTAGTAAACTAGTTTATAAATATATAAAATAAAGTTTTTATAATTTTTTAGGATTCCTATAATGGTTAATTAGGTTTATAAAAATTTTCATAATTTTCTAAGTTAGTTTAATATTATTTGTAATTTAAAATAGTTTAATTAGTATAATTAATATTAATAGTTTTTAATTAATAAAAAAATACATAAAAAGACAAAAAGATTTATTTTTATTTTTTATACTTTCTTCAAGTTCTATTTTAGGTTTAGAAAATATTTTTATAAGTTTCTAGTTTAATTTGTAGTATTTATAATTTTCTAATTAAATAGTTAAATAGTTTTTAATTAAATAATTAATAATAATTAATAAAATAATCTTAAAAATAGTTTTCTTTTTAATTTAAGTTTATTTTAAGTTTAAGTTTATAGAATTTTCATTTTTAACCCCTGTAGTTTATTTTTCTTAAAACTCACCTTTTTCTCAGTACGCAGTCGCGTCTGATTTTAAATTGGTGTACGTTTTAAATACTTAGGTTTCACGTAATCATTAATTTAGTTTTCCTAAAGTTATTTTAAGTTGTAAAACCCTAGTTAACCACACACACACACTTTATACCCTTTCCTGTTCACGTTCACTAATCACAGATTCGTTTATAATATCACATCGCATACCTCGTTGGGACTTACGACCCGGGAAAACACTGTATTCCTCGGAAGCATTTGCCTTAGACGTTTGACTTGGTTGACCATCACCTGGTAAACTTAGTTGACTGTTTGAGGCGAATCAAAATTTGGCGCCGCTGCCGGGGAGGTTGTGCGCTTATTCTAAACGATTTTGCGTATTTGTGAACCTGAATACACGTTCATTGTACATTTATCCACCTTTGTTCATATTATTATCATATAAAACCAAAAACAGTTCCCGAAAACTTTTTAAAATCAGTTTTCAACGAACACAAAAA
Organism: Artemisia argyi; assembly: GCA_030686995.1. Classification (NCBI taxonomy): domain Eukaryota; kingdom Viridiplantae; phylum Streptophyta; class Magnoliopsida; order Asterales; family Asteraceae; genus Artemisia; species Artemisia argyi. Next base: position 131,214,635 of record CM060676.1, read on the forward strand.
ACCAAAAATATTTTCCTTCTTATTAATATTACAAAATTTTTTCAAAAACACCAAAAATATTCACCTTTACATTCCTACCTATTTGATTCTTCATTTCTCACCCCTAAACCCTTTGATTCTTTCTATGTCTTATTCTCACCTTCTTGTCTGTCAAGGGTGTGGTAGTCCTTATAATGGTGGTAATTGCCCCAATTGTGGCATGGTAGAGTCAGGAAACGGGTCTGTCTATAACCAGAATCCCTATTCCTACCCTGACATGACTGATTCATTCCACCAGCTTCCACACCATGAGACTCAGCAGTTTTACTATTGTGAGTACTGTGGTGGTTCACACTACAGTTCTGATTGTCAAATTAGGAATCAGTTTGTCTATGAGCAGGTTCCTGATAACAATTATGACTCAAACACATACGACTCACAGACACATCAGTTCAACTGTTGTGAGTACTGTGGAGGTCCTCACTTTAGCTATGATTGTCAAACAAGGAATTCATTTCCTTGTAACAATTACGACTATTCGTTTCAAGACCCACCTCCACAGTACCAAATGAACCAAGCAACTCCTCAAAACCAGCAAGACCTTTGTCTAGAGGTTCTTGAGAAACTTAAAGACCTTAAGGAGGAGTTGGCTAATATGTCGTTTCACAATGCACCAAGTTCTTCTTGTGTATATTGTGGGGGTCCTCATGATGATTTCAAATGTCAACCGTATTATAAACCTGAACATTGTTCTAGTTCTGATATATCCGGTTTTGACACATTCACACCCCCACAGTCTCCACTCACTCAATATTCTCGTGATAAATCTATCGCGGAATTACTTGCTGAAGAACATGCTGCTAGAGACGAAAGAAGCATGGAAGAATTACTAGTCTTAGAACAAGCAGCTATAACACGTACCAAATTTCAAAATGCTGCTTTTCTCGATGAGGATGATGAAAGTGATGATACCTCATCAAGTTCATCAGTTGAGACTCCTTCCATGGATATTCAGGGAGAAAAGAGTATGGGAGAATTACTAGCAGCTGAACAAACGGAAATTATAAAATCCATGTATGCTAGTCCTTCTCAACTCCCTGAGTCTACTGTTATCATACCCGAGGTTCCCACTCACTCTCTGAGCATGGGGGACGAGCATCTTGACACTATTCCTGCAAAGGAATCGGACGAATTCATAAAGTCTAGTGTTGAGAACCTTGTCTAAATCCCAAGTGAGTCACAGGGAATTCTTGATCATATGTGTGATATCCCTACCCCTCCCGATAATCCAAATTATCAAATTGAGAATGTCTCTAATTCCAGTGATGATTGTATATCTTATGGAGACATTGAGTATGTTGAGGCATCACTGCCTCATTCTGATGTTGATCATCCTCTTGAGGATGTCACAGAGGAACTCACTCACATCATTCCACTTCTATCTGTAAGTAATGATGATCTCTTTGACTTTGAAGCCGATCAGGAAGAGATAGAAAGTCTCTTACATAATGATCCTTCACTCAGTGCTTATCCCAACAGTCCAGTAGAGAATGTTAATCACATTGTTCCTGAAGCATTCAAAACTACTATCACCAATCCTCTATTTGAATTCGAATCCGAATTCACTTTGATTTCTGATAATCCACTCTTTGATATTCAGAATGAGGATTGTGTTGAGTTCACAACGGAACATGAGTTCACAGATTTACATCTTGTGAATGATTCTCTTTACGAGGAGTTCTCCTTTGAACTCACTCATATCATATCTCCACCGGAGTATGATACTTTCTATTTTGATCTAGACATACCCATAATATGTCTTGATCAAACGAGCTTAAAAGAGGAGATTCATGAAACAATGAATTCTCCTATTGAAGATGAGGAGTTAATCATGATTTTCATCATGACTTTCTTTCTTTTCTTCATATATTCTGTTCCCTATCCTGTTCTTCACTCTTTCGGGAGTGAAGACATTATCTTTGATCCCGGCATTCTCATTTATAAATTATGAGCCGGGTACTTGTCTCATCGGTGTGGAACTTTCACGTGCTTCAAATGTTTATCCAAACGTCTTGAATGAAAGTCCGATGAGATTGTCTCTTCCACTTACTTCCCCATGGACAAATGAATTCGGGGTCGAGTCAAGCTAGTGACTCGGGAATCAAAAACATTAGCAAAAACATGGGTTTTCACCCGTGTGTAACACCCTAGTGTGGGGGAGATGCCCCACATGTTGTATATATAAAAAAAAAATAATAATAATAATAAATAAATAAATAAATAAAAAATAAAAAAAAATGTACATATAGTGATAGCTTCTATTTAAGAAGTTTTATCTAAAAAATAATTGTATGTATATACATTTTAAATAAAGGCTATAGAATATTTTCTTCTTACGTTCTAAGTGTCGGTTTAACACCCGGTATTTTGAATATTGAGGACAATATTCAGTTCTAAGTGTGGGGGGAGATTCGTCTAACGAATTTAAACACATGTTCCATCAAGAACCCCCATTTTAGCCAAAATTTTAAAATTTTTTCTCACTTAGAACGCAATAAATGGTATCAATCCTCCATGTCTAACCCACAACAGGATTGGCTAATCCAGGAGCAAACGGTTCTTGGTAAAGATAACTCAAACCCGTTTATGGCTTGCAATTTGCCAAAAATTGTATGGTTCCTCAACTCCCCATTATCCTCAAAAGCTAATGAGTTGGCTAGCCCGCAAGATTATGGCTTGTGGTAAAGGCCGTGGAAAAACCATAATTGGTAATCAGCTCACCAAGATGTTGACTATTCCATCAAGAGTTGGCTAGTCCAGAAGCAAACGGCTTTTGGTAAAGACTAATCAAATCCGTTGACAGATGGTGATTTGCTCAAAATCACACGGTTATCAGGTGTGCCACAGTTCTTACACCTGGCTACTCCAGAAGTGATGGCTTTTGGTAAAGAGTTTTTCAAATCCATTAAGTTTTTCTCAATAGATTGCTAGGGACTAGCAATAGTTTAGTGTGGGGGATTGATGAGTGTCTAAATACTCATCATTTTATACCAATCTGAGCTGCCAAAACATACAAAAACACTCAAATATGCATCAAAATACTTTAAATATCTTAAAGATGTGTTTTATATGTTTTAAATGCAAAATATGCAAAAACAGATGAAAATGTACAAAGTTTGCATAATTGGCAGTTTCAGTCCCTCAAGTTTCATAAATTGTCAAAACTAGTCCCTGGTTATTCTAAAAACATGAAAAAAGTCACCAAAGGTCCTTTTTAATCATAAAGTTACATATTTAGTCCTTTGGTGCAAAGTTTCATAAAATTACAAGTTTAGTCCCTCAACTTTGGAAATTGACAGAAATGGTCCCTGGGATGTAAAAACTTTGAGAAAAGCAATTTTGGTCCTTATACTAATAATCTTTTGCAGGAATGGTCTTTGGTATGGAGTTTGGTGAAATTACATAATTGGTCCCTCAAGTTTGGCAGTTTGTCAGTTTTGGTCCCTGGACTTTCAAATAATGACAGTTTTAGTCCCTGGGTGTTCAAAATGGGAAAATTATCATTAAGGGTCCTTGGGAATTCACAAAGTGTCACAATTGGTCCTTATGTGGAAAAGTTTGGAGAAATTACAAAAAGGCCCCTCAACTTTTCAAGTTTGGCAAAAATAGTCCCCGGTATTTAAAAAATGAAAAACATCAAAAATAAGCCGTGTACTATTCACATATGGCATTTATGACCCTTGTGATAATTTTGGAATGTTACAATTTCAGACCCTCAAATTTTCCTTAATTACATTTTTGGTCCTTGTGTTTATTTAAGCTAAAAACCAAACGGATCCAAACTATTATTACTAAACCAAACCATAACCCATTTCACAAACCTAGCCCACCCTTTCTATCCACTTATTCCCTTTGGGCCCATGTGATATACTAGCCCACCCAGTGTTTATTAAACACTGGGTCAAACCTTCGGTCAACAAACCAAAACCACCACCCAGTCACCTTCCCTCCCAAACCATACCACCACCACTGCTACACCAAAACCACCACCACCTATCTGGTTTCACCCCAACTTGCTCCCCACTCCTTTCCACCTTATCTCTCCACACTTCCCAAGGCCATTTAAAGCCTTAAAACCCTCACCACGCATAACACTGACACCCTTGACCCTTTGGCGCCAAAAAGTAATTTAAATGGCGTGGATCAATTGGACACAATCAATGGCTGGAAATTGGTGGGAATTGTCAAGGTGGGTCCCACATGCTCAGAAATGGCTACAAAAAGGGAATGAAGGCAGAAGAGTTAGTTTAATTAGCTTAGGAGTAGAATAACATAGTCGTAGGTAGTGTAATCTTGTATTTCAGTTATAATTTCAATCAAAATAGCTTGTACTCAGTTAATTTAATGTAATTTGAACTTTTCTTAAAGTCAATTTAAAGTTTCAGCTCAGTTCTCAGTCTATGCAATTTTTACTTGTTTCAAGAATCACAAAAATTTCATCTGTGTTGTTAGTTGTTGTTAAAAGCATTTCACAAGTTAAAATAAGCCTTGACAAAGCTTATTGAAGCTTTTATACACCTCAGTTTGCTGTTTAGTTCATTAAATAAAAATACTTAAAAAATAAAATTAAATATTAAGAAAATAAAAAAATTCAAGTTACAAGTTGATTTGTGCAAGGAGCAAGATATAATCTGGATGATCTTGGTATTAGAGTCCTATGGGGGATTTTAGGAAGTGAGATTGGTCCATGGTTCTTGGTTGCTCAGTCCATTTCCACTTTGTAAGCTTTCACATCAATTTTTCATATTACTATTTTAGTATTACATTTACTTAGGTCTCTGTGTTTTCATGCTTATTTATTGTTGTTAAGATAATATAAAGCTTAATATAGATAGCTTATTATTCAGATATCACTTGTTCTCAAATCCAAAAATCTCACAGTTAAAACTCAATCTTGACAAAATTGTGATTTCTGCTTGTGGTGTGTTTGATTAATGTTCATTTGATCTTAATTAGTCATATTAGAGTATTAGAAATCAGTTTGTTAGATTCAAATCTTGTTTAGCTGTTAAAATTAGTAAAACAGTGCAATATAGGGGTGTTTGGTTCATGCTACTCATAGGTGTTCAAGACATATTTTGTTGTTGTTTCTGCTCTAAACATTTCACATTAGGTTTAGGTATATCATATCAGTTATAAAATTAAGGGTTCATAAGTTAAAAAGTCAAATTCCAAAACCAAATCCCTTGACAGTTAACTGTCAAGGAATTGAGTTTCCAAAACCACCCACGCTAGTGTATAATCTAGTAACTTAGCTTAATTAGGACTTATTATAAGTTATTACTTCCATATCAGTAGTTTAGATCACCTAGAAATTCAATTTAGTCAAACTAGCAAAGTTCTCTCAAAAAGTCAATATTGCACTTATCAGATTTTTCCAAATATTGGGAGATTTGTTTAGAATTTAGGAAAGAGATCTAAGCTTTGATATTTTTAGGATTAATTCTATACCACTTCAACTTTAGAATCCCACCATCTTTACATTTTTAGGATTTTTCTTGTGGCCCCCACTTGTGCCCAAACACAACTGCAGGGAGACCTTCTCCCCTGCACATCAGTACATCACCACACCACCACCACTTTGGTGGTGGTTTGTGGCTACCATAGTGGGCCCCAGACCCTCTAGTTAGTTTCTTTGAACCCCCCTCCTACCAGGGAACTTAGTTTGACTATTTGTTTGACCTGTGCCTCAGTGGACCCCACCTAGATTAAGCTCTCAAGTCTGTCCCTCTTCTGTGTTGCTTTTCAGGTTTTTGGATTAGCTTATTTGGCTTATTGGCTTATCTACTGAGCTTATTTAGCTAATTTAAGTTTTGACAAGTTCAAACAACTTATTAGAACCAGAAAACACCAAGGTGGGTCCCACATAAGCTCATTTGAGCTTATTTCCCATTTTAGTCAACTGTGGTCAACTGTCACCATAATAAGCTTACACACAGCTTATTAATAAGCTATAAAATAGTTGTCTTTATTAAAGTTGTCTAATTTTAGGTATAATATAGTTTTATAAAAGAAAAATCCAGAAAAACCAACATAAAAATAAGTGATAATTTCTATTTAATATAATTTAATTTTAATTTTCATTTTTAGATTTTAATTAAGAAAGTTGTGTTTTTATATTTTTATTAATTTTATTATAGGTTAAAGTAATTAAAATAATTTTCTCAGATTTTAATTTTGTCTTTTAGTATTAATTAGAATTAAAAATAGTTTTATTAATAATTAATTAATAAATAAGTTATAAATAGCATAATTAGTTTTTATATAGTAACACCTATATTTTATATTTTTCCTAGCTTTTATAAGTCATAATATAATTTTAGTAATTTTTCTATAATTTTTACTGTTCATTTAATAGTTTTTATAATTTAAATAGTTTAATTAGATATTAAATAATAAATAGAATAATAATTAGTAAACTAGTTTATAAATATATAAAATAAAGTTTTTATAATTTTTTAGGATTCCTATAATGGTTAATTAGGTTTATAAAAATTTTCATAATTTTCTAAGTTAGTTTAATATTATTTGTAATTTAAAATAGTTTAATTAGTATAATTAATATTAATAGTTTTTAATTAATAAAAAAATACATAAAAAGACAAAAAGATTTATTTTTATTTTTTATACTTTCTTCAAGTTCTATTTTAGGTTTAGAAAATATTTTTATAAGTTTCTAGTTTAATTTGTAGTATTTATAATTTTCTAATTAAATAGTTAAATAGTTTTTAATTAAATAATTAATAATAATTAATAAAATAATCTTAAAAATAGTTTTCTTTTTAATTTAAGTTTATTTTAAGTTTAAGTTTATAGAATTTTCATTTTTAACCCCTGTAGTTTATTTTTCTTAAAACTCACCTTTTTCTCAGTACGCAGTCGCGTCTGATTTTAAATTGGTGTACGTTTTAAATACTTAGGTTTCACGTAATCATTAATTTAGTTTTCCTAAAGTTATTTTAAGTTGTAAAACCCTAGTTAACCACACACACACACTTTATACCCTTTCCTGTTCACGTTCACTAATCACAGATTCGTTTATAATATCACATCGCACACCTCGTTGGGACTTACGACCCGGGAAAACACTGTATTCCTCGGAAGCATTTGCCTCAGCTGTTTGACTATTACAGTTGGCCATTCACAAGTGGCTGATCAATAATTATCTGACCGTTTGAGGCGAATCATGGACCCTTAACCCCAATTGCAACATCCATTTATAAAGTTATTAAGCGAGAAGCTAATGACTATTCAGTTATTTGGAATGGGGTTGACAGTTACCAATGTAAAGGATCATGGAATGACCAATGTGTAGTGAATATGAGGTTAAGGACATGTACATGTAGGAGATGGGAGCTAACCGGTATTCCATGCAAACATGTTGTGGCAGCAATGTATAGCATGGAGAGTGATGGTATGGAGGTATTGATACTTGAGGATTGGGTACATCAAGCATATTGGCTAAGAACATGGAAAGAGATGTACAACCATAAGATTGAATGTGTTGCTAATAGTAAATTTTGGCTCAAGTGCACCATCCCTAGTATCTTATTGCCCCCACACCATCATACTCCTGTTGGCAGACCAATGAAGAAGAGGAGAGTGACCAAATATGAGATGACTGTAACACCCTAGGAAAATCCATATTGGTCGTAACTTGGAGTGATACTGGGAAATATGTTAACAATCGCCTTATATGACAACAACGCATTTTGTGGTCTAACGGTTAATCACCCATACGGTTAAGCGTGCTCGTGTGATAGTAGTACTGGCTTGGGTGACCTACCAGGAAGTCTTCACATGAGGGCCACAAAAGCAAAGCCGTGAGCATACGGGAAAAGCGGACAATATTGTGGTCTATAAGGCGGGGTGTTATAGGTGGTATCAGAGCCACTCCAAGCCGTTCGGGATGTGGGGAAAACCTCATCGAGGACGATGAGTCCCTTAGGCAGGGTTATTACCAACTGAATCCCGGGACGGGATTCTCCTGGGGGGTGAATGTAACACCGTAGGCAAATCTCACATTGGTCGTGACTTGGAGTGATGCTGGGACATATGTTAACATTCGCCTTATATGACAACAATTCGTTTTGTACTCTAACGGTTAATCGCCCATACGGTTAAGTGTGCTCGTGTGAGAGTAGTATTGGCTTAGGTGACCTACCGAAAGTCTTCACATGAGCGCCACAAAAGCAAAGCCGTGAGCCTACGGGCAAAGCGGGTAATATTGTGGTCTATAAGGCGGGGTGTTACAAGGTTCAAAACAACAACCCAATGACCACTATTAATGTCAACATCCAATGGAGCATCCAAACAGTTCAAAAGGTCTTTGTTTCGTTCAGGCATCTTAGTGCTAGCATCAACTTTGATGATGCCATTGTCTTTCTGGTTTCCAAGAAGTGCTTTAGCAGTGGCTTCATCCATGTCACAAGCATGGCACACAAACTCAGTGGAGAAACTAGTCAAGATACCATTAGAACCGTTAAAAAAATTCGATGAATGAGCGTGCTTTGTGGTCGATTTTGGTATCACCCAAGAAAAGAACTTGGAGCTTGGTGTCGTATTTGTTGTACCACCATGTGATTACACCAAAAGGGAGAGCAATGGCATCTCCTGTTTTGATTGTCAAGACCTTTTCTTCTTTATCAGGTAGAACAACTCTAGCAACTCCACTGCCTTGGAGAACATAAGCAAACTTGGCAGAATCGGAATACCGCGGAAGAGCCAAACCACTTTTCTCGAGCAAAAGCTTACCGGCACAAATGTTACCTTGACGTAGCATGGGTAGCTCGTCGGGGCACCATGCATGATATGATCCACTAGCTCCTCCGTACAACTCCTTATCCAACTTTGGTGATAAATCCCATTGTTAAGCAAAGGAAAAAAAGATTACAAATGGAAGTTGATTGAACGATGAATAAAAATGTGATTATCTGATGAGAAATAGGTTAGGTGAAGGGTGTATTTATAGTGAAATATATGATAGCATTTGGGTGTAACAAATAATAACGAGATAAAAGGAAGCGAGGATAATCGAGATCACTTAAATAAATTTAAATTATCCGTAATGTCACAAATTGGATAATATGAAGATTTTTAAAAAGTAAGTTTAGATATCTTTGTATCAAACACAAAATATACGAGTAGTTTAAATTTATATTTAAATAAAAGTTGATACTATTTGCCATACAAACTAAAATTATAATCGGTCTTCATTGCAAAGTTTTTTATTCTCGTGCAAAACAATTTTGTGTGATAAAAGTTTTTATTAATTACGAAAAATATCTAGAAACAACATATTTTTAATAGATTTACAGAAGAGATTCTCTTTTTTCAGCTTTAAAACATAATTGTTATGTACAAATTTGTGAAGGTTCATACTTTGCAATATTTCTGTTTGACTTTAAAATCGTTACAAATACGTATTTTGTTTTGGTGACTTTGCAATATTTGTGAAGGTCCATACTTTACAAATACGTATTTTGTTTTGGTAAAATGTAAGTAGAAAAGAGGGTTTTGACTTTTCTTTTTCTATCGATTTTTCCCTCTCACCTCTTGGCAGATTCATGAACAAAACAAGGACCAAAAACACGATGAAAGCTTGTGACTTTGACATTGTAAGTCAAGTGTTTTTTATTTTATTTATTTATTTATTTATTTATTTATTTTTACTAATCCCCTCTACAACGATTCTATATCCTTAAAAATGTCTACTTTCAGGAATCGAAAATTAAAGTGAGGACATTTTTTTTCTTTTTTTCGATAAGTACTCAAAACACAAATTTTTATTAAAAAAAACTATATTAAGTCGTGTTTTATGTGAATAATTTTGCACAACCTTGATCTAAAACAGTAAAAACATCCTAAAGGGTCTCCTTAGTGAAGTTTTACACGAAAAAGATCAAGAATACGGAGGTACGAGTTGCCCGTAGGGTCACGGCTTTACTTTTGTGGCCCTCAGGTGAATACTTCACGGCAGGTCACCAAAGCCAGTACTACTATCACACGAGCACGCTTAACCGTATGAGCGATTAACCATCATACCACAAAACGTGTTGTTGTCATATAAGTCGAATGTTAACATATGTCCCAGCATCACTCCAAGTCATGGGCAATGTGGAATTTGATTAGGGTGTTACATTCAATCCTCCCCCTAGAGGAATCTCGTCCCGAAATTGAGTTGGGTAACAACCCTGCCTAAGGGACTCATCATCCTTGATGAGGTTTGCCCCAAATCCCGAATGGCTTGGAGTGGCACTGATACCACCTGTAACATCTCGCCTTATAGACCACAATATTGTCTGCTTTGCTAGTAGGCTCACGGCTTTGCTTTTGTGGCCCTCATGTGAAGACTTCTCGGCAGGTCATTGATGTGTGGATTGTGGTCTACATGAAAGTTTTACTTCTCAAGGGATCTTGAGAAGCTTACAATCCCCACCAGGCAGTGTACCTAACCGATATAGTATAGTGAAGTGGCAAGTACCGGGGGATTGATCGTTCTTCACAGGGAATAGTGTTCGTTAGGATTGAAATTGATCTAACTAGGTCTAGAGGTGAGGGATGATTTTTTTTTTGTATTTTTTTTATATTTTTTGAAAGCAAGTAAAATCTCGTGTATTTGGAAGAGTGGGCGGAATTAGTTGCTAGTCATTGATGTGCGGATTGTGGTCTACACGAAAGTTTTACTTCTCAATGGATCTTGAGAAGCTTACAATCCCCACCAGGCAGTGTACCTGACCGATGTAGTATAGTGAAGTGGCAAATACCGGGGGATTGATCGTTCTCCACAGGGAATAGTGTTCGTTAGGATTGAAATTGATCTAACTAGGTCTAGAGGTAAGGGATGGTTTTTTTTTTTTTTTTTTTTTTTGTTTTTTTTTTTTTTGTATTTTTTTATATTTTATGAAAGCAAGTAAAATCTCAGGTATTTGGAAGAGTGGGCGGAATTAGTTGCTAGTCAACTAACCCAAATAACTACTGTGGAAAACTTGAAGGGGGGTTGAATAGTTTACCGTTTTTTCGATTCTTTTTAGCTTAAATAACCTTTGAGAACTTGACGTTTGGTTAAAGATATAAACATAACTTAATATGTTTGATTCTTTGAAAAGACTTTTCATGTGGATAACAATTCTAACTTAACTTGTTTCATACTTTGAAAAGCTTTACTTGTAATGATCCTAACTTTGCTTGTTTAGTTCTTTGAAAAGCTTTACTTATGTTTAAAGATATAAGAACAACTTTACTTGTTTTGGTTCTTTGAAAAGCTTTTATATGTGATCAACAATTCTAACTAAACAACAACATATAATAAGCAAAGATAGAGAAAGAAACAATCAAACCACAACACGATAGTTTATCGTGGTTCGGCTACAAGGACTCTTTTTCCTTGCCCTACATCCACGCCCCGAGTTTCCAACTCGAGAGTTATAAACACTAATCAACAAGTTCCTTTCACCGGCGGAGAAAACCTTACACGTCGCTTATACTTTTACCGACACAAAGCTAGATGTCGAGTTCTTTTACAAGGGTACAACCACTCCCATTCGTCGCTTACACTTTTACCGACACAAAGCTAGATGTCGAGTTCTTTACCAAGGGTACAACCACTCCCGTTAGTTCTTTTACTAGGGTACAACAACTCCCAACACACTACGTATTTTGAGGCCTAAAATACTAACCCATAACTTCTACATACATGACACACATGAAGTATAAACTACCAAAGCTTATACATGACCAAGCTACCAAGACTTGCAACTTTAGAGTTGAAGCTTGTAACTTCTTGAATGATCTTGTGAAGTCCCTTGCTACATAAGAGAATCACAAATCAAAAGGTTACTGAGTTAGTTGAGAGAGTATGTGAATATATGTCCTAAAAGGGTTAGCCAAAAATCAAGTTATGGCTTGGTATTTATAGCACACCATACTGCATGCTTGGCGGATCAGGCGGAACCCTCAGATGGGTTCCGCCCGTGTACCCCCAGGGTACCGCCGGGTCTGCAGTAGGTTTATGCAATAACTCTTCAAACCAAACAAGGTCTTGTCTCATAAATCCTAGCAACCAAACAATGTCACATCACATTACACTAGTCAAACACCAAACTTGCAAGTCACTACAAAGTTAGTCAAACACATAAATGCATATTGACAAAACTTGCCATAAGTGTGATGTGACAATTCTATTTAAAGAAATAAATATGATATGACAAGACACTTTCTAATTTAAGAAATAAAAACAATGTTTAGTTTAAAAGGAAATGTGAACCTTAGTTAAACAAGACTTAAACACATAAAGTGATGATTTACTCTTAGCTAAAGTTCATACTTTGTCATTAACAAAACTTAGCAAAGATCGTAAAATATAAATAACGTTTTTAGGCGATATTTGTATTAACAATCTCCCCCTTTTTGTTGATGACAAAACATAAACTTTATTCAAAAGTAAGCCATAAGATTTAGTGTTAAGTCTTATAAAGTTAGTATTAAAACTTGTTTTTGCAAAGAGTTAGCGAAGCGGAAATATTAAAAGTAGAACAAGTTTAATATAAATTCTCCCCTTTTTGTCGAAACAAAAAGTAGAGTAGTGAAGCGGAATAATGGCCATGCTCCCCCTTGGTCGATACTCCCCCTAAATGGAGTGCCAAGAGAAGAGACATGGATTTTGAACCTACAAAAGAAAAGTTAGTTTCCGCACAAGATAAGTCATGAAAGTGTTTCATGTTAAAACACAACTAAGAGTTGTGAAGTGAAATAGTACAACACTCATGCTCCCCCTTGAATATTACTCCCCTAAATGGAGTATCAAGGAAGGAAAACATGGATAATGAACCTACAAAAAGAGAGGTTAGTTTCTAAAGCACAAGATTTATGTATGGTACCATAACAAGGTATAGTTCACACATCATACCTAAATGGTCAACAAACAAAGAAAACCTTGTAGTGTAATGAAATTCATTTCATGTAAAATTTAGACTTCTTAAAAAGTCAAAGACAAGAAATTTTGGTTACACTATCCTACCTCTAGAAATAAAGAAAAAGCTACAAATAAGCTACGACCATAAAAAGCTACAAGGAAATCATCATTTTCCTTTGTGAGAAACATTTTCCAAAAACAAGGCTAAGGTTGTTTAAGGAAGAAAATGTGGGTTGTGGTTGTAGCGGGCTTTATTTTGAAGGTTGAGAGGGTGACACGGGTTTTGGTTTGTTGGTTTAAATGGGAAATATTTTCCAAAAGAAACGGTTTTGTTTCATTTTGGAGACTCTAAACTTGAGGTGGTGTTGGTACTCTAAACTTGGTTTGTTGGTTTTAATGAGCAACATTTTCCAAAAGAAACGGTTTTGTTTCATTTTGGAGACTCTAAACTTGAGACGTTCCACAATGTGGTTTAGGATAAACCTCATTTTATTGGATAGGGTGAAACAACAATGGTTTTGGGTGATGATACTCTTGTTGTGGTGGTTGGTTGTGGTCGAAAGACTCATTTTGGTTTAGCAATGACCTTGGTTATTCATTTGTGAAAGGTGGTGGTTGTTGTTGGTCTTGGTGGAAGATCATTGAGATGCTTTTATTTTCTTATACGAAGAAAATAGAGATTCAAAGTGTTGGGAAGGTTCTTGTGGTGGTGGTAGTTATTGTTGTTGTGGTGGTTGTTGTTTGAACAAAATGGTGTAGGCTTGGTTATTTGTAAATGGTTACCATGAAGGTTTTTGTGAATGGGGTGAAACACAAATGATTGTAGGTGTGTATGACCTTGATCATTTGGAAAAATTGAGGATTTAGCATAAAGGTAGGCCAAACTCTCAAGCAATGACGGTGGATGAGGTGCATCATCCAATGACTCGTTTGGTTGAAATATTGGTTGTTGATGGGTTTCCATTTCGGCAATGGTGTCAAAGAGTGACAATGATGGAGGGCTTGATGGTTTAGGTGATAGGTTTTCAAAAGTTTCCAATAGTGGATGTGGTGATGTTGGTGGTGTATGGAAAAGTTCCATTGGTGTAAGTGTTGAAGTAGCAAGATTAAGCAAATCTTGAATAGTGATCACATTGGTATTGAAATGTGTTGAGGATGGTGTTGAGGTCGTGAGGTTAAGGAAATCTTGGATAGGTGAAGAAATGTTAAGCGAAGCATCACTTGAAGATGATGAGCTTGACTTGATGGTTTTGTTGAAGCAACAAGGTTTGACACTAATCCTAGTGGTTTTTGAGAAGGATTTTGATGGTTATGGTGTGATTTGAATTGTTGCAAAACTTTCAAATTTATAAGGTTGAAAAGGTGTTGAAATGGATGTTTGGATTTGATGTTCTACCATTCAAAGAATGAGGTTTCAAATGATTTTCATGACCATGTCACATCATTTGATGTTAATTCAATAGAATAGGATGGAGTGAAAGATCAACATATGCACTCAATGCTTTGTGATCATGGGATGTGATTTGGTTGAAAATGTTTCAATGGTTTGAAGGATCCTTTAAAAGGGTTCCTTGGGTTAGTTATGTTTGAATTTGAATTTTTGGAGGGAAGTGGCTTCCTAATTGTTTTAGTGAGTGAGAGTTATTCTAATATGGTTATTGGAGTTAATGGAAGATGTTTCTCACTTAGGATAATGGTTTTGACACATTACAAGTTTTGGACTTAAGAACAATGGAAGAATTTTCTGCAGGTGTCTGGCGGAACCCTCAGAAGACACTGGCGGAACCCATTTGAGGGTACCGCCTGGTCCGTTGGGCTATTTCTGGAATTCCCAGAAAATACACTGGCGGACCCCAATTTTGGGTTCCGCCAGATCCGCCAGACCCTAAAAAGTTGGCAGTCCGCGTTTTTGACCCGCGAGACGATTTTCAAAATTTTCGAAAACTCCTAAAATCAAAAAGATAATGCATTTCTGGTTAGGCAATGCAAAAATTAGACACGTAAACATACATATCATAGGACTTTGACCTTGAGGTCGAGGATTTCACTATACTTAGTAAGAATTGCCATAAACATGAAAATTTGACAACTAGCTAAATGTTGTCTTCCTACATCATTGTTAGTTCCTACAAGTTCCAAATAGTACCAAATAACTTACCAACACACAAATACATAACACGTAATGTTTAAATGACCAAATCTTTCAAATGACGCCTAGTGCCAGACACTCCTACACACCCGCTCTCATAGACGGTCAATCTTCTTCTTGAGTATTTCAAGAAATCTCTCGATGTTTTTGAACATCCCCTTTGTTTGCTTGAACTCCGCCGACTCATTTGGAATATCTGAAAGTTGGAAAAAGTAATATAGAGGTGGGAGCCTAGAGTTGGGCAAAGCCTAGAGTTGGAAAATGTTTACCTTGGGCTTTGTAGATTCTACTATCACTTAGTGGGACAAAAGCGTGTGGAATAAGAAAGTAGTCTAGGTGAATACCTATAGGAGTTGATGGAATGGGAGAGATGAACCTAAAGAGACGGGTCAAGAGCATTCCATATGGCATAGACGTTGTGCCTTGCACGGGAATGTCGGTCATTCACTTGGTCAAGTAGTAGGCAAGGTTGAAGGGTTGCCTAACTGACAAGGAGTAGAGCATGTAGCAAAGGCAAACATTGATGTGATCCCGATTGCCTATGGTGCTAATTTCATTGGTTCTAAGGAGTTCTTCCCATTCCTTTAATTGGGACTTGAGTTCATGGATTTCCATTCCGTATGGGTTCTTGATGACCTCATTTCCGGTTCTAGTTCTTCTAATGTTGGTGGTTCTAATGAAGAGGTGGTCATGAAGTTCATCTTTGGACACAAGAGGGTTATCATAGGGATAGATGCGGTCAAAGAGTATGTCAAGAGTTGAGAGGGAGTTCAAGTAGGAGTAGATGCAAGTACCAAGGTTTGGGACACCTAGGATTTGAGCAAACTCCTCGAGGGTGAAGGAGTATTGATGACTACTAGCCCTAAAGTTAATAGACATTCGACCATACTTATCCTTGGAGAGGGTGATGGATGCATAGAATTCTAAAGTGAACCTAGAACAAATAGGCTCGTCGATTTCTAAGAGACACTTAAAGTTGATTGTCGCAAATTCCGTGTAGAGGTTTGTACCTTCTAAGAAGGATGGATCAATGGTTCTACCCTTATGGACATGTTGTTTTTCTAAGGCTTTGAAGACAACGATTTGAGTTTGAGTAAGACCTTTGGTTTTGTGGTGTTTGGGTAGGTACTTGATGGTGTCCTTGTGGTCGTAGTGAGTTAGAGGAGGCATGATGATTCCTAGAAAATCAAAATTTCACATTTAAGTAAATGACTATTGTAATGTGTATGTTCTAGTGTGTGCCTATATGAAAACAATGTGGAGGTGCGGTTGACTTGACTCATTTTGATGCTTAAAAATGTTTTGTAATGTAAGTGATGTTTCAATGACGTTTTTCATTTGTTTTAACAATGTGGTGAACGGTGGTAAAGTATGGGTGACGACCGAGGGTGGATATGTGAAATGAGGTGGTGATTGTTTGACAACACTTAAAGCTTGGATATCTTCTTTGTGTTCTTCACTTGCTAGAAAGTGGAAGAGACGCATTTCATAATGAAATTCACTTGACTTTTGACGACATAGACAAATATGTTAATGAGAGTATGGATATGACAATTGCCCTTTGTTTCAAAGAGCGACACAAAGGTGAACATAGGTTTATGTATCATGAAAGATGGTTTAATCTTAATAGGTTAGGTTATAGTGGGGATGACACACTTGTTTGGTTACATTGTGGAATCTTCTTGTGAAGATGACTAGGTGGAGTTATTGGTGAAGATGATATTAACTCTTGGTTTCTTTGAGGGCATGGAAGTGGTGGATGACTCGATATTGATATGACAAAGGATAACTCGGTTTCTCATTTCACATTGGTTGTTTGAGGTTCGAGTGATGAGAGGTTATGAGGAATATGCTTGAAGTTTTGCTCATTTTGTGAATCTTATGGGCTGATGGTAAGTTGGAGTTGTGAGTAAAGAGGTGTTTGGTTTTGAACTTAAATAAAACATTCTGTGGCTTTGGCGGACCAGGCGGAACCAAAAAATGGGTTCCGCCCGTACGGTCTGAGGGTGCCGTGGGATCTGCAGGGAAAACTCAAAAGGAATTGTCTTGATTTTTGTGGTTTTATCCTAATGTTCAAAACTAAGGTTTTAGGTCTTATGAGTCCTTGACTAAGCCTAGGGATGATGAATGCTTCTCATTCAAGAGGTTTTGTGAAAACGTTGATAGAATGGTTAACGTATAAGACTTTCTTAGTTAAGATGTTCCTCAATGAACATTTTTACCAAGACGATGATGATGGATCACAATATGTCAATTAAGAACATAATGGATTGAATTGTCACTGAAGTCGATGCTTCCTTTGTTGAAGGTATAACAATGTTGATAAGATGAATTCCGTTGTTGATGCGAGTTTGCTTGTTCAAGCGGAGCTTGTTGATGTGCTTCTCCATCCGATACTAATATGAGAATCTTACGCGTTTTGGAGAATCATTGGGTAAGTAAGTATAAAAGTGCAAGTACCACTTGTGCTTTTCTTATCAACTTATTACCGATATAATTTCATTTGGCATACACTATGGTTTCTATTCCCGTTCTTTTGGGAGACCATAATCCTAGTTGTGTAGTACCTTATGATGTATCCAACTAGGCTCAACTAACGAGTTGTTTAAGGATCTTCGTTAACACGAGCACATAGACAAAAGCTAAACATAATGTTGAATCTAAATGTTATGAGAACAAGTAGTCTTCCAAACATTTCTCTACGTTTAGTTTTACCTACGGATTTACTAATCTCATTCTTGATAAGCCATCAATAACTTAACCATTGAGAACAAGAGAGCAACTAGGAATGTCTTTAAGTTAAAATCATTTGCTTTTGTGGCTTGCTTTTATTATCAAAAAGTCTTTCAAATATTGACACTATATTTACTTGATTACTTTGAAATATCAACTTCGTTTCACTATTTGTTTTATTCTAAATTCCAAAAATTGTTTTTGTTGAATTTGTTTAGACACAACTAATAACCTATAAATCAAGTTTTACAACTTATGTCAATTTTACTTGATTTAATGTTTAACTCAAGGTGAGAAGATGTTGTTTTGTACTTTAACTCCATGCTTGTCTTGCCATCATTTGACTTTCAACTAAGTTATCATCTACCAAATATGATATCATAGAAGGAGGAGATCACTCGTTAAATGTCATATTCAACGACTCCTCGACTCTTAAGGTTTTCATACTTAAGACACTATGAACTCTATTAATTTTTAAAAAGTCCAAGAGGTACAACATCATTAGACTATGTGTCACATTTGATGTGTAAATCCTAGATGTTGAAAACTTATTTTCTTTCACACATCCTAATATATGCTAATTGTGATTTATTTTACCTTGTGTGTTTTATGTGAGATTATAAAGGAGTGATTGAAGAAAGACACAATTAAAGACTCAAAGTATGGTGTTTGAGAAAATTGTTTAACAAAGGTTTGTTTTGCAAGCATCACAAAAGTGTTAGACATTTTAACACTTAGGAGATTCTTAGTTAGCTCACTTGTAAGCAAGAGTTGAGTGAGACAAACTCAAGAGTTTTTCGTGCTTATCTCTTGATGGTTAAATAACCAAAACACCTTATATCTCCTTACTAGTACTAAAGACTAAATTCCTTGTTGCATAGAATCTAATCTTAGTTATTTACAAATAGCAGGTAGACACTCTAGAGTATTACAAATAACACATATTTGAGCACATAATGCTAGAGACAAGATATAACCAAAGTCAAGTTTAAGTAATGCGTACCTTTTAAATTGCATAGAGATGCTATCAAGCGAATAAGCATTAAGCGTAAAGACTTGGTTTGACGACATGCTTTGAAACTCAATAACTCATGTATCCAAGAAGGTTAGACAATCATATAAAGGCATAGAGCATGATAATCTTAATTCTTTTATCATGAGTTTCTATTAGAGATAGAATTATCTCTAAGTCTTTCTTCTAGGTTAGACAAATTTTACTTGCTTTGTTTTATTAGTTAATGGTGCTTTTGAGTTAAATCCTAATCCGGTTTTATCTTTAAACAACCTTTGACTCCCCAACAATCTTTCAAGAGATTTTGAGCTTTCATCAAATTTAACTAATAATTTTTCTTTTCTCATTTTGCATTTTAATCTCATGTTTGTAATCTAGACATAATTTACATTCTAGATTAATTTCAACATTACTCTTAATTCTAGACATTTTATCCTCCAATAAGATTTCCTTTTTAAAGATATTCTTAAGAGATTTTAAAGACTCATTCTTGAAGATAGCTTTTAGGTCCATGTTGCACAAATGTTTAGACTCATTTTATAGTTTAGAAAACTCTAGGATAAATTAATCAAAGCAAAATAGTTTGGTTTCAAAGTGTACCTTGCTTGATGTTTTATCTAGTATGGAATCACAAACCGGATGATTGACTTCATCTTCATCCGAGTTAATCCATGAATCGCAAGCAAGACAACAACGAGCTTGACACGAGTAATCACCTTTACTTACACCTTGCTTGTTGTATCAATAAGTTGACAATAAACTACCGGATCATTGTCTTCGTCAACTTCCATTACATTCCAAGATACGCAAGCAGGTTCAACAAAACACACGTACTCATCTTCACTTGTACCTTCATTTAAAACATTTAAACTAGTAGCACATGTATTAACTTCTACTAAGTGTCTATCAATTAGTTTTTCTAAAACTTCTAATTCATATGTAAGATTAAATTGATCATCTTTGACTTGACATATTCCTTGATGAAAGTTTACCATATTTTTCAAACATCATTAGCCTTTTGAAAAAAATACATTCTTTCATATTTGGTACTAAAGCTTTGTAAAGCATTGTTTTAGCTTTAGTATTTTTATCAAGTTTAAGATAGTTATCTTGGTTTTCAAAAACTTGTTTTCTTTGGTTTGAAATTACCAAAAGAAATAATATGCCAAAGATCTTGATCAATTGATTTTACATAGTTTTCAAAATTACTTTTCCATTCAAGTAAGTTTTCTTTTTCAAATAGCGGTTGGTTTTGAATAGGTTGCCCTTCTTTGAGATTTTCAAAATCCATGGATCGATCCAAGTTTTAAAATACATTCTATTTTAAAGATCTTGAGTAACGTAGCTCCTGATGCCAATTGTGGAAAACTAGAAGGGGGTTGAATAGTTTACTGCTTTTTCGATTCTTTTTAGCTTAAATAACCTTTGAGAACTTGACGTTTGGTTAAAGATATAAACACAACTTAATATGTTTGATTCTTTGAAAAGACTTTTCATGTGGATAACAATTCTAACTTAACTTGTTTCATACTTTGAAAAGCTTTACTTGTAATGATCCTAACTTTGCTTGTTTAGTTCTTTGAAAAGCTTTACTTATGTTTAAAGATATAAGAACAACTTTACTTGTTTTGGTTCTTTGAAAAGCTTTTATATGTGATCAACAATTCTAACTAAACAACAACATATAATAAGCAAAGATAGAGAAAGAAACAATCAAACCACAACACGATAGTTTATCGTGGTTCGGCTACAAGGACTCTTTTTCCTTGCCCTACATCCACGCCCCAAGTTTCCAATTTTACCGACATAAAGCTAGATGTCGAGTTCTTTTACAAGGGTACAACCACTCCCATTCGTCGCTTACACTTTTACCGACACAAAGCTAGATGTCGAGTTCTTTACCAAGGGTACAACCACTCCCGTTAGTTCTTTTACTAGGGTACAACAACTCCCAACACACTACGTATTTTGAGGCCTAAAATACTAATCCATAACTTCTACATACATGACACACATGAAGTATAAACTACCAAAGCTTATACATGACCAAGCTACCAAGACTTGCAACTTTAGAGTTGAAGCTTGTAACTTCTTGAATGATCTTGTGAAGTCCCTTGCTACATAAGAGAATCACAAATCAAAAGGTTACTGAGTTAGTTGAGAGAGTATGTGAATATATGTCCTAAAAGGGTTAGCCAAAAATCAAGTTATGGCTTGGTATTTATAGCACACCATACTGCATGCTTGGCGGATCAGGCGGAACCCTCAGATGGGTTCCGCCCGTGTACCCCCAGGGTACCGCCGGGTCTGCAGTAGGTTTATGCAATAACTCTTCAAACCAAACAAGGTCTTGTCTCATAAATCCTAGCAACCAAACAATGTCACATCACATTACACTAGTCAAACACCAAACTTGCAAGTCACTACAAAGTTAGTCAAACACATAAATGCATATTGACAAAACTTGCCATAAGTGTGATGTGACAATTCTATTTAAAGAAATAAATATGATATGACAAGACACTTTCTAATTTAAGAAATAAAAACAATGTTTAGTTTAAAAGGAAATATGAACCTTAGTTAAACAAGACTTAAACACTTAAAGTGATGATTTACTCTTAGCTAAAGTTCATACTTTGTCATTAACAAAACTTAGCAAAGATCGTAAAATATAAATAACGTTTTTAGGCGATATTTGTATTAACAACTACTAATACAATAAAAATAAAATAAACAAGAAAATAAAACGTGTAAACTATAAATGGAGAAAACGTGTTTACTTAGATTTCATTACTCCCTAGTTATCTTTTATTGATTGATAAGCTTGTTACAATTGTGTGGGTGATGGGTTGCATTCCTTAATACCATTTGTGGGGTTGTGTACGATCTTCCCCAACTCTATAAGCTTCTATCTCTTCCTATGGCGGCACATTAAGTATCCTTACCATGGCATCCTTAATAGTTACTTATTCATTAAATACAACCATTAAAATCGTAGTACACATCCGATTCATGTTTCTTAAGACGTTCAAGCAAGTTACCGAATAGGAGATTAGCCCGTTTTCTTAAGCCTAACATCGATTATCAATCACTCAACAACAACTAATGACAAACCATCAATCAATAATCAATAACTAGGTTTCACTACGTCTAAGCAAACACAAATAAACCTAGCCTAGCATGTTAAAAGAAAGACAAGCTTAAGATAGAATCAAACAATACATAGACATATTGAATGATTGATGTATTACTTATCTTTAATTGAACATTGAATAAACAAGGGTATGAAACCCTTAAAAACCTCTGAAATTCGTGCTAGGGTTTGTGTGAGTATTCCACCAAAAGCTCCCCTCCAAAGTTACACACTAATGAATGAAAAATCAAAAACTATATATAGATTTACAAGGGTGACGTCGTCACCTTTTGATGGTTGACGCCGTCATCTCACCGCGGCTAGGGTTTCTTGTCGTCCAATCCAAATTCTTGACGCCGTCACTTTGTAGGAGTTCTGGGCCGTCACGCTTTAGAGAATACATGTGACGGCCTACTTCTGGTAAAGGGTGACGCCATCACGTGCAAATGCCCAAATTGTCTTCTAGCGCGTCAAGTGTAAATGTAATATCCACCTCTTGTCACAAAGGCTGACGCCGTCACTTTGGAATGGGTGACGCCTTCAGGTGCAATTTCCAGCTTGGATTCTTGACTTTGTCATTTTCTTCACTTTTTGCTCCAAAAACGTCCAAAATGCTTCCTTTTCAAGAATTCTCTTCAAAAGTACCTTAAATGACCCCTTAAAAGCGTAACAAATTTCGCCTCATCAGTCATCCAAGCCAGTACTACTCTCACACGAGCATGCTTAAATGTATTGGAGAATAACTGTTAGAATGTGTTGTTGTCATATAAGACGAATGTTAACATATGTCTTAGCATCACTCCAAGTCATGGCCAATTTAGGATTTGCCTAGGGTGTTACAACGGCTGAGAATGCTTTTAAGGAATGGTCAAGGGTGTGAAGCTTTCAAAAAAGGGAAAGACTGTCACTTGCAGTCAATGTGGTACAAACGTTCACAACAAAAGAGCATGTACAGGTCCAAGAAAGAAGAATGCAAAGGGGAAAGGCAAGAAGAAGGCAAAACCTGAGGGTGTTGCAAACACTGAAGCAACTGAAACTGATGCAGGACCAACTCAACCAATGGATTCACAATCAACAAGAGGTTGATAGTCAGAGGAGAAAGAGTACCAGAAAGGCTTCCAAACAAGCTACAATTTGAATGGCTTTATGTATGAGTGAGATAAAAAAATTTTTGTAAGTGTTATTGTTGTTTATGAGTTTTAGATTATGTCAATTGCTATTTCATTATGCCTGTTATGTTTTTTATACAATGGTGACTAAGACAATTGGTATGTCTATTTCTGTTATGGTTTGCAATCTGCATTATTGCCTTATGAGCCTGGCTTGTTTATGCCTTGTAATTCTTTAGATACTATAATATATGATATGTTGATATACATTTGTCAAAATTGGTAAACAACCTAGGACACCATATGACCATTAACTGCCATCCAAATCCATTAAACAAATACAATACATATTACGACCAAAATACAACCAAAGGTTTTTCAACTATCACAAAGTTATTGCATCAACTGTTTCATCCTTTACTGGCGTAACACAAAAGACTAAACAAAGTTTTCATTTCTTCATTTTTCTTTACTCGCAAGCTTCCTTTTTTCACCTATAACTTCAACCTTCCTTTTTTCCTTTACTGTCACTATCTGCAATTGCTCCTAATGTCTTATTACATATACAATCCCAACTACGTTGTGCTGGCAGGCTAGTATGCAATAATATGATATTGGAGGAAGCCATTTAGCAGACACTTTTTGATGTGGAACATTTTTGGAGCTGGAACATGTTTCCGCTGGAACCTTTTTAATAAGATCATTTTCTGATGGCCACATAAAGGTGCATCTTTCAAGAGCTTTAACAGCTTGAAAATCGAGTTCATCACTGCTTGATGATACAATGTCACTACCTGTATCATAATTATCACTAGTTGAGTATAACCATTCACATATTGGGCTTGAACATTTGACAGCTTGAACATTGAGATCATCACAGCTAATATTATCACTTCTTGATGATACAATATCACTGCTTGTAATAGAAGAGTCAATGGAAATGATTTCTGCAAACATAAACAAAAATATAGGCATGGACCAACAAAGACGAAACTATAGTAACATATGCAGTAAATAAAATATTCAGATTGTCTACCACAATTAAATAAATGTGTATAAGCAACTAACCTTTTTCAACATGGTTTTCACTTTTCAAAGTGGAATTGAGTTATGAGGTAAGTTGGGGATAAATCAAGGGTTAAGTAAATAAGTTAGGTGAGGTGATTTGGGGGTCTGATTTCCTATTTATTGTAAGAGTAATTTTGTTGCAAAAAATGTCCCTAATAATAATGTGGGTCGGTTAAAGTAGCAATTGACTTATGTTGACTGACATAAGTCAACAATCCCATGTGGGTCGACTTTGACTTTTTTAGTCAACTGCGCTCAAATAGCAGACCTTGAACTTAATAACAATCTCATACCACACAATCTAAATACTCAATAACAATCTCATTGACAATTCTTCATCTTCAACTTTAGTTAAATGAGTATTGTAAGTTGAGAGAGAAATGAAGGGAAAATTATGATTGTATTCAACTGAATGAGAAATGGACACATTAATGGGTATTTATACAAGAGTAAAGTACATTGGCTAACTAACTGATACTATACACTACATGCTACATTCTATTACAATTAGTTAAGCTATTGTGCAGTAGTAAATGAGTCTTTGTGGAGAAGTCTTTTGCACTGATAAGCTTGCAGCTGAGTGAGTCTGTGAGTGTCCATAAGTGTTCAACTGCTTCATTGCCACTATATGAATGATGCAATAGAGAGATATCAATAGAGAGAAACTTGGTAGCCTAATTACTAATCTTGTTATGTCATGATTACGTTTTCTAATTAAGATTTTCTATCGCTTCATATGGGGATTTAAGTCACTAGACTCAGTTGAGCAATTCGCCTAGCCTATCTTCCATAGCGTCCTATTCCGTAACCTAATAATTAAGAGAGGTCGTGGGTTTACCCTATGGAAGATTCATTACGTACCACTACAATCTAAGACTTATTCTACGGGGAGCCTGGCCTGTCGGAACTTAGACTCCTCCCTTAACTTCTTAAGTACTTCCACTTGGTAAGTGATTCTTTGGTCCAGTATCACACAAGATAGTGGGCGTCCTATGGTCAATTCTTACCACTATTTCGCAATCTACTTCACTAGGGTCCTATGGTCAATTCTCCCGTGTCCTAGATATTACCAAGCATCCATACTACCGAAACAAGGGTGTCACGAATAAACAAAGAAAGCATACATATAAAGCGAAATGAAAACGAGAAAACTAACTCATAGCAATAACAGTTTCATAATTAGGCTAACACCAAAGGGTTTAGCCGATCATATTAAAACATGCAGTAAATTCAATGTTTAAATACACAAAATGTAATATGAAATACTAAAACTTATGAATTATGTGCGTGAATTCTCCCTTGAAAATGGCTTGTATGCTGCTGAATAACGTCCTTCAAGCCATAATTCCCCCTCTGGTTTTGTGTGGTGAATGATATGTAAAAATGCAGAATTAGGGCTGGTATTTATAGCCTCGACTAAGTTACGGCGTAACCACTAGGGTTAGTTACGCCGTAACCTTTGAATCATGGACAATCTTATCCTCAGTGATGACTCTATGGCGTAACCTAGAGATAAGTTACAATCGTAGAACCTTCGTACATGGTTTTATGCCGTAACCATGTGGATGGTTACGCCGTAACTTCTATGGGTCACGATATTCTTCTAACTCTTGGAGACATATATACTGCGTAACCCCTAAGAAGGTTACGAACATAAAACCCTCATACACAGGTTTACGCCGTAACCTTACAAGTGGTTATGTCATAACTTCTTGGACTACGAAAATCTTCTAAGTCATTGAGAAATATATACGACGTAACTTTTGTATGAGTTACGCCGTAACCTTGATCAGCGTCGACTTTGGTCTTCTAGTATAAATCCTAGTTACGGCGTAATTAGTGTATGGACTTACGCCGTGTATATTCAAGTAAAATAATATAAATTGTGAGCATATTAGGGAGAAATTGACACTAAAATATCAGGACTATTTGATGTTATCAATAAACCTCATAAGTATTTGGTTCATTATTAACACATAACCGATACACTCCTACTCTATCAATCCTTTTTTTTTTGGTGAATTGGTTGACAACATCAGTATTACAACAAACATGGCATTTAAAACCCAAAAAAAAAAACTAGATCATCAAAACTGAATCTTTAACAGATGATTAAAGATTCATTCACCAATTCACCTAAAGTGTTACTGCTTCTACTCCACATATTCTTACTGAACACAATAGACCATAACTTCTACTCATGTTAGCCATCCAACCTTACTGAACACACAGACCACAACTTCTACTCATGTTAGCCATCCAACCCACGACCAACCAAAAGTTTATGTTTGACTTTTAAAGCACATTTATGGACTTGCATAATGACATGAATAACATAAATCATAATCCTACTTAACAAACAGATAACACAAATCATAAACAATCATAATCCTACTTAACAAACAAATAACACAAATCAAATTAGATAATTAGAGATACTTGAACCATTGTTGTGATACCATAATGTACATAAACTACATAACCAACCATCAACAAAATACATTGTTCATATACACCTAACATAAACACCATCATCTACTACAAACCCAAAAAACCAACCCACATTGACCAAACCCAAACGGTCAACTTTGCAAGTAAATAAAAGAAGGGAAGAAAACCCAACTAATGATAAGGTATTTCCTTAACTTATTAGCCCGCTACTCTCCATTTTTGCTCGAAGCTCCACCTGGTTTGCCCGGGTCTCCACCTCGTTTGCCCGGTGCTCCTCAAAGTCGGCCCTCTCTTGCTCTAACGCCAGCACATCTTCCAATGCATCCTTGGTCTGGATGATGTCTTAAGATCGGTCGCACATATGTGGATCTACCCAACCGATGAAGGGATATCTAGAGTTCTGTAAAACGAAAGAAATGTAAATAAAATGAAGAAAACTGAGGCAACTTGTAAAATGTAACATTAATTTGTTTTGATCAAGAGACAAACTTACGATTGTCAGGCATGAATAGAATCGCCGAATAGGGTTCGCCACAGGCACAAAGAACCATTTTTTTGGATGAATCAGATGATGAGCAGTATCAGTAGGTGTGGGTGTGCAATAAATTTTGTTGCAGTAACAGAAAGTGTGGCTGATTAATCGTGTGTTTATAAGAATGAAAGAAGAAAAATTTTGTTGCAAAAAATGTCCCTCAACACAAAGGTAGTTGTGCTAGTGGGCCCGTAAGGTGGATTTGATGGAGGGAATAGTGAATTTACAAAAATACCCTCACGTGAAACACACGTGATGACTAACTAACGAGTTTTAGTAATGAGCATTAGCCAAAATTGGGTTTTTGCAACTACAGTAATAGTTCAAAGACATAACTCGCAAAAAACCGAAACGTTAGGGATATTTCTCGCAATTTTTTTAAAAAGAGGACACTTCTTGCAAAAGTCGCAAAGTTCAAAGACATTTTTTGCAGTTTACTCTTATAACTATCTATATCTATACTACATATAATAGACAAAGCACTCTCTCTCTCAAAAAAATTCAAATGTACAAAAAATTATGCAATGTTTACAACACTTTAAAGCAAAGATTTTTCATAATTACAACAAGCAAAGCATTGTGTACAATAAAAACAAGCATAACTCGAAATTCAGACCAAAATCTTACAATTATACATTAAATATCATTTAAAACACCACTAGACCTATTATTACAATTACTTAAACATAATGTACAACCCTCAATTAAATCTTTTGTACAAGTATGTTAATAGACAGAGCCTTTTGTTTTGTTATAGTCTTTGTTGACCGTCGATCTATAAACTGAAAACAAAGAAAGCAACAACAAATACAACCTACCCGATCTATAAACTGAAAACAAAAATACTAACCATCATATATCGTTTTGAAATTTTCTTTTTAATATTCGAAACCAAAAAGAAAGAACATAACACACATGTTACAACTCCAACTATTCCTAAACACATCACAGTCAACAACACTTTCGAATTAAAAGAAAAAGAAACAAAATATCTCAGTTTTATGTTCATCATTAATATCACTCTTCAAAGATTATAAGTATATGAACAAGTATCATCATAGATCTTTTTCGAAGAATACACTTCTTTTAAATATCCGAACATAGAAAGAAAGATCAAAACATCCGTTTCAACCTCTCTTTTATTCGGTCACAGAAAAACGAGAAACGAATAGCAAAAACGTATACCTACCCGAGACCTTTATTCAAGATCTTGAAGCCTTGTAAAGAAAGACACCAAAGAGTGTTTGTTTTGGTATTCGGTTGTCAGTAGAACGAGTAGACAAAAAGTTATGTTTGTGAGACTCACGTTGATAAGTTAGCAACAAGAAGGTTATATTGTGTTCTTCGATTGTGGATTTTTTAGTTCGGATATTCAAAGAGAAAGAATGATAAATTGGTGGCTAGATGTATTAAAGATAAGAGTTAGATGAAAAGGACAGTGTGGCTGCATGAGTTTATTTAGGTTAAAGTTTAAGAATAGCTAAGGTCAAATATTATATAAGTGGGTATTTAGGGTCAAGTGTTTTTGGTCTTGGGCTTTTTTGAGTTTAAAAGTTGGGTAGGACAATTTTTATATTTTCAAACACACAAATATTTAATAACATGTGTTAGACGTAATTATTATTTTTGGGATATAATAAGTGTTGTGGTTCTATTAAGTTGGTTTGATAAGTTGAAATATTAAAATTAATTTTTTTGGTATAATTTTAGATCTCGGTTTTAATTGAGCTTCGATAATATGAGATTGACTATAATTTTGGGTTGAATTATTTTTGGGTTCGTTGATATAACTACCGTGTATATTTGAATAAAAAAAAAACTCACATTCCTCTCACAACATGTGAAAAGAATATGATCGAATCGATAATTTTTTTTAACAACCATTAAACATAATGCTAAAAGGCGTCAACAACGGTACTATTCGATGTCGTTTTGATACTGGGTTGTTGGTGGACAGCTTTGGAGATAGCACTTTTTAGGCTTCGATTGTTTGGTACGGTAACATTGACTATAACAATAGAACGAACTTAAAAAAAAAAAAAAAAAAAAAAAAAAAAAAAAAAAAAAAAAAAAAAAAAAAAACTTTTAGCAATAAAAAAAGATAACAATAACAATCATCTAATGATTTAAAAAAAAAAAAAAAAAAAAAATGCATAATATAATATAAGAAAAATTACAAAACAAAAAAGCTACAATAAAAAAGAACATAAAACATACGTCGGCTACAAATCAGCCTTGCTGCAACGTGCGATATTAATGAAATATTTGCTCGCTACAAAATTAGTCGCGGCGGCGGGTACCCTACTAGTTAATCAAAAGTTAGAATGAGGAATTTTGAGTAAAAATGTGACTTATATAAACAACATAATTAAAAGATGCAATGAGTGAAAACTAAAAGGTAAAAACCATAAGTTTAAAAAGAAAGCATATTAAAATGTAATATGTAAATGACTAAAATAACCCTATTTTACTATTCATTTTATGTTTTCTTTGTAAATTAATAATAGAGAAGATTGTATAGATGAAGGTATTGTGTACTCTAGACTGCAATACATTATTTACACAAGAATGAAGATTGTGACATTTGTCAAAAAGAAACATAATAGCAAAAATATTACTAATCACAAAGTTGGACATTAGTGGCAAAGAAGTTGTTTTCCTTATAATGTGGTTGCTAAAAATAAACCTAACATGTTTTTATAACGTTTTTCATGAAAAGTGAAAACCCCAACATTAATCTACAAGCCTCTTTGCATTTCCATCTCTTTAACAGCAACACAAACATCCAGCCAAAAATAAATAAAGACAAGAATCTTCAACAATATTCATTTCCATAGAGGAAATTTTTCAACATTATAACAATTAAACTACAAAGAAACCGACCGCAATGTATCAAACACGAAAAATGGCGGTATAAGACTACAATGTAGATGTTTCAGTCACACATAAGTATTTGTCCTGAAAAGACATTAGTGCCCAATAGCTAAAGAGTAAAGACCATATCAATGAGACAAATAAGTCACAAACGTACAGGATGAGAAAGTTTTAGCCACCGCCAGACTTGAGTGTGTTGCTCAACCTGCCATAAAAAAAATAAAAAATAAAATAAAAAAATAAAATAAAATAAAATAAATAAAATAAAAAAAATCAGAAACATATATGATCGATAGAGCTGCATATGAATCAATAAAAGTGTATTTCTTAGTGTTTGAATTTGTATACAATTAAACGGTGTCATACATACACAAAGATACAATATAAATACAGACCATACATATTCTTCTTCCTTTTTGAACGGCAGATCATAAATTGAAGTGACTAGAAAAAGCGTGAAATATAGCTGAATGTGTATAGTTAGAATCAAACCGTACCAGTCTAAGCCCTCAAAAAGTCCTTCTCCTTTGATTGCAGATGTTTTAAATATAGACCATTGACGGTTTTTTATTTTGTGCAACTCTAATGATTCTGTCACAGCAGCATCATCAAGTGCCCCAGGAAGATCCTAAATACCAAAATAAAGAAAACATTACAGAAATTATTTAGACACCAACTGATGGACAAAGATAAGCATTAAACAATTTATGTGACAGTTGAGAGTCTTAACCTGTTTGTTGGCGAATATGAGAACAACAGCACCTCTCAACTCTTCTTCCTGTTAAAATGACAGAATAATTATATGTTGGGAGTTGAGAAAATATAATTCATAGTAAAGAAATTAATGAAGAAGCTGCAAGATAAAAAGGAATACCTCTAGAATTGCGTGAAACTCCTCCTTAGCAATTACTAGTCTTTCAGTGTCGCTGGAATCGACCACATATATTATGGCTTGAGTATTTGGAAAATAGCATCTCCAGTAGGGTCTAAAACAACAACGAATATATCAACTGATAAACTTTAGAAAAGCAGTAACAAAATACAACCTTGATTAAATGGAAATTTAGTAACTTCATGAAAAAGAATAGAATTGTGTTAAATACGATTAGCTGCAATCTACCCACTACTTTGGTGTCCTAGCCATAAAGAAAGTGGGAAGTAAATCAAGTAATGCGAGAAGATCAATCAATGACTACCTGATACTGGTTTGGCCACCTGTATCATAAAAAAGCACAAGCATTAGTAGGATATATAAAATAACACAAAAAAAATATTATTTGACAAAAATATGCAAAAGTGCAAATACTAATAGATTAAAAAAAAAAAAAAAAAAAAAAAAAAGAAGCTGACCAAATAAACCAAAAGACCAATTAAACACAATTTCCCATAAACTGCACATATACTGAATGATATGTGCACACAATAACCTCTAAATCAATTCTACATATTTCTAGAAAATTCTCCACATCAACTCTTTCTACGTATGTGATGTAGCGAGATCAATAACATTCTGCATCAGTTTGCTTACCAAAATGGTGATGCCATTGCTCATATGCGGAATTATACAAAAACTAGCAAGAAGCTAGAAATTTGAAATGTTACAATAGACTATTGCATCATCTATTGGATCAATGATCCAAAAGTTCCAACTTGGATGAAAATCCTTCTTTGTATGACTAATCCAAGAGTAAGACAAAGTTTTGATTTCCACCAAGAGCGGTCTTCACGATGACGGGAAATGTCGAAACACAGTCTATTCCTATAATGGCAGATAATCCAAGTTGTAGATTGAATGATCGCATCAAAACAAAACTTTAGCCGATTAAGAAGAGAAGTCGAGTCACTCTAAAAGATTAAACTTTGCAAGTCTTTTGGGTAATCGGCAAGTTTCCACCAGTTTTTTGTATCATAATCCATAGATTTCAAGCAATCGAGCAATCAATGAAAAAAAACGTTGAGCCGTTTCTAAAGCATTGTCACAAACTGGACATCGAGTCGAGTTTAAGTAGATACCACGAAGAGCCAGATTCATTCAAGTAGGCAACCTTTTATTAAGTAACCTCCAATTGTGAATGTTGATCTTGATATGAATTGAATTATTCCATCTAACTTTGTTACCGAATGGAAATAAGATGGCTTTTTCGGTGCAGCTTCTAACCAATGGAACAGAGAAGAAGTTTGAATTATCGAGTTTAAATTCCCATGAGTACGGATCAGAGGTGAAGGGGTAGAAACGAGCCGAGCCGAGCCCGAGCCTGCCAGAGCTTGAGCTCGGCTCGTTTATATATACAAAGCTCGAGCTCGGGCTCGAACTCGTTTTGAGTCTCATATCTTGAGCTCGAGCTCGGCTCGTGAAAATTTTCAAAGCTCGAGCTTGGCTCGACTAACTTATATAACGTGTTGAATGAAATAAAGCTCGAAGGCTTGTTAATCACACTAGGCTCGAGCTCGTTTATTTTTTTTTTAAGCTCGTTTATACATGGTTATATGTATAGAAAATATATATATACATATATATTTTAGGGCTCGTTTAGGCTCGTGAGCCTAATCGATCTTTATATATAAAGCTCGGGCTCGAGCTCAATTATTAAACAAGATCAAACTTAGGCTCGAACTCCGGCACAAGTTCGTTTAGGCGTGGCTCATTCGAGCTTTTTACTGATCCGATCCCGAGCTTTTCACGAGCGGCTCGGCTCGTTTCCACCAAAGATGATAGAGGTGATCCAACAAAGCTGTTACTTGGGGATGTTTCTAAGCATCTCTCATATCTAACAACCATAAACGTATGTTTATTTAAACGCTAATAGTATTACTCCCTACCAGATTCTTCCTTTCAGTCCCAAAACAAATACAGCATCGGTTATTATGTTCTAACCCTATTTTGGTATAGATACTACTCACTCTCATCTTCACTACAGCTTTATTTATTCAAACTCTAAACTATAGAAAGAATTCTAATTTAATTTATCAATGAAATAGCAAAACAAAGTGTCATTTATACCCTTCTCTACACCCAAAACCAAGTAGGTTATGTGTGCGTGTATATCACAGTCCATTTACCCTACATAGGCTACATTCTTTTCTAAATACAAGTAAAACTCATAGAAGTCTTGTTCTCGGCTGTTAAACTCCCTGGTGTGACGGATGTGTGACCAATTCATACAGAGAGCATTAGAACCATGGGAAACAAGTGAGAACACTGGATAATTAAAAACGGCCATAATTCTCAATCTGGAATGGTCTGGATCAAAGTAATATTGGTTATTATAAGATATTCAGCTTTATTTCGTTTCCGATTCATATCATGTAAAATCAAGAATATTCCCATATTAGATATATATGGAAATAACTAATGGGCATTGGCTGAC
Source organism: Artemisia argyi (assembly GCA_030686995.1). NCBI lineage: Eukaryota > Viridiplantae > Streptophyta > Magnoliopsida > Asterales > Asteraceae > Artemisia > Artemisia argyi. The sequence goes on from CM060676.1 coordinate 131,248,016, forward strand.
TTTTTAATTTTGAACTTTTAGCAAAACCTCCCAACAGTAGCATTATCCTATGTAAGTGACCCCTTATGTAATTTTGAGACAACTCAAAACTATGGCTAAATTTCTCTCAGAACATGAGTTTTAAACAATGTGTATTTCATTATGCTTTTGCCTAGCATCAGGCAAAGTACTCTATCAATAGTAAGGTATTTACTTTATTTATTGTTAATTACATTTGTTAAAACTTACTTTTTGTCAATTACTTCAAAAACAACCGATAGGGCCATATGAAATAGAAAATGACTAATATAGGCTCCATATCTAACGGATAGAAGATGAATTCGTACGCGATGTGGCAAAAACGGAGTCCAGCCATGTAGTAGTAGGAAGAACATAGGATCGTAGTATGGCCAATTAAGTGCGGAACCAGCAGTGTCAAAGAAATAGACAAATAGAAATATAGGTAGTAGTCATTCTCATGCCAGCCTAGTCCAAACCGCAAGTGATGAAGATCGAGGATAATGGTGAGCATCCCTTGACCAGAACCAGAGTGTCCAGAAAAAAGTAATTTGCAGCCTTATGATGAACATTGGCCAGTCCACAACACATGTTGGTTATTTCACTTTTGGGCTCTTCGCAAAAGAAAAACAAATAGTGGAAAATGAGAAGTTGATGAAAGCTAAGAAAACTAAGTAACTAACATCTCAACCAATGCTGTCAACTGGCCCTACACTAAGAAATTGAGGAAGAGTCTATTCATGTGATGAGAAAAATGAATAATGGACTAACCAAATGACTGAGTTGCACATGGTACGTTAAAAAGCAAAAATCAAGTGAGAAACAACACTTTCGAAAGGCCATAACTTTCAATCTGCAACGTTATCGAGTATAACTTTTGGTTTTTATAAGATTTTTAATTTTACTTTGTTTGATGTGAAAGCAGCAGCATTCACAAATCACCTGTCTATCTTCGAAATTCATTTTCGCATTTCAAAGTTTTGCCAAAACCTGCTAACAACAAATATGTCCTTTATAATAATACCCCATATGTAGTTTTTGTTTACACATCCATCATGCATCATGCCCTCTCTTAACTAGAGCTCTTCTTATCTATCAGATTCTTGCAAGCAAGGATATCATATACAATCATGCTAGTAACATATGTGAAGATAATCTAGTTGCAAGTAACAGACCTACTCCTAATTTCAATTTTCAACCCAGAAAAGTGACGCCAGCAATTATTTGTTATTACCACATCTACTGCACTAACGCAAACTATGGCAACTAATATCCAGTAATCAAATAACACCACTGCATGCGGTTGCCAAGCCTTTAGTTTCGTTTTACTTATATTACATGAGCCTTGCATAGGAAGAATATCGATTGATTTAATAATGATTATTGGCTCGGTAAGCCATGGCCCCATTTAATGGAATTCATAAGTATATAATTCATCAGTAGAGTTTGGATGTGAAGTTAAACATTCAAACATACAGACTGCCTTAAAAACGGCTATCAGAGCTAAGTGTACTCCAATCCCATTGTTAAATTTCCCAAGAAAAAAAAAATAATCAGAAACTACAATTCCATGTCACCTTAACTAGAATATCTTAACAAAGGCTACATTTCTGTATCTAACGAAATGACTAAAGATATGCATCTGAGATAAACTATAACTAAGGGATCAAGTTTTAGTTTCTGCCATTTGACCAAGACTTGGTCTTTTAGCCTATATAATATGATATCACAATAATACCAACAACCTTTTTCAAAAAATGTCGACCTGTCAAAGACTTAGTTAAGTAAGTTAGCTCAATAAAACACGTACCAAGATCCCAGACTTGAAACTTTATATTGTTGTACTGCACAGTCTCCACATTAAACCCGATGGCTGCAAAGAAACTCTACATAAGTCCAAGCATCCAACTAAAGGTAATAAAAAAAGGAGACGAGACGAAGAAGAAGACAAACTTGGAATAGTGGAGACAACTTCACCCATCTGAAGGCGATCTATGTAAGTAAGAAAAGAATGACCAAATTAATAAACAACATAAAAACTGCTAACAAAGTAGTATTTAAAAAGAAAGAGAAACATACAAAGGATGGTGGTTTTGCCAGCATTATCAAGACCGAGTACAAGGATCCGAGCTTCTTTGTTTCCGAAAAGAGACGAAAACAGCTTCGTAAACACTATCCCCATTTATTTATCTATTCTAAAATAGCATGTACCAGGATGTTTTCCACACTAATAATAAATCCAGATCAGATCAGGTCAAATTATAAACCAAAATTCCCTGCAAATAATAATAATAAGAGATTAATTGGAATAAGTAACATTGCTGCATGTGAAATAATAAAAATTGGGGGGTAAAGGGCGTACCTTTGAAGCGGGGAATCTGGTTGGTGGGATACAATTGAAGTAAGTGAGAAGATGGATGGATCGATCTAATCTAAAATTCTTTTAATTTAATTAAGGAGGATCTGTACTTGTGCATTTATGCCATCAGTTTCATCCGGTATTTTATTTATTTATTTATTTATTTATTTATTTATTTTTTTTTTTTTTAATAATGGCATGCTTGGTAGAGGGTAATGGGGTGGGGAAATGAGAAAAATAATGAAAAAAGTTGTTTCGTACATAGAACCATGAATCAATCATACCCATCCTTTTTTTAATCTAAAAAAAAAAAAAAAAAAAAAAAACACCATTTTCACATTTTTTTTAAACAACATATTTTGCAAACGGCAAATCTTCAAGCTACAAAAATACTCCATCGCGATGAGAATTAAATTATCTTTTTACAAATATGCAATTCTATATATTTCGACGAACTTTTTTTTTCGACAAACTTTTTTTTTTAAATTTCCGTCCAGAAAAATCACATGTGATTCGTAAAAATCAAATTATATGTGATTTTTACGAATCACATATGATTTGTAAAAATCACATGTGATTCGTAAGAATCATATGTGATTTGTAAAATCAAATCATATGTGATTTTTACGAATCACATGTGATTTTTCTGGACGGAAATTTTGAAAAAAAAAAAAAAAAAAAAAGTTCGTCGGAAAAAAAAAGTTCCTCAAAAGTATATAATAATGCATATCTATATAAAGATAATTTAATTCTGGTTGCGATGGTATGATTTTTTTCGCGTAACGATTAACGGTTTGCGAGATATTTAATTATTAAAAAAATTGTGAAAGTCTTTTTTTTTTTTTTTTTTTGATAAAAAAATGAATGGTTAAAATTGGTTTATTAGTTCTATGACAAATATGAGTTTTATATTGATCTTTTGCCTAGTGGGTAATGAGCCATTACCCAATAAATTAGGGGAAATATTTTTCTTACCCTTTTCCTTTCCTTAACAATCCCTTTACCTTCCATTTTCTCATTCGCTGTTTTAAACCAAGCGCACCCTATGTAAAAAACCACTTTTTTAAAGTTGAAGAAAAATGATACTCCGTAAAAAATGGCCAAAATTCTTATGCCAATTAGACTATATATTAATTGAAAAAAAACATGTAACACAAAAACTAAAAAAAGCAAGAAAACTACGTGTACTTGTTGTGATTCAAACACACGGTACAAAATACAATGTTAAAAAGACCACGGTTGACTCTCATAGTGATATTTAGAAGCATTGCAGTAACTCAATGCAGCCACTTATTAAAAAGATTTAAGCTTGATTGAAAAGGTCACTCGAGACCAATATTTGACTCGGTTAAGAAAGATTCTTTTTGAAAAATCACAGAATGGTTTAAGTTTAATCCAACTTATATCAAAAGATCATTGTGACCGCTGAACATCGTATATGGTAGGTCATTGACTCCTTGAGAAAGGTTACTTATAGATGCACGGAGTCATTTTTTCTGTCAATTTAAACCTTTAAAGATAAAATCGTAAAATTAAGTCATTAGAACTTTATCGTATGATTTTGTACCATGTTATTTTGTTACGTTTCTTGAACACAAATTATCATCTTTCGATAACAGAAGGTGCTAGTCTTTGGTCCAAAAATAATTATTCCACTGAATTGTGTTGTTTTGATGGAAACAATGCTTATATCACTACTAGTAATTTACTAGTGCAAAGTTTGATTCCGGTACATGACATGGCTAAAGACCAAATAATATGAAGAAAGCCGCACAGAAATAGAAGGCTACTTGGACTTCAGTTGAACAATATTGTTTTTAAACTAAAGATATCCTATTCAGCTTTCTATGCTCAAAGTTCGACACTTGCATGTTTTTATCTTCTCATGTACAGGTTGTCTTTGATTACCATGAACATCAGAACATGTGCTTTAAATATTTTAGTGCAACAAGCATGTGATTATGATTTATGGGTAGTATGTCCTTGACACTCATTGTATGGTCGTTAACATTCTCATCAATGAATCATTACGAAAAGGGCAAATTACCTGAAAATGTATGCAACTTGCCACTTTTTCTCATTGTATGTAGCCTTCTTTTTTTTTCCCAATCTGTCAATGAACTTGCAAAATCCGTTCATTGCGTGTAGCGGTGACTTGTTTGACCTGCTGGAGCAGGTAAAGCTAACGGTCGTTAGGTTTATCATTGCACCGTTAGTCCTTTAGACTAACGATCGTTTATCATGGCTACATACAATGACAAAAAGTAACAAGTAAAATGACTTTTTACGTTTTCGACCGATTTTTTACGTTTTCGTCAGTTTTTTCACGTTTTCGTCCGTTTTTTTTGCGTTTTCGTCTTTTTTTTACGTTTTGTCGGTTTTTTTTTACGTTTTCGTCAGTTTTTATACGTTTTCGTCCGATTTTTCACGTTTTTGTCCCTTTTTTTCGCATTTTCGTCCGACTTTTTTACGTTTTCGTCCGGTTTTTCACGTTTATACACACGTTTTTATACACATTTTTACACACATTTTATTCACCTGTAACCATGGTACTATACTACTATAGTATATTTCGTCCGTTTTTTATGTTTTCGTTCTTCTCTTTACGTTTTCGTTCGTCCTTTATCATTTTCGTCATTTTTTTACGTTTTCGTCCGATTTATTACGTTTCCGTCAGTTTTTTCACGTTTTCGTCCGTTTTTTTTACATTTTCGTCTGTTTTTTTACGTTTTCATCATTTTTTTTTTACGTTTTCGTCCCTTATTTCACGCTTTCAGACAAAAAAGTAAAAAACTGACAAAAACATAAAAAGTACAGACGAAAACGGGAAAAATCTGACGAAAACGTGAAAAATATGACGAAAACATGAAAAAACGGACAAAAACGCGAAAACTGGACGAAAACGTAAAAAAAAAACGACGAAAACGTAAAAAAAACGACGAAAACGTAAAAAACCGACAAAACATAAAAAACGGACGAAAACGTGAAACACAAGACGAAAACATGAAAAACCGGACGAAAACGTAAAAAAGTCAGACGAAAACGCGAAAAACCGGATGAAAACGTAAAAAAAACCGACGAAAACGTAAAAAACCGACGAAAACGTAAAAAACGGACGAAAACGTGAAAAAACTGACGAAAACGTAAAAAGTCGGACGAAAACGTAAAAAGACGAGCGAAAACGTAAAAAAACTGATGAAAACGTTAAAAGAGTGACGAAAATGCAAAAATCTGATGAAAACTTTAAACTGTGTGTATAAAAATGTCTGTATAAAGACGTGTGTATAAAAACGTGTGTAATTGTGTGTATAAAAACGTGTGTAAAACCGTGCATAAAAATGTATGTATAAAAAACGTGTGTATAAAAACGGGCATAAAAACATGTATAAAAATGTGTATAAAAATCCGTATAAAAACATACATAAAAACGTGTATAAAAATGTGTGTATAAAAACGTGTATAAAAATGTGTGCAAAAACGTGTAAAAACGTACTTGAATTTTAAAAATAATAAAATTCATCTAACTTGTTGTTTTTTGTCATTGTATGTAGTCATGATAAACGATCGTTAGTCTAAAGGACTAACAGTGCAATGATAAACCTAACGACCGTTAGCTTAACCTGCTCCAGCAGGTCAAACAAGTCACCGCTACACGCAATGAACGGATTTTGCAAGTTCATTGACAGATTGGGAAAAAAAAAGAAGGCTACATACAATGATAAAAAGTGACAAGTTGCATACATTTTCAGATAATTTGCCCTTACGAAAATTAACAGTTTTTTATATCTGAGTATTTATCTCCCTTCTGAAGACAATTTACTTCATTAGCTCGGGTTAACCATAAAACAATGACCACTAATTATAATTAGCTTATAAGATAGTTTTATAATAGAGCAAATGTCTTAAAATTAGGGAAGATAGTCTTGAAACAATCATGTTACAAAAAATAGTCTCGAAACAATCATATTATACACACAAAAAAAATTTTGTATAATTTTTGGCTACATCACTACATGCAGAGTCATATACATTGTACGTATACATGTAATTTTGTATAATTTGATCTTAAAAATTTATGTTTTAAGATCATATCAAATTAATTGGCATGAACCTTGGTAGTTATATTGTCTTACAAACAAAACATTGGGCCCATAAAATGACTCGTTTTTCTGTAGAATGAGAAGCACGTTATTTTGTTTGTGAGGGAATATGAACGATTATGGTCATGCAAGCTTTACAGGGTTATATATCGCTTCCCTTTAAAATGTATATATATATATAATACTTTGTTTTAAGAGCAAATTGCAAAATCAAAGCCATGATTCACGCATTCGATTAGTCAAGATATGCCTGCCCCACCAAGCAAAGGAAGTCTTTAAACATAGGCTCTTTGGTTGGACTCAAAAGACTTTCACGTTGGCAAAGTAAGAGCTTCAGCAAATTTAGATATACAGGGTGCGTTTAATTAAGGGAAAACATCCTTATTTTTCACAAAATGTTTTGTAAAAAAAACAAAGAAAACAGAGATTGCGTTCAAATTAGTGTTTTCCAATAAAATTCTCTACAAAACACAAAATTCCTATTCCAACTTTAAACTAAAAAACATTTTTTTTTTTTTTTTTTTCAACTATTTCCCTTTAAAATATCCCCAATCCATTTTCTTCTATTTTCGTTCGATTTTTTGCATTTTCAGCCATTTTTTTATGTTTTTGTCCATTTTTTAATGTTTTCGTCTGTTTTTTACGTTTTCGTCAACTTTTTTACGTTTTCGTTAGATTATTTACGTTTTCGTCCGTTTTTTTATGTTTTTGTCAGATTTTTTACATTTCCGTCCATTTTTTTACGTTTTCGAAAGATTTTTTACGTTTTCGTCTATTTTTTACGTTTTCGTCCGTTTTTTTTACGTTTTTGTCTTATTTTTTTATGTTTCTGCCAAATTTTTTATGTTTTCGTCTGTTTTTTTACTTTTTCATCCATTTTTTTAGGTTTTCGCCAAATTTTTTACGTTTTCGTTCGATTTTTTACTTTTTCGTCTGTTTTTTTACGTTTTCGTCACATTTTTTACGTTTTCGTCTGATTTTTTATGTTTTCATCTGATTTTTTACATTTTCTTCCGTTTTTTACGTTTTCGTCAGATTTTTTACGTTTTCGTTAGATTTTATACGTTTTCGTTAATTTTTTACGTTTTCGTTAGATTTTTTACGTTTTCGTCCGTTTTTTTACGTTTTCGTCAGATTTTTAAGTTTTCGTCTATTTTTTTACGTTTTCGTAAGATTTTTTATGTTTTCGTCAGATTTTTTACGTTTCCGTCTGATTTTTTACGTTTTCGTCCGATTTTTTACGTTTTCGTCCGTTTTTTTTACGTTTTCGTCCGTTTTTTTATGTTTTCGTCAGATTTTTTACGTTTTTTTATGGTTTTTTGCGTTTTTGTCAGAATTTTTTACGTTTTCGTATGTTTTTTTGCGTTTTCATCCATTTTTTATGTTTTCATCCATTTTTTACGTTTTCGCCAGATTTTTTACGTTTTTGTCCCATTTTTTACGTTTTCGTCATATTTTTTACGTTTTCGTCTGATTTTTTACATTTTCGTCAGATTTTTTACGTTTTCGTCTGATTTTTTATGTTTTCATCAATTTTTTTTTACGTTTTCGTCTTATTTTTTATGTTTTGTCTGATTTTTTACGTTTTCGTTTGTTTTTTACGTTTTCGTCTGATTTTGTACATTTTCGTCAATTTTTCTTACATTATGTCCGATTTTTTACGTTTTTGTCTGTTTTTTACGTTTTTGTATATCAGGTTTTTTACGTTTTTGTCTATTTTTTAACGTTTTGGACGTTTTCTTACGTTGTCGTACATTTTCGTCTATTTTTTCGTGGGGTTTTTATATTTTCGTCTGTTTTCGCTGTTTTATTATATTTTTTACGTTTTCGTCATTTCTTTTATGTTTTTACGTTTACTTACGTTTATTTACATTTTCATCTGTTTTTTTACGTTTTCGTCAGACGAAACCTAAAAAAACGTAAATTAAATATGAAAACATAAAAATAAGATCAAAACGGACGAAAACATAAAAAATTGGAAGAAAACATAAAAATCGGAAGAAAATGTCAAAATTAGAAGAAATCATAAAAAATTGAAAGCATTAAAAAATGGACAAAAACGTAAAAAACGGACAAAAACATAAAAAAAATGGACGAAAACCATAAAAAAATCAGACGAAGACATAAAAAACATGACGAAAATGTTAAAAAACGGACAAAAACGTAAAAAAATCTGACGAAAACATAAAAAAATGGGCAACATAAAAAATGGACGAAAACGTAAAAATCTGACGAAAACGTTAAAAAAATGGACGAAAATATTAAAAAACGAACAAAACGTAAAAAATATGACGAAACGTAAAAAATAGATGAAAATATAAAGAAACGGACGAAAACATAAAAAATTGGACGAAAACGTAAAAAAAGGGACAAAAACGTAAAAAGACTGACGAAAACGTAAAAAACTGACGAAAATGTAAAAAATCTAACGAAAGAGTAAAAAAACAGATGAAAACGTAAAAAAACGGACGAAAACGTAAAAAACAGACGAAAACGTAAAAATCGGAAGAAAACTTAAAAAACGGACGAAAACGTAAAAAATCTGATGAAAATGTAAAAAAAAACTGATGAAAACGTAAAAAATCTGACGAAAACGTAAAAATCTGACAAAAACGTTAAAAATCAGACGAAAACGTAAAAAAACAGACGAAAACGTAAAAAAAAAGACAAAAACGGACAAAAACGGACAAAAACGTAAAAAAAATCGGACGAAAACGTAAAGAAACAGACGAAAACATTATTTGATGTTATATTTTACTTTTTTAATTCTTTATTTTCTCGTATTAGATTTTTTTTAGTTATTTTTAAATTTAGCTGGTTAGTTTATAATATTTGTTTTGTGTTTTGAAGATGTTTTTATAATATTATTAAGGTGAATATTGAATTGAGATATAAAACAACAACACTTAAACATGTTTTCTAGTTTTGCAAAATGTAAAACACAAACACATGTTTCTCTCTCAGACTAAACGTGTTTTTTAAATTTTACATTGTTTTGTGGAAATCAAACTCTCCTCCCTTTTCTTACAAAACAAGAAATAAGAAATGAAAGAAAATGTTTTCCAACTAAAAACCACCCTATCCTTTCATTTAAGGTTTTTAAGATCTTGAATGATTTATTTCTCAAAACTTCAGTAACAGTATTTGCTTCGTTAGAAAAATCTTTCCTCTTGCTACCAATTGAGTAGTTATTTGAGCATTGAATAAAATAATAAAAAGGGTACTGCTGTTTGCTTCGTTAAAATCTGAATCTATGCTTGATTTGCTATTGTTTGTTCTCAATTGGCTAAAAAGAATCACCTGCATCTAACAGCTTACGGTCACAAGCTTAACAAACCACACATCAATGAAACATCAATAAACGTAGTGAATCGATATATTGCAACAATTTTTTTAGAAGATAAACATATTCAGAATACAGACAAAGACGCATTGCACAGAAAACCGAAAGTTCTGTTGCCTTATTTTTTAAATACTATGCGTCTTAACCTAACTAAACTAGTTGTTTCTACTTTAATAAAAACTTTACATAGCAGATTGGAAAATCATCTCCGCAAGTTCCTGCATAAGTGTAAACAGTGAACATACATGCACCCGTTAAAAATGGTCAAAAGATGTCGACGTAGCGTTAGTATATTACCAAGTGCAAAATATAAGTTTGTTCAAAACCATCTTACCTGTTTGCCCGAAGGAACTTTAGGTTCTCCCCATTCAATAGCCTTCTTTTCTAGCAAATCAAAATCAGCCTTTCCAGCCTGAAATAATATATATCACAAATTAACAAACTGAACCGTTGGCAACACAATACAACACCACCCATAAAATGGGTTATTCGGCTTATTACCTCAATTTGAGCACCGAGTTCAGAATCAAAACTCTGATATCTCTTGCGAACAAGCTCATCCAAAGAACCATCCTTCAATAAAAGCATAATATTTCCTCAAGTATAGGTCGGAGTATCAGAAAAAATGTAACCATAAAGAAAGCCTGGGAAAACTAGAGTATACCTCGATCAGCTTTGCAGCATTACGGAGACCACGTGCTAAGGTATCCATACCAGCAATATGAGCAATAAACAAGTCCTCAACGTCTGTACTCTCTCTTCGTCTGTATATCACATCATGACATTATCGAGTTAATATAATGTTCGGGAAAATGGGGTGCAACAAACCATAATTTACTAAAAGAACTCACAATTTGGCATCAAAATTGAAACCTCCAGGTGAAAGTCCACCCTGTAGTGAGATAAAAAAAAAAAAAAAAAAAAAAAAAAAAAAAAAAAAAAAAAGTCAACAATCACCCATGAGACAAAAGAAAAAATAGAATTCTTGTCTCCCATGATAATTGCAACATCTCTTTTTAATTTAGTTTCCATGCTAATATTTTACCTATTTGCTCATTGTCATCATTATCACTACCTTAATTATAAGAACAACTTTTATGACTTTATTTGCTGGTCAAACAATGCAGTTTCATGGGACGGAGGGAGTAATAATGCACTTTTTACTTACGTTTCTGATGACACTGATCATAACCAATGTGGCTTCGCTGACATCCATCAAAAACTGATCTGTATCCCAACCTAAAATAACAAAAATAAAAAGTCAAAGTTTGACTAACATGAACATATAGCAATAATCAAAGCAAATTTCACTAAATATAAACATTATACCTATTTGAGGGTCACCAGTGTTTGCATCAATATTTCCTAGTAAACCATTGATTCTTGCAGTTTCAAGTTCATGGTGGCAACTGCAAAACATGAACACTCAACCCTCATTAGATGTCCAATACTTTATTTTTTGTGAAAAGTAAAAGACTGCAAATAATGTTTTTGATTAATCTGTTTGCACTTCATTGCATTAGGTAAAATCAAAATGTCACACACCTGTGACCAGATAGAGTAGCATGGTTGCATTCGATATTCAATTTGAATTCATCTGCAAAGACAACGATTGAAATTGATTTTTATTCATTATACCCTTGAAGAAACAAAAAGACACTAGACTCACAATCATATAACCAAAATTATGACCTATAAGAACAATTAACAATACAGGTTACCTATAAGACCATATTTCCGTAAGAAATTAGCTGCTGTGGCAGCATCCCAATCATACCTGACAACAATATGATGTGAATTCGTGACTTTAACATTTAGCTTATTCAATTTATTAACAAATAGATAATATCTTACTGGTGCTTCGTGGGTTCTTGAGGCTTAGGCTCGATAAGAAGTGTTCCTGGAACATAATAGAACGAAAATTAATTCAGATGTAATCAATTACCTAAAGTTCTTTCTTGTGAATTCTTCACGGACTTTGAAATTTTGAATGTCAAACTTGTAACCAAAAAAAAGTGTAGCTATTATTTTAACACCAATTTTTATAAATCAGTAATACTTATTATTTGACCTTCAAAGTCAAGATAGGTCAGCACTAAATATCAACTTTGAAAAATCACAAAACAAGGAAAATATTCTGCACAGTTCATTTAGAAGAAAAAATAATCATATCAGTTGCTTCTTAGGTAACTTGAGAGGTCCACCCCCATGAAATATTGTAATTTGTTATCTAAAAGACGAAATAAATATTACCTGTGAATCCAATCTTCTTTTTATAAGCTACAGCAGCTTCAAAAAAACGTGCCTGTAAAAAAGCAGCATTGCGTTATATATGTAAATCCGTGTACTTTACATCTTTAAAAACAATCCCATGTATGTCATATTCTCATTGCATTCGCATGTCATGTATTGTGAACAATTCCATGTATATTTGTGAGCACTAATAGTAGTGAATTCATTCAGTTTGTTCTTCTTGAAATCATACCATATGATCAAGCTCTCTCTCCATATTAGTGTTCAGAAGAGTCTGATAACCTTCACGACCACCCCAGAAGACGTAATTTTCACCCCCAAGATAATGTGTAACCTGTATACATGTTTCAACCAGGATGGTTAAGCTCATATCGACATAAGAAACTGTATATAATTTGTTCAATGAACTAAGTACCAACCTCTATTGCTTTCTTAACCTGAGCAGCTGCATATGCATAGACTCCAATTTCAGGACTGTGATGGTATACCAATTAAAATTAAACTCATGCGCAGATGTAATTAATCAAACACATTTTAAACATTGTATCTTAAAAACTGTAATATACCTTGTGGCACCACCGTGCATATAACGAGGGTGCAGGAACAATTGAGCCGTGCCCCATAAAGGACGAATCTTGGTCCCCTGAGAAGGTAGGAGTTGGTTCATATGAAGTCGAGTAATGTTTTGATACAATAAAGTAAGCACTCAACTTAAACCATGATAAAATACAACTCAGGCTGGTATACTATATCATGAAAACAATACCTGCAGTTCTTTCGCAAGAGCTACAATCTCATCTAGATTTGCATTAGATTCCTACAAAGATAACATAAAACATCAATCATATTAATAACATATTTGCCCTCGTTACATGACTTGGAATATTATCATAAAAACTTCATCCAAAAAACATGTTTGCATGTTATATTTTTGAAACTAAGTGATAAAGATAATAATCTGGCTCAGGTTACCTCCAATGTTTTACCATCAGGAGCAATGTCTCTATCGTGAAAACACCACCTGTCAACTCCAAGCTTTTCTAGAAACTCAAAGTTCGCCCTCACTACATAAAGTAAATACGGTAAGTATAATCTAGCTAGACAACGACCTACATGGAGGGTCTAAAGACGGGTGATCTTACTTCTTCGCTTAGCCATGGCCAAAGAATTAGTACCATCCTCCCACGGCCACATCTTAGTAGCTGCACCAAAAGGATCACCTCCTGTGCCACGAAATGTGTGCCAAAAAGCAACACTAAATCGCATCCAATCCTAACGTAAACAAAAAATAATCCATTCATCATAACAATTTACAAACTATTCCCCGATTAAAAAAGGTACAATTTTTCAAATAAGAACCTTCATATTCTTTCCAAGAATCTCCTCATTGGCATTATACCATTTATATGCAAGTGGGTTCTTGCTCGTAGGCCCCTAAACGAAACAATCACATAATCATTAACAATGTATGATTTATCTTAAACTTGACATAGTGATTTAGAAATTTTGTTACCTCATATTTAATTTTTGGAATACCAGGGAAAAACTCCCCTTCCCATTCGCCCGAATTATGGACACCACAATCACCATCAAGATCAGCAGGACAAGTAGGTGGTTCACATATCTACAAACAACAAAACCAACATTTTTAATCCTAAAAACAGCACCCTTAAAGGCCTAAAGTATAATTAAAAACAAAACTTCAAATTCTTTACCACTGTACTAAAGATCACATTAAAACAGATAATCAAAAGCAACCACTTCTCAGCTTTCATATTCATCATTTCATTCAAAACCTGCTAACATAAATCAATGCAACAATTCAGCTTAAACCCTCAAATTTAACAATCAAGTATTGATTTTAAAACATGATCATACTATAATTGGTCTAATTAAAAAAAAACCCAAAGTTTAATTTAAGCTGAAAAACAATTTATAAAACTTAAAAACCTAAAATTTAACTAATGTTTAATGAAGTATTAGTTTGAAAATGAAAAATAGGAAGAACCTGAATAGTATCGAAAATTTTTAAAAGGGACTTTTTTTAATTTATAGGAGATGGGATAAGAATGCAGACTCACAAGTGATGTGGGACTTTTTTTAATTTGGCTAACCATATGAAATAGTAATTGAACATGCGAATTGGTACAAGGTATCTCTATAGCAGTGTTTGTGACTTGTTTATTTCACGTAAAAAATATATTTTGTTGCAAGCTACTTATTATTTTTTTGAATAGAAAGCTATTATTTGATGTCGATGGCTTTTGGATACGCCAAAATATCTTAATTGATCTCCTAATATCTTGAAGTATTTTAAGTTTCTCATATTTTGTCATTTGGTTCAGATAAGAGGTGTCCATGGTGCTGGAACCGGACTAATCTGAAACCGAAACTGGAAAAACCGAAAATAAGAAAAATGTGAAATCGAGAATTGTTCCAAGTTTTTCGGTTCGGTTTTGATATAAGAATTGTCGGTAATTCCTGACGAGAACCGAATTGTTTAAAAAATTCATTCTTTTCGTGACATGCAATATCGATATAAAACAGACAAAATGTCTCGAACAATGCAAGTCGTTCTAATAATTCAATTTGTTCAAAATAACATAAATAAAAACACAAAATGTCAATATATAAATTCATAATTGTTCAAAAGCTCAAGAACACGCATTTGTGTTCCAAACCTCAAAAAATGCTTAACGCGACATCACTTGTTTTTCTTTATAACTTCGTACCGCTTATTCCATCTTTTTAACAACCTCGTCATCATTCCAAAGATCTTCAAATTCACCCACGTTTATTTTCATTCTAACATCGACATTATAGTTTATCAGTATCAGCAAATTTGTCATATACGAAGGTTTAATATTTTCTCATCAGATCGTAAAATGGTATTTAATCAATTATGATAACATTAAAAAGGAAAAAAATATATGAAAAAACTTAATATGTTCGATGAATGGTGATGATATTTGAATCTTTGAATGATTTTAGTAATTGTAAAACACTAAAACCGATAGCTTGGTGTTATTTGGAATGGATTAAAGGTTAGGGTTTTTTTTTTTTTTTTTTTTTTTTTTTTTTTTTTTTTTTTTTTTTTTTTTTTTCACAACTTACGAATGGGCATTTTTTTAGGCTGCATGTAAACAATGACCCAAATAAATCTTACAAAATTTCATATTTTCAAAATAGTCGGTTCTTTCGGGAAAGTACCAGAACCGGATGGTTTCGACTCGAGAACCGAAAATTTGAAATTTTAGGAACCAAGAACCAAACCCTTGTTCTAATATATGGTTCGGTTCCGGTACGATCGTCGATTCTTTTGGTTCTTAGGTTATTTTGGACACCCTTAGTCAAGGTTATAAATAGCGTGAAGCGTAGCGTATCGTTATGACCAAGCTTCGCGTTAGCCTCACGTCTTAGCGGCCAACGCGAAGCTTTTGTGTTTTTAAGGCGTGACATAAGGCGGAACAAAATAAGAAAATATTTATATATTTATATCATATTTCATATATATCGAGTTTATAAAAAGCGTTGTACATAATGAATAAGGTTAACAAACTATCATTACATGTAATATTCTTCATTAAAAAAAGCGTATGTATGTATGTGTGTGTGTATCGGAGTTGAATAAAAAAAACTAGTCACGCCTCACGCCTTAGCGCGCCTTTTTCCACCATGCCTAGAGTCGACGTTTTAGTCTATTTTGTAACATGGAGGTCACGCTTAGCGGCGCTTGACTCTGCCATAGCGCGCCCTTTTAGAACTATGCCCTTAGTTCAGATAGTACTTTAACCGTAACTAAAATGACCACACATGTCATATCATCGTCAGCTTTTAACCGAATAAATTAGATGTAAGGTTAATTGGCAAATGACTTATTTCCTTTTAGGTTTTTTTGGCAATTCTTTTTTTAAGTGCCAAATAGGAAGAGTAGCGGTATATCAATTTTTTATTTTTTATTTTTTATATAATATAAACATTGAGAAGCACATTGTGTTAGTTAGAATCGAAATTTGTCAAAAACCTTGTGATTTCTTATTAAAAGTATTGTAATAGTATAATCTATTGTTCGTTGGTTGTGGCACGAACTACACTCGATTTTAGGTCATGCATTATAATTTTTTTCTAGAAAGTGTTTTGTTTACGTATATGCAACGTCCGATAAGTCCCTTCACTGGCCCATTCATGGGCATTATTGGTCTTCTATTTGAATCTTAAGTGGTTTGTGTTTGTATGTTGTGTTTGTGTTTGTGTTACGTGTTATTTTTATTATTATTATTTTTTATTTTCTTTTGCAAGTTTTGGCGGCACCTTAGTTAGGGAAAAAGATGGGTTAATGTTTGGTATATATATATATATTTTTTTGATTTTTTTTTATTATTATTATAAACCTTGTTGTTATGTAAGCTTGCATCGTTAGTCTTTTCGGTAATTTTTACTTACATTGTTAGTCCTTTTAACAGTTTTTTTCTTACATTGTTAGTCCTTTTGACAGTTTTTTCTTACATTTTTAGTCCTAAGTTATTTTCTTATATTTTGAGTCCCTAAAATGTATAAAGTTTGGTTTAAATGTATATAATAATGTGTTTGTTTTAAAAGAAAATGGAAAAGAAAAAAAACTGGAACCCACATGCGCCTATAACAATTATAGCTGAGGAAAGTGTTTTAGTTATTGTGATGTTATTAGATGTGTGTTGAGATGGCAACTCAATAACACATTGCACCTAGCACTTTAATATTTTTTGTGTTACTTTCCTTATTTCTGGTGCAAATTTAATTTGGTAAAAAAAATCTTTATAGTGCAACTTTAGTACTTGTGTTAATAAAAAAGTTGTAAAAATCGCGAATCGGTAGTCGGGCAGTCAACCCGTGATGAGATGTAATTTCATACGCTCTTTAGGGGTTTTTTAGCTTCTAAACTCGTGTACTTTTGATTATATATTGCCCTAAATTGTTTCTATTTGAGTTTTAGGTACTTGGGAGAGCAGATGCTGGAAATGTACAAGTTTTGGGCTTGATTGGACGAAGAACGAAGAAAAATAACAAATTCAGAAAACACGACCAGTATCTCTGATGTGGTCACCAATTCAGCCTAGAAAGTGCAATTTCAAGATTATTTGTGACAGGGCAGTGTGTACATACGGCCTTCAATGACGACGTCAAAGGTATACTAACGGCTTCACAACCAAAGGGTGACGTCGCCACATATGTCGGTGGACAAACGAAACCCTAAGTGGATGGTGTGCTGACTGGGCGTCACAAGCCTGAATTCTGACATAAATGTATATTTTTCATTATTGTGTGTTAAACCTTATGTGCAACTTGGAGTCCTCACGTAACTTATGGAGCTAACAATTATAGTAACGCATAATGTGGTATCACTAATCTATACGATTTATCTATGGTAACCTCCGGTTGGGAGAGAGCACTTATGTTAACTTACTCATTTTAATCATTTTCAGCCTAACCTAGGGTTTTAAGGCCTCTATTCCTAATGGAATAGTTTGTGAAACCTGTTGCCACAAACCCCAACCATTATGATACGGATTATCGGTTCATATGTAAAGACCTACAAGGTGATAATCTAGACAATAGACTTCCAACAATAAACAAATAAACGAACATATTATTTGAACGATAAACATATAAACTTTCCAACGTAAATGCATTAAATCGAAAAAAACATAGTATTCATAACATGGCTAACACCTAAGGGTGTTAGCCCATAATCTCACTAACAAATAAGAAAAAATAAACAAATGAATAACATAATGAAATCGACGTGCAAACCAAATGATATCATAGTTGAATTCGAGATCTTTATTTTATTTGTAGGATTATATATGTACTTAAGTCAACAAGTATCAGTTTAAAGAAGTTGAGAAACATGGTGCAACGTGGGTCTCTAGTAGCCTAGTTGGTTTCTTTGTTTTAGTTAGTAACTTACAAGTTCTTCAGTAGACTATATAATAGTCCCACTTGTAGATAACAAGGTCATGGAATGATTTAACTCTCCCTTGTCCACTTTTTATCCTTCATTTCTTATTCTGAACTTATCAATGGTATCAGAGCCGGTTACGACTATGAATACCCGCAACAAAACCAACACAGAATTTCAAAATGAAGTTAGCGAGATCTTGGCTGGACACGAGTCTAGTTTCAAAGAAGTTAACGTCGCATTACAAACCATATTAACCGAACTCCAGGCATTACGAACATCTTGTGGTGATAACCACACCTACCCAGAAATTAATCCGTTCTTCATAGGAGAAACTTCTAATTCCACTAGTTCCGAGCGTCACGACCCTCATAATCATCAACTTAAGTTGCAGTTTCCAAAGTTCGATGGTAAAGATCCAACGGGTTTTATTTTCAAAGCAGAACAATACTTTCAGTTCCAAAATGTAGGTCCCAATCGACAGGTTGAACTTGCATCCTTCCACTTAGAAGGAATTGCTCTACAATGGTATCGGTGGTTCACAAAATTTCGCGGACCAGTTACATGGGCTGAATTTACCAAGGAGTTGCTCTTGCGTTTCGGACCAACCGACTTCGAGGACCCATCTGAGGCTCTATCACGTCTTCGTCAAACTTCAGACTTGGAAATTTATATCGAATCATTTGAAAATCTCTCACATCGAGTTGACGGGTTACCCGAAAGCTTTCTCATTGGAAGTTTTATTGCAGGACTTCAAGATGACATTCGTTTGGATGTGAAAATCAAACGACCTCGTACCTTAGCCAAGACGATTGGGGTTTCTTGTTTGGTCAATGAAAGAAACAAACTGTTAAAGAAGACTAGCCAACCAGTCCGCTCTTCTTCAACGATGTCGGTGCCAAAGTCTAATCCAAGTCAATCAACAAGTATCATAGGGCCACCCCCTAACTCCCATGGACATCTTAGTCCATACAGTCAAACCAAGTTTCGACGAATTACTAATCAAGAAGCCCGAGAACGCCGAGAAAAAGGATTATGTTATTATAGCGACGAGAAGTTTGTACCAGGTCACCGGTGTGAGCGTCCACAATTATTCATGATAGAAGACTCTCTTCAACCCAATCCCCATGACGATAACCTTACTGAACCACACAACTTTATAGAAGCAGAAACTGAACTCGAACATGATACCCAAGAAGTGCAGCCTGAAATTTCCTTCCATGCGAATTTTGGAACTAATCATCCTCAAACCATCCATGTACTTGGCAAGCTTAAGAATAAGACTGTAACGGTACTCATCGACGGAGGTAGCACACACAATTTCATTGATCAAGCCATTGTTACTAAGTATGGCTTACCTGTTACTCAAAGTAAGAAAATTCAAGTTACTGTAGCCAACCGAGCAAAAATTGCTTGTGTGGGACAATGCTAAGCGCTTACAATCATCATTGAAGGTACACCTATCACTGCAAGTTATTATGTGCTTCCTATTGCAGCATGTCAATTAGTATTGGGAGTACAATGGTTAGAGACTCTTGGACCAATTACAACGGATCACAAGCAACTAACTGATGAGTGTGTAAATACTCATCATTTTATACCCATTTAGACTGCGAAAACGACCAAAAACTAACCAAATATTCCAAATATATCGTGTTTTTGTGTTTATGCATGTGCAGGTACGAATATTTTAAAAAGTGGACAAAAGTCAAAGAAAACCCGACAAAACGAGCACGAGATTGGAAAGGGCACGAAATTAGGAGACCAATGGTAATTTTATTTGGAGCGTCGATGAAAAAAAAAACGAAAAAGTGAAAGACTAAAGAAGCCCGAACAAAGATTAATGCCAAATATACTTGTTAAATTGGGCCAGCCACAAAATTCAGTTAAAGCCCAAGTGATGAAATTGGAACAAGCCCAACCCAAAATTTGTCAAATCTTCTTCTTGTTACATAACCCTACAAAAGCAGCAGTCAAGGGCCGACATTCATTTTCCTCATCTGGAGGGTCGGTGACACCATCAAGATGCACACATGTCACCTAAAATTTTAATCATTATTTTTGTTACAATTTCATCTCAACTAATTAATGTTTCTTATGTAGTTCTTATGAATATTTTCGATGTATGCTTTCATTTACTTTTATTTCGCTTTCTTAAATAGTTTAGCTTTATCTCTTTCGAACCTTTTTACTCCGTATTAATCAATAGTTTCTCCTTAATGAATTTAAAGTTCTTTTCTTTTGCAAATGTAATTTTGTCTACCTGATGATCTAATCTAGTATTTTAGTTGTCATTTTCTTTTGCAAATGTAAATTACGAAGGGTGTTTTTTATTTTAAGTTTGGTAATTCTTAGATAAAACTTTTTATTTCTTTCTTATATTTAACTATTCCATTAAAACTTTACTTTATTGATTCTAATGAGTATTAGTGATTAAGAGATAAATTTGGGTTAATGATGGAGAAGCTTATGGAATCGGTCTCATCTCGCCGTCTTTATATTTTTCATATCATTCGGTTATCTCTATCTCTTTCATCTCTTTATTTTTACCATGTTTATATTTATTGCCATGTTTAACTTAATAGTTATTATTGTTGCTTTATTTGTTGCTTGTAGTGTAGTTTTAATTATGTGCAAGTAGTTTATATATGTTAGTTTAGAAATATGCTTATTATTGTTGACTTATTTGTTTTTGCTAGCTTAGTAGTCATGCGTGGTGAGTAGATTTTTTATATACTTGTTGAGTAGACTATTCCGTGAATTGAGTGTGGTTTTATAAAAGTTAGAAAATATATTGGTTAGTAATTTTAAGTTACTTAGATTGAAATTTTGGTTGTTTGAGCGGACAAAAGCCGTGAAAATAATTGGGTTTTAATTTAGATATTGATATCTCTTTATGAAAAAGCTGTTTTCAAAATAAACCAACGTTGTGAGAAAATATTTATTCGTAAAATATATTAATTCATCAATAAGAGAACTTAATTGAAATAATAAACCACATTTTAGGATCGTGATAATTTGCTTAACAAGTATATCTTTTTATCACATATTTCTTAGATGCTTGCTTAGTATAATCTAGTTTATTATTTATAGCCGTTGTCTTTTATCGTTAACTTTATATTATTTACTTGCTACTAGTGCTATTAGTATCTTTGCTTTAATCATTTAGTTTTAAGCTTTGTAGTTTTGCTTTATTAATCTAGTTTTTATCGCTTAAAATAGTTTTTAATCTTTTACTTTAAAACCAATCAAAAACAAAAATTCCTTTTTTCATCCAAATTCACCCGATCACGAAACCGTTTTAATACCATCCACACCTCGTCGAGACATAACGACCCGGGGAAACCCTATACTATCACCGGAGTATTGATTCTAGGCTGTCTTTGACTTGTTGACCTTGGTCAATAACATCTGACGGTTTAGACCCAATCAAATTTTGGCGCCGCTGCCGGGGAGGTTGTGTGCGTATCTAAACGGTTTTTCTGATTAGTGTCTTTGGAATTCGTTCCATTGTACATTTATCTATCCTTTGTTCATATTTTCCCATTATCAAAACAAAACAGTTCCCGAAAACTTTGTAAAATTAATTTTCAACGAACACAAAAAAACACAAAAACATTTTCTTTCTCATTTGTACAAAATGTATTTCCAAAAACCCAAAAATATTCACCTTAACCCTCTCACATCTTTGATTCTTCATCCCTACCCCTCCCAAACCTTTTGATTCTTTCTATGTCTCATCCACACTTTCTGGTTTGTCATTGGTGTGGTAATCCTTATAATGGTGGCAATTGCCCCAGATGTGGCATGGTAGAATCCGGAAACGGGTCTGTCTATAACCCAGATCCCTATTCCTACCATGACACGACTGATTCATTCCATCAGTTACCACACCATGATACTCAGCAGTTTTACTGTTGTGAGTACTGTGGTGGTTCACACTATAGTTCTGATTGTCAATCAGGAAACATGCTTGTCTATGAGCAGTTTCCTGATAACAATTTAGACTTTAGCACATACGACTCACAGCCTCAACAGTTTTACTGTTGTGATTACTGTGGAGGTCCACACTTCAGCTCAGATTGTCAAACGGGAAATCCATATCCTTGTAACAATTTTGACACACCTTATTACGACCAACCTCCACAGTACGATATGAATCAAGCACTTCTTCCAGAAATGCAAAATATGATGAAAATCGTTGATGAGCTTAAGGGTTTAGTTCAAGACTTTGCCCAAAGACACACTCATCAAAAATCCATGGAAGAATTGCTTGCTGAAGAGCATGCTGCTAGAATAAATTCCCAAGATGCCTATGAAAAATCTGTGAGGGAATCCATTGCAAGAGAAAAAGCAGCCAAATCTAGCTCTTTGTTCCGTTTCATTCCTGATGACAGTGATGATGAGGATACACTTGACATCCTTGAATTTTATAAAACTTCAAGTTCATCAGTTGATACCCCAGCAGTTGAGATTCCATCTCAAACAACTGCTATCACACCCGAGGTTCCCACTCACTCTTTGATCATGGGGGACGAGCATCTTGACACTGTTCCTGATAAGGAATCGGACGAATTCATAAAGTCTAGTGTTGAGAACCTTGTCCCAATCCCGAGAGAGTCACAGGGAACTCTTGAGCATATGTGTGATATTCCTTCACCCATTGAGTGTCCTAAAGATCAATTTGAGACTTTCTCAGATTTTAGCGATGATTGTATATCTTATGGAGACATCGAGTATGTTGAGGCATCAGTTCCACAAATTAATGCTGATCATCTTCTTGAGGAGTTCGCTGATGAACTTACTCACATCGATCCACTTTCCTTGGAAAGTGATGATGGTCTCCTTGACTTTGAAGCCGATCTGGGAGAAATTGAAAGTCTCCTTTATCATGATCCGTCACTCACTTCTGATCCCAGCAGTCCAATAGAGAATGTTAATCTCTTGGTTCCCGAAACATTAAACACTACTCTCACCAATCCTCTATTTGAATTCGACTCTGAATTCACTTTGATTTCTGATAATCCACTATTTGATATTCAGAACGAGGATTGTGATGAGTCTATTCCGGAACACGAATTCACAAATTCACATCTTGTGAATAATTCTCTACATGAGGAGTTGTCCGGTGAACTCACTCATCATGTCATGACTCCTCCGGAGTTTGATAGCCCGGGGGGAGATGCACTCAATTATGAGGATTTTCAAATTCCCACCCACCCTCCCGGGATGTTTTTGAGCTTACCCTTTGCAATCCAAACTCAGGCTACGGAGCCTGCTTTCGAGGAAGAAAATCAAATCATGATTTACATCATGGTTTTCTTCCTTTTCTTCACCTATAAGGTGACTTCTCTTGTTCTTCACTCCTTCGGGAATGAAGACACTATCTTTGATCCCGGCATTTTCATGTATCATTATCTTGAGCCGGATACTTATCTCATCGGTGTGGAACTTTCACGTGCTTCATATGTTTGTCCAAACATTTTGAATGAAAGTCCGATTGAGATTGTTTTTTCCACATCATGCTTCCCCAAGGACAAATGAATTCGGGGTCGAGTAACGCTAGCGACTCGGTAAACAAAAACAGAGCATGTTTATAGGGTTTTCACCCTAAGTGTGGGGGAGTCCCCCATGCTATGGTTACAAATGAAGTGAAAAACAAAATGGTGTTTTCCACGCTTAGCTTGTAATGTTGCCCTTTTACGTTCAAAATGTCGGCATAATAACCGGGATTTTGAATATTGAGGACAATATTCATGATAAGTGTGGGGGGTATTCGCTATTCTAGCGAATTTTATCACATTTTAATATATAATACCCCCGTTTTTGCCAAAAATTTCAAAAATTTTAAAAATTTTTTCACTGGTGCTTCAAAATTTTTGTGGTAATCAGTCCGCCTTGTCTAACCGACAAAAGGGATTGGCTAGTCCAGGAGCAAACGGCTCTTGGTAAAGACATCTCAAATCCGTTTACGGCTTGCAATTTGCCCAAAATTGTATGGTTCCTCAACTCCCCGAAAACAAATGAGTTGGCTAGCCCGCAAGATTATGGCTTGTGGTAAAGGCCGTGGAAAATCCATAATTGGTAATCAGCTCACCAAGATGTTGACTATTCCATCAAGAGTTGGCTAGTCCAGAAGCAAACGGCTTTTGGTAAAGACTAATCAAATCCGTTGACAGCTGGTGGTTTGCTCAAAATCACACGGTTATCAGGTGTGCCACAGTTCTTACACCTGGCTACTCCAGAAGTGATGGCTTTTGGTAAAGAGTTTAAAATCCATCAAATTTTCAAAACGGGTTGTTTTTGGATTCTAGATTGCTAGGGACTAGCAATAGTTTAGTGTGGGGGATTGATGAGTGTGTAAATACTCATCATTTTATACCCATTTAGACTGCGAAAACGACCAAAAACTAACCAAATATTCCAAATATATCGTGTTTTTGTGTTTATGCATGTGCAGGTACGAATATTTTAAAAAGTGGACAAAAGTCAAAGAAAACCCGACAAAACGAGCACGAGATTGGAAAGGGCACGAAATTAGGAGACCAATGGTAATTTTATTTGGAGCGTCGATGAAAAAAAAAACGAAAAAGTGAAAGACTAAAGAAGCCCGAACAAAGATTAATGCCAAATATACTTGTTAAATTGGGCCAGCCACAAAATTCAGTTAAAGCCCAAGTGATGAAATTGGAACAAGCCCAACCCAAAATTTGTCAAATCTTCTTCTTGTTACATAACCCTACAAAAGCAGCAGTCAAGGGCCGACATTCATTTTCCTCATCTGGAGGGTCGGTGACACCATCAAGATGCACACATGTCACCTAAAATTTTAATCATTATTTTTGTTACAATTTCATCTCAACTAATTAATGTTTCTTATGTAGTTCTTATGAATATTTTCGATGTATGCTTTCATTTACTTTTATTTCGCTTTCTTAAATAGTTTAGCTTTATCTCTTTCGAACCTTTTTACTCCGTATTAATCAATAGTTTCTCCTTAATGAATTTAAAGTTCTTTTCTTTTGCAAATGTAATTTTGTCTACCTGATGATCTAATCTAGTATTTTAGTTGTCATTTTCTTTTGCAAATGTAAATTACGAAGGGTGTTTTTTATTTTAAGTTTGGTAATTCTTAGATAAAACTTTTTATTTCTTTCTTATATTTAACTATTCCATTAAAACTTTACTTTATTGATTCTAATGAGTATTAGTGATTAAGAGATAAATTTGGGTTAATGATGGAGAAGCTTATGGAATCGGTCTCATCTCGCCGTCTTTATATTTTTCATATCATTCGGTTATCTCTATCTCTTTCATCTCTTTATTTTTACCATGTTTATATTTATTGCCATGTTTAACTTAATAGTTATTATTGTTGCTTTATTTGTTGCTTGTAGTGTAGTTTTAATTATGTGCAAGTAGTTTATATATGTTAGTTTAGAAATATGCTTATTATTGTTGACTTATTTGTTTTTGCTAGCTTAGTAGTCATGCGTGGTGAGTAGATTTTTTATATACTTGTTGAGTAGACTATTCCGTGAATTGAGTGTGGTTTTATAAAAGTTAGAAAATATATTGGTTAGTAATTT
The DNA here is from genome assembly GCA_030686995.1 of Artemisia argyi. Lineage (NCBI taxonomy): Eukaryota > Viridiplantae > Streptophyta > Magnoliopsida > Asterales > Asteraceae > Artemisia > Artemisia argyi. The sequence goes on from CM060676.1 coordinate 131,273,595, forward strand.
TAAGTTACTTAGATTGAAATTTTGGTTGTTTGAGCGGACAAAAGCCGTGAAAATAATTGGGTTTTAATTTAGATATTGATATCTCTTTATGAAAAAGCTGTTTTCAAAATAAACCAACGTTGTGAGAAAATATTTATTCGTAAAATATATTAATTCATCAATAAGAGAACTTAATTGAAATAATAAACCACATTTTAGGATCGTGATAATTTGCTTAACAAGTATATCTTTTTATCACATATTTCTTAGATGCTTGCTTAGTATAATCTAGTTTATTATTTATAGCCGTTGTCTTTTATCGTTAACTTTATATTATTTACTTGCTACTAGTGCTATTAGTATCTTTGCTTTAATCATTTAGTTTTAAGCTTTGTAGTTTTGCTTTATTAATCTAGTTTTTATCGCTTAAAATAGTTTTTAATCTTTTACTTTAAAACCAATCAAAAACAAAAATTCCTTTTTCCATCCAAATTCACCCGATCACGAAACCGTTTTAATACCATCCACACCTCGTCGGGACATAACGACCCGGGGAAACCCTATACTATCACCGGAGTATTGATTCTAGGCTGTCTTTGACTTGTTGACCTTGGTCAATAACATCTGACGGTTTAGACCCAATCAAATTTTGGCGCCGCTGCCGGGGAGGTTGTGTGCGTATCTAAACGGTTTTTCTGATTAGTGTCTTTGGAATTCGTTCCATTGTACATTTATCTATCCTTTGTTCATATTTTCCCATTATCAAAACAAAACAGTTCCCGAAAACTTTGTAAAATTAATTTTCAACGAACACAAAAAAACACAAAAACATTTTCGTTTATAAATGATGCTAAATTTCTTTTTAAAAGAAAGGTTATTTAACTTTCATGAACACTATATTTTGAAAGACCATTTTTATGAAAACTGTTTTAAAAGATTATTTAAATTGGACTTTTAATAGAAACTTAATAACGAATCTTTTGAAATGAACTTTTGGGAATGAACCTTGGATATTCTGAACCATTGATATGACTTCTGATATTATGATTTTGAGATGACCTTGAGACATGACCTTGAGATAAACCTTTGCTATATGACTTTTTGTATGACTTTGAGACCTGACTCTTAGTTTGATACCCGAGCCATTTATGTTTCCCTACCTATGGAGGTACCATAGGCATGTCTGTGATGCACCACTGGCATGACTCATGTGTGGGTGAGTGATTTCTCACGCCGTCCCTTTTTATGATTACTATTATGGCCATTATGACTTTGAGTATATGACTTTGAGATTGACTTTGAGTAAGGGGCGTATGGATTGCAATCCTAGATCTGATCTGTTTAGTGGATTTAACTATGACTTTGAGTTGACTTTGAGGTGACTGGTGCTGTGTGCAATACACGCCTTTCACAATTTCTGGGAGCTAGCTACTCCACCCATTTGAAGAATGAGGACACCCCTCATATTATCTGATTATCTGAGAGGACTCCCCTCTATATGATTATGAAGAATTATGGTATTGACGGCTTATATGATATGATATGTTTCTGGGCTCGTGGTAGATGACTATCCTTTCTTCTTTCTATTCTATTACTCTTTTATCTATTCCTTATTCTATTTCCCCAATGCACTATACTTCAGTTTGTTTCATTATCATTACCTTGTTTATATATCTGTTCACTGAGCTTTTTAAGCTCAGCCGCATTTCCTTTTCCTGCGGCAGGTTTTAGTAGGAAGCTGGGTTATGGGAAGAGAGTGTGATTGGACTTAGAAGACTATGCTTTGGACTAGAGACGATTAGATGAAGTTTCACTTTATTAGACATAGTATTCATTTCTTTGTAACCTTGTAGTTTCAGATTTTCATTTGTAACCCTGAATTTCGTTATATGTATGAATCATATGCTTGTGTTTGTTCTGATATGTCACTGTAATGTAATACTTCTACCCTTATCGGGTTGGGGTGTTACAATTATGGTATCAGAGACGACAGGCTGCGATTCGTAATACATTTACCCTTGACCTGTGAAGTTTGGACCCCTAAGTTTCCCTGTAGGCGCTCATAAGACAACCTTTGGAACTTTACCTTAGGATTCCCCATAGGAACCCAAGTTATTACCGGCGAGGAATGGGTAGACTAAGACATTTATGTAAGTATCATTTGCTTCCGCATCAATCTGATCGTGCCTTTGTTCTTAGACATAAGCCTTATAAGGACCCTTGCTTCAGAAGTTAGAAGTTTTGCAACTTAAGCTTAGTAACCAAGTAAGTTGGGAATACCTCGGAAAGCTACCTGGATACCTTACACATTTAAGTTCCACCTTCAGATTTTGATCTCCGCCTCCTATTTGTTTGATAAACTGTTTGACAACTTTTCGACCATATCGTAGGTCATTCAACCATAATGTGTTCGACACATTCTGTGAATTCATTACTTATGTTAGGTATGAATGTATCACCCAATACTACTTAACTCTGTATGATCCATTACTACTCCTATGAGAATTTTGGTAATTATGAACCACGAATATGAGAAGTTTTGTTTCCTCTCTTTGAATGATGAACCTTGTTCTGCCAACCGTTTCCTTTGGAAGGGTATGATGTAAATACTATCTCTGTATGGATTTGTTAACTAAGCATGATGATGCTGATAACTGAGATTCTGTACCTCTCACAATTGACGATTATACGATATTCGTATTACCAATGATACACATCCTACCTGCTACTTATGCTAAGAAGCTAAACGAAATTCCCACACATTGAACTGTTCGTTTATCCATCCCAACATTTTTGTTGAATCATGTACTTGACTCTGAGATATGAACTATCTGTATAAATTGACGACTGTATCCACTCTATGAATCCTTTGACTTTGAGATGTCTGATTGTACGGTCTTTTGGACTGGATGGCTATTCGTAAAGATACCATAGACTACCGTATCTGAAATGTGACCTTAAAAATCTGCTTCACCCTATTCCATTATGATGACTCTCTACATCTGCTAAAATTTCTGTCACTATGGAAACACCTACCCCAAACTCATGTGATTACCAAGTTGTCCTGAAAACCATTATTATCAACCCTTGGAAAGTTCTACTATTGGGAAATATTTTGTCATACGAAGATTTTCCGGTATTCTCTGATGAACCTTTTGGTACTCCTTCCTGCTTAGGAAGTAGAGTGGGCATTGAACTGATCTCAGTTGAAGAAACCATGGTGCCATAGAAGTTGAGAGATTGAAGGAGCTGATGGAATATGATTTTTAACCTTGGTGATTCTCTTTAGATGCTCTTGTTTGTTTATGAAGAAGAACGAGAGAAGTATGCGATGACGTATCGACTATCGTGAACTTAAACGTACCACTATCACTAATCATTATCTGTTTCCGCGTATCAATAATTAATCTGGTCTTCCTTTGAAACTCCGCGTCTGATTGCATCATTTTAGATTTGAAGGCTGAAGAAGCAACCACAAGAACTTCTAAGAAGAGAGTTAACTAACCGAGAGTAACCTTTGTGAAGTATTTCAGTTCTTGAAAAAGAAAGAAGGCGATGTGAAAACTCCCTGAGATGATTTCTGAAGCTGCCTTTGCACTCGTTATAACATTTATGAGCTTGAATGATGCTAATGGTGTTGGCTAGAATAATCATGTTTTCGCATGTTTTGGACAAATTGTCATAGTATGACATTGTGTTGTGTTCTAAAACGAAAGAAGAACATAGAGATTATTGGTGAGATGACCCTTTGTTCTGGAAGGGAAATTTGATTGACGCTCAGAAAGCATAGTAGACAACACTACCCTGTATAATGTGAAGACAAAGCTTTCCCAAGAGGGACCAAGATCGAAGACCGTTATCGGAGTTAGAAAACTGGTGGAAGAGTAGTAGAAGGTGGTTGCGACAAGCATTACCATGGAAGAAGCATATAAGAAGAAGAGAGGAACTGGGATAGTGCTCAATCCTACATCATGCAACACGTGAAGATTTCAGTTGGACACCAAGACAACCAGACCAAAGAAGACGAACCATTCAACACACAACCTGGAGTCGACAACAACATCATGTACCTTAAAACCTGGAGCTATGCTAGAAGACCTGTCGAAGACACGCAGTCTTGTTTCTCTATTCATTTTAGTTGTACTAAGATGAATTGAGAGCAGAAGCAGACCTGCAGATGGAGGGATGCACAGTAATCGCGTCAGAGACTGCCGTTACGATACCACACTACCAAGAGGAGCTGCTGAAGACCGGAGGAACCAGACTCAAGTTTTAAATTCTTTTAACCATGAGGTAAGATGGACAAGAGTAAACAGGCTACCCCAACTTGGAAGAAATTTTGAAATTTGTATTTGAGTGGACGGATTTTGAAGCGGACATTGTGTTTAGACGAGATGATGCTGTGAAGAATTGACGTTACTGATGACGTACCTTAATTCTGAATGACATTCTCGGATCTCCGTTACTCTTCGATTAATTTCGTTCTCTTAGTTATGTTGTTTGATTTTGGTGACCTCTGAGACTGTAGGTGGACTAGGTGGATTTAGATAAGTTTGTGTTGTTCACGACTTGAGATAAAGTATGACCATCATGAGGGCATATGTATATGATGCAAGTATTATGACGCCTGGCCAACGTGATAATACTTACATCATATAACGTGCACTTATGGTGGGCATGTGATATTTCGAGGAGTGCCTTAGAAGCTTTAGAATTCTGGCATCTGATCAAGATCATCTGAGTTTAGTGAGACTTTAGGTTCATTCTACCTATACGTTTAATCTGCTGTCCTTGATATACGATTCGAAACGTTTGGACTCTCGACACGTGTCTTGCTGATCTTTGCAACTTCTGATAAGAATCTTAGGTTCCATTATGAAATTTCTGCCGTTGACGATATCTAACGATATGCTTTCTGTCCGTATACGATTCGCATTCGTGAAGTTGTTCATTATGATCTACTATGAGTAAAATATGTGATTGTGGACTTTGAGGAAACGAGATCTGTTTGTTTATGAGAATACCTTTGGAAGGTTATCTGAAAGCCGAGACTATTTGAGAAGCTGAGGAGTAAACCTTATATCACCCCATGTTTGTGATAATTCAATGTATTCTCATCTGATCCGCCTAATCAATTCGATGAAAATCCTATGTGATTTTTATACCTCTTCTTGGAGAATCCGATTATCATCCGTTATGTTTGGTACATTATCCTTTTGATTCAAATTCAATATGATATGCCCTTCTGAGAAATCTGGAACTGTTTTAGACAATAACTACGAGTCATGAGAAACTATTTGGTCTGAAGATCTTTTTGGAAGAACCTCCCCGGGCGTGAAAATGTTTGTGACGACTTTTGCGGTTTGCTACGACTTCGTCTAACTTTGCGACTTCAAATTTCGAGGACGAAATTTTTTCTTTTTAGAGGGGAAGAAGTTGTAACACCTAAAATTTGAGAACATGTGAAAAGACCAAATTGCCCTTACCAATTTGAAATTTAATTAAAAGCTTATTAAAAGTACCAAATAAGTCCCAAACTTCAAACAATGAACAAGTTACGTATCCAAATAATTTTAACTATTACATTTAACATTTATACAAGTGGATAAATTACCAAAATGCCCCTATATGGCCGATTAAGGTAAAAATGTATTTTAATTAATTTTATTTTGATTTAAATGATATATATATGGTAAATTGAGAAGATAATTATTAAGAGATAATTACCCAAGCTAAAATCACGAAATTCCTGGCCCAAGCCCTCCCCTAGGATCGGCATTCATCATTTAAAAGTCAACCCATATCATTTTTATCTCTAACCCTAATTGCCGATTTAACAAACACACACAAAATCCCCATAGCCTCCATTCGACATTCACAACACTCCTAAGCAATTTTCTGTGATCTATCATCATCCTAAGAAGCCAAGAAAAATACCCTTTTGAATTGTTGAAGCTTGGATCGATCGTGGTTTTGGTTTTCTTTTGTCGAGCCCTAATAACAAGGTAAATTCGTTTTGATTCATTCGACCTCCACAAAAATTATTTCTTATTTTTCTGGTGATTCTTACATCATATAAAACCCACGAAAATTGGTTTCAAGGTTGGAAGATCATCGGTGAAGTCGTGGTGATTTTTGGATCATTTGGCCTCTACGCGTAGGTTATAAATCGTACAGCCCTCTCCACACGTTCAAGCCTTGGTTTGGTATTTTTCTCAGGTCCCTTAAATCCTATAAACATCAAATAAAATGCTCTAATCGATCCATGCATGCTCGACATCACTTTGGCTAATTAAACCCTAAAAACGTATACAAAACCTAAATAAATGAATCCGAATTTTTGAGGCTTGAAACCTATTTTATTTAGACTCTATACCATCATAATAACCTGGGAAAAATGTTGGTTCGAATTTTTAAGGCCTAAAACAATTATTTTGGAACCATGTAAATAATCGGCTATAATAAAAGAAAAAGGAGAAATAAAAGTCGTGTGCCCTAGGGTTTTGGTTTAGGGCTGGAAATGGTGTTAATTAATGATATTAATGATGAGATGATGATTGAGAATTGATTAGAAGGATTAGGGTTTCTAATTTCTTTGTTTTTGGTTTATACGATTTGGTATAAAAGTTTTGGGTGAGTTTTGTAAACTTTAAAACTTAAGGGTTAATTCTGGAACTTTATTTGAGCTGTACAATATTCGAATAAAATATATAATGAGGGTGTTAAGTGTAATTTTTGCATATAAATGGATAAAAATGTATTTTAAACCTAATTAGGGTTTGTTTTGAAAATAATTAAAAGAGAGGGACTAAACATGTAATTTCTGGAAACTTGGAGCTATTTTGAGTAAATTAATATATTCAGGGCTTTATGTGTCACTTTGGTAATTTAATGGCCTAATATGAAATTAGTGGTAATTAAAAGTTGAAATTGGAAAGTAAAGGGTTAAAATGTAAAGTTATGAAACCCTAAGGACCAAATGTGTAAATATGTTAAAAGATACTTTGATTCCATTAATAATGATTCAACTTTCTAATTATGGAAACTTTCTAAAAGTGGAAACTTACTATTTATGGAAACCTGTTAAAAGTGGAAAGTCACTTTAAATGGAAAGTTACTAAAACTGGAAAGCCGACTAAAATGAGAAATCTGAATTGAATAAGTTATTAATAATAAGCCGATCATTAATTCGTGTAGATTCGCTGAAGAAGGAGTTTTGCTTCTGACCTTTATGTTTTCTGTCATGTTTGCACTTGCGGTTTAAGGTACAGATATTCTGACCTTTCTCAAAAGGTTTCTCATGATCTCTTTCATATTCTGATCCGTTAGTTCCCGAATTGATGCCATTGCTATGATTCCCTTTGCTTGAACCTTCTCTGTTGATCCCACTTGATATGATCTCCGTTATGAACCTATGCTATGAAAACCTTCTTAATGATACCATGGAAATGTTTTGAGAAGAACCGATTTGAAAAGATGTTTATAAATGATGCTAAATTTCTTTTTAAAAGAAAGGTTATTTAACTTTCATGAACACTATATTTTGAAAGACCATTTTTATGAAAACTGTTTTAAAAGATTATTTAAATTGGACTTTTAATAGAAACTTAATAACGAATCTTTTGAAATGAACTTTTGGGAATGAACCTTGGATATTCTGAACCATTGATATGACTTCTGATATTATGATTTTGAGATGACCTTGAGACATGACCTTGAGATAAACCTTTGCTATATGACTTTTTGTATGACTTTGAGACCTGACTCTTAGTTTGATACCCGAGCCATTTATGTTTCCCTACCTATGGAGGTACCATAGGCATGTCTGTGATGCACCACTGGCATGACTCATGTGTGGGTGAGTGATTTCTCACGCCGTCCCTTTTTATGATTACTATTATGGCCATTATGACTTTGAGTATATGACTTTGAGATTGACTTTGAGTAAGGGGCGTATGGATTGCAATCCTAGATCTGATCTGTTTAGTGGATTTAACTATGACTTTGAGTTGACTTTGAGGTGACTGGTGCTGTGTGCAATACACGCCTTTCACAATTTCTGGGAGCTAGCTACTCCACCCATTTGAAGAATGAGGACACCCCTCATATTATCTGATTATCTGAGAGGACTCCCCTCTATATGATTATGAAGAATTATGGTATTGACGGCATATATGATATGATATGTTTCTGGGCTCGTGGTAGATGACTATCCTTTCTTCTTTCTATTCTATTACTCTTTTATCTATTCCTTATTCTATTTCCCCAATGCACTATACTTCAGTTTGTTTCATTATCATTACCTTGTTTATATATCTGTTCACTGAGCTTTTTAAGCTCAGCCGCATTTCCTTTTCCTGCGGCAGGTTTTAGTAGGAAGCTGGGTTATGGGAAGAGAGTGTGATTGGACTTAGAAGACTATGCTTTGGACTAGAGACGATTAGATGAAGTTTCACTTTATTAGACATAGTATTCATTTCTTTGTAACCTTGTAGTTTCAGATTTTCATTTGTAACCCTGAATTTCATTATATGTATGAATCATATGCTTGTGTTTGTTCTGATATGTCACTGTAATGTAATACTTCTACCCTTATCGGGTTGGGGTGTTACAATTACAAGTTGTTTTCACAATATTGGCAGCCAACAATCTATGTGTTAAAGAGTCTAAGTGCAGGTTTGGTGTTTCACAAGTTGACTACTTAGGGCATATTATCTCTGAAAAAGGAGTAGCTGTCGACCCAACAAAAATACAAGTCGTATTAAATTGGCCAACACCAACTAATCAGAAGGGGGTTCGTGGGTTCCTTGGTTTATCAGGATATTATCGAAAATTCATTCGTCATTATGGAAGTATAGTTGCTCCTCTAACGCAACTCTTAGCAAACGAGGGCTTCAAATGGAACGAATCAGCCAAGTTAGCTTTCCAACAACTAAAGAAGGCTCTAACATCTCCTCCCGTGCTACGTCTTCCCAATTTCTCACATCAATTTGTCATTGAGTGTGATGCAAGTGGCATCGGAATCGGAGCAGTCCTCTCACAAAACAATCAACCAGTAGCTTACTTCAGTGAAGCATTAAAAGGTTCCGCATTGCAACTATCTACCTACGAGAAAGAGATGTTGGCTATGGTCAAGGCTATTCAAAAGTGGCGTCCTTATTTGCTGGGTAAGTCTTTTATTGTTCGTACTGATCAGAAAAGTCTTAAGTATTTACTGGAGCAACGAATTACCACACCAGCACAAACTCAATGGCTTTCAAAACTCCTTGGCTATGATTATAAGATCGAGTATAAAAAGGGAACTGAAAATCAAGTTGCGGATTCATTGTCACGTATGGCTGAATTTTAGTTTTTAGCCATCTCGATGCCTCATGCAGATTGGTGGCCAATATTACAAGAGGAGGTGAAGCATGATACTTTTTATGAGAAATTATCTCAATCATCTGCTTATTTATTACAACGAGATGGAGTGTGGTTTAAAAATGATAAAGTGTATCTCAGTCCAGCTTCAAGTTTGATTCATCAGCTTACTAAAGATTGCCATTCATCACCAACTGGTGGACACTTTGGGTTCCACAAAACACTGTCACGCATTAAAGCTAGCTTTGTGTGGCCTAACATGCGTGAAACTGTGAAGAAGTTCCTACAACAATGCGATGTATGTCAGAGGTTTAAGGTTGATTGTATGAAGCCGACTGGGTTGCTTCAAACATTACCAATCCCTGCTAAAATGTGGACAGACGTCTCAATGGACTTCATTAAGGGGTTACCACTCTCAAACGGTTATAGTATAATCATGGTAATTGTTGACCGCCTAACAAAGTATGCTCACTTTGTGGCACTGAAACATCCTTTTACAGCTATGGTAGTTGCCAAGTCATTTATAGCTAATGTGGTTCGTCTCCATGGGGTACCTACTTCCATTGTAAGTGATCGTAATAAGGTATTTATCAGCTCCTTTTGGCAAGCATTGTTCAAGTTACAGGGAACTAAACTTTGTATGAGTTCAAGTTACCATCCCCAAATGGACGGGCAAACCGAGGTGGTAAATCGCACATTGGAGCAATACTTAAGGTGTTTTGCGGGTGACCAGCCACGAAAGTGGTTCGAATGGATTTCATGGGCTGAGTTCAGCTATAACACTTCAGTTCATTCGTCTACAAAGATGACACCATTCGAGGCTGTTTATGGCATTCCCCCACCAAATTTACTAACTTATGTTCCAAGTACTTGTCGAGTCCAAGCAGTTGATGAGTATTTAAGGGATCGAGATTCTATTATGCGTGAGTTGCATCATAATCTGTCAATTGCCCAAAATCGAATGAAGTGTCAAGCTGATCAAAAGCGAAGAGAAGTCACATTTGCGGTAGGTGATTATGTTTATCTTAAGCTCCAACCATATCGGCAAGGTTCTGTAGCATTTCGAGCCTCAATGAAGCTTTCTCCACGTTATTTTGGACCATATGAGGTGCTGGAAAAGGTCGGTCCAGTGGCATACAAGTTAGCCCTGCCAAATGGTTCCCAAATTCATGATGTGTTTCATGTTAATTAGTCTGTTGCGTAAGCACATCGGGCCACTTGTCAATCCCATTTCAGTTACACTCCCACATGTCACTGATGAAGATGTGATTCTTCCTCAACCTGAAGCTGTGATTGATCGTCGAGTTATTCACAAGGGAAAATATCGTCCAAAGTCTGAAGTTTTGATCAAATGGAAAGGTGCTCGAGTTAAAGGTGCTACCTGGGAAAACGAGTGGCGATTCCGTAAGTCATACCCATACTTCATCCTTGCGGACAAGGATTCTTAGGGGGGAAGGATTGATATGTACTTAAGTCAACAAGTAGCAGTTTAAAGAAGTTGAGAAACATGGTGCAACGTGGGTCTCTAGTAGCCTAGTTGGTTTCTTTGTTTTAGTTAGTAACTTACAAGTTCTTCAGTAGACTATATAATAGTCCCACTTGTAAATAACAAGGTCATGGAATGATTTAACTCTCCCTTGTCCACTTTCTATCCTTCATTTCTTATTCTGAACTTATCAATTAGGTCGTAGAATAACAATATATTTCAAATGTACCGATTTGGTACACTTTAAAAAAGTTGTAGAAATGTAACGAACTTTCATAAGTGTTTCAATTTGGTACGTGATGATAATGTGTCACGTTATAAATGGTGTCACGTGTAGGTATGTCACGTCATGATCACATACTAAATTGGAACACTTATGAAAGTTCGTTACGTTTACACAACTTTTTTAAAGTTTACATATTAAATCGATACATTTAGAAAAGTAGATTGACCGAATCCCTTTATTTATCAACAAACTTTGCGAACTCTATATATTGTTGATTTGTTGACGATGAGTTGATATCTAATGAAAGAGATTGCACATATTGTTAAGATGAATGAAACTTCTTGTGGTTTTTCGTAAAATAATTTTGACAAAGAAAAATGAGTAACTATGATATCTCAAAATTTTGATATCCAATTTATTTATCAAACCAAACAATAACACCTATTATCAAATTCATACGGATAGTCATTCCGGGCAACGAACCAAACGGCACCTAAGAGGCCTCATTTTTAAATTTCACCTTAGGCCTAAGGCTTTGCAAAGGTATATCTTTTTTAGCTCTTCATTTTGGGGTGGAAGTCGTGTGTGTTATATCAGATACTATAGTTTTGCTTAACAATACTTTGCAGGTATTCATCCTACTACTGTTTATATCGGATGCATTGCACAAGGTTGCAGTTAAAGCTATTAATGTTCTAACTGCTATGGCTATTCACGTCGAGCTTTTTGACCGCGAGAGTTTAATTAAATCAGCTTCGACTTCACTTAATAAGTTAATAACAAGGTGGTGTCACAATACTCATAGTATGTTAGCGCCTTTAGCTGTAGATGTTGTCTTAACTGTTGTGGACTCGGCGAAACCAGATATAGTTGATCTGAGGAATTACATTCTTGGTATGATTAAAAAGATCAAGGCTACAGGCTGTAACGTGTTGTTGATCCGGAAGAGTATTTTGAGGGACGCCGTTACTGATTTATAATTACATTACCCTGCCAAGAGGCTAAGATATTAGTGATTAAAGATGTGGAACGTGATGATATCGAGTTCATTACCAAGACATTGTATTGCTTGCCTGTTGCAAATATCGAGCATTTCCGTGCAGAAAAACTTGGGTTTGCAAATATGGTTGAAGAGGTTTCACTTGGAGATGGAAAGATTGTGAAGATTATAGGAATCACGGATATGGGTAGGACTACTACGGTTCTTGTTCGTGGGTCTAACCAACTAGTTCTTGATGAGGCAGAGAGGAGTTTTCACGATGAATTATGTGTCGTGAGGTGCCTAGTGAGCAAAAAGTTTCTGGTTGCAGGTAGTGGTGCACCAGAGATTGAGCTCTCTAGGCAACTCGGTGCATTGTCTAAGGTGATCTTGCATGGGATGGAGAGTTATTGTGTGAAGTCATTTGCTGAAGCTCTTGAAGTTATTCCTTACACTTTGGTTGAGAATGCAGGTCAGAACCCAGTTACAATATTGACTGAGCTTCGTAACACGCATGCTCAGGGTGAAATCAATGCTCGAATTAATGTGAGGAAGAGGCAAATTGCTAACATTTGGAGGAAAATGTGGTCCAACCACTGCTTGTGAGCAGAAGTGCCATTACACTAGCTACAGAGAGTGTGTTAGCATGATATTAAAGATTGATGACATTGTTATTGTGCTGTAGATTTGATCAACACCAAGTTTAATATTCTTTTGTGGTTTAAATGTTTTTGCTGCGTTTATGCAGATCTAGTCCTTTTATGCTGTTACATGGGAACATACTTATATATATATATATATATATATATATATATATATATATATATATATATATATATATATATATATATATATATATATATATATATATATATATATTTCTGCTATACATTTGTGAAGTTTCTTGCATTTATGTTGTAGGAATATTTCCCTGCATTTTGTATCAGCAAGAAAAACCACTTTTCGATTAAGGGTGTGTTTGTTTTATTAAGATGTTTTGGGTCTTAATCTGACTACCACATCTTACTAGTAAGATGTGGCTATAAAGTCTGAATCTGAATGAGATAATTTTGTTTGTTGTTTAATTATCTTTTATTAAGCATACATTATATAATAGCAATACAATAAATAAGTAGCTTGTGTAAATAAGAAACAAAACTTTTTATCATAAATAGAACATAGTTAATATACCCACAAATATATTATGTTATAACAAGTCTTCAATCTCTTATTATGTAAGAGGTAGTAAGACAAGTCCCTCACCTTTTACTGAGTAAGTTGTTATATGTGTATCGGGTCTGACTCAAAAGAAAAAAACAAACAACATAAATATCTAACCAACTGATACGACCCTTATTATTATTATTATTATTATTATTATTATTATTATTATTTGTTAATACAAATATCGCCTAAAAACGTTATTTATATTTTACGATCTTTGCTAAGTTTTGTTAATGACAAAGTATGAAGTTTAGCTATAAGTAAATCATCACTTTAAGTGTTTAAGTCTTGTTTAACTAAGGTTAACATTTCCTTTTAAACAAAACATTGTTTTTACTTCTTAAACTAAAATGAGTCTTGTCACAGCATATTTATTTCTTAATATAGTAAGGTCACATCACATTTAGGGCAAGTTTTGTCATTCTGCATTTATGGAAAGAAATGTGTTTGACTAACTTTGTTGTTTCTTGCAAGCTTTGTATTTGACTTGTTATTATGAGATGTGACATTGTTTGGTTGCTAGGAGTTATGAGACAAGACCTTGTTTTGTTTGCAAGATTTATTGCAAAACCAACTGCAGCCCTGGCGGTACCCTGGGGGTACACGGGCGGAACCCTTTTGAGGGGTCCGCCTGATCCGCCAGACCTGCAGTGTTGTTTGCTATAAATACCAAACCATTTGTTAGTTTTTGGTAACCCTTTTAGGACATATATTCACATACTCTCTCAACTAACTCAGTAACCTTTTGATTTGTGATTCTCTTATGTAGCAAGGGACTTCACAAGATCATTCAAGAAGTTACAAGCTTCAACTCTAAAGTTGCAAGTCTTGGTAGCTTGGTCATGTATAAGCTTTGGTAGTTTATACTTCATATGTGTCATGTATATAGAAGTAAGTGGTTAGTATTTTAGGCCTCAAAATACGTAGTGTGTCGGGAGTTGTTGTACCCTTGTAAAAGAACTAACGGGAGTGGTTGTACCCTTGGTAAAGAACTCGACATCTAGCTTAGTGTCGGTAAAAGTGTAAGCGACGAACGGGAGTGGTTGTACCCTTGTAAAAGAACTCGACATCTAGCTTAGTATCGGTAAAAGTGTAAGCGACGTTGTAAAGGTTTTCTCCGCCGGTGAAAGAAGCTTGTTGATTAGTGCTTATAACTCTCGAGTTGAAAAATCGGGGCGTGGATGTAGGGCAAGGAAAAAGAGTCCTTGTAGCCGAACCACGATAAACAATCGTGTTGTGGTTTGATCGTTTCTTTCTTTATCTTTGCTTATTACATGTTGTTATTTAGTTAAAATAGCTAGTTACATATAAAGCTTTTCAAAGAACTAAACAAGTAAAGATGTGTTTATATCTTCAAACAAAAGTAAAGCTTTTCAATGAACTAAACAAGTAAAGTTAGGATCATCACAAGCAAAACTTTTCAAAGTATAAAACTAGTAAAGTTAGAATTGTTATTCACATGAAAAGCTTTTCAAAGAATCAAACATATAACATTGTGTTTATATCTTTAAGCAAACGTAAATGTTTTTAAAGATATTCAAGTTAATAAGAATCGAAAAAAAGCGGTAAACTATTCAACCCCCTTCTAGTTTTCCACAATTGGTATCAGAGCTACGTTACTCAAGATCTTTAAAATAGAATGTATTTTAAAACTTGGATCGATCCATGGATTTTGAAAATCTCAAAGAAGGGCAACCTATTAAAAACCAACCGCTATTTGAAAAAGAAAACTTACTTGAATGGAAAAGTAATTTTGAAAACTATGTGAAATCAATTGATCAAGATCTTTGGCATATTATTTCTTTTGGTAATTTCAAACCAAAGAAAACAAGTTTTTGAAAACCAAGATAACTATCTTAAACTTGATAAAAATACTAAAGCTAAAACAAAGCTTTAGTACCAAATATGAAAGAATGTATTTTTGTCAAAAGGCTAATGATGTTTGAAAAATATGGTAAACTTTCATCAAGGAATATGTCAAGTCAAAGATGATCAATTTGATCTTACATATGAATTAGAAGTTTTAGAAAAACTAATTGATAGACACTTAGTAGAAGTTAATACATGTGCTACTAGTTTAAATGTTTTTAATGAAGGTACAAGTGAAGATGAGTACGTGTGTTTTGATGAACTTGCTTGCGTATCATGGAATGAAATGGATGTTGACGAAGAAAATGATCCGGTAGTTAATTGTCAATTTATTGAAACAACAAGCAAGGTGTAAGTGAAGATGATTACTCATGTCAAGCTCGTAGTGGACTTGCTTGTGATTCATGGAATAACACGGATGAAGATGAAGCCAACCATCCGGTTTGTGATTCTAAACTAGATAAAACATCAAGCAAGGTACACTTTGAAACCAAACACTTTTGCTTTGACAAATTTATCCTAGAGTTTTCTAAACTAGAAAATGAGTCTAAACGTTTATGCAACATGGACCTAAAAACTATCTTCATGAATGAGTCTTCAAAATCTTTTAAGAAAATCTTTGAAAAGGAAATCTTGTTAGAAGATAAAATGTCTAGAATTGAGAGTTATGTTGAAATTGATCTAGAATGTAAATTATGTCTAGATTACAAACATAAGATTAAAAAGCAAAATGAGAAAGGAAAATCATTAGTTAAATTTGATGAAAGCTCAAAATCTCTTGAAAGATTGTTGAGGAGTCAAAGGTTGTTTAAAGATAAATCCGGATTAGGATTTAACTCAAAAGCACCATTAACTAATAAAACAAAGCAAGTAAAATTTGTCTAACATAGAAGAGAGTTTTAGAGATAATTCTATCTCTAATAGAAACTCATGATAAAAGAATTAAGATTATCATGCTCTATGCTTTTATATGATTGTCTAACCTTCTTGGATACATGAGTAATTGAGTTTCAAAGCGTGTCGTCAAACCAAGACTCTACGCGTTGTGTTTATCCTCTTGATAGCATCTCTATGCAATTTAAAAGGTACACATTACTTCAACTTGACTTTAATAGTCTCTTGCTTCTAGCATTATGTGTTAGAATATGTATTATTAGTAATACTCTAAAAGTGTTTACTTGCTATTAGTAATAACTATGATTAGATTCTATGCAACAAGGAAATTCGTCTTTAGTACTAGTAGGAGATATAAGGTGCTTTGGTTCTTTAACCATCAAGAGATAAACACGAAAAACTCTTGAGTAAGTCTCACTCAACTCTTGCTTACAAGTGAGATAACTAAGAATTTCCTAAGTGTTAAAATGTCTAACACTTTTGTGATGCTTGCAAAACAAACCTTTGTTAAACAATTTTCTCAAACACCATACTTTGAGTCTTTAATTGTGTTTTTCTTCAATCACTCCTTTATGATAATCTCACATAAAACACACAAGGTGAAATAAATCACATTAGCATATATTAGGATGTGTGAAAGAAAATGAGTTTTCAACATCTAGGATTTACACATCAAATGTGACACATAGTCTCATGATGTTGTACCTCTTGGACTTTTTCAAAATAAATAGAGTTCATAGTGTCTTAAGTAAGAAAACCCAAAGAGTCGAGGAGTCGTTGAATATGACATTTAACGAGTGATCTCCTCCTTCTATGATATCATCTTTGGTAGATGATAACTTAGTCGAAAGTCCAATGATGGCAAGACAAGTATGTTGTGTAAAACATTAAGAATAAAAGTATAAAATAACATCTCCTCACCATGAGACAAACATTGAATCAAGCAAAATTGACATAAGTTATAAAACTTGATTTATAGGTCATAGTTGTGTCTAAACAAATTCAACAAAAACAATTTTTGGAATTTAGAATAAAATAACTAGTGAAACGAAATTGATATTTCAAAGTAATCAAGTGAGTATATTGTCAATATTTGAAAGACCTTTTTGAAAATAAAAGCAAGCCACAAAAGCAAGGGATTTTAACTTAAAGACATTCCTAGTTGCTCTCTTGTTCTCAATGGTTAAGTTATTGATGACTTATCAAGAATGAGATTAGTAAATCCGTAGGTAAAACTAAACGTAGAGAAATGTTTGGAAGACTACTTGTTCTCATAACAATTAGATTCAACATTATGTTTAGCTTTTGTCTATGTGCTCGTGTTAAAGAAGATCCTAAAACAACTCTTTAGTTGAGCCTTTTTGGCTACATCATAAGGTACTACACAACTAGGATTATGGTCTCCCAAAAGAACGGGAATAGAAACCATAGTGTATGCCAAATGGAATTATGTCGGTAATAAGTTGATGAGAAAAGCACAAGTGGTACTTGCACTTTTATACTTACTTACCCAATGATTCTCCGAAACGCGTAAGATTTTCAAATTAGTATAGGATGGAGAAGCACATCAACAAGCTCCACTTGAACAAGCAAACTCGCATCACCAACGGAATTCATCTTATCAACATTGTTATACCTTCAACAAAGGAAGCATCGAATTCAGCGACAATTCAATCCATTATGTTCTTAATTGACATATTGTGATCCATCATCATCGTCTTGGTAAAAATGTTCATTGAGGAACATCTTAACTAAGAAAGTCTTATACGTTAACCATTCTATCAACGTTTTCACAAAACCTCTTGAATGAGAAGCATTCATCATTCCTAGGCTTAGTCAAGGACTCATAAGACCTAAAATCTTAGGTTTGAACATTAGGATAAAACCACAAAAATCAAGACAATTCCTTTTGAGTTTTTCCTGCAGAACCCACGGCACCCTCAGACCATACGGGCGGAACCCATTTTTTGGTTCCGCCTGGTCCGCCAAAGCTACAGAATGTTGTATTTTTAATTTCAAAACCAAACACCCTCTTAACTTAATCATTCACTTGTTCTTTCACCATCATCTCATCACATTCACCTTGTGATATATCTCAGCCCATAAGATTCACAAAATGAGCAAAACTTCAAGCATCTTCCTCATAACCTTTCATCACTTAAACCTCAAACAACCAATGTGAAATGAGAAACCGAGTTATCCTTTGTCGAGTCATCCACCATTTCCATGCCCTCAAAGAAACCAAGAGTCAATATCATCTTCACCAATAACTCCACCTAGTCATCTTCAAAAGAAGATTCCACAATGTAACCAAACAAGTGTGTCATCCCCACTATAACCTAACCTATTAAGTTTAAACCACCTTTCATGATACATAAACCTATGTTCACCCTTGTGTCGCTCTTTGAAACAAAGGGCAATTGTCATATCCATACTCTCATTAACATATTTGTCTATGTCGTCAAAAGTCAAGTGAATTTCATTATGAAATGCGTCTCTTCCACTTTCTAGCGAGTGAAGAACACAAAGAAGATATCAAAGCTTTAAGTGTTGTCAAGCAATCACCACCTCATTTCACATATCCACTCTCGGTCGTCAACCATACTTTACCACCGTTCACCACATTGTTAAAACAAATGAAAAACGTCATTGAAACATCACTTGCATTACAAAACATTTTTAAGCATCAAAATGAGTCAAGTCAACCGCACCTCCACATTGTTTTCATATAGGCACACACTAGAACATACACATTACAATAGTCATTTACTTAAATGTGAAATTTTGATTTTCTAGGAATCATCATGCCTCCTCTAACTCACTACGACCACAAGGACACCATCAAGTACCTACCCAAACACCACAAAACCAAAGGTCTCACTCAAACTCAAATCGTTGTCTTCAAAGCCTAAGAAAAACGATATGTCCCTAAGGGTAGAACCATTGATCCATCCTTCTTAGAAGGTACAAACCTATAGAATTTGCGACAATCAACTTTGAGTATCTCTTAGAAATCGATGAGCCTATTTGTTCTAGGTTCATTTTTGAATTATATGCATCCGTCACCCTCTCCAAGGATGAGTACGGTCGCATGTCTATTAACTTTAGGGCTAGTAGTCATTAATACTCCTTCACTCTCGAGGAGTCTGCTCAAATCCTAGGTGTCTCAAACCATGGTACTTGCATCTACTCCTACTTGCACTCCCTCTCAACTCTTGACACACTCTTTGACCGCATCTATCCCTATGATACCCCTCTTGTGTCCAAAAATGAACTACGTGACCACCTCTTCATTAGGACCACCAACACTAGGAGAACTAGAACCGGAAATGAGGTCATCTAGGACCCATATGGTATGGAATTCAATGAACTCAAGCCCCAATTAAAGGAATGGGAAGAACTCCTTAGAACCAATGAAATTAGCACCATAGGAAACCAGGATCACATCAATGTTTGTCTTAGCTACATGCTCTATAGCATTTCCACCGGTCAACCTTTTAACTTGGCCTATTACCTCTCCAAAAGAATGACCGACATACCTTTGGTAGGAACAACCGCTCTTTCTTATGGAATGCATCTCACCCGCCTCTTTAGAACAATCTCACCCATTCCTCCTAACGATAATGGAATGTGCCTTGACTATTCTCTCATTCCTCACATCTTCGTTCCTCTAAGTGATAAACAAGTTTTCAAAGGTAAGGGCAAACGTACTCGCTCACCTACACCATCATCATCATCATCTGACATGAGAAAGGATGATTAACTTCCTAACTCTAAGTTACCTCCTTTAGACTACCTTCTAGAACTCCCCGTCATTGAAAATGTATCCGAAAAGTTCAAGCAAACCAAAGGAATTTTCAAGCAAGCTCAATAAGAGGATAGACCGGTTATGAGACGATTAAGGAGTGTTTGGCTTAAGAATGCTTTAGAATCGTCTTTGTGTTAAAACTACGTGAATTATGTGTTTTTCACTTTCATGTTTTATTATGTTTGTTGGATTATGTTTGTATGAACTTTTATGCATAATGACAATGTTTAAGGTGTTTGTCATTTTTTCTATGCTTATGGCAATTCTTACTAAGTATAGTAAAATCCTCGACTTCAAGGTCAAAGTCCCATGATATGTATGTTTACATGTCTAATTTTTGCATTGCCTAACCAGAAATACCTTATCTCTTTGATTTTAGGAGTTTTCGAAAATTTTGAAAATCGTCTCGCGGGTCAAAAACGCGGACTGCCTAATTTTTTACCCCTGGCGGATCTGGCGGTACCCAAAATTGGGGTCCGCCAATGTATTTTCTGGGAATTCCAGAAATGGCCCAACGGACCAGGCGGTACCCTAAAATGGGTTCCGCCAGTGTCTTCTGAGGGTTCCGCCAGACACCTGCAGAAAATTCTTCCATTTTTCTTAAGTCCAAAACTTGTAATGTGTCAAAACCATTATCCTAAGTGAGAAACATCTTCCATTAACTCCAATAACCATATTAGAACAACTCTCACTCACTAAAACAATTAGGAAGCCACTTCCCTCCAAAAATTCAAATTCAAACATAACTAACCCAAAGAACCCTTTTAAAGGATCCTTCAAACCATTGAAACATTTTCAACCAAATCACATCCCATGATCACAAAGCATTGAGTGCATATGTTGATCTTTCACTCCATCCTATTCCATTGAATTAACATCAAATGATGTGACATGGTCATGAAAATCATTTGAAACCTCATTCTTTGAATGGTAGAACATCAAATCCAAACACCCATTTCAACACCTTTTCAACCTTATAAATTTGAAAGTTTTGCAACAATTCAAATCACACCATAACCATCAAAATCCTTCTCAAAAACCACTAGGATTAGTGTCAAACCTTGTTGCTTCAACAAAACCGTCAAGTCAAGCTCATCATCTTCAAGTGATGCTTCGCTTAACATTTCTTCACCTATCCAAGATTTCCTTAACCTCACTACCTCAACACCATCCTCAACACATTTCAATACCAATGTGATCACTATTCAAGATTTGCTTAATCTTGCTACTTCAACATTTACACCAATGGAACTTTTCCATACACCACCAACATCACCACATCTACTATTGGAAACTTTTAAAAACCTATCACCTAAACCATCAAGCCCTCCATCATTGTCACTCTTTGACACCATTGCCGAAACGGAAACCCATCAACAACCAATATTTCAACCAAACGAGTCATTGGATGATGCACCTCATCCACCGTCATTGCTTGAGAGTTTGGCCTACCTTTATGCTAAATCCTCAATTTTTCCAAATAATCAAGGCCATACACACCTACAATCATTTGTGTTTCACCCCATTCACAAAAACCTTCATAGTAACCATTTACAAATAACCAAGCCTACACCATTTTGTTCAAACAACAACCACCACAACAACAATAACTACCACCACCACAAGAACCTTCCCAACACTTTGAATCTCTATTTTCTTCGTATAAGAAAATAAAAGCATCTCAATGATCTTCCACCAAGACCAACAACAACCACCACCTTTCACAAATGAATAACCAAGGTCATTGCTTAACCAAAATGAGTCTTTCGACCACAACCAACCACCACAACAAGAGTATCATCACCCAAAACCATTGTTGTTTCACCCTATCCAATAAAATGAGGTTTATCCTAAACCACATTGTGGAACGTCTCAAATTTAGAGTCTCCAAAATGAAACAAAACCGTTTCTTTTGGAAAATATTGCTCATTAAAACCAACAAACCAAGTTTAGAGTACCAACACCACCTCAAGTTTAGAGTCTCTAAAATGAAACAAAACCGTTTCTTTTGGAAAATGTTTCCCATTTAAACCAACAAACCAAAACCCGTGTTACCCTCTCAACCTTCAAAATAAAGCCCGCTACAACCCTCAACACACATTTTCATCTTTAAACAACCTTAGCCTTGTTTTTGGAAAATGTTTCTCATTAAGGAAAATGATGATTTCCTTGTAGCTTTTTATGCTCTTAGTTTATTTTTAATTTTTCTTTATTTTTAAAAGTAGGATGTTGTCATCCAAATTTCTTGTCTTTGACTTTTTAAGAGTCAAACTTTTACATGAAATGAATTTCATTCTACTACAAGGTTTGAATTGTTTGATGACCATTTAGGTATGATGTGTGAACTATACCTTGTTATGGTACCATACATAAATCTTGTGCTTTACAAACTAACCTCTCTTTTTGTAGGTTCATTATCCATGTTTTCCTTCCTTGATACTCCATTTAGGGGAGTAATATTCAAGGGGGGGCATGAGTGTTGTACTATTTCACTTCACAACTCTTAGTTGTGTTTAAACATGAAATACTTTCATGACTTATCTTGTGCAACAACTAACCTTTTCTTGTAGGTTCAAAATCCATGTCTCCTCTCTTGGCACTCCATTTAGGGGGAGTATTGTCCAAGGGGGAGCAAGTGGTTACTTCCGCTTCGCTACTCTTCTTTTTGTTTCGACAAAAAGGGGAGAATTTAGATATAAACTTGTTTCAAAAAAAATTTTTTTGTATATCACATCATCTTAGCAAAAACAAGTTTTTATACCTAACTTTATAAGACTTAATACTAAAACTAGTGACTTACTTATAAATAAAGTTTATGTTTTGTCATCAACAAAAAAGGGGAGATTGTTAATACAAATATCGCCTAAAAACGTTATTTATATTTTACGATCTTTGCTAAGTTTTGTTAATGACAAAGTATGAAGTTTAGCTATAAGTAAATCATCACTTTAAGTGTTTAAGTCTTGTTTAACTAAGGTTAACATTTCCTTTTAAACAAAACATTGTTTTTACTTCTTAAACTAAAATGAGTCTTGTCACATTATATTTATTTCTTAATATAGTAGGGTCACATCACATTTAGGGCAAGTTTTGTCATTATGCATTTATGGAAAGAAATGTGTTTGACTAACTTTGTTGTTGCTTGCAAGCTTTGTATTTGACTTGTTATTATGAGATGTGACATTGTTTGGTTGCTAGGAGTTATGAGACAAGACCTTGTTTGGTTTGCAAGATTTATTGCAAAACCAACTGCAGCCCTGGCGGTACCCTGGGGGTACACGGGCGGAACCCTTTTGAGGGGTCCGCCTGATCCGCCAGACCTGCAGTGTTGTTTGCTATAAATACCAAACCATTTGTTAGTTTTTGGTAACCCTTTTAGGACATATATTCACATACTCTCTCAACTAACTCAGTAACCTTTTGATTTGTGATTCTCTTATGTAGCAAGGGACTTCACAAGATCATTCAAGAAGTTACAAGCTTCAACTCTAAAGTTGCAAGTCTTGGTAGCTTGGTCATGTATAAGCTTTGGTAGTTTATACTTCATATGTGTCATGTATATAGAAGTAAGTGGTTAGTATTTTAGGCCTCAAAATACGTAGTGTGTCGGGAGTTGTTGTACCCTTGTAAAAGAACTAACGGGAGTGGTTGTACCCTTGGTAAAGAACTCGACATCTAGCTTAGTGTCGGTAAAAGTGTAAGCGACGAACGGGAGTGGTTGTACCCTTGTAAAAGAACTCGACATCTAGCTTAGTGTCGGTAAAAGTGTAAGCGACGTTGTAAAGGTTTTCTCCGCCGGTGAAAGGACCTTGTTGATTAGTGCTTATAACTCTCGAGTTGAAAACTCGGGGCGTGGATGTAGGGCAAGGAAAAAGAGTCCTTGTAGCCGAACCACGATAAACAATCGTGTTGTGGTTTGATCGTTTCTTTCTTTATCTTTGCTTATTACATGTTGTTATTTAGTTAAAATAGCTAGTTACATATAAAGCTTTTCAA
The DNA here is from genome assembly GCA_030686995.1 of Artemisia argyi. Lineage (NCBI taxonomy): Eukaryota > Viridiplantae > Streptophyta > Magnoliopsida > Asterales > Asteraceae > Artemisia > Artemisia argyi. The sequence goes on from CM060676.1 coordinate 131,297,416, forward strand.
AGAACTAAACAAGTAAAGATGTGTTTATATCTTCAAACAAAAGTAAAGCTTTTCAATGAACTAAACAAGTAAAGTTAGGATCATCACAAGCAAAGCTTTTCAAAGTATGAAACTAGTAAAGTTAGAATTGTTATTCACATGAAAAGCTTTTCAAAGAATCAAACATATAACATTGTGTTTATATCTTTAAGCAAACGTAAATGTTTTTAAAGATATTCAAGTTAATAAGAATCGAAAAAAAGCGGTAAACTATTCAACCCCCCTTCTAGTTTTCCACATTATTATTATTATTATTATTATTATTATTATTATTATTATTATTATTATTATTTAGTATTTCTTTATTATTAATTAGTTTCCTTTTCAGTAATATCTTTGGGACCAAGTTAAGTTTAGGGCATCCTCTATTATAAATAGGGCATTAGGATTGTAATTCTGATGATGCTGAATAATATTATGGTTTATTGATTTCGTGTCAATTGAGAGAGATTATTCGACCTTGACGGTGCATTCAACGATGTTGGGTGGGCTATGTATAGCAAGTGTGACGACATATGGGTTGATGTACGGTTGAAACATGGTTTACACTTGGTGCTTGCAAGGAGATTTGAAGATGCTTTGTATTCATTTGATGACTTCAGATTAAGCAAAGAGCCGCATTGTAAATCTAATTTGGAGGTACATCAGTAGTTTCATATTGATCGACAAGACACAGGTTCACAAGAGAAAACATGGGATCCGAGGATCAAGATTGTTAGAAGCAACACCTTGAGGACAAGGTGTTTTTGGGGCGGGAGTAATGATACGACCCTAATCATCATTATTATTATTATTATTATTATTATTATTATTATTATTATTATTATTATTATTATTATTATTATTATTATTATTATTATTTAGTATTTCTTAAGGACCAAGTTAAATTTAGGGCATCCTTTATTATAAATAGGGCATTAGGATTGTAATTCTGATGATGCTGAATAATATTATGGTTTCTTGATTTCGTGTCAATTGGGAGAGCTTATTCGACCTCTCGAACGTCGATTTATCTTTATTGTTCTTTTATTTCTATATCGAATTGGTTCGTATCATCACCTATAACTCAATAAGAGTAAGAGGCTAGTAAGACATTTTTTCAAAAAGTAAACGCACACTAAATAGTCATTAGATGTTCTTAGTTTAAGGAATTATGTTTGTGTCACCCACAACTATGTGCTTGTTTGTAATTTATAACTTTAGAGATAAATAAATATTCATTAAATGCATTTTTTTTATTTAAAAGGAAATTTTCTCTTCATTAATTGCGCTTAATCCTTTGCCCAGTGGGCATATATTAGCAAAACCCATGTAAATTTAGCTGAAAACTTATTGCATTACAGGTTCTTTTGTCGAAATGGAAATTCTTTGCAAGTACATACTCTTGACGCTTATATTCTTGGAAAGCTGCAAATAAACTCTCTCAAAATTTAAATAACATAAACTATCAAAGCTTCAGATCAAATATGATTTCAGAGAATATAGTAATGCAAAGAGTAGAAGACTAAAAGCGCTTTAGATCAGTTGGTTCCTTTGATTAATTGTGTTTACAAACTGCTCACTGAAGTACATGCAATAATAGATTTAGAAGAGTGATGCAAGATATAAGTGGACAATGAACGAGAGCGTTTTTTGGTCCATACTATTGTCACAAGTTATGTTATATGCTAGATTATACCTACGCTGAAACAACAAAATTCTTTTAACTGGTCGAAATGAGCGACTGAATAAACAATCAGAGACCAGAATAAGTATCCCATATGAACAAAATGAATTTAGCCTGTGAATGTGTTACCATCCCCAACTTCAAGGATTGCATAAATATATACAACCTGATAAATGTACAGGGTGTGCAAAACAAAGAATTTGAACATCCCAAATCCCCAACTAGAGGATTCTCTTTGCAGGATGTTACAGATGGAAATTATCTATCATATGGAGAACCACGTCCGCGCCATCAGAATTTATCCAATAGCTCTTCACCTGATTGAGAGAATAAAACACATTCAGTAACCACTTTCCAACTTTGTAACTTTTCTAACCTTTTTCTAATTTATATCAGAAAACTTGCCTGAATGGTACTATGTGCAACATATCTTTGTGTACTTTTTTGGAAGCTAACATCGACACGCTCCCAAGATTTTTGAGTGAGACCTTTGATCATAGCTTCTGAAGAGAACATAAACCAAAATGCTCATCAGAAACAGAATAAGGTACATATATGGTTTTCCTGCAAAACTAATATACCTTCAAACTCCTCGGGTGAAACTGAAGAAGGCGTTCCGTTTTGAGCTGCTTCACCAGCTTCTCGTCGATCTGGCTCAACATAGACGATGTGTGGGTACTTCTCATCTTCTGAAAGAAGATTTGACTAGAAGAGAAACAAAAATGGAATGGTTATACATGTATGCAGTCTAAAAGTACCATTGATAAATCAAATTATGTAACAGAATTCTAGCACACAAAGCAGGCTGACCTTTGGCAGTTCATGTTGACGGCGAATAGAAGATGTTTCCCACCCAACCATGTCTTGATAGTTGATCAAGGTGAACTTAGGTATGTACCATTTGCAAAGATTACAATATAAAATGTTTTAAAATTAACTTAAAAAGGATACGGTCATAATTTGCATTAGCATATGCGACACGACGCTTGAAAGACCCTAAAGCAGAGCTGCACAATACACAAACATGCAAATTATCAGAAAAGTGAAACGTGAATAAAACACACGAAAACAAAGAAAAAACTAACATGAACTTAATGTCCTTGGAGTCGTTAACCATTCGAATTAGGAGTGGAAGTTCCCCTTCATCAGTATCGGTGAGGAAGAGATGCTTCCCAGATCTCCCAGCTATCCAATGTGCAGTTTGTGATGCACTTCTTTCAAGAAACGGAAGACCACAAAGTAACGGTAGCTGCCGGACACATGACAAAGAGGTAAAGATATACATAAAACAGATGTTCCTGTAAAACATGTTAAAACTGTTGACTACTAATTAATTGTGACGGTTTTGATCAAGTTGATTTACTTAGATATGTATCTACGCTTACCTGCTTATGCCCTCTTGAACCAAGATGTGGAGTAGCAACTGTAATGAAATTTACTGGTTGCAGACCAGCAATTTTAGCTTCACTAGAAGAATTTTCATAGAGTCTCCCAATAGCATATCTTGCAACCAGACCACCCAACGAATGTGCTATAAAGGAGATCTTGGACACCCCAGGCCAACGTTTAGTAACTTCCATCACCTGCACCATAACCAAAAACTTGTGATATAAAAGTATTTGTTTAAAAGGCAAGATGACGGAGGTCTTTCTCAGCTAGAGTATGAGTGTCTACATCCTACCTCCCCTATAACCCGCTCTGGCGTGATTGGCTATTTTGTTGTTATCATTAAAAGGTAAGACTAGCAGATTGTTTTTATTACACACAAAAGACAGAGAAGGAAACACGAATACCTCTTCTGCCAACCTTTCACCCATCCGGTCTACCCCATCAAAAGTCAAGGTCGCGGAATTGCTTTCACTGCCTGCTCAACATATATAATTGAACAATTAAAAAAATATATCTAGAAATAAGTAGCAAGAATTTGACAAAACATTGTTATAGGATCAACGTGATACTACTACTTATAAGAAGAGTGGTCCTAACAACCTGCTTAACTGATCTTATTGAATATATGGACTTCAACGAACCTACTTCTACTTCTTAGATGGAATTAATTCAATAAGAACAGGAATAGTCTTTCACTTCACAGATCAGATAGAGATCTACTTTTTATCCCATGGCCAGCTCAAAAAAGAGGCAGACTAGAAGGCATGAAAGTTTAGCTGTATCTAACAGAGCAGAACAATTATATCGAGCTCTACCGAGATAAGGAACATGTGGCCACACCACCACTTGAAGAGTATAAATTGCACTCATGTGGTTGGGAAATAAATAAAGACAAGATTTGAACCCATGACCCTGCTAAATCGAGTACCTATTCAGTCATCAGAGATCAAAAGGCTTTAGCTCCTAGCCAGTGCCCTCAATAAGGTTACCCAGAACTGACCTTGAAAGGGATTGTGAAGCAGATGGATTTAACATCCAATCCTGATTTCCAGTGTTAACTAATGATTTCAATGGTTGAGTCCGGGCTATTATATACTAAAGATTGATGGCACAAAGTGAGACCTGGGAGATAATGCATTTTAGAGAGAGAGAGAAATAAAGATCACAATGAAACTGAAAGTTGATTCAAGGCTGAAAAACAGTGGGAGAAAAGCACAAAGTTGAAATAAGTGAAAAAAAGCATGCCATTTGGGAGCAACCAAAATCTGGGATGTAGTAACTTCTTCTTTGTAAGATGCATGTCAAGAATTCAAACATTAATGATGTATTTAATTATCATTAACAGAGAGGGTTAAGATTATGGTGATAATTTATGCATATGAATAACGCTGGAATACAATGAAGCAAGTGGAAAAGCAAAGTCCGATTTGGCATTGTAATTTAACCCATTTTCTCATTTATTGGATCCACTTGTTGGAAGGTCATTTTCCCATTTTAAGCAGGGAGAAACATATATGTTATGATGTTTACATATCAGAACACATAATAAGTTTTGTTAAAGTTATGTGTTTCAGTCGTAAGTCCAGGACTTCAGTGAGCAATCCCGGAGTTAAAAATTGATAAAGTTGACCATATGAGTTCTGAGAGCAGGCGTAAGATTGGGATACAAGTTCATTGTCTATTTCAATATTTAGGAGAATGAATGTTACGTGATCACACATGAAAGCTTTTCTGAGATTATTTGCATATGTGGAGTATTATTGGGTGATCATCAGGACATGCTAGTATGCATGTGTTGGTATCATACATGGGACTTGTCGAACATGTTCATTAGCATTTTTGATATCTTTAATTTCACATGATCCGTGTGTTTTATCCATGCATGAAAAGTATGGACTCTCTGAGCTATTTGACTCATGCGTGTGACACACGTATCTTATGTCGATATAACTGGTTGAAACAGAATCTAAAAAAAAAAGCAGGAGGATAAGTGGTGCATGTTGAGTTACTTACGTCGAGAATACATTTATAAAAGAAGCTAATGGTTGAACTAGCTCGTAGTGAGAATGTATGTAGCAAATGTATATGTATATGTTGTAAAGTCGTATGGGGAGTCAAGATTTTCAGGTTTGACCTGTGTTGATCGGAGCGAGTGTTACAAACTTACAATGGAACACAAGGAGATGTTAAATAAATGCCTTCTTGCTCTTAATTACACACAACATGGCTTCTCAAAGACCAAAGTGATAATGTGACTTATGAATTACACAAGTAAAGCAATGAAAAGGCAGTCACTAATTTGTAAGGTGTAAAAAGGAAAAGAAAGAAAAGGGTTTGTCTAACAAGTTCCCTTAGGGGCTTAGGGCACTCGTTACATATATTTATTAAAAGCTCAAACAGTTTATGAAAGCAAAATAAATGGCCATATTCCAACTTGATCTAAACAAAGTGTACATTCAAAGTAATTGGTACATCACTCGTTTTGCTCAACTTATGGAGTGTAAGATCTACTTCTAACTTTTTGGCAAAAACAGAAAAGGGCACTGTAAACAAAATACTACAAGCTTCATTTCACTATTCCAAGTAACATTTATCACAAAACTACAGAGTTACTCATAAATCAAAACTTAAGGCACAAACACATCCTTCATTTTGTTATATGTTAAATGAGCAGGTACGATGTGATTAATGATAGAATCTGCTAAACAAGAAATGCAACAAATATAAACTCATGAAAGAGACAGACTCACAGTGAACAATCACTTTATCAGGGAGCCTCTTGACAAATTGCTTGGCAGCGTACCCCCAATCTGCAGCACTGGACATTAAGCAGAACTAAATCAAAACCTTATCGATGCATATAGTATAATCCAAATTAATAATAATTTTGGGAGCAGAAAACAACAATCTTAAGCTTGATTATAATGCCAGAAATAACATCTGAGTGTAAGTATAATTCTTTGAGAAAATCCATCACTCGAAAGAGGCTAAGAAAAAGTTGGACTTTCGAAGCGATGACTGTAGTTAATAAACAGTTAACAACTAACGATGAAAACAAACAGCGTTAACCTCTCCGTAATGCAACAAATATAATATAAAAGTAAAACACCCGACAGTCATTCTTGATTGTCAATCTTGACACATAAATATAAAACAACCGGCAGTCAATCTTGACTTTTACTTCGCTCTTGAAATCTGGTACATTTTTTCTTATTGCTTAAAAACTTGAACACTAAAAGTAAACAAGGCAAGCATAACTTCAAATGCAATATCTAATTCGCTATCATCATTATACTATTTTCCTTTTTCGGAAAACAACTACTATTTGTGGTAAACAGAAAAGACAGAAAAGTATCTTTCAATGGTAATTTGGTAGAAAAAACACAGGGTCTTCCTCCAATTACTTTTAAAAGGATATTCAAAGAGAGTATTCATTTCATAACAAGCTCAAAATGCTTAATACACAAAAAAGAAAAGAAAACCTAACAATCAAACTAATGCACTTTCACATACATATACTTTTTAGTTTTTACCAATAAAAATCAAATCATGAAGCAGATTAATTACATATAAAAGGGTGATTAGGATACATATAAAATAACCCAGAAATCAAAAACATAAAACTTAACAAAATCACCTGCCAATGATCCCATTAACCATAATAACAAGATGATCAGGCTGCACTTTAGTCTCACCAGACACAACATCAAACCCATCTTTGACAACATTATTAACATTATTATCTGAACCAATCACTTCAACTGTCTTATTTTGTTGTTGACTAACAAAAAACAGTTTACCCAACTTAGGAATTAAATCCATATTATCAGAACTATAGTTATTATTATTATTATGGTTATAAGGCACAGATAATCTAAGGTGGGTATGTGTTGAATGTAACCCTAGATTGAAAGTAAGGGGGGGTTTTGTAGTGACGACAAACATGCGTATTATGGAATAAAGAACAACACCATGTGTGACAGCTTTTGCTTAATTGATTGATTGTGGGTAAAGTAAAAGATTATTCTTTCTAACCCCAAAATGGGTGTCTTTGTGCTTTTCTTTTTTTCAGGTTGTGGTTTTGTTTTAGTAGGATATTGTTCAACTAAACCGAACCACATTCTTGCGTTAGGGGGATTGTATTTTAGGATATTGTTCAACTAAACCGAACCAGATTCTTGTGTCGGGGAATTATATGTTAGTAGGGGTGGAAATTAGCCGAGCCGTTCATGAAAAGCTCGAGATTAGATTGGTAAAAAACTCGAATGAGTCGAGCTTTAACAAGTTTGAGCACGAACTCGAGCGTATGCAGCTCATTTATTAATTGAGCTCGAGCCCGAGCTTTACATACAAAGCTTGTTTGGGCTCGCAAGCCTAAACGAGCATTAACGACATTATGATATTTAACTATTAAACATATATAAAACGTTATGCATTTATATTATAGGCAACCTTATAAACGAGCTCAACAACAAGCTTATTAACGAGCTCAAAATGGATATGTTACGAGCCGAGCTCGAGCCAGGCTTTAACTTTTATTGCCAAAGGGTATAAACGAGCTGAGCCCGAGCCTTCATAACATACAACTAGCAGAGCTCGAGCTTAAAAAATAAGGCTCAAAACGAGCCGACCTCGAGCTCTCGGCTTGGCTTGTTTTCAGCCCTATATTTTAGGATATTGTTGAACTAACCGAACCACATTCTTGTGCATGGGGAATTGTATTATTTGTATATTTTAAAATAATTATCCACTTTATATTTTAACTGATGGAAGAGACTTTAGTGAATGAAAAAAAATGACATTTGATTTTCTTAAAACTTTGTTCATTTTGAAAAGAGTTAATTGCATAAATCGTTCCTGAACTTTGGTCAAATTGCATGTTTCATCCCAACCGTCTCAAAAGTGCAGAAACCGTCCCTACGAGAAACCTTTGAGCAAATTTTGGTCCCTGTTTTTAACCGGCGTTAAGTGAATTCCGTTAAAAGTCACACGTTAGCCCTTTTGGCTAACGACCGTTGCAGCATCCATCCTTTTAACCAACGACTGTTAATAATTAAAATTTCAGGTTTATTTTAGGTTTTTCGATTTTTTATAAATGTTTTTATACACTTTTATATACGTTTTTGTATACATTTTTATGTACGTTTTGAAATACATTTTTGTATATCTTTTATATACGTTATTACAAAAACGTTATTATATACCTTTTTATATATGTTTTTATACACGTTCTCATATACTTTTTATCAAAGTTTTTGTATACGTTTTTACATACGTTATTATATATGTTATTACAAAAACTTTCTTATCTACATTTTTATATACACGTTATTATATACTTTTTATACTTTTTTATACAAGTTTTGTATATGTTTTGGAATACATTATTATATACGTTTTTTATACGTATATACGTTTTTTATACTTTTTATATATGTTTATATAATTTATTACAAAAAAGTTTTTATATACTGTGACAACTGGCAAATTAGGGAGACTTTAAAACCCGCATTACGTTAAAAGTTTGATTTTTATTAAATGATTGAAATTTTATTCGTAACGGATTTGTGAAATTGAAACCGATGTTTTAAATTATGAAGTTTATGAGATATTGAATTTGAGTTATTGATTTATTATGGGATATATATTGTGAATTATGGTTGAGACGTTTTTGTTGCACTACGTTGACTCCGGCACTAGAAAAACCTAACGAATTTAAATCTTTTGGATAATGATCGTGTTTATACGTTAAATGAACGTTTTATTACTTATATATTTCGGGGAGTGTCTTTGGGAATTAATGGCGACGTGTAAGAATATATTTTGGCGACATTTAATAATTTTGAAAACAAGTAATCGAGTTACGGGAAAACCGATTAATAATATTTTCCTAAACATTAAAGTATTGTGGCTTAATTTGGAAAAAGAGAACTTAAGGGACCAAGTTGCAAATTTCGGGTATATTACCCACACCCCTAACCCTAACCCTCTCATATTATCATCACCACACACTCTCCCTCTCCCCCTCTCTTGTCGCCGCCGGCTGCAACCCCAACACCATCACCACCGCCGGTCACCACTTAACACCACCACTACCAAAACACTCCCCATCTACTCCTTGTTCGTGTAATGTGATACACGCGCCCAAAAAAAGAACCCCCCTCCGTTTTTCTTGTTTGTCGGCGCGTACAAACACCACACATCACCACACCACTATTTTCTTGGATTACACACGATTGGAAGGTGAGAAAAACGCGTTTTAGGCGTCGGGTTTGACTAATCCGAGTCAAACCCGGATTTAATCTTTGATTTGGGTGTTGATTTAAAGAATAAAAATGGGTTTTGATATAAAAATTAAGATGGTATCCTTGGGTATTGACTCACGAATGTTTCGTGCTCGGATTTGATATTGTGGATGCGTTTGGTTGAGATTTGTGGCTCGATGGAGCTAAACCGAGACCTTGTGGTCTCGGTATTGTGACTTTTGGCTCGATTTGGAGCTCAACGTGACCCCCTTGGTCCGTTGGTTGTGATATTAGCTCGTTGAGCTCGAAGTGGCCTTAAGGGTCCGATTGGTTTTTGGTAGTGTGGCTCGTGTGAGCCTAACTGACCCCCATGGTCCGTTTGGTTTGTTTGGTTTTTGGGTTTGGAGCCTAGCCGAGACCCTCAAGGTCTTGGGGTTGATTTTTGTGGCTCGAAGTGTGAACCGAGACCCAAATGGGCTTTCCGGTTCGTAATTGACTCGATATTTGACCCATTTAAATGTTATTTTTGTGGTTCTACTCGTCTTTGTATTATTGTGGTTGTCGTTGTTGTTATTATGTTTGGGCCGAGAGGTATAGCAAGGCCGAGACCTTGTGGTCTCAGCAATGGACTTGTTTATATTGTGGAGTTGTTGTCGAAGGTATTCGGGGACCGATTGTGAGACGGTCAATTAGTTTGACGGAGAAAGGATTAGTCGGGTGCCGTAGTCGGACCCAATTGTTGTAGTTTGTGTATTGGGACAAATGACGTAGATGTGGTATTGACGAATATTACCTTGGAGTCATGGTTGTGCGAGTTGGAGTCACGTTGACTTTCTAGTCAACGATTGACTTCGTAGTCAACGATTAACTTCGGCAAAACGCCTTAACATTTGGATTTGGACAATGAGGCGAGAGTGATGACTCGGACATGTGACTCATCTTTTATAACTCGATACAAATTATAATTAAACTAATTAAAAAAGACTCGTAATGACTTATATTAACGATATAAACATTTATATAAATATATAAATGTGTAAATGTATATATATTTACATAAGTGCGTATATTAAAAATAAGTGATCACGAGTAATAAAAATAATGATGTTGGCGATATATATTATACTATGAGAATAGTATAATAAATGTCGGAAACTTTATTATAAATAAACTATTATAAATAACGATATAAATATAACGTAGAATACTTTACGAAATGAAATGTACTTTTGGAAAATAAAACGAGAAACTTACGAGTTATACGAGATCGAGGGCATTTGAATCCAAGTGGGTCATTTTATTTATTTAGTGACTATTGTGCTTGTCACGGATGTGTGACGTTAATACATTCATTTTATATAACTACGTAACTTATTCAATCGACGGATTAATTGGGACCTATTTAGTTATATAAAAAGGGTTTATTAACGGGTATTGTATCCTACGACGCCCTTAGGTTGTGGTAGGAGTACGGGATAATAAGCTACTAAATATCTCATGAGGTTTGCCGAATTGACGAATTTGGTAAGTTTGACGATATATTTAGGAAACTTATTAGACTTTAAAACTTACCATATAGAGATCTACGTGCTATGTGATTTAGATTCTTGGTATAATCTTGGAATAATATATTAGGTAAATAAATTGTGGAGGATTAGCAAGTCGACGGATTTGATAAACTTCGATGATTTATTTAAATAATATATTGGGCCAATATTAGACATGTAGATTGTATTATTACGTTTTTCTGTTGATTATGTTTCCTGGCTTGTGTTGAGTCGACCTCCCACCCACATGGATACCAAACGCCAAACTAATACGAGAAATGGATTTTGGAAAGTAAAAAGGAATATGTTCGGGATTGGGAATAATTGATTTTGAGAAAATAATTCTAAGAAGAGTTTATGTTGTTAGGAAGTGCCGAGTCCGTAGTTGCCGTCTTTTGAGTTGTGATACTTCTTGCTTCTACCGGTTTTTGTGCTAATATCTGGACTTGAGGTGAGTCATAGCCCCACTTTTACTTTTGAACCTTGTTTTCAATACTTGGGGTGAGAAACGTGCAAGTTGTTTTATGTGGACTATTATTGCTGTTTATTTAAAACTTGTTATACTTATAGAACTAGGTAGGTTATAACGCATGTCGTATCCTTACGAATGCATGAACATGTCGTATCCTTACGAATGTTGGGCATGTCGCATCCTTGCGAATGCATATTGGTTTGATTTGGTTTGGACTATAGTGTGCACCTATAGGGATTGGTTTAGTGATTCGAGGCCTAGTCTAGCTAGCAAGCGTTTTGCGTATATGTCCACTTGATTGAATTAAGAATTTAAACCTATGATCTCACCAGCGAAAGCTGACTTTTAGCACGTTTTCTCAGATAATTAAGTGATGACTTGGGATGCATGGTTTGGAAGGCTTGGCTTGGCAACTTGGTTTAAGGATCTATTTTCTCAAACTCTGATATGTATTTATGGACCTACGTTTAATCTATTTGGGCCTTACTTTAAATAATTTGGGATGAATGTAAACTCTAAAAACCCCGTTTGGTTTTGTTTTACTTATGTTTACTTTATCTCGTTCTTTTATGACTTGTGATGGATACCAATCCACGTAGCACCCCGAAAGCTTGATTAGTCTTCTGCTGTACCAAAATTTGGGGGTGTTACATATACGTTTTTATATGCGTTCTTATATATTGTTTATATGCTTTTATATAAGTTTTTGTATACGTTTTTGTTTATGATTTTATATACTTTTTATATACGGTTTTGTATAAGTTATTACAAAAATGTCCTTATATATGTTTTTATACATGTTTTTGTACAAAAATGTATATAAAAAGTATATAGAACTTATATAAAAACGTACTTAAAAACGTATATAAAATCGTATACAAAAACATATATAATAACGTATACAAAAACTTATATAAAAACATATAAAAAGTATGAAAGAACGTTTAAAAAAAACTTATATAAAAATGTATATAAGAATGTTTTGGTAATAGCGTATATAAAATGTATTTAAAAATGTATATAAAAAGTATATAAAAACGTATACAAAAGCGTATACAAAAACGTATATAAGACTTATATAAAACATATAAAAGGTATATAACAACGTGTATAAAAACGTATATAAGAACGATTTTGTGATAACCTATATAACAACATATATAAAAAGTATACAAAAACGTAAACAAAACTTATATAAAAACGTATACAAAAACTTATATAAAAACGTTTAAAAATATATATAAGAACGTGTATAAAAACATATATAACGTTTTTGTAATAACGTATATAAAAGATATATAAAACCGTATATAAAAACGTATTTAAAAAACATATCCAAAAAGGTATATAAAAACGTATAAAAATGTATAATGTTTATATAAAAACATTTATTCAAAAATAAGACTTTAAGTAAGTCAAAAATTTAAAATTATAAACGGCCGTTAGTTTAAAAGATGAACGCTACAACAGTCGTTAGCCAAAAGGGTTAATGTGTAACTTTTAACGGAATCCACTTAACGTTGGTTAAAACCAGGGACCAAATTTTGCTCAAAGGTTTCCCACAGGGACAGTTTCTACACTTTCGAAATTGTTGGGACGAAACATGTAATTTGGCCAAAGTTTAAGAATGATTTATGCAATTAACTCTTTTGAAAATATATAATTATTTTGAGATGGAGGGAGCAGTACTTACAAAGTTATTTTAGACATAATACAATTATAAATACAGTATTCTTTATATATTCATCGAATGAATTTTTTAGCAACACCATCGATAATTTATTATAATAAAAAGTGTAAAATCGAAAAATATTTGCTCGCGAAAAATTTAGTTACACGGGTACCAGCACGCGGCTAGTTTATATAGAGTGAAATATTGTTTTCTGTTATGACTAGTGAAATTGAATGGCTACGGAGTAGTTGTTATTTTCATTCAACATACATCAACTTGCAGACTTGCTTCTTTTTTTCATTCTCTTAAAAGTCACGACTTGTTGAAAATGACGAAACAAAAAATAAATTACCAAACTAAGTACAAATTCAAAGGTACCAAAAGTACAAAGACAGATTCAAATTACCAAACGAAGTACAAATAAATGAAGTGAAAGCATTATTCAAATTACCAAACTAAGTACAAAGACAAATTCAAAGATATCAAGCACAAAATTCTAATTTAAAAGTACAAAGAATTCTATAACTATTAATCCATATTTAAAGGCTAAAATTACCGTCATACAATGCCATGTATTTAGCTATTGAGCATTAAAGTTTATGTTTTTATGTGATCGCAGCATCAAAAAGAATGTTCGAGTTTTCCACGAAAGCCGGCTTGAAAGATTTGATCTTAGGTGCATTTTCCTTAGGAATCTTATTGTTTGGGTACGACCGGACAACTACCGATATCTATTAATATATTTTCTTATTCCTAATTCTAATCAAACTTGTAGGATAAGTTAAACAAATTACCAAATTTACCAAACAACCTTTAGAGTTTAAATCATTTTTCTAACAATCTCCAATGTAACTTCAACTCCAGTACCACCTTCTTGAAACTTCAAACCAAACGAATCTTTCGTCTTCAAATTCAAATTTCCAAACACCAAAGATACTAACCTAATTCAAACAAATTATTGATTCCCAAAAACTATCTAAAATAAGTTCTATCCAAAACAAACACTGATACTTAGAAACGATAACTTAGAAATAAACAATCAAATGTTAACCTAAAGATTAAAAACAGTCAACCAAACAAACAAATCGGATCAAACAATCTTCAATAACGACAATCAAATTTAGACAACCAACTACAAAATCCCGATAAATGAATATCCAAATTTTCAAACTCACAAATTCCAAAAAATGGAACAAAATTCAAACGACATGGTAATAATCGAATCTTCAAACACTAAATCGATCTACGAATTCCAAATAATAAAATTCAAATTCTAATAATCCACTTATTTGATAAGTATTACTAGTTGGTCCCGAAACAGTCAGATATTATTGACCAAGGTCAACAAGTCAAAGACAGCCTCGTTCCAATTCTCCGGTGATAGTATAGTGTGTCCCCGGGTCGTTATGTCCCAGCGAGATTGAAATGGTGTCGTTTGAAATCGTTTATGAGTAAGTGGGACTGAGGACAGTAGCCCAAATGATATGGAATTGATTTTGCTACTGTTATTTTGGTATTGGTACACAGATATAATATTCACAAAAATCAGATACCAGATATATGCACAAATTCAGAATTCAGATCACGTAACAGACAGAAAGTGGGATTTGGTATTTAACAAACTACAGGGGGTGCTTTTGAAACTTTTTGAAACTTAAAATTAAAAGAAAAGTGAAAATGAAAATGAAATTATAAAAGTGATTAAAATATTATTTAATTAATAAAACTATTTAAAATCTAAATTAAAACCTAATTTAAATTAACTAAAAATGACAAATGATATAAATTAACCTAAAAATTAGCAAAAATATTTTCTAAACCTTAATTAGAACTTGAAGAAAGTATAAAAAATAAAAATAAATATTTTTGTGTTTTTGTGGATTTTTTATTAATTAAAAACTATTTAACTTAATTAAACTAATTAAACTAATTTTAATTAATATTAATACTAAATTAACTTAGAAAATTATGAGAAAATTTATAAAATTACTTAACCATCACAGGAATCCTACAAAATTATAAAAAAACTCTAAAAATTATGTTTAAGACTAATCCACTAATTAATTACCTTTTAATTAACTTAAGTCTAATTTAAATAATTAAAATAAGAAAAATGGAAAATGAATAGTAGAAACTAAAAATTTATTTTCTAAAAGTCTATTATACTATATTAGAGCTAAGAAAAATATAAAAACTAGGTTATGATTTATAAAAACTAAATATGCTATTTAAAACTTAATATTAATTAATAATTAAGAAAACTATTATTAAATCTAATAAATACTAAATGACAGAATAAAAATCTAGAAAAATTACTAAATTTACTTTAATATAAGAGGTAATTAATAAAAATATAAAAACATACTAAATACTTAATAAAAATCTAAAAATTAAAATTAAAATTAAATAGAATTAAATAGAAACTATCACTTGAGATTACTTTGGATTTTCTGGATTTTTCTTTTCTAAACTTGTTTTACTACTGAAAATAGAGAACTTTTGTGAAAACACTTTTGAAATGGCTTATAAATAAGCTGTATGCACCCCCTTTTGCTTATCAGTTGACTGGATGGACAAATAAGCACAAATGACCTTGGGTGGGGTCCACAATGGTGAAACTTGATTCAATTAAGTTAAACAAAATCAGATAAGCCAGAAATACCAAGCAATGGTCTCAAATAAGCTGTTAAGGTCCAAATAAGCACTTATGCAAATTGAGTTTGAACACAGATTGGGACAGACTTGGTAAGCAAATGCAGGTGGGGTCCACTAGTCTAAGGGTCAAACTATTGGTTAACTATCACTCCCTGGTAGAAGGGGGGGGGGGGTGGGAGAAACCAAGTCTGAGGTGTGGGACCCACTGGGTTGCCCACAAAATACCACCAAAGGTGGTGTGGTGGCTGGGTGTCTGCTGATACAGAGCAATGGGTTGCCCTACAACCTAGTTTACAAGCTTGTAGAAGCTTGTAGAAAAATCACAAAATTAAGCCAACAATGGAGTTTGAAAGATGAGCTGGTAGAGAATAACTGTGAAAATTTTAAAGTCCAAATCCAAACACAATAATCAGAATAAATCTCCCAATTTTTGGGTTTCCTGAGACAAGTAAATTTTTGACTTTTCTTCTTTGGTTCCTAGTTTGACTTTTATGAGTTTGATTCTTAATTTAGTGACTGAAAATGGATGTTTGAGCTAGATTAAGACCAAGATTACCTAAACCACTAAAAAATGATTGGAAATGGGGCATATGCCACTTCTTTAACCAATCAAAGGGTATAATCTTGGCTGTTACTATGCTTTTTGGCTTTTTAATGATCTAAACCTGTTTTTAAGTGCTATTCTAAGTACATATGATGCTAGTGAACATGTAAAAACAAGAAACAACACCAACACCAAGCTGAGTGCCACAGAAAGCAATAAACCAAACACTACCTTATGAAACAGTTTATGAAAGAAATTAAGGAAACTATGATTAAAACTATATCTAAGAATCAGAAACTATTAAATAGGTTATAAGAAGGTAAAATGGACAAATGTAAACTACTATTAACTACTAATAAGAGAAACTTGAAATAAAAGGATTTTGCTTACAATTTATTGCACTCTCTGCCAAACCATGAACCAAGAACCTCAAATCAAATCCTAGTATCCCCCATGGGATTCTAACCCAGGGGCATCCATAATATACCCTGCTCCAGCTGTAAATTCCATGAACACTGATTTTGACTTTAGTTGACTATTTTTGGTTTTTAATTACTAAACTTGTTTTACTGATTACTAATAGCTTCAATAAGCTATATAGGAGCTTAGGTGATCCTAGAAGTCCATTACATAACACAGTAACAACTAATAAGCTTGATTAAAATTTTGAAATTGAAACAGAAGTGCACAAGTTGGAAAAGCAATGGAAACTTGAAATTGATTGATCAAACAGAATTACAATACAATAAAAGAGCTTAATAACTGCTTAAAAGCTTGAAATTACACTATGAATTTAAATTTGCATAACTACGACATACATTAACTAAGATTAACTAACTACTAGCTTCCTTGTGCTTCTCTTCTATTTATAGCAACGGATTAGGGTTCCCAGCATCCTCCTCATCATTTCCCACCTCTCTATGGCTTCTTTGGTCCACTCTAAGGGTGCCACGTATTTTTGGCGGGAAAAGGCAAACAGAGCAATTTGCTCTGTTGCGTGTAGGGGAGGTGTGGATGCATTAATTGTGGGGGGGGGGGTTCTGGTTTGTGATTGGTGGAAATGGGAGGTCAGATGTGATGGAGGGAAGAGGTGGAGGAGGGAAGTAGTCAAGTGGTGGTATTGTGAGGAGGGAAAGGGAGACAGGGTGATGGTTGTTTGACTTTGTTTGACCGAGGGGGTCAAATGTTTGACCTGGTTGTTATTTGGGGGTTTTGGTGGGCTGTGTTGTTTTTGGGCCCAAGTGAAAAGAAATGGGTGGGCTAGGGATGGTATTGGATTGGGTTTTATTTTGGGATAGTATTAGTGGATCCGGTTTAGGTTTATATTACACAAGGACTAATTTTGCAAATTTCCGAAAGTTGAGGGGTGTAATTTGGCAATCTTCCAAAGTATTTTTAAAGGGTGTATTATGCCATATCATGAATAGTGCAAGGTCCTTTGTTGAATTTTCCAATTTATTTTCACCAGGGACTAAAACCGCCAAACTTTCAAACTTCAGGGATCATTTGTGTAATTTTCACCAAACTTTCCACCAAGGACCAATCCTGCCACAAAAGGTTAGTGCAAGGACAAAATTTGTTTTTCTCAAAGTTTTTAATATCCCAGGGATCATTTTTGACAATTTTCAAAGTTCAGGGACTAAACTTGACATTTTATGAAAGTTTGCACCAAAGGACTATTTGTGCAACTTTTTGATTCATAAGGACCTTTGGTGACTTTTTCAAGTTTTTAGAACAACTAGGGACTAGATTTGACAACTTTTGAAAGATGAGGGACTGAAACTGCCAATTATGCAAACTTTGTGCGTTTTTCATCTGTTTTTTATTCTTTTGCATTTGAAACATGTAAAACACTTTCCTGGGATATTTTCACTATTTTGATTCAATATTGAGTGTTTTTGGATGTTTTGGCAGCTCAGGAATGGTGAAAATGATGAGTATTTACACACTCATCAATCCCCCACACTAAAATATTGCTAGTCCCTAGCAATCTTTTGAGAAAAACCTGATGGATTTGAGAATCTCTTTACCAAAAGCCATCACTTCTGGAGTAGCCAGGTGTAAGAACTGTGGCACACCTGATAACCGTGTGATTTTGAGCAAACCACCAGCTGTCAACGGATTTGATTTGTCTTTACCAAAAGCCGTTTGCTTCTGGACTAGCCAACTCTTGATGGAATAGTCAACATCTTGGTGAGCTGATTACCAATTATGGTTTTTCCACTGCCTTTACCACAAGCCATAATCTTGTGGGCTAGCCAACTCATTTGCTTATGAGGATATGGGGAGTTGAGGAACCATACAATTTTTGGCAAATTGCAAGCCATCAACGGGTTTGAGATGTCTTTACCAAGAGCCGTTTGCTCTTGGACTAGCCAATCCATTTGTCATTTATACTTTGGCGGACTGATTACCACAAAAATTTTGAAATAAAGTGAAAAAAAAATTTTTTTGAAAAATTTAGGCCTAAAAATGGGGGTACTTAGAAAGTTTTGTGATAAAATTCGTAAGAATTCCCCCCCCCCCCCCCCCACACTAGAACTGAATATTGTCCTCAATATTCAAAGTCCCGGCTATTATGCCAAATCTTTGAACGGAAAAAGCTAATATTTGAATCTAACTGTGGAAATATCGATTTTATTTTTCACTTTATTTATCTGTACATACAATCACATTTTTTTTTTTTTTTGACTTGAACTTATATACATATTTACTTTTCAAAAGGTGGGGGACGGCCACTCCCCCACATTAGGGTGGTAGAAAGTAGAAAGAAGTCAGAAATACGGGTGAAAACCCATATATGTTGCTAATTTTTGTTCACCGAGTCACTAGCTTGACTCGATCCCCGAATTCATTGGTCCATGGGAAAAGTTTGGAGATCCGGGACAACCATGGGTGGTATGTCTTCTCCAAAATAATGTTTCAATCGATGACCATTCACTTTGAAGTTGGGACCTTCGGGTTTAGATAACTCAACAGTCCCGTATGGATATACTTTAGCAATAGTGAATGATCCAGTCCATCGGGTTTTTAATTTCCCCGAGAAGATCTTTAATCTTGAGTTGAAAAGAAGGACTCTGTCACCGACGTTGAAAACGCGGTTCTTAATCTTAGAGTCGTGAATCTTCTTTGTCTTTTCTTTGTAGATCAAAGAGTTCTCGTAGGCTTGATCACGAAGTTCATTTAATTCATTGATTTGAACCTTACGGTGATCACCCACTTTATGAAGGTCGTAGTTTGCATGTTTCAAAGCCCAGTAGGCTTTGTGCTCGAGCTCGATCGGTAAATGACACGCCTTCCCGTATACAAGCTTGTATGGAGTACACCCGATGGGTGTTTTGTAAGCTGTACGGAAGGCCCAGAGTGCATCATCTAGTTTATCCGACCAGGAAGCACGGTTTTCACCTACTGTCCTCTCAAGAATCCATTTTATACCACGGTTGGAAACCTCCACCTGCCCACTTGTTTGTGGGTGATACGCGGTAGAAAGACGATGAGTAACACCGTACTTAAGCATGACTATTGCAAATTGATCATTGCAAAAGTGAGTACCGCGATCACTAATGATGGCACATGGAGTTCCAAAACGAGCAAAGAGGGATTTCAAGAATTTCACAACAACTCGGGCATCGTTAGTGGGTAAGGCCTTAGCCTCAACCCATTTTGACAAGTAGTCAACAGCCACGAGTATGTATTTGTTTCCACGAGAAGATGGGAATGGCCCCATAAAGTCAATGCCCCAGACATCAAAGATTTCACAAACTTGAATGGCATTTTGTGGCATTTCGTTCTTTTGTGAAATATTCTCGTGACGCTGACAAGCATCACAAGCTTTGACTAACTCGTGGGCATCCTTATAGATCGTGGACCAATAGAAACCGGAGTCAAACACCTTTTTGGCGGTGTAGTTAGGACTATGGTGGCCCCCGGTGGGTCCAACATGGCAAGCCTTGAGAATATCAACGGCTTCCTGTCCGTATACACATCGCCTGATGACTTGATCGGCACAGATTTTGAAGAGATAGGGGTCGTCCCAGAAGTAATGTTTAACGTCTTTGAAGAATTTTTTCTTCTGTTGGGACGTCAACCCCTTCACGATGAAGTTACCTGCATGGTAATTTGCAAAGTCGGCAAACCATGGGGTAGTAGAGTCACCACGAAAAGCAACCGCATTGAGTGTCTCGAGAGGAAATGTTTCATTTATTTCATGTTTCTCGGACACATCTTGATGAGGGTTTTCTAATCATGAGAGATGATCAGCAGCAAGGTTCTCGGCTCCTTTTTTATCACGGATAATGATATCAAATTCTTGGAGGAGGAGAACCCAACGGAGAAGCCTCGACTTTGCATCTTGTTTTGCAAATAGGTATTTCAAAGCCGAGTGATCCGTGTACACTACGCATTTAGTCAAGATTAAGTATGACCGGAATTTTTCAAAGGCATTGATGAGGCGAAAAATGATCCGTTTTTAGGGGGTCATTTAAGCCCGAATCCGACTTTATTTGATCAAATATTGCCCTAAATCGTTCCTTTTGTGATTTTAGGTGTTTGGAGAGTGAATTCTGGAAAAGAAGCTATTATGGACGTTTTTGGAGCATAAAAGTGAAGAAAACGGCTAAGTACCAGATTTCCATACTGAAAATACAAGGTGACGGCGTCAAGACCACCATCTTGACGGCGTCAGACATGTGGAATTAAACACCGAAGGTGGTGACGGCGTCAGAAGGATTCGTGACGGCGTCAAAGTGGCAAAATTAATATACCGTGGGTGGTGACGGCGTCACATAGGCCGTCATAAGTGGATCAAGGCCGTCCGAGGAAGTATATGGCGGCGAGGTGACGGCGTCAGAAGTTACTCTTGACGCCGTCAGACTGTTTTTCCTATATATAGTTTTCTAGTTTTTTCATTAAAAAAGGGAGAAGTTTTGGTGAAACCCTAAAGACGATTTTGGTGCCTCTTTTACAGGTTTTTCAAGGGTTCCAAACCCTTGAGACCTTGCATTGTAATTGAGATAAGTGTACTTTCAATTCAATCAATATGTCTATGTGTTGGTTGTTTATCTCTTGTTCTTGTCTCAATTCTACTATGCTAGGCTAGATCTCTCTTGTGTTTGCTTAGATCTAATGAAACCTAGATGTTGATTATGTGTTGATTACTTGTCTATTCTTGTTTTGAATGAATGATTTTATATGTTAGGCTTAAGAAAACTGGCAGATCTCCAAATGGTAACATGCTTGAACGTCTTAAGAAACATGAACCGAGGCGTACTAGGTCTTTATTGGTTGTATTTAATGCATGAGCCACTGTTTACAATCCCTATAGTTGTGCTGGGTCATGGTGTAGGAGGAGATAAGAGCTCATAGAGTTGGGGAGTTATGTATGCCACCCCACGAATGGTATTAAGGAATACAATCCGTCATTCATACAAGTGTAACAAGTAATTAACATGTAAAAGATATCTAGGGAGTAATGAAGTCTAAGTAAACACAATTTCTCCAACCACTGCTCACAACCTTAGTATAATTTAGTTTAATTTCATTTTCATTATTTTAATAGCTTTGGGTTAGTTGATTAGCAACTAATTCCGCCCACTCCTTCAAAACCAGAGATTTTACTTGCTTTCATAAAAATATAAAAATACAAAAATAATCATCTTTCACCTCTAGAACTATTAATTAGGTTTTCTAATCCTAGCGACACTATTCCTAAGCTGAACGATCAATCCCCCGGTACTTGTCACTATACTATACTACAACGATCAGGTACACTGCCTGGTGGGGGTTGTAAGCTTCTCGAGATCCCTCGAGAGGTAAAGCAAGGTGCGATTCCCACGCATCAAGTTTTTGGCGCCGCAGCCCGGGGAATAGTTATTGTCTAGGTTAGGATTTCTTTTTATTAGGTCTACTTGCTAGATTCCTTTCTAGTAAGATTTTTATTTTTATTTTTAGGTCTTCTTTAGTCTATCTTATTTCTTCGTGCCTTTGTTCGTAACTCTTTACCATCCGACATCATGGAAGGTGGTAACATCTTTGAACCCATCATCCCACCACAACAAAACCCACCATTAGAACCCCTTAGGCCCCGAACCTTAGGAGAGTATTCCCGACCTAGCCACCAAGGCTACCGAAACACCATTGAGCTCACCGGAGCCAATGTGACCCCCTTGCGATCCGACACCATCCGGTTGGTGCAAAGCGGATGTGCATTCCATGGACTTCGTTCCGAAGATCCAAACCAACACCTTAAGGACTTCCTCAAAATCGTAGATTCCATAGACCTAGGTGTTGAAACTAGAGAGACTACCCGTTTACGCCTATTCCAATTCTCTCTACGGGATCAAGCTAGTCAATGGCTTGAGCGTTTACCCGCGGGATCCATCACCACATGGGATGATCTCACCACTCGTTTCCTTGCTCAATTTTTCCCACCGGGGAGAACTACTAAGCTTAGGAATGACATCTTGATGTTCCAACAACGTCAAAATGAATCTCTTTATGAAGCATGGACTCGTTTCAAGGACTTACTCCAAAAAGTCCCTCATCATGGCATAGATCTTTGGCTCCAAGTCCAAATTTTTTATGACCATATCGACATCTCCACGAGGCGAACCATTGACCAATCGGCCGGTGGTAAGCTACGTGATCTTAGTGCGAAACAATCATGGGAACTCATAGAAGATCTTGCTCTCTATGACAATGAAAGTTGGAATGATCCCCGTGATTTGAACAAAACGGTCAAGGCAATATCTTTGCCTTCGAACAATTCAAGCACTCCCGACCGTAGGATCATGGAACTTGAAGGTCGAGTCAAGTCTCTTATGAAATCTTACGAAGCTCATAAGCCTTCAAGCCAAGTAAGCAGAATCGCTTCTACATGCAAACTGTGCAATGGCCCTCATGAGACCTACAACTGCATGGAACTTCCAAAACGTGCTTATAACGGATTCACATCATCACACGTAGGGCAGGGTCCTCGAACTTCTGCCGAAGCATATGAGGCATGGAAGGATAAACCTAATTTTAGAGGGTATCAAACACGAAGTGTATCATTCAATGACTCCTCACCACTCATTTGGTCCGAACATTTTCCATCGCAAAGTACCCCTAGGCGAAGCTGTGAAGATGATTTAAAAAAATTCATTCTCTCTCAAGAACTGCAGCTCACTACACTCGAGACAAAATTCAAACAACAGCAGGCTGACGTGAACAACAAGATTTGTAATCTGTTGACTGCTATCAAAGAGCATATTGATAATAAGCCCATTCACGTTGATGAGGTTAAGTCTGCTACCGTCATGAGTCCACCAGCCTCCCCTGTAAAAATAAAAAGTCCTAGCAAGCTATTAAAACATCTATCTCCTAACGAAAAAGGACCTATCAACCCCCCTGGACCAATCCACTTCGTAAACACCATCACCACAATATCAGCTGCAGCATCCAATCCAACCCAACAACGAACTGACAAACTCAGTCAGACAGCGAAGGATGAGACCTCTAAGGTTGACCACGCTTCGGCAAGGAAACCTACCAACTCACCCGAGCAGTGCACCGCGCAGAAATCCGACAGACCGGATGAAAGGAACGAGACATCGGAGGAACAGGAGAAAGACCCAACCATTTTGAGTAAATCTATTATAGAAGAATCCGGAATAGAGGATGTTATTAGTATAGGTAGCAATCAAACCGAGGAGAGCGGCTCTAAACTTTTCAAAATCTCCTGTACCATTGAGGGAAAGGTCTTAATTGATAGTCATATAGATCCTAGCTTCCCAGTCAACGCAATCCCACTTTCCCTATATCATAAGGCTTTCCTAGAACACACTGTGTGCGAAAGGGTAGTAGAGAATTTGTCAATTAAGATTGAAGAGCTTGTTTACAATACTGACCTCACCGTGGTTGATGACATGGACCCTCTTACCAATCGAACATTAACCAACCTTGTCCTTAGGATGCCATTCATCAATGAATCAGGAGCAATCCTTGACGAGAAAGATGGTAGTGTATTACTCACCAATGGTGTTAGAACGGTGATTTTTCGTAGGGATGGTAAGGAGGTTTATGAGTATCGTCCCTCCCTTGAGGGGAATCTATATGGGTCAAAGGATGGAGAGTTGAGAAAGATCAAACGACGTGATCCGAATAACCTAAAAATCCCTTGCATGATTGGTCATAAGTACTTCGAAAACATATACATTAATGTATTCCTGCCAAAGAATTTCATGTCATTGTTTCATTATAACAATATTTGCAGATGGGGGATGATTTACAAGGGAGAGAAGGTGGTTGGTAAGGATCATGAAATCCAAGTGTTCGTAGGAAATATGGCATTCCCTATGGAGTTCACGATTGTGGACAACATAGAGGACTTTGTTGACCCTAGGCTATCGCAAGTCGTCTTTGGAGCACCCTTTTGTGAAATCACTAAGTTGATAGTGGATGACTTGAACGGAATCATGACTTTCACTGACGGGATTAGGAGAATTTCATACCAAACGCCATACAAAAGAAGAGACCTTAGGGAGATAGATTGCGACGGGCTCGATGTGATGAGCTCCCAACTTGTCTTGTGTGATGACGATGTTAGGAGAGGGTGTAGGAATATTTCTGATTTATCTTGTGGGTTCTTTAAGGATGTTGGTAAGCTTGGCTCTAAGTATCGACGGGATGTTTTCGAATTCGAAGATCCGAAGTACTTACACTATGAAAGCGATACTAGTTTAGAAGACGACCTAGAGAGTGGAACCAATGATGAGATTACGTAGTAACCCACGACTTTGAGTCTAGCTACAAGACTCGTAAATAAAGAAAAGCGCTTCTTGGGAGGCAACCCATGCTTTGTGTGATTTTATTTGTTTGATTGTTATTTGCTTCCGTATGCATGCTTTGTTGTTATTGTTGGTTGATCATGTTTCTCAATTAAAATGTAAAATACTTTATTATGTTGTTTGGCCTAGTCTTAACTTCAACCTAAAGGTATTTTTGCAAAAGATAAGTGTAAGGGGAAACCCCAAATATGTTTTTAAGAAACAAACCGATCATGATTCTCCACAATATTTAAATGAACATGTATATTCGTATTTGTTAGAGTCAAATGCTTGTATTGAGTCAAAATGAAGTTTTGCAGGATTTTCCAGGAAGTAGGACAAAGTTTTTCCAGAAATTTTCCGGAAACTTAACATAAGAATTTCTGCAGGTCCATTCTGACGGCGTCAGGGTATTGCTCTTGATGGCGCCAGGAGTTAAAATCTGGAAATTTTACCGGTTTTGTTTTTCTAACGGAGTCTTATGGTTTTTGTGGATTATTAGGTTTTATAATCTCCAGGAAATCTGCAAACTTCATTCCACAAGCATTATATCTTACTTTGTTTTCTAGGATTTAGTAACTTATATAGGATGCCGCCGATTTTACGCGAGGTTGCCTTGTCTACTTTCTTCAGGATTTACAGGTTATTTGTGACAAGAAGATGATTTATATTCTGGAAGGGAAGCTTTGATTGTTCGTTTTCTTGGAAGAAGATTTAACCTGGCCAACCTAAAATCCATATCGAGCGAATCAGGGGAGTATTTGATTTCATTCTCTTTACTTTTTAACTTTTACATTCTTTACTTGAACATTGGGGACAATGTTCATCTTAAGTGTAAGGGGAGGGTAAAAAGATGATACCTTACATATGCACTTTCGCTTGAGTTTGTTTTGTTTGATAGTAGATGTGTAATAAAACTACGAGAAATACTTGTTAGTGTAATTTTAGCGCCAAATTTAAAATTTTTTACAACATTTAGGAGTGAAACTTTAGCCATAGCAAGCGTCTCATGGATAGGAGGTTGTATGACTAGCACATAACCGTATATTCAAAAAAATTTTCCACCCAAAAATGTGAGGTTCGCCTTTAGATTTGATAGGAAAAGCATTTATTATTAGTGCTTATGAGTGTACCGGTAGCATTTAGATTCTAGAACTTGCGTTAGTGATGCATCCCGAGACCGCTAGTGAGACTACATTCGTGTGGTAGGATTTACTACATGATAAGAGGCATTAGGATCACCCTTGTGTTAAACCCGTATCATAATTACTTGACCTTTTAAGTCATATTACTTGGCTAGTTAAGTCAACTAATTTTTCCCACACCCTTAGCGTTGTACTCATTTTTAGTACACGAAACCCCTAGTACACCCCTCCGAGCCTATCTTTTCGTTTCTAACTTTAAGCATCTTACTTAAAGGAAGAATTTGTTACACCCCACTTAAATGTACACCCAAATTGCCTTAGCCTTCCGTGTATGCGCTCATTTTTAGTGCATTATTGTTATTTGTTAAACCCTAAGTTAACTTTCTAATTGATTACATGGTTGCTAAGTCGAGTCATATCATTGTACATATTGTTTTGGGACGATTGGGACTCATGGGTAAGTACTTATTTTATGGAGTAATGGGGAAGAACATCAATTATTACCCCCATATGTACGTTAATCTTAAAAGTGCTCCAAGTGTTTTAATTTTCTTAATTCAAGTCATTAGATTAGTTAATTGTAAAGTATGTAAAGATTCAAGTGTAAGGGGAATACTCAAACCCCTATGATGTATTATTTTGGATGGTAGGGTAAGAGTGTAAGCAAAAACAAAAAAAAAAATAAATAAATAAAATAAAAATAAAAAATAAAAAATCAAGAAAAAGAAAAAAAAAATAGAAAAAGGAAAAAGAGAAAAAAAACATACGGACTACCATCCCGTTTTTATTCTATGTTCATTTTATGTTTTTGTTATTTTTCATTTATTAGCTTAAGTTGAGTCTAGTCTTGGCTTAGCAACGCCATCTTGTACATGTAATTAACTAAGATTGTTAACTCGCCACCAGTAAAACTTCCTTTATCTAACAAAACCGTGTAATTCATATCCCTACACCTAACGTTATAACCCTTTAAAAGACCTCTTTGATAGTTTATCCTAGGTGCTTATGCCATGTGGTGGAGGTTTGATCCTTTCCCAAGCCTATGGTAATCTATTTTGCTATGACAGGTAGTGAGAGATATCTTCCATTTCCATAATGTTATATTACTTTATTACACCCGAGAGATGTGAGTATCTAAACACTATTTGTGAGGTGCTTGTGTATGACCTCCGTGCTTGTCTATTGGTCTTTAGTGGAACGATTATTTGTTGTAATTACTTTTATATTAGTGTTAAATGACCCCTAACTTGTCTTTTGAGTAGAATAAAAGGTCATTTGCTTGAGGACAAGCAAATCTCAAGTGTAAGGGTATATGATGAGGCGAAAAATGATCCGTTTTTAGGGGGTCATTTAAGCCCGAATCCGACTTTATTTGATCAAATATTGCCCTAAATCGTTCCTTTTGTGATTTTAGGTGTTTGGAGAGTGAATTCTGGAAAAGAAGCTATTATGGACGTTTTTGGAGCATAAAAGTGAAGAAAACGGCTAAGTACCAGATTTCCATACTGAAAATACAAGGTGACGGCGTCAAGACCACCATCTTGACGGCGTCAGACATGTGGAATTAAACACCGAAGGTGGTGACGGCGTCAGAAGGATTCGTGACGGCGTCAAAGTGGCAAAATTAATATACCGTGGGTGGTGACGGCGTCACATAGGCCGTCATAAGTGGATCAAGGCCGTCCGAGGAAGTATATGGCGGCGAGGTGACGGCGTCAGAAGTTACTCTTGACGCCGTCAGACTGTTTTTCCTATATATAGTTTTCTAGTTTTTTCATTAAAAAAGGGAGAAGTTTTGGTGAAACCCTAAAGACGATTTTGGTGCCTCTTTTACAGGTTTTTCAAGGGTTCCAAACCCTTGAGACCTTGCATTGTAATTGAGATAAGTGTACTTTCAATTCAATCAATATGTCTATGTGTTGGTTGTTTATCTCTTGTTCTTGTCTCAATTCTACTATGCTAGGCTAGATCTCTCTTGTGTTTGCTTAGATCTAATGAAACCTAGATGTTGATTATGTGTTGATTACTTGTCTATTCTTGTTTTGAATGAATGATTTTATATGTTAGGCTTAAGAAAACTGGCAGATCTCCAAATGGTAACATGCTTGAACGTCTTAAGAAACATGAACCGAGGCGTACTAGGTCTTTATTGGTTGTATTTAATGCATGAGCCACTGTTTACAATCCCTATAGTTGTGCTGGGCCATGGTGTAGGAGGAGATAAGAGCTCATAGAGTTGGGGAGTTATGTATGCCACCCCACGAATGGTATTAAGGAATACAATCCGTCATTCATACAAGTGTAACAAGTAATTAACATGTAAAAGATATCTAGGGAGTAATGAAGTCTAAGTAAACACAATTTCTCCAACCACTGCTCACAACCTTAGTATAATTTAGTTTAATTTCATTTTCATTATTTTAATAGCTTTGGGTTAGTTGATTAGCAACTAATTCCGCCCACTCCTTCAAAACCAGAGATTTTACTTGCTTTCATAAAAATATAAAAATACAAAAATAATCATCTTTCACCTCTAGAACTATTAATTAGGTTTTCTAATCCTAGCGACACTATTCCTAAGCTGAACGATCAATCCCCCGGTACTTGTCACTATACTATACTACAACGATCAGGTACACTGCCTGGTGGGGGTTGTAAGCTTCTCGAGATCCCTCGAGAGGTAAAGCAAGGTGCGATTCCCACGCATCAAGCATACACCACAGCTAGGAGTTCTTTTTTGGTGGTGGTGTAATGACCTTAAGCCTCAGTCATAGTTTTGCTTGCGTAGTGTATAGGCTGAAAGTATTTTGCTTTACGTTGCCCCAAGACCGAACCTATGGTAAAATCACTAGCATCGCACATAAGCTCAAAAGGTAGGTCCCAATCGGGGGCAACAAGAATCGGTGCCTCGGTAAGCTTTTTCTTTAATGTTTCAAAAGCTTCGATGCACTCAGGAGAGAAGATGAAAGGAGCATCCTTCTCGAGGAGATGGGTCATAGGCCGGGCAATCTTAGAAAAATCTTGGATAAACCTACGGTAGAAGCCGGCATGACCCAAAAAGCTCCTAACACCTTTTACGGTGGTGGGATGAGGTTACTTAGCGATGACGTCAATTTTGGCTCTGTCAACCTCAATCCCGTTTTTTGAAATTTTATGGCCGAGGACAATGCCCTCCTTGACCATAAAGTGGCCCTTCTCCCAATTGAGACTCAAATTCGTTTCTTTACAACGTTTAAGCATTTGTTCCAAGTGGGAGAGGCAAGTCTGGAATGAATCCCCGATGACTGAAAAGTCATCCATGAATACCTCCATAGTTTTCCCGATCATGTCGGAAAATATAGACATCATGCACCTCTGGAACGTGCCTGGTGCATTACATAAGCCGAAAGGCATACGTCTGTAAGCAAAAGTTCCGTAGGGGCATGTGAAGGTAGTCTTCTCTTGATCCTGGGGATCAATAGGGATTTGGAAGTAACCCGAAAAACCATCGAGGAAGTAGTAGTATTCATTCCCCGCAAGTCTTTCAAGCATCTGGTCCATAAAAGGGAGAGAAAAATGGTCTTTATGGGTGGCTTCATTCAACTTTCGATAGTCAATACATATCGCCAACCCGTGACCAAATGGGTTGGAATCAACTCGTTATCCTCGTTGGTGACAACGGTAATGCCACCCTTTTTAGGGACACAATGAATTGGGCTAACCCAAGGACTGTCAGATATAGGGTAAATCAATCCCGCATCAAGAAGTTTTAAAACCTCTTGTTTGATAACCTCGTGGATTTTGGGATTTACCCTTCTCTGATGTTGAACTGCTGGCTTAAAGTCATCCTCTATTAATATTTTATGAGTACAAAAGTTCGGGCTTATGCCCTTAATGTCGGAGAGTTTCCAAGCAATTGCTTGCTTGTTTGACTTAAGAACCTTTAGGAGTGCAGCCTTTTCCTCATCTTTCAAGTCTTTAGCAATAATGACGGGTAATTTATTATCACCCTCCAGAAATGCATATTCTAGATGAGGAGGCAAGTCCTTGAGCTCAACCTCGGGAAAGTCTTCAGTTATTTCAACATTTTTGACTTCTGCTTTATGAAGTATTTGTGGAGACGGAGAGGGTGAAGGATCGTCATTTAACAATCGTTCAAGGAGAAGAATGTCCCCCTCCGGATCAAGATAGTTTTCATCAACCCTACTTGGGATTGAGCTATCTTGAGCAAGAAAAGCCTCGACCTCTTCCAGAAGGAAGTCACTTCCCTCAAACGGAGTGAGGGAAGGGGAAGAGTCGGAAATGATAGGATCAGTAGAAGGAGTGGTATTGCCACTTGCTGAGAAACCAAAGACTTCTTGAGAATACTCCTCATACGCAACATCGATGATGTCAATTTTGTTAACTGTTTCAGCGTCATAGTTGGAGGAGTATCTTGAAGTCTGATAAAGATTGAATGTGATGGCTTCGCCACCAACACGTAGAGTGATTTCTTCTTCGAATACATCGATTAAAGCACGACCCGTTCTTAAGAATCCCCTCCCGAGAATGAGAGGAACTCTTGGGTCAGCATCGAAATCAACAATCACGAAATCTGCCGGAAAATGGAACTTTCCTACTTTCACGAAGATATCTTCGGCAATGCCGAGAGGACGGGATATAGTACGGTCTGCAAGCTCGAGTGTCATGCAGGTCGGAGTGAGAGTAGGTAGAGAAAGTCTTTTCCAGACTGAGTAAGGCATCAGATTAATGCTTGCGCCAAGATCGGCCAAGGCAAAGCATTCAACCATCCCAGGGAAAATACATGGAATGAGAAATTTCCCGGGATCTCCAAGCTTTTCGGGAAGCTTTTTCAAGAGCACTGCTGAGCAATGTTCATTGAGTGAAGTTTTTGCCATCTCACAGAGTTTTTCTTTGTTGCTTATCAGATTTTTGATTGTCGAAGCAAACTTAGGCATGAGAAGAAGAGCGTCCGCGAAGCTAATATCGAAATGTAACTCTTGGAAAATTTGATAAAATTTTTCCATCTGATGATTAGCTCTTTCGCGGTTCTTTTGATCATTCATACGTGAAGGATATGGAATTGAAGGCTTAGGATCATTCTTTGGAATTTCATCAGGACTCACAGGAGGATCAAATACAACTTTCGGCTTACGAGCCGGGACCGGGACAACTTGAGGGTGGACGTTGTTGATACCTCCGTTATTAGTAGGAAGTACCGTGTCCGTAGTAACCTCAGGCTCACGTTCCGCTACCTTAGGAGGAGAAGAAGAGGTAGAGGGAATCGAGGGTCCATTGTATGATACCCCACTTCGGGTAGTGATCGCTTTGACATCGCCCCTCGGGTTAGCGATCGTGTTGCTCGATAATGTACCCGGGCCCGAGGGTCGATCATTTAAAGACTTCTGAAGCTCAGTGATCGTGCTGATCAATAACCAATTCGTTTCCTCTTGTGCTTTCATGAATTGTTTAAACTCAGCATTGGAGGAAGACGAGGGTGGAACAACGTTTTGATTTTGAACAGGGGGATTTTGAACACGGTTGTTTTGAAAATTCCCTTGATTTTGATTGTTGTTACCCTGAAAATTGTTTCTCTGATTGAAATTACCCTGATTGTAATTTCCTTGATTCTGGTTTCTTTGAAAATTTCCTTGAAAACTTTGATTTTGATTGCCATTTTGAAAATTGTTTTGATTAAACTGGCCTTGATTTTGGTTCGGGTTTTGGAAATTTGAGCTTTGACCTTGGTTAAAATTCTGATTCGCGTTACGGTTTTGATTTTGGTTAAAACCGGGAGGTCCGAGAAAATTGTTGGAACGATAGCTTAAGAGATTACGGTCCCCTTGCGGTTGGTAAGAATTACCCCCCGTGTTGTAGGAACCGTGAGCAGCATAAACGTTCTCTTGAGGAAAGTCAGCAGTAGCTGGACACTCGGAATACAGATATGGGCCCCCACAAGTTTCACAACTTCGGGCCACGGCTTTCACTTTTTGATTTTGAACCTGATGTTGCATCGTTTGGTTCATTCTCAACACAGCCGTAGAAATATCATCCATCTTTTTGGTGAGAGCAATTATTTCAGGAGATGATGATGAAGGAGTAACTGAATGACATGACTCATCCCTCTCCGCAGAGGAATCCCAAAAGTTATGGTGGGCAGTCATGTTCTCAATCAAGTCATAGCACTCTTCGGGACGCCTTTTCATAAAGGTCCCACCAGCAGCAGCATTGAGAATATCTTGGTGCCTCAATGTCAGACCATTATAGAAGGTATCTATGATGGTAACTTGCAACATATTGTGGTTAGGGCACTGATCAATAGCTAGCTTATAACGTTCCCAAGCCTCAAAAAGAGACTCATCGGGACGTTGCCGGAAGTTGCTGATATCATTTCGTAACTTGGTAACCATGGAGGGTGGAAAATATTTTGCTAAAAACTTGGTTACCATTTCATCAAAGGTACGAATAGAATTTCTTGGAAGTCGGTCAAACCATGCAGTGGCATGATTAGCGAGAGAATAGGGGAAGAGGTACAGCCGGAGAGCATCATCGGTGACACCATGCTGTTTCATGCTTTGGGTGACCGTAAGATATTTGTCAAGATGCTTGTTAGCATCGTCACCCGGTAATCCATGAAATTGACACGAATTCTGGACTTGTTGGATCATGTGGTGCTTGAGGCCAAAGTCCGTAGCCCCAATAGTAAGTGGTGCAATAGGCCCACCCCGCCCTTGCATGGTAGGCTGGCACAGCTCCTCCATCGTTCGGAGATCGGGAGCTGGCACACCCACGGGAGGGTTAGGGGGTGGTAATGGTGGTGGTGGCCCAGCGGCCATTTCGGTTTTTGGTTCTTGTGTATCAGAACGTAGCTCGGGTACGTTTTTCTGATTTTTACGTTTTGTTTGTGACCGAGTGCGCATGCACTAAAAACAATTTTTAAAACAAGATCGAGGCAAAACCACAGTGAACTTAAACCAGAAATCACAAGTGAATGGCTTCTTTGAAAAAGGTACACCACTCACAGGGATATAAAGGCAAGTTTTTATCTTAAGTTTGAGAACTTATTATGGGTTTGTATTTATTAATTTGAAAAACTGCTTTAGGCTTAAGGGTGTGTGTGCAGAAAACTTGGGAAATATTTTTGGAATTGATTCGTTAACCGAAATCATTCTTTTAAGATTACTCGCAGGCTGGCGGGAGGAAGTAAATAGGTTTCCTCTTCAGTTCGCAATTTAATGTCAGAACTTACCTTAAACCAACTGTTTCAGGTTGTAATCTTAAAGAAAACGAAGTAATTTAACTTCACAGTTTGTTTTGTTGCCTTTAATTTTTTTTGGTGTTGTTAACACTTCAGGAAAAGTGTTAATGAACTTTTCTGATATGATTATATTTTTACAAAAACTTTTTACAAATTTGTGTGAAATTTGTACAGGGAGGGTTTTAAAAACCACTAAACTTAAAACGATTTTATAAAACACGCAACAACCTCCCCGGCAGCGGCGCCAAATTTTGGTTGGTCCCGAAATAGTCAGATATTATTGACCAAGGTCAACAAGTCAAAGACAGCCTCGTTCCAATTCTCCGGTGATAGTATAGTGTGTCCCCGGGTCGTTATGTCCCAGCGAGATTGAAATGGTGTCGTTTGAAATCGTTTATGAGTAAGTGGGACTGAGGACAGTAGCCCAGATGATATGGAATTGATTTTGCTACTGTTATTTTGGTATTGGTACACAGATATAATATTCACAAAAATCAGATACCAGATATATGCACAAATTCACAATTCAGATCACGTAACAGACAGAAAGTGGGATTTGGTATTTAACAAACTACAGGGGGTGCTTTTGAAACTTTTTGAAACTTAAAATTAAAAGAAAAGTGAAAATGAAAATGAAATTATAAAAGTGATTAAAATATTATTTAATTAATAAAACTATTTAAAATCTAAATTAAAACCTAATTTAAATTAACTAAAAATGACAAATTATATAAATTAACCTAAAAATTAGCAAAAATATTTTCTAAACCTTAATTAGAACTTGAAGAAAGTATAAAAAATAAAAATAAATATTTTTGTGTTTTTGTGGATTTTTTATTAATTAAAAACTATTTAACTTAATTAAACTAATTAAACTAATTTTAATGAATATTAATACTAAATTAACTTAGAAAATTATGAGAAAATTTATAAAATTACTTAACTATCACAGGAATCCTACAATATTATAAAAAAACTTTAAAAATTATGTTTAAGACTAATCCATTAATTAATTACCTTTTAATTAACTTAAGTCTAATTTAAATAATTAAAATAAGAAAAATGGAAAATGAACAGTAGAAACTAAAAATTTAATTTCTAAAAGTCTATTATACTATATTAGAGCTAAGAAAAATATAAAAACTAGGTTATGATTTATAAAAACTAAATATGCTATTTAAAACTTAATATTAATTAATAATTAAGAAAACTAGTATTAAATCTAATAAATACTAAATGACAGAATAAAAATCTAGAAAAATTACTAAATTTAGTTTAATATAAGAGGTAATTAATAAAAATATAAAAATACTAAATACTTAATAAAAACCTAAAAATGAAAATTAAAATTAAATAGAATTAAATAGAAACTATCACTTGAGATTACTTTGGATTTTCTGGATTTTTCTTTTCCAAACTTGTTTTACTACTGAAAATAGAGAACTTTTGTGAAAACACTTTTGAAATGGCTTATAAATAAGCTGTATGCACCCCCTTTTGCTTATCAGTTGACTTATGTTGACTGGATGGACAAATAAGCACAAATGACCTTGGGTGGGGTCCACAATGGTGAAACTTGATTCAACCAAGTTAAACAAACTCAGATAAGCCAGAAATACCAAGCAATGGTCTCAAATAAGCTGTTAAGGGCCAAATAAGCACTTATGCAAATTGAGTTTGAACACAGATTGGGACAGACTTGGTAAGCAAATGCAGGTGGGGTCCACTAGTCTAAGGGTCAAACTATTGGTCAACTATCACTCCCTGGGAGAACCCAAGTCTGAGGTGTGAGACCCACTGGGTTGCCTATAAAATACCACCAAAGGTGGTGTGGTGGTTGGGTGTCTGCTGATACAGAGCAATGGGTTGCCCTACAGCCTAGTTTACAAGCTTGTAGAAAAATCACAAAATTAAGCCAACAATGGAGTTTGAAAGATGAGCTGGTAGAGAATAACTTGTGAAAATTTTAAAGTCCAAATCCAAACACAATAATCAGAATAAATCTCCCAATTTTTGGGTTTCCTGAGACAAGTAAATTTTTGACTTTTCTTCTTTGGTTCCTAGTTTGACTTTTATGAGTTTGATTCTTGATTTAGTGACTGAAAATGGATGTTTGAGCTAGATTAAGACCAAGATTACCTAAACCACTAAAAAATGATTGGAAATGGGGCATATGCTACTTCTTTAACCAATCAGAGGGTATAATCTTGGCTGTTACTATGCTTTTTGGCTTTTTAATGATCTAAACCTGTTTTTAAGTGCTATTCTAAGTACATATGATGCTAGTGAACATGTAAAAACATGAAACAACACCAACACCAAGCTGAGTGCCACAGAAAGCAATAAACCAAACACTACCTTATGAAACAGTTTATGAAAGAAATTAAGGAAACTATGATTAAAACTATATCTAAGAATCAGAAACTATTAAATAGGTTATAAGAAGGTAAAATGGACAAATGTAAACTACTATTAACTACTAATAAGAGAAACTTGAAATAAAAGGATTTTGCTTACAATTTATTGCACTCTCTGCCAAACCATGAACCAAGAACCTCAAATCAAATCCTAGTATCCCCCATGGGATTCTAACCCAGGGGCATCCATAATATACCCTGCTCCAGCTGTAAATTCCATGAACACTGATTTTGACTTTAGTTGACTATTTTTGGTTTTTAATTACTAAACTTGTTTTACTGATTACTAATAGCTTCAATAAGCTATATAGGAGCTTAGGTGATCCTAGAAGTCCATTACATAACACAGTAACAACTAATAAGCTTGATTAAAATTTTGAAATTGAAACAGAAGTGCACAAGTTGGAAAAGCAATGGAAACTTGAAATTGATTGATCAAACAGAATTACAATACAATAAAAGAGCTTAATAACTGCTTAAAAGCTTGAAATTACACTATGAATTTAAATTTGCATAACTACGACATACATTAACTAAGATTAACTAACTACTAGCTTCCTTGTGCTTCTCTTCTATTTATAGCAACGGATTAGGGTTCCCAGCATCCTCCTCATCATTTCCCACCTCTCTATGGCTTCTTTGGTCCACTCTAAGGGTGCCACGTATTTTTGGCGGGAAAAGGCAAACATAGCAATTTGCTCTGTTGCGTGTAGGGGAGGTGTGGATGCATTAATTGTGGGGGGGGGGGGGTTCTGGTTTGTGATTGGTGGAAATGGGAGGTCAGATGTGATGAAGGGAAGAGGAGGAGGAGGGAAGTAGTCAAGTGGTGGTATTGTGAGGAGGGAAAGGGAGACGGGGTGATGGTTGTTTGACTTTGTTTGACCGAGGGGGTCAAATGTTTGACCTGGTTGTTATTTGGGGGTTTTGGTGGGCTGTGTTGTTTTTGGGCCCAAGTGAAAAGAAATGGGTGGGCTAGGGATGGTATTGGATTGGGTTTTATTTTGGGATAGTATTAGTGGATCCGGTTTAGGTTTATATTACACAAGGACTAATTTTGCAAATTTC
The DNA here is from genome assembly GCA_030686995.1 of Artemisia argyi. Taxonomy (NCBI): domain Eukaryota; kingdom Viridiplantae; phylum Streptophyta; class Magnoliopsida; order Asterales; family Asteraceae; genus Artemisia; species Artemisia argyi. The sequence goes on from CM060676.1 coordinate 131,334,313, forward strand.
CGAAAGTTGAGGGGTGTAATTTGGCAATCTTCCAAAGTATTTTTAAAGGGTGTATTATGTCATATCATGAATAGTGCAAGGTCCTTTGTTGAATTTTCCAATTTATTTTCACCAGGGACTAAAACCGCCAAACTTTCAAACTTCAGGGATCATTTGTGTAATTTTCACCAAACTTTTCACCAAGGACCAATCCTGCCACAAAAGGTTAGTGCAAGGACAAAATTTGTTTTTCTCAAAGTTTTTAATATCCCAGGGATCATTTTTGACAATTTTCAAAGTTCAGGGACTAAACTTGACATTTTGTGAAAGTTTGCACCAAAGGACTATTTGTGTAACTTTTTGATTCATAAGGACCTTTGGTGACTTTTTCAAGTTTTTAGAACAACTAGGGACTAGATTTGACAACTTTTGAAAGATGAGGGACTGAAACTGCCAATTATGCAAACTTTGTGCGTTTTTCATCTGTTTTTGATTCTTTTGCATTTGAAACATGTAAAACACTTTCCTGGGATATTTTCACTATTTTGATTCAATATTGAGTGTTTTTGGATGTTTTGGCAGCTCAGGAATGATAAAAATGATGAGTATTTACACACTCATCAATTACAGTTCAAGTTTAAACTTATTATCCGAGTATCAAACAAATTCAAGCTAATAAATAACATGACCAACGTGCTTTAATAATTTAAGTGCCCCAAATATAATAATAGATGATAATTGACCCACTTATATAATACTCGTAAGAATTATGGTCTACATACTAATACCAAATATCAAACAATAAACAAACAAAATTCAAAGGTCTAATCTCGAAAACTAATTCAAAAGCTAATGAGCTAATACTAAAGACCCCAGATATAACAAAAATTGTTTCTAAACAAATTCGAAGTTATATGTGGCTGTTGTATGCAAAGCCCAAAGACACCAAACTGATGCCTAAAATTAGACGAATAAAGATCCCGAACAAAAACAACAATTTAAGAATCTTCATATAAATCTAACCAAGACACAAATCGAATCAAATCAAAGAAAATCTTAAAATCAAGATCAATCAAACATTAATCCAAACGAACCTAAAACGAACCTTTTTCTTCCTCTTTTTCTTTTTCTTTTTCGTGGCTAAACGAAACTAGCTCTGATACTATTTATTGGTAATTAAAGGTCGAAACAAATATAATAACAAATTCGATAAAGAAAACAAAATCTTTATTCAAATTACCAAACCAAATACACAAACAAATTCAAAGGTACCAAGCATAAAATTCAAATTTAAAGGTACAAAAAATTCTAAAACTATTAGGCTAAACTAACTTTTCATAGAATAGTTTCTTAATTTTAAACAAACTTGTAAAATAAGTCAAACAAATTGCCAAATTTACCAAACATCCTAAGTTTAAATCACTTTTCTAATATAAAAATAACTTTCTAGCAGCATATCTTTACCACCTGAATAGTCCTATTTAGTTTTCTAATAAGGCTTAATAGTTACCGAATCGATTAGGCATTTGCTCTTCCTTATGTTGATTCAATAGTATGTCAGTCATGTTCACAAACGAAATGTGTTTGACAAAATTGACAATACTAGGAAGCAGTAGGAAGTAATTGTGAGAAACAGTAATTTAGCCTAGCAAGAAGCCGTAATATGAAGCAAAACGCTATACGCTACACGCTTTTTCCCTATAATAGCTTATATTTCAAACGCCCTAGCTACTACGCTAAAGATATATCATATTTTCATATGGCAAGTTCTTTAAAACAAAAAATATGTATATAAATATATTTCTATCCAATTTAGTGAGAAAAAAGTTCATTTATTCAGGAAAAGCTCCTTCAATTGAGGTTTTCACATATCTTGATTGTATCAAGAACTTCAGTTTTGATAAACAAAACATACAAGCTATGGCCTGTGGTTAATCATGAATTTTCTAACAATGAAATAACTTTTGATCGGATGATAATCCTTGAACATTGCATATTTTAACCAAGAAAGACCATGATTGTATTAAAACAATGTTACAACCGTGTATCTCATTCTAATAAGAATAAGTTAGCTATAACTTTTTATCGAAAGATTTTATCAATTATATATAATACTATCATAGAAATAAATTAATCATTGGCACACAAATATGCAGTTGCTTGCAGAAGTAGATGACAAAAACTATTTTACCTGACATTTCTTTTTATAGTTTTAATCTTTTATACTCATTTTTTAACAAAAACTTTTTGAGCTGTCGCATATGGTTAAGCAAATGATCTACGTTAAACTCCTTTGAAATTATTGAAAAGTGACTAGTGAGCACAATCCTCTTATTGGCTAATGAACACGGCCCTTTGATTAGTTGTATGGTTTTAGTATTTAGACCAGAGGTTATGGTCACCGAATTCATCACGTCTAAGTCAGCGTTACATAATCATTCAACACACAATCAAACCAATCACCAAACAGGTATAATGGTGATCACTAAGCCAAACACATAAAAATACATCACTTTATATAAACATACTCACAATACACGACCCTAAAAAAAAGCAAACCGTTCAGTTGTCCGCACCACTAAACCATTGCAAAAACCAGACCTTCACGTGCTATTGAGGAGTGAGGTAATGGGGATGGCGCGTGGTCAAGGGAGGTGGTGGTAAATCACCCACCATTACACCGACCGTTACAGGCTAGTTCACATTTTTCAATTTTGCTAAGCACAACCCACTTATATTCAAATTCAAAAAAAAAAAAAAAAAAAAAAAAAAAAAAAAAAACTTACAACAAATTAAATTATATATTTTTTATAATTATAATTAATATTAAGTTTATTTCTTATACTAACGCTTAAGGGGGTGTTTCTTTTTATTTTTGAGTGTTTAAATAAGTATAAGGGTGAGCCCAAGCATATATATTAATGTTTTTCTTTTTTTGTTGGGGTCTACTCATTTATCTTAGAACATCTATATCCACAAGGCAACTTGTCCTAAAAAGAAACATGCCCTAAATCGTGGGTTTGAAAAAATTATGGAGAATGGGATGTTGTCATGTTTTAGAATCAACGAGGTGGGAAACCCGCGCGTTGCCGCGGGGTGTTTTGCTAAAGGGCAGTTCCTATAACCTGGTTTAGATAACTGTACATACCGATACTATTTAACATTATAATTTTGCCTACACTATAAGGCAGCCATTTCCTGGGTTCAAACTGGGTTTTAGACTGGGAGTTTTTCGCTGTCGCATAATATCATTTTCTGGTGCGACTATTCTTTCTTTGCATTTCGGTCCTGATGCTTCTAGTCTGTTTGTCATTTATGCTGCTAAATTTTGTTGTATACCCGAAGTTGACGCTGCGGTAGTTGGTGACTTGGTGATGTTTCTGTTGAAAGAATGATGAATATGTGAACATTTCTGTTGATGACTAAATGAAATGTGATAGATAATAGCACATTTACCTTCCACATAATTTCTTTGGGCAACTGGTGCGTCGCCGAGCTTATTTAAAATCTCTCATCCTGCTTTTGAGCTAAAAGAATCTGCAGGCCTTCTCAAAGTCCTTAAGAAAAATAACATATCTGTTCTTGCGCACTGCATGCATGCTTGCTTCTTGCCAAGTTGCTGATATCTGTAGGTAACATTAAGGATCAAATAATGCAAAAGGGATGGGACCGGTAAAAAGTGTAATAACAAAAAGTTACCTCAACAGCATTAAATTTGTCGGATGGAGAAACATAATCTTCCAAGTCAACTTCATCACTCAGATTCATTTTAGCAGTGCATACCTACATAAAGAAATCTCATTTTAGGAGCAAATCACACAAATAAGGTGACATTAAAGCGGGAAGAGGAGGAGGGGGTGCACAAATACACTAAAAGGCTAATGATCTAAGCTTGCATATATTCACACTTATATACAATCAATGCGGTACAAATGAAAGGGATTATAGAAGAAAACGCCATTGTGTTGCGACTATCTTATCACTAATAATTTCTTAATATCCCATTTCTGAAGAAAAAATTCTTTTACATCATAAACCAATTGGTATTGCTTTAATTCTATTTCGGAGATTGCATTTTCTTATGTCCTATTGCAGCATGTTTATTGCATGTTATATCCTACTTTTCCAAGTTCTGCACACAAATAAGGAATCCAAGTACCCTTTAACAAAGAGCTGAAAAACAACAACGAAATTAAGTACCTGTAAAAAAAATGTCTCAAGAGTCCTCGATCCTTCACAAACATTGTAGCAACATGTAACAACCTCTCCCACCACCCCACAAAAACATTGCAGCAACAACAATACGCCTGTGAAACTCAGAACCATGAAACTAACTCCTCGAGTCCTTGATCCTTCATTTCACGTTACAATGCCTACAAAATGTAGATATTTAGGACTTATAAAAGAGCTTTTTTACTTTCAGATTCATATTCTCTTTTTCGCCTGCCAATCAAACATACTACATTAAAAAAGTAGTCTTTTGCAATTTTCATTTATCACATCTGTCAACCTGCATATATTAGGCATTCAGTTAATTTGCCTTTTATTAAAGCATACGTGAACATTGAAATACAGACTTTTTTTTGCCTAATATAAGTAGAAGTGGTATGTATGTCCAAATCACACAAATAAGCAATCCCAAACAGCCTTCAAAACCCTAACAAATAACTACCTGACTAAATATAACACGTTAACAACTTTACTTGCTCATTGAAGCTTCTATATATAATTGCTAATGTTGTATTATACAATAGCCTCAGCTTATCAGTTTATTTTGAGATAAAATAAGCAATTTCTCATAAGCAGGTAGGCACTACTTATGCTTAACTGAGATGAAAGCAAAAGCAGTTCAAATTCAACCTTTCACAAATAAACTCTAGACAATTTCTCCAACGAAAACTACTTTTCGAGTCAAAAAATATTAAAGATCCAAACACCATTTTGTGAGTCGCTCATTATTCTAAAGCTGGTTATAATAAGTAATTACAAAAAGGCGCAAATATACCATTCTGAAATGACGATGAACGGAATGAATCCTACGCCTAGATCCAAGCAACATCTGTCTTCGAAGCAATTTTGAATAAGGCCTACACAAAAGACAAATGTCAAAAATCAACCAAATTCTTAAGACCATCACTGCTAATAAGCATTCAACCAAAATTTGCCTTGAAGAAAAAGCAATTTTGAATAAGACCTACACAAAAGACAAATGTCAAAAATCAACCAAATTTTTAAGACCATCTCTGCTAATAAGCATTCAACCAAAATTTGCCTTGAAGAAAAAGCTATATGAGGTCATCTCATATAGCCCTTCAAGGAATACTATGCTTATCCTAACTAAATCAAAATACCCACTAATTTTACAAAATCTGTTGACATTGAAAAAGATGAAAGTACTGACTGAATAAAGTGTTGTTGCTATCTGTACTTCGTCAACCCATGAATAAAAATACAAACTACAACAAAAATAATTTCCGACATTCCTTACCTTTAACCTGGATACCATTCACAGGCGCATTTTCGACTTCTGGTCCATGAATGGACAAAGAACCAATCTTCCACTGACCGCAAGTTCAGACCCACATCTTTCTGATGCATTCTTTATTTGGACACTATGCGTGGATAAAGAAGTAACTGAATGTGATCGTTACACGTATCAGCGAGTCGGTGTTAACTCGATGGTATGTTCAGATGAACCTGCATGGCACGTTTCACATACAGGATGGACACTGCTTGCATTTACAGTTTAAATTCCTGCCCATGAACAAATAAAGAACTAATTAGATGTTTTTGATGCACATATTCGCGAACATAGCTGCCAATTTAGAATATCCTTGGAATAGGAAAGAAATATTATATACAATCTGATCAACAAAGGAAATGGACGCCTAGATCAGATCCTAAATAGAATCTACTTAAGAACAGTCTATAAATTGCAAGATACACAATAAAATTATATCGCATTAATTCCACATAAAAATACTAACTTGAGAATGCAGGATCAAATTGGGCTTATTTCTTGTTTCTCCTCCGTAGTTGCAATCCTCTTTGCAGCAAAGGTTGTCTCAGTTTTGACATACCAAAGTGAGCTCTTTTTACATTGCTGGCCGGATCACATGGTACCCCATTCTCAGCTATATATTCTTTTATGTCTTCCCAGATTCTTTCAGAAACACGTATCTGCGTAAAAATGTGTTGCCTAAAGTTACTTATAAAAAGGAATATTTAAAAATCAGGTCTAAAGAAAAGTAAATAACATACATAACAATAACAATACGCACCATGAATCATTAAATTATTGACCTGTATATGTTCATTTGCAATATCATTTACAACACCATGTCAGCATCATGAGTCTTCCTCAAATCCCAGGACTGAACCAAATGGCCAAACCCACGCGTACCAAACTCACACGGTCCATCCTCCTGTTGCCACTTCTTCTTTCATCTCTTTCTTTTTCTGCACGTAACTCTTTGTGTAAATAAGGGCCCAATTAAAGCTTATCCTGCATATCAACAACAGATTATCTATTGTCGAAATTTACGTAATAACAGCACACCTGAATATGTGTCTGAATGCAACTGTCGGTATTTGTCAACTGCATGAGTTAACTGGCAATTCGTTATTGTAGGCTGCATACATAACATCAAATGGTAAGCCAATTACACAATTACCTTTCTTTTTTTAACTAACTTGAGCGAAACATCAGCTAACAAAAGCACCTCAATTTTTTCAGAATAGTTCCTTTTATGCAAATATATCTATTAAATCTATATATAATCTGATTTTTTGATGCGATATGATTATAACATTTTCAAATAGCAGAAACAAAATCAAGCACTATCTTCTACATATATTTCTAGCATACTCATCAGTAAAAAACAATCAATGACAACTCACAATCAAAAAAACATTTCATCAAACACTTAATCAACATCACACAACTACATTGAGCTACCAAAAACAATAAAGTTAATAGAAAAATCAAAAACAGAATCCATACCTGTAGGATCCCCAAAACCCCAAAAATTAAAACCCGCAAAATTCATACCTGCAGGACCCAAATTAGGTCATGAATTAGGCAAAAGTAAAGCACAATAGAAAATTTAAATCCATAAAATCTAAAAGCCCTAAAAACCCCCAAATCAACACAACCCTAATTTAAAAAAAAATATATACTGAAACAATTTAATTAAAACATACCTTTGTGTGTTTGTTTTGCGGGATGAAGAAAATGCAACTCCCAAATTAACAAAACCCCCAAATTAACAAAACCCTAATTTGAAATAACGTTTTTTCGATCTGGTGATCTGATTAATCTTGTTTGTTGATTAATTTTGTTAGTGGATCTGCGATGGATAATCTGCTGGATCAATTTATTATTATTATTTTTTTGTGGTTTGTGTTTTGTGATATGTGAGCGAGAAGGATCCAGAGAATCGGATATAAGCCACAATAAAATAATATTATTACTATTCATATCACTGTTCCCCTTCTCACATGGCAACTGTAGCTGAAAAAAAAATGGGCACCAAAGCCCGCCTAATAGTATATAGGTATAATGTTTTGAAAACCAGGTTTGAAATCGACCCGATCGAGTCACTGGACACCGGGTCGACCGGTTTAACCGCCGGGTCAAGCCGGTTTTTAATTTATTATTTTTTTATTTTTTTTACCGGGTCAATCGGTTCGACCACCGGGTCAACCCGGGTTTTTATTAAAAAAAATTGATAAAACGAAACCCGGCGGGTCTAACCGGTTAACCCGGTTTTAGAAACCCGGGTTTTATTGACTCGTTTTTTGGCCGGAACCGGTCGAACCGGTTAACCCGGTCGGGTCGACCCGGGTTTCAAAACAATGTTTAGAATAATAACTTTTTTTTTCCTGACAGAATTATACCGACAAACTTCTGACGAAAAAAGTTAGCAACAGAATTTCACATATTCCATTTCCGTGTTTCCTACAGAACCGAAGAATAGTGTTTACCGACCATAGATTTACCGACAAACTTTTACCGTCACAATTATGTCAGAACAACTTATACTGATGGATTTCCGGCGTAACTGTCTGTGGGTAAAGACCTCTTGTGTAGTAGTGACATTTTGATCTAGTTTCATAGTTGAAACCATAGATATATGTATATATATTTCAATTCTCCGTGTTGAAACCATAGATATATAACCTAAACCACATGACTGCTTTCTGTTTTAATCTTTCCATCGTTTTGTATATTATACAACAGTATCTAAGCAATACAATTTAATGCATAAGCAAATTACAATTTTTGCAAAAGAAATGTACGAACTGAGAACACAACATAATATATTATAATTATAATATAATGACACATTATGTGTGTATCTATATCTATATAAGTACGTAATAATATGGCTTTATACATGGTAAAATGCAACAATAGTCAATAGTGTAGTACTGAAGTATGTTATATATCATCTAATGATTATATCACAACACATGATTAATATGGCCGTTCTCCAATAACATTTCCAACAGGGTCATAGTTGCAAGTCATAAAGACATCACCACTATCACAAACCACTCTAGCACAACCAACACGTCGTGTCGTCTTCCACACAATTTGGGTGTAATGCCCACATTGTTGGCCAGACGCACACGTATTACTCCCGTATCTATAGAATTTCTCTTCTCCGGCCCATGTATTTACCGCGTCCACAGGAGACCACGACGATCCACTGCCCCAATATATGTTCTCTCCTAACTTAAAATCGTCCTCGGGAAATGAATGCATCAACTCACAATCTCGTTGCCTTTGCCCAGCCCACCATTGGGCGTATTTCTGAAGCTGGAAATCCCAACCTAATGGGATTTCCCATTTCTTTGCCCGAACTATGTTCTGGGCAAACAAGAACTGTAACGACTCCCATGTGCACCCAATACAAAGTTGTTTAGACATTTTGAATATGGTTTCATTGTCGGGTTTTTTGTGGAATGTGGGGTTTGGTGCTGAGGAGAAGGAAAGAGCGAGGGAAGTGAAGAGGAGAATGGAGAAGAGAAGTAGAGAGGATGGTCTCATTTTCTTGGCAATGGGATAGAAGGATGGAATACGGGAAGAGGGTAGTGATTGGTGAAGCAGTTGAGAAGAGTATAAATCTTGTTGCAAAACAGAATGTGAAATTCGAGAAGATGTGTCCGGCATTGATTGAACACTATTAGCCTAGCAATCATGCAACGCCATGTGTGGCATGGGGCACATTCCTCTGTTCTTTTCTCATAATTGGTGTACTGTTGAGGTAAAATTCTGCTTTACACCGTATAAACAAAATAGGTCCTTCAGATTACTTTGAATCCTTCGGATTATCCTCAGGTCCCACAGATGGGTTAAAGGTCCTTCGGATTCCTGCAAAACAGATATGTCCGTTAGTCTCGCCCCGAGGTGTATCCCAGGACCGACTTCCGGCGTGAGAATAAGTATAGGTTTTTAGAGAGAAAAAATATGTATGAAAGTTTAGAGACTGAAAGAATTAGTTACCATAAAGTGAAGATTTCTTTTCTTTATATAGGCGAGGAATAATTGTCCTTACAGACCGTTTATACGTATTTTTCGGGTTTGTGCATTTTCCTTGTCGTTCGCTTATCTTTATCTCACTATCGTGTACTTTGTGTACTATTTGTCCTTTGGCTCGCATAGTTATCGCATATCCGGATGGTTGGGCAATCCGAGGAGGTGAAGCCATCCGGATATTGGAGCCGTTCGGATATTGGAGTAGGTCCTTCGGATACCTGCGCCAACATGTACTCAATACTTATATGGAAATATATAAAATTCAAATAGACAGAAACATTACATCGTATAAGAGAATAGTTGGTTCGTACTTTAAAGAGAATTGTTTTATGGTCTTACAAAATTTTCGTACTTGTCTTTTTATCATCTATGTTACAACACTTACAAAAATTATTGGAGTATAGGAGGAAAAAATGATGAGTTATAAAATCACACAAAATGGTCCACAAAATTATGTGCCAATGTTTGATTGGCATAATAAAAAAGAAGAGTGAGAAAACAACTAATCAAACACTGCTACATCATTTTGTTGAATTGTTTTGTGTATCATTTTGTGTGGTTCTATCACCCTCGGAAAAAATATAGTGGATAAACAAATTTCAAGTTTGATGAGGTTAGGAAGATATAGTAAGAGGACTTAACATTTTTGTACATCAAACGCATGGATGATTGACATATGCAATGTTTTTAAAACCGAACCAGCAAGCGAATTGAACCGGTTCTCGGTTTTTTCTGGTTGAAATAGTGAACTAGCCGAATTGGCTTGGTTTTTTCCCGGTTGAACCGTTTGAAACAACCGGTTCGATCTAGTTTTCAAAACACCGGATATGTGCATGTAACCAACGAGTAAAAAAAATATAACATGAGTTTAACATTTTTCTACAGAAACAATGAATTATTCTATGTTTAAGTTTAAACCAATAATTTACAACTTTTTTTCTTGCGAGGTAAAAGGTGAGGTAGAAAATTATTGTATATTTATAGGGAATTGATTTGCACACTTTTGTTTTTGATTGAGACACTCTAAAGACTGCATCAGACATTTGTACCATATTTACAGCATGCTTTAATTACTTGTATTGTGAGTGTGCCAATAAAAAATAGAAGTGTGCAAGTCACCTCCCATATTTATAACGTAAAAGATATCAAATCATGATTTTATATACTCCGTAAGTTTTACCAAAATACCGTAGGATTTGGAAGGTCTCGTGAGGGAGGGGTAGTTTTGTTGGTTGAGCCCGTGAATCTTATCAACCGGGACATGTGAAGTGCCTCCATGATATCAGCTGCAAATGTGACGCGTGGACCTTCCAGATATTGTACGCTTGTTTTCTTCTGTCACGGGCCTTATGAGCAACACAATTTATTATTCTACGTGAAAATTTGGTCATCCATCGGAGCTTAGAGTAAAGGGAGTGGTACCTTGAGTTATCAAATAATACCGCGTCATGTCAGCGCCACATCATCTTAGCACCAAATAAAATAATATTAAAAAAACACTAGAAAATCATAACACCAAATAACATCACTTTTTATAAATTTACAAAATCTACCCTCAACAAATTCATTTATTAAATATTCAAACATTTTATTAATATAACTAAACATTACAATACAAAATAAAAACATTACAATTAAAAAAAACGACATAAAAAAATTACGAATTAAAATACGAATTGAAAAATACGATAATAAGTAAAACTAGTTGTCATCTTCTTCAATAAAATCCTCACGGTTACGCCAAATATGCTTCATAAGATTGAGTTGGAGACTAACATGAACATCTTTGTCACGGATTTCTTTTGCCTTTTGACGACGCCTATCACATCTATCAATCCATCTGTCTTGCATATGTCTAGCCGGATCCCGAAAAATTTCTTTGTATTCACTTACATGAAACTTTTGATCTTTTAGAATCATGTTATGCAATATGATGCAAGAATACATGATTCTACTTATCTTGGTAACCTGGTAAGCACGTGCTGGTTGTTGTATTATTCCTTATCGTCCTTGGAGAACACCAAAAGCACGTTCAATATCCTTTCGTGCACTTTCTTGTCGCCGTTTAAGTAGTACTCTTTTTCAAGCACAACTCCATTTACCTCAAACGGAGCTATAGGGGAATCATCATTTAGCAAGTCATCAAACAACGGCGAATTATCTAAAATATTGATATCATTATTAGCACCCGCTACACCAAAAAATGCATGCCAAATCCACAAATCCTGCGACGCAACAGCTTCAAGCAATATAGTCGGGTATTTTTTATGACCACTAACATATTGCCCTTGCCATGACATCGGACAATTTTTCCATTGCCAATGCATACAGTCGATGCTATCAAGCATTCCCGAAAAACCATGTTCATTCTCATGTTTTGCATATAGGTTTTGAACGTCATGCATATTTGGTTTTCTTAAAAACTCTCCCTTAAACAAATCAATAATTCAATTATTGAAATTATCTAGACAATCACGTCCGGTACGTGCACTCATTTGCAAATACTCATCGAACGCATCGGTGAGTTGCCATATGCCAATTGGCGTATGGCCATAGGGCATTTCATGAGAACAGTAATACTCATCTGACCAGTAGCATCGGGTACTTGGTTAAAGTATGCAAAATTTTCTGAAAGAGGATCGGCAGTATATGATTCAATAGCGGAAACTATTTGAAGAAATAATTCCCGCCTCATACGAAATCTTCTACGAAAGTCTCTAAGAGGATACTTACAATTTTCATTAAAGTAGTCGGCCTTCAAACGCTCCTCTACAACCTCACGTTCACGGGAAATTGGGTTACGGGTCAACCGGAGAGATGATTGGGCTTCTTCTTCTTCTATTCTCGTGTACTCATAAGCTGCAAAGATTGCTAAAGCGTCTGCTTCATCTTCGATATCGAAAAGGCTCACATGTACGGCGTAAGTTGGATTATGTGGATCCATTTTGAAAGAATTTTAGTGGGATATAAAGATGATTTTATTTTTGTGTTTATAAAAGGGTTAGATAAGATGGGTTTATATAGGTGTTTTTTTTTGGAAAAAAAAAATAAAAATAAAAATTATGAAAGAAAACTAGCCGTTGCATACATTTACTTTTTTTTTTGAAACTAGCCGTTGCTAGTTTATGTTGGGGGTGATTTGATTTTTTATTTTATTTTGGTCCTTTCCCACGTTGTAACGCACGTTAGTGCAATAATTCACGTTGTAACGCCTCACCAACGCCAAGCCCATGGAAGTGGTAATAACGCCGTTGCTGCGTTTTTTTGTTGCCAGCTAGACGATAACACCGGGGAGGCGTTATCACTCCCTTCGCTCTTAGTGGGAGGGGTACCGTTACTAGACATTGTAGGATCTCTTCGCTCTCAGCGAACGACCCAATTTTGTCGACTAACTATATTACACTGATCGAGTACACTGCTTAAATGTTTGTGATAATTTTAAAGATTCGATACACAATATAAATCTAAAACTTGTATCGCAAACGCAACACCAATATTGCAATACAAGGTGTAATACATCTCCACATTATCGCCACATCAATATATCAACTTTCACATAAAAACTGCACACTGCATTGAACTTACATAGTTTAATGTATTTCCATATCACTATTCTTTTCATCTTTACAATTTATTATATGTCTCTAAATATATTCAGAATGTTAAACTGATAATACTAGTCTTATATTTCTTAGGAAAATGAATTTTATATAAATGAATTTACATTAGAAAATACATATACATTCGAATTTATAAAAGAGATGAGATCTATAAAAAACAACTAGCATCTAAAGTATATATAATCAAATCCCAACCATCCATTCCCCCTCCATCTAATGGCTTAGATTAAACTAAAAAAATACAAAGAAGGGCAAAATAGTAAAATTAGAAATCACAAAAAAAAAAAAAAAAAAAAAAAAAAAAAAAAAAAAAAACTACACCCTATCATAACTGCCTTTAGTTTCTCTCTCATCCAAACCAAAAAATAGATCTGACATAAAAAATCTCGCTGGAAAAATCATCTAGTTCGCCGGATTAATCATGAACCCGTCGGATTCATAAAAAACACCGTCGCCGCCGCCGGAATTTTCATCAAACAAATCTCAAGCATCATTAACCCAGTCAGAATGTTCAATTAACATATCGGAAGCATCATCAACCCAGTCTGAAATCGCCGGATTAATCATGAATCCAATGAATTCATACAAAACACCACCACCTCCGTCGGAATTGTGGAAAACTAGAAGGGGGTTGAATAGTTTACTGATTAAAATCTTTTTAACTTGTTAAGTTAGCTTTGAAACTTTCCGTTTGATCAAAGATATGTACACAAACACAATATATAACATGCAAGTAAATGAAAGAAACGATCAAACCACAACACGAGTATTTATCGTGGTTCGGCTACAAGGACTCTTTTTCCTTGCCCTACGTCCACGCCCCGAGTATCCAACTCGAGAGTTTCTTTCACTAGTCAACAAGCTCCTTTCACCGGCGGAGAAAACCTTACACGTCGCTTATACTTTTACCGACACAAAGCTAGATGTCGAGTTCTTTACCAAGGGCACAACCACTCCCGTTAGTTCTTTACAAGGGTACAACTACTCCCTTTACACTTTGTATTTTGAGGACTAAAATACTAACCGATCACTACTGAAAATACACAATCAAATGAAGTGTAAACTACACAAGTCTACACAATGCTAAGCTAACAAGTCTTGCAACGTTGTGTTGAATACTTATTACTTTTAGTAAGCTTGTGAATCTCTTTGCTACAAAAAGAAACTTCACATATGAAATGTTAAGAGGTTAGATGAAAGAATGAATGTGTGTGTAAAAATATAATGTCAAGTGATAAGCCAAAATTCAACTTGTGACTCAATATTTATAGCCAAAACCTTCTGCAGGTCTGGCGGATCAGGCGGACCCCTGAGAAGGGTTCCGCCCGTGTACCTCTAGGGTACCGCCGGGCTTGCAGTTGGTTTTGCAATAAATCTTGCAAACTAAACAAAGTCACATCTCATTACTCTTGCAAACCAAACAATGTCACATCGCATAATATCAAGTCAAACACTAAACTTGCAAGCAACATCTAAGTAAGTCAAACACATTTCTTTTCATAAATGTATAATGACAAAACTTGCCATAAATGTGATGTGACAATTCTATTTTTAGAAAATAAGAAGTGTTGTGTTTTATGAAATGTAAAATGTAGCAAAAGTCTAGTTTATGCAAGTCTTTAAAACTAAGATTATGTTTTACTTAGAAACTAAAGTTTACATTTGTCATTAACAAAACTTAGCGAATATCGTAAAATATAAATAACGTTTTTAGGCAATATTTGTATTAACAATCTCCCCCTTTTTGTTGATGACAAAACATACACTTTGTTTTTAAGTAACTCACAAAATCTTGGTTTTTAAGACTTCAAAAAAAATTATATTAAACTTGTTTTACTTAATTTATGAAAATTATATTAAGTATTGAAAGTTCAATATATTTCTCCCCCTTTTTGTCGAAACAAAAAGTAGAGTAGCGAAGCGGAAAAATGCACTTGCTCCCCCTTGCTTGTTACTCCCCCTAAAAGGAGTGCCAAGATGGGAAACATGGATTTTGGATCCTACAAAAAAATGGTTAGTTGGTGATATATATAAGCTTGTAGTTACCACACACATTGCAACTACAATGACAACATAAACATGATCAACCAACAATGCACGAAAGTAAGTAGAAAGAAATAGCATTCCAAGTAAAATTTGGACTTATAAAAGTCAAAAGACTAGAAATGGGTAAAATTCTTCTACTTCTAAAAACTTAAAAAAAAAAAAAATAACCAAGAAAGAAAAATAAAAGCCTAGTTTCCTAAATTGGGGCAAACGGCCTCCAAATGGTTCTCTAGGGTTTGTTTGGGTGGGAAAGGGCATCCAAACGTTCGATGACGTGTTGGAATGCAAATCGGGTTTCATCTTGGAGTTGGTGAAGCAACGTTTTGATGCTTGCACCCATTTGCTCACAATTTGAGCAAACATGGGGATGAGTGGGTGGAAATGGGTTGGCATTGGTTTCTTGGTTTGAGGGTTGATTGGTTTGTGGTTCTTGGGTGGATGATGGGTTTGGTATTGAGTCAAGCAATGTGGTTTAAAATTCCATTGCTTGATGGAGATGGTTTTCAACCATGTTTTGGATATCCTCATATGAAGGAAATAAAGACTCAAAGGTTTGAGGTTGAGGGTGTGGTGGATTTGGGTGATCATGGTTTTCAAAGTTTGGTTCTCCATATAGAGGACCATGGATGTCATGGTAGATGGGGTGAAACAATAATGGTTTAGGTTGATGGTACACTTGTTGTGGTGGTTGAATGTGGTTAAAAAGGTCATCTTGGTCAAGAATTGACTTTGGTGAAAAAGGTGGTGGTTGTGAAGGTCTTGGTGGGAGATCATTAAGATCTTGGAAAAAAGGGTGTGGTGATGTAGGAGGAGACCCAAATAGTTCCATTGGCTCAATTTTGGGTAATGGTGATGGTGATGAAGTTTTGGATGGTTGAGTTGGAGCACTTGGTGGAGTTGGGTCAATAGGTGATTTAGTTGGTGGTGGAGTGAGCTCATTTGGTTCATTGGGTGATGGTGATGGAGATGCAAGGTTCAAAAAGTGTTCATTTTTTATGGGTGATGTGAATTTATCCGAGGATGAGGAGCTTAGGTTAATGGGTTGATTAGACCATAGTGGTTTAACACTAATCCGGGCGGTTTTCCGGATGGGTCTTGATGGTTGAGAGGTGTTTGTTGACTTAGTCATGATGAAAAATGGTTTATAAGTTTCAGAAATTGTGTTGAAGAAGGTGTGATTTGATGGTGTTTAGGATGGCTTAATTTATAGTGTTGATGGATTATGGAAAGGAGTGTTTGGATTTGATGTTAGTCCATACAAAAATGGAGGTTTCTAATGATTTGGAAAACTAATTGTGGGTTGTCATATCATGGAAGTCAATCCAATGAAAATGGTGAAGTGAGAAGACAAGTTTTGCACTAAATGCTTAGTGGTTTTGGTGGATTTGTGGTAGTATAAATCTCAGGGATTTCAAGGATCCCTTAAAAGGGTTCCTTCCTTTATGTTTGAGAGGTCCTTGAGGTTGTTATGGCAAAATTTGAATTTTGGCGAGAATTGGTTTTGGTTAAGTTTATGGAAGAAGGAGTATCCTATTATGCTAAACACATTGCAAGTAATTGGTTTCTACCTAAAAGGATTGGATTTTGGTGTTTGGATGTTGAATTGATGAAAATGAAAACAAAAATTCTGCAGGTTGCTGGCGGCACCATCAGAATACACAGGCGGAACCCATTTGAGGGTGCTGCCTGGTCCGTTGGGCCAATTCTGGAATTCCCAGAATTTACACTGGCGGAACCCAATATTGGGTACCGCCAGATCCGCCAGACCTAAAAAAATTGGCAGTCCGCGTTTTTGACCCGCGAGACGATTTTCAAAATTTTTGAAAACTCCTAAAATAAAAAAGGTAAGGCATTTCTGGTTGGGCAATGCAAAAAATAGACACGAAAACATGCATTTCATAGGACTTTGACCTTGAGGTCGAGAATTTCACTATACTTAGTGAAAATATCATAAACTTGAAAATTTGACAACTTGCCAAGAGTTGTCTACCTGCATCAAAGTTAGATACTACATGTTCCAAATTGTATCAAACATTATACTAACACACAAATTCATCACAAATATTGTTTAAACGACCAAATTTGTTCAAATAGCACCTAGTGCCAAACACTCCTACACACCCGCACTCATTGACAGTCGATCTTGTTCTTGAGCTTTCCAAGGAACCTTCCAAGATTCTTAAACATTCCCTTTGTTTGCTTGAACTCCTCCGACTCATTAGGAATATCCGGAAGTTGAGAAAGGTTTTCGAGAGGAGGGAGCCTAGAGTTTGGAAAATTGTCATCTTCACTCATTGAGGAAGACGAAGATGAGGTAGGAGGATGTGGACGTTTTCCTTGGGCTTTGTACACTCTCTTATCACTTAGTGGGACAAAGGTGTGTGGGATGAGAGAGTAGTTAAGGCGAAGACTGTTTGGAGTTGGTGGAATGGGTGAGATGAACCTAAAGAGACGGGTCAAGAGCATTCCATACGGCATAGCTGTTGTGCCATGCACGGGAATGTCGACCATTCTCTTGACCATGTAGTAGACAAGGTTGAAGGGTTGCCTAACGGACAAGGAGTAGAGCATGTAGCAAAGGCAAAGGTTGATATGGTCACGGTTCCCTATTGTGCTAATGACATTGGCTCTAAGGACTTCTTCCCATTTCTTGAATTGGGGTTTGAGTTCGTTCATTTCCATTCCATATGGGTCCTTATCGACCTCATTCCCCGAACGGGTTCTCCTAGTGGTGGTGGTCCTAACAAAGAGGTGGTCATGGAGAACATCTTTTGAGACAAGGGGTGTGTCATAAGGGTGGATACGGTCTTGGAGGTTGTCAAGAGTTGAGAGGGAGTGCAAGTCGGAATAGAGGCAAGTACCACGGTTTGGAACACCTAGGATTTGAGCAAACTCCTCAAGAGTGAAGGAGTATTGATGACCGCTAACCCTAAAGTTGATAGACATATAACCATAATCATCCGTGGAGAGGACGGAGGATGCATAGAACTCTAGAATGAACCTAGGACAAATAGGCTCGTCGATATTCAAAAGACACTCAAAGTTGATTGTGGCAAAATCGGCGTAAAGGTTTGTGCCTTCTAGGAAAGACGGGTCAATGGTTTTACCCTCATGGACATAGTGTTTTTCTAGGGCTTTGAAAACGTTTACTTGATTTGCGGTAAGGCCTTTGGTTTTGTGGTGTTTTGGTAGGTACTTAATGGTGTCCTTGTGGTCGTAGTGGGTTAGAGGAGGCATGATGATTCCTAGAACAACAAAATTTCACATTTTAGTTTACGTAAACTACTATTATAATGTGGAAGTTCTAGTGTGTGCCTATATGAAAACAATGTGGAGGTGCGGTTATCTTGACTCATTTTGATGCTTCAAAATCGTTTTATGCAAGTTTTGTTATAAAACAAAAGATAACCCAAATGCTCCTAGTTCAATGTAGCTTCGTTTGAATGTACCCGAAAATACATATTGGTTATGTATTCCCTTTAGCATTCAAGAGACATTATGCAAGTGACGTTTTAAACATAACGTTTTGATTTTGTATTCTCAATGTGAGACGAAAAAATATTTGTCCTACTTGTGAGAAATTTTTGGAAGGATTTGACATGGGGTGTTTTAGCAAACATGTTTATACTAATTAAAGATGCAATTCCTAACTATGGGAAACATGATTAGTTTTATTAAACACCTAATCTAATGCATGAGTTTTTCAAGTTAATGCATAACCCCAAGTTTTTGTTTTTGTGCAAGAAATAGAATTCCTAGACTCAGATCAGGATTGTAATCATGTTTAGAATACTTACAATGATGATTTAGTTGCAATGTAAATGAATGGAAGACCAAGAATTCGTAGGTATGGATGGATGGTAAAGTGAATAGTAGCAGTTTGGAAGTGGTGGTATGAGATAATGGGTGTTTGGTTTAATATAAACAAAGATTTTGGTTCTGCAGGTCGGCGGATACGGCGGACCCCTGGAGTGGGTTCTGCCCGTTATGTGTGAGGGTTCCGCCGACCCTGCTGAGAAAAATAGTTATGGATTTGTTTTAATTTTTGCGATTTTTGTCTAATGTCCAGAACTATAATTTAGGTTCCATGAGTCCTAAGCCTAGCCTAAGAAGGTTAAAAGGTTCACGTTTAAGGGGTTTTGTGAGAATGTCGGCTATGTTGTCTTCGGAAGAAACTTTCTCAATTGAGATATTTCCTTTTTGAACGTTGTCACGAAGGAAATGATGACGGATTTCAATATGTTTGGTACGAGCATGTTGAACCGGGTTTTTGCTAAGATCAATGGCACCTTTGTTGTCACAAAGAATTGTGATGTCGTTGAGTTGAATTCCGTAGTCGACAAGAGCTTGCTTCATCCAAAGAGCTTGTTGACATGCCTTTCCGGCCGAAACGTACTCGGCTTCCGTTGTTGAGATAGCAAGAGCCGTTTGCTTCTTAGAGAACCATGAGGTGAGACAATGTCCAACAAAAGTACAAATACCACTTGTACTTTTTCTATCGACATAGTCACCGGCATGATCCGAGTCGGCATACACTATGGTGTCTATTCCCGTTCCTTTGGGATACCATAAACCTAAATGTGTAGTGCCCTTAATATACCTAAAAGTCCTTTTAACGGCTTCGAGATGGGTAGTTTTAGGATCTTCTTGAAAACGAGCACATAAACAAACACTAAACATAATGTCGGGTCTACTAGCCGTTAGGTAAAGTAGACTACCAATCATACCTCTATATTTAGTGCTATCTACGGATTCACTTTCCTCATCCTTGGTGAGTTTAGTTTCCGTGGACATGGGAGTTTTGATAGGTTTCGAATCTTCTAGTCCAAATTTCTTAAGCATGTCCTTAATATATTTAGATTGGTTAAAGAAGATACCATCTTCTAGTTGTTTGATTTGGAGTCCTAGGAAAAAGTTGAGTTCTCGCATCATACTCATTTCAAACTCGTCATGCATGATTTTTAAGAAATCCACACATAATTCTTGACAAGTTGATCCGAATATAATGTCATCAACATAGATTTGGACTATGATAATATGTGAATTTTTCTTCTTAGTAAAGAGAGTATTATCAACTAAGCCCATGGTATACTTATGGTCAACTAGGAATGTTTTAAGTCGATCATACCATGCTTTTGGAGCTTGCTTAAGTCCGTAAAGAGCCTTTTTAAGTTTGTAAACATGATTTGGTTTTTCAAAATCGATGAAGCCCAGTGGTTGAGCAACATACACTTCTTCATTAATGACTCCGTTTAGAAATGCACTTTTGACATCCATTTGAAAGAGTTTAAAATTGTGTGCACATGCATATGCAAGTAAGATTCTAATTGACTCGAGCCTAGCAACCGGAGCAAAAGTTTCATCGTAGTCAATGCCTTCTTGTTGGTTATATCCTTGTGCAACTAGCCTAGCTTTGTTTCTAGACACAATTCCATTTTCATCCATTTTATTACGAAATACCCATTTTGTTCCAATTATAGTTTGACTCTTTGGTTGAGGAACTAATGTCCATACATCATTCCTAACAAATTGGTTTAACTCTTCTTGCATTGCAATTACCCAAGACTCATCTTTAATTGCTTCATTAATATTTTTAGGTTCAATGGTTGACACGAAACAAAAGTAGTTGCTTTCATTTTGAACTTTTGACCTTAGTGTTCTTTCGTTAATGTTGCCAATGACACTATCTAATGGATGACTTTTAGATTCTTTGACATTGACAAGTTCTTTGTTAAATAGTTCATCTTCTTTGTCATCACTTAAAATTTCTTGATTTTCTATTGCTTGGCTTTCAACTAAGTCATCATCTACCAAAGGTGATGTCTTAGAAGGAGGTGGACTCTCGTCAAATGTTACGTTCAACGATTCCTTGACTCTTAAGGTTTCTTTGTTCAAAACAATGTACGCTTTACTATTTTGTGAATATCCAAGAAATACACCTTCATAAGACTTTGGGTCAAATTTGGTGAGATAATCCTTGGTGTTAAGAATGGAACATTTACTCCCAAACACTCTAAAGTATCCTAATGTAGGCTTTTTACCTTTATATAGTTCATAAGGGGTTTTATTCAAAAATGGTCTAATTAGGACTCGATTTAAAATGTACGTTGAAGTGTCGACGGTATTACACCAAAACTTTTGTGGAATGTTTTGTTCATTAAGCATTGTTCTACTCATCTCTTGCAATGTCCGGTTTTTACGTTCTACTACACCATTAGATTGAGGAGTACGTGGAGCCGAAAAGTTATGAGTTATTCCATTATTATCACAAAATTTACCAAATTGAAATTCATTATCAAATTCACGACCTTGATCCGTTCTAATAGACACAATATTAGACCCTACTTGATTTTGAATTTTCTTACTTAGAATTTCAAATTTATCAAAAGCTTCATTTTTACTTTTCAAAATTTTTGTCCAAGTATATCTTGAGTAATCATCAACTATGACCAAAGTGTAGAAGTTACCTCCATAACTTTGTATAGCGGATGGACCAAATAAATCCATATGCAAAAGTTCTAGACATCTAGATGTAGAAACCAAGTTTTTAGCCTTATGGCTATTATGGACTTGTTTACCGACTTTACAAGCATCACAAAAGTGTTGGTCATATTTCAACTTAGGTAGGTTTCGAACTAAGTCTTTGGAGGAGAGGTTTTGTATTAGTCTTATGTTAGCGTGTCCTAAACGTCTATGCCATAAAGTTGAAGATTCATCTAATGAGGTAAGACAAAGTTTGTCTCTAGATGTTGGATCCATCTTCATGACATATACGTTGTTCTTAAGACAAAATTTGTCTCTAGTTGATTGAGGATTTTGGTTTGCAAAATCACAAATGGATGACCAAAATGTTTAACCTACGAGAAATGTGGATTCCAGCTTTTTCTTATCAACTCGCCATTGTTTGGTTTAATGAGAACAACATCAAGGTCCGAGAGTGAAAACTCATTCATCAAAAGTTTAACAAGCCCAGGAGCACACTGGTTAGTTTTATGATGTCTTATGAATCAGTAATGGAAAGACAATATTATAGGCAAGAACATTTAGACTTTAAAACATTTGACGCGGCTGCAAAATGTGTAACACAATTAGAGATTGAACGTCATGCAGCAAAAGTGTATACTAGAACGATATTTCTACTAGTTCAAACGGAAATATATGAAGCATGCTGGAATTGTACGATTCAAGATTTAAAGATAGAAGAAGGTTGTGAGATTGTCATGATAAGAGACAAAAATCCGTGGGTTTATAGAAAACCTAATAAGGAAGTTGCTAAAGAACAAGCAGAGGAAGACAAAAGTGAAGAGAAGAAAAAGTTTATAGACTATAAGGTATGTTGCTTTTTATTCAGCATGAATCCCATGGGATTAGTTATAAATCTATGGTTTTCAGTATGAATTTAAAAAAAGTAATTCAAAGTAATTCTTTTATTATTTTTCACAGTGAATCCCATGGGATTAGTTTTGAGAATGAATTTGTTACAGTGACTCATGTTATCAGCATAAAAAACATGATATACACATGTAAATCCCATGGGATTGAGAAATGGATCCCATGGGATTCACAGTGAATCCCATGGGATTAGTTATGAATCTATGGTTTTCAGTATGAATTTTAAGAAAAAAGTAATTGAAAGTAATTCTTTTTTTATTTTTTGTTTAAAACAGGTACTGCGTACTATAGAAGATGGGTCGGTGGTATGCAGTTGTAGACATTTTGCTCGATATGGTTTTCTATGCCGACACATATTCTTTGTCTTCAAGAGCTGTGATATTAACGTCATTTCAAAACAGTATATTTTGAGGTGTTGGACAAGGGATATAGTACCACCTGAATTGAGAAGGAAAAGAAACAGGTATGGGGAAAAAATGTAGAAGTTGAAAGACTTACAAACGAAGCAACTTCTATGGTGGACGATTGCTTATTCAGGTTAAGCAATAATGTAGAGAAGATGGGTGAGTTTGTAGAAAAGTTAAAGACTTTGAAAATAGAAGTGGAGGCTGAGGTTCCAAATCCTCCTTCAAGTAAAACGGGAGATGTGATTGGTGAACATTATGCAATTTCTAATCCTGAGGAAAGAATAGTCAACAATCCAACAAGGGTGGGCAATAAAGGGAATATTACAGAAAAGGAACACAATAAAAGGCGAAAGAGTGAGAGAGAAAAAGCATTTGGAGTTAAAAAGAAACAAGAGAAGAAGTGCGGCTTTTGTGGAATAAAGACCAACTTGCACACAAAAACAACTTGTCCGGATAACCCAAATAGGTGAAATCCGAAACCAACAGTTTCTTGAACAAACTTTTAATATTCTGGTTTTATGTTAGTTATTTTTTCTTCTTTACTTGAATATTTAGATTATTTGCAGAATATTTCTGGTTTTTTTAGTTATTTTTCTTCTTTAATTGAATATTTAGATGATTTGCAAAGAAATATCATTGAAATTTCTAGATTTGTTAGTTATTTTTATTCTTTAGATGAATATTTATAAGAATCCCATGGGATTAGCAAATGAATCCCATGAGATTATTTCCCTAATCCCATGGGATTCATTGAAATTTGTTTAAAATAACTTCAACAGAAACAACATAACCCAAATGCAAGGCGAAAGTCGAAACCAAAAGTTTCTTGAACAAACTTATTATATTATGGTTTTATGTTAGTTATTTTTTCTTCTTTACTAGATTATATAGATGATTTGCAAAGAATATGTTTAAGAATCCCATGTGATTAGGGACATAATCCCATGGGATTAGTAAATGAATCCCATGGGATTATTTTATAACTTCGTTTAAAATAACTTCAACCATTAACAAGAAAAGTTTCTTGAACAAACTTATTATATTCTTGTTTTATGTTAGTTATTTTTTCTTCTTTACTAGATTATATAGATGATTTGCAAAGAATAAGTTTAAGAATCCCATGGGATTAGCAAATGAATCCCATGGGATTATTTTATAACTTTGTTTAAAATAACTTCAACCATTAACAAGAAAATGTATATAAAATATCATAAAAATATGATAATAGCAAGAAAATCTATACAAAATATCATAAAAATCTGATAATAGCATAAAAGAAAATCTGTGTAAACCATCTGTGTAAACCAATTACTTCTACAGTTATAGTTCTACCATTAACAAAAGACGAACTTCTAGAATTTGCGGTCACGTGCATCCCTATTCCTAATTGCTGAAAAAATTATAGACATCTTTTCACCAGCAGGAAGTTTATCAAACTCCAATGCTAATTTATACATCTTACCCGCATGAACATTAATCTCGTGTAACAATATCTTGGTGGCAAACTTGAATCTCAATAACCTCAATTGGTCAGACAGTTGTTTAGACTCGGCAACCAAACCAAAATCCCATTTTCAAGGAGCTTCACTAGTGTAATTATCCATATGTAACATAGTGAAAACACCACAATCCGTGAAGTTGTTCTTGGTCTTCCACTTGAGACTTGCGATTCTTGGCTTGACTTTACGAATGCTAGAATGTTTATAGTGACCATACAACTTCAGATGACGGGCAAACAACGTTGTGGAAAACTAGAAGGGGGGTTGAATAGTTTTACGTCTTTTTCGTTTTAAAAAAGTTTGCTTCAAAAGAATAGTTCGAGTTTATAAAAATTTTGATTCAAAAATCTAGATTTGAGTTTGTTCACTATAGTTGTTTAAACACCACTAAGCTAAGATGTTGAGTAAAAACTACAATGTTATTTATTACATACACACACACACACACACACACACACACACACACACATATATATATATATATATATATATATATATATATATATATATATATATATATATATATATATATATATATATATATATATATATATATATATATATATCCTTTTAGTTTATTTTAAATAAGATTAGTGTTGTGTGTGGAACTTAATTTGATCTTTATGTGAAATAAATATATGCACAATATAAGCAATTATAACTATATGCAATATGCAGGTAAGTAAGTAAGTAAGTAAGTAAGCAAAGAGTGAGAGATGGAAAGATCAAACCGAGAGACAAAAGATTTATAGTGGTTCGGCTACAAGGACACCTTCCTTGCCCTACTCCACTCCCCGAGCACCGAATTCGAGAGTTTTCTTCACTAAATCAATATGCTCCCATATGGCGGAGAAAACCGTACACACCTTAGCTTACACCAATTTATCGACACAAAGCTAAATGTCGAGTTCTAATCCTAGCTAGAACTAATCTCACAACTTCAAACACACCACAACTTCTTCTGTAATATACTCTAATAAAAGAACATGGTTGGTTTTGTGTTTAGGATGATTAATATGTGTAGTTTCTAGTGAGATGTTAGAGAGAGAAAGTGAAGGGAACCTTGAGAGAAAACTAGTGATATGTTGTATTCCAAATGAAGGTCCAAACCTCTCCACTAGTGGAGAGGGGTATTTATACAAGCAACTAGACGCCCCATAAAACGGGCCGTGGATCGAGCTGACAGTGGGTAAAGACCCGACCCGACTCCACAAATATTAACTAATTCTAAGCTACGTACTAACTAATATGATAAATACTATGAGCTACAACAAGCAAAACAATACTCGGGGTGACCGAGTCTTCATATGAATAAACGTATTCCTAACAATCTCCCCCTAAGGGAGGTCACCCCGGAAAATAAATATTGAATCAGAACATTCAAGTCGTTGAAGACATCTTTGTAGCTCGTAACCTTTTGATTCTTCATTGTTGAGATATTTGTGCTTTAAGTGGCGGGCTCCAGATGACTTGTTCAATGTAATGGATGATCTTTGGAAATAACTTCAAGTTCATCATCCAAATGAGTATCTGAAAGTCATCTTTGAGCAGTAACGTCTCTGTGTGATATAAACATCTTTGTGTTGGCATGCTCACACTTCTCAGGATCATGATCTTCTGCATCAGAGTTGTGGAAGCATAAATGAGGCCCAATCAATGATCATGATTTCTTAGATTGTGAAGTCGAAGTGTGAGCATGTGTTGATGGATCAGCATCTTTTAAGCAATCAACCGCAACCGTCAGAAATTCCTGCAAGTAGACAGTTAGCAACAAATCATCCTCGTCAACAACATAGTGTGAAGACTCCTTCTAATCCTCACCAAGACCGTTCCCAATCGGTAAACCCTGAGAGGATTTACGCGAACTACCTAAGTAGATCAACGAATGGGTGAGTCGTTGGAGATCACTACACGACCGTTGACCGTTTGTAACCATCGCGACCACTAAGCGTAATCCACAAGGAATTACCTAAGTGACCTGCTTTCAGGGCTGCTTGATGTTGACCCTGGCAGGAATTTCCATTCAATCACTGGGAGTTACAAAAGCAACATCCCTCATAAATGTTCTGGCAGATTGCTAAGATCTGCGTAGGACTCTTAGTTTACCACTGGTGTCCTTAATGTTGAACAGCCAGGGTAGAAGTAGCACGTGTTCCTATGAGATATTTTTATGCATCTCGAGGCTCTAAACTCAATAAGTGCATTTGGTTTTCCTATGCGGAGATTAGGGAGAGGTCTCCTACTTCAATATCAACCATCTCTAAGAGATACGTTGATAGATTACACCGGTTCCCCGTGAGAATGAAACAAGTTCTTTTAAGAGAACTTGAGTGGCTAGAAGGTTTAGTGCATTGCGTCACTGGGTCCATGACGTCTTGTCTTCAATACCGATGTTGCCTTAGCAATCATCAGTAGATTATGAATTGAACACGGTTCCTGCCCTAAGGTTGAATAATTGGAGGGCTATTTCTTTTCACCCTTTCTCATTTTATTTCTTTTTAATTCTTTAACCCCTTCTTTCTCCATTCTCACATTTCTCATTCTTTTTTTTTCATGATCATACCTACGGACTTTCTAATACTATCTATTTGGTATTGTCCATGGGTAGATCCCTCCGGCTCTGGCGGATCATAGGAAGGTTTTCCTAACCTTAGCCACCTTATAACTTCATGACTATCCTATGTTGCCATAAACCAAGTCATTGAAAATTCTCTCAACGTGTTTATGATTGAGAAACACATTGAGAGTTTTGTCATTTTCAAATGCTCCCCCTTAACATGTGCGCATATGTATTGATTTGAAAATTTGCACATGTTGGAAAGAGTTGCACTTTTTGAATTGATCTACCTTAAGTGAACATGAACGGGCATTCGTGACACGCTTACATCACTAGTCATACTAGCTTGAAGTTATTACCCGGCCCGATCAGATTCACCCAAGGTTTCTCGAAACGGTACATTCTGCACAGACTAGTCCTTTTCGAGACATGCTTACATCACTGGTTAAACCAGCTTGAAGTTATTACTCGTCCAGGACTAGTCCTTTCGATTCAAGACAATTGTGTTTCGTCAATTCATTTGTCAAGTCTGAGTCTCGAACTCTTAAGATGCAAGGATCCTTTATCACAAATCATTTGCTCCCCCTCAATATGTGCATTGATATACAAAAGAGTTTGGCACATAGGGAAGAGCATATTTTTGGGTTCAAAATATCACGTTTTAATCAGTTTTTCATATTTAAATCACATCTTCTCCCCCGATCAAAAATTTCAAACCAATTGAGATTTGTGATCCCAAGTGATTTAAATAAGTTTAAAGGTTTTGGGAGAAAGATGTGTCATATTTAAGAATGACTGATTTTGAGACGACATTTTAGCTCTCCCTTAAACCTTGAGGGAGTATGTTATGTGTTAGAGATGATGAGTTTATAAATAATTGTGAGTTTAGCGAGAAACTCATGAAAAATTCATATACTAACACATAACAATAGCACTTAATCCACTGTAGTTATGCACAAAGATCTTGTTTTGATGATATATAGTTTTTTGAAATCGTTCTCCCCCTCAATCGATGACACATTTAAAATGAAACATTTTGCACAAAGTATTAATTCTTTTAGCATCGATTGAGTGGCAAACTTTAAACAACATTTTGAGTTTGTTTGATCTTCAAAAACCATGGTACCACCAAGTTTAGAGCAAATATTTTCCCGAAGAATCATTGAAGGAAAAAATATTTGAGATACAAAGAAGACTTCTCTTCTTTTACCAGAAATGATGCACTTAAGCGTACATCAGATCGGAAAGGCACGAATATAAAGTAATTCATGCCTTTGTTAGGAACAGTCGTCTTTTTGGCGACGAACTTTCCCCAATATTACGAACGGGTTGCTATCTGAAGTAATAGCAAACCATTTTGAAAGAATAATTTTAGAAACGACATGTTTTAGAAAAATATTATTAATAAGAAAAACTCTTGCTCAAGCATATGTATGTTTCCGTGTCATTATTGAATGACATTTCTAGAAACGTACATAATATTGATTACAAAAGAGACACGTCGTGAGAAGAATATTTTTGGTTTTTTATGATTTTCTGATTTTTATGGTTTTTGTAGGTTTTATTTATTTTTTATTTTTTATTTTGTTTTAATACTATGTACAAAGGATATGTGAAGCAACCCTTTTACTCCTCCTGATCTTCCTGAAGACTTATGAGATCCTCAGGCGTGAGACTCTTCATACCAAGGCGAGGGAGGATGAATTGAAATCGGTCCCTAGAAAGTGCTTTGGTGAAGATATCAGCTAGCTGGAACTCAGTGCTCACGAAGTAAAGTTCCCTAATTCCTTTCTCAACTTGCTCCCTGATGAAGTGATGTCGAATGTCAATGTGCTTAGTCCTTGAGTGTTGGACATTGTTGCAGCAGAGTGCAATTGCACTTTTGTTGTCACAGTACATGGGAATCTTGTTGCATACGAAGCCATAGTCCGAAAGTTGAGATCTCATCCATAAGATCTGAGCACAGCACGAGGACATGGCAATGTATTCAGCCTCTGTGGAGGAGATCGATGTACTCATTTGTTTCTTTGAACACCAACTAACTAGCTTATTACCCAAAAACTGAGCACCCCCAGATGTACTTCGACGAGTATCTTGACATCCCGCATGGTCGGCATCGGAATAGGCTGTGAGCGCCATAGACATGTCCTTGGGGTACCATAGGCCCATGTGGATTGTTCCTTTAAGATACCGAAAGACTCTCTTGACAGCTTCCAGGTGTTTCTTGGTAGGTTTGGATTGATACCGAGCACACATGCAAACTGCAAACAAAAGATCCGGTCTGCTAGCAGTGAGATACATTAAGGAACCAATCACGATTCGATACTTGGTTTGGTCGACCGGGATCCCAACATCATCTTCATCTAGTTTTGATCTTTCAATCATAGGAGTATCGACTGAGTTACAGGATTCGAATCCAAATTTCTTCAAGATTTCATTAGCATACTTGGATTGATTGATGAAGATGCCATTGGGATTTTGAGATATTTGCAAGCCTAGAAAGAAAGACATTTGACCCATCATGGACATCTGAAACTCAGAACTCATCTCTTGGGAAAAACGATCACACTCTTTGGGATCAGAAGAGGCAAGTATGATATCGTCAACATAGATTTTTACATGAAGAAAGTTTTTGCCTGTTTTTCTGGTAAAGAGTGTAGGATCAAAAACACCTTTGGAAAACTTGTTAGCAAGAAGGAATTTTGACAAGGTATCATACCACGCCCTAGGAGCTTGCTTAAACCCATAAAGAGCCTTCTTCAAACGATAAACATGGTTAGGACGTTCTGGATCCACGAATCCTTCAGGTTGGCTCACATACCACCTCTTTTAGATCGCCATTTAAGAATGCAGTCTTGACATCCATTTGATAAACCACCATATTCTGACTTGAAGCATTTGCGAGAAATATTCTTATGGCTTCAATTCTAGCAACAAGTGCGAAGGATTCTTCAAAGTCTATTCCTTCTTCTTGACGATATCCTTTTGCTACTAGCCTTGCCTTGTTCTTCAATACATCTCCATGCTCATCAAGTTTAACTTTAAATATCCATTTGAGAGCAATGATCATAGCACAATCGGGAGGTGGTACTAATTCCAACACTTCAAGTCGATCAAACTCATGAATCTCGTCCACCATAGCAGTGAACCAAGAGTGTTTAGACATTGCATCCTTGAATCTTTTGGCTCGGCTTTAGAGAGGACATAATTGAAGAAACACCACAATACGTCGGTTGCAAGTTGCTTACGGGTTGATACCGGACGAGAAGGGTTTCCAATAATGTTCTCAATTGGGTGATCATTTGTCCATTTCCTAAGGTGTTCATGGGGTTGAGGATAGGGAACCGAGGTAGCCGTGTTAGATTCATCTGAGGATGTTGCATCATTTGAAGATTCAGGAGCAAAGATGTTAACAAACGGCTCATCATCAGGCGGAGCGAAAGGATTTACTTCAAACGAATTATCCACAGCTGCTACTCGTTATACAGATGAAGATTGACCATTAGATGTGGTAACTGAATAACTGATGGTGGGGGCTTCTGGATCCCATGAAAACGAAGTGGATGGCCCAACATTGACATTAGGAACATTTGCTACCCCAGCTGGTTGTGGAATGACTGGAGCTTCTGGAGCAGCCTCGTGTTGAGGTTCAAAGTATTCATCAAACATTGGGTCAAACAGTTTCTTCCAATCTTCACTTGTAGGAGGTACAAAAGGACTAGTAGGAGTGGGATTCTGCACAAGCCTGGAGCTTATAGGCCCAGGAGACAAAAGGTTAGGTACAGGTCCAGAACTTGATTGTCCAGGAGCCGGTTGCTCAGTCAGCTCATCAAATGTAACGTGGATTGTTTCCATTATGTCTCTGGTATGTTTGTTGTAGATTCGGTACCCCTTTCGTTCTGGAGCATAACCAACGAAGAAACCAATGTCGGCCTTGGCCTTTAGTTTCCCAAGATCTTCACTGTCATTTGTTGGATAGCACAATGCGCCAAATACTCGAAGAAACGAAAAGTCAGGTTTTCTGCCATGAACCAGTTCATATGGAGTCTTGCAGTGGAGAGGATGTATCAAGGATCTGCTCTGTGTATAACATGCTGTTGCAATTGCCTCTCCCCAAAGAAACATAGGAGCTTTGGAGAAGATGAGCATAGTCCTAGCAGCTTCAACCAAGGTGCGGTTACGCCTTTCAACAACTCCATTTTGTTGAGGAGTACGTGGAATGCTCTTTTGATGACTAATGCCGACACCTTCATAAAATTGAGTAAGTTGTTTGTTCACGAACTTCGTTCCATTATCAGTGCGAATGAACCTAACTATTTTGTTGAGTCGAACTTGCAATTGCTTGATGAGTTTGATGATGATCTCCGGAGTTTCATCTTTTGATCGTAAAAATTTTACCCACGTGAAATGAGAATAATCATCGACAATAACTAGCACATATTTCTTTCCATTGATACTTTGAACCCTTATTGGTCCACAGAGATCCATATGAAGAGTATGTAGGACTTCCATGATGGGATTGACAGTTTTGGGTTTATGGGTGTGCTTTTTGCTCTTGCCCATTTGACATGCGGAGCATAGATGATCCTTTTCATACTTAAGTCTGGGCAAGCCTCGAACAAGATCCTTACGTGTGAGCTCATTGATGGTACCGAAGTTCAAATGGTTTAAACGACGATGCCACAACCGTGATTTGTTCTTAGAGGCTATTGAAAGCAAGCAAATTGGAGAGGACCGCAACAAGTCTTCAATAGAGATGGTATAAAGATTTGTGCCCCAACTTCCTTTGAGAAGATCTACACCATCTAATTCTCTAACAAAGCAGGTGTGCTTTCTGAAGGCAACCTCAAGATTAGAGTCACAGAATTGACCAACAGAAAATAGATTATGTCCAAGTCCCTCCACGTAGTATACTCTAGATATCACACTGTCTCCAAAGACGTAATCACCATAACCCATTATAGCTCTAAAATGGTCATTCCCGAATCTGACCGTACCAATGAACTTTTCCACGAAATTCTTAAGCCGTGAGCGATCTCCAGTCATATGTTTTGAGCAGCCTGAGTGCAAATACCAAAGGACGATTTGTACGACCTGCATTTGAAACCAGACAATGGTGGATAACTGAAAAAGCTGGAGCCCCACAAACAGTTGGGGTCCATTTGGTTAGCACACACAAATATTGGATTATCATATGTCACGGATATACTACAGGAATTTTTACAGTTTGATGCACTAGACTTAGGAGTGGTACTAAGTGCTTCTACTGGGAACCTTCTACAAGTAGGTCTCCATTTCTTAATTGGCACAAATTTGGAGTTGGTGATCCTAGTTAATGGGCACTTTTCTCCTAGGGTGAATTTCCTTCCAGTGGGCCTCCATTGATAACCAACATTAGTGAACAACTTTCCTGTTTTATTCCAGACTTGTCTAACCCTTTTAGTACTTGAAACATTCATGACCGGAGATTGCATAGTGGATTTTAAGAAGGACACAACACAAGCATCATGATTACCAAAAAATAAACATTCGTTACAAGTCTTACAAATAGCACCAGAATTCGAATTAGTTACATCATTGTTAACACAAATGTTTGATTCAACTCGACTCCTTTCATTAATCATAACTTTATTGTTCCTAGATGATTCTTCTACTTCCTTCATAAGTGCACTCTTAGCCGGCAAAGACCTATCATTCTTTGTATTGCTGATGCGTGGGGTTTGCACCAGGCTTTACCTCTCAAGGGATCTTGAGAAGCTTACAACCCCCACCAGGCAGTGTACCTGATCGATGTAGTATAGTATAATGACAAGTACCGGGGGATTGATCGTTCAGCTAGGAATAGTGTCGCTAGGATTAGAAAACCTAAAGATTAAGTCTAGAGATGAGGGATGATTCTTTTTGTATTTTTATATTTTTTATTAAGCAAGTTAAAATCTCGGGTTTGAAGGATAAGGGCGGAATTAGTTGCTAGTCAACTAACCCAATACTAAGATGCAATCAAAATAAAATACTAAAAATGAAAATAAAACTAATTATACTAAGGTTGTGAGCAATAAGTGGAGAAATGTGTTTACTTAGATTTCACTACTCCCTAGATATCTTTTACACATTAATTACTTGTTATAGTTGCGTGAATGACGGATTGTATTCCTTAATACCATTCATGGGGTGGCGTACTTAACTCCCCAATCCTATGAGTGCCTACTTCACTCCTATGTCGAGCCGGCTAAGAAGCTCCTAACATGGGATCATTAGAATTTACTCATGCATTAAATACAACCAATAAAACCTAGTACACATCGGTTCATGTTTTCTAAGACGTTCAAGCATGTTACCACTTGGAGATCTGCCAGTTTTCTTAAGCCTAACATTGAAATCATTCATCCAATACAACCATAAACAAGTAATCAACACATAATTAACATCTAGGTTTCATTAGATCTAAGCAAACACAAGATAGATCTAGCCTAACATGGTGGAATCAAAACAAGCACAAGATATAAACAACCAACACATAGACATATTGATTGAATTAAAAGAATACTTATCTCAATAGCACATGTAAGGGTTCAAGGGCTGAAAACCCTTGAAAAACTTGTAAAATACGTATATGGTTCGGCCTTAGGGTTTCTCCAAACTTGTTCCTCTCAATGAATTAAAATTAGAAAACTATATATAGATATTAGAGGCTGACGGCGTCAAGAACAAACTTGTGACGCCGTCATCTCGCCGCCAAATAAATCTTCGGACTGCCTTGATCTACATCTGACGCCGTCATGTAGTCCCTTTTTGCAGGCCGTCACACATTTAACTCTTGACGCTCTACTTGTGACGCCTTCATGTTTCTTCTGGGTCGTCATGGTTTTTACTCTTGACGCCGTCAGGAATTCCTTCTTGATGCCGTCAAACACTGTTCCCAGCTTGGAAAATTAAGTCTTTGGCGTTTTCTTCACTTTTATGCTCCAAAAACGTCTGAATAGCTCCCTTTTCCAGATTTCACTCCCAAAGTACCTAAAATCACAAAAGGAACGATTTAGGGCAATATTTGATCAAATAAATTCAATTCCGGGTTTAAATGACCCCTTAAAAGTGGTTCATTTTTCGCCTCATCATATACCCTTACACTTGAGATTTGCTTGTCCTCAAGCAAATGCGCTTTTAATCTAACCAAAATACAAGTTAGGGGTCATTTAACACTAATATAAAAGTAATTACAACAAATAATCGTTCCACTAAAGACCAAAGACAGCACGGAGGTCATATACTAGCACCTCACAAATAGTGTTTGGATACTCACATCTCTCGGGTGTAATAAAGAAAATTACAATATGGAAACGGAAGATATCTCTCACTACCTGTCATAGCAAAATAGATTACCATAGGCTTGGGAAAGGATCAAACCTCCACCACATGGCGTAAGCACCTAGGATAAACTATCAAAGAGGTCTTTTAAAGGGTTGTAACGTTAGGTGTAGGGATATGGAATACACGGTTTTGTTGGATATAGGCAGTCTTTACTGGTGGCGAGTTAACAATCTTGGTTAATTACATGTACAATATGGCGTTGCTAAGCCAAGACTAGACTCGACTTAAGCTAATAAATGAAAAATAACAAAAACATAAAATGAACATAGAATAAAAAGGGATGGTAGTCCGTATGTTTTTCTCTTTTTCTTTTTTTTTTTTTTTTCTTTTCTTTTTCTTGTTTTTTCGATTTTTTTTTTTTTTTTTTTTTTTTTTTTTTTTTTTTTTTTTTTTTTGGCATACACTCTTACCCTACCATCCAAAATAATACATCATAGGGAATGAACATTCCCCTTACACTTGAATCTTTACATACTTTACAATAAACTAATCCAATGACTCGAATTAAGAAAATCAAAACACTTGGAGTACTTTTAAGATTAACGTACATATGGGGGTAATAAATGATGTTCTTCCCCATTACTCCATAAAACAAGTACTTTACCCATGAGTCCCAATCGTCTCAAAACAATATGTACAAGGATATGACTCGACTTAGCAACCATGTAATCAATTAGATAATTAACTTAGGGTTTAACAAATAACAATAATGCACTAAAAATGAGCGCATACACGGAAGGCTAAGGCGATTTGGGTGTACATTTAAGTGGGGTGTAACAAATTCTTCCTTTAAGTAAAATGCTTAAAGTTAGAAACGAAAAGATAGGCTCGGAGGGGTGTACTAGGGGTATCGTGTACTAAAAATGAGTACAACGCTAAGGGTGTGGGAAAAATTAGTTGACTTAACTAGCCAAGTAATATGACTTAAATGGTCAAGTAATTATAATACGGGTTTAACACAAGGGTGATCCTAATGCCTCTTATCATGTAGTAAATCCTACTACACGAATGTAGTCTCACTAGCGGTCTCAGGATGCATCACTAACGCAAGTTCTAGAATCTAAATGCTACCGGTACACTCATAAGCACTAATAGTAAATGCTTTTCCTATCAAATCTAAAGGCGAACCTCACATATTTGGGTGGAAATTTTTTCTGAATGATACGGTTATGTGCTAGTCATACAATCTCCTATCCATGAGACGCTTGCTATGGCTAAAGTTTCACGCCTAAATGTTGTAAAAAAATTTAAATTTGGCGCTAAAATTGCACTAACAAGTATTTCTCATAGTTTTATTACACATCTACCATTAAACAAACAAACTCAAGTGAAAGTGTATTTGTAAGGTATCATCATTTTACCCTCCCTTTACACTTAAGATGAACATTGTCCCCAATGTTCAAGTAAAGAATGTAAAAGTGAAATAAGTAAAAAGAATGAAATCAAATACTCCCCTGATTCGCTCGGTATGGATAATAAGGTGGCCAGGTTAAATCTTCCTCCAATAAAATGAACAAACAAAGTTTCCCTTCCAGAAAAATAATCATCTTCTTGTCATACATAACCTGTAAATCCTGAGAAAACAGACAAGGCAACCTCGCATAAAATCGGCGGCAATCTACATAAGTTACTAAATCCTAGAAAACAAAGTAAGATATAATGCTTGTGGAATGAAGTTTGCAGATTTCTTGGAGATTATAAAACTTAATAATTCAACAAAAACTTTAAGACTCCGTTAGAAAAACAAAACCGGTAAAATTTCCAGATTTTTACACGTGACGCCGTCAAGAGTAAACTCGTGACGCCGTCAGAAGTGACCTGCAGAAATTCTTATGTTAAGTTTCCGGAAAATTTCTGGAAAAACTTCGTCCTACTTCCTGGAAAATCCTGCAAAACTTCATTATGACTCGATACAAGCATTTGACTCTAACAAATACGAATATACATGTTCACTTAATATTGTGGAGAATCATGATCGGTTTGTTTCTTAAAAACATATTTGGGGTTTCCCCTTACACTTATCTTTTGCAAAAATACCTTTTGGTGAAGTTAAGACTAGGCCAAAACAACAAAGTAAAGTATTTCCACTTTTTAGTTTAGAAACATGATCTACCAACAATAAAAATAAAGCATGCATACGGAAGCAAATAACAATCAAACAAAAATAAAAATCACACAAACAAAAAGGGGCTTGGGTTGCCTCCCAAGAAGCGCTTGTTTTTGTTTGAGTCACGAGCCTGACTCTACCCTTATTTAACATAAATAGGGGAAGTTTTCCGTACACTTAGGATTAAGTGCGGGTGAAAGTAGCGATACACACCATCTCAGTGGAAGTATGCCACGTGAGGAAAGAGTGGTGGATGAATTATATGCTCAAAGGGCTGAGCTCCTATCATCATAACCTTACCAAATTCAATCGGGTTAATAGGTGGATTAAGATTTTCTCCTAGAAAGGGATCATTTTCTATCAGCTTCAAGAGACTACTAGTTGGGGATCCATCTTGACCTAATAAACCCGGTTTAAACCCATAATGTTTCTTGTGATCAATCATAAATGGGTGATGTAAGCATGTAAGGTCATTTTCCACTCCTATATTGGCTTCCTCTCTACAAGGCTTAGAGTCCACTACCTTTATCCTAAGACTACCCGAACTATATGGTTTGATGGGTGGATTGGAACCTATTTCAATTCCTAAATTCTCATCCAAGGATGGAAGATTAGGTAACGGTTTTGGTTGAGGCTCCGGTTCATCAAAACTAGAAACTTCCATAGAACTAGAAGAACGGTTTTGACTACAAGTATTCAGATCTACTTCTTCTAGTTGTGCTTGGTCCAAGGGGTCTATCTCTATTGGGGTTCCTATTGTCTCTTCTACTTCTTCCGGATAAGTTACGGGTGGTGTGTATGCCTCAAATGATGGTAAGACTTGTGGGGTAATTGGTTGGCTTAGATTTTCTACTCTATCGTCCATCTTATCAAGATCACCTAAGTGTTCATCTTGTATTATGGTAGTGCCTAACCATGACATGCACTTAGGTACTTCAACTCTACCCACCTCATTTCTAAACAAACCTTTCGATTGATCCATCCAAATACCAAATAGGTCTAAGCTTACCATTTTTGGGTGCCATGTTCCACTTCTTTTATGGGCGAGAATCTCAAAGATTTCCCATACCTCTTCATCATCATAATACCACATTTTGCCATCTTCCATATCTTCAATCTACTTCTGGGTTTGGCAGTCAATACGAGTGTAAAAGATTTGAAGTGGAAACAATAAGTCAAGACCATGATGAAGGACCTTTTTTAGTAAGTATTTGAAACGAGTCCATGCATCGGAAAAAGATTCACCATTATGTCGACGGAACATAAAGATGTCATTTTGGAGTGGAAGGGGTAGATTATGTAATGGATTTGGTCGATTGGTTGAAAATTTTTGCGGATTCGCGTTTTCCATGATGGCTGATGGTAATGGTTACGAACAAAAACACGAAGAAAAAGATAGACTAAAGAGATCCTAAAAATAAAAATAAAATCTTACTAGAAAGGAATCTAGCAAATAGACCTAATAAAAAGAGATTCTAACATAGACAATAACTATTCCCCAGGCTGCGACGCCAAAAACTTGATGCGTGGGGTTTGCACCAGGCTTTACCTCTCAAGGGATCTTGAGAAGCTTACAACCCCCACCAGGTAGTGTACCTGATCGATGTAGTATAGTATAATGACAAGTACCGGGGGATTGATCGTTCAGCTAGGAATAGTGTCGCTAGGATTAGAAAACCTAAAGATTAAGTCTAGAGATGAGGGATGATTCTTTTTGTATTTTTATATTTTTTATTAAGCAAGTTAAAATCTCGGGTTTGAAGGATAAGGGCGGAATTAGTTGCTAGTCAACTAACCCAATACTAAGATGCAATCAAAATAAAATACTAAAAATGAAAATAAAACTAATTATACTAAGGTTGTGAGCAATAAGTGGAGAAATGTGTTTACTTAGATTTCACTACTCCCTAGATATCTTTTACACGTTAATTACTTGTTATAGTTGCGTGGATGACGGATTGTATTCCTTAATACCATTCATGGGGTGGCGTACTTAACTCCCCAATCCTATGAGTGCCTACTTCACTCCTATGTCGAGCCGGCTAAGAAGCTCCTAACATGGGATCATTAGAATTTACTCATGCATTAAATACAACCAATAAAACCTAGTACACATCGGTTCATGTTTCCTAAGACGTTCAAGCATGTTACCACTTGGAGATCTGCATGTTTTCTTAAGCCTAACATTGAAATCATTCATCCAATACAACCATAAACAAGTAATCAACACATAATTAACATCTAGGTTTCATTAGATCTAAGCAAACACAAGATAGATCTAGCCTAACATGGTGGAATCAAAACAAGCACAAGATATAGACAACCAACACATAGACATATTGATTGAATTAAAAGAATACTTATCTCAATAGCACATGTAAGGGTTCAAGGGCTGAAAACCCTTGAAAAACCTGTAAAATACGTATATGGTTCGGCCTTAGGGTTTCTCCAAACTTGTTCCTCTCAATGAATGAAAATTAGAAAACTATATATAGATATTAGAGGCTGACGGCGTCAAGAACAAACTTGTGACGCCGTCATCTCGCCGCCAAATAAATCTTCGGACTGCCTTGATCTACATCTAACGCCGTCATGTAGTCCCTTTTTGCAGGCCGTCACACATTTAACTCTTGACGCTCTACTTGTGACGCCTTCATGTTTCTTCTGGGTCGTCATGGTTTTTACTCTTGACGCCGTCAGGAATTCCTTCTTGACGCCGTCAAACACTGTTCCCAGCTTGGAAAATTAAGTCTTTGGCGTTTTCTTTACTTTTATGCTCCAAAAACGTCCGAATTGCTTCCTTTTCCAGATTTCACTCCCAAAGTACCTAAAATCACAAAAGGAACGATTTAGGGCAATATTTGATCAAATAAATTCAATTCCGGGCTTAAATAACCCCCTAAAAGTGGTTCATTTTTTGCCTCATCAATTGCACCTAGGCTGTGACTTGCTAGCTTTGGATACACCGTTTACTCCTGTAGAAGCAATGACGGGAACATTAGTATGCTTGATTGCTACTTGTTTGCCGATGATCATGGTGGTGGATTGTGACACGGTTTGGGGATACTCAAATGTACCATGTTTGTTGACAACGTTAGAGTGCGACGCAAATGACCTATCCGACTTGTTATCAATCTTGGGGCATGATCCTATAGCGTATTCTAATAATTCCTGGGCTCTATTAGTGAGGAAGCATGCACCAACAATAACATCATCCAGTGGTTTAGGTATCCTACCATCTTCAATGGTTTCTCTAAGTATGACCAGGCAATCCTTAAGATATCTAAGATAGTTGCTATGAACTAGCTTATTGTTCCTAAGGGGAAGAGAAACATTCAAGGCATCGCACGCATATTTCTTACAAGCATGAACATTGGAAATCGTATGGTCACATGAAATGACTGGCATTTTACCTTTCACCAAGGTCTTTAGATTCTCAATTTCATTTAACAAAGAAGTGACTCTTTCATTGTTTTGGTCACGTGTTATTTTGATAGACTCAAATAACTCTTTGTGACGTTGTTTAGCGTTTGAAATTTCAACACGAAGCCACTCATTTTCATGTTGTAATACGTTAATGATGTCTTGTTTCTGAAAGTTTTGAGAATCTAGTGACATTTGATGACTGGTATTGGTCACATTGCCCATGTTAGACTTTAATTGTGCAATTTGGGCCCTCAATTTCCGAATTGTGTTTGAGTGAGCTTGAATTACTTCATCCTTTTTGGATAATTCAAAACATGTGTCAAATTCAGGAGCATCCGAAGATGTCTTGGCATTTGAGATCTTTATGCTTTCTTCTAGATGTTGATATTGTAGTTGTAAATTAAGATTATCAACTTCTAGTTTTGAGAAATGCCTGACTATGTTATCATGGTCGTCGTTTTGAATTTTATTATGTAATTTTAAATTCTCCCCCTCAAGCTCAATCACACGATTCTGAAATACATTCAACGTAACCGACATTTCATGAAATTTTCGAGCAGATAATGCAGAGTCGGTGACAGTGTAAAAAACATCTTGAGCAATGCAATTAGCAATCAAGTTTTCATTCATAATAAGAATGTTTTTCCTGTCAATTTCACTATATTTGAGATCAATTGCCAATTGTTTACCCTCATTTTCCACATCTTTGAAGATTTTTTTCATATAAGTTACATCATCATTTATTGTCTTTTTAAGACCCTCTAAGTGTTCTTTAAGAAGATTGAAAAATGGCATGACTTCAGTTTGGTAACATCGTTTTGTTTGTTCAAATCCCCTTTCCCCTTCAGTAATCCCAGTTGGTGTAATTCTCTTTTTACATGTTTTCTCAAAATCATTAAACATTTTACCTAGTACATATAATCCAATAAGAGTATTACACTGTGTGGGAAGAGTAAATGGTACAAGGTGCATGGGAGTGTTCAGAGGATAAATGGTCGGATCAGCAATCCTAAAAATAGTTCGTGTGTTACCCACAAGTCTTTCAGCTTTCATTTTCTCAATATCAATATTCCAAAAAACTTTTTCAGGAAGGATTTTCTTTTGAGGGACAAAAATAGCTGAATGATTATCATCAGTATAATCATAGTGAAAGACAATATTATTAACAATACACACGGGATCCTTTAATTGCTCAGCTAGTTTTTCTCTAGTTCTATCTTCCATTTCATCAATTTCGTCATAGGATCTCACATCAGGAGGGGCATGGTCAGGCTCA
The DNA here is from genome assembly GCA_030686995.1 of Artemisia argyi. Lineage (NCBI taxonomy): Eukaryota > Viridiplantae > Streptophyta > Magnoliopsida > Asterales > Asteraceae > Artemisia > Artemisia argyi. The sequence continues at coordinate 131,375,534 of CM060676.1, forward strand.
AACATAATGTTTGCATCATATAATGCGGGTTGAGCACCTATACCATTTCTAAGGAAGTTGACCTTAGGTTTAGAGGCATCCTGTTCACTAAACTCATCTCTTAATTTCCTATGGTTCTGCATCATTTGAGCAGATTGGATGGTTTGGCCTTGCGTGTACAACTTTTCTTCCAGTTTATTTTTCAACATCTTAAGATTAGAAACATCATTTAAAAGTTTTGTTTCTTTGTCTTTGTAATCATGTTTGAGCGAGGTTAACCCCTTTTGAATTTCCTGTTTTTGTTTAACAGTTTGATCCAATTGTTTTCTCAAAGACATTAACTCCCTTTTCAATGTTTCTTGTTTGGAATTATTTTCAGTTATATAAGTATGCATTTGCCATTCCATTTTATGCTCACGTTCATTAAGCTCAAATTTAGCCCGCTGTTCGTATATAGTCACCTGATCCTTAAGGATGTTAAATCTAGCGGGCAAGGAATCATCAGGGCTGTATATAGTGTGCTCATGCAGCTCATGTTCATGAAGATCAACAGAAGGTGCATCACTTAGTGCAACTGGCAGTCCATTGACATTCAAATACCTTTCATATGGGATACTATTGGTATTTCCCATATCAATGGTATCTGTGTTGTCAATATCCTTGAGTTGTACAAATTCACACACCCTCTGTGGATTGGCAGAGTCGTTTTGGTTGAGTGAAGTTGGTACCTCAGAGATGGCAGATGTGATGGAAGATCCAGACTGTTGTGGAGAGGAAACAGCTGCAGACAGATTAGCCATAAAGATGGTTTGAGCAGTGGGTTCATCATCAACATCAGAGTCAAATGCATCACAGTCTTCAACTTGGAAGATATTTGGGTCATTGAGTGCTAAGTCTTGAACCGGTTGATCATCTACATCAGCATCAAATGTATTCCCGTCATCACCAGCCAAAAAGAGTAAGGCTTCCTCATCCAAAACGGTCCCATTTTCTTGTGCCTGCATTAGCAGCATCTTGTCTTTGAAGTATTCTGAGTTTTATGGACGCTTTGGTTGAGTGCAATTCCTAGCTATGTGACCCATTCCTCCACACTTGTAGCATTTTGGTTGCTTGGCTTGACCTTGAAGAGCATTACCGACTCTATAGTTCCCATTCCCAATACCAGCATTCCTTTGATTCAAATTCTATCTTCCTTGCACATTTTGCACCACAACTCTACCATCCTCTATGACAACCTGATTACGAGGATTGGATGAGGTTTGAAGTTGGTTATTAGTAGATGGAAGAGCTGCCCTGAACTGTTGAACCAGCAATGAAACTTGGTTGGAAAGATTATCAATCATCATGTCAGTGTGGGAGTACCCAGAGTCCATATGGGTGTTTAGGGCAGATGGAGAAGGGGTTGATGCTTGATTAGTGGACCTGGGCAAAGGATGTTGTTGTTGAGGTGGATTAATTGATGATTGATTAAGCTGCTGAATATTTGAGACGAAAGCAAGAGAGTCATTTGTAGTTGAAGGATTAATGTTGGGATTCTTGATTTGATGTGACAAAATAGATAAAAGAATGAAACAAAGGGACTATAATGTAAAACTGGAATTCTACAAAAGACGAAGATTGAAACAAGAAGGATTTGCTTGATAAAGAAGATTTTATATTTAGTCCTTCGTAGTCTTTTGTAAACCCTAATATCTCTCTATATAAAGAGACATAGGGTACAGGTTTTAATATGTCTTTCACAATGTAGTCGACTAAAAGTGTGTGTGTTCTAGGGCGTAGTTCATTATAAACGCCTAGAATTAGTTAGAGTTGTTCGTATCCTTCAAGGTCTGAGGTGTCTTAGATCCATGTTACAGTTAGGTAACACGTTATATTCTGATCAAATATAATTGGAGGTGATTGGGAAAAACCTTGTGTCAATAACTAATGATTTGTTCTTATTCCGCTGCATATTATTATCATTGTTATTGTTAAACCCTAGTGCTTAAAACGGTCCAAGGAGTCTAACAAACTCCACAATTAAGTTTTTCTCGCATTAACCGATCATAAGCAACATGCTTCTCATGTTGTTGCAGATATGCATAGAGTTGTTCATGATTGGTGTCCCTAAGACCTTTGTTGAGTTTAACAGCTGTAACAAACCTGTCCCATTCAGGTGCCATGTTGTTCACGAATTTGGAGTTAAGCTGAATGTTGGGCATTGTCATCTTGATGATTCCCATATCATTGACCAGCTTGTGAAATCTGACATAATAGTCTGTTATGCTTTCACCTGGATTCATTTTGAAGTGCTCAAATTCATCATATAGCTGAGACTCACGATCTTCTTTGGTTAACTCAGACCCTGTAAGAAGCATCTTCACATTATCCCAAACTGCCTTGGCTTCTGTGTTCCCTTGAATGACAATGTTCGATGCTCTGATGTCGGCATCATAGCGTTTCTTTTCTTCCTCAGTTAACTCATCGTAGGTGCGAGGTCTGTTGGGGCCAACTACAGCAGGTTGGTCGCCAGTAGCAGCAATCGTGTCTCTAGTGACTCCCATTTGAAAGGGTCCTTCATCGATGGATTTCAAAATGTTAACCCCGTTTTCCTTTCCTAAACAGTAAAGTCGAATCCTTTGTGCCCATGATTCATAGTCGGTCCTGTCCAGCATTGGAGGACGAGTATCCGAGCCTGGAGCCTGAATGTCATCAGAGGAAGTGCTTGCCATGCTATGGAAAGTGAGTAAGTCCTAGTGCCAAGTTGTAAACACAAGTGTATTTCGTGTTTTGTTGCAACAAGTCGAATTACAACCGCTCCACAGAAAACAAGTCAAATCGTAAGTTTAGTCTCACAACGTCAAGTTACTATTAAAATAACAAGTCAATTCGTAAGATTAGCCTCACAACGTCAAGTTACTGTAGAAATAGTGGTAACAACTTAAGTCGTAACAGCGCACAAGTTTCACTAATGTAACAAAACCAACTCACTAAGAATACCTCAACTCGCTAAGACCTCAACTCGCTAGGCACACCAAGTCTCTGAAACATATCAACTCACCACAAAACAGTTCAACTCGCTACAAGTACACTAACTCGCTAAAATGTATCAACCCTCTGGTAACACCAACTCGCTAAACAGTAGAACTAACTCGCTAGAAGACAACTCGCAGAATAGAAGCAACTCGCTAATATTAAACCGCTAATCACCAACTCGCTGGATGGAACCAACATGCTAGTGTGACAATTCGCTATCTGCTCAACTCGCTAATATAAACTCGCTAGCTTCACAAAATTCCAAAACCTGACAACTCGCTGATAATGAGACAAGGCTATCACTGTCGTAGAGGTTTGTCCCTATATCCCAAAATGGCAAAACGCCAACACGCTATTATCAACTCGCTACAAAGAAACTGTCAACTCTCTACGTGAGAGTATCAACTCGCTGGTAAGAACAACACCCCAAATCTCACTTTTTACTAACCAAATGAGAGATTCAACTATTCCAAATGCAAACCTAGGAACTAATGACTCAACTAATCAAGAAAGTACACGTAAAACCACAAGAATAACCTAGAACGAGATCAAACTATGAGGAGAACTACAAGACCATTCGAACCAAACTAAAATCACCAAACCACACAACAAATCCGTGAGTCTACAATCCCTAGGATGAAACCGTGGCTCTTGATACCAATTGTAATATACTCTAATGAAAGAACATGGTTGGTTTTGTATTTAGGATGATTAATATGTGTAGTTTCTTGTGAGATGTTAGAGAGAGAAAGTGAAGGGAACCTTGAGAGAAAACTAGTGATATGTTGTATTCCAAATGAAGGTCCAACCCTCTCCACTAGTAGAGAGGGGTATCTATACAAGCAACTAGACGCCCCATAAAACGGGTTGTGGATCGAGCTGACAGTGGGTAAAGACCCGACCCGACTCCACAAATATTAACTAATACTAAGCTACGTACTACCTAATATGATAAATACTACGAGCTACAACATGCAAAACAATACTCGGGGTGACCGAGTCTTCATATGAATAAACGTATTCCTAACATCTTCACACCCTTTTATTCCTTCTACACTTCTTTACAACACTTATGTCTTCACACCTTCACAACTTCTATCTTTTCACTACTTCAAATCTAATGCTTCTTCACAACTTCCAAGCCTCTATGTCTTCACAACTTCAATACTTCTATGTCACTACTTGAGGGCTTTAATCTATGATCCACTACAAGGATTCTTCTACTTTAAAAGCTTCTACGTCTTCACTACTCTAAGGCTTCAACGTCTTTGCTACTTCAAGGTTTCTTCACAATGATACGGGTTCTATATCTTTACTACTCACCACCACTTCAAAGTATTCTTACTTCTTATACTTCCTACAACTATTCCTAACCATCTTTACTTCTTCATTTCTTGTACCACTTCACACCTTCAACAAGTCTAACTCTAACTAACTAATATGCACACCTTATACACCAAAGATTGAATGATTTACAAGATAAAATGAACAAACAACTTAGATAGCAAGATGATACTAAGTTGTAATACTTCTAGTTTTGAATGATAGAAGTATTCTTCTATTTGCACTTAAGAGTTGAAGCTTGAATCACTTTGAAACAAAGATTAATGTATATATGATCAAATGATTATAAAGGATAGAAATGGGGGTTTAGATCAGAATGTTTAGAGTGCAAAAAGGTGAGAAAAATTAGTGGAATGAACCAGTATTTAAAGGCAGAGAGCTGAGGGGAATTAGGAGCGTGCCGGTCCCCTTAATTATTAAGGGGGCCGCCCTTCCAGAACGTTGCCCAGCTTTCTCCTTTTGTGAGGAAAGTTTTTCTGGATTAGATTTGCCATTTTTGGTTGAAAATTTGAATTCATATATTTATAATAAATTAAACATATTATTTTAATTCCAAAAATATTTTATAAAAGATATAAAATGTTTTGTGACATTTTATAAAAATCCAGTGATTAATAAAAATGTTCCTTTGATCTTATAATGCATTAGACACTTTGTTTATTCATACCTTAAGTGATTAGATGGTAAAAGTGAGTATTTACTACTAAATACTTATTTACGTCATGATCTTTGGTTTGATGAGTTTTCGTTTTGTGATTATCAAAACATAGAGATATCGAAATACATGAATAACGTTTTTAGGCATTTATTTATATCAACAATCTCCCCCTTTTTGATGATTACAAAACCTAAACTCCTTAAATCCAAAAATTAATTTTTAGACAAGTATTTAGTGAGTTTATATTCACTTCTCCCCCTTTTTGTAGAATCAAAAAGGTTTAAGCCGATAAGTTGAGAGCTCCCCCTTGATGTATGCTCCCCTTCGTTTGAGGGCACCAAGGGTTCGAGCTATGGAATACTTGCAACAAAAATATTAGAAGCACAAGCAAATATATATAGCATAATGACAACTAATAATAAGCATGACAAAGGAGAATTAGGAACACATATTAAAACATTCATTAATTGAAAATGATTATGTCAACCACATAATCATTGTTACATCATACATAATACTAGAAATCTAAACCAAGTAGAATATCCTATTGTGCCAATAGAGAGTGTTATCAAACTTGCTTGCATCCCAAAAAGGTTGAATTGTTTTATTTGAAAGATAAAAAGAATAAGCATATGGAATGCTTAGGTGAGAGTGGTAAGTGGGAATCATGTTGATGGCTTAATAAAGGTAAATTTTTGGTTTCATTGATGTTAGTGAGTTTGGTGATGTTGAGCTTGGAGGTGGTGAATTTGGAGTTGGGTTTGTTGGTTGAGGGTGTTTTTGTTGAATGAGCAACATGTGCATGCTCATCACATGATGGAGCATTAGTGAAGGCAAGAGTGGATGATTGGTTGTGAGATGGATCATTTGTGTGGGTATGAGGTTTAGTTGTTGGTTGATTTGGAACAACATCACTTGAGTTGTGACAAGAGTCAAGTTTTCTCCTCCAAACGGGTTTGACGGAGATTTTTGCAACTCTTGAAAACTTGGGTCTTTGGTTGTTGGGAGATGACATGTTTGGATGGATGAGCATTTATGATGAAGTGAAGGTATTTATAATGTAGGAAAAATGTGGTTTAGGAAGGTAAATTTTGAGGGATAGTTTAGGACAAAATGTGTTTGTGAATTTTAGGAAGTATAGGGTGAAGTGGGTCAAAAAGTGATAAAGAAAACAGGAACCCCGACCATCAGATGGCCGGTCCCCTTAATAATTACGGGGGCCGCCTTGTAATTTAAGGGGGCCGCCCATCTGGTGTTTTCCAGGTTACCAAAAGTGGGTTTTTGGCAGAAATTTTTAGGGAAAGTTATGTGTTTGGGTTTGGTTTTAAGCATGTTCACTCTTTGAGGCAATATAGGATATGCTAGTCATACATATAAAACAAATTATATGCAAGGATTAAGAAAACAAGCATTTTCCTTTTAAATAAGCATGCAACCTACTTATCAAACAATTACATTATATAAGTTGTGAGACAACAAATCATGTTAATATAATGATTAACTAATAAGATTAATGAACTAGTTCATTGAATCTAAGTAGTGCCTATGTGCAATAAAAGGAGAGGTATGAATGTAAGGTCATTTTGGACTTGTTGCAAGCAAGATTCATATGTGCAAAGAATGATTCTCTTGAAATGACTTAGATTTGTTATGAGTGTAATGTTCACAAACATTTATGACAAATGTGAGATTATCATACATGACATAAGAAAACGTTTTTAGCATTATTCAATAATGCTTCAAAGTAAATTCAAGTGTATATTTGAGTAAAATAGATTGGGTTTTGCTTCATGAGATGTTGACAAAATAGATAAGGAAATTTTCCCAATCTTGATTTTGATTAAAATAAAGTTGTTATTGCTTATAGTCAAATATGTTGTTTGAAGAAGAATGAAATAGTTATTTGAAAAATTATTTTTCAAAATGTGAGGTTTTATGCATGATATTTGATTTTTTATAGCAAGAATCATTAGTTATGGATTTATAAAGTATGTTAAAAGATATCATGTTCAAGAGAATTGGTTGAGCCCGTTTTCACATATAATCACCTTGTATGATAGCTAAAGACATGGATAAGTGATGACATAATCTAATGAGCTTAATGCAATATAATTGAGAGGGATAAAACCAATCATCTATGGATGCAAGATTAACACATATACATACTAATTTCTTCATTGTATTTAATACTAACTTATCTTAATCATAAGTTATATTATAACATATTTATTATTGCTACTAGAATGGTCATTTTTCCTAAATGATAAGTATTCTACTAGTGGTCATAGATGATTTCCAAATTCAATGATGAATAAGAAAATGGGCAATAGACCCAAAATCAAGAGGGTCAACTAAACTAATTACAAGTATACATATATTAGTAACATTAATGATATATGAACAAGGCAACCTACAAACTTAAGAATATTTATAAACTAATTAAGGCATAATTTGATATAGTGTGATATTAATAAGTTTTTTGAAAATAAAACTTACCTCAGGTCCAGCTTTTCTTTATGAGTAGGCATGTGAGTGTTGGTTAACATCTTCAATGTTTGCCCAAAGCATGACAAAGTAGCAAGGTATTACCCCAACACTATTAATGATCAAGGTAGCTTGATCCGAAACACGTATTAGATCACTTCAAGCATCATGAGTCGTGTTTGTCAAAGATAATTGCGTTTGATTCCTTCATCTTGAGGTAGTAAAGAATTCATCACAAAATCAACACTCCAATACTGAAGATCTTATCATCAATTCTTTTAATAGCCGCAACTACGTCATTTGCAAGTCGTGTGTAGAATGTGAATCAAGGTAATATGAATCACTAGTCTTCATATGTATGATATGAAAGTGAGCGATCCATAAAAACGTCTCTTCGTTCGTTTACTACCTAATCATGAAAAACAACTTGGTACCCAGATTCTCATGGGTTCGAGATGGTTAGTTGAGGACATCCATTGCATTTAAATGCACATGATGAGGATGTCGCCGAGGAGTACAAGAATTCATCAATAGTTTGTCTTAACGAACAAACAATGACTTTCTTGACTTAAGTAATAAATAATAAATGCAAATAATATAAATTCTAAATTTCTCTACTAGGTTTTACAAATTTTATTTGCCTTGATTTATTTGTAGAAGGATCATTTGAAGTAAATCCTAAGCCGGTTTTATCATTAAATGACTTTTGAATATTAAGTAGATATTTTAAAGATTTAGAGCTATTTTCAAATTTAGCTAATATTTTTGCTTTTTCATTTTCCATTTTAATTTCATATTTGTAGTCTTGACATTTTTAGCATTCAAGATCAATTTCAATATTACTTTCAAGTCTAGACATTTTATCTTCTAAAATTATTTCTCTTTCAAAGTTACTTCCAACGGATATTGAAGATTCATTTTTAAAAATGATTTTTGGGTCTATGTTGCAAAAAATGTTTGAATTTGTTTTCTAATTTTGAAAAATCTAATATAAATTGATCATAGCAAAAATGTTTGGTTTCGGATTGTACCTTATTTGTAGTTTTACAATCTTCACATGCTATACGATGATCATTTTCATTGTCCATGTCGCTCCATGTTTTATTTATAGGTTCACTTAGATCTTGGCGCATGTAGTCCTTGCCATCAATACTTGTATTTTCATTTATTTGAATATCTTCACAAGCCATATTTTCATCATCTTCTTCGTCCTTGTCGCTCCATGATTTATTTACACTCTTTTTTCGGATTTGGTTCATGTATTCTTCGTTATTGATACCTTCAATAATCACATTTGAACTAGTAGTACTTGTGTTTATTTCAACTAAATATTTATCTATCAGATTTTCTAGAGTGAATAATTCTTGTGCAACATCAAGTTTATCATCTTTGGTTTTACATTTCCCTTGGTGAAAATTTAAAAGACATTTCCAAATATCATTTGCTGTTTTACGAAAGAATACTCTTTCATATTCAACTCTTGGTAGAGTTTTGTAAATCATTAATTTAGCTGTGTTTTTATTAATCTTTGTTTGAAGATGATTATATTGATTTTCAAAATCCATTTTAGTTGTTTGAAGATCATCAATTGAAATGATATGCCAAAGATCAAGATCTATTGATTTCACATAATTTTCAAATTTATTTTTCCATTCAAGAAAATAATCATTTTCAAATAATGGTGGTCGTTGCGCAAATTCCCCTTCTAAATATTTTTCAAATTCCATAGATCGTTACAAGTTTTAAAATACAATATATTTTAAAAATCTTGCTTGACGTGACTCTTGATACTAATTGTGGAAAATTAGAAGGGGGGTTGAATAGTTTTACGTCTTTTTCGTTTTATAAAAGTTTGCTAAACTTTGATTCAAAAATATAGATTTGAGTTTGTTCACTATAGTTGTTTAAACACCACTAAGCTAAGATGTTGAGTAAAAACTACAATGTTATTTATTACATACACACACACACACCTAAATATATATATATATATATATATATATATATATATATATATATATATATATATATATATATATATATATATATATATATATATATATATATATCCTTTTAGTTTGTTTTAAATAAGATTAGTGTTGTATGTGGAACTTAATTTGATCTTTATGTGAAATCAATATATGCACAATATAAGCAATTATAACTATATGCAATATGTAGGTAAGTAAGTAAGTAAGCAAAGAGTGAGAGATGGAAAGATCAAACCGAGAGACAAATGATTTATAGTGGTTCGGTTACAAGGACACATTCCTTGCCCTACTCAACTCCCCGAGCACCGAACTCGAGAGTTTTCTTCACTAAATCAATATGCTCCCTTATGGCGGAGAAAACCATACACACCTTAGCTTACACCAATTTAACGACACAAAGCTAAATGTCGAGTTCTAATCCTAGCTAGAACCAATCTCACAACTTCAAACACACTACAACTTCTTCACACCCTTTTATTCCTTCTACACTTCTTCACAACTTCACAACTTCTATCTTTTCACTACTTCAAATCTAATGCTTCTTCACAACTTCCAAGCCTCTATGTCTTCACAACTTCAATACTTCTATGTCACTACTTGAGGTCTTTAATCTATGATCCGCTACAAGGCTTCTTCTACTTTAAAAGCTTCTACGTCTTCACTACTCTAAGGCTTCTACGTCTTCACTACTCTAAGGCTTCAACGTCTTTGCTACTTCAAGGTTTCTTCACAACGATACGGGTTCTATATCTTTACTACTCACCACCACTTCAAAGTATTATTACTTCTTATACTTCCTACAACTATTCCTAACCACCTCTACTTCTTCATTTCTTGTACCACTTCACACCTTCAACAAGTCTAACTCTAACTAACTAATATGCACACCTTATACACCAAAGATTGAATGATTTACAAGATAAAATGAACAAACAACTTAGATAGCAAGATGATACTAAGTTGTAATACTTCTAGTTTTGAATGATAGAAGTATTCTTCTCTTTGCACTTGGGAGTTGAAGCTTGAATCACTTTGAAATAAAGATTAATGTATATATGATCAAAGGATTATAGAGGATACAAATGGGGGTTTAGATCAGAATGTTTAGAGTGCAAAAAGGTGAGAAAAATTAGTGAAATGAATCAGTATTTAAAGGCAGAGCTGAGGGGAATCAGGAGCGTGCTGGTCCCCTTAATTAGGGGCTGGTCCCCTTAATTATTAAGGGGGCTGCCCCTCCAGAACATTGCCCAGCTTTGTCCTTTTGTGGGGAAAGTTTTTCTGGATTAGATTGCCATTTTTGGTTGAAAATTTGAATTCATATATTTATAATGAATTAAACATATTCTTTTAATTCCAAAAATATTTTATAAAAGATGTAAAATGTTTTGTGACATTTTATAAAAATCTAGTGATTAATAAAAATGTTCCTTTGATCTTATAATGCATTAGACACTTTGTTTATTCATACCTTAAGTGATTAGATGGTAAAAGTGAGTATTTACGTCATGATCTTTGGTTTGATGAGTTTTCGTTTTACATAGAGATATCGAAAGATATGAATAACGTTTTTAGGCATTTATTTATATCAACAAACATTTTCTGCAAAATTATTAAAATAACTATAAGTATGTGAAAATCACAAATTCGTCTAGTATCTCATGTAGTTCTGTATGAAGCCAATGGGATTCATAATAAAAGTAACATGTGTGGTATGTGTCAATCCTATGGGAGTCAGAATGAATCCCATGGGATTAAGAATGAATAATAAAAGTAACATGTGATCTGTAATGAATCCCATGGGATTGACAAGAAAGGATTCATAATAGCAACACTATCCTTTTTTGGCAAGAAAGGATCTCTGAATTACTTTACAATAGAAAAGTAAGTACTTACAAGAAGTTCACATGTATCTTCTACAACAGAAAAGTAAGTACTTACAAGAAGTTCACATGTATCTTTATACTTTTCCTCGTACGTTGCTCCACAATCGCTGTTATCCAGTATTGTCATTGATGTAATCTTTTTAGTAAGGCTGAAGACAACGACATAGAAATGGCCCGCTTTACGAATAGGAAAAAAAGCATGTTTAAACAAAACCAAAAAACATAATAAAAATGACAAAGTAAAAACAAAAATAAAAATTTTAAACAAAAAAATTTAATTTTACCAAGTCAATGCCATTGAGAGCCATGCCACCAACATCATCTTTAAACTAAGCCGAAATTTCTTTTTCAAATTCTTCAAATTTTTCATCCTCAGACTCCAATGTTCCATCAAACATAGTTATTGTCTGTATATGCGATTTTTCAATGTGATGTTACGATATAAATCGCTTTGGGGTGTGTTTCGTAAGTCAAATAAGCAGTTTATTTAAAACAGTCTATTAAGCAAATCAAAAATTTATTACTTACGATACATCCAGTTGGGAAAAAGCGTCGCAATGGACAACCAGCTGCTCTAGAACTATTTTCATGGTTCAGAATTGTAGCTAAACAATCAATTACATTAGCATCAACCTCCAAACCGGGTGCTAATGTCTCCATAGTCAAACACACTGAATATAGCTCCCCAGAATGTGTTTCAAAAACTCGTTCACTATATGAGGGAAAAAATCATCTAAGAATCATATCATACAATTAATTGTGAATCCAATGGGATTGACACGGAATCCCATGGGATTCACAGTGAATCCCATGGGATTCATTGTCAATCCCACACATTGAATCAGATAACATACTATGAAACTTATATAAAAAACACATATAAAATTACAGCTTTTCGCCCTGCATCGCGAAAACACTATTCCCAAGAACGAACTTCGGCCTAGTAATTTTAAGTTGAACCTTTGTCTTCTTGTTCATGTATGGAGATAATAAATAGGAAGACGGTTTCACCAAACGCTTTTCAGGACTCGGACTTACATTGGAAGCACGAGTAGCCATATTTTGAGGAGTAACGGCACCTGGATTCCCATCACCCATTGGCTCCTTAGTAACTTCAGTGACCGACTGTACCTGAATAAAATGAAAAAAAAATAATTAAAAAGAAATAAATTTGAGGAAAAAGTAAGTAAAGAATTATTATGCAAGAATATTACAGAATAGAACTCTGCAACTGCAATTTCAAACCACTCTTCAATCAATTCTAAATGGTTTTTGATCCATTGCGTTAAAGAGAAAGGTTCATCAACTTGGTTTTCGGGAACTGCATCACCTCGCTGCTCAACATCTTTATCTTTCTTATCATCCCCATTACCATCATCACTTCCTTCTTTTATATAAGATGGATAAAACAAAGCTTATGGAATTTCCACTTCTAATACCATTAGGCAACAAAACTTATGGGATTGACAAATGAATCACATGGAATTAACATATGAGTCCTATGGGATTCACAGATAAATCCCATAGGATTCAATAAAGAAATTCATACATAAATTAACAAACTTAACAAATTTAACAAATTTAACAAAGTTATTACATAAATTCGACGGTTTCAAGTACAAAAGGGAACTACAACAGGCTATCGGAATTAGGGATCGGTACCAGATAGGCGTTTATCATTCACAGTATCATCATCTCCATTATCACCTCCATTATCATCAGCTCGATCAAGATCTTCACCATTTTATGAGACTGGATGCTTGAGAATCTGAACATACCTTTGATGTAGTTCAATGAGCTTTAAATCACCAGGAAATTCTACACCGGTTTTTGCCAAAAGTTCTTCAACACCAATTCTTTCATTGCTTAAAATAGACAACTTTTCTTCAAGATTGTTAAGCAATTCCTGGAGAAAAAACAAATAGGAATATTCATAATGAGATAAGCACATTGAATCCCATGGGATGCACTGTGAATCCTATGGGATTAACTTGTTAATCCCATGGGATTAACTTGTTAATCCCATGGGATTAACTAGTTAATCCCATCTGATTACCTAGTTAATCCCATGGGATTAACAACCAACTCAGTAAAATCAGGCCTAATGGGGAAAGTTTAAGCTTAAATTTAAGCTAGAACCCAACAAGAAAAGTTATCAAAAAGCTAATAATCCTAAACACACTTTTGTCCACAGAAGTCAACTGAGTCAAACACACCTTAAAATGAAACTGTGAATCCCATGGGATTGACTGTTAATCCCATGTGATCCTAAAGATGTTCACACTGAAAGAATTAAACGAACCTCTTTGAATGAAGAATCAAAAGAACCAACGGCAACAAATCCCTTTGTCTCTGGAAGCTCGGATTCGTCATAAAGATCTGACTTACCAATACATTCTTCCTTGAGTTCCATATCCTGCCTCTGTGCCATAAAAAATGACGACCACTGTTTTATCACCGGACGTGTCCGGACGACATGTAGCTTCTTGTAATTGGTTGAATCTAAATACAAGAGTTGAAAACAAAGAACAAAGAACAAGAAAAGTGTAAGAAACTAAATATGTCACAAAACATGAAAACAATTTAAAACTTAATATATTATAAAACTTACAGCAAGCAAGGTATATGGACCAGTGTATTTGTTTTGTTCAGTTGTCAGAGCTTTACTAGTCTTAAGGCAGTGAAAAATATACTCACACCAATCAATCCCGGGAATATCAGTATATTCCCGAACATGCCTCACAACATCTAAATTAATCTCCCCCTGCAACCCAGCACACATACCCATCGTGTTTGTAAAAAGAGTCAGAAAGTTGATTTTAAAAAGGAAGTCAACTTCCTTGGACGCAATCAACTTCAATGCAATATCGTTCACCCTGAATTTCTTATCATTCTTATCAAACTGGCGTTTCCAAACTGCCTCAAAATCATCTCAAACAGGCCTCGTCTCTAAAGATAACAAAGCCACACCTCCAATTGGAATGCCAAACAAATCACGAACTTTCGAAACCGTGGCCTCAATCGACTTTTCATCTACCAAGTTCAAACGGCAAGTCTTGTCATCAAAATTCTTAACCACGTACCTTCCTAACCTTGAAGGTATGTAGTCTATGTCAAACTTGAAGAAAGAACTAAAACCAATCTTTGCCAGAAACTTCTCAAGATTAATGTGTTTGATGCCATGGATAGCCGTGTAAAGGGCAGTAGGTGCTGTCCTAGCTTGAAGAATCGGCAATCTTGAAAGATACTCCTGATATCGTATGTCATCAGCAGTCAACTTTTTTTCTTTCTTCTTACCTTTATTCTTGGACATCAGTTGATTCTCCTCGTATTCTTCTTTGACAAATTCTTTAATAGAAGCATTCTTAAGCATATTCTTCAAAAGCTGCTTCATAACACCATCAGATATATCATCTTCAGGAGAATCGTCCTTCTGAATCTTCATAGGAGCCTTCCCCTTCAACTTCTTCTTGCCCATATCATCAGGTATAATATATGAATCACCCCTCTTCCTCTTTGAAACAACAGTACTCTTTGATAGCTTCTTTTCATCGGCATCTACATAAAAAAAACACTTGATCACAACAGAATATAAAACACTTGACAACAAGAAGATTCATTATTAATCCCATGGGATTCACTGTGATCAGAATGCTTATATCAGAATGCAGTACATAGATTAGCAATCCTAAACACACCCTTAGCAGTTGACAAATTCTTAATATATAGTCACATGATCAACATCAACCTCATTACAGCTATTCTAAAATGACTTTATGACCAATCATATTTACTATACCCAAACACTAATAACCGTTACTCGCAATTTAAAAACAAAATAGCCACATAAGCACTTTATGATCGCAATGCCAAACACTCGCTAACTAAACATTGCAGTGCAGTGCAGACTCTAGAGTATTGCTACCAAACATAGAACAAGGTTGTCGGAGATATTGTCTAGATGTTCTTTTTAAAGCTGCAAAAATGTTTTAAAGGGTCTATGGGATTGCTTTTGATATTGCTTATCTGATAAGCTGTTTCAAAGCAACACCTAGTTATCAAACTCACAAATCGACAAATCGTAACACTAGCAGGTTTGATAAGCAATCCCAAACACAATATCCCCAAACAGGTCATATTTTGTGTATGTGCAATAAACGTAATAAGACAAAAACAGAAAGAACCATATGTGTTCCTAATTATATAAGTATATATAAGTAAAATGACCTCATATAGCCACGTAAATGAAATCATTACCTCACATATCCTAAAAATGATTCCCAACTTTATATGTATTCAACTATATATGAATTCCCAGTGAATCCCATGGGATTGACAATGAATCCCATGGGATTCACTGGGAATCACTGTCAATCCTATAACTTTTAAGATAATATTAAATTAGTTAAATTACTCAAACAGAAAAACTTAAAGCAATAGATATCAGATAAACACAATTTTCATGGATTTGGGACTATTAATGAAGGAAAAAACTAAACTAGGAAAAACTAAAAAAGCTATATAAGCTTAAATAAATATGCATACTGAATTCAATCAAACAAAAAAAGACACATCTATACATTTTGAAACCTTGAGCTTTTGTTTCTTTGAACTCTCATCGACTTTTGCTAATCCTAATTTCCGTTTCGTTTGAGTTTCCTCCTGAACTCTATAGGATCTTAATACTAGTCGTAGGGCCGTGTACAATATTCCCTAACTCTATAGGATCCTACTACACTGCTATGTCGAGCCGTTAGAAGCTCCTAAGATGGTATCATTAGAATTCTCCTACGCATTAAATACAACCAAAAATCATAGTACACCTCTGATCATGTTTCTTAAGACGTTAAAGCATGTTACCAATGGAAGTCTGCCAGTTTTCTTACGCCTAACATCGAATACAATCATCCGTAACAACTATAAACAAACAATCAACCCATAATTAACATCTAGGTTTCACTACATCTAAGCAAACACAAAAGAGATCTAGTCAAGCATGTTAAATTGAAGACAAGTGTAAGATATATTCAAGCAACACATAGACATATTGATTGAATTGGAAGAGTACTTATCTCAAATTGACATGAAAAGTTCAAAGGGTTGAAACCCTTGAAAAGGCTGTAAAAATTTGGACCTAGGGTTTTTCTTTCAAAGTTGCACACTAATGAATGAAAATTAGAAAACTATATATAGATAATACAGGGTGACGACGTCAAGAAGAAATCTGTGACGCCGTTAACTCGCTACCCATAGTGAAATCGGATTGCCTAGATCCAGTTTTGACGCCGTCATGTGTAATTTGGTTCTGGGCCATCACTAACATATGGACCATGACGGCCTTGGGTGACGCCGTCATGTCCTTAGTACAAAACTCTTCTTGACCGTCACAGACTTTATCCACATCCACCTCATGTATTACTCTTGACGCCGTCATTAAGAAACTTGTGACGCCGTCAGGTACTATTTCCAGCAAGGAAAATTAAGACTTTTCCGTTTTCTTCACTTTTATGCTCCAAAAATGTCTAAAATGCTTCCTTTTCCAGATTTCACTCCAAAGTACCTAAAATGACAAAAGGAACGATTTAGGGCAATATTTGATCAAATAAATTCGAATCCGGGCTAAAATGACCCCCTAAAAACCGTTCATTTTTCGCCTCATCAAATACCCTTACACTTGAGATTTGCTTGTCCTCAAGTAAATGCGCTTTTATTCTAATAAAAATACAAGTTAGCACTAATGTTAGGTGTAGCGATATGGAATACACGGTTTTGTTGGATAAAGGCAATATTTACTGGTGGCGAGTTAATCATCTTGGTTAATTACATGTACAATATGGCGTTGCTAAGCCAAGACTAGACTCGACTTAAGCTAATAAATGAAAAATAACGAAAACATAAAACAAACATAGAATGAAACAGGATGGTAGTCCGTATGTTTTTTCTCTCTTCTTTTTCTATTTTTTTTTTTTTTTTTTTTTTTTTTTTGCATACACTCTTACCCTACCATCCAAAATAATACATCATAGGGAATGAACATTCCCCTTACACTTGAATTTTTACATACTTTACAATAAACTAATCTAATGACTCGAATCAAGATAATCAAAACACTTGGAGTACTTTTAAGATTAACGCACATATGGGGGTAATAAATGATGTTCTTCCCCATTACTCCAAAACATTAGTACTTTACCCATGAGTCCCAATCGTCCCAAAATAATATGTACAAGATATGACTCGACTTAGCAACCATGTAATCAATTAGATAATTAACTAAGGGTTTAACATGTAACAATAATGCACTAAAGATGAGTGCATACACGGAAGGCTAAGGCGATTTGGTTGTACATTTAAGTGGGTTGTAACAAATTCTTCCTTTAAGTAAGATGCTTAAAGTTAGAAACGAAAAGATAGGCTCGGAGGGGTGTAATAGGGGTTTCGTGTATTAAAAATGAGTACAACGCTAAGGTGTGGGAAAAATTAATTGACTTTACTAGCCAAGTAATATGACTTAAATGGTCAAGTAATTATGATACGGGTTTAACACAAGGGTGATCCTAATGCCTCTTATCATGTAGTAAATCCTACTACACGAATGTAGTCTCACTAGCGGTCTCGGGATGCATCACTAACGCAAGTTCTAGAATCTAAATGCTACCGGTACACTCATAAGCACTAATGATAAATGCTTTTCCTATCAAATCTAAAGGCGAACCTCACATATTTGGGTTAAAATTTTTTCTGAATGGTACGGTTTTGTGCTAGTCATACAACTCCTATCCATGAGACGCTTACTAAGGCTAAAGTTTCACTCCTAAATGTTGTAAAAAAATTTAAATTTGGCGCTAAAATTACACTAACAAGTATTTCTCTTAGTTTTATTACACACCTCCCATCAAACAAACAAACTCAAGTGCAATAGTATCCTATAAGGTATCATCATTTACCTTCCCCTTACACTTAGGATGAACATTGTCCCCAATGTTCAATTAAAGAATGTAAAAGTAAAATAGGTAAAAGAATGAAAGTAAATACTCTCCTGATTCGTTCGGTGTGGATAGTGTGGTAACAAGGTTAGATCTTCCTCCAAGAAAATGAGCGTTCAAAGCTTCCCTTCCAGAAATATAAATCATCTCCTTGTCATACATAACCTGTTAAACCTGAGAAAACAAACAAGGCAACTTCGCGTAAAATCGGTGGCAATCTGTATATACTAACAAGTCCTAGAAAGCAAATTAAAATATAATGCTTGTGGAATGAATGTTTGCACAATTCCTGGAGTTTATAAAACTAAAGAATTAACAAAACTTTAAGACTCCGTTAGAAAAACAAAACTCGCAAAATTTTCAGAATTTTACACATGACGCCGTCAGGTGTTAAACCATGACGCCGTCAGAAGTGACCTGCAGAAATCTTTATGTTAAGTTTCCAGAAAATTTCTGGAAAAACTTATGTCCTACTTCCTGGAAAATCCTTCAAAACATCATTATGACTCGATACAAGCATTTGACTCTAACAAATACTAATATATATGTTCATTTAATATTGTGGCGAATCAAGATCATTTTCGTTCTTAGAAACAAATTTGGGGTTTCCCCTTACACTTAGCTTTTGCAAAATACCTTTATATGAAGTTAAGACGAAGTTCAACAACAAAATAAAGCATTTTCACAATTTAGTTTGAAACATGATCTACCAACAACAAAAATAAAACATGCATACGGAAGCAAATAACATCAAACAAATAAAAATCACACAAAACATGGGTTGCCTCCCAAGAAGCGCTTGTTTTTGTTCGAGTCACGAGCCTGACTCTATCCTTATTTAACGAAAATAGGGGAGGTTTTCCCTACACTTAGGATAAAGTGCGGGTGGAAGTAGCGATACACACCCTTAGGGTGAAAATATGCCACGTGAGGTAAGAGTGGTGGATGAATTATATGCGCAATGGGGTGTGCTCTTATCATCATAACCTTACCAAATTCAATCGGGTTAATGGGTGGATTAAGATTTTATCCTAGAAAGGGATCATTTTCTATCAACTTCAAGAGACTACTAGTTGGGGATCCATCTTGACCTAATAAACCCGGTTTAAACCCATAATGTTTCTTGTGATCAATCATAAATGGGTGATGTAAGCATGTAAGGTCATTTTCCACTCCTATATTGGCTTCTTCTCTACAAGGCTTAGAGTCCACTACCTTTATCCTAAGACTACCCGGACTGTATGGTTTGATGGGTGGATCGGGACCTATTTCACTTCCTAAATTTTCATCCAAGGAAGGAAGATTAGGTAACGGTTTTGGTTGAGGCTCCGGTTCATTAAAACTAGGAACTTCCCTAGAACTAAGAGTAAGGTTATCATTATAAGTATTCAAACCTATATCCTCTAGTGTTGTTTGGTACAAGGGTTCTACCTCCATCGGGATTCCTAAAGTTTCTTCTACTTCTTCCGGGTAAGTCACGGGCGGTGTGTGTGCCTCAAATGATGGTAGGACTTGTGGGGTACTTAGTGAGCTTATGTTATCTACTTCATTATTCCTTGTGTCAAGATCACCTATATCGTCAACATGTGTTTCATTATAATCTAACCCTAACATTTTCCCAAGTATCTCAAATGCTTCTCTAGGCATCTCAACTTCTATATCCGAATCATAAGGATCATCCTCAATATTCTGATTGCTATATTCAAATTGCCCAAAAGATTAATCATGTGTTTCTTGAGATTCATCATCATCAATCATAAAACCTAGGTCTTTTTGATCAATGTGATAATGTTCGGCTAAATCCTCCATCACATCAAGGTCACCTATGTGTTCATCCTGTATTATGGTAGTGCCTAACCATGACATGCAGCTAGGTGGCTCATACGAAATTATCCTAGGTGAAGGCTCATATGGTGCAAAGGTTTCACTAAGTGAGGCATTTCGAGGGGTTGATGGAGCTCCTAAGGTGAATTCTTTAAAAGTCTTATGCACTTGGCCTCTTTTCTCAAGGTACTCAATAAAATCAATATAAGATCCTGTCCTCCTCATTTCATTCCTCCATCTTGGTATATATCCAAACTGGTGTAATTATATTTTTTCTGGTAAAACTCTAGTGTCGGACTTGGTGGATTCACGTTCTCCATGATGGTGAACGGAATAGTCAATGAATTTAATTTACTAACAAAGGCACGAAGAAAAAGATAGACTAAAGGAAACCTAAAAATAAAAATAAAACCTTACTAGAAAGGAATCTAGCAAATAGACCTAATAAGAAGAAATCCTAACCTAGACAATAACTATTCCCTGGGCTGCGGCGCCAAAAACTTGATACGTGGGAATCGCACCAGGCTTTACCTCTTGAGGCATCTCGAGAAGCTTACAACCCCCACCAGGCAGTGTACCTGATCGTTGTAGTATAGTATAGTGACAAGTACTTGGGGATTGATCGTTCAACTCAGGAATAGTGTCGCTAGGATTAGAAAGCCTAAAAACTAGGTCTAGAGGTGAGGGATGATTCTTTTTGTATTTTTATGTTTTATAAAAGCAAATAAATCTCGGTTTTTAGAAGAGTGGGCGGAATTAGTTGCTAGCCAACTAACCTAAATGACTAAAGATGCAATTAAAATAAAATAACAAAAATGAAATGAAATCTAATTATACTATTGTGGTGTAAACAATGATAGGGAAAGTTGTGTTTACTTAGGTTTCATTACTCCCTAGATATCTTTTACAAGTTGATAATTTGTTACAATTGCATGGATGACGGGTCGTATTCCTTAATACTAGTCATAGGGCCGTGTACAATATTCCCTAACTCTATAGGATCCTACTTCACTCCTATGTCGAGCCGTTAGAAGTTCCTAACATGGGATCATTAGAATTCTCCTACGCATTAAATACAACCAAAAAATCATAGTACACCTCTGATCATGTTTCTTAAGACGTTCAACCATGTTACCAATGGAAGTCTGCCAGTTTTCTTAAGCCTAACATCGAATACAATCATCCGTAACAACTATAAACAAACAATCAACCCATAATTAACATCTAGGTTTACATCTAAGCAAACCCAAAAGAGATCTAGCCAAGCATGTTAAATTGAAGACAAGTGTAAGATATTTTCAAGCAACACATAGACATATGTATTGAATTGGAAGAGTACTTATCTCAAATTGACATGAAAAGTTCAAAGGGTTGAAACCCTTGAAAAAACTGTAAAAATTCGGACCTAGGGTTTTTCCTTCAAAGTTGCACACTAATGAATGAAAATTAGAAAACTATATATAGATAATACAGGGTGACGGCGTCAAGAAGAAATCTGTGACGCCGTCAACTCGCCGCCCATAATGAAATCGGATTGCCTAGATCCAATTTTGACGCTGCCATGTGTAATTTGGTTCTGGGCCGTCACTAACATATGGACCATGACGGCCGTGGGTAACGCCGTCATGTCCTTAGTACAAAACTCTTTTGGACCGTCACGGACTTTATCCACATCCACCTCTTGTATTACTCTTGACGCCGTCATTAAGAAATTTGTGACGCCGTCAAGTACTGTTCCCAGCAAGGAAAATTAAGACTTTGCCATTTTCTTCACTTTTATGCTCCAAAAACGTCCAAAATGCTTCCTTTTCCAGATTTCACTCCAAAAGAACCTAAAATGACAAAAGGAACGATTTAGGGCAATATTTGATCAAATAAATTCGAATCCGGGCTAAAATGACCCCCTAAAAATGGTTCATTTTTCGCCTCATCACTCATATCCACAGATCCTATAGTTCAAAATAACTCTTTCGTCGGTGGAGCGACAATAGGTGGAAATAATGGGAATGTTATCGCCCAAGAGAAACTCAAGCAAATTCAAAAAATTACTACATCACCATCTCAGTTGGAAGCTATGAGCCAAGACATGTTAAATAATAACACTGGGGTCATTGCGGATCCATATTATGATACTGAGGAAAATCAAAGTGAGTTGTATGTGGGTACTAACCAACCTAAGACGTGGAAAAGACGGCCTCGAGTAGGGGTTGGAAATTGCTTGAATAATGGTGCTACCGGTGATATTCATGGAGGTAAAAGATCATACGAGGACTGCAGTAGTGTGGGAAATATCGAGGTCGATGTTGTCAAGAAACCGAAAGAGAGTCTGGACTTTATCTTAACGGCGAGTGTTGCGGTGCAACACCGCCGACACCAATAAGTATCTTAAGCTGGAACATCCAGGGCTTGGGCAACCCTTGGACTGTCAGACACCTTCGCACTTTAGTGAAGGATTTTAGCCCGACTATCATGTTTCTCATGGAAACCCGGATGCGTGATAGTGAAGTTACAGGTTTCAAGTTTAGTTTCCCGCAATATAATTTACTAGTTGTTAACTCCCTTGGAAGAGCAGGTGGCTTGTTACTTTTTTGGAAAAAGGAATGTGATTTAACTGTTACTACTTATTCAAGAAATCACATTGACTTTGTAGTAAAAGAAGATAATGGTAATGTATGGAGAGGCACTGGTATCTCTGGTTGGCCAAAACAACAAGAAAAACATCTAACTTGGGCGTTGTTACGGTCATTGAGGTTAAATCAGATGGGAAGTTGGGTTTGCTTTGGTGACTTTAATGAAATTTTGTATGCTTTTGAAAAAATGGGGAGATGGGGGTGCAATACTACTGAGATGACTGCATTTCACCAAGCATGTAATATTTGTCAATTAGAAGATATAGAGGCTAATGGTGTTAAGTTTACATGGAGCAACGGTAGACGAGGAGATGATAATGTCAAGAAGAGACTTGATAGGTTCTTAGCTAATTCAGATTGGTCTGCATTGTATCCTCGGGCATCTTTCTAGAACTTGGCAAGAATTGCTTCAGATCATTCCCCAATTGTATGTCTATTAGAGCCACTTGTAAAGAAGAAAACAAGGATGTTCAGATTTGAAAGTATGTGGCTACGTGATGAGAGTATCAATGACGTTGTTAGAGATGCATGGGCGGATGGCTTAACTACAGGATTATAAAGAGACCCGTGTGCAATTGTGGGAAAATGTGCGACTAGGCTTTCAGAATGGAATAAAAACACCTTTGGTCATGTTCAAAAATCTATTAGATTAAAGCAAAAAAGGCTGCAAATGTTACAGAGTTGTTTTGATGCTTCAACTAGGGATGAGAAACACGTTTTACAGGAAGAAATTAAAGAATTACTTACACGCGAGGAAGTAATGTGGAAGCAACGTAGCCGTATTCAGTGGCTTCGAGATGGGGATAAAAACACTCGTTTCTTCCACACCCGTGCTACTAGTCGAAACATACGCAACAACATTTTACGGCTCAAAGGTGAGGATGGTAGATGGGTGGATAATGAAAATGATGTATGTGGTTTGGTATCGGAATATTTTTCTGATCTTTTTACAAGCTCATCTCCACAAGACTGTGATTCGGTTGTAGAAGACATTGATCAGAGCCTAACAGACAATGATATACTTACACTTGAGAAACATGTTACAGCAATGGAGGTTTATGATGCGTTGATGCAAATGTCCCCGTCAAAGGCCCCAGGTCCCGATGGTATGCCTGCCTTATTCTTCCAGAAATTTTGGGTATTTATAGGTCCAACTGTCGTGAATATGGTATCGACTTTTTTTTATTCAGGGGTGCTACCTCCGAACATTAATAAAACCTTAATCACTCTTATTCCAAAAGTTTCAAAACCCGAGTCACTTAAAGACATGCGCCCCATTAGCTTATGCAACGTGCTTTATAAAATCATCTCAAAGGTCTTAGTGAACCGAATAAAACCAATTTTGCCTCGTATTGTTCATGAAAACCAATCAGCATTTGTTTTAGAACGTCTGATTACAAATAATGCAATCGTTGCTTTTGAAGTTTTGCATTGGTTAAAGAATAAAAGAGGTGGTAAAAAGGGGGCATTGGCACTTAAAGTAGATATGAGCAAGGCGTATGATAGAGTCGAGTGGCCTTTCATCAGGGCTGTTCTAAAAAAATTTCAATTTCCAGCACACTTTACCAATTTAATAATGGCTTGTGTATCTTCAATTTCCTACTCTTTTAAAATTAACGGGCAAGTAGCTGGTCATGTGACTCCTACTAGAGGTCTTCGCCAAGGCGACCCTATTTCGCCCTATCTATTTATTATGTGCGCAGAAGTGTTATCGTCAATGATCAGGAAATCGGTTACACAAAGCCGCATTCATGGGGTCAGAGTGTGCAGGGGAGCCCCTAAAATATCTCATTTGTTTTTCGCTAATGATAGCATCTTCTTTTTGAGAGCGTCAAATGAGGAAGTTTGCTATTTAAAAATCACTTTGGAACGTTATTACAGATCATCTGGGCAAGTAATCAATTATGAGAAATCTGAGGTTACATTTAGTGCTAATGTTGAGCCACATGTTCGTACCCGTATAAGTGAGTTGCTATATGTACGAGAAGTTGGTGTTCAGCCTAAATATTTAGGGTTGCCGTCAGTTATTGGTAGGTCAAAAAAGTGGTGTTTCAAGCTATCCTTGACAAGATTAAGAAGAAGCTTGGTGGATGGAAAGAGAAGACCCTTTCAATTGGTGGAAAAGAAGTCCTTATTAAAGCAGTCTCCCAAGCCATGCCTATGTATGTTATGAATATATTTCTTCTACCCGATTCCTTGATTGATGATATTCATAAAGCTCTTAATTGTTTTTGGTGGGGTGATGAGATTAAAGAAAACCCAATTCGCTGGTGTTCATGGGATAAAATGTATGTGTCGAAGTTTCGAGGAGGTCTTCGTTTCCGTCATTTTGGAATGTTTAATAGGTCTCTTCTGGCTAAGCAAGTATGGAGAATGATCACAAGTCCAACAACATTGGCTGCGAATGTGTTGAAGGCTCGTTATTTTCCAAGGTCTAGTTTCTTTGATGCCAATGTTGGATACCGTCTGAGCTACATTTGGCGTAGCTTTGTAGCTGTCAAAGAAATAGTTCAAAAGGGGTGTAAATGGAATATAGGAGATGGTCGTCAGGTCAATGTGTGGGAGGACTATTGGCTCGAAGATCATAGGTGTTTGGGCCCAAAACCGAATAACTATGAAGTAACTTATGTTCGTGATTTATTAAACAATGAAGGTGATGTCTGGAACCATGAGTTAATAATGGCATTGCTCCTAAGAAGTATTTCCAACAAGATCACAGCTTGCTTTGTAAACCGATCGACGCTTGATACTCTTTATTGGCATAGCGGATCTGGTGGTCAATTTTCATGTAAGTCTGCCTATTACATAGCACTTGAAACATCCGAAGCCATGATGGAAAATATATCTGAAGAAACTAATACCTTGTTACGAGCTATATGGAAAGTGAAGGTGCCTATCAAAGTCAAATTATTTTTATGGCGTGTTTGGAAAAATTATGTTCCTATCATTGATAACTTGCAAGCACGAGGGCTAAACTTAGCATCAGGTTCTTGTACACATTGTGACCATGTAGGGGAAGATGTCATACATGTCTTGTTCAAGTGCCCACAAGTAAAACAAGTTTGGGATTGTTGTAGCTTTGGTAAATTCTATGACACTGCTGGGGCTGTTACATTAGATGATTTTTGCCACCTGATTTTGAATAAGTTTTCTATGGGATGGGAGAACTATTTGATGACATTATGGGGTCTATGGATGAGAAGAAATAGACAGTTCCATGGTCAAATAAGCGAAAGGGATGCGAGTGTGGAAGTTCTAGCAAGACAACAACTTGTTGATTACCACAAAGCTAATGAGCGAGAACCTGCTACATCACATGAAGCCTCAGTTAAGTGGGTTAAACCACAGGCTGATTGCATCAAAATTAATTGTGATGCATCTTGGCTAAAAGATTCTGGTAAAGCTGGATTGGGTTTTGTAGCTCGCAACGATTGTGGGGAAGTGCTTCTATCAGGTGCTCGTGCTGAATGTTATGCAAGCTCCCCATTGGAGGCAGAAGCTAAAGCTATCTTGTGGGCGACAAACCATGCAAACAACAAAGGCTATTCTAAGGTAATTTTTGAATCAGACTCCATGTGTTTAGTTAATGCACTTCAAAAAGGAACTACCCTTCTACAAGTTGCGAGTATATTTACGCAGATCACATGTAATTCATTAGCTTTTAGGTTATGTACTTGGTGTTTTGTTAAAAGAGAAGGGAACAAGGTTGCTCATAGTATAGCTAATTGGGCCTTGGGATGTAATGGCGAGGTTATTTTAGAAGGTAGTGTCCCAGAATGTTCATGTAAATTTGTAACCGAGGATGTACTCTCTTCTGATATATAATCATAGTCTTTCTTTTCGATTAAAAAAAAAAAAAAAAAAAAAAAAAAAAAAAAAAGGTATTACCATGTATTTAATAGTATATTTTCTAATGGATTTCTTTTTCTTAAAAAAAAAAAAAAAAAAAAAAAAAAAAAAAAAAAAAAAAAAAAAACTTTTTAATTCACACTTTCCCAGCTATCCCACCTTCCTCACAATCCTACTTTCATAATCCCACTTTTTCCCACTAGACCAAACATTAGAAAACATTTTCATTTTTCCATTTTTCAGCCAACGGTTTAACTCTCCTATCTTGTTTCATCAAGAAGTGAAGAGAGCACTTATGTTGCTATGCCGAGGGCACTTACTATTTTTTCTATTATTTTGATCTTTTTTCTATACAAATTTTGGGTCCACAAGAGTTTCGTTGAGGGCATTGCCCCCTACTAGTGACCACATAGCTCCGCCCCTAGTGTTGGTTGAGAGTATATTTCAGATTGTATCCGTGTTGGGATAATCTTTTTTATTTGTATGTAAACTGCACTCGATTGAGGACGGCTGAGGCTTATTTGTATAATCTATACTACATATAAAAGAAAAATGGTCAATCTTGAAAAAATGGTCAATCTTAAAAAGTGGAAATCTTGAAAAATCTTATTAAAGAAAATTATGAAATATAATTAATACTTTTATTAATACACATCATTACTTAAAAACATATATACCAATTAAAAACATATATACCAAATTAAATACAACCAATTAATACAAATCATAAACCGGGTTGACCCGGGACGCTTCAAACCAGACGGGTTAAACCGGTTTAATTTGACCCGTTTTCGACCCAACCTAGCAAGTTGACCCGGTTTAAATCAACCAATTTTTCGACCGGAACGGTTCACTCGGTTGAACTACCCGGGTCAAACCGGGTTTCAAAACATTATGTTTAATTCCTAAATATTCAAACTTTTATTATTTTTCATTTATAACCAATAAACTTTTTTTGATGAATAAACTATTTGTCGCTATAAAGAATATAGGGTCAAATCTTGAAAAGTGAAATCTTGAAAGTTAAAGTTGAGATAAATGCATAGTATAATTAATACTCTTATTAAAACACTCCATAACTTTAAAGTACAATAATTTATTCATATTGTACAACTAATTAAAAGTATATATATATATATATATATATATATATATATATATATATATATATATATATATATATATATATATATAAAACAAACAATTAAAACACCTCTTACTAAAAAGTACAATAAAATTTTCACAATGTACAATTTAAACAAGCTACAACATAATCTAAATATAAAATAATTAACACACTAACTAATGTTATTTTACACATTATACAAATTAATAAAACACACAAAGCTTTATACAAACTAACAAGTTGATGGTACATATAGTTTTGAAAACTGGACTGGACCAACGGGTTCAACCGGGAGCCGGTGTCGCCACCGGTTCGTCTAACTAATAAAAGCCCTACGAAAACATATATTTCAAAATGAGACTATTAATACACATCGAAAACCGGGTTGACCTGGGGCGCTTCAAACCCGGCGGGTTGACCCGTTTTCGACCCAACCCGTCGGGTTCACTCGATTTAAATCGACCCATTTTTGGTCCAGAACGGGTCGAACCGGGTTTCAAAACATTATGTTTAATCTCTAAATCTTCAAACTTTTATTATTTTTCGTTTATAACGCATAAACTTTTTTTATCACTAAACGACCTGTCGCTATAAAATCTCGTTGTTATGCACGGGTACTCGTCTCGTAAAAGATAAAAGGATGGCTGGTTGAGTGAGTTACTTGTTGTTCGTACCAATTTCACAATTGCAAATCTCGTGTGATCAGGAAAAATTGAAAACATCAAGTGCATATACGAGATATTATGTATAACAATAATGACTAGAGAGTTAATATTTTCAAACGAATATCTATTATTATTACATTGATTTATACATTGTTCAGTAGAAGTCATATATATTTCAAAACTAAATAGATGGTCACTAATATTCAATAAGGCTTCTCACCAACATAGTTTCCAGGAGGATCATAATTACAAGTCATAAACACACCCCTACCTCCAGAGCAAGTCACTCTAGCACACCCAATTCTTCGACTTCTCTTCCACACAATTTGCGTGTAATGCCCACATTCCTTCCCTGCATTGCATGAATTCAACTGGTGGTTGTACCATCGCCCTTCAGACACCCACGTAGCCGCGGCTTGAGACGGTTTCCACCTGCTTCCACTCCCCCAAAAGATGTTCTCTCCGTAAGGCCCATTGGAATGCTTCAACAAGCAATCCTGTTTCCTTTGCCTAGCATACATGCTTGCGTAACGTGCTAGTCGTCTGTCCCATACGAGTGGTTGCATATGGATTGCGGCTCGTGCTTGGTTTTGGAGAGACAGGAAGTCTTTGATAGTACGATGAGAGCGACTTCTTGGGTGTGGGATGGCATTGCAGCTTGAAAGAAGGATGGTAAGTAAGAACACTAAGATCATGGAAGTAACTTTATGAAACCACATTGAGACAGAACTTTGTGTTTTATTTTCTTCTTAAGTTGATTAATATTTGTAGAGCACAAATAGTTATATTTGTATCATGTTTTGTAGCCTAAAGTATCAGAAAGGAAGGTAAAATTAGGTGGCATCCATGTTCAATGATCACTGTCACATTGTTTTCTTCTGGAAGAATAAAAGGTTCATTATATTATTAGTTATTTTGCTTTTGAGATAACAGTTATGTGTTATTGATTTAAGAAAAATAATTTAGTTATCTCAACCTATACTTTTAATTTTTTTTATTAAATTATGTCAAACTATATTGCATTAATTTATTATTTGTGATTATGATGATGCAAAATACTCGATCCTTGAAATTTGTGTAATTAGTGTGCGTTTGGTATGGTATTAAGGGAATGGAACTATGACTATCATAGTGATTAATGATGTTTGTTTTAGTTGAGAGGGCCCACAACTATGACTATGAAAGTTCAATATTATCCATACTCCATATACCTCAAACTAGAGGGGAATGGAACTTTCATAGTTGAGGACCCACCACTACTATCAAACTCATACCCATTGTCATTCCTCGCAGCATACCAAACGCACCCACTTATGCTAAAATATATATACTTCTATCAATTATAATGCAAAATGGTCAGAGCATGCGTAATTGTTGAGATTCATGCACCTAAAATGAGCATTTGATGCAACATCATATATCCCAAGAAATCAAAAAGTGTACGCTATTTTCATTTCTATATTAAGTGTTTAAATTGCTATTTTAAAATGTCTTATAATAAATGTCTATTGTATTTCAACTAATGAAGATATACTTTAGTAGGTAGATGTGATATTTGATTGGTGATGAGTATAATTTATGGAATTTCTCAAAACTTTATACATTATAAAAGTGAATACTTAATATTTAACGAAATAAGTACCATTATAAATAAAACAGAACATTATATAGAGTTAGGGTCAAATAATAGTCAAAAAATTTTTTTTTTGTTCTATAGTCTTTTCAGGGTTAATTTATAATGAACGTTTCATCTCATACAAAAATATACACTTATTTGTTTTGTCTTGACAGTATAACAAAAAATATATATAGTGTTGCCTTTAAAAAAAAAAAAAAAAAAAAAAAAAACTGAATTTGTGCACAGCAAGAAAAACTAAGTTTTTGCATTATAATTTGGATCGATACGGATAAAATAGTTAGTAATTGAAAGGTTGTAAAACGAAAAGATTCCTTCTCTATTATTGGAACATGAATATTTTTCTCTTTTTGTGGCCAGTTGGAAAAGTGAACTATGTCCTCCTTTGTCAAAGTATTAACTGTACCATAAGATATAGTTTATCACTAAAATGGTGTGGTTCAATCAACTCCCGACTAAATAGGTTGTTAGAACCAAATATCATTGCTTGGATCTTGGATCTTGGTTCTCAAGTCGGCACCCCGTGGTGCATGAGGTCAAGTGTCCTCACCAATCACCTTTTGTGATATTAATGTGAAATGGAAAGTGATTGACGAAAAATTAGCGCCGAGCTTGTGCCTGGGCAGGCTAGGCCTGTTCCTAGGGCCCAAGATTTTTCAGAGGCGCCATCTTATATAGTCTATTTGGACAAAAGTTCAATGCAGAACATATTTTATCTAAAGATTAAACCATTTGATCTCAACCACCCATCCAACTTCAATTCAATGGTTCAGATTAAATTGTCACTTTAATTTAATTATTAACAAAGTGACATCTTGGTAATTATACTATCTCACTAACTCAACTCCAGGGATAATTCTTTTCTCATTCATTCCCACCGGTTATACACACAGATACACTACTTTCACACACTAACCACCCCCAAATCAGTGTATCAAACCCTAACCGATATTGATGCCAAATTGATCAAAATAAACGCTATTTGATGGACATACAAGACGAAATATCAATTTCTAAAGTTGATCTGTTGCCCCAATCGTCTTCATTGTCAGTTTTCGATCAAAATAAGCTTCGAAATGTGGATTCTGGTATATATTTGATCTTTTCTTATATTATTTTGGTATATAATCAGTAGATGTTGCTTATTTTGTTGCTTATTTAGATTTTTTATTTTGTTGCTTATTTAGGATATTACCAGTAGATGTTGCTTATTTTTGGATATTAAGAGTAGATGATGCTTATAACTGCTAGCTTTTTCTTTTCTCTAGTTGCTTATGGAGGTGGTTGCATTTGTGACCCAATAATATGAACATGTTGATTTGGTCTATGTTCTATTTTAGTAGTAGGTAAAACAAAAAGTGGTAGTGTATTAATATCTTTCTGTAACCAAGTTTTAAATTAGACCATTATTGTAGTAAAAAGTTTTAGAAGTTGGTCAAAAGGCGTCTTGGTGAAGGGGTGACTAGACCCAGTTTGACGTCAACCAAAAGTGTTTTAGTATACTCAACCATCTTAACATCCTCTTAAGCTTTATTATGTTAACATCCTCTTTAGCAAGTACAAATTATCTGATACAATCTTTCTGAACGTTTAGGTTCTGGGTTACAATAGCACATCTTGTTCCACCTGTGAAGCTGATCATGGCAAATCCCC
This sequence comes from Artemisia argyi, assembly GCA_030686995.1. Taxonomy (NCBI): domain Eukaryota; kingdom Viridiplantae; phylum Streptophyta; class Magnoliopsida; order Asterales; family Asteraceae; genus Artemisia; species Artemisia argyi. Next base: position 131,407,257 of record CM060676.1, read on the forward strand.
CTACAGATGGGTGAGTCTCACTCTCTGATCTTCTTTGTAACAGTGCCTTTTTAATAAAGTGAACAGATCTTTCTTTTACTTATTTTTTAAGTGGTGTAATTTATATTATGTGGTCGACTTAATTTAATATCGTAGAAGTCTCAAGTTGCATACATCCTATGTTAAGCTCTAATACATATCCAATCATAATACTATTTTGATGTTGTTGGCACTTGTTTCAGGACAAATCCAATGCTAAGTCTTGAAAAAACTTTCCATCTCACAAGTGCCAATAGGAAAATGTTGGTGAAACCAGATTATGATGTGCAGGTTAGTTGATATTAATTTCCCTTTTAACAGATTTAGATCAACATAGAGGATTCTTTTCTGTGCTGATGAAATGTTGTTGATTGTATATGTAGGCCTGGTGTATGCTTCTGAATGACAAGGTTTCTTTCAGGATGCAATGGCCACAATATGCAAAGCTACAAATCAACGGTATACTTATATCTTTGACATTTAGGAGAACATTTAGTTTGTGTCTGCATGTCTATTGTTTTCTGTTAGTATATGTGTTATGGTGATCTTGGTTTTTCTGTATACTACCTTTTCTTGAACAATTTTCTATATATTACCTAACAGGTGTGCTTATGCGTGCAATTAATAGGTCTGGCTCTCAATTGCTGGGAGCCAATGGCCGGGATGACGAACCTATTGTAAGTTAGATCTCAGTCATGATCATGAAATTTTGTCATTTTTTTCTGATATTCTTTTATTGTTATTAAAACAATGTTTCAGATAATGATATTTAATTTTTCAAATAACTATACACATTTATATAGGTAATGTATTTTTATTTGGTTGTTTTATTGTCAGATCAGACCATGCACCCGAGACGGAATGAATAAAATTTCCTTAACAGGCTGTGATTCTCTATTTTAAGTACCTGAAACATGAAAAAATTATAGTATGAGGTTTGGGATTATTTTAAAGTATTTTGATCTATTTTCTATGTTTGGTCTGCTATTGTTATTATGTTCATTAATTTTCGTTTTTGTGTAGTAAAAGATGACGCTAAACTCAGTACACTTGTGAAAACATTGTCATTTTTTATGGCCAAAGCTACCGAGGTTGATAAAGGTACTTGTGTTCCTAAACTCGTTTAACTTGTCTATCAGTCAAGCCGATTTTTTTACTACATGTAGACACCATTGGTACATTTAGAGTTTGAATGTAACTGTAACTTTCATGCCTTAACACAACAAGACACACAAAAAAGAAGAAACTTACATGTAAATCACAAGTGATTCATGTAAACATTACACTAAATCACACGTGATTCAGGTAAACATAACACTCAATCACATGTGATTTGGTTACAAAATAACACTAAATTAAACTAACAGAGTTTTTTGTTCATTTGTCCCTTTCATGGACATGCGTTGCTCATGATTATTTGATCTTACAAAATCAAATGTTTTATGCAGGTGTTGGAGTTTCCAAAGTGCCTCAACAAAATCAGACCAAACAAATATCCAAGAAAATCTAAACGTGATAACGGCTAGGAAGGAACGCGTTTAGAGATAGAGAGTTTGATGGACAGCTGTAGTAACAAACTATTTTCTACTTTTGTTTTTTTTTAAGGTCTTTTGTGTTATAATGCAAGTAGTAGTTGGATTACGGATTGACTATTCAAATTTTGTTGCTATATGAAAAGTCATCTGTAATTATGGACAAGTATTTAGGGTATTTGTAATCAATGGAAATATGATGTTTATTTTGTTAATTTTAACATCGATGTAATTATGCTATGAACATATTTGATTACGTTACCAAGTTTCAGGAAATGAATGTTATGAAAAGATTTTCTTAAGTGTTACTTTTGAGTAATAATTATGTGAATCACAAGTCAGTTTTGGCACAAAATCACAGGTGATTTAAAACAATCACAAGTGATTTGACATGATTATCACATACTTTTTCTTTTATTTGTAACATTTGTTTAACAAATTTGTAACTATAACAAAACAACTAAATATAAAGTAAAATTTAAAATCCAACTAAGGCATTTATTCAAATATTAATTTATAGATCACGATAAATACAAAGTGAAATTTAAAATCCAACTAAAGCATTTATTCAAATATGAATTCATAAATCACGATTTTATCTGAAGCAAAAATCAACATCTCAATAAAACTGAGTTAACAATAAAAAATATTTAAAATGAAACAAAACATAAAAATTATTTATAAAGTAAAAATAAAGTTATTAGTTTATTCATCGCTATTTTTTTTTGACCTAGCGGGCAAGTCTTTTGGTACGCGTATTAGCTTTCACTCCACATTCTCTTCATCGCAGCTTGATATGTTACCACTAGTGTAGGTTGCTTGTAGAATGTTGTCATAAACGACTCCAAGAGACAAATCTATTGCAGTGAATGGACCAAATAACATATTGTACCTGAAAGCATATAAAAACACATGGCCTTAGTGAGCAAATGTATACCTAATAAACAAACATCATTTGTGCTAAATCACACGTAATTTGTGCTAAATCACATGTGATTTAGCCTATTTAACTTGTGATTTAGACTAAATCACATGTGATTTGTCACTAACCACATGTGTTTATCACAAATCACCTATGATTTAGACTAACCACATGTGATTTTTACTTAATTATAAAAGTCAAACAGTCTAAACATACTTGTTAGTTCTGAAAGTTTCATCAAAGGAAATGATGTCTCTAAAATTATCATAGTTGCATTTCATTACCTCATTGGTCCAAAACAGAATCACATGTGATTTCATATAGAATCACATGTGATTTCACGAAGAATCACATGTGATTTTCATGCATAATCACATGTGGTTTACTTATACTTGTTGGTTCAATGACATGTATTATGATAATTGCATGTTCAAATCAGATGTGATTCGCGACACTTGCAGGTTCAAGTCTAAAACTCTGAACATGTGCAACAATTAATCCTTTATAAATATAAACAGAATCACAGAGATGTCCCCATATACTTCATGATAACACATTCATAAACATAACTATATGTTAATCACACCTGACTAAACTTTAACAAGTTTAACACTTTGTTTTCATCATCTACATTTGATTTTTCAACAATATGAACATCTTTAAACTCATACCTCGAGACATTCTTTAAAAATCTGAAATCGTTCACCATTTTTAGAGTTTGTACTCTCGACAAAAACTACATCAAGTATGGAACTGATAACGATAAGATGGGTGCTTACCTCTCATATGAATTACCTGTTATATAATCACATATGATTATCATAGACGCATTTTATCAAACACATTGTGTGCATCTAGATCATCAATAACTTCATCCATAACCTCAATTTCAGAATTCACCATACGATTTTCAGCATCCACAACTGTAACAACAACTAAATCTGCTGTGTTTAACTGATAATCATCCATTTTTTTAACAACATACTGCAATTTAAATTCATGATCTAACTCACAAAAATCCATAGACCTAGATCCATAAACATAGAACGCTGAAGAAGATGTCACTCCATTTTTATTTGTACACTGATTTTTTCATATAAAAATCAACGACGGACAACGTATCGATGAAGGACGACAGATCAGCGGCGGAATAACAAGTCGACGGCAGAACAATGGCGGATAAACGGCAGATCGAGTATCGATTGATGGCGAGATTGACGACGGTTATTGTGTATATTATTTGTGTGTGTGTAAATCATGATTTTGTGCATTTTTTTCGTACAGTGTGTGTGTTGCTGAGAGAGAAAATGTTGAAAGTAAGAATGAAAGTAGGAGGGATATTGTGACTTTTATATGAGACAATTTTTCCCTTACTGTATATTGTGTTTTTGATATTAGCCTTTGGATCAAAATAAAATGAAAGGCCAAGATGTGTTCTTTTGATCTTTAGAGATTGAGTGATCCGTAGGGATCTTACCTCAGTCTATTTGTGTATATATTAGGGGTGACAATTCTCGACATGACACGATAAACGATACGAAGTTAAACAGGTTTGGGTTGAGGATAAACAAGTTTGAGTCAAAAATAGGTCAACCCGTCTAACCCATTTAATAAACGGGTCGTGTTTGGGTTGAACAAGTGTTAAACAAGTCAACACGTGAACCTGTTTAAGTATATAAGTCTCTAAAAATAAAATATATAACTTGGTTTTAATGTTGGATATGGATTAAATGTATTTTGTTATGTTCTTATGATTATAACTCAGATTTTATTGAAATTGACGCTTATAACTTATAAATCAAATATCATTGAAATTGTCGTATAGTTATTTGTATGTTATTTTTATCATATTTTAGATCCTTATATCATTTTTGCATTTAAGCTAGTTACATAAACAAACCACCAATCTTATTCACTACTTGACTTATTTACTTAAACGGGTTAAACGAGTCACAAACGGGTTACACGTGTTATGCAGGTCTGGGTTAGGGTTGAGCTTCTTAACACGATTAATAAATGGGTTGAGTTTATTTCAACCCGCGAACCCGAATATATCAACACGAACACGACTCGATTGCCACCCCTAGTATATATTAGGAGGAAAATAAATATAAGTTGTCTCACATTTAAGTTTACATGCGAAACTGTTCTAAATATCTTAAAATTCCATCACTTTTATTGATAATTTTTCAGAATTTTAGTAGTGGAACTAATGTATAAGTAATGCAATGCTTTTTAATCGTGAATTTTATCAAACAATTACTTAATTTATAGTGAATTGGTTAGTTAACAGAAAACACCTAACAATATAATATAAAAAAACATATACTCCATATTACAGTCAATCCAACTGTAACTATGTTATGATGCAATAAAGGGAAAACATTTGGGCCATATATAAATGAGATTGGTTTGATGTTTTTCTTTTTAAAATACGGAGCTTTAAAAGATTTCGTATGCAAGTTTAAATGCGAGTGTGAGACAATCCATATTCATATGGCTATTTGTGAAGGCCCAAGTTTGAAAATGTAGTAATATCATCCCACGATGTGGCCATAAATGAATTTAGCTTTCGAAACGATCTTCATTTTGAACATACTTATGTTCATTATCTTCGTCATCAAATTAAATAAAGATTTTGAACATACTTTGTTCATTTTCTTCAAAACGGTCTTCATTAACATATTGGCACATCAGGTTGCACCATGAATGGATTTAGCTTCACAAAGCATATTCGTAATTAGCAGTGGCGTCTTTGAGTTTATTGAGGTCCTATTCAAAATTCAGATTAATAACAAAAACGGGACCCATGAATGGATTTTGCTTCACAAAGCATATTCGTAATTAGTAGTTGCATCTTTAAGTTTATTGAGACCTTGTGCAAAATTCAGATTAATAACAAAAACGGGACCTAGAATAGAAAATAAATAATTTTTTAAAGACATGAAATGGGAAATGATCGTTTTCAAAATTCTTCGGCTGGCATTTTAATGCAACTTTTTAAATCAAATACTTGTAGTCGCTTATATATATATATATAGAATCTAGTTCAAATAAGATCAATCTTAAAGTTGTAAAAATAAGATCCAACTAAAATTTGACAAGTGACACTCTCGTTAAAGTAAAATTAAATTTTTTATTGAGTACAACTAAAATTGTTAAAGTTTTGATGTTTTTCTTTTTTAAATTGACGAAACTAAGGTGATACACTTTGATTCAACATGTAATGTATCAGGTTAAGGTGATACACTTTGATTCAACATGTAAATTTATAGTTGTGTATCACTAATCCAAACTCATGTATCAGTTGGTTATTAGTTGTTAAAATGTTAATTCGTATTAATACTTTATTTTTTGTATATTATTGCTAATATGGTTATTTATAAAATGGTTTTAGTGGTTGTTTAGACTAGATCTTATTTTTACAACTTTAAGTTTGATCTTACATTAACCCTCCCCTATATATATATATATATATATATATATATATATATATATATATATATATATATATATATATATATATATATATATATATATATATATATATATATATATATATATATATATATATATAGTTGAGATCAAATAAGATCATTTTTAAAATTGTAAAAATAAGATCAATTTAAAAACCAAGAAAAGGAGGACAAGTGGCATTAAGGTTAACTTAAGCATTTATTTTCATTAAAATTAATAATTAATTTAAAAGGGTATTGAGGGTATTTTGCGCATCTTATTTTTTTTCCCTAACTCACACCTCCATCGCAATAACAACAAGCCTCAATTTATTATCTTATCCTCTCCTCTCTCTCATACATTTTCCGGCGACCAAAAGGCCACCGCCGGTGACAACTTTTTTTCATTTGCCTTCTATAATTAACAAACGTACCTTTTTTTTTCTTTATCAAACCCGCTGTAAAATGCTTACAGGACCTCTATCCCTCCGGCCAAAAACACTGATTTGGGTCTCGATTGTGGGGTCTCGAACTGATATGTCTCACAAAAAAACCATTCGATCTGTCAAAAACACCTAACTCTCCACATGATTCTGGGTAAAACGCCATAGATCTGTTGTATCGCACATTTTCTGGCGAGGATTCGTTATCCCGACGGAACTTGGTTTTCCGACGATGTTTCGTTATCCCACCAGATTATGGGTAAAATGCTACAGGAACCCTAACTGTTGCCGTATCACAGATCTGATGTACTACATTTTTTTTCCGGTCGAGACTTCATTTTTCCGGCGAGGTGATACATTCCAGGATTACAATAGATGTTTGAATGATACATTAATGTCTCCGACAAATCTTTTACTTTCTGGTTCACGAGTGGTTCACGAATACATCATGGTATGTGGTGCAACGCAAGGCCGGTACACCGCGTACATCATGGTATGTGTCGCCGGTACATCGGATACATCATGGTATGACCTTGTCACAAAACCATGGTCGAATGGTTTTCGATCTTTGTTCGGTTGTGATCTATGTTTGGTTTAGACTGTGTTCGGCTTCGATGTATGTTTCACGAAACCATGGTCGAATGGTTTCTTGATTTCGAGTTGATATCATTTGGTTTCTTGATATTAGTTTTGTAGCAGGAGATACGTTCCCGTGTTGTTTGTCAAATGGTTTATTGGTTTCTAGTTTCGTAGCAGGAGATGCATTCACGTGCTTTTGTATCAAATGGTTTCTTGTTTTCGAGTTTTGTAGCATGTGATACATTCTCGTGGTTGGGTATTAGTTGGTCTCGTGTACACACCGGGAACACCACTAGTTTGTATCAATTGGTATGATCGAGTACGATTTAGGTTGTAGTTTTTTTTATATGATGGAGTACTAATTTGTATCATTTGTGTGTAGTGAAGATTTGTTATAATGTAAAAGTTGTTAATTTTTTGTTATAATATTAGTGTTATAAATTAATGGTTATGTACCATGTATAAATTAAATTTGTGTACTGCTGATAATAAATTAAATTGGTCATGTATAAGTAAAAAGCTAGAAATCTAATGTACCGTGTATAAAATTAAATTGTTGGAACGATGAAAACAAAATGTACCAAAAGTTAATTCAAGAAATGTGAAAATATTTTTAGATTTGGATTCTCTAAAATACTCTTGAAACTTTATTTAATTTCTATAATGACACTCATTTAATGTTAATCTCATCCATGATCAATCAATTGATCTAATGGTCTATATTAGTTCTTATTTTTATAACTTTAAGAAATATCTCACATTAAACCTTCCTTATATATCTTAATCTTAACTACTTATAATGTCTCAATGGTCAAAGTGAAATTGTGAAATCCTTAAATTTAAGTCAATCCTCATTTTACCCTTCTAAAACTCCTTGTTGAATTGTGGTCAAGCTAAGATATATACGTATATGAATTGATTCTTTCAAAATTGTGATCAAGTAAGGAAAGTTTGTTGATGAAATGTTGATTCTTTCAAAATTGTGGCCAAGTAAGGAAAGTATTGATGTATATACGTAAGGGTGAGCAAACGGACCGGATGGACCGGACCGACCGACAAAACCGACCGGACCGGACTGGACCGACCACATTCGGTCCGGTCCTCGGTCTAGGCTTTTTAGCTATTTCGGTCCTCGGTCCAGTCCGGTCCGGACCGACCAAAAAACCGAAAAAACATGCCAAAATATGCTTAATTGGACCGGACCGACCGAAAACCGGACCGGACCGAACCGGACCGAGACCGGACCGACCACATTCGGTCCGGTCTCGGTCTATGGTTTTTTCCGGTTCTCGGTCCGGTTTTTGGACCATGCTCACCCTTATATATACGTGTGACATGTTGATGAAATGTTGAATTGTTAAATATTTCAATAGGTCAAGTAAGGAAAGTATTGGTAAACCACACAATGTCATACCATATCTTTACTAAAAGGAAGATGATTTGTACACCATTTATTTTTGGTTATACACCACTAAATCACACCAGTAATGCACACAGTACAACACCGTTATGCATAATTTAGTGGTGAATGGCAAATAAAATGGTGTACAAATCACCTTCCTAACTAAAAACTACATTTAAAAAGTTGAAACCTTGACTTCCCACACGCCAAAACTGTTAATGAAACATTAAAATGGAAACCTTGACTTCTTACACTATCTACATATAACCACTTCACTTCAATGTGGAATCATTAAAATGGAAACCTTGAAATTTCATACACTGTCTACATATAGCCAAAACTATTGAAGGAAACATTAAAATGGAAGGCTATTGAAAGAAACACGGCTGTAGACTTTTTGCAGGAAACTTCAATTTTTGTGCCAAAGGTTTTTTTTCATTGCCTATATAAACAACCATATAATGTGTTAACTCATTTCATAAACCAAATCGTGGATGTTATAATGGGTTCTGTTCTTAGTTTTGGTCTCTGTTCTTAAATGTTTTCTTACTTTGCAATTCTGAAAGTAAATTGCACCCTGTTAAATGCACGATTGTGTTTGTTAACTAACACATGGTTAATGTTACTTAATGAGTTCTAGACTTGTAACAGCAAGGTCTCTGATCATGTGAATGTTTTTCGTTCTTTTGAATTCAAGAAGGTTTCAAACGTACAAATACAAGTTTCAAACATACGCATGATTGAGTTTGTTGACTAACACATTTTGTCCTTTGGTCTATTGCCTTTATCTTGTACATTTTGAGGATGACATTATTGTCATATCAAGACATCAAGTGATGACGAAGATGATGAAGATAAAGAACTTCCAATGCCAACTGTTGGGAGTCGAGTATTTGTGGTTGGTCGAAAAAGATTTTATTGTTTGCTTTTTATGTTTTTATGTTTTTACTTTTTAATTTGTGTTTGCTTTCTGTTAAAACATCTTGTTTAACGAGAAATATAAGCGATGTCTTGTTTCCTTAGTTTCTTTTTCTATAAAAATGAATGAATTACTCTTGTGTTGCTCTTAGTTTACATACGTGTTTACTTTTGTGTTGCTCTTTTAATTGTAAGGCTACATCTTTTGGTCAAGCATGTTGACAGTGGTTTTATAAGTAAACTGATACTTTGGATTAATGAACAAAGTTATAAAGTGTGCATTAATGAGAGTATAAATGAAAGTTAAAAAGAAGAGGGTGAAACAAAAATTTATAAGTAAAATGGTACTGATTAAAGTTCCTGATACAATTTCGTTTTTAATAGACCCTAAAGGAAGCTTGCTATTGGTTTTTCTTTAACGACTTGTAATAAAACAACATATTTATAGGAACAAATACTTATGTCTAATCTGATATCCTTGTAATACATGTAATTTTGATTGAGATAGACGTTTGATGCTTTAATTTGGACAAATGTTTTTCATTTCAAACTATTTTTGTAGTGAGCAAATATTTTTCATTTCTGACTTCCTTATTTAGCATATCACAAATATTATAAAGTAGTATAGAATTGTTTTTCAAAAGTAGAAAATCTAAATTATTAATAGTGCAATAGTTAGCACTTTTATTTTTCAAATTTTAACATTAAATTGTTGGTTATAAGTTTAATGAGTTTTTCTTATAAACATTTTCATTAAAATGTATCACTATTGGAGAGCGGCTATATGTAGTTTAAATGAGAATTAAATTTTTAGATTTTACATTAGTTTTTTACTTTTCCATTTATAATAATGTTTTTTGTTTTTAAAATTTAAAACTTCTTTTTATAGGAAAGTATTCACACTTTAATACCCCTTTCGCACTATGAAACAAGTCATGTATATAATATAGGAAAGTATTCACATTTCAATCTAAGAAAGTATTTGGAAATTAAATTTAAAATGAGAATAATTTTATTACAACTCACAATTTATTCACTTCAGTATAAAGGGTATTGTGTAGTTGTGAAAACCTTGGAAGAAAAATAACAAGCTAAATATCATTTTGCTACGTCTATCAGCACCTTATACAAACGATAACTTAACATTTGGAGTTCAAATTTGTATCGACAAACTATCATTTCAAAACAAATAAAACAATTCTCGGTGCTTCTTAGCTCTGCGATGATTATCAATAAAGCTCAAGACCAAATAATTTCAAATGTTTGTGTCTATTTGCCCGATTCTGTTTTTTCGCATGACCAACTTTATGTTGCGTTTTCTAGACGGATATCACGTAAAACAACAAAGGTATTAGTTAAACCAGTCAAAGAGTTCGGTCAAGCAACAATCTACACCTCAAATGTCATGCATCAAAAAGTTTTACTCGACGAGTAACGTGTATTGTTAGTTATTATCTCATAATTGATGTAATGTTTATTTTCAGTTTCATTAAATGATTTAATATGTTTTTTGATACATGTTAAGAGTTTTTGTTAGAGTTGAATTATCAAATGTTACAATCACTTGCAATTACATTTTGATCTTTTCACGTTATACGAAACACTTACCACAATGTCGCATATCCTTAATTGTCTGACGCTAGAAACCGCTGCCGCTAGGTGCGGGTACTCGCCTAGTATATATATAATTAAAATAATAAGGGTAAGAAGTAATTCTAGTCACATATTTCAAATTAGGAGGGAAATTTTGAAGGAAGATGTATTCACTTTTGTAGGTGCATTTCAAATTGTGAGTTAGGATCAAATAGGAAGAATAATTAAAATATGAATGATAAAAAGTAACCACAACTACACATTTCAGATGCACCTACAAAAGTGGATGGATCTTCCTTCAAAATTTCCCTCCTAATTTGAAATGTGTGGCTAGAATTACTTCTTACCCTTCTTATTACTTCTTACAATAGTATAATTAAGAAAATTTGTACATACAATAAGAGAAAAAAAAGTTCAACGCATACAAAAGTAAAAAATAACAAGTTCAATGTATTTTTAGACAATTTTCTCAAAATCATAATGACTTTTTTGATATGTTTTGCTGGCAAATGTACTTTTTGGCCTGATATACCACGTTAGGGGGGAGGGAGTGGTCCAAAGTTTACCAAACTTTGCCAAATTGCCACATCATCATCTACCAATCACAACCTTCCAACTCAAACTTTACCAAAGTTTACCAAACTTTACCAAAATGGTGGCGGCGGTCACCAAAGTTTACCAAATCCACATTTTCCACATCATATTTTTTTAATACATATAATCCAACAAAAAATATATAAAATTAAAACATAACATTTTATTAATAACAAAAAAAAAAAAAACATTACACAATACTTAAAAAAAAAACTACATAAAATTAAAACTACATAAAATTAAAACAAACCATTACATAATACTTAAAAAAAAGCACTAATCGTCATTGAGGTATGGCAAGTCTTGAGCGGCCACGTACTCCGTGAGATCATACCGAAGACGATGATGGACGTCTTCGTCTAGTAACTCGCCTAGGACATTATCATCAAACACTGGCTGTACCGGCTCATCCATTATATGAACCGATGAGATTGCTCGCCCGTCGCCTTTTATGATCATATTATGCAAAATAATGCAAGCGTGAACAATTTTCCCTATTTTTTCTTTGGTCATAGGCCGGAGAGGTCGACTGAGAATTTTCCATTTTCCTTTGAGAACACCAAAGGCTCGCTCGACATCCTTTCTTGCCCCCTCTTGTAACTTCTTGAACTTCTTTTCCTTTGGGTCGGTCGGATACGGGTAAGCTTTAACTAACGTTGACCACTTAGGATAAATTCCATCCGTAAGATAGTATCCACGTTTATAAAAGCGTTCACCAATATAAAATGAGCTATTCGCCGCCGTTCCATTTCGCTCGTTAAGATACAAATCAGACTGATTCAACACGTTGATGTCGTTGTTCGACCCCGGTGGACCAAAAAAAGCATGCCAAATCCATAAATCTTGTGAACTCGTAACCTCAAGCATAATAGTCGGAACACCATGGTCACCTCTCGTGTATTGCCCTCTCAAATGTCTTGGACAATTTAACCATTCAACGTGCGTACAATCGATGCTACCAAGCATCCCGGGTATGTGATGTCGAGCCTCATGAGCCTGGAAAATGCATGCTATGTCGTGTGCCGTCGGCCTACGTAGATACTCTCGACCGTACAACTGAATGATGGCGTCACAAAAATGACCAAGAGTGTCACGTGACGTTCTTGCCGCCATACACAAATACTCGTCATACTCGTCAGGGGGATTGCCGGTTGCGAGTTGCTTAACGGCCGAAACACATTTTTGTATGGCCGTGAAACTTTTTTTCCCCCGCGCATCATAACCTTCTTGAAAATACGGGTATCTCTCTTCAATGTCGAATACTATTTGTAAGAACATGTTTTTATTCATTCGGAATTTTTTCCGAAAATAATCCTCGTCATACTTTGGTTCCTCAACGAACCAGTCATTAAGAAGAGTTTCAAGACCAACGTCCCGATGACGATCTACAGATTGACGGGGATGAAAACTAGAGCTCGCCGTGTCTTGAAGATGTTCAACGACGGATAACATAAATTGAAGCGAGGTACCATGAGTTTCGTCGGACGAAGTCGGGAAAACGTATTCGGATCCGGATGAGGAATCGGAAGACATTTTTTGGTAAAAGGGTGTTTTAGATTTTTGGGGAAGAAAATTATATGTGAAATGGTATGTATATATACTTAAAAAAAATAAGGGATTTTTTTTTTTTTTTTTATTTGCAATAATGGCCAACGGCCAATTTTTAAAAAATATAACCGTTGGAATGGATGAAACAATCGGCAAAAGTCACCGATTGGGTCCTTGCCCGAATCTTGCCGAAGGTCCGGCGGCGGTGTTGCCGATTTTTGCCGAGCTTCACCGAGCCTTCACCGAGCCCACTCCCTCCCCTCTTAGAATTTCTTTGCACATTGACTAGCAAGTTTATTTCATTTATGGTTTTCTCTATCAAATTAAATTTGAAATGACTATACCGACAAAAAAAAAAAAAAAAAGTAGTAAAAGACCAAAGACGTGGATATAAATTTGCCAAACCCTCATTAAAAGGGTTTTAAGATTGTGAAGCACATTCCTTAGACCTTTTCTTGTGGCCCCCTAAAAGACCGACGAATAGTTACCAACCAGGTAGGTAATAAAACTACCATTCAATTAGTCTCGTGACTATGAAGCCAACCCCCATTCTTCTTGTCACTCCATCATCCTCTTTTAAAATCACCTATACATATACGATGCTCATTACTTAATTTTTATCAATTAATCTTCGAACACTGGCCTGTTTTCTCAGCTAAATACATCTGTGTTGCCGTTATCAACGTTTTCTAAAAATACAGCTAAATGGAGATCACAGGGACTAGCAACCATGGTGTACGGGAAAAACATGTTGCGGTTTTCGCATTCCCTTTTGCCTCACACCCTTCTCTCCTCCTAACACTCGCACGTAAACTAGCTTCGGCCGCGCCTAACGTCGTTTTTTCCTTCATTAACACTGAGAAATCGAACAAGGCCTTATTCTCTGAGCTCAGTTGTGAGAACATACTGCCTTATAATGTTTCGGATGGCATACCCAAGGATTATACTTTTCAGGGGAATTGGCAATTAGAAATAATTAGTCTGTTTCTAGCTGTGGCAGAGGAGGAGTTTCGTAGGGTTCTTAAGGTGGCAGAGGAGGCTATCGGGCTAAAGGTTAGCTGTCTGGTGGTGGATGCATTTCTATGGTTCTCGGGTGACGTGGCGGATGAAATGAATATTCCTTGGGTGGCCTTTTGGACCGCTGGAGCTTGTTCTCTCTCGGCACATTTTTATACGGATCTCATTAGGGAAAAAACTGCTGAACTGAAAGGTAAAATTTTTAATTCGTTTTGGTATAACATTATTTATTTGACATGTTCGATTTATGACATTAACTATTTGCATGCACAGATTCTGTAAGGCCTGAGGACGAAATCGCTGACTTGATTCCTGGACTCTCAAAGGTTCGTCTAGGTGATTTACCTAGTGGTGTCGTGTTTGGTGACCTCGAATCACCGTTTTCAACCATGCTACATAAAATGGGAAGAGCCCTTCCTAGAGCAACCGCTATTTTCTTAAATTCTTTCCAAGATCTAGACCCTGATCTCACCAAAAACCTATCTTCAAAATTCAAGAACTTTCTTAACATCGGTCCCTTTAATCTCATGTCAAAACAAACACAAACATTGAAGTCTGATGATGAATTTTCTTGTATTTCTTGGTTAGAGAATAAAAAGCCTAGATCCGTTGCGTATATTTCCTTTGGGACAACGTTCAAGCCTCCGCCTCACGAAATAGTCGAGCTGGCGGAAGCACTCGAAGAAACCAAAACCCCGTTTCTTTGGTCAACAAGCAAGGATTCCGAAAAGCATTTTCCCCAAGGATTTTTAGATAGAATAAGCGCTAATGGCACTGGGAAAGTTGTACCCTGGGCACCACAAGTGCAAGTCTTGGAGCATTTCACAATAGGGGTTTTTGTAACTCATGGTGGATGGAACTCGGTGTTAGAGAGTATTGGAGTAGGTGTCCCAATGATTTGCAGGCCATTTAGAGGGGATCAACAGATAAATACTTGGATGATTGAGAGAGTTTGGGAAATAGGGGTAAAAATCGAAGGTGGGACATTCACGAAAAATGGAATTCGATGTGCTTTGGAACAAGTTTTATCCGGCGACGGATTATCAGAAAGGCTGAAGGAGAAACTTGAAGCATTGAAAAATCTTGCACACAAAGCTGCTGAACCAAATGGGAGTGCTAATCAAAATTTCAAGACGCTGGTGGATGTGGTCACAGGTGCTACCCTTTAACTTGGAGCGTTATTACCTTTTTTTTGTCTTGAAAGGCAATGATATATTAAACAATTAGCAAGATGCTAGAGTAATTGCTAGAGCTTAATGATGTCTTGAAGCCTTTACCTTAATAGTGGATGCTTTATTTGTATTTTAGGGGCGTATTGCTTTTCTTTATGTCTTTCAAGCATTAGGTCTATGGTTATGTGTTTTGGTGTTTGTAACTTCTAGGTTCTTGTCAGTTTCTAATAGTATGCCCGATGAAAACAAGTTGAGAAAAATACTTTAGTAGAACAAAAGACAACTTTAAAATGTTCAGATATGAGGTCTAGTAGATCAAAATTTGAAACTCAACAAAGTACTGAAGTACATGCATATCACTCGCAGAACATAGCAATGGTAGGTATTTTTATGCCCGATATACGTGAAGGTAGTGTACATAATCATAATTACGAAAGCTTTCAAGCCCTTTATTGGCGACACATTATGATTGAACTAAAAATCAGCACCTTCATATCCAAAAGGCCTAATACTCAACAAATTCAAAATCCATTCCTTCAATTGGATATCCACTAGACATAGGAAGTCTTTTTGTAATTGGCTAAAGTGTTCATCAGCACCATCTTTGTAGTCCCTTAGCTTCTTGCTAGGCTAGCTTCTCAATATATTCGTTAGAAAATAAAGCAAGTCACAAGTGGAGGGACGATCCCAGCCTGAAAGCCAATGTGTCAATGTGATACCTTAAGTTTTCCAAGTCGAAAAGATCAACTTGCCAATCAAACAACCGGTCAATTACTCTGGCCAGGTTGGGTCCAATTTAATAAGTTGCATTAATGAAAGAAAAAAACAAACAAAGCAGTCACTTTTATCAGTTTGTCGACTTTAAATGCTTCCAAAGATTTAGTTGGGCAGCAAGAATACGTAGAATATAACTACTCTATTTATGTATGCACATCATTAAAGCGATGATTATATATTTACACTCAACCTTAATTTATTTTGGTGGGTTAAAAATATTTTTAAGACTAAAATTAGTTAATATTCCTAATAATTTAAGGGGTACCAAAACATTACATTGGCAAAAATTTGAGTTAGTTTAGAGACTAAGTTTTTGTTACATACTGAGGGACAAATCCTCAACATCCATCTAGTTTGATCTAATGGTGGAGATTAACCTAAGATTTAATATGGTAACATAAGTCCATGTTTTTTTCTTGTCTTTTTCTCTATTTTTATTCACTTTTTTTTTTACATTTTTCTTTCTCTCTTCCTATTCACATGGCTTTTTTTTTTTTTCTTTTTTTTTTTTTTTTCTTCCCCCTTTTTCTTAGACCCTTCTTTACATTCACGTTTTTTCCCTCTTTACTATTCATTTTTAACTATTGACGTTTTTTTAATAAACATGTTTTAATTCACTTTTTTTTTTCTTTTTTCTTTTTTAAAAAAATCACGTTTTTTTTAAAACTCACGTGTATTGCTTTTTTAATTCACGTTTTTATTTTAATTCACGTTTTTTTCACTTTCTTACGTTTTCATCTGTTTTATACGTTTTCATACGTTTTCGTCTATTTTCTTACGTTTTCGGTCGTTTTTATACGTTTTCATCTGTTTTCGTCCGTCTTCATACATTTTCGTCCGTTTTCATATGCTTTCATTCGTTTTCGTCCGTTTTCATAAGTTTTCATCCGTTTTTATATATTTTTGTCCGTTTTCAAACGTTTTCGTCTGTTTTCCTACATATTCGTCAATTTTCTTACGTTTTCGTCTATTTTCTTACGTTTTCATCTGTCTTTAAATGTTTTCGGCCATTTCAGATATTTTCATACGTTTTTGAATATCACAAGTGATATTCTGAACATCACAAGTGATATTCTGAACTAATGTTTTGTAACATGAAAATCACAAGTGATATTCTGAATATCACTTGTGATATTCTGAAAATCACATGTGATATTCTGAATATCACAAGTGAATGTCTGAATATCACAAGTGATTTTTAACAAATGTTTTGTACCATGAAAATCACAAGCGATATTCTGAATATCACAAGTAATATTCTGAATATCAAAAGTGGTATATTCAGAATATCACAAGTGATATTATGAACATCACAAGTGATTTTAAACTAATGTTTTATAACATGAAAATCACAAGTGATATTTTGAATATCACTTGTGATATTCTGAAAATCACAAGTGATATTTTGAATATCACAAGTAATAGTCTGAATATCACAAGTGATATTCAACAAATGTTTTGTAATATGAAAATCACAAGCAATATTCTAAATATCACAAGTTATTTCACGTTTTTTTCACTTTCTTACGTTTTTGTCTGTTTTCATACGTCTTCGTCCGTTTTTGTTCGTATGAAAATAGACGAAAACATAAAAAAAGACGAAAACGGACAAATATATCTGAAATCGTATAACAAATGCCGAAAACGTATAAAAACGGACAAAAACGTCTAAAACAGACAAAAATGAATAACAACGGACGAAAACGTATGAAAACGGACGAAAGCGTATAAAAATGGACGAAAACATATGAAAACGGATGAAAGCATATAAAAATAGGCGAAAACAACTGAAAACAGGTGAAAACTCCTAAAAATGAACGAAACCTTAAAAAACAAACGAAATCTTATGAAAACGGACAAAAACGTCTGAAAATGGACGAAAACGTGTATAAACGTATGAAAACGGATGAAAACGTATAAAAACGGACGAAAACGTAAGAAAGTGAAAAAAACGTGAATTTAAAAATAAATACAAGTGAATTTAAAAAAAACGTGATTTTTTTTATAAAAAAAGAAAAAAAGTGAATTAAAAAAATGTGTGAAAAAAACATGAATAGAAAAGAAAGGACAATGAAAGAAAGAAAAAATAATAATGAAAAAGCACACCATGAATAGTAAAGAAGGGACAAAAAAAAGGAAGAAAAAAAGAAAAAAAAAATGTGTGAATAGACAAATAAAAAAATAAATAAATAATAAAAGCCCACGTGAATAGGAAAAAAGAAAAAAGAAAAAAAAAGAAAAAAAAAAGTGAATAAAAAGAGATGAAAAAAACATGGTCTTAGGTTACCATATTTAATCTTAGGTTAATCCCCGCCATTAGATTAAACTAGATGGATGGTGGGGATTTGTCACTCAGTATGTAACAAAAACTTAGTCTACAAATGAACTTTTCTCTTCAATATATATCTTATATTTGTGATAGATCCAATTAACCAATCATATCAATTCATTTTTTTATCAAAAAAAAAATTAAATAAAAAATAAAATAAAATAAATTCACTCTTTTTAAAAATTAAATATCTCACAAACCGTTAATCGTCACGTAAAAAAAATTATACCATCGCAATTAGAATAAAATTATCTATATATAGATATGCATTTCTATATGCTTTCGACCATTTTTTTTTCTTCAAAATTTTTGCCCAGAAAAATCACAAGTGATTTGTAAAAATCACATGTGAGATTTTTACAAATCATATGTGATTTTTCCAAATCATATGTGATTTTTCTGTGCGGAAATTTTAAAAAAAGAAAGTTCGTAGAAAGTATAGAGAATTGCATATCTATAGATAGATAATTTAATTCTTGTCGTGATGGTGTATTTTTTTTGTAGCTTGAAGATTTATCGTTTGCAAGATATATTATTAAAAAAAATAAAAAATGATTTTTTATTAATTTAGATGAAAAATGAATGACTAAGATTTGTTCTTTGGATTTATTACAAATATGAGATTTATATTGATCTCAACTCTTACTATGTATTCTTGATAGGTCAATTCCATGAGGTAAGTCCGAAAGATATTTCTAAATCGATTACAAATAATTTTTGTCCTAGTGGTTCTTGGGCTGCATCTAGCTCCACCACTGCGATAGTGGCATAGGTGGTGCACGTATATCGGAAATGATAAGAGCAACCGGAGCTTTAATTACAATTCTATGATCAATTCCATGAGATCCAAATGAACGAAAAAGGCTCGTCACAGGCTTACCCTCCCGTGGCTTTTTAATGTTGAATGTGAATCAGCAGACAGTTTGGAGAATTACATAAAATCTCTTTTTGATAAAGGCAGGTTTGAATCAGTTGGAAAAACCCTTTCCTTTGGAGACAGGGGCGAGAATTCGATTCTCTCTCTCTGTGCAAAAAGGCCAGAGGTCTTCTTGAAGTAGTCTCTCTACCTTCTGGTGGGGTAAGGTTGTCTACATCTCAACTCTTCCATAACTCGTGGAAGACGGGATTTGGTATTGTTGACTTTTTACTTTTGATAAAAGCACTCACCTACAAGAAATCAACACTTGAAATTGTAAAAATCAAAAGGAATACTGAAAATTATATAATCAAATTCAACTAACTTGTTAGAATACAAAGACATTAAATAGAAAAGACAAAGACAAACCCTAATTGTTAAACGTGCCTAAACCAACGGGTCGGACCTATAGGCCTTATTATCTAACATCCCCCCTCAAACTCACAATAAGCATTGGGAGTTTATCAAACACAAAATAAACTAAAACTGAAAAATGAAGGAAGAGCAGAGTGTCCCAGAGCGCGATCCTGGCGCTAGCCAGAGTATCAATTTGAAGCAATCCAAACTGTAACAAGGCGAAATCAGCCAGGCCTGAAGCATACGGACCATAGTCAATGCAAAATCTAAATGAAATGCAGATCGAGAGAGAAGAGTAACACAAGTACGGAGATGAACGAGAGTATAACAGGCAGAACCAGATGCATAACAGAATCAGGCACATGCAGACAGGTGCAGAGCCCAGAAGGAACCGGGGGAAAAGAGTAGAGCAGATTCGGGTAGACAGATGCAGTCAGATGACATGAAGAGCAGATTCAGACAGACAGATGAAGAAAAGCATAGTCAGGCAAGTAGATGCAGACAGAGCAGGCAGAGCACATTCATGTATACAACTGCAGATATAGCAAATTCTGGCAGACATACCAGATTTAAGCAGACAAAGCATATTCAGGCAGACGAAACCAGACAGATAATCAAATGCGGAACCAAAGCAGGTTGTTGATGTCTATATACAACACATAACTACTCAATACGTAGTCGGATTAGCTAAGACTATTGCATCGCAATCACCAACACCAAACCAAATACCAATTCAGAATCCAAACCAAACAATAGCCCAATCCAAATGCTACCACGACAAACCAAACTATTAACCATCCAACTTGAAGCTTACTGATAACTAAAATCTGATTCTTAGAAACTCATTCTGGTTCAGAACCAATAACTTGTACCAATTTGAAACCAACCAAACAAAATCAGAATTGTTGTGTCATTAAACGATTAAAATAACGTATCCATGTACATTTTGTCGAACTCCAAGAAAAACATACGAGTGAACATTTTCAGGCAAGCAGATGCAGGCAGATAGAGCAAATGAAGACATACTGATGTAGATTCATGCAGACATAAACACATAGTGGAGAACCATATATACTAGAACCAGATGCATGGTGAAATTCGGACATGTGTTAAACCAAACAAAATCAGATGCAGAACCAGACGTAACCAAGCATGACAAAATGTAGAATCAAAACATGTTGTTGATGGTGAGACACAACACATAACTACTAAAGACTTAATTGAACAAGTTATGACTATTGCACCACCATCACCAACACAAACCAATTTTCAATTCAATACCGATACGATATCAATACCAATATAAACTTGAAATTCCAATACCAAAACAAACGAAACCATTAACCACCAAAACTCAAACTGGATTTAACACAATCGTAAAAATAAAATTAATACTACGTATGAAGTTTCTATCTCCAAACAAATCAGACGATCATGCCAAACAAACCAAAACTTATAAACTACTAGTAATATCCAACGAATCCCATCCACAAAGCTTCAACCAAAACCTTCAATTACTTCCGACATCCAATATTATAACTACCTTCAACAGGTAGGGTCATGATCCACCCAATGTGTAATAAAATGATCAATGCAAACATTCAATTTAAAAGTATGCAAGAAGTCATACCGTAAATGTCATGCGTATAGTTGCGGTGACGTAACATTTACAAAATCCACCGTCCTTTAATTCCATAATCAAATCAAAAGTCGATAAATTCAACGATTGAGAGACCGTTTGGCATACGGGTTTTAATGGGGTTGGACTCAAAGTTTAACAAAATCCTTTGTTTGGTTGCTTTTCTCTTTTCCTGACACAAGGCATGGTGCTAGATAGGGCTGCTCATCGGGTGAAAAACGGACCGGACCGAATCCGGGAAAAAACCTAGACCGAGACCGGTCTCAGTCGAAATACGCTAGACCGATTCAATCCGGTCCGGTCTCAGTCGAAATACGCTAAATGTTCGGTTTTTAAGGCGGACCGGACCGAACCGAACCAGACCGAGACCGAAATTATTAAAAACCCTAGACCGAGACAGGACCGAAGGTGGTCGGTCCGGTCTGTTCGGTTTTGTCGGTCGGTCCGGTCCATCCGGTCCGTTTGCTCACCCCTAGTGCTAGATAATGAGCCATGCGTAAATACCACTAGGGGTGTTCATCGGTTCGGTTCTCAGTTAATCGGTTCGTTCGGTTCGGGTTGTTCGGTTAAAAATTTTTTTGGGTCATATCCGAAAACCGAACCGAACCGAACCGAAAATATCTATGACCGAACCGAACCGAAGTTCGGTTCGGTTATGGGTCAAAACCGAAAACCGAATTTTATACTTGAATTACACTATTTATATATATTTTTTTAATTTAATTATATATATATTTTTGGCAAAAAAAAATTATTTCAAGCATAAAAAGTGTTTTTTATATTAGTATAAAATTTTAATGGATATTTTATATATATAAAATAATACATGTGTATATATATATATATATATATATATATATATATATATATATATATATATATATATATATATATATATGGAAGGGATCAAGTAAGAAGAATAATTAAAATAAGAAGGGTAAGAAGTAATTCTAGCCATATATTTCAAATTAGGAGGGAAATTTGAAGGAAGGTGCATCCACTTTTGTAGGTGCATCTGAAATGTGTGGTTATGCTTACTTCTTATCATTCCTATTTTAATTATTCTTCCTATTTGATCCTAACTATATATATATATATAGGGGCCTTTATTTTCAGAACCTTGTTAAATGCGAGAACTGCGAGAACTCTTCTAGACCAATGAGATTTTTTTTAATATTAAATATTATTATTTAGTCTAAAGGGTATTATAGTAAAAGACAATTTTTATACTTTTTAGATTTTTTTTATTAAATCCCGTTTTTAATTATCTCATAATTTTCGGTTTTTTTTTTTTTTTTTTAGCATGTATGTTTCTAGAAAGTTAAGGTGCATATATGTTTATTTTAAATAATATAATTTTACATGTGTTTTTATCATACAATAGCGTAAATTTCAAATGAGTTTTACTTAAAAATGTAATTACACATATGTTTCTGCGGTATATTCTATAAACTTTTTAAATAAAAACTAAAAACATAAATTATAGTCGTAACCTTTAAATTTATTACAAACCAAGAACATAATATAATACACAAATTTTTATATCAAATGAAATACAAATCAAATGTATCATTTTGAAGTTACATATGCACGCGAACATATGTGTTTGAAGTTTCTCATCAGATTCTTTCGAACATGTGTGCACGTCTTCCAAGAAGATACATGCACGCCTTCCAAGAACATATACCTTCCAGTTTCTCATCAAATTCCTTAAAACATATGTGCACGCCTTCAAAGAAACGCCTAGAAAAAATAATAGTCAAGATTAAATAGTTTAAAAATAAAACTCAAGATAACATAACACACATGCACACGCTTAAACTAGCAAACACAAATACCAGGAGACCAATTTTTTTATGAATGCAAAACATATATAATCCAAACACAAAACATATATGTTTCGTATGTAAACATATAATCCAAAAACAAAATATACATGTTTTATACGTAAACATATATGTTTTATGCGTAAACATATATGTATCTTTCAAAAAACCAATTCAAGAATGAAAATTTGGCTTGTGATGTATTTCAAAATTTACTAGTATGAGTGTATGACTTTGTAGGTCACTGTTCCAAGACACTTGCCAAAAGAAATACATGCGAACTGATTATTTTATACACGCGACCCAAGGAACATCTGTAACATCCTAGTCATTTTTTTCATTGCATCATTTTAACAAATACGAACTAACAACATTTTGATTTTAGCATACAACCATCATACATATTATTTAAAGTTGGAAACTGGATTACAAACAAACAGATATATAAATTATTCATGCCTTCTAATTGAAGAACACAATGCTTGTGCTATGCCTATGTTGAATAATTT
This sequence comes from Artemisia argyi, assembly GCA_030686995.1. Lineage (NCBI taxonomy): Eukaryota > Viridiplantae > Streptophyta > Magnoliopsida > Asterales > Asteraceae > Artemisia > Artemisia argyi. Next base: position 131,430,803 of record CM060676.1, read on the forward strand.
AATAGTAAAAAGAACCTCATCAAAGATCTCTAACCAATCAAAAGCAAAGAACAAAACTCAAAAAGAAAAGAAAAAAATAGACTTTCAAAGATCTTAGGCTCGTGAAGCAATAAAAAGTCTTAAAGATTTCCAACCCATCACTGATCTTAAAAAAAAAAAAAAAAAAAAAAAAAAAAAAAAAAAACCGAAAAAGTTATTACCCAAGACATCCTTTCAAGATCTTGAAGCCAAAACAACAGCGACCAAAGATTTAATATTGTGTTTTTGTTCTTATTGTTGCATTACGGAGTAATAAAGAACCCAATAACCTAGAGATTTGATCACAAAGCAAAAATAGGTGGGATATATCTTAAGAGTTAAAGTACGTGGTTTGAAAGAAGTTGTGATTAAGAGGGAAAATGTGAAGGGTGGCGGCTAGGTTTTGTTCCAGGCAAGAGTAGTTAATTTTGTAGGTTAAAGAAAAAAGGTAGATGGTCAAATAATATATGAAGGAAAGACGGAAATATAAATTTAAATTTGATAGGCTTTAGGAGGTTTGTGAGATTCCTAGATTGCCCCTCCATCATTCAAAAAGAGTAGCCTCAATTTTTAATTTATTACATTTATGCCATAATCATTGACATCCATTGATCAAAAAACTAATGGTAATCTAATGGCCAAAAAAGAGTTCTCGCACTTAACAGGGTTCTGAAAATAAAGATACACTATATATATATATATATATATATATATATATATATATATATATATATATATATATATATATATATATATATATATATATATATATATAGGTTGAACCGGTAAGCTGGTGACCTAACCAGGTCGATTAGAGACCCGGTTTTCAAACATTGATTAAACACTAACACTATTTAAATTGAATAAAAATAAGATAGGTTATAAACGAAAATAATAATAAAAGTTTATCATTTTCATAAATAGTTTACTTAATTTTTCCACTTTGAGGGTTTTTTTTCTTTATCTATACCATATAAAATAAAAACAATCAAAGTTGAAAAGTTAAATTGTTGAAAAGTCAAATGTGAGAGAAAAATACATGAAAGGCTGGACATTCTCATCCATATCTGAAACATATCCCACAAAATTTTCATTCTCTCTCGCACACACACTTTCTCTCTCTCTCCATCCCTCCCTCTCCACCTCCTCTCTCTCTCTCTCTCTCTCTCTCTCTCTCTCTCTCTCAAAACATACACTATCTTCTCTCTCTACAAACCACAACAAAAACCTCCACCGCCACAACTCCTACCACCACATAAATACCACCACCGTAGAAATACCACCATCAAAAACCTCCATCACTGAAACCCCTCCACCGTCAAAAATCTCCACCGCTGAGTGTCACCACCAGAGTATCGCACCGCCACCGAACCCTAGAACCATCGAAATCGGGCCACAATCGAAACCCACCCCTCTACCAAGACCTACGAGACATCAAAAGGGTTTTTCAATTACTGAGGTATTTTATGGGTTTTTTAATAGATCAATGCATATAAATTAAGTTTTTAAGGATTTCTTTTATGAGCAATGTTAAACCAACTCACAAAATCCACAAAAAAATCCACTCGATGACTTGTCAGAAGGTGATTGGTGCATTTTCTGGCAGTTTCTCTCTCTTCTTTGTTATTAAACAAATCACCCGCTAACATGTCAGTGAGCGAATTTTTTTTTGTGTGAATTTTGTGAGTAGGTCTAGCATTTCTCTCTTTTTATAGATCCGTAGTTTATGTTTATAGATCTGAGTTTTATAACATTTTTGAGATTTTTTTGACATGGCCGCCTCTAACGCCGCTTAGCGCGGCCATTGTCTTGCCGGAAATACTTGTTGCTGCCGCCTCTGTCTCGTCGGGACCCACCACAGCTGAATCTACGGTTTTTTTTTTTTTTTTTTTTTTTTTTTTTTTTTTTTTTTTTTATGGGACATTTTTTTAGATCTACTGCTAAAGCATCATGTATGAGATGCTTTTGATATTTTTTGTGAATTTTGTTTTTTAATTTTGTATATAATGTTTTTGTAATTTTATTTGAATTTGTTGATTAGTTTTGTTGTAATTATGTTTTAATTATAGGTAAATATGTTGTAAATTGTGAATAAATTTTGTTATTAGAAATATATTTTTTAGTTATTTAGGTAAATATGTTGTGTAAATTGCTGGTAAAACTTAATAGAGTATTAAAATGTGTAAATTATGCACTTGTTGTAAATCCTTGAATGAATAAATTGTTTGTAAGTTGTTTTTCTTAATTGTTAAGTTTTGTGCTTGTAAAATTATTTTTGTTAAGTTTTGTGTTTGTACAAGACTTTTTAATTCAGAATCCTTTATAATGTCGTATGAATATATGCACTACAAACAATATGTGTTAAAAAAAGAGTTGACGTTGCATTAATATTATCAAAGATATTTTAGTCAATTATTTAATATTGATATTATATTGACTTTGTCAATAGTCTCCAAACTAAAGAAATATGATGAAAGCGTAACTACTTCCGTGTGATTCTAAATTTGTCTCATTAATTATCATATCATAACTAAGGAATACACGTCATCTTATACTAAACGAGGCATGCAAAATCTGTGCTACGCACGGGCTAAGAATCTAATTGTTAATCGTGTATTCTTTATGTATATTGGCGAGTGTATATTTAATTATTTTTTAGTATGTTGTATGAAATGTTTTAACTTTCTTGTATAAAAATTTAAAAGTGTTTGATGTTGTTTTGCTTTTGTGGTGTTATATTTTATATATGCGCTTTTGGTTAATAATTTGTGATGGCTTCATTTTTTTTGGCCTATTACTTATTTGCATGATAAAAAAATGGCTTTATTTCTTTTGGTCTATTACTTAACCCTACAATACTTGTCCGTTAGATGGTTTTTGCATGGTAATATGAAGCACACGGGGTCTATCTAATTGGTCATAGTTTAATGTGCGTTAAATATTTTCTTTATTAAGTTTGTAAGTTAAAGTTTGTGTATTAATGTATATATAATAATGCAAAATAAACTGTATAAAAATCGTTACAAACCTTTTTAGCTTTATCTCATTTTATTGTACAACTAATTTAATTGAAAATTAACAATGAAGTCTAACTAATATTAATAAATTTTATCAATAAACTCAATTCTAATTAGCTAACTAAATGAATATTAATTAACACACTATTAATAATTCCTAAAACCTTTGGACTCAACTATTATGCCTAAAACTTAATTTTTTTAATTTACAAATGGATTTAAGCAAAAATTATGTACTTTTTCTTTTATATTCATTATTCAAGTTGCATGCTTACATAAACTAATCATGCTAAAAAGTATCATTTAACCATTTAAATGTTGTTTTACATACATGCTCGTGCACATTTTCTTTAATCAATTCGCACATGTGAGCTAAATCAATAGAAAACACACATAAATTACTTGTATATGAAAATGCATTAATATAATACATATATCTATATATATTGCATTAGGTTAAATCATCAATTTACAAATAGGTTTGAGCAAAAATTATGTACTTTTTCTTATATTCATTATTCAAGTTGCATGCTTACATAAACTAATCGTGCTAAAAATTATCATTTAACCATTTAAATGTTGTTTTACATACATGCTCGTGCACATTTTCTTTAATCAATTCGCACATGTGAGCTAAATCAATAGAAGACACACATAAATTACTAGTATATGAAAATGCATTAATATAATACATATATCTATATATATTGCATTAGGTTAAATCATCAATTATTCTTACAACCTTTTCAACTTCATCTCAATCCATAACCGACTTTTAATTCTATACTAATTACTCCCTCCGTCCCAAATTATTGTCCCCTATTGACTTTTTCGGTCTTTACTTTTCAACTTTGACCTTAAGTATTTTTGTTTATATTACATAATACTTGATACAAAATATATGTACGGATTGAGTTTTAAATATATTTCATTTGGTATAATTTTTATCAAAAATTGTATAACACAAACAAAAATATTTATAGTCAAAGTTGAGAAAGAAAGACCGAAAAAGTCAATAGGGGACAATAATTTTGGGACGGATGTAGTACTAAATATCATGTGATAAATTCCGGCAAGCCTTGCAATTCCATCTCCATGTTGTATATACTTCACATTAAATGCACCGATTTTGTTTTTCGATAAAAGTTTGAACTTTTGCTTATGTTTAAAACTTAACTTTTTTATTTGATATTATAATTTACAAACAGATTTAAGTCAAAATTATGTATTTTTTCCTTTCTATTCATTATTCAATATGATATTTTTAATATGTTCGTATTTTGCTATTACGGCAAACTCATTTAATGGGCGTAAATATTGGTTTCTCACTAATGATTCTACATGTAGAAAAAGAAAACACTTTGCGATGCACGGACCTTCTTCTTTTCAATAATAATTCAAATGAACACGATAAATTCATTCTAATATTTCTCAAAGAGTATTCGAAAGCAACTACTTACATAAACTAATCACGCTAAAAAAATATCATTTAACAATTTAAATGTTGCTTTACATACATGGTCGTGCACATTTTCTTGAATCAATTCGCATATGTGAGATACATCAATAGAAAACGCACATAAATTACTTGTATACGAAAATGCGTTAACATAATACATATATCTATATATATGCTTATTTATAACAATCATCTAAATATGTAAGAAACAAAGAAAATAGTTGGTATCCCAATCTTTGGTTCAATTTATCTGAGCATGCATGATCTTGTGTGATTTTCATGGTACCGGCATATGATAACTAAATTAAAAAAAAAAAAAAAAAAAAAAAAAAAAAAAAAAAAAAAAGACCAAGTTAATTACAAAGATCTAAAAGACGTGTGAATCATCTCCAAAATAATGCAAAAGAGAATTTACATACCGCTACCAACAATCAAAGATCTAAAAGATATGTGAATCATCTTCAAATGTACATACTAAATGTGATTTTGGCCGGTTTATATAGGCATGAATTAAGTTAAATCATTAATTATTTTTACAACCTTTCCACTACAAGAAAATGTGTCTATAATGACTAAAATTTAGTGCCAACTTTTTTTTTTGTCACTATTTAGCCAAAATAGTGACCACATACTACATGGACATTAATATTTGGTCATTTGTATATAGTTAGTGACCAAGCTCAAAACTGGTCACTAATTTCGTCACTAAATGCATATGGGGATATTTTTTTGGTATAAAAATGTGACCATGTAATTCGTCCCCTAAATTAGTAAATGTTGATAACTTTGTAACATGTATTGCTAACGCTACGAGGTGTGTCCAGAGACGGAGCCACGGTGGGCAACTGCCCCCAACCCAAGAAGTAGTAGTGTAAATTTCTTGAGAATTTATGAGCCGCCTTGCACATTGTGATTACATATACCTTTACACTATGAAACTTTTTATATAAAAAACTACTAAGACTCACCGTTACGGCTTACAACTACTACCACATCCACTCTTACTGCTACTAATACTTTTATCGAACACACGCTACAAAGAATGGTTTCCCCACTAAAAAAACGTAACGGTCATTAAAATAAAAAAAAAAAAAAAAAAAAAAAAAAAAAAAAAAACTAATTGTAATATCATTATTAATTAGTAATTAATAACTAATGAATGAAGTATAAAATACCAAATTCAGATCCGTTATTCCCCAAAAACACAAACAAACAAACTAATAGTTCATTCTCCACATAGCTCATTCTCCACACTCGCCGAAATAGTCATCAGAATTGGTTCAAGCTCGCCGGAGTTGCCGCGACGCCGTGTCAACTTAATTGTGTTCTACTTCCACATAGCTCATTCTCCACATAATCGACTTAAAATATTCATTGTGAGGTATTATTAGCTGTTAAAATCTTCGATGCGATTTGAAGCTTAATTGTGTTAATCGATTATGTTCATTTGTGTTTCTATCGGTTTAAATAAGCTTATCATTTAGTCTAATTCATTGGTGCTTTATGTAATTGTGCTAGTATCTGTCTATATACTTTTTATGTAATTGTGCTAGTCTAATTCAGTGATGCGATTAAGGGTATCAAATGTCATAGTTGATTAATCGCTTTTAAAAGTGTTGCTCAAAAGGTGTTCGATGAAATGCCTATTAGAGACTCGCAGTTGAATGATATTAAGTTTCCATTACTAGATAAAGTGTTTGCCTCAAGGAAATACGCGTACACCAGGTGTTCGACGAAATGTCCTAAGTAGTTTTGTGTATGTTTTTGTGTTTTTGTTTAAAGCGTTGTGAATTGTATGTAATCCAAGTGTTCGTTGAAATGTCTGACAGAGTTGAGTATTTTGTTTTGGTAAAAATGTTGTGGATTATATGCTTACACTAGGTGTTCGACGAAATTTATGAACCATTGAACTTTTGTAACTCAGAAATCTGTATATTTTGAACCATTGAACCATTGAAATCTGTAAAAATGTTATGTTGTAGCTTTATGCCCCCACAACATTGGCTAAATATATTATCAAACTTGTTTCGGTTGGTAATATATAACTATCAAACTTCTTTGTAGCAACTTATATTATACAAGCCAAATATATTATCATGGTAGCTGAAAATTTCTTTGAGAGCTGAAAGTTGTAGGAGGCTTTCAGTGATAATTGTTTCTTATAAGTAACTAGTGAATGATGGGACATTGGGAATGTGAGAATTTTGAAATTCATGATAGGCAAGTTGATCAAGTGGACCAGGAGGGAGTATTGGGCTCAAACTTACAAAATAAGAAGGAAGTCAGGCCCAATAGAACTATAGTGGATGATGGGCCATGTACTCCCATGGAAGGTAAACTAGACGGTACTAACAACAATCCATTTGGTGAAGATATGAATGGGGGTGAGAATATCGATAAAAACAATAAGTTGGAAGATAAAAATAAATCTGGGTTTCAAGGCTTCAATAATGATATACAGAAAACAAGTGATAAACAACAAACTACTAGTTTGGACAACATGGTGGATTCGGGTTGTCATAGTGGCAGTGGGAATCGTATAGGTAAAAAGCGTAAGACGTCACCTGGAGGATCATTTGTGTGCGATGTGAAGTCGACTGATAGGAGTAAAACTAAAACAACGAGAAGAAGGAGCTTCAATTTAGCAAAGTCAGTTGCCAGAAGAAGAAGGAAAAGATCATCGATGGATGGGGATTGCGGTGTTTTATCAGATGAATACAAAGTGGAACAGGTATGTAGTGTTTCGTGTGATGGTAATATGAACAATGGTGGGGAAGAAACTGGTATGGAAAGTGAATGCTCGTTGCATATGGTCAAACAAATTGGTGAACAAATTGGAGTCGTTTGGGATGAGCAAAAGCCATGTAAGGTTATGACTGAGGAAAATGTAGGGGTCTGCAATCTGTAAGTTGGCTCCCCCATTTGAGGTACTTGTGTTTTAATATAGTTTGATGAAGATAATTTCTTTGAATATAAGAGGTCTAAAAAGGAAGGGTAAAGCTGGGTGGTTAAGGGAGATCATATGTAGAGAAAAACCGTGCGTGATAGGTCTACAAGAAACAAAAAGTAGTGATATTGAAGAACAATGGGTGGAAGAATTATGGGGTTCAAGAAACTTTGGTTTTTCCCAAGCAAATGCTAGGGGAAAATCAGGGGGTTTGTTGATGATATGGGACAACAATGTATTCACGGGCACTAGTGCGTTCGGCGGGGATCGTTTTATCGCAGTCAAAGGGACATGGAAAGGAGTAGATGGGGATATTATTCTGGTCAATGTTTATGGGGCACACTCTTCGGATAAAAAAGCTGAATTATGGAATAGACTATCAGCTCTAATGGGAACAGTGACCGGAAGTTGGTGTTTATTTGGCGACTTCAATGATGTAAGGACCCCTGAAGATCGGCTGAATTGTGAATTCAATTCAAGAGATGCAGATTGTTTTAATGAATTTATTAGGAACAACGAGCTAGTGGAAATTCCTTTGGGGGGGCGTAGGTTCACTCGGATTAGTGACGACGGGTTAAAATTTAGCAAGTTAGATCGGTTCTTTGTGACAGATGACTTTTGTGTCAAATGGAGAAGTCTTGCAGTGGTCTCTCTTGATAGGAAGCTCTCAGACCATTGTCCCATTTTGCTTAAAGATATGGATATGGATTTTGGGCCGAAACCATTTAGGGCGTATGATGTTTGGCTTGAGGAGAATGATATTGATAGTGTGTTCATCTCGGCCTGGAATAACCCCGTGCGAAGTTTTAGAGCAGATTGTGTGGTCCGTGATAAATTTAAAAATGCAAAAGAAGTGTTGAAAGGGTGGAGTAAATTGAAACTTAACGGAAATAATCTTGACATTGAGAAATGTAAAAGCGAGGCGATGAAGTGGGAGCTGGAGGCTGAACGCAGAGTTTTGGACAGTCGGGAAATGGAATTATGGTTGAAGGCTAGGAAGGAGTGGATTGAAAAGGAGAACGAAAAAGTTAGTATGTTAAAACAGAAAGCACGGATCAAATGGGATGTGGAGGGGGACGAAAATTCAAAGTACTTTCATGCGATGATAAAAAGAAGAAATAATAAAAATAGGATTCGAGGTTTGATGATCGATGGTGTTTGGTGTGAAGATCCGGATAAAATAAAAGAAGAAATTTTTAAATTTTATAAGGATATCTTTTCGTCAAAGAGTGGGAGTAGACCTCGTTTTGAAAACAACCGGGTTCCTAGACTTTCAGTGGAGGATTCAGGTAGCTTAGAAGCCCCGTTTACAGAAAAGGAGGTGTGGGAGGCAGTGTGTGGATGTGGTAGTGATAAGGCACCGGGTCCGGACGGGTTTAACTTTAAATATATAAAGCATTATTGGGATACAATAAAACGGGAAATAGTGGATGCAGTTAAGTGGTTTTGGCAGAAAGGTGAATTTTCGAAGGGATGTAATGCTTCATTTGTTACACTTATTCCAAAGGTGGATGATCCTTTAGGTCTCGGTGATTATAGGCCTATTAGTTTAATTGGTAGCTATTATAAGATTATATCAAAATTGTTGGCAGAAAGAATTAAAAAGGTGATTGGTAATGTCATTGGTGAGGTGCAAAATGCGTTCATCGAAGGGCGCTATATTCTTGATGGAGTCCTTATAGCAAACGAGACAATGGAATTTATGAAGAAAAAGAAGCAAAACGGTATAGTTTTCAAACTGGACTTTGAGAAAGCTTACGATAGTATTGAATGGGGATTCTTGATGGCTATCATGAAGAAGATGGGGTTCGGTAATAAATGGTGTAAATGGGTGGATTCTTGTCTTCGATCCACTTCTATATCGATCTTAGTGAATGGTGCGCCTACAAAAGAATTTTCTATGGAAAGAGGGGTGAGACAAGGTGATCCATTATCCCCATTTTTGTTTATCCTTGCTGCGGAAGGCTTAAACGCCCTCATGAAGGAGGCGGTTTCCAAAAATATTTTTAAAGGAATTTGTGTGGGAGAGGACGAAGTGATGGTTTCACATCTCCAATACGCCGATGATACGATCATTTTCGGTGAGTGGAGTCGACAAAATGCTAGAAATCTAATGAATATTCTTAAGTGCTATGAAGAGGTTGCAGGCTTGAAAATCAATCTTCGAAAAAGTAAGCTTTATGGTGTGGGAGTGGAAAGAGTTGAGGTGGAGAGGATGGCTCGGTATATGAGATGTAGTACTGGAGAACTTCCGTTTACTTACTTGGGCCTTCCAATTGGGGTAAATATGAGGAGAGTGGTGGCCTGGAACGGGGTTATTGAGAGTTTCAAAAATAAACTATCCGAGTGGAAGGCTAAAACGATGTCTTTCGGTGGAAGACTAACGTTAGTTAAATCGGTTCTTGGTAGTTTGCCGTTATATTACTTCTCGATGTTTCGGGTCCCGTCGCACGTCATTAGTACTCTTGAGCGAATTCGAAAAAAATTCTTTTGGGGTGGGTTGGGGGAGGGTAAAAAACTTCATTGGATTAAATGGGATAATGTCATTTCTTCTTTTGGGGATGGGGGGCTGAATATTGGTTCTTTAAAAATTAAAAATTTGGCTTTATTAGGGAAATGGTGGTGGCGGTTTAGGGTGGAAAAAGACGCTCTGTGGAGAAAAGTTATAAAAAGCATATATGGTGTTGAAGGAGGATGGGAAGGTGGAGTTGGGTCTCGAATTAGGGGGGGAGTTTGGGTTGACATTATTAAGGTCGGAAAGAGTCTTGATAGGCTAGAGGGGGGTTTTGTTAATAACTTTTACAAAACCGTCGGTGATGGCCTAGATACCGCATTTTGGCTTGATAAGTGGGTGGGGGATACCAGACTTTGTGATCGTTATCCAAGGCTTTTCAGGTTAGAGAGAGATAAGGAAGTAACGGTCGGTAGGATGGGTAATTGGGTTGGTCAAATTTGGTCGTGGAATTGGGATTGGGCGAGACATAGTAGGGGAAGGACAGGTGGTGAGGTTTTAGAGCTTCAAAATTTAGTTGCAAATGTAACTCTGAACCAAAATAGTAGAGATACATGGAAATGCAGTCTAGACGCAAATGGTGAGTTTTCAGTTAAGTTTCTCTCAAAGTGGGTCGAGGACAGGAGTTTAAGTAGAGTCGCAGTTTCAAATCAAACATTATGGTCGAAAATTATTCCCAGAAAAGTAAATGTATTCATATGGAGGGTGTTAAAGAGGAGAATTCCAGTGAGGGTTGAATTAGATAAAAGAGATATCGACCTTGATTCTACGCTTTGCCCATGTTGTGACAGTAGTGTGGAGTCAGTTGATCATTGTATGGTCCTATGTGAAAATGCTCAAAATGTCTGGGAGTTGATCTTTGCTTGGTGGGGTGTGGGTACGGTTGATAGTTTCTCAGCATGTGAGATTCTAAAGCATAGGGGTGGATCCGTGGTAAATAGTGATACGAAAGATTTATGGCAAGCGGTGTTATGGGTTTCTGGATATTATATTTGGAAAAACAGGAATGCACGGGTGTTTAAAAATAAGTGCGACTCGGCTTTGAGAGTTTTTCACGAAGTACAGTTGAGGTCGTTCGAGTGGATTACTAGGAGGTCTAAGAAGCGGAATTTTAGATGGGAAAAATGGATAGAGAGACCATACACTTGTGGCTCGGTTATAGCGGATGATCACTGATTTAATTCTGTGTGCGGAGCTGCTGTGTTTTGATTGTTTCAGTTTTGAGTGTCGACTGTGTCCGGTGGCTTTTGAGGTCTGCAGTTTGAGGCAGGCTTTTGGGACTGTGGTGCTGTGATTTTTATTGTCAATTGTTTGGGTGTTTGGCAAAGTGGGTATGTTTATGGGTGTTTGGCACAAGTGGGACAACACTTTGTCTGCTCTTTATTTAGTGGGTTTGCTATATCCTATTAACAATGGTTAAGGGAACCATCATAGTTTCAGTTAGAGTATTGGTTTTGAGTTCGAGCTTCTGTTTTTTGTGATATTTTCTGTGTGTCATGGCGTTTTGGTATTCCATCTGTTTGACTGCAGTTTCTTTATGCACGCAGTTTTTATATGTGACTTGTGGTGGGTCGTGTGTTTCTATGTGTGGTCCTTTAGAGGCACTTGGTTATATCCTTTGATCATGTGCTTGTGTCATACGTAGTAGTCCTTTTGTATCCTTTCTTTTGATTGTTTTCACATTATGTAGATGTACTTACTTGCTTCAAGGGTCCCTTCCTTCTTTAATTGCCTTGTTAAGGTGGAGGGATGCCTTTTCTTATGTATTGTAGTTGTTTTTGTTCTTAATAAATTATTGCCTTTCAAAAAAAATAAGTAACTAGTGAATAGTGATGAATGTGTTGTACAGGATGCGAGCCCAAATATGTAGGGAGATACAGAATTACTTACCCTGATTCCCTCAAGGCGGCAATGGATTCAGCTGGAAGAATACGTCTGATGATCGAGGCAAAGCTGTCTCCAGGGTCATCAATATGCAGTGTTCACCGACATGGAAAGAACAGATGGGTGCATGACGGTGTCAGTGTTGCAAGTGGCAATTTTCTTGCAGCCAGGGCAAGCTTCTCGTTCTCTTTAAATGTCTTCTAATTTATTTAAAGCAATATCCGTGAGTTTAAATATATGTTGTATTATGTTTCCCAGAAAAGAGGAGTTGATGAAGGCATTGATTATGGAGCTACAGGCGAAGTAAATAAAGTAGATATTGATCGCATCCGTGAGAGGATGGATAACGAGTCAATCGCGATCTTAAGCAACCTTGGATATTGGGTTAGTATGAATGACTTTTGGTCATATGAAAGTTATGTACGATATAAAGTAGTAACATTTAAGTTTTATGAAGAATTTATATATTGGGTTAGTATGAATGACACGTATTAGCGACTAAACAACATATACAACAAAAATAACCAAAATAGTTCAAATAATAAGTACTACCTCTCCCCGTTCTCTTCCGTCAGTACCCTCGAGATCCATTACTATGGTGCAAGGTTCAATACCGACACATCTTGCCATCCAAATACCTTTGGTGGTTTGCGACCTAATAAAATGGCAATGCAATAAGTTGGCAAATCCGCAGATAGATAAGTAAATGAACAACGAGCAATATAGATACATGCCTTCCCTTATAAGCATCCCTTTCTCTGAAGTTTGTGTGAAATAGATTATTCAGAAGCGTACTCTTACCTGTCACAAACACGAACTCAAAACTGTAACACAATCTCGATAATAACTTTCCAACACTTAGATAGGGTGCTAAAATGAAAACACTAAAAGTTAACGTATCACCATAGCTACGGGATAAATGACTTGGTTTAGAATTGTGAAATAAGTTACTTTTTGATAGATTATAGAAAGCATACCACTGCTTTGAGGTCCCATGATGGCAACGACAGGATACGAAAGCCCGCATTCAGCCATTTCGACTTGCTTGATAAAATTATCGAGCCCTACGGCATTGAATGTGCCATCTACTTCTATGAGGTGGGTGGAGCAGCAACCCACTTCTTTATCTACAAATAATACACACGAGAGTAAGTAAATCAGATGACCAGGTCAACATTTCTGTTAAAATGCCTTATTTGCTGCTATAGAAGCATAATGACCGAATCGCCAAACTTAAAATTTACTCTATGATTCACAAAATCACATGAAGAAAGTTAACAATTTAATTAGAATCCAAACAATAGTATCATAACAAATAACATACAGTCGAGATTTATAGTTTTGACTTTTGGGGCCTTATGAACTTATGTCTAAGCACCAAAGTTGTCTTTAAAGTTGTAGACAGGTCCCTACTCTATAAATAAGGATATAGTTTTACGATGATAAATTTATGGAAATAGTTAAATAGCTGCATCAGTGGTTTCTGAAATTTATTAAGTTTTTTATGCTTCTCCAGGATGATACTGCATTTGAAAAGCAGATTGCTCTTTTTGCCCTTGCTGTTTCTGACATAATGCTTATAAACATGTAAGCCCACTTGGTGCCTGATATAGTGTAAGCAAATACGAGCTCTTTATGTAAAAGTAAAACTTAATTGCTTTATTTATTTTGTTTGGCAGGTGGTGCCATGATATTGGACGAGAGCAGGCTGCAAACAAACCTCTTTTGAAGACTGTTTTCCAACTAAATTAATACCCTGTAATATTTTAGCATTTTCATATGTTAGTGCTAATGGTAAACTTTCTAACTTATACTCTATGCATTTCAGGTTATGTTGCGACTGTTTAGTCCACATAAAACAACTTTGATGTTCGTTATACGTGATCAAACAAGGATAAGTTGTTGCTTGTCTTGAGATTATTAAAGGTTAAAATTTATAAAAAAATATGGGTTGTGTTTGATGTTATGTCCTATTGTTTCTATATAGACACCTCTTGAGCATCTAGAGCCGGTCTTGAGGGAAGATATACAGAAGGTAAGTATTGTTCTTTGTTCTCTACCTTAAAAGCTAACACTGTCTCGATGCTTATAATGCTCTGTTCCTTGCTCCAGATATGGGACTCTGTACCCAAGCCATAACACCTCAAACAGACTCCTTTAAGTGAATTTTTTAATGTAAGATATCATGTATTCAGGAGATAGGAGGGGGGTTGTTCCCGCTTCAGGTTTTTCCTTTAGTGCTCAACATATTTGGGAAGTTATTAAGGAGAACAAAGACCTTGACTTACCTGCTCACAAGGTAAAATACCAATAAATCAACTTTGTCAAAGCTTAAAAAAGTTACGACATATCATGTGGATGTTAATTTCCTAATCTTTTGCAGCTGATGGTGGCCACTGTAAGATGTGAAGAAATTGCTAATAAGAGGTACTCTTCCTTCGTAACGAACCAGGTACATCTTACAAACAACTAATTGGAATACTGAAAGTCTGAAATACATGTTATTAAACGAAGCTATATATTTTAATAGGATTGGTGTGAATTAGAAGATGCTATAAAATCTCATATTGTGTCTGGCTTTGGAAGGAAGCTTACTTTCAATGAAATACATGATAAACCTACCAAAAGCCTGAAAATTCAAGCAATAGGTGTCTTCAAAGGGCATGATGATACTGTTGAGGATGTACAGTTCTGCCCGTCTAGGTATCTTACACTGTCTTTATGGATTCACCATGATTTTCTCTATTCAAAAGACCAATAGTTAGGATGGGCATAGTTTGCTAACTGAAAGTTTTGTGCATTCTGGTATCTATGTTGTGAAGTGCACAAGAATTATGTAGTGTTGGTGACAATTCCTGTCTCATTCTATGGGATGCAAGAACCAGGTCTTCTCCGGTTGTCAAGGTGATTTTTACATCTACTATTACTTGGGTGTTTATCAAGTTCGTGTTTGCTTATAGTTTTTGAACCGGTTTCGTTATGATTGTTAATGATGCTTACAGTTTTTACGAAGGGACTCAACTATGAAGAACATAAGGGTCAGCTATGGTCTTCCAATTCCCCTTTCCGGTTCCACCACAACCATAATGGCTTTTGTAATTGTTGATTCCTTGTTAATTTTCTTGACGTTAAGTTTTGAATAAAGAAATATAGATTATGTAGATGTGATTAATTTTGAATATTTATAACCGTATTAGTGACTACAAGTAGATTTTTTTTTGCCATATTTTTTCAATTAGTGACCACTGTTTGGTCATAAAATTCAAAGAAAAGTGACCACTTTCCAAGTGCAGTAGATGTGGTCACTTCATCTAAAATAGTGACCACTTTTACATTTAGTGACCAAATTTAGTGACCACTTTTACATTTAGTGACCAAGAATTAGTCGTCACAAATGAAAGTGATGACAAATTTTTGGTCACTATTTAGTGACCATATTCATAAGTCATCACTATTACCTTTTGTGACCGACTTTTAGTGACCACGAGTGACCACTTTGATATGGTTACTAAATCAGATTAGTGACCAAATATATACTATTAGTGACCATAATCGTGTGGTCACTAAAGGCCTTTTTTCTTGTAGTGTTCGCAACCCTTGCACTTCATCAAACCGACTTTTAATTCTATACTAAATGCCATGTGATCAATTCTGGCAACCCTTGCACTTCATCTCCTTTCATGATTGTATAGTTATTATGAGGCTGCATTGAATTCCGAGCATTAGCTATCTTGTACTCTATGCAACTACTAAACGACTCACACTTGTTTCTAACTCTAAAAACTCTATCATCATAACTCCACATTAAATTTATGGACTGAATCTTAGGGTGTGTTTGGTAGCGAGAAATAAAGCTTGAGAATTGGAAATGTGGTCAAATCTCTTGTTTGGTACATCAAAGAAAAATGGAGACAGAGATTTGCAAATTCTCGAGAATTTCATTTACATATAATCAAATTATCTCCATTTTGGAACGGAAATGAACCACTCAAAAATAGAACACGGAAAATTCAATATTTAATTGTCTAAAGTGCTAAGCTATAAAAGCAAATAGTCACGTGACTAGCACATTCACAAAAGTAGATCTGAAAAACACTCCAAGCTCCACCTTATGTTGTTTGACGATCGAAGCTCCTCCGGTAATTGCTCCATCATTACACATTAACTTTGTATGGCATCACCATCATTTATGTATACCTTCATCAAGATTCTTGGGTTTTGTGACATTAAAAAATCTCAATATACTCCGTAATTGTTTGTTTCTTTATCAAATTAAATGATTTTGTTTAATTTATAATTATTATATCTTGAAATATCTGGGTTTCCTTGTTTCACGAGATCTGCAAAAACTTCATCATAGCTCCAATAATTTAAGAGGTTGCAAGTTAATCTAAGATAATAATTTGCAAAAACTTCATGATAAAAAAAAACTATATTTCTTCGTATAAAATAATAAGAACGATTAAAGTAGTAAACATTTTGGGAAGTTAAAAAAAAATATACAAAATTCACCATGAACTATGCAGTAAGATGCACAAATCACTTTAAAATTATTTTAAAATTAGTTTAAACCACAAGGTAAAAACCGTACACTTTGATAAAAGTTTTAGTTACGTGACAAATACCTACCGATCAAATAAAAACCGTACACTTTGTACTTCTCAAAATTAGCCCCAGGAAAAATAAGTGGCCACAAATAAGTTTTGTCCACCCAAAAACAAGGAATAACTTCACATGGAGAAGGAAACAAACCAAGCCAGCACCCACAATTTGCAAAACAGGTTGCCCATTATAAACGGAAAAAAATGAAGTAAACCCGCCGCAACGCGGCGGGGCAACCACCTCGTTGCATACAATTATTTGTTTTTTCCACCAAATAACAAAAGTGATGAGTATATATATATATATATATATATATATATATATATATATATATATATATATATATATATATATATATATATATATATAGGATAAAGATCAAATAAAAAGACAAATTTCCGTAAAAAGAATAAAAAGAAAAATTTTTTAAAAAAAGTTCTCGAAAAATTCCAAAAAAATTCCACAAGATCGGGTATGTTGGTGCATGAAAAAGTTGTGAAGGAAGTTTTTCTAAAAGTGGATACTTTATCCGAAAAAAAATTATAAAAAAATACGTTTGCGCATTAAATCGCTTTTTTTTTGCATCAAAAATTCGTTTCTGGACCCAACTTCTTTTGACTTTTTTCACCAAAATAACATTGCGCATCTAACTAAAATAAGTTAAAAATTTTGTGCATTAAAATTTTTTTTGCGCATTAAAATTTTTTTTGCGCATTAAAATTCATTTTTTGTGCATTAAAAAAAACGTATAAAAACTCAAAATTAGAAAAACTTCTTTCACAAAAGTTTTATGCACCAACATACCCGATCTTGTGAAATTTTTTTGGAATTTTTCGAGAACTTTTTAAAAAAAAAAATTCTTTTTATTCTTTTTACGGATATTTATCTTTTTATTTTAACTTCACCATATATATATATATATATATATATATATATATATATATATATATATATATATATATATATATTTCTCAAGTTAATTTTCTCTGATGTTACCAAACAGTGTCAATATATAAAATTTCTCCATCAATTCCAATTCTCTAAATTTCTATTCTCTGCCTCATTTCTATTCTCTGAAATTCTCTCTACCAAACGTACCCTTATAGTATTATAGATAGATAGTAAAACTATTCATAATAGTTTAACCAAATTAGACGAGTATTCGTGTATAGCAATGTAATTTTATAACAGCAGATAGTTATATTGATATTTTGGTTACACAAAACATTACATGAAACACTTAACGTTTTGTGTAACCAAAATATCACTATAACTATATTCTGCTATAAAATTCTGTTGCTATGCACGGGTACTCATCTAGTATATTGATATAGTTGTTCAATTCCACGATTTAGTAATCCATAGCCACATATTTGAAGCCACACTGCGGTCTAAGAAAATATGGTTTTCCATTTCGTGATGATTATCACAGAATGGGCATCTTGAAGAATAATGCCTCTTAAACCAGGAGATGCTCGTTAAAAATGCCACGTTTGTTTTATGCAGAACAACATAGTTTTATCTAGCAAACATTCCCATGATCATTTTTGTTGAAAAACTGTGTGCAAATAAACAAAGAATCGAGCTCAACTTGTTCTTTTTTGAGCCTGCTCTTCAAGGGCTTTTGCTGTGCCAAAAAAAGAAACTCTTTCTCACGAGGATCACCATCTTGTTGTGTTTGGTAAGGCAGAATATTTATTTATGAAAAGCGTCTATCTAGTCCACGGTCGAGGTGGGATTCACCTTAGGTGTTAAATTACCTTGCGCCTCATCCTCTATGAGGTTTACCCCTGTTAGATTAGTAAGCCTTAAGCCTGTTGGTTCAAGCCCGTCTAGCACTTAAGGTTTCATCTGCTAGTTTTTTGTACTTTACCTCCTATATTCTCAATAGTTTATCAATTAAGTCGATATAAATTGTTTGTTTATCACCGGTTTCTACAGCCCCAACCATCTCGGACAGCATAGAAGTGGCTCTGATATCATGCGTATGGAAACATGCAGCGTAGCTGTCTCAACCTTGACTTAACCATGCTTTTTATCTTCTTAACCAGGTCCACTAACCAGCAATGAGGGTAACTTCAAATTTTCGCCCTTCAATATTTTGACTGTTTCAATGGAATCGGACTTAACATCCAGTATCTTTCATCTAATAACCATCTCCAATTTCCAATATCTATCTTTCAATAACCACCTCCGATCCAATATATCAGATATATATTGCAACCTTATCATCAGATCTTGCAAGTTTTTCAAGTCAATTGCTAGTTTAACACAATCAGAGTAAAACTGAATTCGGAAAATTATTTCGTAATTGGAAAAGCCTCATCATTTAGAGGCATTAAATCATTTTCAATGATAAGATACCAAACAAGATCAAAGCAATGAAAGGCTCATACAATCACCATTGACAAGATATCTATCAGCAGAAAATCAACCTTCTAGAGGACAAGTATGTATTTTATAACGATCGATATATTACTAAATCCAAACAGTAGGATTATATTAAAAAACTAAGACAAATATATGCAGATGTTATACTGGTAAGGGCTACTAGACTTAGAAGTTAAAATCATTTCAAAATAGCTTTCTGACATGCTTTACCTTGAGTTGATCAGATATTTCAAAGCAGAAAGTCAACTTTCTGGAGCACAACAGGTGCATTTTCATCATCTTTTATTCCCATTAAATGACTAAAATCTCCTCCCAGGTAAGCTTTCAAAAACGAAACCACAGCGCCTCCAACAAATCTCCTCATGGGTTGCCTAGACTTGCCATGCTTACACAAACAATGAGTAGATTTCCCTCTAATCCCTTTAGTCTCATCATCAAGCATATCAAGATGGCCGTAGTCTTTGGCAACAAAGTAACAAGCTGGTTTACAACACTCGTTGTAAAAGTCCTCATGGTTCACCCCTTTTGGAGCACAAGCCGGGAACAGGGGATTTTTTCTGACTTCACCAAGGCCCGAACCAATAACCATCACTGGCATTTTAAGATTAAACGAATGTGGAACATAAGTGAGTACTTTTGGGGGAGTTTGTTTGCCTTTGTCCATTCCATCAACCGGATCAATCCCAATCAGTGCAGAATATTTCAACTTCAGTTCCATCTCGAGTTTATTTAGAGCAAGGGCAAAAGCGACTTTTCCTCCACGGCTGTGGCCGGAAAGTCCTAGCTTTTTAAGGTTTGCATTTACTTGAGATGGAAGCAACTTTGGAAGCCCTTGAGGCAGCCAATTGGTTATTTCTGCCACATATTCAACTTCTTTAGTCGCATCTGGTCCCGTCACTGAATACAACTGATTAATGGAATCAAAAGAAATAGATAATATGTTAGTTTTTCATAACGATTTTATGCTCTAACCAAAATGCAATAACAGGATTTGCATGAAGTATTAAAACACTGTCGTTAAATTAGATTTATATTTGTGGACCATGTTATTACCAGTTTACTACCAAAGATTATATGCCTGGTGTTCAAGCAAAATGTAGGAGTTAAATTTATTGCCAATTATTTATAGAACTGTACTCTGTACATATACCAATGTGGAACATCTAAGAAAGAACCTCACCCATGAAATGAAAAATAACAAGAACAAAACACTTAACTAAGCTTATTAACCAATTTATGACAGTTTGTATAATGACTAATTAACGAAACCGGTTAATTACTATAATCCACTAGGGTTTGGGTAATGGGTCAAAATGGATATATACTTTTTGTTGTACGAGCTATAATTGGAACAAAGAAAAGGATTACAGATCGATATGTTTATGAATATACCAAAAGCTAGGAACACGACACTCATTTCTTATATATATGGATAGTGGATTAGCCAACGAAATTTAGATCAGAAATAAAAAAAAAAAAACCTGGGGGACGACGATGATAAAGCCATGAGAAGCTACGTGATGACTGAGCTGGGAATAGAATGAGTTATACAGAAGATAACCATGGAGTAAAACAAGTACAGGGTATTCTCCTGCTTCTAATGGTGTAAATATCAACAAAGGCTTTGGAGTAACTTTTTCATCTGGTTTAACAAGCTGTGTTTCATGGTCTCCTATCGCAAAAACATCTGTGTTCGCACTGACGGAAACTGAAGATGGAGACATTACTAGATTAAATGTTTAACTAAATCTTCAAGTCTTATGTTTTTTTTACTTTGATTGTTGTGATATTTGTAGTATGATTGGGATAAGTTGAGTGATAGCTTGTGTGGTGTTCATAGCTCCACTTTTACGCTTAGTGTGGAAATAAGACATATGACTATATGAGACTTGGATTTTAGCAACGGTCTTGGTTAACAAGTTAAAAGTAATCTTGCTGTAATGATTTGTACCCTATTTGCCATTATTTATTTATTTATTTATTATTATTATTATTATTATTATTATTATTATTATTATTATTATTATTATTATTATTATTATTATTATTATTTTGTTACTTTTGTGTTTGCTAAAACTGCTACGTGGATTAACAGAGTTTATGTAAGGGCAATGAAATTTGTGCGGACACCAAGGTCTATTGCATTATGTTCATTTTTATGTGATATCTTACAATTCATGTGAAATAAAATATCTCATTTGGTCAATTTATATGTTTTGAGAATAAGGTAAAATAAGTATTCTAGATTGTTGTTATTTGTAAGCCGTACAAATTACGACATTTATATGTGAGAAGATATATACTGTCTTATTACACTTTCACGCATAATTATCGAACAAAATACAAAACCAAACATAAGAGTACCAAATGTTAAAAAATACAAAATTTTAATTCAAATGCAACAAATTCAAATTCTAAATTACAAAAAAATTTAATGTCATTGATCCATGTTTATAAGAAAACTAAACCGAGCTAAATTTTCAAATTCTAAACCGACTCAAATTAGAAAACATATGAAAACTAAATGCCAAATTTAGCAAACGTCCTTAGAGTTTCATTCACTTTTATAACAATCTCCGCCGTAACATGAACTTTTTCACCTTTTCTAAATCAAATTCAAAATTCTAAAAAGCTATAGATACTAGACAAATAAACAAATGATCGATTTCCAAAAACGATTTGAAAACAAATTGATCCAAAAAAAGGCTGATGACTTCAAAGCGAACAACTAAACATTAACCGAGAAATTCAAAATGATCAATTGAACAAACAAATCGGCTCAAACTATCAGGAAACAAAGTTCAAAAGCCCTACAAAAGAAGATTCAAAATTTTCAAACTGACAAATTTTTATCAATTGAACAAAATCCAAACGACGTGATTATAACAAAATCTTCAAACAGCACTCGTTTGATAAATAATACGTTCCAAATTCAAATAAAGACACACGATCTAATAACCTAATTGAAAGATTAATAGAGTCACTTTATTTTGCATACTCTTATTTTGGTGCATACCAAGGGACAAACTTTTACCATCCATCTAGTTTAATCAAAAGGTGCGGATTAACCAAAGATTTAATTTGGAAACATATGTCCATGTTTTTTTTCCCCTTTTTCTTTGTCTTTTTGTTTTTCTCATTATTTTTTTTCTTTTGCCTTTTTTTTTATTTAATTTTTATTTTAATAATTCACTTTTTTTTCCTTTTTTTGGCTTTCATACGTTTTCGCCTGTTCTTTTACGTATTCGCCCGCTTTCATCCGTTTTCATACGTTTTTGTCTGTTTTCATACATTTTCTTGCGTTTTTGTTCGTTTTCGCCCGTTTTCATACATATTCGCCCGTTTTCTTACGTTTTCGCCCGTTTTCATCCGTTTTCATACGTTTGTCTATTTTCATATGTTTTAGTCCGTTTTCTTACATTTTCGCCCGTTCTCGTCAGTTTTCTTACGTTTTCGTCCGTTTTCGTTCGTTTTAATATGTTTTCATCCATTTTCTTTTGTTTTCGTTCATTTTTCATACGTGCTTTTACGCTTTCATACGTTTTTGTCCGTTTTCATACATATTCGTCCGTTTTCTTGTGTTTTCATCTGGTTTCTTACGCTTTCATTCGTTTTCGTCCATTTTCACACGTTTTCGTCCGTTTTCTTACGTTTTCATTCATATTCATCCGTTATTTTCGTTTTCGTCCATTTTTCATACATTTTCGACCTTTTTCATATGTGTTTTTACGCTTTCATACGTTTTCATCCGTTTTCGTCCGTTTTAAAATGCTTTTGGCCGTTTTCAGACATTTTCATACGTTTCTGAATATCATAAGAGATATTATGTGATATTCAGAATATCGCAAGTGATATTTCGTGATAATCTGAATATCACAAGTGAT
Organism: Artemisia argyi; assembly: GCA_030686995.1. NCBI lineage: Eukaryota > Viridiplantae > Streptophyta > Magnoliopsida > Asterales > Asteraceae > Artemisia > Artemisia argyi. The sequence continues at coordinate 131,453,517 of CM060676.1, forward strand.
TTTTTGAATATCACATGTGATATTCTTTGATTATCTGAATATCACAAGTGATATTCTGAGTACCACGAATATTATAAGTGATTTTCTGAATATCATAAGTGATTTTCAACTAATGTTTTGTAACATGAAAATCACAAAGTGCTATTCAGAAAACCACAAGTGATAGATATTTAGGAAATCACAAGTGATATTCAAAAAATCACAAGTGATACTCTTAATATCAATTGTGATATTAAAAAACGTATGAAAAACGTAAGAAAATGAATGAAAATATAAGAAAATCACAAGTGATATTCGTCCATTTTCTTACGTTTTCATACGTTTTCGTCCGTTTTCGTTCGTTTTAATACGTTTTCATCCATTCCCTTTCGTTTTCGTCCATTTTTCATACGTTTTCGTCCATTTTCAGACATGCTTTTACGCTTTCATATGTTTTTGTCCGCTTTCATACATATTCGTCCGCTTTCTTGCGTTTTCATCTGTTTTCTAACACTTCGTCCGTTTTCATACGTTTTCGTCCATTTTCTTACGTTTTCATTTGTTTTCTTATGTTTTTGTTCGTTTTCATACGTTTTCGTCTGTTTTCATCCGTTTCTTTCATTTTCGTCCATTTTTCATACATTTTCGTCCTTTTTCATATGTGTTTTTAAGCTTTCATACGTTTTCATCTATTTTCATTCATTTTCGTCCATTTTTAAATGCTTTTGGCCATTTTCAGACATTTTCATAAGTTTCTAGATATCATAAGAGATATTCTGTGATATTCATAATATCACAAGTGATATTCCGTGATATTCTGAATATCACAAGTGATTTTTTGAATATCACATGTGATATTCTCTGATTTTTTGAATATCACAAGTGATATTCTGAGTACCACAAATGATATTCTGAATATCATAAGTGATATTATGTGATATTCAGAATATCACAAGTGATATTCTAAATATCACAAGTGATTTTCTAAATATCACAAGTTATTTTCAACAAATGTTTTGTAACATTAAAATCAAAAGTGATTTTCAGAAAACCACAAGTGATAGATATTCAGAATATCACAAGTGATATTCAGAAAATCACAAATGATATTCAGAAAATCACAAGTGATACCCTGAATATCAATTGTGATATTCAAAAACGTGTGGAAAACGTAAGAAAATGAATGAAAACATAAGAAAATCACAAGTGATATTCTGAATATCACAAGTGATATTTAGAAAATCACAAGTGATATTATGAATATCACTTGTAATTGATGAGGCGAAAAATGAACCACTTTTAGGGGGTCATTTAAGCCCGGAATTGAATTTATTTGATCAAATATTGCCCTAAATCGTTCCTTTTGTGATTTTAGGTACTTTGTGAGTGAATTCTGGAAAAGGAAGCATTTTTGACGTTTTTGGAGCATAAAAGTGAAGAAAACGCCAAAGACTTAATTTTCCAAGCTGGGAACAGTATGTGACGGCGTCAAGAGTACCATCCTGACGGCGTCAAGAGTAAAAGTGGTGACGGCCCAGAAGGAATGTCAAGGCGTCACCAAGGCCGTCACGTATAAACTTGTCAAAACTTGCGCGCGGAGTAGCTGATATTGTTTTGGTCATAACTTTTGCATACGAACTCGGATTGAGGTGATTCAAAAGCCCAGGCGAAGAGGACGAAGAGATCTAAAATTTGGTGAAAAAATGGTCGTGACGGCGCCAAGAGAACGGGCTGACGCCGTTAAGCCTTGCCGACAGAAAACATGCCTATAAATATAACATCATAACTTCACTTTTTGTAAGCCCTAAACCCTAAAGTCGATTCCTGGGTTTAGGTGGGTGTTTTTCCAGCAACTTAGAGGGTTTCAATCACTCCATAAACATCATGTATTGGTTTGACGATTCTATCTCAACTATGTCTTTCATTATTCTTGTTGATTGTCCTTCTTTGATTATGTTTTGTTAATTCACCTTGTGTCTACTTATGATTGTGTGAAACTTGTATATAATTGATTAGATATTATTGATTCCTTGTTGATGTTTGTGTCTATCTTCATCAATTAAGGCGTGACACTTCGATAGATCTAATTGGTTTAGTTTATAATTCTTGTTTCCTATTGATTCTTGTTTTGATTGAATGATTTCGATGTTAGGCTTAAGAAAACTGGCAGATCTCCAAATGGTAACATGCTTGAACGTCTTAGGAAACATGAACCGATTGCACTAGGTCTTTATTGGTTGTATTTAATGCATGAGCCACTGTTTATAATCCCTATGGTTGTGCTGGGCATGGTATAGGAGGAGATAAAAGCTCATAGAATTGGGGAGTTATGTGCGATACCCCATGAATGGTATTAAGGAATACAACCCGTCAATTAAAACAAGGTTACAATTCAATAGGTAGGATTGGATAGCTAGCAAGGAGTAACATATCATGGGTAGACATGCTTCACTTATCTTGTAGAACCTTAGTTTATTTTCTTGTTTATTAGATTAATTAGTAGCTTTTGGGTTAGTTGATTAGCAACTAATTTCGCCCACTCTCCCAATACCCGAGATTTTCACTTGCTTTTCATAAAATATAAAAACATAAAAAGAATCATCCTTTACCTTTAGACCTAGTTAGATTAATTTCAATCCTAACGACACTATTCCTAGCTGAACGATCAATCCCCTGGTACTTGTCACTATACTATACTACAACGATCAGGTACACTGCCTGGTGGGGGTTGTAAGCTTCTCAAGATCCCTTGAGAGGTAAAGCCTGGTGCAATTCCCACGCATCAAGTTTTTGGCGCCGCAGCCCGGGGAATAGTTATTGTTTAGGTTGAATTTGATTTTTATTAGGTCTACTCATTAGATTCCTTTTTAGTGAGATTTTTATTTTCTTTTTATTAGCTTTCTTGTAGTCTATCTTTTCTTTGTGCATTTGTTCGTAGAAACCTTTCCATTGACTCTTCCGTTCACCATTATGGAGAATGCGAATCCACCATACTACCGACCACGAAACCCATTCTACCCTAATGACATCTTGATGTTCAAACAATATCGAGATGAACCCATATATGATGCATGGACTCGTTTTAAAAATCTACTCCGAATAGTCCCTCATCATAGTTTCGCTTTAGCATCCCTAACCCAGACCTTTTACTATCGTGTTAACCGATATGACCAAATGTGCATTGAGGATTTTGCCAATGGGGACTTTAGGGAATTAAATGCTGAAGAAGCATGGGATGCCATAGAAGATTGTGCCCAATATTATTATAGATTAGACAACCCGACAAACAACATAACAAATCATTTGACAACAAATTTGAAGGATCATGAAACAAGTTTGTTGGGGGATGAATATACTCATGTTGATATACCTAGTTGGATGGCACCTAATATCATAGTACAAAACAAACATATAGGTAATCTAGGTACAATGGAGGATGAGGTGGATAATCCAAGCCCACAAAGTACCTCACAAGTCCTACCATCATTTGAGGCACATACACCGCCCGTGACTTACCCGGAAGAAGTAGATGAGACTATAGGAACCCCAATTGAGGTAGAACCCTTGGACCAAGCACCACTAGAGGATATAGGTTTGAATACTTGTAGTGATAACCTTAATCCTAGTTCTAGGGAATTTCCTAATGTTGATGAACCGGAACCTCAACCTTTACACAACTTCCCATCCTTAGATTTATTTCTAGGAGACAAAAGAGGAACCGACCCACCCATCAACCTATATTATCCGGGTAGTTTTAGGATGAAGGAAGCCATTCACTCACCCCCTTCACCTGACGTGGCATATTTCCACCCTAAGGGTGTGTATCACTACTTCCACCCACACTTAATCCTAAGTGTAGGGAAAACCTCCCCTATTTCCGTTAAATAAGGGTAGAGTCAGACTCGTGACTCGAACAAAAACAAGCGCTTGTTGGGAGGCAACCCAACCCATGTTTTTAATTGTTTGATGTTTTTATTTTATTTGTTTGTTTGTGTCATATATGCTTAATCATAGTTGTTTAATTTTCATGTTTCGAATAATTTGTGAAAATGCTTTATTTTGTTTTTAACTTCGTCTTACTTGCATATAAAGGTATTTTACAAAAAGATAAGTGTAGGGAAATTTATATCTTGTTAAAAAGAACTAAATTTGAACATGAAAACTTCACAATTCATGATTAGCATATATTTTATCTTGTTTGTGTGTCAATAATTGTGGATATGTTTTATGAGTTCCTATTTGTAATTCATTCCACAAGTATCCTATCCTTTTGTTGCTTTGTCTTGTTTCTATTTCTAAGTCTGGAATTACATCTAGTTGTGATTTTTGTTCGGTTTGATGCTTTGGTTTTTGTGTTTGTTGATTACAGGACAAGAAGATGATTTATATTTCTGGAGGGAAGCTTTCAACGTTCGTCTTCTTGGAGGTAGATTTAACCATGTTGTCACATTATCCACGGTGAACGAATCAGGGGGGTATTAGTTTGTTTCATTCTTATTTATTTACTTTTACATCTTTTATCTAGAACATTGGAGACAATGTTCGGTTTAAGTGTAGGGAGGGTATATTAGAAACTATTACTCCACTTGGTTTTTGTTTTGTTTAATAGTGAATGTGTAATAAAACTGAGAGAAATATTTGTTAGGGCAATTTTAGCACCAAATTTAAAATTTTTTGCAACATGTAGGAGTGAAACTTTAGTCTTAATAAGCGTCTCATGGATAGGAGTTGTATGACTAGCACAAAAACCATACCACTCAAAAATTTCCACCCCAAATATGTGAGGTTCGCCCTTAGATCTTTAGGAAAAAGCATTCATTGTTGGTGCTTATGAGTGTACCGGTAGTATTTAGATTCTAGAACTTGTGATAGTGATGCATCCCGAGACCGCTAGTGAGACTACATTCGTGTAGTTAGGATTTACTACATGATAAGAGGCATTAGGATAACCCTTGTTCTACACTTGTAATATAATTACATTGACTTCATAGGTCAAGTAATTATCCCACACCTTTGCGTTGTACTCATTTTTAGTACACGATACCCCTAGTACATCCCTCCGAGCCTATCTTTTCGTTTCTAACTTTAAGCATTTTACTTAAAGGAAGAATTTGTTTACAATCCACCCCAAATGTGCAACCAAATCACCTTAACCTTCCTTGTATGCGCTCATCTTTAGTGCATTATTGTTAATTGTTTAAACCCTTTGTTAGTTGTCTAATTGATTACATGGTTGCTAAGTCGAGTCATATCTTGTACATATTGTTTTGGGACAATTGGGACTCATGGGTAAAGTACTTGTGTTATGGAGTAATGGGGAAGAACATCATATATTACCCCCATATGTGTGTTAATATTTAAAAGTACTCCAAGTGTTTTGATTATCTTGATTCGAGTCATTAGAATAGTTGATTGTAAAGTATGTAAAAGCTCAAGTGTAGGGAGGAAACGAGCTCCCTTTGATGTATTGTTTTGGATGGTAGAGTAAGAGTGTATGTAAAAAAAAAAAAAAATCGAAAAAAAGAAAAAGAAAAAGAAAAAGAAAGAATATATATATATATATATATATATATATATATATATATATATATATATATATATATATATATATATATATATATATATAGAAAAAGAAAAGAGAAAAACATACGGGCTACCATCCGTTTCTTTTATTTATGTTTAAGTTAAATAGTGTCTTGAAAATCCAAAAAGAGTTGTGGTTAGTTTAAGTTGAGTCGAGTCTTGGCTTAGCAACGCCTCATTGTACATGTAGTTAACTAAGACAATTGACTTGCCACCAGTAAAATATCCGTTTATCCAACAAAACCGTGTTTTCCATATCCCCTACACCTAACGTTATAACCCTTTAAAAGACATCTTTGATAGTTTATCCTAGGTGCTTACGCCAAGTGGTGGAGGTTTGATCCTTTCCCAAGCCTATGGTAATCTATTTGCTATGACAGGTAGAGAGTGATATTTCTCCATTTCCAATTATGACATATAAATTTACAACACCCGAGAGATGAGAGTATCCAAATACTTAATGTGAGGTGCTAGTGTATAATTTCCGTGCTTGTTTTAACTAAGGTGGAATGATCATTTGTTGTAATTACTTTTATATTAGTGTTAAATGACCCTTAACTTGTATTTTGATTGGTGGAAAAGCTCATTTGCTTGAGGACAAGCAAACCCCAAGTGTAGGGATATATGATGAGGCGAAAAATGAACCACTTTTAGGGGGTCATTTAAGCCCGGAATTGAATTTATTTGATCAAATATTGCCCTAAATCGTTCCTTTTGTGATTTTAGGTACTTTGTGAGTGAATTCTGGAAAAGGAAGCATTTTTGACGTTTTTGGAGCATAAAAGTGAAGAAAACGCCAAAGACTTAATTTTCCAAGCTGGGAACAGTATGTGACGGCGTCAAGAGTACCATCCTGACGGCGTCAAGAGTAAAAGTGGTGACGGCCCAGAAGGAATGTCAAGGCGTCACCAAGGCCGTCACGTATAAACTTGTCAAAACTTGCGCGCGGAGTAGCTGATATTGTTTTGGTCATAACTTTTGCATACGAACTCGGATTGAGGTGATTCAAAAGCCCAGGCGAAGAGGACGAAGAGATCTAAAATTTGGTGAAAAAATGGTCGTGACGGCGCCAAGAGAACGGGCTGACGCCGTTAAGCCTTGCCGACAGAAAACATGCCTATAAATATAACATCATAACTTCACTTTTTGTAAGCCCTAAACCCTAAATCGATTCCTGGGTTTTGGTGGGTGTTTTTCCAGCAACTTAGAGGGTTTCAATCACTCCATAAACATCATGTATTGGTTTGACGATTCTATCTCAACTATGTCTTTCATTATTCTTGTTGATTGTCCTTCTTTGATTATGTTTTGTTAATTCACCTTGTGTCTACTTATGATTGTGTGAAACTTGTATATAATTGATTAGATATTATTGATTCCTTGTTGATGTTTGTGTCTATCTTCATCAATTAGGGCGTGACACTTCGATAGATCTAATTGGTTTAGTTTATAATTCTTGTTTCCTATTGATTCTTGTTTTGATTGAATGATTTCGATGTTAGGCTTAAGAAAACTGGCAGATCTCCAAATGGTAACATGCTTGAACGTTTTAGGAAACATGAACCGATTGCACTAGGTCTTTATTGGTTGTATTTAATGCATGAGCCACTGTTTATAATCCCTATGGTTGTGCTGGGCATGGTATAGGAGGAGATAAGAGCTCATAGAATTGGGGAGTTATGTGCGATACCCCATGAATGGTATTAAGGAATACAACCCGTTAATTAAAACAAGGTTACAATTCAATAGGTAGGATTGGATAGCTAGCAAGGAGTAACATATCATGGGTAGACATGCTTCACTTATCTTGTAGAACCTTAGTTTATTTTCTTGTTTATTAGATTAATTAGTAGCTTTTGGGTTAGTTGATTAGCAACTAATTCCGCCCACTCTTTCAATATCCGAGATTTTTATTTGCTTTTCATAAAATATAAAAACAATAAAAGAATCATCCTTTACCTTTAGACCTAGTTAGATTAATTTCAATCCTAACGACACTATTCCTAGCTGAACGATCAATCCCCCGGTACTTGTCACTATACTATACTACAACGATCAGGTACACTTCCTGATGGGGGTTGTAAGCTTCTCAAGATCCCTTGAGAGGTAAAGCCTGGTGCAATTCCCACGCATCAGTAATATTAAGAAACGTAAGAGAACAGACAAAAACGTAAGAAAATATACGAATACGTATGAAAACGGACAAAAACGTATGAAAGCGTAAAAGTACGTATGAAAACGAACAAAAACATATGAAAAATGGATGAAAATAAAGGAAAACAGATGAAAACGGATAAAAACGTATGAAAAAGAACGAAAATGAACGAAATCAGACGAAAACATATGAAAATGGGCGGAAATGTAAGAAAACAGACGAAAATGTATGAAAGCGTAAAAACACGTCTAAAACGGACGAAAACGTATGAAAATTAGATGAAAATTGATGAAAACGTATGAAAATGAACAAAAACATAAGAAAACAGGCGAAAATGTATGAAAACGAACGTAGACAGGCAAAAACGTAAGAAAACGGATGAAAACATATGAAAACGGTCGAAAACGTATAAAAATGGACAAAAACGTACGAAAGCAGACAAAAGCATCAAAAAGTGGACGAAAATGTAAAAAACGGACGAAAACGTATGTAAACGAACAAAAAGGTCTAAAAAGGGACGAAAACGTATGAAAACGTACGAAAACGTATATAAACGAATGAAAACGGATGAAAACGTATAAAAACGGATGAAATCAGACGAAAACGTTTGAAAAGAGACGAAAATGTTTGAAAACAGACGAAAACGTATGAAAACTGACAAAAACGTCTGAAAACGGACGAAAACGTATATAAACGGATAAAAACGTATGAAAACGGATAATAACGTGTAGAAACGGACGAAAACGTTTGAAAGTAGACGAAATCGTAAAAAAACGGACGAAATCGTTTGAAAACAGAAACGTATGAAATCGGAAGGAAAAAACGTTAATTATTAAAAAAAATGAATTAGAAAAAAATGAAAAAAAAACGTGAATTTTTTAAAAAGAAAAAAAAAACAAAAAAAAGAAAATAAATAAGAAAACGTGAAAAAAATAGAATTACAAAAAAAAAAAAAAAAAAAAAATTTGATTTAGTTTTCCATATAAACAGCATTAGATTAAAATAGATGGATGGTGGGGATTTGTCCTTCGGTATGCACCAAAATATAGATATGCAATTGAATTTTTCTAAGATTAATAAACCAAACAAATAAACAATCGGAAATTCCCATGTGCACAAGGCCACAAGCCACAAACTGAACCTAATTACTAAATAGCCCAAAAGGTGATTGGCCCATAACTAACTAGAAAACCGAAATTGATGATCATTGATGCCGATTGCCAAGTTAACAAAACGATCCAGAAACAAAATAAAGAAACGTGGCTATCAAATGCAAAAACAAGAATCCACTATCCGTGATTAAATCAAACAAAACTACAAAATCTAAGTTTATTTACATACAAATTTATAAACCTACATTTACAAGGATTTGTACAAGCATAGTTGTCTAGCCCATATCTTTTTGTTGAACCGTTTGGGTATAGCCCATCAGGGTATTGAGTTCTTACTACCCGACCCGGACTATTCACCCCTACTCACATATTTGGCTTATCTTTTAGATCCAACCGAGTATATCTCCGACAAATAATCCGGCGACTTTTTGAGGTTTCCTCAATCCGAGAAAACGGGTTTTGTGGTTGCTACAGTTGATTCTGGAGAGAGCTACAGAAGAATGTACAGTGAAATCATTTTTTTTAATCCATCTGTGATTGTGCGCTCGCCATTTGTTAGCATGTATAGTTACACCCTTTTTTTAAGCCACGTAATTTTTCCTTCTTGGTATATGTTATCTTATAGTTTGAAATAGTTTGATAAATCCTTTTTAATGGTTAGGGTTATGGATAGAAAACTTCAATACTTTTATTGAATAATAATGTTAAATTTTCTAATAATCACAAAACTAAAAATCTTTGTATGTACAATGAATGATCAAATACTCAAAGCGGGCTTCTAATGTATTGATGGACTTATTTTAAGTAGTTTGATTAGATTGTATCATGTGATGAAATGATTGTATATTTGAGTGATGTGTTAATTTAAGAAAAGTATTAATTGGATGTGTTGAATAACCGTATTTATGCTTAAATAGTTGTAAATAGTTTTTTATTTTATTTATTTATTTTTTATTATTATTTTTTTACTTGTAGTGCTTAAAACATATTTATGAAAATCTTAAAAATTAATTAAGAAGTGCTAATGTCAATTATAGGTTGGATAGATAGAGTTAGCATCAAATAAGAAAAATAAGATTGATAAGAAGTAATTACAACCACATATTTTAGATGCACTTACAAAAATGAATGCATCAAATAATAGGTTGGATAGATAGAGTTAGCATCAAATAAGAAAAATAAGATTAATAGAAGTAATTACAACCACATATTTTAGATGCACTTACAAAAATGAATGCATCCCCATTTGAATTTTCCCTCGCAAATTAAAATATGTGACTATAATTACTTCTAACACTTCCCATTTTAATTATTTTATCCCTTCCCTGTATAGATAATGCAACTAATTCATTTCCTTTTTCGGTTCTTTTTACAAACCTTATGTTGAATACGAAATCAATGGTTGGGTTATTTTTGTTATTTTTATTTCCTTAAAACAAAATGTGATATCTAATAAAAAAAACAACAATGTGAGTACATACTAATTCTCCGAGATCAATTCTCTCTCTTTACCAAATAATGAATTTATCATATTTCTTAGGCAATTTATTTCTTTAAATTTATATTCTCTGCTTTATTTATTTTCTTTTAATTTTTCTATATCACACACACCCTCTTTTCTATCCCTTTCAATTTTTTTATTGATATTATCTCGCCGAATAAGGTGAATGTCGTTATGCAGAAAAAGATACTCTGCATCAATAGTACCAACAAAAATATAAAATCATACTTGGGCACCACTCCAATTTGAGAAAAAGGTAATTAAAGGGTTGCCCTATAAAAACGGGGTCTACACCTAGCTGCCCCACTAGCTGCCCACTTGTCCCCTTGTCTTTTTGTCCCCTTTTTATTCCAGCGCAGCCCAGTTTCTGTTCCGTATTTCTGACAGTTTTAACAATTTGACTTATTAAACTTTATATTTTTTGTTCCGCACTTTCAGGTTTATAGCTTTTTGATATAAACAAAATTATAAAAATAAAAAAAAAATAAAAAAAAAAAAAAAAAAAAAATGTCACAAAACTCCAAAAAAGTCAAACCCCCGTTAGAATAAAAAAGATACCCCCGTCCTTATAACTCATGCCTAATTAAATAGAAACCCACTACTTTCCTGGAAATGCATATTTCTGGCTGACAACAAAAACCATGAAGTAATATTGGCGGCTACCTAATGTGGAAAAACTATAAAAGTTAATCATATTATATATGTAAAAAAAACAAAACATACTGACATTCAAAGTATCTTGCACCACTTGTTATTCAATCTACTCCAACTCTTGTGTAAAACACAAATATTGTTTTTGCCTCTATTATTGCATTTAAAAAAGTTATTTCTATACATATTGTTAGGAGCTAGCTAGTTTAGGTATTTGCAAAGAGATAACATAAAAAGAATGGAGGAACAAGGGCTGCAAACGCCACTTGTGGGACAAGAATATGAGAAACGAGTTTGGCCATACAGGAAAGATGAGATAGTGTGTGAGTTTAAGAAACAGTTGTACTTAGCAGGACCTTTGATGGCTGTAAATCTGCTGGTTTGTGCGTTATCGATGATTTCGGTTATGTTTGTTGGTCATTTGGGTGAGCTTGCTCTCTCTGGTGCTTCTATGGCTACTTCTTTTGCTTCTGTCACTGGTACAAGCTTGATGGTTAGTTCATTGTTTATTTTTTGGCATTGCGTTTTGAATTTGATTATGTGATAATATAAGGCGTTTGATAGGACTTTGTTATGTAAAGCTAAAAGCCCTGATGATATATGATACATTGATACGTACTTTTTTTGAGTGTCTGTAAGATTATATAGGTAAACAACTATATATTTAATGATCTTAAATTTGCTTGTATGAAAGCTATGATAATCGGGTAATCATACTTGAGTTGCTTTGCGAATTCTTATTATTTGATGATTTATATCATGATCATTTTTGTTGCGACAACTCAAAAGTTGATTGTTCCAAACTACTTAATTGATAAATTGTTTATCATCTACAGTGCCAAACCTTCCCATGTATTCCCCTGTTTTCCTCTGTTCCATGGCCTTAGAGTTCAATATTTTTTGATTTGGCACTGTCTTAAATATGATTAGTGGGAAACCAGCAGCTCAAATTAAAAAGCGCTATAAGGATGGCTTCTAGTGTTTAATAATTATTCTTTAAGTGACTAGCAAAGTCTGATGTATGGAGATTTACAAGCTAAATTTTGATTAAAATCCAAAGTACGACATCGGTTTTGTTGCAGGTGGTTCTAAACTAAGTATTCAACAGATTTCACCCTTAAATAATGAGATAGCCATAATAAGGCCATGTTTGTTTACATTTTGCATTAAGTCGTTCTCACATAAGAGATAACTTAATGTAGAAAACATCTCTTTTATCACTTTTTACATTCGATAATAATAAATAACTTCCGTCTGACTTTTTGAATTTAGTTTTTACTATATTAAGACAATTAAGTCAAATTAAAACACCACCTTAGTCTAACTATACAAGAACACTATCAAATACATTATTGCTTGAAAACACATTGATCAGGTACTCATTTTGGAGAAAAAGAAAAAAATAAAAAATAAATAAAAAATAAAAACTAATTCAGAACAACCCAATTTACTTCCATGTTTTCACATGTTTCTTGAAATGCCTAAAGTTGGATTCTTGTCGATGGTGAATAGGTTGGTATGGGCAGTGCTTTAGACACTTTTTGTGGGCAAGCTTACGGAGCAAAAGAATATCATTTACTAGGAATCCATATGCAACGAGCCATGATCGTTCTTTTATCGGCATGCATCCCTCTTGCTTTTATATGGGCCAATGCAGGAACTTTGCTTGTCTTTCTTGGCCAAGACCCCGAAATATCAGCTGAAGCCGGCCTTTATGCAAAATTCATGATTCCTAGTCTATTCGGAAATGCATTACTTCAATGCCATGTTCGATTTTTGCAATCTCAGAATAATGTGGTTCCAATGATGTTAAGCACTGGGATTACAACTTTACTTCATATTCTTGTCTGTTGGATTATGGTGTTTAAATCTGGGCTTGGGAGTAGAGGTGCTGCATTGGCTAATGCACTTTCATGTTGGCTTAATGTGTCGTTATTGGCTCTTTATGTTCGATTTGCTCCTGCATGCAAAAAGACATGGACTGGTTTCTCAAAAGAGGCTTTACTTAACATTCCAACATTTTTGAAACTTGCAGTTCCTTCTGCGGTTATGGTTTGGTAATTATCGTAATCCTGTAACGAACTTTTGCATTTCAAAGTCAATCTTATTTAAAAAAAAAAAAAAAAAAAAAAAAAAAGAAAAAAAGAAAAAGTGATTGTCTGAATATTTTGAACAGTATGGAGATATGGTCATTTGAGATGATGGTGTTGTTATCGGGTCTTCTTCCTAATCCACAACTAGAAACCTCAGTTCTTTCTATCAGGTTAATCAATGCAGTCCTACTCAAAGATTATATATTTTTTTTCAATGTTTTGCCATCTTAATTTGGCTAACAAAAGGCTTTAATTGCAGCTTGAATACGTGTTCGATGCTTTACATGATTCCTCTTGGTCTAAGTAGTGCCACAAGGTGAGTTCTCGTGTTTAAGGTTGAAGTCGTTGAGAGTCATATTTGTTTGTGTGAAAATTTTCCTTATCTTTTTTCTGCAGTGTAAGGGTTTCAAATGAATTAGGTGCTGGACGGGCACGAGCAGCACTTTTAGCAATACGGGTTTCAATGTTTGCTGTGATTACTGAAGGTGTTTTAGGTGCATTAATCTTGATTTTCGGGCGGAAACTGTGGGGGTATTGTTATAGTAATGAAGAAGAAGTGGTGAGTTACATTGCACAGATGATGCTACTTCTTGCAGGGGGCTATATCGTTGATGGCATCCAATCTGTGCTTTCAGGTTACAACAAGCCAATAATTTAACTATCCATTTCTCTTTAACTTAGAATGTCAAACATGTATCTCATGCTACTAAATTGACTATTGACGTTAAAGTCTTTTTGTTTTGTGATTGATAGGAGCTGTTAGAGGGAGTGGACGACAAAAAATTGGTGCGGTAGTGAACTTGGGGGCTTATTATATTATCGGGATTCCATTGGCCATCTTGTTTGCTTTTGTATTTCATATGGGAGGAAAGGTAATTTTCGCCTCATCAATCTGTATTCTCATCTATTCCTCATTTACTCATTTTAAGGGCGCCAAATTCCACCAGTTTATACAGAAACATATATTCCTGGTTGTATTTCATAGATAAGGTCATATGGGTCTAATACCTGAATTATTTGCAAAATACAAGCAACTCAACCGTTTTGACATACAAATATTTTCATTCTTTCTAACCTAAACGGCTAAACCCATATTGATCACTTGCACAACTCGCCCACTCGCCCATTATAGCATCTTACATCTTTTTTATTTTATTTTATTTACGCAAATTTGTTAATTATGCAGGGATTATGGTTCGGAATCATTGCAGCATTATTCGCTCAATCATTGTTTCTTTTGATATTGACTTTATCCACCAACTGGGAAAATGAAGTATGTCATGCCCTTCTATTCTATGTTTTTGGTCTCAGACACACGATGGTTGTAGGAAATGCTAAATTATACACACACTTATATGTACAGAAATTGCCTACATCCTCTATTGCATAATTAAGAAAGAAGACAGATGTTTTGACCACCTCTTCTTATAAGAAAAATGCTCCTTAGAAAAATCGCATCTAACTAATGTTATATGATTTTCTATAAGAAAATGTTATTTATCATCTTTGCGTGAAGATGTACTACTAAAATCAGGCACCGATGCAAACATTTATTTATTTTAATGATGCATTGTATTTTCTCGAATTTGTAGGCAAAGAAGGCTACTCAAAGAGTGCACGACTCCATGATCCTAGATCAACTATCATAGCGACAAAGGTAAAACAAAGTAATGATTAATCTTCGATATGATTGGAAAACAAACGGCAATGTTGATGATCAACGTATTGTGGTATGCTCACATACAAAAACACGCACTACAGGTTTTTGTGATCTAGTAAGCGATAGGAATTTAATTAGTGAACTTTGACATATGAGTTAAGTTTATGTTTCTCTTTCTCTTTCGTGATTCTTGGTCGTTTTTGAATGATTGATTGTAATATAACGTAGCAATGCATTAAAGAACAATACTTTTCCACAAGGGTATTAATGTTTTTGAGTTTTAAAGATGGCTTCACATTATATGAAAAATATGTTGATATTTATGTTCGGCAAAAGTAGGTGTGAGCAGTAACAGTGAGTAGTAGCAGTGAGCTGACAGCTCACCACTCACAGCTTCTTAAAAAAGCATTGGAAAAATGAGATTTCCTAAAAATTAGCAAAGCTCACCGCTCTTTTGCCAAACGAACACTAAAAATTAAAAAGCTAATTACTCACCGCTTATCGCCTCAAAAAGCTCCAAAAAACTTTGCGCCAAACATAGCCTAATGAGTTGCCGGGTCCAGAAAATGTTGCTGAGGTATATGTTTCATACCGCTAAAATATCCATTTAAATCACGCCTGATTAGAATTTGTACTTCATTATATGACTATTATAAATAGTTTCAAATTGCTTGTGAATAAACTCAGCTCAGTGCTTTTTTACTCATTATCATAACCAATATAATCATTCTACATATATAGCGCAACTTATTTATAACTTGTTTGACATGTCAACAAGGGTAACATTTCCATAATTCTTCATCTTCTTTCTCTCAACTCTTGTCTAACACTATTGTTTTCTGGCAAGCATCATTGTTTTCTGGCGAGCATTATTTTTCCAGAAATAATACATATATTTTGAACGACAGACATAAAAGGCAAATCGAACACCTCATTTGTTTTGTTCTCTTGCTTCTTTTATAATAACAAATAAAAAACACCTAAAATATATTATTTCGTACTTTTTCATCATTTCACTTTTTCCCCAAACACGTTTTACAATTTTGAGTCCGTTTAGACAGTTGTATCAGTAGACATAAGGCAAATCGAACACCTCATTTGTTTTGTTTTCTTGTATAGTACACAAAATATAATAACTTAAGTGAACATTTTCTCAGTGTGTTTATAACATTTTTGTATATTGACCCTTTAACTAATAACATGACAACGGTGAAACGGTTAATACTCGGTATCTAATTTTCAAGGTAACTTGAATGAACGGCTTTTAAACATTTAGTAACTTAGATGAACAATACGTAAAATTTAGTAATCTAGGTGAATAAATTAAAATAAAGTTTAGAACTTATTAAGCAAATATTTACGTAAAATTAATAACATATCGTATATTAACTCCCGTGTATTTTTAAAAGAAATGAAATTTTTTCCAAAGTTTAACCCCATGTAAAGAAACATGAGATACTTTACAAAATTAATTAGAGATTAAGCAGAATAGCAATAAACTTTTTCAAATGTACCGATTTAGTACGTGTACTTTTTTTAAATTGTAGAATAGCAATATATTTTTATAAGTAATTCAATTTGGTACACGTTTTTTATTTATTTATTTATTTTTATTTTTAAGTTGTAGAACAGCAATATATTTTCCATAAGTGTTCCAATTTGGTACATGCGATTTCAATAAGTGTTCTAATTTGGTACGTGCGATGACGTACCAAATTGAAACACTTATAAAAAGACATTGTTATTCTACAGCTTAAAAAAGTACACATACTAAAACGGGTCACTTTGAAAAGTATATTCCTATTCTACAACTTAAAAAAAGTACACGTAATAAATTAGTACATTTGAAAAAGTTTGTTGCTATTTTGCAACTTAATCCCAATTAATTAATTAAGAGAATTAAAATAAAGAAAAGAAGAGCTCATAGCATTTTCATGAGTCCATGTATTTTGCAAAATTTTATAAGCCTAAATTATACACCACTTTTTATGGCCATTTTTCTCACAATAAATACTCTAATTAATATATGAAAAAAAGTTTATAAATTCATAAGGTACTTTCCAAAAAAATTCATTATGCTATATCTACTTTACTTATTGTCATAATACATAACCATTTTCATTTTATTTGGTTATTTAACGACCGTTTGCAACAAACATTTGCACTGTTAGTCCTTTATACTAACGACCATTTATACTTAACTCAAAAATTGGTTTTCATACGTTTTTGTCTGTTTTTCTTAGGGCTGAGCATAGGTTCGGAACCGACCCGAACTGAAAAAACCGAGGACCGAATTTCATGAAAAACCAGAACCGAAACCAAACCGACGGGCCGTCGGTTCGGTTCGGTTTTCGTCGGTTCGGTTCGGTTTTGTCGGTCTAAGTGTATTTTGGTATGATTTTGTCGGTTTTGGGCCGAACCGGACCGAACCGAACCGACCCAAAACCGAAATCATGTAAAACATGAAACCGAAACCGAACTGACGGGCCGTCGGTCCGGTTCGGTTTTTGTCGGTTCGGTTTTGAACATTCGGTGCTCAGCCCTAGTTTTTCTTAAGTGTTTTTGTCTGTTTTTCTTACGGGTTTTCCGTTTTCATACGTTTGTTATACGTTTTCCTTTGTTTATATATATTTTCGCTTGTTTTCTTATGTTTTCATCCATTTTGTTAGGAATTATTGAAGTCAGAAGAGAGTTTCTGCTGACTGATACAGCTGACAGGATCCTGCTGACGACTTAGTTGTTTCTGTTGATAGAGTAATCCTGCTGATATCTGGTTCTTGCTGATTTAGTGCATCCGTATGAATAATATAGAACAGATATCTTTGTTTATTTTAGGACAAGATATATAGAATATCTTTTATAGTATTATGATTATTCGTTTCTTGTAAGATGGTTTAGGGTTTCTTGTAGTATAAAAGGAACCCACGGCCAATGCATTATATACGATTAGTTTTCAACTTTGTGATTAATAAAAGATCCATAGAGGATCAAGTGTTATTAGTATATTGTGTTTGTATTTAAATTTCGCATAGATACAAGCATACAGAGATTGTCCATATAGTTTTGCTTTTGATTACATTGGCAAGCTATCGATCCATTGGCTAAAAGATCTATCAAGAGTAGATCATACAAGTGGTATTAGAGCCACAGGAGAATCTCTGTAAACAAATAATAACTTCTTTTCAACACCTTTTCATTCAAATCATGGGTGATTCAGAAACATCAGATGTTACACAAACCAATAACACTCTAACACAACAACTTCAGCAGCTGGCTCTTACCAGCAGCAGCAATGCCAAGTTCCCATATCTCAAGAAGGACGAATATGAGATATGGGCAATAAAGATGCAAAATTGGATAACTAACAGTGATTTTAATCTCTGGAATGTTATCCTGAAAGGCAATAGTTTGAAGAAGACTGGGAAAGACCAAGATGGTAAGATCACCATCTATCCTCCTTCTACTGCTGAGGAAGTGCTTGTTGTGCAGAGAGAGAACAAGGCAAGAACCATCTTGCTTCAAGCCATCCCAGATGATCACATGAGTGATTTCCACTATCTGGAAGATGTCAAAGATATCTGGTTGGCAATCAAAGCAAGGTTTGGGGGGAACGAAGAGTCAAAGAGAATGAGAAAGTCTATGCTCAGGCAAGAATTTCAGGAATTCAAGATCTCAGAGGAAGAAGATGTACACAAGGGGTATGACAGATTCCAAAAGATTTTGAGTCAGTTGAACCAACTGAAAGCTAGGCCTGACAATGAGGAGTGCAATTCTAAGTTTCTAAGAGCTTTACCTCCTTCTTGGTCCCAAGTCAGTATCTCATTGAAAACCAAAGGTGGACTGGACTATCTCTCTTTTGATGATTTGTATAACAAGCTCAGAAGCATTGAGCTTGATATCAAGGGGCATTTGACTTATTCAACAACTCCTACAAACTCAGCCTTTGTCAGCACCACTTCCATCAAGATGACATATGCTCCAAGTTCAGGATCTTCCTCCACTATATCTTACACCTCTCCTGGTCCAAAGAATCATCCACAGTCTGGTAATGTGGTTGAGGAGGTTCTTCATTTGTTTGTTGCTAAATATGACCAATAGCAGCAACTGGCCTATGAAGACTTTGAGCAAGTTGACATGCTAGATATGGAAGAGATGGATTTGAAGTGGCAGATGGCTATGCTTACTCTTAAAGTCAGAAGGTTTGAGAAGAAAGCATGCAGAAAGCTCAATCTCAGAGGAAGAGATCCAGCTAGGTTTGACAGAAGAAAGGTCAAGTGCTACTCATGTGGAGAGACATGCCATTTTTCTAGAGAGTGTACTGCTAAGAAGACTAAAGACAACACAAGGTATTCAGCCTACAAGCAGAAGGAGTTGGAAGCTGGAAATTCAACGGCTTTGGTGACTGCTGTGGATTCTTGCATTGATTGGAAGGAGCATGATACTGAGGATGCTGAAAACAGTGCTTCTCAGCAATTTTCTTGCCTGGCTAGTTGTGATGAAGAATTTGCCTTCATGGGCATCTCACCTCAGGTATCTGATTGTGTTTTTGGTTGTCATATTAAATATGATGCACTTAAAGAAGCCTATGATGATATGGAACCAAAATATAAATAATGTTATATACAGGCTCAAGCCTATAAGGAAGCTGTTAGAACACTAGAGCAACAAAAGGTTTGGTTTCAACAGAATCAATTGGCTTATGATGAGAAAATTATAGTGTTAAAAAGAGATCTAGAGATTACTAGTAATGAGTTAAAGTTTTTAGAAAAAGAAAAGGCTAAAGTTGACTTAGAGCTACAAGAGTTGAAGGTTAAGTTTGATGATGAAGTTGCAGGTTGTATGAAGTGGCAACAGGGATCTAAGCACCTTGAGAAATTAATTAATAGTTCCCAATCCACTAGGACTAAAAGAGCCTTAGGATATGGACACCTTATAGGGCTAGATGAAGTTTTTGACCTTAGTGAACCATGTGTTTTAGACCCTGAACCACCTCTGCAATTTCAAACTCCTGTGAAGTATGTAAAAGAGGGAGAGATGCACATTGTCTCTCCCACCATCACAAGAACCTTTATGCCCACCTTAGACCATTTAGACTTAGTTGAATCACAATTGAAAACTATCACTAGGACTCCTGACTCCCATGACTCTAGCAGTGTCTCTAGCAATAACTCTAATGAATTTGTATCTTGTTCTTTTAGTGACAAGACCAAAGAGACCTCTATCTCTAGCTATGCCAGTTGTGATTCCTGTGTTAAGTCAGAGTCACCCAAGCACACACACAAGTCTTCTTGCAAGTCTGATGACTTTTCTAGAGTTGCTGCTAATGAAGTTCCTTCAAAGACAGCTTCTCTTTAAGACTTATCATTTACTTCTTTGAAAAACAATTCTTTTCAGTCGTTACAAAACAATTCTGTTTCTAATGTTTGTTTGAATAATTCTGTGTGTGGTAAGACATATTTTGCTATGAATAAATCTTCTAGAAAGAAGAAATGTTTTGTTTGTGGTAGTAAATTGCATTTGATTAAGGATTGTGATTTTTATGAAAGAAGGATGGGTGTTTCTGCTGACCATAATAGACCTAGACCAAAGTGGAACAATGTTCATGCCAGACCCTCATATGTTCCACAGGTAACCCACACCACCAGCAGAACCAAATCAGTTCCTGCTGATAGGTCTGTTCCTGCTGGTAGGTCTGTTTCTGCTGATAGGACTTTTCCAACTAGCTGGAAAAGAAATGTTGCTAGACCATTTTTTAGGCATTTTAATACTTATTATGAGAATGGTTTTTGGCCTAGTTTCTATGACCCAAGGTATATGGGTGGGGCATACTGGGATTCTGCTGTTAAGCCCTCAGCAGAATGTTCTTGGAGACATAACAGACCATTTGCACACAGGGGGTCCAAGAACAATGGTGGATCATATTCATCTCCATGGCTTCATTCTAATGATCCACAAGGTGGGCTCAAGTCATTTATGACTTGAGTCTCTCTTTGGTAACTCATGTTGTTGTATATTTTGTTGTTGTAGGAACATCCTCTTAAAAGTAAAGATTTAGGTATTGTTGATAGTGGGTGCTCTAGAAGCATGTCTGGGAATTAAGAAAAGTTGCATGATTTTGTGCATATTAATGGAGGCACATTGACATTTGGAGGAGGAGTAGGGAGGATCACTCGAAAAGGAACCATCAGAACTCCAAAGGTGGATTTTGAAAATGTTTACTATGTGAAGGAGCTACAAAACTTCAATTTGTTCTCTGTTTCACAAATTTGTGACAAAAAGATCCCTGTTCTATTCACGGGCTGTCTAATTCTCTCAAAAGACTTCAAATTACCTGATGAAAGTCTTGTATTGCTAAGAGTTCCTAGAAATCACAATCTCTACACATTTAACTTGAATGATGTATAACCTGAAGGTGATCTAGCATGCTTGGTGGCCAAAGCATCCTTGAATGTGTCTACTATGTGGCACAGAAGGATGGCACATGTGAACTACAAAACCATCAACAGGCTAGCTAAACATGGATTGGTCCATGGACTTCCTCCCAAAACCTTCACCAATGAACACAACTGTGTTGCCTGCAATAAAGGGAAGCAACACAAGGCTTCATACAAAGCCATCACTGCTGTGAGCACTATTTCAGAACCTCTTCAGTTGCTGCATATGGATCTATTTGGTCCAACCTCCATCAGAAGTATTGACCATAAGTATTTCTGCCTGGTGATCACTGATGACTACAGCAGGTTTAGTTGGGTATTCTTTTTGAGCACTAAAGATCAAACTTTTCAAACTCTTAAAGAATTTATAGCCCTGATTGAAAACCAATTGAACAAAAAGGTTAAAAGTATCAGGTGTGATAATGGAACATAGTTCAAAAATGCTAATCTAATTGAACTCTGTGGGTCTAAGGGTATAAAAATGGACTATAGTAATGCCAGAAATCCACAACAAAATAGGGTTTCTGAAAGAAAGAATAGAACCTGATAGAGGCTGAAAGATCTATGCTTGCTGACTCTAAACTTCCCACTATGTTTTGGACTGAAGCAGTATGCACTGCATGTTATGTTCTAAATAGGGTTTCAATCACAAGACTACATAATAAGACACCCTATGAACTTTTAACTGGGAATATTCCTACCATTATCTACTTCAAGCCTTTTGGATGTCAAGTGACCATTTTGAATACAAGTGATCATCTAGGAAAGTTTGAAGGGAAGGTTGATGAGGGTTATATAGTTGGATATTCAGCTCATAGTAAGGCTTACAGGGTATACAATTTGTCTGCTAAGAAGATTGAGGAGACTCTTAACCTGAGATTTTTTGAAGACAAAGTTAATGTTCAGGGTAAAGGTCATGACTGGTATTTTGACCTTGATTACTTAACAGATCATTTGGGTTATGCTAGATTCAAATCTAACCAATCTGCAGGTACACAAGAGTCAACAACTAACAATGCAGGTACCCTGGATGATGACTCAGACTATGACTCAGAGTGTGATGAACCTACTATTGTTGTTTCTTCTCTTCCTACTCATATTCCAGGTTCTGATGACATAGTAGCTTCTGATGACAAAGTTGCTTCTGATGACAAAGTTGCTTCTGATGTGGATGACTCAACTTATGCAGAAGATCTTGCTAGGCTTAAAAAGCAAGAACATGCAGCTAATGAAGAAGCTGAGAGGCTTGGTCTTGAGTTTGCTAGAGATACTAAGGCATTACTGAGACAAGCTGCTCTTGACAACAACAGGAACATGGATTCTGCTGATCGTGTTTCTATTTCTGCTGGTGTGTCTCCTGCTGTTGCTGCTGAAGCCAATTCCTCTGATGGTACTTCTGTTGTTCCATCCACAAGCTTAGATGAACCTTTTACAAGGTTTCCCAGCCCCTCAGACCTTGGCAATCATATACAAAGTGTTGGCATTTTCCAATCTGCTTCTTATGATGATGATTTTGCTCCATCTCTGACCAATCTTGAGACTTCAATTTACTTGGTGATCCCACTAATCCCACTAAGAGGATAAACACCATTCATCCTCAAACCAATATACTTGGTGATCCCAATGCCATGGTTCAACAAGGAGTACAGTGAAAAAGACAAAATTTGGTGAATGTGCTTTCATCACTTATGTCACTAATCAGAAGAGGGACAATCAAACAGATCAACAACACTGTTTGTTTGCTTGTTTCCTATCTCAAGTTGAACCAACCAGTATTGCACAAGCTTTGAGTGATCCTAGTTGGGTAGAGGCTATGCAAGAAGAAATGCAACAGTTCAAGAATCAAGATGTATGGGTACTTGTTGATCTGCCTGCATGAAAGATTGCTATTGGGACCAAGTGGATTCTGAAATGCAAGAGGGATGCTAGGGGTATTATGGTCAGAAACAAGGAAAGGTTGGTTGCTCAGGGTTTTAGACAAGAAGAAGGCATTGGTTAGGATGAAGTATTTGCACCTGTAGCAAGAGTTAAGGCCATTAGGCTATTTCTGGCCTTTGCTTCATACATGGGTTTTGTGGTTTATCAAATGGATGTGAAGAGTGCCTTTCTCTATGGCAAGATTGAAGAGGAAGTGTGTTACTCAGCCTAAAGGTTTTGAAGATCAACAGAATCCAAAAAAGGTATACAAGGTTGTGAAAGCACTTTATGGACTTCATCAAGCACCCAGAGCTTGGTATGCAAGATTGTCAACTTTCTTATTGAAGCATGGTTATAGAATAGGAGCAATTGATAAAACTCTCTTCATCAAAAAGAATTCTAGAGACATAATTCTTGTCCAAGTTTATGTGGATGATATCATTTTTTGTTCCACAAAGGAGGCTTGGTGCATAGAATTTGAGAACCTGATGAAAAGTGAGTTCTAAATGAGTGCAATGGGGGAGCTAACATTTTTCTTGGGGCTACAAGTAAAGCAACAGCCAGAAGGGATCTTCATCCATCAGGAGAAGTATGTGAGAGATATTCTCAAGAAATTTGAGGACTGCAACTACTCCCTATGAACCTCCAAAGCCTAAGAATCAGAATGAACCATATGAAGCTGTGAATGTTCACCTCTACAGATCTATGATTGGTTCACTGATGTACTTAACAGCTTCAAGGCCTGATATCACATTTGCAGTCAGTGCTTGTTCTAGACATCAAGTCACTCCATTGACTTCCCATCTGAATGCCGTGAAGAAGATTTTCAAGTATCTTAAAGGCCAACCTAAGTTAGGTCTTTGGTATCCAGGAG
Source organism: Artemisia argyi (assembly GCA_030686995.1). Taxonomy (NCBI): domain Eukaryota; kingdom Viridiplantae; phylum Streptophyta; class Magnoliopsida; order Asterales; family Asteraceae; genus Artemisia; species Artemisia argyi. The sequence continues at coordinate 131,477,476 of CM060676.1, forward strand.
AATCTCCATTTGTGTTGGAAGCTTACAGTGACAGTGATTATGTTGGAGCTAACCTAGATAGGAAATCCACAACAGGAGGTTCTCAATTCCTAGATAGAAGGCTAATTTCTTGGCAGTGCAAGAAACAAACCATTGTGGCTACCTCATCTACTGAAGCAGAATATGTTTCTTCTGCTAACTGTTGTGGCCAGGTACTTTGGATTCAAAATCAAATGCTTGATTAAGGGTTCAACTTTATAAACACTAAAATCTATATTGATAACCAAAGTACTATTTCAATTGTCAAAAATCCGGTCTTTCATCAAAGAACAAAGCATATTGAAATTAGGCACCATTTTATTAGGGATGCAAATGAGAAACATTTAATTCAGGTGCTTAAGATTCATACTGATGTTAATGTGGCTAATTTATTAACAAAGGCTTTTGATGGACCTAGGTTTAACTACTTAGTTATCCACATTGGGATGATTAACCCTTAAATGCTGTGTTTGAGGGGAGGCATAAGCCTAAGGGGAGGCATATGCCTCTAGGGAAGATTATGTTGTAAATTCTGTATTTTAGAATAAGTATGTTTGCTAATTTTGCTTTGCAGGTTTAATTTTATTTAGACTAACCATTTTCTGTTTGGTATGGATTGTGTGTCTTTGTTTTGGTTGTTTGTTTTTGCAGCTCTGTGTTTATGCTGATGATCATGTCAGAGGAATGATCATGGAAGATAAGTTGAAGTAGTGTTCCTTCTAATGCACATCTCATTGGTACTCATCAGTGGTACAGGGGAAATAAATCAGGGGAAACAAACATCATGAGATAAATCAGGGAAAACATCATTTTATTATTCATAATTCAAGTTCCACATGGTTGGAAATTACAAGACCCTGACAACAGATAAACACAACTAAACAGACACAACTACCATCAACCTAACCACTAGCACCTATACCCAAAAGCTACCACCCCTGACACCTACTCCATCTTTCCTTTTCCCTTCCCATTCACATCAGCAGCTTTCCTCTTACCCTTATCTTTGAATGTATCATACTACTGAGGACAAGGTAGCCCAATAATCACTTCCCTTAATCTTGGGAGAGAATGATTTGACCTTCTTGTTCTTGCTGATGGTCGTGGTCGGGAGGATTCAGGTCTCTCAGGCACTGGATGCTTTAGGAATGATGCCGCAGCCCTCTCTAGTTCTTGCTGCATCAATCGATTGAAGGCTGGCTCTAGACGCTCAGTAGAATCTTCAGCATCTGAGTTGTACACCCAGCGAGGGAGATTGGAAAGATCCTCTTTTGATGGTATTGAGGAAGGATTGTTTTGGGGTTCATCTTCATCTGATGAAGTACAGATGAAGGGTGATGTGAGTTCACGAGGTGGTAGTTGGATTGGAATCCACGGATTGGGATCCTCTAACGTGTTTGATGATGAATCAGAGGAAATGTTGAAGATTTCTGGTTTTGGATTCATGATTGCTATTGAGTGAATTGTGTGCTGGTAAATTAGGGATTGATAATTGTGGTTGGTGAGATGTGGGGATTTTTACCCCTATGTATAAGCTAAGTCAAGCTCGTTCTTGGAGAAATTTAATGACAATTAATAGGTGGTTGCAATGTAATAAGAATGTTTGACCAAACAAGAATGTTTACTGAAGATTGGTTCCTTCGGATGAGTTGTTTCTGCGGATGGACCATATTGTTACTGCTGATTAATGGAATGGTTGACCATAGTTAAACTTATGTTGGTTTCTGCTGATTGACCGTTAGTTACTACTAATTGACTTTGGTTTCTACTGAAGGATCTGTTTTAAGTTTTATTTTGGGACTTTATTAAAGTCAAAAATTGGTCAAAGATTGTTTCCACAATTATTTCCAATTACCTTCCACGTTTGGAAATTGCTTCAAATAACCTAGACGTGCATATCCCACTCACAAATAACTGATTCCCTCTGCATAAAAACTCAAAACCATTTCAAAACTTCTCATCACCAAAACCCACTCTCCCATAATACGATGGCTAAACTTTAATTCAAAGGAGATCACAACAAGACTGCTTTCATGAGTAGAGCAAAAGGGGATGCACATTATGTCCAAATGATGGAGTTTCTTCAGAGGTCCAAGATTCATTTTGCTCTAACTCAATCCCCTGCTATTTTGTATGAATCATTGATTACACAATTCTGGGAAACTGCAAGGGTAAGTTCTGTTGAAGGGGAACCAATGAAGATTGTGGCTACAGTGGATGAGGAAGAATGTGTGGTTACAGAGTCTTTGGTTAGGACTCAATTGCAACTTGGTGATGAAGATGGTGAGTATGACGCACCTAAGGAAGAGATTCTTGAGGGTCTTCATGCTATTGGATATGAAGGAGATGGGAAGGTCTGGCACAAGAACAAATTATGCCCTAAGTGGAGATTTCTGGTACACACTCTGCTTCAATGCATAAGCTCTAAGTCTGGAGGTTGGGATCAATTCTCCACTACTATAGCTTTTGCTATTGTATGCTTATCTCAGGGTAGAACTTTTAATTTTTCTAAGTATATATTTGATGAAATGGTTAGGAATGTTAAGGATACCAAACTTAAATATCTAATGTATCCTAGGTTTCTTAAAATTATATTAGGCATACAGACCAATGACCCCACACATCAGCCTGTTAAAAAGTTGTCTAGCAAATTATTTGCTTCAATGCAATCCCAGTATACTGGGGTTCATAGGCCTTTGTTACTAGCAATGTTTCCAGGTGGCAATGCAGCTGCTGATGAGGGCCATGCTGCTGGTGGACCAGAACCTGTTGATGCTAATGCACCAGTGGATGCTGCTGAGGGTCCTTCTGCTGCTCCTGATGCAAGTGCATCAGTTGCTACTGATGCCTAGCCACCACCATCTCCTAGACCACCCTAACCACCTCAATCTGTTGGTCCTGATGAGCATGTGCATATTTTTTGTAGAGACAATTAGGTCTTTAGGAATAGAAAAGCCGATAGCACCTGAGGCTTCTAATGTTGACCAACATGTTAACTCTCCACAGACTACAAGTTTGTCCACACCAAGTCCATTAAGACCTGCTTTTGAGGATTCTGAGAATGTAGATGCATGGTTTTATAATTCTCCTTTCAGGACCAATGATGCTCCTGAAGCCACAGGTATTCCTGCTGGTGGAGTTGAAGGTCCTGTTACTCTCACCTCCATGTCTCTTTTGTTGAACATGTATGTGAAAAAGGTTGATGATCTAGAAAAAGATCTCAAGAAAACCAAAAAGACACTTGGAGAGGCAGTTGTTACACTTGTGAAGAAGGTGAAGAAATTGGAGAATAAGCTTAAGTCAAAGAAGAGAAAGGGTGCAGTGGCTGAATCTGATGAAGAAGTTGATGAAAGTTCTGAAAAGCTTGATTTAGATGGCCTTTATCTCCTTGCTACCACTACTTTGGAGAGTGTTCAAGGTGGTACTACGGATGATATGGATGTGCAAGATGATCAACTTGCAGATAAAGCATCTCCTAAAGCTACCAAGGTGACATATGCAAGGAGGAGGTATTTGCAACAACTTAGAAGAGAGACTGAAGCTCCTCCATCTGCTGATGTTACTCTGGAGTCTGTTCCTGCTGATCCTCTTCCTAAGGTGGTTCCCGCTGATCAATCAGCAGATACAACTACTGCTGGTATTGATACTTCTGCTGAGAAGATTTCTACTGATCAGTCATCTGTTCCTGTTGTTGTTCCTTCTAATCAAGTGGATAAGGGGAAATCTATTCTGATTGAACAAGATCTCCCTTCTAGGAAGAAATCTAAGAAAGAATTAGCCCAAGAACAGCTTAGTGAGTAGGTAGCAGCACAGTTACAAGCTGAAGAATTTGATGCTGATGCTAAGAGGGCTGCAGAGATGAAGCAATCTAAGGCTCTTGCTAGGAAAATTCAATCTGATTTGGATAAGATGGGTTTTTCAATTCCACATACTTTACCTGCTGAAAGACAAAAGGAATTGGATGAGATATCTAAACAGTTTACATCTGCACATTGGGATAATCTTGCATCTCAAGTTTCTTCCAATCTAGATCTAGCTAAGTCTGTACTTAGTGATGCATTTAATATGGATGATTATGCTGAAAGGATGGTTGAAGCTGTTAAACAAAAACAGAAAGCTGAGGAAAAAAAAAAGGATAAGCCATGGACTAAAGCTTAGAAAAGAGATTATATGAGAACCTTTGTCAAGAATCAAAGTTCTGCAGTGTATGGTGCTACTTGGACTAAGAAGAAAGTATGGGGGTTTTCTGATACTCAATTGTCTACAGAGTATGAAAGGCTTCTTGACAATCTTCATAAGTCTGGCATCAATGTTCAAGACCCCTTGGAGAAACATGGAAGTCTTTTGGGTGAGCCTGCAGCCAAAAGATTAAGAGTTGTTGATTCTGCTGACACTCTTCAGGATTCTACTGAGTCTTTTACTGCTGATGAGGGTACAATTCATTCTCCCTCGGTTTTGACTCAGGTAGATGATCCTACTGATGCTCCAGATGCTTCTATACCTGTTGTAGGTTCTTCTGATAAGGCATCTGCTGATAAGCTTGGAGGAACCATATCTGCTAAAGGATCTCCACCTCCAACTACTAAAGATTCTGAGGTGTTTGTGCATATTGGAGAAGCTTCTGAACCTAAGGTTACTACTGCATCTATTTCTGTTGAGGTTTCACAACCTCTTCAAAAGACTGTTCCTTCTGATGCTACCAAGGCTAAAGAGACCATTTCTGCTGATGTTCCACAATCTATTCCAACTACAGAGTCCGTTCCTTCTGATGATCCAAAGCTGGTTCCTACTGATGATTCAGACTCATTTCCTACTGATCCTCATACTACTGCTGATGCTTCTGCTGAACCTAATGTTGATACAAACAATCCTTCTCCTTCTGCTCCTTGTACTAGGAAGAAGAGTGTTGCAAGGAAGAGGAGGGCTTCTAAGGTTCTTGATATGCCTGCAGTAGACTGTACATTTATTGAGTTGGATGATGATGATGAAGAGGATCCAGTTGTGTGGGAAAAAAGTTGTTAAATGGGAACTTGTTGAGTCCTCAGTGGGTCAAAGTCAGGTTAATGTGATTCACAGACAAGATGGTTCCACAAAATATTTCACCTTTCTTAGTGAAATCTTACACATGGTGGATAGACATGATATTATCTCACTCTATGGATGGGTGATAGACTATTATAAATCTCATAAGCCTGAAGGTATTGGTATGTTTCTACTTGGAGATTTATATGTTCTGTGTGACTTTTCTCATTATGTTGGAAAGGGATTTCAAGCCTGTAAAGGTCAACAGCATTGGGTAGTAGATAGTTGGAAATATTTTACTCTCTCCAATGTACATATGCTTTTCACTACCACTAGTAAAACTTTATATATCTGGGGAGATGTAATATATCCAATTACTATAGAGGTTTTGAAGCAAATGCTTGAGGTAAAGTTAACTGTTCCTCCTGATATGGTGGGGAATGATATGCATCATGCTGAACAACTTGTCAGAGCCATGAGAAGGAGTCTTCTTGTCAAAATGGAATTGGAGGCCAAGTATGATGTTCATCTTGGAACTTCACTCAAGTGATTTGGTAATGGTATTCTCTATTATTGTATATTTCTTTTCTTTATTTAAAAAAAAAGAAAAAAAAACTAACAGATTTGTATAGTGCTATGTTTTGTTGTATGCAGGTTTTGGTGTTGGTTATTCACCACACCTTATCTGGTTATCAACTTTCCATGATGTTGACTATTCCATTAAAAACTTGGCTAGTCCAAAGGGTACAACTTTGGTAAAGACACATCAAATCTGTTGATAGCTGTAATAGTTTGCTAAAAACTATTGGGTACTCAACTCACCCATGCTTAACAGCTGAGAGTTGGATGGTTTTCAATTAACCATGGATTTTTCCTTTTGGATTCCAAATAATTGGCTAGCCCACAAGTGTATGTCTTGTGGTAAAGGCAGTGGAAAACCATACTTGGTATTCAATTTACCAATGTGATTTAATCAACCAAATAATTGACTAGTCCTGAGCAAACAGCTATAGGTAAAGACATCTCAAATCCGTTTATAGCTAATGATTTGCTAAAAATCATATGGTTATCAGTGTACCATAGTTTCTGAACTGAAACATTTGGCTACTCCAGTAGTGATGGCTATTGGTAAAGAGACATCAAATCCATTATTTTCAATGATTCACCTCTCACAGGAGTTAACACACCTGGAAGTGATGAGAATAGTATGAAACTTATGTTTGATGTACATTTTGTCATTTGTTGCTGCAAAGAATGGAGGCTTAAGGTTTTTGCTGCTCATAAAGATGTTGCTGATTTATTTCTTTCCTGCTGGAGTTCAAATCAATCATCTTCTTTTGAAAGTTAAAGATCTATCAAGAATCTTGAAGTTAACCGTGTCAAATTCAAGATTAGGTGAGGATTGTTAGGAATTATTGAAGTCAGAAGAGAGTTTCTGCTGACTGATACTGCTGACAGGATCCTGCTGACGACTTAGTGGTTTCAGCTGATAGAGTGATCATACTGATATTTGGTTCCTCCTGATTTAGTGCATCCGTAGGAATAATATAGAACAGATATCTTTGTTTATTTTAGGACAAGATATATAGAATATCTTTTATAGTATTATGATTATTCGTTTCTTGTAAGATGCTTTAGGGTTTCTTGAAGTATAAATGGAACCCACGGCCAATGCATTATATACGATTAGTTTTCAACTTTGTGATTAATAAAAGATCCATAGAGGATCAAGTGTTATTAGTATATTGTGTTTGTATTTAAATTCCGTATAGATACAAGCATACAGAGATTGTCCATATAGTTTTGCTTTTGATTACTGATGAGGTATAGTCTATATTTGGGCCACGAGCCCAAATGATAAACATCACTAAGGCCCAAAACCACCATGAGTGGGCTATTATAACTTGGGCCACATTGATAATGGGATTGGGCTCATGTAGACCCAAGCCCAACCAAACTACCCGGGCATAGATAAGGATCTTCTAATTAGGGAATAGATATCCTTAACCCGGATAAGCACCATGTGTGCGAAGAGTAAGGAGCAAGAAACCTGCAAGGATTCTGCGCCTATATAAAGAATGACATAATTCTCATTAAAGGTACGATTCACAAACCCTAAACTCTTTACGAGAACCCTAAAAACCGATTACTTACTCTCACGCCGGAGGATAATCGTGGGAGACAATCCCACGATAAGCCTAACGGTGTTTGTTTACTTTCTTAGTGCGCATGTTTCAAGCATTAAGAGCGAATTAGTACGAGAGCAAGAGCCCAAACTAGGAACACCCAACTTTTGTATCAACAAGTGGCGCCATTCGTGGGACCCACGACTAAAGAACTAAGGAACTAGAATGACGAAGAATAAAAATTCAAGCCAGCGGACTCCGCAGTTGGAAAAAACATGTGACCCCCAGAGGAAGAATCAACAGGATTCGACCCCTAGGCAGGCCTCTGGAACAACCAGTGCGCCTGGTCACCAAGAAACGGGACCAACCCAACCTCTCCCAGTAGTGGAATTTCCTGTAAGGACTACCCACGTCACCACACTAGTCCCAAGCGTTGAAGAACTCCAGCGCACCCTCTTCAATACTCCTCACCAAGCGGCACCTACAGTGGACAACACTGTGCCGCCGGGTGCACCTAACAGAGATAGGGTGCCCAATACTGAGGCAGATATTCTTGCAGCGAATGAGGACGCGCCTGACCTAACGTTGAGTAGTTTTGTATCCCAAAATTACGAAACTTTAACCGCCCTCATGCAAGAAGAAGCGAGGATAAGGTCGAGTAGGAGCCTGCAAGCCCGGCTCAACTTTGGTCCTGAACGCGAATCATCGCCACCGCGCCACCTACGAGGAAGACGCGAAAATAACGAAAGACGTACCACTATCCATGATAGGCTGGGTACGGCATCTGACTCACAGTATTCAGAGGAATATGAAGACGGCGAGAGGCACACTAATGTTCATTCCAGACTTGGTAGTCGAGGGATACAAGATAGATTAGGACCTCAACATTCACCAAGCGAAGGTTCCTTTAGGTCTGGAAGCAAAAGAATTCACGACAGATTAGGGAGGACAATATCCCCAAGTGAAAGCCCCTCGAGCTCTTCCTCTGAAGGAAGCCAGCGCAAGCGCCGCAAAAGAGATTACTCCTCCTCCAACGACTCCTCGGACAACGAGGATAAGGAAACAAGACACTGGAAGTCTAGAGGAAAACGTCGTGAAGAAGAAGACGAAGATATGTCTCTTCCGTGGCGTCACCAGAAAGTTGATGCATTTACACGACGCATCAGCGATTACTCCGATCACAAGAGGAGGCGCATGACCACTAATGTCAAAACATATGATGGAACAGGTGATCCGGATGACCACCTAAAAATTTTTGAATCGGCTGCTACTATCAAAAATTGGCCACAACCTGTGTGGTGCCATATGTTTAATTCCACATTAGTAGGGAATGCGCGCACGTGGTTTAGCAAGCTCCCACGACGGAGCATTGGCGGGTTTGAAGAATTGCGGAAAGCATTCCGTTTAAACTTCACCCAAAGAAAGAAGTGCGCTAAAAACTCTGTTGAACTAGCCAGAGTAAAACAACGCTAAGGGGAATCAACCAGTGCTTATATGGAACGCTTTAAAGATGAGTGCATACATGTCAAAGCGTGTCCCGAAGTCCTAAAAATTTCAGGGTTCATGAATGGGATTAATAACCCAGAACTCATTCGGAAGCTAAACAACAAGGTTCCCCAAACCTTCGATGAGCTAATGAAGCGCACAAGATCCTTCATACAAGGAGAAGCAGCCGCTGCGGACAACAAAAAAGGCTACTCAAATTATAGGCAACAAGAACAGCCTAGGAGACAATCCAATGATCAGAATAGCAACCGCAGCAAGAATTATCGCAGTGGACGAGATAACGACAAGTATACCCCTCTCACAAAGACTCCGAGGGAAATATTTGTAACAGAAAGAGCAAACTTCCTAAAACCTCCGCCAATGCGTACCGCAGAGGACAAGCGCATAGGGAATGGATACTGCGAATATCATGGCCAAAAAGGCCATACAACCAACGAGTGCGTCCAGCTACGACAACTAATTGAAAAGTTAGTAAGGGAAGGTAGAATGGATCACCTCGTAAAAAACATCAAAGAAGGGAAGGACAAACAAAGGAATGGGGGCAAAAAAGAACCTCTCAAAGACAAAGCGGACATCATCTACATGATACAGTCATGGCTACACAAGACGAAACAAAAAGTCAGTCAAAGGTTCTCTTCAGAAAAGGAAATATCCTTCCCCACTCTAGCTGCGGACAACGCAGTAGTAGAGCCACTAACTATTGAGATACATACTGGGGGACACAAGATTCGTCGCATGTATATCGATGGAGGGGCATCCGCAGACATTCTATATGAGCATTGCTTCAAAAGGCTACGACCTGAGATACAAAGCCAATTGATACCAGCCACAACGTCGCTGACTGGATTCACAAGGGAAAAGATATGGCCTATGGGGCAATTACGTTTACTTGTAGTTGTGGGCGATGAACAACACTCAACAACAACATGGATAAATTTCATGGTAATCAAGTCTCCCTCACCATACAACGGCATCATTGGGAGACCTGGAATATCATCCATGCACGCTGTACCATCCACAGTACATGGGATGCTCAAATTTCCAGTAGAAGGAGGAATTGTCACCCTCTACAACACCACGATACCACCCAAAGAATGCAACGCAGTAACCAGTAAGGTGGAGAATATTCCAGAACAGCACACAGAAAAAACACCAAACTTAAAGGTCGCTATTCACCCCGATTACCCAGATCAACAAATTTCGATTGGAGGATCTTTATCTGACAAAGGTAAAGCAGCTGTGTGCGCACTCTTGCAAAAGAACCTTCCTATACTCAGGGCCTAAAGCTAAACATTTCGAGTAATAGATCTCTTTCTTTTTGTAACTTCCAATGTTTCTCTCTTCCTCACTCTCAATTTGTTCACGTAACAAAGCCACTTCTCTAGGGGAAAGGGATGGATTCGCGTTTTCCATAATAGTCAACGGAATAGTCAATGGATTTGATTTACTAACAAAGGCACAAAGAAAATGATAGACTAAAGAGAACCTAAAAATAAAAATAAAATCTTACTAGAAAGGAATCTAGCACGTAGACCTAATAAAAAGAAATCCTAACCTAGACAATAACTATTCCCCGGGCTGCGGCGCCAAAAACTTGATGCGTGGGAATTGCACCAGGCTTTACCTCTCGAGGGATCTCGAGAAACTTACAACCCCCACCATGTAGTGTACCTGATCGTTGTAGTATAGTATAGTGACAAGTACCGGGGGATTGATCGTTCAGCTAGGAATAGTGTCGCTAGGATTAGAAAGCCTAAATACTAGTTCTAAAGGTGAGGGATGATTATTTTTGTATTTTTATATTTTTTAGAAAGCAAGTAAATATCTCGGGTTTGAAGGATTTGGGCGGAATTAGTTGCTAGTCAACTAACCCAATACTAAAGATGCAATCAAAATAAAATACTAGAAATGAAAATAAACTAAATTATACTAAAGTTGTGAGCAATAAGTGGAGAAAATGTGTTTACTTAGATTTCACTACTCCCTAGACATCTTTTACACGTTAATTACTTGTTATAATTGCATGGATGACGGATCGTATTCCTTAATACCATTCATGGGGTGGCACACATAACTCCCCAATTCTATGAGCTCTTATCTCCTCCTACACCATGCCCAACACAACTATAGGGATTGTAAACAGTGGCTCATGCATTAAATACAACCAATAAAGACCTAGTGCGCGTCGGTTCATGTTTCTTAAGACGTTCAAGCATGTTACCAAGTGGAGATCTGCCAGTTTTCTTAAGCCTAACATATAAATCATTCATCCAAGACAAGTATAAACAAGTAATCAACACATAATTAACATCTAGGTTTCATTAGATCTAAGCAAACACAAGATAGATCTAGCCTAGCATGATGGAATTAAGATAAGAACAAGATATAGACAACCAACACATAGACATATTGATTGAATTAAAAGAACACTTATCTCAATTACAATGAAAGGTATCAAGGGTTTGGAACCCTTGAAAAACCTGTAAAAGTTGCACCAAAATCGTACTTAGGGTTTCTCCAAAACTCCTCCTCTTAATGTGAAAATTAGAAAACTATATATAGAAAAATGGGTCTGACGGCGTCAAGACCAACATTGTGACGCCGTCACCTCGCCGCCAAAACTATTCTCGGACTGCCTTGATCTACATTTGACGCCGTCAAGACTTAATCATTTCCAGGCCGTCATGACTTTTACTCTTGACGCCCTACCTTCGTGACGCCGTCAAATCTGTACTGGGTCGTCATGGATTTCTGCTCTTGACGCCGTCAGGGAATTACTCTTGATGCCGTCACCTACTGTTCCCAGCATGGAAAATTAAGACTTTGGCATTTTCTTCACTTTTATGCTCCAAAAACGTCCGAATTGCTTCCTTTTCCAGATTTCTCTCCCAAAGTACCTAAAATCACAAAAGGAACGATTTAGGGCAATATTTGATCAAATAAATTTGAATACGGGCTTAAATGACCCACTAAAAACGGATCATTTTTCGCCTCATCATATACCCTTACACTTGAGATTTGCTTGTCCTCAAGCAAATGCGCTTTTATTCTAGTCAAAATACAAGTTAGGGGTCATTTAACACTAATATAAAAGTAATTACAACAAATAATCGTTCCACTAAAGACCAATAGACAAGCACGGAGGTCATACACTAGCACCTCACAAATAGTGTTTGGATACTCACATCTCTCGGGTGTAATAAAGTGTAAATTACAATATGGAAACGGAAGATATCTCTCACTACCTGTCATAGCAAAATAGATTACCATAGGCTTGGGAAAGGATCAAACCTCCACCACATGGCGTAAGCACCTAGGATAAACTATCAAAGAGGTCTTTTAAAGGGTTGTAACGTTAGGTGTAGGGATATGAAATACACGGTTTTGTTGGATAAAGGAAGTTTTACTGGTGGCGAGTTAACAATCTTGGTTAATTACATGTACAATATGGCGTTGCTAAGCCAAGACTAGACTCGACTTAAGCTAATAAATGAAAAATAACAAAAACATAAAATGAACATAGAATAAAAAGGGATGGTAGTCCATATGTTTTTTCTTTTTTCTTTTTTCTATTTTTTTTTTCTTTTTCTTGATTTTTTCGATTTTTTTTTGTGCATACACTCTTACCCTACCATCCAAAATAATACATCATAGGGAATGCACATTCCCCTTACACTTGAATCTTTACATACTTTACAATAAACTAATCTAATGACTCGAATTAAGAAAATCAAAACACTTGGAATACTTTTAAGATTAACGCACATATGGGGGTAATAAATGATGTTCTTCCCCATTACTCCATAAAATAAGTACTTTTCCCATGAGTCCCAATCGTCCCAAAACAATATGTACAAGGATATGACTCGACTTAGCAACCATGTAATCAATTAGATAGTTAACTTAGGGTTTAAACAAATAACAATAATGCACTAAAGATGAGTGCATACACGGAAGGCTAAGGCGATTTGGGTGTACATTTAAGTGGGGTGTAACAAATTCTTCCTTTAAGTAAGATGCTTAAAGTTAGAAACGAAATGATAGGCTCGAAGGGGTGTACTAGAGGTTTCGTGTACTAAAAATGAGTACAACGCTAAGGTGTGGGAAAAATTAGTTGACTTAACTAGCCAAGTAATATGACTTAAATGGTCAAGTAATTATAATACGGGTTTAACACAAGGGTGATCCTAATGCCTCTTATCATGTAGTAAATCCTACTACACGAATGTAGTCTCACTAGCGGTCTCGGGATGCATCACTAACGCAAGTTCTAGAATCTAAATGCTACCGGTACACTCATAAGCACTAATAGTAAATGCTTTTCCTATCAAATCTAAAGGCGAACCTCACATATTTGGGTGGAAAATTTTTCTGAATATATGGTTATGTGCTATTCATACAATCTCCTATCCATGAGACGCTTGCTATGGCTAAAGTTTCACTCCTAAATGTTGTAAAAAATTTTAAATTTGGTGCTAAAATTGCACTAACAAGTATTTCTTATAGTTTTATTACACATCTACCATTAAACAAAACAAACTCAAGCGAAAGTGCATATGTAAGGTATCATCTTTTTACCCTCCCCTTACACTTAAGATGAACATTGTCCCCAATGTTCAAGTAAAGAATGTAAAAGTGAAATAAGTAAAAAGAATGAAATCAAATACTCCCCTGATTCGCTCGGTATGGATAATAAGGTGGCCATGTTAAATCTTCTTCCAAGAAAATGAACAATCAAAGCTTCCCATCCAGAATATAAATCATCTTCTTGTCATACATAACCTGTAAAACCTGATAAAATAGACAAGACAACCTCGCGTAAAATCAGCGGCATCCTATATAAGTTACTAAATCATAGAAAACAAGATAAGATATAATGCTTGTGGAATGAAGTTTGCAGATCTTCTGGAGATTATAAAACTTAATAATTCACAAAAACCATAAGACTCCGTTAGAAAAACAAAACTGGTAAAATTTCCAGATTTTTACACTTGACGCCGTCAAGAGTAAACTCTTGACGCCGTCAGAAGTGACCTGCAGAAATCCTTATGTTAAGTTTTCGGAAAATTTCTGGAAAAACTTGGTCCTACTTCCTGGAAAATCCTGCAAAACTTCATTATGACTCAATACAAGCATTTGACTCTAACAAATACGAATACACATGTTCATTTAATATTGTGGAGAATCATGATCGGTTTGTTTCTTGAAAACATATTTGGGGTTTCCCCTTACACTTATCTTTTGCAAAAATACCTTTAGGTGGAGTTAAGACTAGGCCAAAACAACAAAGTAAAGTATTTCCACTATTTAGTTTAGAAACATGATCTACCAACAATAAAAATAAAACATGCATACGGAAGCAAATAACAAACAAACAAACATAAAATCACACAAAATATGGGTTGCCTCCCAAGAAGCGCTTTTCTTTATTTACGAGTCTTGTAGCTCGACTCAAGGTCATGGGTTACTACGTTTTCCTATCCCGCAAAATGAATGCAGTTTTAAACATCTTAACCAATCTCTCATCCTTCCTATACTCGGGGCCTAAAGCTAAACATTTCGAGTAATAGATCTCTTTCTTTTTGTAACTTCCAGTGTTTCTCTCTTCCTCACTCTCAATTTGTTCACGTAACAAAGCCACTTCTCTAGGGGAAAGGGGTGGATTCGCGTTTTCCATAATAGTCAACGGAATAGTCAATGGATTTGATTTACTAACAAAGGCACAAAGAAAATGATAGACTAAAGAGAACCTAAAAATAAAAATAAAATCTTACTAGAAAGGAATCTAGCACGTAGACCTAATAAAAAGAAATCCTAACCTAGACAATAACTATTCCCCGGGCTGCGGCGCCAAAAACTTGATGCGTGGGAATTGCACCAGGCTTTACCTCTCGAGGGATCTCGAGAAACTTACAATCCCCACCATGTAGTGTACCTGATCGTTGTAGTATAGTATAGTGACAAGTACCGGGGGATTGATCGTTCAGCTAGGAATAGTGTCGCTAGGATTAGAAAGCCTAAATACTAGTTCTAAAGGTGAGGGATGATTATTTTTGTATTTTTATATTTTTTAGAAAGCAAGTAAATATCTCGGGTTTGAAGGATTTGGGCGGAATTAGTTGCTAGTCAACTAACCCAATACTAAAGATGCAATCAAAATAAAATACTAGAAATGAAAATAAACTAAATTATACTAAAGTTGTGAGCAATAAGTGGAGAAAATGTGTTTACTTAGATTTCACTACTCCCTAGACATCTTTTACACGTTAATTATTTGTTATAATTGCATGGATGACGGATCGTATTCCTTAATACCATTCATGGGGTGGCACACATAACTCCCCAATTCTATGAGCTCTTATCTCCTCCTACACCATGCCCAACACAACTATAGGGATTGTAAACAGTGGCTCATGCATTAAATACAACCAATAAAGACCTAGTGTGCGTCGGTTCATGTTTCTTAAGACGTTCAAGCATGTTACCAAGTGGAGATCTGCCAGTTTTCTTAAGCCTAACATATAAATCATTCATCCAAGACAAGTATAAACAAGTAATCAACACATAATTAACATCTAGGTTTCATTAGATCTAAGCAAACACAAGATAGATCTAGCCTAGCATGATGGAATTAAGATAAGAACAAGATATAGACAACCAACACATAGACATATTGATTGAATTAAAAGAACACTTATCTCAATTACAATGAAAGGTATCAAGGGTTTGGAACCCTTGAAAAACCTGTAAAAGTTGCACCAAAATCGTACTTAGGGTTTCTCCAAAACTCCTCCTCTTAATGTGAAAATTAGAAAACTATATATAGAAAAATGGGTCTGACGGCGTCAAGACCAACATTGTGACGCCGTCACCTCGCCGCCAAAACTATTCTCGGACTGCCTTGATCTACATTTGATGCCGTCAAGACTTAATCATTTCCAGGCCGTCATGACTTTTACTCTTGACGCCCTACCTTCGTGACGCCGTCAAATCTGTACTGGGTCGTCATGGACTTCTGCTCTTGACGCCGTCAGGGAATTACTCTTGACGCCGTCACCTACTGTTCCCAGCATGGAAAATTAAGTCTTTGCCGTTTTCTTCACTTTTATGCTCCAAAAACGTCCGAATTGCTTCCTTTTCCAGATTTCTCTCCCAAAGTACCTAAAATCACAAAAGGAACGATTTAGGGCAATATTTGATCAAATAAATTCGAATACGGGCTTAAATGACCCCCTAAAAACGGATCATTTTTCGCCTCATCAATCATGCGCGAAGTGTACTATCACGACTGGCTTTCTAATCCAGTTATGGTAAAGAAGAGTGATGGCAGTTGGAGGATGTGCGTGGACTTCACAGACCTCAACAAGGCATGCCCACAGGACTGCTATCCACTGCCGAAGATAGACTGGAAAGTAGAATCCCTGTGTGGATATCCTTTCAAGTGCTTCCTAGATGAATACAAAGGATACCATCAAATCCAGATGGCAGTGGAGGACGAAGAGAAAATAGCTTTCCACACGAGTCAAGGGGTCTATTGCTACACAAAAATGCCTTTTGGCCTAAAAAATGCAGGCGCAACATACCAGCGATTGGTGGACACGGCTTTCGAAAAACAAGTAGGTAGAAACTTGGAAGTCTACGTTGACGACCTTGTCATCAAGAGCCACACAGAGGATGAATTGGTGCGCGACATCGAGGAAACGTTCAAAACATTGGGAAAAATAAACATGAAGTTAAATCCCAATAAGTGCACCTTTGGCGCAACAGAAGGCATGTTCCTCGGATACTTAATAGAACCTGATGGAATCAAGCCTTGCCCAGAAAAAACAAAAGCTGTTATTGATCTTCCCTCGCCGCGTACACTCAAAGAAGTCCAGTCATTAAACGGAAAGCTAGCCTGGCTAAACCGTTTCTTATCTAAGTCAGCAGACAAATCACCCCCTCTCTTTAAAACACTCACGAAGTGCACCAAAAAGGGAGACTTTCATTGGACTGAGGAAGCAGAAGAAGCTTTCCAACAGCTAAAACAGCATCTGGCATCACTCCCCAAACTTGTCATACCGCGACCAGGGGAAGAATTAATCATGTACTTATCTGCAACCCACGGAGCAGTTAGCGCAGTACTATTGACACATAGGAACTCCGTCCAGACACCCATATACTTTGTAAGCAAAGCATTGAAGAAGACAAAGACTAACTACAGCGCCATGAAAAAGCTGGTCTTAGCTCTAGTATTCGCAGCTAAAAGACTGCGCATATACTTTCAAGCGCACCCAATAGCTGTAATCACAGACCAGCCAATCAAACAAGTTATCTCTAAACATGACGCATCAGGAAGGCTACAAAAGTGGAGTGTGTTGTTAAGCGAGTATAACATCTCATATAGACCACACACTGCAATCAAGGGGCATATATTAGCTGACTTTATTGTTGAAAATCCAGATACTGATAGTCCACCTTCAACAAGCAAAACAGACCTACAGGAACCTTGGATTCTATTCACAGATGGATCCTCATGCGTGGATAGATCAGGCACAAGCCTTATCCTTACTAATCCAGAAGGAATGGAGTTCACCTACGCGCTGCTTTTCGAATTCATAGCCACAAACAATGAGGCAGAATACGAAGCCTTACTCGCTGGACTGCGTATTGCAATTCAAATGGGTGTACGCAACCTGGAGGCAAACGTGGATTCCAGGCTAGTAGTTAACCATGTGCTAGGTGAGTATGAAGCCAAGGATGAACACATGATCCAATACCTGGAAAAGACCAAGTCCTTAATTCAGAACTTTGATAGGTTCACAATCAAACAATTACCTAGAGGGGACAACAGAAAAGTTGATGCGCTTAGCAAGATTGCATCTACAAGTTTTGCGCACTTATCAAAACAGGTATTGGTAGAAACTCTAAAAAACAAATCAATTTTGGAGATGGAAGTATCCACGGTGATAGAAGAACAAGATCCCACGTGGATGACACCTATCATTGAATTCATTAGCAAAGGAATCTTACCACAAGATCATAAGGACGCTCGAAGAGTGCGTCGCACAGCGCAACAATTTGAACTACGAGATAACATCCTATATCGACGTTCTTTCTTGCAACCTTGGCTCCGATGTGTTGGACCTCTTCAGGCAGACTATGTACTCCGAGAAATCCACGCTGGATCATGTAGCATACACTCAGGACCACGGTCCATTGTAGCGCGCGCTCTACGGTCAGGATATTATTGGCATACTATGCACCCCGATGCGCGAGATATGATAAAAAAATGCAGCAATTGCCAAGTACACAGACCAATTCCGCGCCAACCACAACAAGAGCTAACCCCCATCACCTCACCATGGCCATTTTATAAATGGGGCATTGACATCGCAGGCCCTTTCCCAGTTGCAGCGGGAGGGCTAAAATTCCTCATCGTAGCCATAGACTACTTTACGAAGTGGATCGAGGCAAAGGCAGTGGTGAGTATCATGAGCAATCAGGTAAAACACTTTGTATGGGACAATATTGTGTGTCGCTTTGGGCTACCAGGTGAAATCATATCAGATAACGGAAAACAATTCTGTGACAACCCTTTCAAAGATTGGTGCGCGCAATTGAACATCACACAACACTTCGCTTCAGTAAAACACCCACAAACCAATGGTTTAGTTGAGCGCGCGAATCGCAGCTTAGGCGCAGGGATAAAAGCACGCCTCGACAGACACAAAGGAAAATGGGTGGACGAGTTGTCACATGTTTTATGGGCGCACCGCACCACAATCAAAACCAGTACCGGAGACACACCATTTTCTCTTGTCTATGGGACAGAAGCCGTCATACCAGCTGAAATAGGGATGCCAACTATACGAACAGCAGAGGTCAACGTCACAACAAATGACGAGGAACGGCGCATAGACTTGGACCTGCTAGAAGAAAGGCGTGAACGCGCAGCCATACGCCAAGCAAAGGCAAAAGCAAAAATGAAGAAGTATTATGACGCAAAAGTCAAACATACTTCCTTCAGGCCAGGAGACTTCGTATACCGCGCTAACGACGCGAGCCACGCAGAAGACACAGGCAAGCTTGGACCCAAATGGGAAGGACCTTACGAGGTCACTGATGCACTAGGCAATGGCGCATACAGGTTGCGCGATATGGAAGGTCACGACCTGGCGCGCACTTGGAATATCTGCAACCTCAAAAGATGTTATCTTTAGGAAAGGCTACGGCCCACAAACAGACAACTTTGCACTTTAGTATGTGCCCAATAATTGTTTGTTTTTTCTTTTCTTTAGGAATTGTTTTTTACTTTTTCAAAAACTTGCAAGTCTCAATAAAACGTTATGGTTTCTAGCTAACTCCATAACACATTTCACTTTATTGCGTACATTTTTATATGTGTCAATATTGTTATACTATATTTTTTCCTACATGGCGTGCATGCACTAATTAAGACCCACAATGGCATAAAGGATGAGTAAACCTACTAACTAACTCGTTGAGTAAGAGGGTTGCAAACCCATCAACATTGGATCACGCATCCTTGATAGGCGCCTTACCTTCAAGACGTTGAAGTAAGTTTTCCTTGCGCATCCCACGAAGGATGCTCAAATGTCACGTACAAGCTTAGCAAACAACGAGCCAAGACTCTTGGTCACACAATAAAACTTTGCAAACATAATGCAAGTTTATACTTATAATTTATCTTAAGTCACACACTTAATTTAAACATAACTCCAAAAAGAGTATCTTATTTAATCTTTTTACATAAAAAGACAACAATCTACGAACAGATACCATAACACGCAAAAGATATACTTTGTTATTTATACAATAAATATACAAGTCACAAAAAGCCTATATGCTATGACGATGCTCAGGACTATCTTCTGGGGCAGCGGAGCTTCCTGCCTCTTGAAGCTTTCTCAAGAGCAAAGCATCCTTAGGCAATACGGTCGCTACACTAACAGGAATCCCATCTGACCTAGGAATATGCGCAGCGCCCACACCGCATAAGACGACCTTGCTCTTAATACCCTTTTTCTTGGCAGCTCTTTCTGCGTGCAGCTCCAACACCTCCTTAAGAGGAATCTCCTTTTCAAGAGCAAAAGGATTCAACATATGGCGTGGCTGTGCAAAAATGGGAACCTGTAGCTGCGACTCGTCAGGCTTGAGAAAGTAGTCTGGCTGCGCCTCTGCATCCTCCAAGATATGGCGCCACAGGGTCAACCCCTCCATAATTACCTTTATAGGGTTATCCTGGTCGCGCTCCAGCCACGCAATATGAGGAAGCTCAAGCAGCTTCATTCACTCGATCGCCTTCATCAGCTCGTCATAAGCATTGGCATTGTAACCAGGTACTTCACCAAGCGCCACATTCAACAACTTAGCCTCATTGAGCTCCTCCATAGCTTGCGCCCTCCCACGCTCCACAGCGCACTGCACCACCTTTCCAAAGGTCTCCAACACCTCTGGAGACTCTAAGGTGCCCATCACAGCCAAGCGCAAGCCATGTCTGATCAACCACCTACATAAATAGGAACAAATTACATTAGAAGAGACAAACCAACAAGTATAATAAGGTAACATTGTAGGAAAATATGTAAGGATGTACCTGCGCTCAGCTATGGTTGACATCAGATGAGGGTATAATTCCTCATCATAGTCTATGCTCAGGCCACGCAGCTTCTCCTCCTGCTCATTAATAATCTTCTCCATGCACAAGCGAAACTCATCAATGTTCGCAAAGTGTTCGGCCTTTTTCTCCTCAAGATACCTTACCCCCCAGGAAAGGTTAGCCCTGAACTGATGAAGTTCCCTGCACGCGTGCTGCAGCTCAGCCATCATGGTTAATTTTTCACCAGTGACCTTGTCTGCGTGCGCCTTGAAGGACCCCACCTCCGCTTGCGCCTCAGCCAGCTGCACACAGAGAAGAGCAATCTCCTCATCTTTCTGGGCAAGAGTGCTGCTCTCCCTGACGTATCGCGTCTTCAATTGAGCGACCAGCTCAGTTTGGCGCTCAACAGCAGCAGCCAACTCCACCAACAGCTGCTGCGCAGATACGTCCTCAGCCACCTTCACTCCCTCCTCCGCGTTTTCATTCTGAGGAGGGACCACACTCTCCAAAAATGCCGCATCATCCTTCGCAGCATGGTCACTACAATAAATAAGGAAGCAAGTCAGCGCATATTACGACAAGTAATAATACATATATAAAGAATAAGGAGGAATGTGGAATATCACTTACAGAAGTGGAGAAGCCTTAGCAGTCTCCTTCTCCGCGCCAGTAGCGGATGTATCATCCTCCGCAGACGACTCTTCATCCGCAATCAAATGACGCCTCCTCTTGGAAGTACCAGGTGCATCATCCTCTCCCTTGCGCTTCAGATTCTGCGCTACCACCTGAGGCTCTACTACCTCTACGCTGTCAGAAGATTCAGCTTGCAACTTCTCCACATCTGCAGACTCTACAGTAGGAGCCACGCTCTGTACTGGCGTCACAAGAAAAGGGGGCGAATCTTCATGACCAGCTGGCCCCAACACAGTCAGATGCCCAGCAGTCGCATCCAAGAGTGGTTGCTCATTCTCCCTCAGAGGGCGCACACCAACGGTCACCTGTTTCGGCTTCTCAAGCTTCACTACAACAAATAAATCCATCTCTGCGCAACACATGACCAAACAACAAAACACAGATTAGTTATTAAAAGTGCGCATACAGAAAAACTTACATTATTTGAAGCGAACAAATAAAAGGGATGAACACCCACCCCGACCTTCCTCATCAATGAAGGTTGGCACCTCGTCAGCACCATGGAAATAGTTGCGACTCAACCCCATGTGCACCAAAAACTCCTCAGGGTAAGGGTTAATAGGGATGCGGTTGGCATCAATAGTCTGCGCATCTGCCAAGCTATATGAACCGGGTGCGGGGCGCCCATCCCTCGACAGCGTCTCTTGAGTATAAAACTCAAATGGTGAAGGAAACACCACATCATCCACCCAGAAAAAATATTCCCTCCTATGCCTCAAGGAATCTACCTTATCGGTATAACACTGAAGGCTCCCCGCGCGCTTCGCAAAGGATACCCATCCATGCGACCACGTTGTGTGGTAAAACGCACGGAATAGGTCGACGGTCGGGTTTATTGCAAGTAAACGACAGTTTACTTCAAAATTTGATATCTTCGCCGCACCTATACAGTGCAGCTGAGAGATATGAAGGTGATAAAAATTAAGCACGTTGCTCAGAAATACAGATATTGGTACGCGATAGTTAGCGTACTCAAAGAAACGCGTGTATAACCCTATCTTTCCTTCGGGGAAATCGGCAATACACGCATCGACGTCCGGGGCCTCTGGATGCACATCCAGAGGAATAAAGTAATCAGATAAGAACTAACGCATGTCATCCTCATCCATCGCAGAGCGAAACTCCTCTAACTGAGCAACCATTTTAATAGTATAACAAGATCTACTAAGATGCGCACGCGCAATTACCTAATGAAACAGTTGATTTCTTTGAAGAAATGGAAAATGGTGAATGTGTGTTACTGTGTGTTCTTTGGTAAAAGGGAGGTGGTTTTATATAGGGTTACCAAAACCCTAGGATGAGAGCCACGTGGATTCCACTCGTAAAAATGTGTGGCTAGAATACGAAAGGTACATGCACTTTTTCCCGTTTTCCAAGGAGTACGTGGACACACTCCCCGTTTCCCGAGGCAGTTTTTTGAAATATTTTGGACTAGATACATAGTTCTTCATATTGGGCGGCAAATTTCTAAATTCCTCTCGCCACGCTTACCGCTGCTCTCACTAGTTTAGCATCCGCGGCTACGAGCCGTGCACACTAGACTGGGGGGACATGATGACGTATAGTCTATATTTGGGCCACGAGCCCAAATGATAAACATCACTAAGGCCCAAAACCACCATGAGTGGGCTATTATAACTTGGGCCGCATTGATAATGGGATTGGGCTCACGTAGACCCAAGCCCAACCAAACTACCCGGGCATAGATAAGGATCTTCTAATTACGGAATAGATATCCTTAACCCGGATAAGCACCACGTGTGCGAAGAGTAAGGAGCAAGAAACCTACAAGGATTCTGCGCATATATAAAGAATGACATAATTCTCATTAAAGGTACAATTCACAAACCCTAAACTCTTTACGAGAACCCTAAAAACCGATTACTTACTCTCACGCCAGAGGATAATCGTGGGAGACAATCCCACGATAAGCCTAACGGTGTTTGTTTACTTTCTTAGTGCGCAGGTTTCAAGCATTAAGAGCGAATTAGTACGAGAGCAAGAGCCCAAACTAGGAACGCCCAACTTTTGTATCAACAATTACATTGGCAAGCTATCGATCCATTGGCTCAAAGATCTATCAAGAGTAGATCATACACGTTTTTCTTATGTTTTTGTCCGTTTTTCGTACGATTTTTCAGTTTTCATACGTTTTTGTCTGTTTTTATAAGTTTTCATCTGTTTTTTTACGTTTTCATCCATTTTCTTTACGTTTTTGTCCGTATTTCTTACGTTTTTGTCCGGAAACGTAAGAAAACAGAAAAAACATAAGAAAACGGAGGAAAACGTAAGAAAATGAGTGAAAACGTATAAAAACGGACAAAAACGTATGAAAACCGAAAAAACATAAGAAATACAGACACAAACGTAAGAAAAAGGATGAAAACTTAAGAAAATTGGCGAAAACGTATAAAAATGGACGAAAACGTATAAAAACAGACAAAAACATATGAAAATGGAAAACCTGTAAGAAAAACAGACAAAAACGTAAGAAATACGGACAAAAACGTAAGAAAACAGATGAAAACGTAAGAAAACGGGCGAAAACATATAAAAACAGACAAAAACATTATGAAAACTGAAAAACCGTAAGAAAAACGGACAAAAACGTAAGAAAAAAGGATGAAACATAAGAAAACGGGCGAAAACTTATAAAAATGGACGAAAACGTATAAAAACGGACAAAAACGTATGAGAACGTAAAACCCGTAAGAAAAACGGACAAAAAAACTTAAGAAAAACAGACAAAAACATATGAAAACCAATTTTTGAGTTAAGTATAAACGGTCGTTAGTATAAAGGACTAACGGTGCAAATGTTTGTTGCAAACGGTCGTTAAATAACCAAATAAAATGAAAACGGTTATGTATTATGACAATAAGTGAAGTAGATAGAGCATAATAAGTTTTTTGAAAAGTACGTTATGAATTTATAACTTTTTTCCTTAATATATCTTTCTTTTCTTTGATTTTACCTGTATCTTTAATTTTACCTCTGCTAAACCCATACTTCAACAGTCCAACGTCATGCATTGCCAAGTGCGAAATAATTACTCTATTTCGTATTTAGTTTAAAAATGTGGAATCTTAATATCTGAGTTTTGGCTATTTGATTGAGACAATCTGAGTTTTTACTTATGTTATTTATTTTTTTATTTGGAACTGCTTTTAGTTATGTTATTTAATATTTAAAAATTTCAGTTATAGATAATTTATCTAGAAAAGAATTTCAAAAGTTTCATTTGATTCTTTAGTTGTTGTGCATGAGTAATTGAATTTCAAAATAATCAAAGTCAGCATTTTTTATCTTTTTTATGTGGAGTTATCTTAAAAAAAAAAAGTTAAGGATGTCGTATTTTTTAAATATACTTTTCCTTTTCTTCCAGAAATGCTATAGGATACTCGACTTTTTTCTTCCAGAAATGCTATAGTAAAACATATAAATCAATTTTTTCTTTGAAAATATTTTGCAACAAACTTTGATATCGTGATAATTCTACAATATTTTTTGCTTTAACCTATTTATGTACAATATACTCCGTATACAGTAAAAAAAAAAACTTTATTTACTTTTTATTCACTTGTTATTTTTAGATAAAAGAGTCAAAATCACCCGATAAACGAAATCCCAAAATTTTAGAGTCTTTGTTTGACTGTTTGACAGTTGGCTATCACGCGGTAGTACGGGTCTTGTAGCAGAGGTAAAGACGTCACTTGCCGTTACATTTACCCTCGTTAAGTAACAGCCGTTATATTTACCATCGTTAAGTAACAGCATCCCCCCTCTCCTTCCCCTATAAATAGCCCCTCACCCTTAACCCTAATTCATCATTTCATTTATACTCAACCAACTAAGAGCATCCACAATGGTGAAGCTTTTCAATAGGTTTATAACATGTCAAATCATTAATTTATAGAACTTTTGATACTATAAACCTATTACCACTATGTATAAACCTTTTACAATAATATCAAATGTTCAACCATAACACACATGCATTAAATTATGAAGAGGTCTAGGATCTTGGACCTCTTCATGCCACATAGATATAAACCACAAGCTCACTATGGTTGAAACAAAAGATAAATATTTTCATAGTTTTTAGACCTTTTCATAAACCTCTTATGGTGGATGCCCTAACCAAAGGTCACACTTTATTTATTTTCATGCGTTACAGTTTCAATGTTTAATTTTCTGTTTATTTTTTCATACACTTTCATGCATGTAATGTTCTAATTTTTTTTCTTAACAGTTTTGTGAAAATGTCGTACAAGGGATCCAAAAGTTCCGCCTCATCCGAACCTAAGTATGTTGGTTTCGCGGAAGTCGTCTCTTGTGAACCCGTGAACAACACGGTATCCTACAGAGGAAGTGGGGCACAAAAGGGTACTTACGAGACCAAATCTTACCAGAGTTACAACGACAAGCAAACTGGTTCCTATGGGCGTGCAACGACAACCCAGAAGGCGTCTTCAGGAGACTTTCACTGGAAGAATGGGACAAGTGGAACGAGGAGCGAGTACAAGCAAACTGAGACTGTGAGATATGGTGATAGGAGTGGATACACTGAGGTGTACAATGAGCAAAGGGTTCGTGATGTTCGTTATGAGAATAACTATGGTGGTAAGAATGTGGTGAGTTATGACAGTGGTAACAGTGGTGCTAAGAGTGGGTATGGTGGTGGTTATGGTAGTGGCTCTGGTGGTGGCTATGGTGGTTCGTATGGTGGTGGTTATGGTGGGTATGATGACTACTCTGATGATGATTACTAGTTGCATGGTGATTTAGTGTGGTTATGCTAGTTAATAGCAAATGTTATGTGCGTTGCTGGTAAGTTGTTGGTTAATTTTAGGGTTTATGGACTTCTTATGTTTTAGGTTTTATGTCTGTTATGTTAATTAAAGTGCCGTTTGTCAACAACATCATGATATGTATTGTTGATTAGCGCGCATTTGGAACTATGATCATCTATATTTGATTGCAAATCTTTCTGTTTTCTCATGTAATTTGCCTTTTGCATCATTTTCAACAATTCATATCTTTAATTATTATCCTAGACTAGCATGTTAATTGCCCGTTGCGGTGTCAAATATAATTTAACAAAACATTTCGACGAGCAAATATTTTTTTATGTGATTTTCCTTATATCAACTTAACGAATTGACGTAAACCATTCCATCAAGCTTATTAATATGACACATCAAAAATGAAATGTACTAGTATACATTTTGCTAATGAATTTCCTTTTATTCAATAATGAAATACATTTTAATGTACAAAAAAAAATGCTGATTTTGGGATGTGTGTGTTTTTATTTTATAAAAAAAATGTTTCTCATATGTTTTTTTTTATATAAAAGATTGATGCTGGTTTTATTGTATACTCCCTCCGTCCCATTTTAATTGTCCGCGGGCCCGAATTTGACCGTAAATATTTTTGTTTGTATTATATAACACTTGATGAAATTTATATCATTGAAAAGTTCGGGCCCGCGGACAATTAAAATGGGACGGAGGGAGTATAAAAGAAGGTTATGCGAGGATGTGTTGTTCCCTTATACTTGATTAGTCTTAACTATTAAGTTAATCTAACTAATTTTCATGGTTTAGCAATGCAATGATTAATAACCTAAAGTAAATAAACGTAAATGATATAAGATAATATTTTTCAACGTTTAACTCTTATTAGAAATTAAGCAAAAGAATTATAACCAAGTGTTTGCGGAACAACACATGAGATTGAAAGACAAGTATTGTGTGTTTACTCCTCACTAAATTTAACTTATACTTAGGTAACAACTAATGGCAGCTATCTCAGTGGACTGTTGCTATTTAGAGATACTAAAGATTTTGTTTGTGAATATCTAAGCATTTAGTGCACAAAATTAATGTTTACACCTCTCGTATTACGCTATTTATACACAAGTTACCTAAAAGACAAAGATCACATGAGTCTACTTTGGACAAAATACATAGGTATTTTGTCACTGTTACAATTGGCTATAACTAGTAAAGGACAAGGTTGCTTTCTGATCTTCAGTGTTGACAACACTCTTGGTTTTATACCTATTCAGGGAAAGTTGACCTTTGTTTGATAAGGACCTTTCCTTATCTATTCAAACTTATCCCGCCTAATCCCGCCTTTACTTCAATCTTTATATCTTCAGTCTTTGTTCACTCAGTCTTCACAGTTGGTGAGGAGTCTTAGGGATTCAGTGAGTTGTTGCCATCACTTACTAAATCCATCATCTTATTCTTTGGCTCAGGTATCATTCACTGAGAACCACCTCACTAAATGGAGAACCTTTCTTCATAGGTTCTTCATGAGCATCTTGAGGATGACTCACTGAATGACTATGCATTCAATGACTTGAGATTGTTCACGGTTATCAAACACTTAGTATATTTTATGTTCAAATCCTAGTTTAAGGAGTTTGGGTATTTACAGACCCAACAGGATGGTTGCACAAATGTGAAGGAAAAAAACAATGTTTTTATGAGTTGCATTATACGCACAAAATCAAGTTCAAGCTTATATAATAGTAAGATAAAATAAGATAGTAGGTACCTCGCTATGCGGCAATGACAAACACGCAAGTAAATTGTTTGGTGAACATTATTATTCGGTTGCATGCTTTTTGTGATAACAACTTGATTGCATTGTCATGTAATCCTGTATTGATAAATTAGAGAGAAATATATTTTAGGGTATAATGCAAAAATGGTCCCTAAACTATCACGAAATCGCAATAATGGGACTGAGATAAAAAGTCATGCAAAAAAACTACTAACGTTACGTAAATGTGCAAAAAAACCAACGAAAGCCATTTTCCATTAATTTCCTAGTTAAGTGCCATGTCATTGAGGGTAGTATCGTCTTTTTACTGTTCATACTTATTAAATTTGCCGCCATAATCAGCTCTGTGCTTGGGTATCGATTCGACATGACCTCAATGGCTAAATTTGCAAAGTAACTTAAAAGTTTTAACCCCATAAACCCCCCTACAACCCACACTTGCAAATCACGACTCGAGGTAACAGTAAAAAAAACACAGTTTGCAGAAAATGGAATCATCACCAAACACCGCAATAATCACCACCACCATAACCACAACCACCAACACACACCAAGAAACATCAACGTTGATAACAACAACGACTGTTAATCAAACCCTACAACAACTTCCATGTCCACGTTGTCATTCAGAAGACACAAAATTCTGTTACTACAACAACTACAACACTTCACAGCCTCGTCACTTTTTCCGTAGCTGCCGTAGACACTGGACTCATGGTGGCGCTCTCCGGGACATTCTCGTTGGAGGTGGTACTCGAAAAACCAACAAAAGAAAGAAAAAAAAAAAACCCATGAACCCCACCACCACTTCGGGTTATTGTGATACCACTTTTGCTCCTCCGGAGTACCAGGAGTACCAGGCGTACCAGTGCCATCTGACGCCTCCACCTGTGGATGATGCCGGAAATGTGATGGTTCCGTTTGAACCCAATGTGTTTATGCCATCGCTGTTTGAGGGTGTTGGGTTTGAGGATGGTGTTTGGCCATTTTGTGGCAGTTAAGCTAGTTTCTTTGTTTAATGTTTGTCTTTTGTTTGTAGTGGTTGATGTAACCGATCTTTTGGTGAATGGTAAACTCTATGGTTTGTACAATATTGGCGGGAAACTAAAACTAACTAGCTAATAACTAACTGAGCCTTCTAGAACTACTTAGCTACAAATGAGTGTTTGGTTCTGCAGCTATTAGCTTGACTTGAATGTTTTGACCCATGTTGAGTAGCATCCTCATTATCCCCCTCGTAAATTGGCAGTGTATAAGGGTTACACAGAGCCAATTTGGATAAACAATTGTAGTGCAGAGGTTTGCTTAGGCCCTTTGTGAGAATATCAACCAATTGTGACTTGGTTGGTATGAAAGTGGGTAGAATTTGACCACCTCTAATCTTGTCTCTCGCGAAGTGGCAATCAATTTCTATATGCTTAGTTCTAGCATGATGCACAGGGTTGGAAGCTAGAGCAATGGCAGATGCATTATCACACATTATTGTGAGGTGTATTAAGCTGTCTTGAACCAGTTTGGAAGCTCTGTACAAAGGAGTGTTTGGTTCTGCAGTTATTAGCTTGACTTGACTGTTTTGACCCATGTTGAGTAGCATCCTCATTACAAATCTACCAAGGTTGACAAAATAACATAGTTTGACAATATTTGTTTGACTTTTAACATAGCATCATAACATAAGTAACAAAGCAAAATAACATACTTAATCAACAAAAAAGATAACATAATTGATAATATAACATAGTTTGATAAACAAAGAAACATAACATAGTTTTCTTTGACCACAAAACATTAAACTTCAAACAAGGATAACATGATTGATAAAAAAACCTTGAAAGAAACTCTAAAGTCCCTTGACAAATGCGTGCTTGTTGAAAAGCTTCAGCTTCGCTTCGGCAATCTTCTTCTTCAATTCCAAAAGCTCGATAACGTCGGTCTTTTGAAGCTTCTTAAAATACTCCAAGCACTTGAACATCTGCACCGAGGGACGCACAAGTTCTATTTCAGCCATGTACTTGTTCCTTTGAATAACAATATCAAGCAACTCTTGATATGCCTTAAAAAGATCTTTCGCATACTTCACATCCCGCTGTGTCTCCCTAGAAAAATAAACCGACATCTGGTATGGTAACTCAGTTGAGTTAGCAGCCGCTGCAAGTTCCTGAAGAAGCACAAATTGAGACATTCTTACACCCTTTGATACAATTTATGTGTTTACTGTTTTTGTTACTGGATGAATGAGGAAATTACTTGGGTTATGTTGGGATCATACTTTTGTATTTTAGTCAAGTCTCGGTCATTACCTTTTGTAATAGGTTGCTTAGTTATTTTATTCACTATGTTAAAGTTACAAGGCTTATGAATGTAAGACCAATGGGCCTTAAAGCCCACGTCCAAATGAAAGGATGGAGGAAGGGAGTGTTTCCCTACTCCTCCTCCTATAAATACTAAGCTTGTGTAACTCTTTTATTGGTTGGTTATTTGAATATCTTAGTGAAACTCTTGCATTTACTCTTCTCTCATTTCTTATAATCAACCAATCTCTTTTCTCATCTCATTTCTATCAATATCATACTTGTGTTTACAAAATGGTGACCTAACAAGTGGTATCATTCGCCTAATAGAGATTGAAGTGGTGTTCTTGGAGTTAACGTGGGGTTTAAGGGGTTATTTTGCTTCTTTTTTGCATTTTTCTTTGTTTCTTTCACTCAAATCTTGAAGCTTGGACAAGTTATAGTGATTTGAAGCTTAGTTTTTGCATAAAGTTTTGATTTTTAAGGTTTTTTAAGGTTTTATAGCTTCTTTGATATTGGAAAACTAGTTTTTTGGTAGCAAAATCTTCAATTTAATGTTTTCTAAGTATTGGTGAAGTTATTTGATCAAAAGTACCTTATTTCTAAGCATTTTTCTTCAAAAAATTTGAGATTTTTCAAGTTTCTGACCTCTTTACGCGTAACATACGTGAATAGTACGATTCTAAAGCTGTCAACAGTACTTTTTGTCCTTTCTACGAGTAACTTTTGGCTAAAACCCTTTTCTTACGAGTAACTAAGGTCAAAACCCTGTTTTTACGAGTAACTTGGAAATCTACGCCTTAATCCTACGCATAAGTCTGTTTCCTACGACTAAGATCCTACGCTGAAGTTACTTCCTACGCATAAGGTGCCTTTTCTACGCATAAGATTAATCCTACGCCTAAGAGTTAATCTTACGCGTAAGTTGCCAGAATCTGCGCTTAACTTTCATCAAAGGTCTTCTCCTTGTGTTACGGTGACTCAGTACTTCCCTAGCTTGGATAAGTTAGTGGAATACTTCGACTTCGGATATCTTTCAAGCTTGGATAAGTTTGGAAGATTTGTTTGGTTGTTTAACCTTACGCATAAGTCTAAACTTACGCATAAGCCTAAGCTTACGCGTAAAGAGAAAACTTACGCATAAACTTATTGTTTACGCCTAAACTACTCTTTACGCATAACCTAAAAGTTTACGCGTAAGATTATAGTTACGCGTAAGAATTCAACTTACCCCAGGGATTTTGGACTTAATCAAAGGAACGTGCATTTCAATCTTCTACAAAGATCCATTTCTACACAAGTGTTCAAAGATGTCTCAACCACCACAGTACTACTTCTCAAATCCTCAGCAACAACATCAGCAGTATCAACAACAACAATACCATCAGCCACAATCATATCAACAACCTTCTCAGTCACAATTTCATCAACAACCGTTTAATCCACAACCACAATATCTCATGATGCAACAACATCAAATCATTCCTCAACAACAATCATATCAGATGTCACAACAGAACACTCAGTTTTCCTCCAAACAACCTCACTGGTTTGATAGAATGTGTGAAGTTATTACAACTCAACAATCCAGACATGAGGCAGGATCACTTGAAACACCTCCAATGCTAACACCTGGGAACTATGTTCAATGGTCAAGTCGATTCTTACGATTTCTTGAACTAAAGAAACCTCATGGGAAATTCTTCAAACAAGTGATACTTGAAGGACCATTTGAGTGGCCAACAAGATTTGAAATTGGTGATCCAACTGCTGATCCTCCACGTCCTCCTGGTGATAGACCCCTTCCAGAATCTGCACTCACTGAAGAACAGAAATTACATCGTGAAGCTGATGAGTATGCAATGGCTTATATACTTCAAGGTATACCTAATCCAATTTATCGAAGTGTCGATGCTCAGAAAATAGCCAAAGCTATGTGGGAACACGTTCATCTCCTTATGGAAGGCACTCAATTGAACAAAGATGATATGGAATCCAAACTCTACATGGAATACACCGACATCACAATTGAACCAGGAGAGTCACTTGAATCCTACTATCATCGTTTCACAAATGTGGTCAATGATCTGGAACGTCACAAAATCACAGTACCAAGGATAGCAGTGAACTCCAAATTCGTCGGTAGTCTTGGTCCAGATTGGCATAAATATGTGACATTTGTACGTCAAACCAAAAATCTTCATGATGCACCATATGGTTTGTTGTATGATTTTCTGAAACACCATGAACCTGAAGTGGAAACAGATAGAGCTCTACGAGGAGGATACACACCAACATCAACACCAAATTCTTTGGCACTCGTAGCTCAATCTCCCTATGCTCCACCACCAATGTCTAATCATGCATATGTTCAAAAGCAGAACTACTTCAGTTATCCACAATCTTCTACCTCGAACCAAATGGTCCCTTATGATTCATCTCCACAGAATGCTTCCACTCAACTTGTTCCATTAAACAACAATGATGCTATGTATTACTCAAACTCCAATGACGATAAC
The DNA here is from genome assembly GCA_030686995.1 of Artemisia argyi. Taxonomy (NCBI): domain Eukaryota; kingdom Viridiplantae; phylum Streptophyta; class Magnoliopsida; order Asterales; family Asteraceae; genus Artemisia; species Artemisia argyi. The sequence goes on from CM060676.1 coordinate 131,509,829, forward strand.
GATGATGACTTTAACACGTTGAATCAGGGACTTGCTCTTATTGCTCGTGCTTTTAGCAAATTCTCCAACAAAACAAACAACCGTCAACGTTCATCTTCTAACACAAGGAATCAAGCTGTTGTCAATGATGGAAGGGTGGAAATTCAGAATCGTAGCTATGGTCGATCTGGTTCAGGAAGTTCTTCAGGAAATTTTGGGAATGGTCAGAGGTTTAATAACAATGGAGGGTTCAGGAACAACTCAGGATCTTCTCAGCAAAGGTCTGAACCAGTTGCTACTAGGAACTCCAACTCAGGGAATGCAGTGTGGTGCTACAATTGTAATGAACAAGGTCATATCGCAACAGCATGTCCTAAACCGAGAACTCGGGGTAGTAAGTTTCACAAGCAGGCATTACTCAAGGCTCTTCAAGATGAAAAAGATGGACATTTCCCTGAACAGGATAACAACTTCATGGCAAATGTAAACAATGATGATGACATGGAAGATCTGGAAGCCAATGCAGCTGTGATGCTTATGGCCAACATGCAGGAACTTCAGTTTAATGATTCAGGTCCAGTGTATGACACTGACGGCTTGTCTCAGGTACATGACCAAAACGCATGCCTAATACATGAAATAGCCTCACCTTCTGCTTCTGAATCAGATATGGCGCAAGTTGTTCCTTCTAAATCATCTTCATCCTCTCAAACAGATGAATAAATAAGCACAGTTGTCATATTTGATGATGACACAGTTGTTTCATTTGATGATCCTATTGAGAATGATAAACATGATCATTTCGAACAACATGAACCATCATTTGATCCAGACCCTGACCTAATAATGTTATCTAAACAACTGAATGCTCAACAATTGCTAATCGCAAAATGCAACGAGAAAAACAAAGATTTAAAAGAAACAAATGCGGCACTTGCAAGAGATATTGAGTGTTATAAAATACAACTTTCAAATCAGCAAGAAAATATTAAACATACAAAAAGTTTTGAAAAAGCTTTTCAAAAATCTTACAACAAAGAGCAAGATCTTCAGCACAAAATGCAAGATTTAATTCAGTCAAACGGAAAGTTGATTTCAAAACTTGAAAGTGAAAAATGTTAACTGAAAATGCAAGTTGAACGTCTTCAAAGAGAACTTTCAAAAACAGAAACAGAATTGTCCAGTTGCAAAAAGGAGTTTTGTGAACATAAAATACGAAAAAGGAAGTATATAAATGATTTACTCGGTGATATTGTTGATCTTGAAAAACAACTCAAAGAATTTCGTAATATTGTTTACAAACACGGGAACTCTGTCACAACTATTCAGAAATTTACTTTAAAACCGAGACCCGATAAAGTATTTGCACTTGGCGATTACAAATCAATGTTTCTTCACACGGCATTCAAAGATATTCCTAAAATTTACAGTATGGACCATTTGCTTGATAATACGATTGTGCGTGCTGTTGTTTTTTATACTGAGGAAGAAGAAGAACTTGAAGACGAGAGTCGATCTAAAATGAGTTATGTTCAATATTGGACACCATATGACTATTCAAAAGCTCCACCTCTTTCTAAATCTTTTGTTCCTCAAAAGGAATTACCTGAGAAATCATGGTATGTCACTGAGTCATATGTTTCATCCTCTAATGCGGCCCCTGTCCAAACTGTAGCACAAATAAATGGTCCTTTACCATCATCCGGTGAACTTACACCTTTACCGAAAAGTTGTCGTGTCTTAAATTATTTCAAAACTTTTATGGAAGACATCGAAATTTTGGAGGAAACAATTGAACGCAATTCTGAAATAAAAATTGAAACTTTTCAATCCGCTTAGGAGCGAGAAAAGAGAGATATTTTTCAAAAACAAATGTTGCCAATTGTCAAACACCTCCGTCTCTGTGCTACACGTTGGGATCAGGAACTTCAAAACGAGGTGAAAAATATGATAAACGTTTTCAACTCTACTGAAAATGAGATTTTGGTTCAAAAGCAAAGAAATAGAGTTTTAAAAAATGATGCAGATCGTCTCTTGGAACAAGTTCTCAATGCTAATATTTATTCTGTTATCATGAATGATCTCTATAAATATGGTACTTCTATGCTTGTGGATGATCTTTGTGTTGATAATAACTCGTTGAATGTGGAAATTGAGACACTGAATCATGAGAATGAAAAGCTGAGAATTAAGAATGATGATGTGACAAAACAATTTTCAAAAGAAATTTGTCAACTCAAACAAAGGCTTGAATGGTGTCAAGCTCAAAGTCTTGAAATGGAATTGAAACTTCAAAATCAAAATGTTTCAAAATCTTGTCAGCTTTGCAAAAACAACGAGTCTTTAAAAAGTCTGTGTCTCAAATACGAGAAAGAAATTGCGGATTTAAAAACTATAAATGCCGACTGGCAAGAAAACCGCAATGATCTCAGTTACTGCAATGGGAAACTTGAGTCTGAAATTCAGGATAAAAATCACATCATCATCGATTTAAAAGAGAAAATTAAGCTACTTCAAAAAGGAAAGATGGTTGACACCACGGTGATAGCACCAGGAATGTATCAATTAGACAAAACTTCTAAAGGGAATGTTGTTCAAAATACTAATGTTGATAACTCCACTTCTACAGGACTAGTCTCCACTAATAGCGTTAGCAGACCCAAGCGAAAAAGTAAAAAGAAGAATAGGCTCTGGCAACGTAAAAGATGATCACTAGAAGCTCAAGAAGTAGAAGATCAACTTAGGAATTTGAATAAAACTCATGTTGCATCAGATTTAGATTCTAATATGGCAAATTGTAATCAAAATCTAAATGTAACGAATGATGAACCTTTGAATGTTTTGAATATTAATGCATCTTGTGTGTTTTGTCGTAAAAGCGTATCATCTGGTGATCATACAAAATGTATAGCTAATTCTCTTCTTAATCGTCATAAGAAACGTAGGACACACATTCCTTCTAGGCCCACTACTGCCTCTAAGTCTAACTTAGGAAAGCCGCCTTCTACGATTTCTAATGATGTTGAAGTTACCCCCATAGGTGCCGAGAACAAATCTAGGAATGAGCCAACTACTAGTGCATTTAACATTAAGAAAGAAAAAACTAGTTGGAATTGGCAACGTTGGTTACAACACAAACCAAACTTTAAATGGATTCCTAAATTGTTGAATACATGTGCTTCTAACCAACAGGAACCCGCACATTCTTTGGGTTCCACCCTTACTTCTGTTCCATCCGTGTCTTCTTATTGTGATGCAGGTGGTACATATTGTTCTCTGGATTGTTGATAGCGGATGCACCCGACATATGACAGGCAATCTCAAACTGTTACACAACTTTGTCTCAAAGTTCATTGGTACTGTCAGATTCGGGAATGATCATTACGCTTTAATCATGGGATATGGTGACTATGTAAGTGGGAACATTGAAATCAGTCGTGTTTACTATGTGGAAGGCCTTGGACACAACCTTTTCTCTGTTGGTCAATTTTGTGATGGGGATCTAGAAGTTGCATTTCGTGAGAAAACTTGCTTTGTTCGTGACTTACAAGGAAACGATCTAATGTCTGGCTCACGTGGCTCCAATCTTTATACAATATCAATATCAGATATGATTGCAACATCTCCGATATGTCTTCTCTCCAAAGCGGAATCGACTAAATCTTGGTTATGGCACAAACGTCTTTCGCACTTGAATTTCAAAACTATGACTGACCTTGCTCGTTACAAACTTGTTGATGGATTTCCAAGATTCCGTTTTACCAAAGATCACTTATGTCCAGCCTGTGAACAAGGAAAAGTACTCGGGCTCATTTTCCTTCAAAACCTGAGCATAGTGCGAATCATGTTTTACAATTACTACATATGGATTTGTGTGGACCGATGCGTGTTCAAAGTATCAACGGTAAACGCTACATTCTTGTAATTGTGGATGATTATTCCAGATGGACTTGGGTTTATTTTCTACGAAGTAAAGATCAGGCTCCTTCAATGATCATCACCTTTCTCACTAAAATTCAAGTTCAGTTACGCAACACGGTACGAATAGTCAGAACTGACAACGGAACTGAATTCAAGAATCAGACACTTAGGTCATATTATGAGAAAGTGGGAATTGAACATCAAACATCTATTCCTAGAAGCCCAGAACAGAATGGAGTTGTTGAAAGACGCAACAGGACGTTAGTGGAAGCTGCTAGAACTATGTTGATTAATGCTCAATTACCTGATTACTTGTGGGCAGAAGCTGTTTCAACCGCATGTTATACCCAAAACCGTTGCATGATAACAAAACGCCATCGCAAAACACCTTATCAAATTGTACACAAAAGAAAACCGAATATCGATTACTTTCATGTATTTGGAGCACTTTGTTATCCGAAAAATGATCGTGATGATTTAGGTAAACTTAAAGCAAAGGCTGACATCGGAGTGTTCGTTGGATACTGTGAAAATTCTAAAGGTTTTCGGATATGGAATCGTCGAACAAGAGAAATTCAAGAAACCATTCACGCTAATTTTGATCAACTCACACAAATGGCTTCTGAGCAACACAGCTTAGGACCCGAATTCAACCGTCTTAACTCTCCGGAATCTTCGGCTGAACCATTGACACTCAACCGCAAAGAATTGGAAACCTTGTTTGCTCCACTGTTTGATGACACAATTGAATACCGTTCTACTGAGGTCTCACCTAATTCCGTTGCTCAACCTGATAACCTTCCAGTACCAAACTCACCTCAACAAACTACAACAACTGTTGAGAGAGACGGTCCTCCAATTGCATCACCATCGACAGCAGAACAAACTGTTCCTAACTCCCGCCAATCAGCTGAAGATCCAACACCACAAATAGTTCCACAACCCGCAGAGCATGATCCTGATGCGTTCTTTAACCCGTTTGCACCGGCTCCTACCTTTCCTGATATTGCTGAGTCGTCTACACGCAATTTGGATCCTGCTAACATGCGCGATACTTATCAACTACACCCTTCAACACACAAATGGACTCGCGACCATCCACTAGTTCATATTATTGGCCATCCAGATGCACCTGTTATGACAAGACAACGACTTCACACGGATGGAGAAACTTGTATCTATGCACTCACAGTTTGTCACGAAGAACCTAAGAACATTAAAGAAGCAATGACTTATGACAACTGGATTGAATCTATGCAAGAGGAATTTCAGCAATTCATAAGATTGGAAGTCTGGGAATTAGTTGAAAGACCTGACGGAGTCTTTATCATCGGGTTAAAATGGATATGGAAGAATAAGCTAGATGCTGAAGGAACTGTCATACGTAACAAATCACGCCTGGTAGCGAAAGGATACTCTCAACTAGAAGGACTTGATTTTGCTGAATCCTTTGCTCCAGTGGCTAGACATGAAGCTGTTCGGATCTTTTTGGCCTATGCTGCACACAGGAACATGGTTGTTTACCAAATGGATGTGAAAACAACATTTCTTAATGGAGAACTCCGTGAAGAAGTGTATGTGAGCCAACCTGACGGCTTCGTTGATCCTGAGCGTCTTAATCACGTTTACCGACTCAAAAAGGCACTCTACGGACTTAAGCAAGCCCCACGGGCGTGGTATGACAAACTGTCCACTTTCTTGCTGGCCAATAAGTTTTCTAAAGGATCGGTGGATCCAACACTATTTACAAAAACCTACGGGGAGGACTTACTTGTTGTTCAAATATATGTCGATGACATTATTTTTGCCTCAACAAAAAGAAGTTACTTTAATGATTTTGCAAAATTAATGAAAGATAATTTTGAAATGTCCATGATGGGTGAACTTTCATTCTTTCTAGGACTACAAGTTCATCAATCACCCCGTGGAATTTTTATAAATCAGTCCAAATATGCTCTTGAAATTTTAAAGAAACATGGAATGATGACCAGTGATACTTATAATACACCAATGGGCTATACCACAAAACTAGATGCTGACTTACATGGGACACCTGTTGACCCTACCAAATACCGCAGTATGATTGGGTCACTCATGTATCTCACAGCTAGTAGACCTGATATAGTATTTGTTGTCTACATGTGCTCTCGCTATCAGTCCAAACCAACTGAAAAACACCTCAGTGAGGTCAAAAGAATCCTTCGATACATAAAGGGAACCATTAACTTGGGAATCTGGTATCCGAAGGATTCCGGTTTTGAACTAATTGCTTTTTCAGATGCTGACCATACAGGATGTTTAGACACACGCAAAAGTACATCTGGTGGATTATAATTTCTCGGAGACAAACTTGTGTCATGGCAATCAAAGAAGCAGGACTGCACATCACTGTCGTCAACAGAATCTGAATATGTAGCCATGTCTGCTTGTTGTGCTCAAGTCATTTGGATGAGATCACAACTTAAAGATTATGGCTACCTATTCAACAAGATTCCAATCTACTGTGATTCCAAAAGTGCAATTGCTATCTCCTGCAACACAGTTCATCATTGCAAATCCAAACACATCGATCTCCGATATCACTTCATCAAAGAGCATGTTGAAACGGGTACCGTTGAACTGTATTTTGTTGGGACTGAGTACCAATTGGCGGACTTACTTACCAAATCCTTAGCACCATCAAGGTTTGCTAGTCTAGTTCACCAGATTGGTATGCGATGTTTGACTCCAGATGATCTGGAAAAGTTTTTAAAACACAATTGATCGTCAAACATCAAAACTATCTTTGTACATATTTAAAAAAAAATGCAAGTATACACCACCTCTTTCAACACTATTTTATAAAATATCTTTGATTATTAAAAACAAGTGTTGAGGGGGAGGAAAAGTAATTTTTTAAAAGTTTTCATAAAATATTAACTTTTATACTTGCATTTTACCAAAAATATTACGTCTTAACACTAAATGATGCTTCAAAAGTGTTTCGGGTTACTCTCCTTGACCATTATAAATAAATTTTCAAGATTTCTTTAAGACTACGGTCTAAGGTCGAGGGGGAGTATAATTCAACAAGTTGTTCTCGTCATAAGCTTGGTGTAGTTAACCTAAGTTAAATATGAGAGTTATAATGGGCATTAGGTTTGGATGTTACATAAGGTTAAAGGGCCAATATTGTCAAAATGTGAAACTTGTTTTACCCTTGGTCAAAACCACCTTGACCACGCATTTACTCCACCTGCAAAAACATTTAACACTTTCACCAACCATCATCTACGGCTCTTAATCAATATAGTAATCCGATCACTAATCTTCTAATCTGTAAGTATTATAAGGTTTTGATTGTAATTCTAAACATGGGTTTTTGATTTTACCTCAATCCAACGGCTAGTTTTTCTTTAATCAATTAAATTGCTTTTGGGTTTTGCGTAGAAATTAAACCCAGAATATTGTTGTGTTTGAGGTGAATTTGTTGATGGGAAATGTTCGTTAGATGTTAATTAACATGTATCCAACCTTTAATCTCACCCAGAAACATCAATTGATCGATTTGTGAATTAGGGTTCATACGATGGTTTTAGGGATTTTTTGATTTTGGGTGTTACAATGTTAATTGATGATGGGGATTGTGTAAGTATATGCATAGGAAATTGATCTTGTGTCTTAATTGCTTTAGAAACATCTCTTGATCATGAATCAAAGATTTAGGGTTCGTATGCACTTGCAGTTGTGATTTTATGATTTTGTGGTCAATTGTTGTTATAATTTGGACCATTTGATCCTTAGGGTATATGTTACACTTGCCCTATGCCTATGCTTACCCAGAATCAAGTTTGAATGTGTTTGTGATTATGTGTTCATGCATACCTACGCGTAACTCAGATTTTGACTCATTTACGCATAAGGTTGTGAGTTTAAGTGTGTGAGAATGATTATTGATCAGTGGTTATGTTTGTACACTTTCAGGAATCAAACAACTCAAATTACTAAAGGTGATTTTCTGGAAAAAGACGTTTTTACGCACAAGTTGTTCATCCTACGCGTAAGATTGAATCTTACGCGTAAGATTCGACACGTGGACAAACATTGTCTTGGATAAGACAATGTTTACGCAGAAAGATAATTCTTACGCATAAGTCTTGATCTTACGCATAAGTCTTGAACTTACGCATAAGTCAAATCCTACGCATAAGTTATATCTTACGCTTAAGGTTAATCCTTTGCATAAGCTCATATCCTATGCCTAAGATTTTATCCTACGCGTAAGATTGAGCCTACGCATAAGATTTACCTTACGCGTAACATATAAGTTTACGCGTAGCTTTTGCTCTTACGCCTAAATTCACCTCTTACGCTTAAGTCATGTTATGCGTAGGTTTTTCCACTTACGCGTAACATTGTCTAATTCATGAAAATTTTCTAAGTGTTGTAAAATTTCCAATGTGTAATCTCTTGTAATGATAAACTCATGTTGTAACTTAATTGTTATAAGTTTCTACCATGTGATAAAAACACAAGTTTTTCATATAACAAAAGTTTTTTCACACACAAACACCCACTGATCAATCAATAATGTGTGCACAATCATGGAATTGAATGTCTGTGCTAACAAAGTAAACCATTGCCATGTTTGTGTTTGTTTATGATCTATTCAGATGGCAGAACACAATGACATTCCTTATGGACCAGAACCTGAACCAAAACCCTCATGGGAAGAAACCTTTCCCGAAGATTACACCAGGAAGATAGGCAAGAACAACCTACGAATCAACTTCAACAAGATCACATGCAATGAGTCTTCATGCATTGTAGCAGTGGATGCTCTTCTATATCACCCCAACAAGCTGTTGTTCACTAAGTCAGCTTCAGTCTCCTGCTTCTACATACACCAGTTTTGGCATACACTTCAGCTAGATCTTGGGGAAGCTTCCTTCACTTGCATGCTTCACAACAGACAAGTAACTGTGGACATTGATTTACTTAGGAATGTTCTTGGGTTACCCGAACTTGGCCCAGATGAAGAATATGATCAAGTACCTACCGAGGAAGAGCTGATAGAGTGGTTACGGGATATTGGCTATGACGAATCAGAAGAAGTTATGACAAGACATTCTAGGGTCAACATCAGATTTCTTCCACAACCATGGAGATCCCTGTATATTCTGATTGCCAAATCCTTATCTGGCAGAGACACTGGCCATGAACACCCCAAGCTCCAACACCTCAAACTCTTCTGGGCAGTGGAAAACGTAAAGAAAGTAGATTATGCCAGCATCATTTGGGAAGACCTTATGTGGCACATTCAACACAAGACCAACAACATTCCATTTGTCCGTTTCACCAAACTACTCATCGAAAGCTTCCTTCGTGAGTATGACGACATTCCACAGAGACTTGATGACAAAGACAAGCACACTTTCAGAAATGAGGAAACTCTCAGAATCATTAAGAGACTTGACACCAGCACTCGTAAACAAGGAAAGAAATTTCCCGATTGTCTCTTGAATGACAAAGTGAAGCTTTGCCCGAATTACAAGTACTACGAACAAGCACTTAAGGAAGACAAAGTTGGTTTCTTGGATGAGGTTCAACCATTTAGGGGGAAGACAGGTACCAAGACTGGGAGCTTCGGCAGTTCTACTCAGTCTAAACAAAAGAGGAAGAGTACTTGATGAGTGTCTAAATACTCATCATTTTATACCAATCTGAGCTGCCAAAACATACAAAAACACTCAAATATGCATCAAAATACTTAAAATATCTTAAAGGTGTGTTTTATATGTTTCAAATGCAAAATATGCAAAAACAGATGAAAAACGTACAAAGTTTGCATAATTGGCAGTTTCAGTCCCTCAAGTTTCATAAATTGTCAAAACTAGTCCCTGGTTATTCTAAAAACATGAAAAGTCATCAAAGGTCCTTTTTAATCATAAAGTTACATATTTAGTCCTTTGGTGCAAAGTTTTACAAAATTACAAGTTTAGTCCCTGTACTTTAGAAATTGACAGAAATGGTCCTTGGGATGTTAAAAACTTTGAGAAAAGCAATTTTGGTCCTTGTACTAATAATCTTATGCAGGAATGGTCCTTGGTGTGAAATTTGGTGAAATTACATAATCAGTCCCTGAAGTTTGGTGAATTGGCAAAAATAGTCCCCGGGTATTTCAAAAATAAAAAAATATCAAAAATACCCTTGTAACTATTCACATGTGACAAATTAGGTCCTTATGAGAACTTTGGAATTATCACAAAGTCAGCCCTCAACTTTTACTTAATTACATTTTTGGTCCTTGTGATTTTCCAAGTTATAAACCAAACGGATCCTTATTATTACTATAAACCAAAAATAAACCCAATCCAAATAATAAACCAAGCCCACCCACTATCCTATTTCCTAGCCCACTACCCAGCCCAGTCCAACCCCACTTAAATAATACCGGGTCAAACTACCCAGTCAAACACCACCACTCCCAAACCACTTTCCCTCCCAAACCACCACCTCCACCTCTGCTACTAAACCACCTGGTATTCCACCTCCACCTCACACCCCAGCTGTCCTACCCACTACTCTCCACCTCCACAACCCTCCAAAACATTGAAAACTTCTCCACGTTATCTACAGTACCAAAATGAGACTTTGGCGCCAAGTTAGTTATTTAAACGGTGTGGATTACTCAGACCAATCCAACGGCTGGGGATTGGTGGGAAATGACCCAGTGGGTCCCACAAAGCTCTGAAAAACTCTACAAAAGGGAAAAGATACAGAGGATGAAGAGTATTAGATTAGGTTTAGTGTAAATTAGCCGTAGGTAGTGTAAACTTTATTTTCAGTTGTAATTTCAATTAAAACAGTTTGCTCTCAGTTAATTTCATGTATTTCAATATTTAATTTAAGTCAATTTCAAGTTTCAAGTTGATTCTCAGTTGGTGTTCGTTTTTCTTTATTTCAAAAATCACAAAAAGCTTATTTGTTGTTTGTAGTTGTTATTATGAATTCTCTCAGCTCACATAAACCTTGACAAAGCTCTTGTAAGCCATTAGTTACCCTAAAAGTCAGTTTAGAATAGAAAAGCAAAAATTCCAAGAAAAATAGAAAATAAATAGAAAAATAGTAAAAAGAAAGAAAGAAGAAGTATGCAGAGCAGGATGGTGATTGTGGATTGCTTGGGTAATTAGAACTCCATGGGGAGTGTAGGTTGTTCTTTGTGTGCCTTGGTTACATGTTCTGAACAGTTGATCCTTTGTAAGCTTTTATATCAATTTATGCTTTATACTGTGTAATTGCTTATTACTGCTTATATATGGTTCCTTTGTGCTTATTTAATATTGCTTAGTTGAAATATTGTTTAATATGTCATGCTTGTTAATTAGTTTCTAAGGTTGCTCATATTTTTGTTTTCACTGTGAAAAAAAGGATATTGATGATCTTTGATGATTTGGTGTTTTTAGTTGTGTTTTTATGCTTAAGTAAGTTTCTATTAGCATATTATATAATGATGAATTAATAACTTGGTCTGAATTAGTGGAATCCTTCAAAACTCTCACAATCAAGCCTGTATAGGACTGTTTGGATTAAGGCAGTCTAGGGTGACTTAAGGTGTCTCAGTTGATGTTTGCTGTTCCATTAGGTCACTTTAGGTTGTATTAGGCTAAGTAATGAATAAAAGTGGTAGGGTTAGTTAAGAAAAGTCAAAATCACAAGATTCCTACCACCACAGTTAACTGTGGTGGTCATCTAGGTCCATACTCTCACCATATCAATACATAAATAGTTATTATAGCTTAATTTAGTTAATATATAGTTTAATACAACTTATTAGATCAGTAGTAGTGATTAGAACTTCATAAAAGTCAAACTAGGAGCAAAATCATAAAAGTCAAATTGTGTCGTCATTCCAGATTTTCTCAAATCTTGTAGGATTTTTGTTGAATTTTGTATTAGGTCCTAGGTTCTGAAACTTTCACAAATCATAGTCTACCACCTCAACTTAAGTTTCTTAACCTTATTATAATTTTGTGATTTTTGTTGTGGAGTCCATAGACCCTCAAAGACAGCTGCAGGGCTGAGTACTCCCCTGTGCAGCAGACCCATGGCCATCACCACCACTTTGGTGGTGATTTGTGACCACCTCAGTGGGCCCCACTTGCCAAAACTTGGACCTTTGAACCCCCCTCCTAGTAGGCTATCTATATTGACCACTTGTTTGACCTGAAACCCAGTGGACCCCACCTGGAATAAGCCTTGATCTTTGTCCCATTTTTCTGTCTCAGTCCACAATAAGCAATTGCTTATTGTGGCTTATTGGCTTATTCAGTGTTCCACTTGTGCTTTTTCTAGCTTATATAGGTTTAATTAACTAAGTTGAACTGGATTTTACTCTTGTGGACCCCACATAAATCAGTTTTAGCTTATTAGCTTCTTTAGTCAACTGTGGTCAACTGTCATACTAATAAGCTTACACACAGCTTATTATTAGCTTATAAAATAATTGTCTTTATTAAAGTTGTCTATTTTTATATATAATATAGTTTTGTAAAATTAAAATCAAGAAAAAAAACAATATAAAAATAAGTGATAGTTTCTATTTAATATAATTTAATTTTAATTTTCATTTTTACATTTTTATTAAGTAAGTTGTGTTTTTATATTTTTATTAATTTCATTTTAGGTTAAAGTAATTATAATAATTTTCTCAGATTTTAATTTTGTATTTTAGTATTAATTAGAATTAAAAATAGTTTTATTAATAATTAATCAATATATAAGTTTTAAATAGCATAATTAGTTTTTATATAGTAACACCTATATTTTATATTTTTACTAGCTTCTATAAGTCATAAAATAATTTTAGAAATTTTCTTGTGATTTATACTGTTCATTTACTAGTTTTCATAATTTAATTAGTGTAATTGGTAATTAATAAATAATTAGAATAATAATTAGTAAACTAGTTTAAAAACATATAAAATAAAGTTTTTATAATTTTTTAGGATTCCTGTAATGGTTAATTAGATTTATAAAAATCTTCTTAATTATCTAAGTCTTTTTAGTATTCATAATAATTTAAATCGTTATAATTAGTTAAATAATAATTAAATAGTTATTAATTAATGATAATTAGATAAATAGTCTTAATAATATAATTTTATTTTTAAAATAAGTTTTATAATACTTTAGACTTTTACAAAGTTTAATTTTATATTTCTAAGACTTGTTTTACATTTTCTTATTTATTAGTTAATTATTAAATAAGTAATAATAGTTAATTAAATAATTAGTAATTATAAAATAAATATTTTAAGTTTATTTAATTTGCATTTAAGCCCCTAAGGTTTGCAAATTATTACTTTAGTTAAATTTGTTTTTGTTTCGTACGCTTACGTAGAATTAAATTAAACGTACGTGTTTTTAGTTATTAAACGTTTTTAGATATCTAGTTTTTACGTAATCACTCTTATTAGTTTATTTAAGTCATTTTACTTTATAAACCCTAGTTAAATCACACACTCACACTTTTATACTTTTCCTGTTCATTTTCACTAATCACAGATTCGTTTATAATAAAACATCGCACACCTCGTTGGGACATTACGACCCGGGGAAACACTGTATTCCACGGAATCATTTGCCTTTGATTAGTTTGACTTTTACGGTTGACCATTCACAAGTGGTTGATTAATAATCGTCTGACTAGTTTGAGGCGAATCAGTACTCTCAAGAGAAGGACTCCTGTCAAGAAGCCCGCATCCATTCCTGAACCTGGGTGGTTTCCCTCACCACAATCTTCTCCAAAACCGTCTAACTCTGAAACCGAGTCCGACAAAGGTCCAGTTTACAGGGAAGCCTTTGCCAATATCACCGAGAATGTCAATCTTGAAGACATTGATGATAAAGACTTGACTTTCGAAGATTAGGAGAAAAACATTGATGAGTTCGCTGATAATGCTGAATACCCAGCATATCTCAATCAAAGAACATTCACTGAAGCAGAGTCAATATTAGAAGAAGAAAGGATCAGGAAAGAGAAACTGAAGGAACCGATGACTGCTGAACAAGAATCTGCTCACTCAAACATAGGCCTTTCAGTTGAAGAAGAAAATGTAAGAGCTCTCAATTTGGGCATCCTCCGCAACAAAATTGATGCATTCAATGCTGATCTACCTCCACCTCTAGTGTTCTCTCAAACTACCGAAGCTGGCGGATCTAGCAGTGTTCCTGAACCTACTACAAGAACTAATACTGACTTGCTCGCCTACGACAATCCTTCGGTATCTCCCACAGACATTGAAATGACTAATGCTTCAACAACGGGGGAAGAGGAAGAGGAAGATCCCATGGACACTAATGCTCCACAGTTGATGTCTATGGAAGAAATGGAGCTCAGAGAAAGGGCTCAAGAAGAGGAATTAAAGAAAACGCAGGAAACTGAAGAGGCTAGGCTTGAGGAGCTTGCACAAGCCAAACTGGAGGAAACAATCCGTATGGAAGAAAGTAGGAAGGCTGAAGAGGCAGCCAAGCTGGCAGAAGAAAAGTTGAAAAGGGAAGAAGAAGCCAGGCTTGCTGAAGAATTAAGGCTTAAGGCCGAAGCTGACAAACTTGCTGAAGAACAAAGGTTGGAAGAGGAAGCAGCCAAAGCAAAGAATGTTGAAGAACTCGAATCACAAAGAGGAGATGATAAGGACGTTACTACCAACTTAGAATCTTCTCAATCATCGCCTCCTGCATCCGAATCAACACACGACAAATCAATCAAGAAACCTGCAAGTACAAAAGCCTCTGCTGCATCAAAGTTGATAAAGACAACATTCAGAAGAGCTCATGTAAAGAAGAAAAACAAACTGGAAGATCAGGTTGCAACACTAGCAACCCAAGTTGCTGAATTGTCGAAGCTGAATACGAACGTCCAGGAGCTGCAAGAAAAAGTTGAAACCTTCTTAGCTAAGGACGTGCAAGAGAACTTGGAAGCCACATTAGCAGCTCAAGCACACCAGTACATGGAACAAGACTTAGTCGCTGAGTTGAAAGATCTACTGACACCTATGAGAGATGAACTCACCAAGTTCGCAGAGCAAGTAGTCAAGAAGGTGATCCGATCTACCACGTTTACTCTTCGAGCTGACAAATCAACTGTTCCACTACCAGGGTTATCTATGGACGAATTAGAAGCCCAACTCTTGGACAAACTGGCAAGCAAGTTCACCTGAAGAAGCTAAAATCCTGGAAGCTTTGAAAGCCAAAATGACCAAAGAGACTTGCAGCACAGAGGCAGACAAACTAAAACATCCAAGAGATGATGAAGATCAGGATCCTAACTCTCAGGCAAAGAAACAAAAACAAGCCGAAGGACCTTCATCTCAACCTAAAGCACCGGTCATCCCTCCAACCACAACAACATCTTCACAACAACCCAAGGAATATGGTTCGGCTCCCAAAGCACATGATCACTTCGAATACACAGGTGGTGACGAGATTCCTCAGCCCGATGAAGTACCAGAACCGTCATCTAAGAAGAAGAAAGAAAGGAAACGAAAGCATCATCAACACAAACCGGACACCTCATCTAAAGGCACAGAACCAAAGAAACCGAAAACCGTCCTCAAATGGCTAGACCAAGACGAAACTGCCGAGTACTCCTGGTTTGAAAAGATGATTAATTCGCAACCGCCACTTGCAGACAATCAAGAACCTCAAGATGGCCGAACAGTGGAATACACTCAGTTCATTCAACATAAGTTTCAGATGAAAAAGATGAACAAGAAAGAGCTACGAAGAATTAAGAATGATGCGTTCAATCTTCTGAAAGATAGGTCGGCTAACTCCATCGAGCTTGAGTACCATCTAGAAAATATTGCTCGAGCCATGTCAAGCAATATTGACTGGATCAATCCTGAATCTTACGTCGATCCGGTCACAAGAAAAACCGCACCATACATAACTGACTGGTCCAAACCACTACCGATGATTGGGAAGCCTAAGAAACCAAAGATCCCTTACAAGTTCTTCTTCAACAATGACTTGGAATTTCTGCAACTCGGCAGCAAGATTGAGAAGAAGTACGTCAACTCACTTGCCTTTCTCCCTGCAGCTCGATACCTCAACAACGCCATCGAAGAAGAAGCCTCTGCCTTATTCATCGACAAAGTTGTTGACTACGACCGGAATGCACTCTACGGTATACATCATTGGCCAGAAAACCGGGCACTATCGAAGTAGCAGACTCAATCACACAATGGGTGATGTAGCAAGTGATTTGAAGATAGTCTCGATTCAGTTCATCTCGACTGTCACTCACTTTGGGTACCCCTTCCTCAGCAAAATCACACTCAAAAGACTTGATGAAAAAGAGTATGATATTTCCAAGTCAGATTTTCCACGACTACTCCTCAACGACATTGAAGATTTATACCTACTCAAAGTTCAAGGAAAGCTTTGCAACTTGCCCAAAGAAATGCAGCTTGCCTTTATCCAAGCTCTCCTAATCTTCATTAGGCAGATAGTAATCAGAGAAAGAGTAGAAGATCTTCAACTAGGAGTGGAAAGTTATCAGAAGAAGCTGAATCTCACCAAACCAAACCTGTTTGACATCCCCGACCTTCAACATCTATCTCAATACACCTTGATCAGGCATCCAGCATTTGGGTTCACTTACCGCAGTGTCAACGGTCGTAACTGCTTCATGGCCTATGGAGAAATTCATAAGTTCTGTGATGAAACCCTGAAGTTCGTCAGAGATGGGATCAAAAGCAGAATTAATGACATAGCACTGGGAAAATCCAAAAGGTGGAATACCAATGAGGCCAGGGATGCTCGCAGATTCATTACAAGGATTGAGAACCGGTTGAAGTGCAGGGATCAGTTTCGGAGATTGGAAAGCTATGTTGGAGGCAGAACAGGATTTCCGGTGTTGACATTTCAGAGACCTGAATGGTAGAATGTTGTAAGAATTTGATTTGATTTGTCAATATTATACTTCATAATGGTTTGTGTACGCATTACAGTGCACAACCCGAACTTGTAAAGAAAGGACCCTGAGGTACGCATCAGTGCCTCAATCCTAATATAAGGAGCGAAGGCTTCTTACTTTTGAGTAGAATTAATCAAATATTTATGAATTTTCATAATTCTGCTCAAAAGGACAAGTATTTCACCTCAAGAAGACCTAATCACTTGTTGAAGGGGAGCACTTGTCAAAACAAAATACTTTGTTCAAAATCAAAAGTTCTTGGTGAATCTCCCCATAAGACTCAAAAAGCATATTTTAATCAAAAGCTTATCAAAAACAACATCTCATATGCTATTTTTGAGGGGGAGAAAATGAAAAAGTGATTAAAATATAAGTAGTCAAAGCTAAAAGTTGTATCTTGTGCGAGCTAGACTCAGATTCACCCAGGAATTGACGAGACAATAAATGTTAGTAATATCGAAAAGACTTATCCTCGACGGGTTATAACATCAAGTTAGTTACTAGAGCTAGTTGTCACCTAAAAGCTGACAATGTATCTCTTTAACTAACCACGTAAGCGTGTCTCGAAAAGGATTTGTCTTAGTAGAAATGTACCGTCTCGAGAAACTTTCTGTGGACTAGACCAGGCCGGGTAATAACTTCAAGCTAGTTTAACTAGTGATGTAAGCGTGTCTCGAATCGGTCTTGTTCACGGAAAGTGGATCAATTCAAAATGCTTGCTCCTCCCGCATGTGCAAATTTATTAAATACTTATGAGCACATGTGCAGGGGGAGCCCTTCAAAAAGTGTACACAAAACTCTCAAAGTGTTAACCAAAATATTTGATTATCACAAACACTTTGAGAGAGTTTTCAATCAAAGGTTTCTTGGCTACTGTCGGAGTTATAAGGTGATTAAGATAGGAATATCCGTCCTATGATCCGCCAGAGCCGGAGGGATCTACCCAAGGAAATCTCCCATAGTTAGAATTAGAAGTCCTTAGGTATGATACGAAAAAAGGAGAAAAGAATGAAAGGGAAAGAAGGAGTTGAAGAATTAAAAAGAAAAGTAAAGTAAAGGGTGAAAAGAAATAGCCCTCCATATGATTCAACCTTAGGGCAGACACCGGGTTCAATACGTATGCTACTGGCTGTTATAAAAGACAACACCGGTATTGAAGATTAAGTCGTCATGGACCCAGTGACGCAATGCACTAAACCTTCTTAACCACTCAAGTTCTCTTAAAAGAGCTTGTTTCATTCTCACGGGGAACCAGTGTAATCTATCGACCTATCTCTTAGAGACGGTTGATATTGAAGCAGGAGACCCCTCCCTAATCTCCGCATAGGAAACCTAAGTATGCACTTATAGAGTCTAGAGCCTCGAGATACATCAAAGATCTCCTAGGAACACTTAGTGTTTCTACAACTGGTGTTCTACATCAATGGACACCAGCTGTAAATTATCGAGTCCTTCGCAGATCGTAGCAATCTGCCGAGAACGTTTATGAGAGGATTACAAATGTATTTCTCAATGATTGAACGGAAACTCCTGCCAGGGTCAACATCAAATAGCCCTGACAGCAGGTCACTTCGGTAACCCCACAAGGGTTACGCTTAGTGTTTGCGGTGGTTCCATAGCGGTCTACAGTCGTGGAGTGATCCCCAGCGACTCACCCAGTCATTGAGCTACTTAGTAGGTCTCGTAAGCTCCTTCGGGAGTATCTGATATGGGAACGGCCTGGATAAGGATTAGAAGGAGTATTCACAATATGCTATTGATGAGCTCTAATTCCTTATCTGTAAGTACCGGTTATTTATTGCTAACTGTTTACTCGCAGGTACCTCACTTCCATGATGGTAGATTCTAACATGCTCATACATACATCTTGAAGCAAATGATAGCTCCCCCAAAGATCTTAGCAACACAAAGTTCAAAAGAAAGATTCTACGCCAATAAGAAGAATCTACAAAGTTTAAAGACAAAGATCTTAAAGTATGAAAAGGAACTTCATGTACGTGAAAGTATAAGTCCGAAGATGTATGAGTATGTTGGAATGGCGGACAACCACCACAGACGCAGGAGTGACGAATGGCAGACAACTTCATAACACAATCACTACATCATCACCAAAGAACAAAGACACAGAGCAAAGTATATTCATTATCATTCAACCATTTTGAAGACGTCTAGAGTTTAACATGTCACAAGTCAATGACAAAGATGAAGACGTCAAGCAACCGTGATGACCGACCCTTGGGGGGAGATTGTTGGGATCATACTTTTGTATTTTAGTCAAGTCTCGGTCATTACCTTTTGTAATAGGTTGCTTAGTTATTTTATTCACTATGTTAAAGTTACAAGGCTTATGAATGTAAGACCAATGGGCCTTAAAGCCCACGTCCAAATGAAAGGAGGGAGGAAGGGAGTGTTGCCCTACTCCCCATCCTATAAATACTAAGCTTGTGTAACTCTTTTATTGGTTGGTTATTTGAATATCTTAGTGAAACTCTTGCATTTACTCTTCTCTCATTTCTTATAATCAACCAATCTTTTTTCTCATCTCATTTCTATCAATATCATACTTGTGTTTACAAAATAGTGACCTAACAGGTTATATCATATAAATAGGTGGGGTAATTACATGTGGAAATGTGTTTTAGGCGTGCTTGGGTAATAAATGCTAAACGTTTGGGTTACCAACATACACATCCCAAAATTGCCTAGTTTTTTTGGCTTCCATTAGATTAGATAAAAGGTTATGCAACCATTGACCCTAGTTAATATTACATAACAGGTAGATAAACTTTAGAAGCATAAAAGCATAACCATTATTTAGCATCATCCTTGGGTTTCTTATCAGCATCATCCTTGGGTTTTTTGTCAGCCATCAGTCTTCACCTCTTGATTGATCTTCCTTAGTCTTCAAACTTGTCCTCTGCAAGCACTTCATCTTGCCCAACTCAATTTTTTCAAGCACTTCATCTGGCTCATCTCCATGTTTAGCATCTCAAATTACTTCAGCACACTGCTCATCTAGAATCACATCCTCATCACGAACTCTTTGTTCAACATCATCACCATCAACACCATCAACATCCACAAGTGGAACCAAACTGAAACTAATTAGTTCAGCAAAAAGAGCATACACATCTGTTCCTTCTCCAACTGCAACTACGTCATCAAGTTCATCCAATGCTTGATCTATTTCAGCAAACATGTCACTAATCTCTTGAGGCTCTTCAATCGCATGCATCTCTTCAGGTTCAGGTACATCAACTAAATGGTATGGATCATCATGCCATTCAGCATTAGTTCCTTGATCCACCTCTTCATCATACCATTCAGCATTAGTTCCTTGATCAACCTCTTCATCACTTGTGTCATCATAATACTCATTATCAAAATCGAGATCATAAAATTCGAGCAAACCTGTAGACTCCTCACTTGAATCCTCCACAGTAAAGTCTTGGTCAATCTCTTCCAATAACCTTCTAAATTGAAACTCATCACTCTTCCTTTATGTATGATTTGCAATCATTTTTTCGGCACAAAATGTTGGTGGGAAGTCACTGTCAGAATCAGTATAAAAAACAGGTCCAGCCTTCTCAGGTTGTCTTGTCTTATGCCACTCATTATGCCACTCTAACAATAGTAATTTCCCACTGTTTTCAGTCTCACCATCAACATCCTTTCCAGCAGCCTCATTCAAATCATCATCCACTATTTCTTCTATCACCACACCCTTGCCCTTAGTCATCATTGGATCCATCATCTCACACTCAACAATTGAAACACTGGTTTCAATATACAACTCTAATTGTGTAAATATAGGAACATACTCCACAAGTTTCTTCACATCTTTGTCAGACATTAGTGGTAGCAAACCATCATCCAGTGACTCCCCAGGTATCCTAAAGTAAGTAAACATAAGGGTACTATCCGAGTAACCTAAATCCTCTAACATTTCGCCCAATAATTCCATGGAGAAAACGTCAGAGTGAATTCCGTCAAACCAATCTTTATCTCCAAAGAGATACCTTCTTTCTGGTTTTGAGGTAAATTCACCATTGTGATGGATTTGCAAAGAAAACATCATTTCATTCAAATCTGTGGAACACATAAAACATCAATTACTTCCAACAACAATAACAAGTTTAAATGGAAAACATTAAAATGGAACAGAGTATTCTTACTATAAAGGATTCCTAAATCAGGTATCGGGGTACTGCGTGCATGATTTTGCCAATGCTTAACCATTCTCAAGATATATACTTGTGAAATTAATGGTCTCCTTAGAAGAAATTGAGCCACGTATATAAACTATTGTTCTAAAGGACTAAATTTGTAAAACAAAACACTTGCAATTGAAGTTATTGGCGGGAAAGGAATAAAAAGACGATACTACCCTCAATGACATGGCACTTAACGAGGAAACTAACGAAAAATGGCTATCGGTGGTTTTTTTTTGCACATTTACGTAACGTTATTGGCTTTTTTGCATGACTTTTTGTCTCGGTCTCATTATTGAGATTTCGTGATAGTTTAGGGACCATTTTTGCATTTTACCCTATATTTTAATTAGTATTTGTACCGGCAGTAGGTGCGAGTCGGGAAAGAAGTGAGCGAGAAAAAGAGAAACTACTCCCCTTTTGCGAGAGTATGCAGGAAAACTAAAAAAAACTAAAAAATAAAATAAATAAATATTACTGTGGGGGATTTTTCTCCCGAAAGTTTGAGGAGAAAGTACTTTTAAATGTTAAATAATGAGAAAAGTTTAAAAGATATGAAAGAAGATTTTTTTTCCTCTTCCTAAAAAATCATCCTATTTTCATATTAGCATGTAAACACGGGGCCTATTTTTTATTTATTTTTTTAAAAATTTTAACCATTAACTTTGATCAAGATTTTACGTACACTTCCTCTAATCTGTATAAGTTGCATGAATCTAATTGTACGTGTACATTTCTTCTTTTCGTCTAACCTTTTTAAAAGTGACGCTTAGGCTACTCGGCAAGGGAGGTGATCCCTTCATCTTGCAACACCACTTACCTTGATTCACGCGCGAGGTTATGCTCCCAAGACAAATTGTGGTGAACAGTTCACCATAAGTATTACTTGAAGTTTTATTATTTTCTATTTTGTGTGTTAGTGTGTGTAGGGTATTTAGTGGAGTATATTCGTATAAATTGAGTATTATAATGAAATATGAAGTTAAAGGTGACCTTGCCCACTAAAAGGTGAAGTGAGGTGAAAGGAAGTAAGATAAGAGAGAAAGCTGAGGTGACGCTGAGGTGTCAGGCGAAAAACCACACCCTTGCCATTTAGCCTTAAAGATTGGTTGTGTGCCAAAATGCTTACCTCATGTGATCGTTATCTATCTTATATAATAAAACTCAATAATGTACAAGCCTATTAAGCAAGAAAAATAATTAATGTCATGATGTGTCTTTGCTCTTATTGGTCAATAAATCATTAATGCTCCAAAAATGTACAACACCTTTAAAGCACATCTTTACAAAACACGGTTCTCTCTTATTTACACAATTGGAAAATTTTTATTTATGTAAATATTCAATCACCATTAACTATACAATCAATTATACACGCTCCTCTCTAAAATCGTTATGTTATATGATTTAAGTCAAAGGCTATTTTCGAATTTGATTGTGAGTTTCTTTGGTGATTTCAACACAGTTAACTCCTCTTCTCCACCTTCACAATCAAAGCTTTTTCTTATTTTTGAATTGAAATCATATGACTCCGCTGCATAATCGGTAAGTTTTGTTCTTATTAGGTTACTTTTATTTTGTACCGATCCATTATAATTTGTTTGATTTGTTTGTGAATCGGTGGTAGTTTATTTGTATGAATTGGTTTTTATAAATATTCAATTACCATTAACCATTAACCATACCATCAATTATACACGCTCCCTCTCTAAAATCCGTTATGCTATATGATTGAAGTCAAAGGCTCTTTTCTTATTCGATTGTGAGTTTCTCTGGTGGACAAACCCTAAACCTTGCAATGATCCTGATTCGAGGCAAACCTATTTTGGGTTTTGATTGTAAGGTTTTTTTTTTTTTTTTTTTTTTTTTTTTTTTTTTTTTTTTTTTTTATCATTCTTTCTATTGCTAATAATTTATTTTTTATGTATGATAAGCTAATTGATGTGGTTGTTTTAGAATTGTGTGGCTGCTTCATTTTTCAATGATTTAATTATGTTTGTGTCATCATTTTTATATAGGCCAAAAGTGTAGCACTTGATGAGTCAGGCATATCGAATTTATGTTCATCAACAATCAATCAGGTAATTGTTTCGGTCTATGTTTATATCATCATTGATTAAGTTAATGTCTTAAAAAGCATGTAATTGTTTTTAAGTTTGATTTGTGGTAAACATATAATTTGGATTTGTAGCCAATTGCTAATACACGAGGTGTTTGATGAAATGTCCATTTGTTTAGTCGGATATAGAGAGCCAAATGTGAGATCGTTTGAGAAGCAATATGATAGTACTACTCAACAAAGGATATAGTAAATAGCCCAAAGGTATTCTCTAAGTAGAAATATTGTTCATCAGATTCATGGTAACTCATTTTAAAATTGTCTAATGCACTGCTGTCATTGCTTAAAAAAATTATTGTACAATATATGTATATTTTGAATTGCAGTTGTAGAAGTATGGATGATAAATGCAAATTAGACGAGATGAATACATTGTGAGTCAATCAATCAGGTTTGGTTTGTTCAATGTTTGTTTTATCATACATATATTAATCTATACCAGGCATTTCTACTGAGTAAAGTGCATTATAGATGTTGATTGTGTTCCATCTCCTGCGGGTCCAAAAACAGATGTTGCTCGACAAAGTGGCAGTGGCATATTATGGCTCTTTTCTTTCGTAGTAAGCATTAGTACATCACTTTTGTTTTAATGCTTTTTGATATTTTTTGACCTTTAATTTCCCGTGATTGTTACATGGTTAATAACTGAACTTAATAAATTGGTACAACTCCTACAAACTGCGCAGTCATAACGGATACTGCCACTGCCAATAGTATTCCGGCTTCGCAAAAGTATTGTTTGCACGTTAAAACTCATGCATACTTTAATGTTATGTCTAAGGTTGCGATGTAAAATTTACTGCATAGTTATATCATGACCCAATATTCAGCATTGTCTATAAAATTGCATAATTTTGTTCTTGCAACCTGTGAAAGAATTACTATTAGTCATGTGAAGGGTGTGGGTTACCAATAAGATCATGCATCAGTGTACTTTTGTAGGTTATTAAAGCAAATCTATCTTAATTCCTTAAGTGACATGTTCAATGGTCTTGAAATTCCAAGAGGTTCAAAATGGTTAAGGAGGTAGCTGAGGTTAAGGATGAAGCAAACGTATCAAACCAATCTACCTTAAGGTTTCTTAAATTTCACTTTCTTTAATGTCTTGGTTTACCTTAAGCTTTTGCTCATTTCACTTTTGATACACTGCATCTTAGATTAAGCTTTAATTTGTTTTTGTAGTCCAAAAGATTGGTATGTTTCAACATCTTCTACAAGCTCCAAAGCTACACAATCTCACAGAAAAAAAAAAAAATCAAGCATAAGCAAATTTCGTAGTGTTTTGGAGCTATCAGCAGGAAGTGAAAAAGCATATGGCTTTTTGCTTGATATGGTATTTTATTGTTTTGCTTTATTGTCCAAATATTTCATCTAAGTCCATGATTATATTATGTAAAAAGTCAACAATAAATTTTTATATCCTCCTATTGTTCCAGTTTCATCCCGTGATTCTGTCATACAATTGAACCTTTGTAACAACCAAACAACCCTGTTAACCTTTATATAGATCAACCGAAAGAATTATGCACACTTTAGAAAGGACTATATAGCCCATTACATTTAAATTTGCCACTTCAAGTGAAATTTACCCGACATGAAGTGAAACCATATACATTTGCACCTTATATTTTTATGCCTATTATTTAAGATAAATATTGTTTAAATCATTCAAACATGTTGGTATTGAAATTTCTACTTAAATGGATCAATGGACATAACGTTGACCACTGTACCTTTACACAAACATATGCTCATAACCTGTTGTAAAAAGTACCTAATTATCCCTGATTTGTCTAATTTTTTGTGCGTAGTTTGAATAATTCTCAACTGATTGTGGGTTGTCTTCCGGGTGGAGTTTATGGTCTTATCGTGTCAATTTCCTTAGGATTTAAAAATTTAAAAATCTAAACGATGACCCGACGCTATAAAGAATCATGTGTGACGTGTTCTGACCTATCGGGTTACGGGTTGGTCGGGTTACAGGTTTAATCAGGCAACCCTAATCTATGTGAAAAAAGCAGCCAAAACCTTCAAAAAAAAGGGAAAAATAATGAAATTTGTTGTACTTGATCATTAATCAGCAACAAAAAGATACACCAAAACAGATATTAATTGCAAAAAGGCATTACTGTTACAATGGAGATGTTGCTTCTTTGGGTTTCCAAATTTTCAAATAGTATTAGAGTATCTGTGCAGGCTTAAGAATGTCTCTGTACCAATAAGCTGGCTTCTTTGTGTTGAAATTACTACTTAGTAAACCTCAATGGTGGAGGCGTTGGTAAGTGATTAGTAAACCTCAATCAGTTGTCTAATAACCTGAACAAATCTTTTAAGAGTTGTGTAACATTTAATATAGGCATTGGGAACCTTTCTACCCATTCAGTTGCAACTCATTATTGTACCCATTTGGCCAATTACAGTTAAAAAAAACGTAACTTATAATTACTAAATTTTAGCTGTTCAGGTTTTAGTGTTTGATTGAGGCAAAAGCGATCAACCTAAATTGACCAGGTGATGGTCAACAAGGTCAAACTTCCTAGAGTCAATCTCCGTGGAAGTATAGGGTTTCCCCGGGTCGTTATGTCCCGACGAGGTGTGGATGGTATTAAAACGGGTTTGTGATCGGGTGAAATTGGACGGGAAATGGTATATAAGGGTTTGAATGATTACACTAAGATATGAGGAATTAAAATAACTTAGAAACACTATACAAACAGTTACTGATGATCAGATATACTAAAAACGTGAGCTAAGTCTAAAAACGCGTTTGTTTGATTTAAATTTACGTTAGCGTACGAAATAAAACGCGAGTTTTGTGAAATAAAATACCTACGGATATGAAAATTATATTTTTACGATCCTAATGATAAAAGAAAAATTTTTAGAAAAAGAAAAATAATTTTTTCACTATTTAATTAATTATTATTAATTAATTACTAATTAATACTAATTATTAATATTTAAAATACTTAAATACAATATAACATTAATTTAATACTAGATAAAAGAAAATTAAATTTCTAAAATTATAAAATAACTAAAAACTAATTTTAAAATTAAAAATATGTCTTTTTGTGATTTTTCTATTAATTAATTACTAATTAAATATTAATTACCTAATTAAACTATTTTAAATTATAAAAAATAGAAAATGAACAGTAAAAATTCTAGAAAAATTCCTAAAATTATATTATATTATATAAAATCTAGGAAAAATATAAAAACTAGGTCTTGCTTAATAAAAACTAATTATGCTATTTAAAACTTAATTATTAATTAATTACTAATAAAACTAATATTAAATCTAATAAATACCAAATGATTATATAAAAATCTGATAAAATTACTAAAAATACTTTAATATTAAAGGAATTTAAGAAAAATATAAAAATGCTAAGTGCTTAACAAAAATCTAAAAAGGAAAATTTAAATTTAAATTACATTAAATAGAAACTATCACTTATTATTAAATTGATTTTTCTTTTACAAAACTATTTTACAACTAAAAATGGAAAACTTTTACAAAAACAAAAGGCTAGGAGCTCCAAGATAAGCACTTTGAGTGCTTAATTCCTAAACAGTTTGACTTTTGGTCAAACTAGCCCAAGAAAAGCTTGAATAAGGTACTAGGGGGACACAAGCCATAGATTAAGCTGAAAACCACTTAAGTGAACTTGAATGAGGCTAAATTAACAAAAAAGTAACACAGATAAGCTAGGAAGGAACAAATAAGCAAACCAAATTGCCCTGTGTGAACAGCAGGCCTGCAACCTTGTTGTGTGCTCAATTTCAGCTTATCAAATAAGTTGGAAAACTCAATAAAAGCTTGGAACTTGAAAGATTAGCAACAGGGCTTCTCAAATAACTTAATTACACACTGTGGGTCCCACTAATAAGCTCTATAAGAGCTTATCAATGTGCATGTCAACTCTGGTCACTCAGTGTAACTGAGTGCTTTTTGAAGGACATAATAAGCACATGAATAAGCTTATAATTGGAAAATGAGCACTTGAGATTGAAGCTGGGAAGAAGAGGTTCTAAAAACAACATGTAGTATAGACCCAAATTCAATAATGAACCAGCTACAAGCTCATGAAAGTGAGCTTGTGAACCTGGCACAGGGGAAGTGCATGCTCAACAAACCAACTCTAAGGGTCATTTTGGATGAGCAAATCATTTTGAAAATCAATTTTTTCTTTTTGATTCATATACACATACTACCAAACTTCACAATTAAACAAGAAATAACTATTTCCAATCCGTATTGAACCTTGTGCATGATCAAGGAAATCTGTCTATGTTGACAGTCAAGACATTTGACTTTTTATGAATATGAACTTGGTTTGACTAAAATGAATTTAAACTAGTCCTAGATGATTACTTATGTATCATTAAGCTGGATTCCACCTAAATTAAACTAATTAAACTACTAAAGCAACAAAATGCATGATTATTCCACCTAAATTCCTCAAAAGTAAACTGTTAAGGAGTTTTGAAAGCAAAATTGACTTTTAGCTGAAGCAACCTACTGATTTGCACTTGCCTAAGACTTATTATAACTAAGGTGACTTAACTACTCAAACACAACCTCAGAAATCATGTTTATACCAGCAAACTAACTAGATCCAAACACCCCTTAATTCATTGACTTTTTATGATTTTGGTGTGCAAATGAACATTAGAAGCCAAACTACTGATGCACCTATACCAAATATACTTGTATGAATACATATAAGCTGAATTGATTCAGAGATGAGCAAAATTCTAAGCTAAGACAGATGATGCAACTATATGGCCTAATATGAAACTTTAAGCAAATGTGGAAACCTCTCAAATAAGTTCAACAAACCTGCACTAATCCAACTCACCTAAGCCACACAAGCATGGAGGAACAAAAAATAGCATATGATAGGCTACATTACATAAAAATAAGCTAAACTACCATTTTCTTTGAAAATAATAATAAAGTTGCACTTACAAAGATCCAATGCTCAGAAATGGAACCAAGGTCAGTATAACAAACCTACATGTCTCCCATGAGACTCTACAACCAAGCAAATCCAAGATCACCACAATTTCCTATGATTTAGGACCTTTGACTTTTGTTGACTGTGGTGTAATTATTTGACCATGTATCTGTTGTAACTCCTATAAGCTTACAAAAACTATTGAAAGTTAAAATGAACCTCAGTAAACCATAATTAAGCTTGTGAAGCATATGGAATTCATTTCATCATAAATGAGATTTTAAATTTTTGAACATGAAAATTTAGCTGTAAAAGCTTATATAAAAGATTGAATTGCATAAACTTAAAATTTATTATACCACTGAAACGGAAGAGTACAAGCTTAATATTGAGAAATTACATTGATTTAAACTAAATTAATCTAAATTAAATTAAAAACTAAAACTAGCTAACTTCTCTTGCTTCCTGCCTTTTTCTTCATTTATACACCTCCAAATGTAGCCCTAGCACTTTCCCACTTTTCTTTTGGACCATTAGATGAGAAAAAATGATCTTGTTCGTTCAATCAGTTTTGGCGGGAAAGAGCAAATTGCAACTTGGGTGTTGTTTGACCTCTGATAACTTGTAGCAGGCTGCAAATTTTTGGAATGGAGTGTTTGGAGTGTAGGGGAGGCAGGGATTTAGTGGATAGGTGATGATGGTGTTAGCAGGGTGGTTTTGCAGGTGGTGGTCTATGGTATTGGTGAGGGAGGATGGTTTGGTCAAATGGTTTGACCTGTGGTTTGACCATAGGTTATATTAAAAAACGGGGGTGTAAGGTTGGGCCAAGGATTGGGCTTAGTAAGGCAGGCCTGGTTTTGTTTTATTTTTGGATTTAAGGGTTTATTTGGTTTTGGGTTTTATAATAACTTTGGGTCCGGTTGTAATTTAAGCCCATTAATCACAAGGACTAAAATTGTAATTATGCAAAAGTTGAGGGGCCTGATGTGGCAAGTTTCCAAACTACTTCCAAGGGACCAAACCTGCAATATTAGATAATACAAGGACCAAAGTTGTAAAATTCCATTTTTATAAACCCAAGGGACCATTTTTGTAATTTCACCAAAGTTTGAGGGGTGAAATTGTAATTTCCCAAAAGTTATCAAAATATTTCCAATTTGTAAGTTATGAATAGTACAAGGGTGTTATTTGTTAAATTTCCATTTTTAAACACCCAGGGACTAATTTTGCCAATTTTGAAACTTGAGGGGTAAAAGTTGCCATTGTGTGTTTACTTTCATCCAGGGACTAATTTGTGAATAAGTTTAACTTTCCAAGGACTTAAGTTGACTTTTATTCATTTAAAACCTTCAGGGACTAGTTTTGTCAATTTTTGAAACTTGAGGGACTGAAACTGCCAATTATGCAAACTTTGTTCGTTTTTCATTTGTTTTTAAACATTTTGCATTTAAAACATATAAAACACACTTTTGGGATAATTTCTGTATTTTGATGCATTTCTGAGCGTTTTTGGATGTTTTGCAGTTCAGATACGATAAAAATGATGAGTATTTACACACTCATCAGTGTTTCATTTAGTACTTTATTTTCATGGAAGCTTTTTTTGGAATAAAGTGATTGTGTTGTTTGAGGACAAATGCATTGATAATCATATTGGTCTCTAATATTTAATTATTGTATCCTCCACATCATTTTGGGAAATGTTACTATTCATTATCAAGTTTACCTGAAAAGATTGTACCGATTTGCAGGTGATACCACCGCACTTACCTCCTGGAAACAGAACGGGCTGTACAAATAGATGGGTCCAGTGACAATATTGAGGCTGCAAAACATTTGGTTAATGAAGTATAAGTGAGGTATGTATTTCACGTAAGCATACCATTTCAATAGGGTATTCTTTCAAATTTAGGAATGCTTTTAGATCTTACCAACGCTTTATTATTCACTTTGATTGCTCTTATATGTCATATATGTGAATAAAATGAAATAACACATTTGCGCGACATATGAATAATCTACATATATTTTCCTGGAGATTTTTTGTATTTGTATTGGCCCATCCAGCTAAAAGTTTCTGGCTCTGTCACTGACATCGTTATCAATGTTTTCGTAGAATTTGTATCCAGTCTTTAGTCCAAGACGATATTTATAGTTTTACAAATATGTGTCATTTCCATTTATATAATGCTACGGTTTTTTTAACCATTACCTTATTGTCATATTAGGATCTTGCATTTGTACCTGATGACAACGGAACTCTAGAAATAGAAACAAGTACAACAAGCCCACCGCAAAAATCATTGAGAAAGAAAATTTTGATTGTCCTAAAGATAGAGCAAGATTCTGACACACTTCAAAAATCTTTTGTTTTTGATATGTTTGGTGTTGATGATTTATTTTGAACATTTTCTTTTCCGTTTCGTTTATTAAGACTTTGTTACGTATGATGCTTTTGCATGAATCATTTAATGAGGATCATCTGTTGTTATCGTCATCAATTACCTTTTCACTTAGTAGGTTAAGCCTTTGTAATCGTTATCGTAGCATGCATCCGTTAAAACTCAGAATTCCTGAAACATTCAAAGAGCTCACAAAAGAGGCATGACCACATCCAAGAGTTGTTTTCCGAATACTCGGTAAACTAGACTATCAATGCTTATCTCTATATAAGTTTTATGACTTGATTAAAATTTACAACAATAGATAAATGCGCTATCTACTTTTGGATGTTATTCATCTAAGCCATACGCTACTTATCAAAGACAAGTTTAAGCACACCAGATAAGCTTTGCTAAAACGTATAATACCCATAATAATACTTATCTATTTATAGTAATAATAAGAATATGCATGGGTCTTACAACCTCTTTATACATTAGCTTATGAAGTTGCAATCTGCAATTTGAGGTGATGGGGCTACTCGACAAGAACAATAAGTTTTCATCTTCTTTCATCAAAGACATAAACCATATTGCGTCCTTATATAACTTTATGCCAGTTGGGGAATACGAAACATACAAGTTTATTATTTTAATAGTTAAAAACCAAATTCTTTATCATATCACTGAGATATTATTAATTATTCATTAAAAAAAATAAGGAAACTTATTTACGTTGATTGTTGTTTGTTAATTTATTAATCACAACCTCTTTTTACTTGCACTTTTTGTTTTTTTAAACTTAATAGGTGTTCACAGAATGGACATTGACTTGTCATTTGATTAACGCTCACTACATACATTTGCTCTTCAAGACCATCAAATTTGGAGAGGACGATGCTTGGACGTTTATTATGTTAACACAATTTCTTATCGAATCATTGACTTATTAGTCATTATTCTTAAAAAGGAGGAACCTGTTTGCGTTCGTTGTTGTTTGTTACTTTATTCACATATGTAACTCTTTAATTAATAATTTCGTTAAAAATCCCGTCAATTTGACGGGTCTATAAGCTAGTGTACACTATATTTTGCATCTTTTTATTTTAAACATTTATTGTAATAATTATATATTAAAATTAAGAGTGCGTTTGGTTTGTTGTTATGAATCATAATGGGTATGGGTGTTGGTATATGGTAGAATGATAATAAAGGATATGATGAAACCACCCACACACATAAGATTTGAAGAAACCTTCACATTTGAGTATCCTCAATCAATTGTGACGGGCCCCATAACTAACCAAACCACATTAATGACTTTCGAAGTCATAAATTATACCCATACACCCAAACCAAATGGGCCTTAAACAATTCCTGGCTCTATTAAATATGGAAGTATGATTCATAAATGAAGAAAAGAAAGTGTCTTAAAGATGAAATAAATGTGATAGCAATTTTCAAATGGGAGTTGATACTCCCACCATATTTTTTGATTCAAATACCACAACTGTGCATTGTAGTGTTGTATGGTACAATACTGTAAGGCACAAATTGTAGTGCAAGCATCAAAAAATGTGATAGGAGTATCAACTCCCTTTTCAAATATGAAAGATGGAAGCACGACATGTTATATTAAATGGAGAAAGTAATATTAAATTTTATTCACCTATTTAAATGTTTTACACACATTTGTCTTGCAAAGCTTTAATATACACATATCTTCATAAAACACTTGCCAATCTTTTACATTAATTTCAACTACCTACCAAACTAAACAATACTCCGTAATATTTTTTTTATGCATCGAAACTTTTCATATTCAGATTAAACTTCCTATATTTTTTTTTCATACTTTGTAGTATACAAATTATCATGTAATATTGCTTACAAATAGTAGTTTTGTTGATCTCCTTCGTAGTTTTACACACGAACCAAATGTACAATTTGCATTGCCTAATGATGATATATTTGGAACAAATCTTCACAAAACCCTCCACACTAGTTGCATTTATCGAGAAAAGTTTGAAATTTATAGGTACATAATTGCGTAAATGATTCAAGTGTGTTTTCTTTTGGTGAAAAAAAAAAGTGCAATTAACAAAGAAGAAAGTGTAAAAGACGTAAACAATTAAAAGTATAAATAAGGTAAATATTAGAGGTTGCAAAACGGGCGAGTCAGGCGGGTACGACCACAGTTCAAATGGACTAGGGCCCAAACAGACGTATGTTATACGAATCATTTAAAAAATACCCAAAATAATGAAAAAAGAAAATATATCCTCAAACGTAACACCTAATTTATATTTAAAAAATTAAATATATTACATGTATAAGTTTTTCTTTAAAAACAATTGTAATATTTTGCGATTGAGAGTATGTTCTCACTTGTGTCCATTTAAATTTTAAATGGATAATATATGCCTATTTCAAAAAAATGATAAGGTTAAATGTGCCCGATTCTTTTATAAATTTGCCTAAATTAACTAAATTTTTTGATTTTAAACATAAATTGACACCTCTAAGTATGTTGGCACTTAAGGGAGTACAAACGTAATTTATCAAATTAATAAGATAAATATATTATTCATTTACATATGATTTCAACAATAAGCTTCATGTCTTATATGTAGTTATGTATATTTACTTGATCGATCACTTTACATTTTGGCAATTCATCGATTAAATATAATGATTTTTGTTTCAATGCAGGACAATGAGGATTTTAATTTGACTTGATTCTTGAGATCATATTTTGATTATTTTCACATAGATGAGCTTTGTTTTTATCTGTATTATAGCGTATACAACTAAGTTAAATTTTGACTTGAACTTTTTTGCTATCGACCTGAAATGTTTTTCTTTTTTTAAGTGCAAAAGGTGAACATATATCTATATTACTTATAATAGAGGAATGACTCTCTCTTCAAAAAATTCAGATGTACAAAAAATAATGCATGATTTACAACACTTTAAAGCAAACAATTTTCATAATTACATCAATCAAAGCATTGTGTCAACAAAAACTAGCATGAATCGAAATTCAGAACACTTTCCTTTGAATTCTACATTAATAGCATTAAAAACACCCCTACACCAAATATTACAATCATTTAAACACAATGTACAACTTTCATTCTACATTAATAGCATTAAAAACACCC
Source organism: Artemisia argyi (assembly GCA_030686995.1). Lineage (NCBI taxonomy): Eukaryota > Viridiplantae > Streptophyta > Magnoliopsida > Asterales > Asteraceae > Artemisia > Artemisia argyi. The sequence continues at coordinate 131,543,532 of CM060676.1, forward strand.
CTACACCTAATATTACAATTATTTAAACACAATGTACAGCACTACAACTCTCATTCTACATTAATAGCATTAAAAACACACCTACACCCAATATTACAATCATTTAAACACAATGTACAACCCTCATTCTACATTAATAGCATTAAAAACACTACTACAACCAATATTACAATCATTTAAACACAATGTATAACCCTCATTCTACATTAATAGCATTAAACACACCCCTACACTCAATATTACAATCATTTAAACATAAGGCTGCATGCAGTAATGATTCATAATAAGGGTCAATCCCCCTTATTTTCTCTGCCATGTCAGCTTTCTCTCTCTAGCGACCTGCAGGCGATTCAGTGCCACAGTAAGGGCGACCAAGTTCAACTTTTTTTTTTTTTTTTCTATTTTTTTTACTACAAACTTAATAAAACATTAATCACATAAATAATTTTTAACACAAACACAAATTTTATTAATAAAACATAAACATTACATAAACGAAACGATACGGAATTAAAACAAATAAAACACGATACGGAAATACTTAACATAAAACACCATTACTCATCGTCTCTGTCCCATGCATCTGTGTTTCTTAGAACGAACTCTCTCTCCCATAGCGCTCATAATAAATTCGGTTTGCATTGCTGAGACGACAATGGTCTTCACTTGTACGCAGCAACTCTTTGTAAATAACATTATACCTACGATATTCAAGGTTCATTCTATTCCACATAGCCGTAATACTATTTTTATTACGGTGCTCACCATCAGTCTGATTGTTGAACCTTTGTGTAACTTCATTCCAAAAAGAATGTCCATTCACAACGTCTCTGAAATCCTGAACTTCAAGCCATACGTTACCTAGCAGCTCTTCTTCTTCCATTGACCACCGATTGTTCATTGTGAAATACTTTAGGAGTGTGTGAAATGCTTTAGGAGTGTGTGAAGAAAAGTGTTGTATTGTGTGTTATTTATAGGGAATAAAATATAAGAAGCGGTATGTTTTTGAATTCAAAATTCAAACAGAAGGCGGGATAAATTTTAAATTCAAAAATTAAATACAAGGCGGGATCTTTTAAACACAAACGTAAAGTTTTTATTAATAAAAACATAAATGTTACATAAACAGAAATTAAAACATTACAATACTAAATTAAAAACTAAAACTTCAATTATAATCTGGGTGATCCCAGGTCTGCGAGTTATCGGAGCGGAAACCGTCGTCATACGGATCAAAGCTCGCAAACATCTCTTCTTCGATCTGAGCTTCCAACCTGCTCAGCTCCCGCTCGTCCTCAGAGTTCCAGCCATCATCAGCAGGTTTCACAGTTTCCTCAAAACTTAGCTGAAAGTTATCAAGATGAGGTTGCTGTTGTTGTGGCTCAACAACTCTTGGTGCAGATGAACTTGATGCACCTTGCACAAATTGTTGTTGTTGTTGTTGTTGTTGTTGTTGTGGTGGTGCATCAGCAGCTTGCACATTCTCTTTAAAACTCCAACGTATCTTGTTTGATTTTTCGTTCTCTATCTTCTGCACACAACCCCACAATGTTTCAACAACATCAGCGTCTTTGCGAAACTCATTGTACAAAAACTGGTCGATCACATATTTTCTATTGACAGAGATATCTTTGCACGTTGTGTATCGTGTTCTCAGGCGTTCTTTGCGTAACTTCGCCAGCTCAAACTTCTTAATAACTTCGATAATTGCATCTTGGCGTTCCTTGTCATCAATTTCGACTTGTTTTTGGACATAGTTTTGAACTTGTTCCACAGTGTGGGGAAGTTTACAAGCCATTTTTTGTGTTTGATTTGTTGTTTGAATTATGCTGGAAAGTGTGTGTTTCAAAATGGTATTTATAGTGTGTAAATTTTTTTTACTCAACAGCTATAAAACGTTTAATTTTTTTTCTTTCTTTTTTTTAGTCACAAACGGCTATAACATAAATGTGTGGAAGGTTTTGGATAAAAAATATAAAAAAAAAGGGCACAATACTCGGTTGTGGTTGAGACCGAGTGAGAATGTTTTTGCCTTGTTTCTCGGTCGCGACCTCCTCCCCACACTAATGTCGACCGACTAGGACCGAGTCAGTCTCGGTCGTTATTGCATGCAACCTAATGTACCACTCTCATTCTACATTAATAGCATTAAAAATACCCATACACCCAATATTACAATCATTTAAACATAATGTACAACCCTCATTCTACATTAATAGCATTAAAAACACCCATACACCCAATATTACTATCATTTAAACACAATGTACAACCCTCCATCTTAACCTAGACACGAACTTGTGACCAAGACTCGACTCAATAAAACTCGACTCGATACACAAGGCTGTGAGCTCAAGCTCACGGCATCCCTTGTTTTCGCGACTCAATAACAACGACAACAACAAAAAGAAAGAAAATGATACCAAACAATTATTTAGCTTCATATTTATTAGTTTTAATCTTTATTTAATCAAAAACTCTTGAAAATTCATGTACTTATCCCCCACCGTCGCTAGAACGACAAAAAGGGTGGTAGGTTTTCCTACCTTCGACCGCCGGTATCAACAAAACGAGGGAGATGGTTTTGGTGATGAACTAGAGCTGTGGTGGTGTTAATCGTGGTGTTTGGAGGTGTTTATAGGCACGTGATGTACGTCAAAATGATGGGGAGGTTGTAAGGAGTGCGGTGGTGGTGGCGGTGAGTTTAAGTGGCCGGTGGTGGTGTTTGGTTGGCCGGAAAAACGACTAGAGAAGAAGAAATAGGGTGCGGCTTGTTCGAGATAGAAAGGGTGTCAAATCCTAAGTGAGGGTATAATGAGGTTTATATAGGAAAGTGTTTTGGACCTTGTGTGAACCCTATTACACCCTTAGATACTAAGATTGTAAATATATGCTAGGGTGGGAAGTATAGTTTACCAAATCTTTTAGTATTTCGTTCTCGAGGAAAATTTAGGTATCAGAATGACTTCCCGTGGCATTTTTATTAATTCCATTTGTTAATACAAATATCGCCTAAAAACGTTATTTATATTTTACGATCTTCTCTATGTTTTGTTAATGACAAATGTAAACTTTAGTTTCTAAGTAAAACATAATCTTAGTTTTAAAGACTTGCATAAACTAGACTTTTGCTACATTTTACATTTCATAAAACACAACACTTCTTATTTTCTAAAAATAGAATTGTCACATCACATTTATGGCAAGTTTTGTCATTATATATTTATGGAAAGAAATGTGTTTGACTTACTTAGATGTTGCTTGCAAGTTTGGTGTTTGACTTGACATTATTTGCTGTGACATTGTTTGGTTTGCAAGAGTAATGAGATGTGACTTTGTTTGGTTTGCAAGATTTATTGCAAAACCAACTGCAAGCCCGGCGGTACCCTGGAGGTACACGGGCGGAACCCTTCTCAGGGGTCCGCCTGATCCGCCAGACCCGCAGAAGGTTTTGGCTATAAATATTGAGCCACAAGTTGAATTTTGGCTTATCACTTGACATTATATTTACACACACACATTCATTCTTTCATCTAACCCATTAACATTTCATATGTGAAGTTTCTTTTTGTAGCAAAGAGATTCACGAGCTTACTAAAAGTAACAAGTATTCAACACAACGTTGCAAGACTTGTTAGCTTAGCATTGTGTAAACTTGTGTAGTTTACACTTCATTTGATTGTGTATTTTCAGTAGTGATCGGTTAGTATTTTAGTCCTCAAAATACGAAGTGTATAGGGAGTAGTTGTACCCTTGTAAAGAACTAACGGGAGTGGTTGTACCCTTGGTAAAGAACTCGACATCTAGCTTTGTGTCGGTAAAAGTATAAGCGACGTGTAAGGTTTTCTCCGCCGGTGAAAGGAGCTTGTTGACTAGTGAAAGAAACTCTCGAGTTGGATACTCGGGGCGTGGACGTAGGGCAAGGAAAAAGAGTCCTTGTAGCCGAACCACGATAAATACTCGTGTTGTGGTTTGATCGTTTCTTTCATTTACTTGCATGTTATATATTGTGTTTGTGTATATATCTTTGATCAAACGGAAAGTTTCAAAGCTAACTTAACAAGTTAAAAAGATTTTAATCGGTAAACTATTCAACCCCCTTCTAGTTTTCCACAATTGGCATCAAGAGCTACGTTACTCAAGTTTTTAAAATATATTGTGTTTTAAAACTTGAAACGATCCATGGATTTTGAAAATTACAAAGAAGGGCAATCTATGCAAAGACCACCACTCTTTGAAACAAATGGTTTTATATATTGGAAAAACCATTTTGAAACTTACGTGAAATCTAAAGATATAGATTTGTGGTATATAATTATTGATGGTGATAACGTAGTTACTAACATCAAAGATGATGATCAAAAGAAATTAATAGGTAAAAATAATGAAGCTAAAATGATGCTTTACAATGCTTTGCCTAGGAAAGAATATGAAAGAGTCTTTTTGTGTAAAACCGCCAAAGATATTTGGCAATCTTTAATTGTCACTCATCAAGGAAACTCACAAGTTAAAGATAACAAAATTGATCTTCTTGTTCAACAATATGAACAATTTGTTATTTCCAAAGATGAGATTATTGATAATGCTTTTGCTAGATTTAATACTATTATTACTTCACTTAAAGCACTTGATGAATCTTTTTGTAGTAAGAACTCTGTCAGGAAATTTCTTAGAGCACTCCATCCGAAGTGGAGAGCAAAAGTGACGGCAATTGAAGAATCCAAAGATCTTTCAAGCATGTCACTTGATGAGCTAATTGGAAACTTCAAAGTTCATGAAATGGTAATGGAAAAAGATTCGGAACTAGTTAGAGGCAAGAAAGAAAAAGTTAAGTCCATTGCCTTGAAAGCTAGAGTCCAATCAAGTGATGATGAAGAATCTACTTCGGATAGTGACGATGAGGAATATGCTATGGCCGTTAGAGACTTCAAGAAGTTCTTTCGTATAAGAGGAAAGTTTGTAAGGCAACCTAAAGATGACAAGAAAACTTTCCGAAAAGATCGTGATGATAGGAAAGGAAAGGTTGAAAGAAAATGCTATAGGTGTGGAGACACAAGTCATCTTGTAGGAGAATGTCCATAACCACCCAAGAGCAAACCTCAACAAGCTTCTGTGGGTGGTGCTTGGAGTGACTATGAAGGAGATGACTATGAGCCAAAGAATGACGATGTTGCTCTCATGGCTCACAACTCAAATGAGGTATTATCCGACTCATCTTACTCCTCTATTGATGATGACACTTTACAAAAAGAATATAACAAACTTTGTGAATTGAGCTTAAAAATCATAAACAAAAATAAATTTTTGAAAACTAAAAAGCAGTTTTTAGAAAATGAAGTTTATGAGTTAAAAGAAAAAGCTAAGAGATTAGAAAAGAGTAAAGGTATTGACACACCTTGCAAATCATGTGAAGAGCTTAAACTAGAAGTTGAGAAACTCAAAATTACTCAAAATGATCTAATAAAACAAACCACGAAGTTTAAGAAGTTCGATAAGAGCATTTCTTGTGCGGATGAAATTATGAAACTTCAAAAGTCACCATTTGATAAAACAGGTCTAGGATTTACGAAAATAGAAACTTCAAAGGGTCAAATGAAACAAGAAAAGATTGCACAAGAAACAAATAAAATTGCTACAGCAGCCTGCGGATCAGGCGGAACCCAATTTAGGGTTCCGCCCGTTGGTCCCGAAGGTTCCGCCAGGCCTGCTGCAGCAGTAACCTCATCCACTTCGGATCGTTCAAAATTTGTTAAAGTTACATACAAAAGTGGAACAAAACCTGTGTTTAAAACTGGAGTAGGATTTAGTAAAAATGAATTTAGAGCTAAAACTACTCAACCAAGACCTAAGACTCCAATTCCCAAATGCCCCTTTCCAAAGAGCAACTTTAACGCTCGACCAAACTACCAACATGTTTGGAACCAAAACACTCCTAGACATTACCAAACTCCAAACCACATGCCATGGAACCCTTATGCTCTATTTTCATACTTGGAACAAATTAATGGCATGCTTAAAATGGACCCATGAGAAATTAGGGACCAAATGTTTGAGTGTTTTTCATAAAATATGTGTGCCTCAAAGTTTGTTTGGAACCGGATGAATGGATTAAAGATAGCGGTTGTTCAAGGCACGTGACGGGTAACAAAAGCCTCTTCACTTCTTATCATAAATGTGACGAAGGTAATGTTACGTTTGGTAGTAATGCTAAGAGCAAAATCATCGGAAAAGGTACAATCTCTCATGACTCCCTCTTTATAGATGATGTAGCTCATGTTGATAACTTAGGTTTTAATCTCCTTAGTATTAGTGAACTTTGTCGTAATAAGTATAATGTTCTTTTTAGTGAAAACGGAAGTAAAATACTTAAAGATGGTATAACCATAGCCAAAGGTGTCCTTAAGAATAACGTATATGTCATGAAGATGGATCCAACATCTAGAGACAAACTTTGTCTTACCTCATTAGATGAATCTTCAACTTTATGGCATAGACGTTTAGGACATGCTAACATGAGACTAATTCAAAACCTCTCCTCCAAAGACTTAGTTCGAAACCTACCTAAGTTGAAATATGACCAACACTTTTGTGATGCTTGCAAAGTCGGTAAACAAGTCCATAATAGCCATAAGGCTAAACACTTGGTTTCTACATCTAGGTGTCTAGAACTTTTGCATATGGATTTATTTGGTCCATCCGCTATACAAAGTTATGGAGGCAACTTCTACACTTTGGTCATAGTTGATGATTACTCAAGATATACTTGGACAAAATTTTTGAAAAGTAAAAATGAAGCTTTTGATAAATTTGAGATTCTAAGTAAGAAAATTCAAAATCAAGTAGGGTCTAATATTGTGTCTATTAGAACGGATCACGGTCATGAATTTGATAATGAATTTCAATTTGGTAAATTGTGTGATAATAATGGAATAACTCATAACTTTTCGGCTCCACGTACTCCTCAATCTAATGGTGTAGTAGAACGTAAAAACCGGACATTGCAAGAGATGAGTAGAACAATGCTTAATGAACAAAACATTCCACAAAAGTTTTGGTGTAATGCCGTCGACACTTCAACGTACATTTTAAATCGAGTCCTAATTAGACCATTTTTGAATAAAACTCCTTATGAACTATATAAAGGTAAAAAAGCCTACATTAGGATACTTTAGAGTGTTTGGGAGTAAATGTTTCATTCTTAACACCAAGGATTATCTCACCAAATTTGACCCAAAGTCTTATGAAGGTGTATTTCTTGGATATTCACAAAATAGTAAAGCATACATTGTTTTGAACAAAGAAACCTTAAGAGTCGAGGAATCGTTGAACGTAACATTTGACGAGAGTCCACCTCCCTCTAAGACATCACCTTTGGTAGATGATGACTTAGTTGAAAGCCAAGCAATAGAAAATCAAGAAATTTTAAGTGATGACAAAGAAGATGAACTATTTAACAAAGAACTTGTCAATGTCAAAGAATCTAAAAGTCATCCATTAGATAGTGTCATTGGCAACATTAACGAAAGAACACTAAGGTCAAAAGTTCAAAATGAAAGCAACTATTTTTGTTTCGTGTCAACCATTGAACCTAAAAATATTAATGAAGCCATTAAAGATGAGTCTTAGGTAATTGCAATGCAAGAAGAGTTAAACCAATTTGTTAGGAATGATGTATGGACATTAGTTCCTCAACCAAAGAGTCAAACTATAATTGGAACAAAATGGGTATTTCGTAATAAAATGGATGAAAATGGAATTGTGTCTAGAAACAAAGCTAGGCTAGTTGCACAAGGATATAACCAACAAGAAGGCATTGACTACGATGAAACTTTTGCTCCGGTTGCTAGGCTCGAGTCAATTAGAATCTTACTTGCATATGCATGTGCACACAATTTTAAACTCTTTCAAATGGATGTCAAAAGTGCATTTCTAAACGGAGTCATTAATGAAGAAGTGTATGTTGCTCAACCACCGGGCTTCATCGATTTTGAAAAACCAAATCATGTTTACAAACTTAAAAAAGGCTCTTTACGGACTTAAGCAAGCTCCAAAAGCATGGTATGATCAACTTAAAACATTCCTAGTTGACCATAAGTATACCATGAGCTTAGTTGATAATACTCTCTTCACTAAGGAGAAAGATTCACATATTATCATAGTCCAAATCTATGTTAATGACATTATATTCGGATCAACTTGTCAAGAATTATGTGTGGATTTCTCAAAAATCATGCATGAAGAGTTTGAAATGAGTATGATAACTTTTTCTTAGGACTCCAAATCAAACAACTAGAAGATGGTATCTTCTTTAACCAATCTAAATATATTAAGGACATGCTTAAGAAATTTGGACTAGAAGATTCGAAACCTATCAAAACTCCCATGTCCACGGAAACTAAACTCACCAAGGATGAGGAAAGTGAATCCGTAGATAGTACTAAATATAGAGGTATGATTGGTAGTCTACTTTACCTAACGGCTAGTAGACCCGACATTATGTTTAGTGTTTGTCTATGTGCTCGTTTTCAAGAAGATCCTAAAACTACCCATCTTGAAGCCGTTAAAAGGATTTTTAGGTATATTAAGGGAACTACACATTTAGGTTTATGGTATCCCAAAGGAACGGGAATAGACACCATAGTGTATGCCGACTCGGATCATGCCGGTGACTATGTCGATAGAAAAAGTACAAGTGGTATTTGTACTTTTGTTGGACATTGTCTCACCTCATGGTTCTCTAAGAAGCAAACGGCTCTTGCTATCTCAACAACGGAAGCCGAGTACGTTTCGGCCGGAAAGGCATGTCAACAAGCTCTTTGGATGAAGCAAGCTCTTGTCGACTACGGAATTCAACTCAACGACATCACAATTCTTTGTGACAACAAAGGTGCCATTGATCTTAGCAAAAACCCGGTTCAACATGCTCGTACCAAACATATTGAAATCCGTCATCATTTCCTTCGTGACAACGTTCAAAAAGGAAATATCTCAATTGAGAAAGTTTCTTCCGAAGACAACATAGCCGACATTCTCACAAAACCCCTTAAACGTGAACCTTTTAACCTTCTTAGACTAGGATTAGGACTCATGGAACCTACATTATAGTTCTGGACATTAGACAAAAATCAAAACAAATCCATAACTATTTTTCTCAGCAGGGTCGGCGGAACCCTCACACATAACGGGCGGAACCCATTTCAGGGGTCCGCCGACCTGCAGAACCAAAATCTTTGTTTATATTAAACCAAACACCTATTATCTCATACCACCACTTCCAAACTGCTACTATTCACTTTACCATCCATCCATACCTACGAATTCTTAGTCTTCCATCCATTTACATTGCAACAAAATCATCATTGTAAGTATTCTTAACATGATTACAATCCTGATCTGAGTCTAGGAATTCTATTTCTTGCACAAAAACAAAAACTTGGGGTTATGCATTAACTTGAAAAACTTATGCATTAGATTAGGTGTTTAATAAAACTAATCATGTTTCCCATAGTTAGGAATTGCATCTTTAATTAGTATAAACATGTTTGCTAAAACACCCCATGTCAAATCCTTCCAAAAATTTCTCACAAGTAGGACAAATATTTTTTTTCGTCTCACATTGAGAATACAAAATCAAAACGTTATGTTTAAAACATCACTTGCATAATGTCTCTTGAATGCTAAAGGGAATACATAACCAATATGTATTTTCGGGTACATTCAAACGAAGCTACATTGAACTAGGAGCGTTTGGGTTATCTTTTGTTTTATAACAAAACTTGCATAAAATGATTTTGAAGCATCAAAATGAGTCAAGATAACCGCACCTCCACATTGTTTTCATATAGGCACACACTAGAACTTCCACATTATAATAGTGGTTTACGTAAACTAAAATGTGAAATTTTGTTGTTCTAGGAATCATCATGCCTCCTCTAACCCACTACGGCCACAAGGACACCATTAAGTACCTACCAAAACACCACAATACCAAAGGCCTTACAGCAAATCAAGTAAACGTTTTCAAAGCCCTAGAAAAACACTATGTCCATAAGGGTAGAACCATTGACCCGTCTTTCCTAGAAGGCACAAACCTTTACGCCGATTTTGCCACAATCAACTTTGAATGTCTTTTGAATATCGACGAGCCTATTTGTCCTAGGTTCATTCTAGAGTTCTATGCATCCTCCGTCCTCTCCACGGATGATTATGGTCATATGTCTATCAACTTTAGGGTTAGCGGTCATCAATACTCCTTCACTCTTGAGGAGTTTGCTCAAATCCTATGTGTTCCAAACCGTGGTACTTGCCTCTATTCCGACTTGCACTCCCTCTCAACTCTTGACAACCTCCAAGACCGTATCCACCCTTATGACATACCCCTTGTCTCAAAAGACGTTCTCCGTGACCACCTCTTTATTAGGACCACCACCACTAGGAGAACCCGTTCGGGGAATGAGGTCGAAAAGGACCCATATGGAATGGAAATGAACGAACTTAAGCCCCAATTCAAGAAATGGGAGGAAGTCCTTAGAGCCAATGTCATTAGCACAATAGGGAACCGTGACCATATCAACCTTTTCCTTTGCTACATGCTCTACTCCTTGTCCGTTAGGCAACCCTTCAACCTTGCCTACTACATGGCCAAGAGAATGGCCGACATTCCCGTGCATGGCACAACGGCTATGCCGTATGGAATGCTCTTGACCCGTCTCTTTAGGTTCATCTCACCCATTCCACCAACTCCAAACGGTCTTCACCTCAACTACTCTCTCATTCCACACACCTTTGTCCCACTAAGTGATAAGAGAGTGTACAAAGCCCAAGGAAAACGTCCACATCCTCCTACCTCATCTTCGTCTTCCTCAATGAGTGAAGATGACAATTTGCCAAACTCTAGGCTCCCTCCTCTCGAATACCTTTCTCAACTTCCGGATATTCCTAATGAGTCGGAGGAGTTCAAGCAAACAAAGGGGATGTTTAAGAATCTTGGAAAGCTCAAGAACAAGATCGACCGTCAATGAGTGCGGGTGTGTAGGAGTGTTTGGCACTAGGTGCTATTTGAACAAATTTGGTCGTTTAAACAATATTTGTGATGAATTTGTGTGTTAGTACAATGTTTGATACAATTTGGAACATGTAGTATCTAACTTTGATGTAGGTAGACAACTCTTGGCAAGTTGTCAAATTTTCAAGTTTTTAATATTTTCACTAAGTATAGTGAAATTCTCGACCTCAAGGTCAAAGTCCTATGAAATGCGTGTTTACGTGTCTATTTTTTGCATTGCCTAACCAGAAATGTCTTATCTTTTTTATTTTAGGAGTTTTCGAAAATTTTGAAAATTGTCTCGCGGGTCAAAAACGCGGACTGCCAACTTTTTAGGGTCTGGCGGATTTGGCGGTACCCAAAATTGGGTTCCGCCAGTACAAATTCTGGGAATTCCAGAATTGGCCCAACGGACCAGGCGGCACCCTCAAATGGGTTCCGCCTGTGTATTCTGAGGGTGCCGCCAGAATCCTGCAGAATTTTTGTTTTCATTTTCACCAATTCAACATCCAAACACCAAAATTTAATCCTTTTAGGTAGAAACCCATTACTTGCAATGTGTTTAGCATAATAGGATACTCCTTCTTCCATAAACTTAACCAAAACCAATTCCCGCCAAAATTCAAATTTTGCCATAACAACCTCAAGGACCCCTCAAACATAAAGGAAGGAACCCTTTTAAGGGATCCTTGAAATCCCTGAGATTTATACTACCACAAATCCACCAAAACCACCAAGCATTTAGTGCAAAACTTGTCTTCTCACTTCACCATTTTCATTGGATTGACTTCCATGATTTGACAACCCACAATTAGTTTTCCAAATCATTAGAAACCTCCATTTTTGTATGGACTAACATCAAATCCAAACACTCCTTTCCATAATCCATCAACACTATAAATTAAGCCATCATAAACACAATCAAATCACACCTTCCTCAACACAATTTCTGAAACTTATAAACCATTTTTCACCATGACTAAGTCAACAATCACCTCTCAACCATCAAGACCCATCCGGAAAACCGCCCGGATTAGTGTTAAACCACTATGGTCTAATCAACCCATCAACCTAAGCTCCTCATCCTCGGATGAATTCACATCACCCATAAAAAATGAACACTTTTTGAACCTTGCATCTCCATCACCATCACCCAATGAACCAAATGAGCTCACTCCACCACCAACTAAATCACCTATTGACCCAACTCCACCAAGTGCTCCAACTCAACCATCCAAAACTTCATCACCATCACCATTACCCAAAATTGAGCCAATGGAACTCTTTGGGTCTCCTCCCACATCACCACACTCATTTGTCCAAGATCTAAATGATCTTCCACCAAGACCTACACAACCACCACCTTTTGCAAATCAATCACCAAGGTCAATTCTAGACCAAGGTTAACCCTAACCAACCACCACAACAAGTGTACCATCCACCCACACCATTTTTGTTTCACCCCATCTACCATGACATCCATGGTCCTCTATATGGAGAACCAAACTTTGAAAACAATGATCACCCAAATCCACCACATTCTCAAGCCCAAACCTTTGAGACTTTCTTCCCCTCATATGAGGAAATCCAAATCATGGTTGAGAACCACCTTCATCAAGCAATGGAATTTCAAACCACCTTGCTTGACTCAATACCAAATCCATCCACCACCCAAGAACCAAAAACCAACCAACCCTCAAACCAAGAAACCAAAACCAACCCATTTCAACCCATTCATCCCCATGCTTGCTCAAATTGTGAGCAAATGGGTGAAACCATCAAAACATTGCTTAACCAATTCCACAATGAAACCCGTTTTGCATTCCAACACGTCATAGAACGTTTGGATGCTCTTTCCCACCCCAACAAATCCTAGACAATCCTTGGAGGCCGTTTGCCCCAATTTAGGAAAGTAGGATTTTATTTTTCTTTCTTGGTTATTTTTTAGTTTTTGTTTAGAAGTAGAAGAATAGTTCTCATTTCTTGTCTTTTGACTTTTTAAAGTCAAATTTTTACTTGGAATGATATTTCTTTCTACTCACTTTAGTACATTGTTGGTTGATCATGTTTGTGTTGTCATTGTGGTTGCAATGTGTGTGGTAACTACATCCTTGACTATATCTATCACCAACTAACATTTTTTTTGTAGGGTCCAAAATCCATGTTTCTAATCTTGGCACTCCATTTAGGGGGAGTATCGACCAAGGGGGAGCATGGGCATTATTCCGCTTCGCCACTCTACTTTTTGTTTCGACAAAAAGGGGGAGAAATATATTGAACTTTCAAAACTTAATATGATTTTCATAAATTAAGTAAAACAAGTTTAATATAATTTTTTTTAAGTCTTAAAAACCAAGATTTTGTGAGTTACTTAAAAACAAAGTGTATGTTTTGTCATCAACAAAAAGGGGGAGATTGTTAATACAAATATCGCCTAAAAACGTTATTTATATTTTACGATCTTCTCTAAGTTTTGTTAATGACAAATGTAAACTTTAGTTTCTAAGTAAAACATATTCTTAGTTTTAAAGACTTGCATAAACTAGACTTTTGCTACATTTTACATTTCATAAAACACAACACTTCTTATTTTCTAAAAATAGAATTGTCACATCACATTTATGGCAAGTTTTGTCATTATACATTTATGGAAAGAAATGTGTTTGACTTACTTAGATGTTGCTTGCAAGTTTGGTGTTTGACTTGACATTATTTGATGTGACATTGTTTGGTTTGCAAGAGTAATGAGATGTGACTTTGTTTGGTTTGCAAGATTTATTGCAAAACCAACTGCAAGCCCGACGGTACCCTGGAGGTACACGGGCGGAACCCTTCTCAGGGGTCCGCCTGATCCGCCAGACCTGCAGAAGGTTTTGGCTATAAATATTGAGCCACAAGTTGAATTTTGGCTTATCACTTGACATTATATTTACACACACACATTCATTCTTTCATCTAACCCCTTAACATTTCATATGTGAAGTTTCTTTTTGTAGCAAAGAGATTCACGAGCTTACTAAAAGTAACAAGTATTCAACACAACGTTGCAAGACTTGTTAGCTTAGCATTGTGTAAACTTGTGTAGTTTACACTTCATTTGATTGTGTATTTTCAGTAGTGATCGGTTAGTATTTTAGTCCTCAAAATACGAAGTGTATAGGGAGTAGTTGTACCCTTGTAAAGAACTAACGAGAGTGGTTGTACCCTTGGTAAAGAACTCGACATCTAGCTTTGTGTCGGTAAAAGTATAAGCGACGTGTAAGGTTTTCTCCACCGGTGAAAGGAGCTTGTTGACTAGTGAAAGAAACTCTCGAGTTGGATACTCGGGGAGTGGACGTAGGGCAAGGAAAAAGAGTCCTTGTAGCCGAACCACGATAAATACTCGTGTTGTGGTTTGATCGTTTCTTTCATTTACTTGCATGTTATATATTGTGTTTGTGTATATATCTTTGATCAAACGGAAAGTTTCAAAGCTAACTTAACAAGTTAAAAAGATTTTAATCGGTAAACTATTCAACCCCCCTTCTAGTTTTCCACACCATCGAAAATTTCTATTTCAGGGTACCCGCCGCTGCAACGCGCGGGTACCCTGCTAGTTTTTAATAACAATGAAACATACAATCAATGGAAAAGAGATATAGACATGCCTATACACTTGATCAAAACAAAACAAACAAACATTCTGATAACATGAAGTTATCTCAATCAACCAAAAATCTCATACAACAATTGCTATACACAGCCATCAATACCACACTAGCCTGCAGTAAAAAACTATCATCAATTTCCCCAAAGACACAAGAAACTACCAATAAAATATACATTGTGTGAAAAATACCTTTTTTTTAACAGCAGTGATGTATGTATAAATTAAAAGAAAGGTGCAATAGCAAGACGCTAGGAGCACAAATATACAACGATTAGTTACATAGAGCAGTACTACGTGGGTTATCGAACCAAACACTCCAATCTAAGCTAGTCTTTCTAGCCCTACAAGAGATCCAGTTTAAAGATACAAGCTTGATGTCGTTAAAGATATGATCTTTTGTGGGACGTTTAAGTGAGAAGGCCATCTCATTACGAAACCTCCAAAAGAACCAAAGGGTTGATTGTACAACAACATCAATGTGGGCAATGAGATGGTTTGGTAGATTGACTCTCTCAGCCAGGGTGATGACATCCATGACTGATGTTACTGTGACATTTTGAATACTCCACCACTTTAGAACCTTGGGCTAAACCTCTTTAGCAACTTCACAAGAGATAAAAAGATGCACTTTCGTCTCAATATCATTGTCACAAATAGGACAATAGGTGGAATGAAGATCAAGAAAAATTCTCCAAGAGGATACATTGATTTTAATAGGAAGGGCGTTATTCCATCTATAGGTTTCTGGGTTCGAGGTTGGATATGTATTTCCTCATACTCTTGACTGTGAAAAGCCTATTATTGCTAATAGAGCACTCCCATTCGTCAATATCATTGGAGAGGCAGAGGCTAGAAAAGAAGGTTTGTTAATTCATGAAGTTCTTGTTTTTCTGATCTCGGTTGTCTAGTCTAAGCCCACGAAAACATAAGGCTTGGGGATGGAGATGACTTACCGGGTTTAAGGAACCTGCCCGAGCACATTGACGTTTGCATGATGGATGTACAGGGGAAGAAACAGGGGTTGAAGCACTAATATGTAGACTGCTTGAATAAGGCATAGGCGCTCGCTCATAAACTAACATTGTGTGAAAAATACCTCACCTCCACAGGTCAATCAAGCTAACAATGTATTCCGGGTACCATACGAATGATCTCCAGAAGCGATCCTAAATTAATAGAAAATATATAACCCATGTTAGTATAACATATTTTCAAAAACTTAAAATAATTTATGATAAAAAAGAGCTTAGTTATTATTGATTTAAGTATATAAGAAATGATTCATACCTTTTAATTCTAGTAAATGCGCAAAAGTTTAAGAATTATGAGGATATTTTTTATATTTCTCAAGAGACCTAATGGGAATTTGAGGCCGTTGAATGTATATTGATAGCAAATCTGGTTTTGTAACCGATGGGAGAGTTTTAGAAAAAATGGGAGGGTTAAAACTTGTTCACGCCGGTATAGATGTTAAGGTAATATGACTGATTATTATTTAACAAATTGGAATGAAAAAGCATTTTTAAGCCGGGTTGAAATCATAACCACTAGCTTAAATGTGTTTGTCACGGGAAATTCCACATTTATGCTTCTTTTGCTCGAAGGTATATACAGTATAAAGTGGTCTAAATGATAGATTTTGTAGTAGTAGTAGTGAAGCTCGTAAACTTGTTAAAGAAGCCTTGACAAGTATCACTATACCAATCGGTAATTTCTAGAGCATTTGTTTGACAGCTGGCACTTGGCAATGATGTGGGAGTACTGTAACATAACAGTAACGGAATCTCTTCTTTCCCTACAAATAACCCCTCACCCTTCATTTCAATTCCCACTCAAACACCAAACCAAGGTCCTTCTTACTTTTTCTCAGCATGCATTTATCATCATATGTCTATTTACTTATCTTAAATTTTTCATCTTTAATTTAGATAACATGCATTATAACGTTCTATATTTATATCTTACCACAGGCCGTTGAACATGAATAAAGGATCCAAAGATTCGGCCTCATCTGAACCAGAACATGTTGCAAGATCAGGTTTGATCATCGAAGTGGGCTCTCCTAAACTGGTGAGCGATACGGTCAGTTACAAAGGAAGTAGGGGAGAAAAGGACACTTACGAGACCAAATCCTATATAAGTTACAATGACAAACAAACCGGTTCCTATGGACGTGCAACGAAAACCAAGACGGCGTCTGCAGGAGAGTTTCAGTGGAAAAATGGCACAAGTGGAACCAGGAGTGAGTACAAACAACCTGAGACTCGGAGATACGGTGACAAGAGTGGTTACACTGAGGTGTATAATGAGCAAAGGTTTCGTAATGTTAGTTACGATAATAATTATCGTAGCAAGAATGTTGTGACTTATGACTATGGTGACAGTGATGATGATAGTGACTATGGTGGTGGCTATTGTGGTGGATATGGTTACGATGATGATGATTCTGACTACTAGTTTGGACGCTAATTATTTAGGTTATGCATGTTCAAATGGTACTTAAATAAAAAGCGTGTGTAAGGGTGGCTACTTGTTGGTTATATATTCTCTATGTTTGGGGAGGGGCTTTTATGGGGCTTGAGTTTTTTAAAATAAGTCGGCTAATTAAATAAGTCGCGTTTCTCATGAGGCTTATAGAAGGGCTTATAAAATAAGCCGGCTAAAAACTTTAGCCCCATAAATGAGGCTAAAACTTAAGCCCGGGGCTTTTGAAGAATAAATTACTTATTTACCCACAAAAATATCTAACATATACAAAAACTCATTTAATTATGTCCTTTTTAGTAATTTTACAATAATAAGCCTCAGCCCCAGCCTATTTGCCAAACAAGTTTATAAAAATACAAATTTTAATTTCGGCTTATAATATAAGCCCTAACCCCAGCTCCAGCCCCAGCCCCAACCCCAGCCTCAATCCCAGCTCCAGCCCATTCCGCCAAACATACCAATTGTTTACGTGGGTATTTTCTATGTTGTACTCCGTAACTTGTAAGTGTTTAATGTCTTTCTATGACTCTTTTGTTAATCAAGTTTGTGTTGACTTGTGGTTTGTTAACAACATTATGATTAATTTGCTTGTTTGTTTTTGTTTGGGTAAAAGGGTTTTAACACCCCCCGTAAATTTTAGGCTTTTGAATTTTTTAGGCCCTCGATTTTCTAAAGCACCGTCATGTATAAAGTCGTTACGTCTATTATTCAGCATCACCTTTAGGGCCCTGACATTTTTTAAGCCCCCTAATTTCCTAACCTGATACAATTTAAGATTTGAAGCCGCAACTACATTTATCTGTGTTCTTTGGACCTAACATTTATTCGATACTAAGCCATCATTTTAATTTTATGAAAACGATCAAGATTGTTTTATGGGGCAATGGAAACAATGAGTTAAGCTCATTTTAGTAACTTTTAGGCCCCTGTTTACTAAAATACTTTATACAAGTTAAATATGTATAATTATATCTTTATTCTTTAGGCACATGGACAATCAGACACCAACTTCACCATTTTAGTTTTATAAAATGGACCAATATCATCTTTTAAGGTAATGGAAAAAAAATGAATTAAGCTCATTTTTGTAAGCCAATTCTTAAAGACCGGAGTAATAGATGGGTTGAAAGTGAACTAAAAGCTCAACGATCTTTTTGTGAAATGTTCTTATGCTCTTTTGATCATGTATTTTTTGTAATTTTTGTTTAGTGTGTTAATAAATGAATACGAAGAAACTTTTTTTTCTTATACAATGATTACGAGCATAATATATTTTTTTTTTCTCTCTTAATTGTTTTAAGTATTCATGTAGGGTTTGTTTGAGAAAATGTTCACGAAAGAACACATACAAGCTCACTCGTGTTGGTTCAATTTTGTCGTCTTAGCCCTACTTCTAGACCACTGGAAGAACGACGTTTAGTTTCTCGATTTGTTATTTTGTTTTTCAGTCATCAACCGGCTCTTAATCTACTAAACGTTCTTGGTTTTTCTAGATATACATTATATAGACAATTTTACTAAAACCATAGCAAATAATCGAAAGGCCCCATTTTAAAACTTTGCTTTAAGCCTCCGTAAAGATTGAGCCGCCCTTGTTTTCATGTACAAAGATTATGGAATAGCCTCCATAACACAAGAAACAAATGTGCTACTAGTATCTCGATGAACCATGCCATGATCATAACAACCAAAATAAACAAAACCGACAAGCCAAAAAAAAAAATGTCGACATTTCGTTACAACTGTAGACCCGCTCGATCTCTTGTACCTGCATTATGCATGATTTGTTTGTTGATGCGTATTCGGAATTATTTTTTACTTTTTTCATTTGGCACTGAGATGACCCGGCCGTAAATGATTGAATGGGAATTACTCAAAACTAGTTAGACCTTTAGAAGACAAAATAATTAACATTTCCAATATCTTTTGTCTCTTTTCTTCCTTTAAAATTGAACCACGTAAAACTAGTGGATCTCTTAAAAAGAATAATTTTTATTTATTTATTTATTTTCATTATGTAACAAAGCATAATTGCTCCCTAAAGTGCTACTGTACAATCTTTGAAATGAGTTTGAACACCTAATGATGCATATGTATATGTTAACGCAAACAAAAGTGGGTCGTTGCAAATATGTCGATCTACCACAATAGTTGTTCTTGTGTCCCATACAGCATTGATTAACCCTTCTTATATTTGCCTAGCCTTTGTCGCTATGAAACTTCGTCTTGGATCATCGAGTCATGCACTCTTTGATTAGCCTTCTGTGCCTAAAAATAAAAAAAATGCAATGCATCATTAAATAGAATAAATGTTACAAATGAAAGTCTAGTTTCAACTATGCATCATATATGCAATAAAATTGTAGGTCTGCAAAAGCATAATTAAAACATCAGTTTAATGAAATCATCCATAAACTAACGCTATTTCTAGAGAAATCTTCATATACGTGGTGTAAGTCTCTTTTTAACATACGTACAATAACATTATGCAAATTGCAGGATCCTAAAATGCTGTGAGACAGAAAAATAGAATAAGTAGGATCACGACATACTTCTTTATTCCAGTCAGTGTATAATATAAAAATAGTTAGCAAGACCGCTTGAGTGAGTAATGCTGCAATGATCCCTAACCATAATCCCTGCATAACAGAATAAAATTACTTAAATAAAATGTTTCTCTTGAGTTGTAGGTGAGATCAAAGAGGTAAAAGTCACTACCTTTCCTCCTATATGGAACACAAAAGCAAAAATGACTGCCAAAGGAATTCCGATAAGATAATAAGATCCCAAGTTGACTATTGCACCAATTTTTTGCCGTCCACACCCTCTAACGGCGCCTACCAATTGAAAATCAAAATGATTGAAAAATACGAAATACGTTCATGCCATAACTGTAGAAAAATAGATAATAGTTGTAATTTGGTAACACAGGAGATATATTTTGACATCAAAAGGTAAACATGCTGATAGTTTAGTCGCTCTTTATTACCTGAAAGCACAGTTTGAACCCCTTCGATCACATGAGACCCTGCAAGAAGGAGCATCATTTGTGAGATGTAGCTCACCACTTGTTCGTCACTGCTATAGCAATAACCCCACAGTTTTCGCCCTGAAATCAAGACTATTGCGCCCAAAACTCCTTCGGTCACTACAAAAAACATTGAAACACGTACTGCTAAACGTGCCGCTTGTGCCCGTCCAGCACCTAATTCGTTTGAAACCCTTACGCTGAAAAGAATACGACAGAAATGTAAACAAATGAACTTGATATTTAATAGTAATTTGTAAGCGTGAGATTACCTTGTGGCCCAAGAGGAATCATATAAATCATTGAGCAAGTATTCAGGCTGTCATGGACACAATTAGTTAGCCTGATTAAGATGTCAAAATAAAGAATTACTATCATATATTTGAATTGGACTTCTGTCTATTAACCTGATAGAAAGAACCGAGGTTTCTAGTTGTGGATTAGGAAGAAGACCAGATAGCAACACCATCATCTCAAATGACCATATCTCTAAACTGATTAGAGATTCACAGAACCACACAAGTATTCGAATAAGATTAACCAAGTATTCGAATATATGAAAATCAAAAGTTTGGTTTGAGGTTTATTAAAAATGGAATTATTTAATTCTAGGGTATTAAAGAGAGACAGACTTGATGAAAAATTATAAATCTTTATTAAATTACCAGACCATAACTGCAGAAGGAACTGCAAGTTTCAAAAACGTTGGAATGCTATGAAAAGCCTCCTTTGATAAACCAGTCCAAGTCTTCTTACACGAAGCTGAAACTCCAACGTAAACCGCTAACAACAACACATTAATCCATAGAGAGATTGCATTAGCCAATGCAGCACCTCTACTTCCATGCCCAGATTTAAACACCATAATCCAACAAACAGGAATATGAAGTAAAGTTGTAATCCCAGTGCTTAACATCATTGGAACAACATTATTTTGAGATTGTAAAAATCGAACATGGCATTGAAGTAATGTGTTTGCAAAAAGACCTGGGATCATGAATCTTGCATAGATACCGGCTTCAGCTGATATTTCAGGATCTTGATGGAGAAAAACAAGCAAAGTTCCTGCATTGGCCCATATAAAAGCAACAGGAATGCTGGCTGACAAAAGAACAATCATGGCTCGTTGCATATGGATTCCTAGCAAGTGATATTGTTTTGCCCGAAAAGCTTGCCCACAAAATGTGTCTAAAGCGCTGCCCATTCCAATCTGTTCACCGTTAAAACAAGAATAAAAAGTTCATAGTAATTAATTATAGATAAAATGATTATGATCTTTTTAGTAGTCGAAAGTTTTATTTTTTTCGTGGTACCTGCCAACCAAACTGATTTTGTTTTTTCATTTTATTTAAGCATCATTTTAGATGCAAATACTTGTATAATACGGACTAATAAAACTCATAGTCACATAAACAGCACATTATTTTCACACTAAGAAAGCATCTAAACTCTTTTGTTGCCAATTTTGTTGCCACTATTGTCATACCTGATTATCTTATTCTGACTACTATATATCACATAATTGATTACTTTCAGAAACAAAATATAAACTTATTGAATTAAAATCTAGAACATGAACTAACCATCAAGGTGGTACCAGTAACCGAAGCAAAAGAAGTAGCCATTGAAGCACTCGAGAGGGCAAGTTTTCCCAAATGACCCACAAACGTCAACGAAATCATCAATAACCCAAATATAAGTAGGTTCACAATTATCAACGGCGCTGCTAAGTACAACTGTTTCTTAAACTCACACAATATCTCATTCTTTTCTTGACTCACAAGTACTGCATGTTTTAGCCCTTGTCCCTCCATTCTTCTTTTGTATCTGATTCTGACTATAACAAGAATATATGGTCCTTAACATATGCTGTAAAGGCTTTGAAATAATGGAGTTTTGTTCAATTGTGATATTGCTTGCATGCATATCATCTATACTCCGTACTATATAAATGGATGAGCGCTTATTTATATTCATATAAATTCCTAACAAATCATGCAATTATTGTAGTAACTTATCATACTACGTATATTATAAAGCATGAATGCATACTATTATTAGAATACTTAAAATTAAGTCTTACAACTTTTAAAGCTATAAGTACAACAACCAATGTTACTTATAAAAATTCCTCTCATATTTAATTCCAGCATACAATTAATACTAACATTAAATACAATAAATAAATCATTATGTACATTAAATACAATTAATTAACTGGTCAATAAATACAATTAATGCACTTATTAAAACACCCCTTACATAAGAAATACAAATTATCAAGCATATTGTACAACCAACTTAAACATAATTCCTGCATTAAATGTCACTAATACAAATAATAAAGCATATTATACAAATATTCAAGCCCAAACGGGCAATGGGCTCGAGCCCGAACGAGCACGGGTCAAACGGGCTCGAGCCCGAACGGACACGAGCTAAACGAAATTTTTGATATCCGTAAACTTATTGTCAAAAAGAACATAGTAAACTAAAATATGTTCACATATTGTACAAACCAAGCAAACTACTATAATAATAATAATAATAATAATAATAATAATAATAATAATAATACAAACTAAGAAAAATTTCATCAAACTTTTGCCATAAAAAACTAATCAGTAAAGCTATTGCCAAAAAACGGACAAATAAAATAAATTATTAGCCGAAAAAATTAAATTACAGGGTGCCCGCAGCTGCATCGCGCGGAGACCAGCTGCGGGCACCCTGTTAGTTATGATAATTGTAAAAATGTTTTGAAAACACGAGGAGGCAAGCCGGCAAGTGTGAACTTAGTATTAAATTTCAAAATACTAGTGCATAAAAAAAAGACTAAAATGAGCATATATAACAATAATTAGTGTAAGGGCATCAAGCTAGTATTAAATTAACTATAAAAGTACATATTTCAAATGTGGCCATGTGTTAAATTGGCACTTAATTATTACTAATAATGTAAGTTAACAATGACTGACT
Source organism: Artemisia argyi (assembly GCA_030686995.1). NCBI lineage: Eukaryota > Viridiplantae > Streptophyta > Magnoliopsida > Asterales > Asteraceae > Artemisia > Artemisia argyi. Next base: position 131,566,719 of record CM060676.1, read on the forward strand.
ATCTATAAGATCGAATTTGACCCTAAGATAGTCAGAACTCAGAAGATTGATGCTTAAACCTCGTTAGGTTCATCTTGTGATAGTTGGAGAAATCTCAAAAAATGGTTATGAACTAAGAAACGGTCACAATGTCATCTTAACCTATTAACGTCGAATAAATTGACTTTGTTAATTTGTTATATATGATGATTTGAATGTAATTATTGTGACAGAAGAATTATGTAACAATTGCTTGAAACACCCAGTTCCTAATTAGAAAAAAGGGGCCAAGTCTCGCAGCAAACTGAGATATTGTGTGAGTCTAAGAAACAGTTGCACTAATTAGAAGGATCTTTGATGGCTGTAAATCTGCAAGTTTGTGGGATATCGACAATTCAGGTGATGTCGATCTGTTAGGTTATTTGTGGGAGCTTGCTCTTTCTGGTAATGGCTACTTCTTATAGTTCATTCACTGGTACCCGCTTGATGGTGAATTTATTTTCTAACTTTTCACTTCATCAATTTTGTCTTCGATTTGTTTTCTAGGTTGTTCGGAAAATGTGGATGGAAGCTTATCTTACGCCAACCAATTGTAATGGAAGTTCTCTTAGGGCCATGTTTAAAAAAATTGAAAGAATTTAGTATTTTACAGATTTTGCATAGCATGTTACTTGTATGTTTACTAGCTTCAACCCAAAGATGAGTTGATCGTTATCCCTAGAACTAGTCTTCCGGCCAGGACAAATATTTGTGTTCCCTAAAGCTTCACAATCTTGGAAAGTTTTTTGCTAAAACCGGCACCAAACCAAAAATGTTTGGTTTTTGTGGTATAGAAAGCATTCGGTTTCGGTTTTATCTATGTTCAGTTTTTTAGTTTTTAATTTATTTTCGGTTTGGTTTTTTGGTTTCTATTTGATTACCGAGGTTTGGCCTTTCCAAATTCGAAATTGTAATGCATCATAAAGACTTTTAAGTTTCAAGAATAAAAGTACATGTGATAATGACAATAAGAAACTAATGACCATGCAAAAAACATAGAAGAGAATCTACTAACTATATAAAACAAGATTTTGAAAAGCAACCTCTAACTCAAATTTGTTGTAAATTCGACACGTGGAAATTCAATTTAATCAACGGTCTGGAAGCCTTCTCACTAAAAACATTTAATGCTAGCAATAATTTGGGAGCCATTTAATAAAAACTGTTTTTTTTTTCACAAAACCTAACCTAAAAGTAAAAAACTCAAAGACATATCGAATCAAATCCTAAAAGCGTTAATCCTCCCAAAATGATACGGTTCAACAATTAGGTGATTCAAAATCATAAACTATAAAAATATATCGAATCAAATTATTCATAACATCACCAAAACCAACATCCATTTAAATTAAGGTTTAATCAAAATCAAAAATCAATTATGTACCGGTGGTTTATGTGGATGTATTATGGATGGCAAAAGATTCCGACCACCTATTTGACGGCAAAATATTTCCGGCCAACCTGGATGATGTTAATGATAATTTTTGTATCAATTATAGGTTACTATTAATATTTTCTTTTGATAAATTTTGTATCAATTAAAGGTTTTTAATTTTTATTTTGATAAATTTTTTTTGTTTCAATTGCATGTTTTTTGAACATTGTTATTTTGATCTTAAAAAATTATTTAATTAGTATTTGTTAATTTATGTGTTATTTAGTTATGATTTTGCTGAACTCACTTTGATTATGATTTTTTTTTTTTTTTTTATGTCGGTTAGCATTTGAACTACAAATTAGTTGTTGGGAAAGAAAGTTCGCACCAAGTGTTTGATGAATTTACACAGAAAGAAGTATATAAAATGTATTGTGTTTTAGTGCAAATAAATGATCTAATGATATATTCAAATGGAATGAATCATAATTCTGATATCCAAGGCGATGATAATATAGGGATATAAACGGGAAAAGTTATTGCAGCCGAAGTATTTTTAAGATGTATGTTGAAGGATCCAAATAAAGCGCGTTTGGTGGCTTTCCTCTGGCGACCAAACGAGGATTGTCAGTCCCTAATAGATCTATCCACAATTATTTACGTTCACTGATTCGTGTGAAAACCAATTATATATAGTATATAGTATAGTATCGAAGTGATCCGCGTAAAATACGGATCACCCGAGTCGTTTCCCAACGAAGGCGAATGGAATCGAGAATATCGATCCGTGAAATCGTGAATCGAAAAGTGAAAAAGTGAAAATATCAATCAAATATATCAAGTAATACCAAACAACTATGAAATATGCAAAGAGTACAAGCTTACAATGCACCAAAGTGAAAAACGTAAAAACGGAAATGCAACTGTAAAATTTAAAACGTAACGTATATCGAAAAATGATCCTACGAACTTGAAAATATTTTCTAAAAATCTTAAACTAATAAAAAGAATTTTAAGAAAAAGAAATATATATATATATATTTTTTGGCTTTTTATTTATTTTCTAGAATTTATTTTCTATTTTTGGAATTAAAAATGAATTAAAAATAAAGAAAAATAGAAAAATAAAGTGGAAAAATAAAAATTTAATTCTAAAAATTCTAAAATATTATAAAAGAATTTCTAAAAATATTTTTTGTATTTTTCAAAGCTTTTTCTGATTTTTTATGGATATTTGGAATTTAAAATTGATTTAAAAATGATTAAAAATAAAGAAAAATATCAAATCAACTCAGAAAATTATGAAAAATTTACAGAAAATCTAAATTCATATTAAGAACTTGCAGAAAATTTTGAAATGAAAAAGATGAGCAGAAGTGCTTATTTCAAGCAAATCAGCTTATGGCAAGTGCTTATTAATAAGCACTTGCCAAAGAAACTTGACCAAACTTTGAAAACAATACTTATATGCTTAGATATGCTCAGAAATTTCAATTCTCAAAACTACAAATCTCAGATACACAACTATAAGCAAACAGTAATCAAAAAGCTAATTAATAAGCTCATTCAATGAGCAGAATAGAGGCAAACAGATACAGAAGCAAAATAAGCATTCACCATACTTTTTCAACTACAAAAGTACTCAAAGATGCCAATAGATCACTCAATCAATCAAAAATATGCACAAGTAAGTCCAAATGAACAAGCAGATCTCAGTCTCCAAAGCACAATAAACGGAAGCAAACAAGTACTAAACTAAGCTCAATAGCAACAGCTTATGAAGGCAAAGTCTTAACTACAATACTGAGAATCTAGAGCAACCAATTGCCATAACAGAAACAATCTAATACTACTATAAAATGATACTAGTTCAGCAACCAATTGGAATGAATAAACAAAGATCAGTTGACTTATTATAGAACTATTCTAGTTGACTTAATCTAATTTCTACAACTTAATTCTACCTTAACTGGTTGTAATAAGCTAGACTAATGCTATAATAAGCTACTAGAATTTAAAATCAAACAATCTACTAAATTACACTAACTGAATTTCTAGTTTATTTAACTATTAAGCTAATATGAAACTTAATTTGACTTTTTATGAATGAAACCTACTATTTTTATGTTCTAACTCGCTATCTATAACCTAAGTGCACCTACTTAAATCAGAAAACCAGCATGTAAACCAACCTTAAACCCAGTGACTGTTTAATCCAAACACCCTTGTAAACTTCTACTAACTCTACAACTACTAATATTATCCACTGATTAACACTATAACTACCAATAACTGTCTAATATCACTTATGAAACAAAATCACAATACTAATCAACTCACAAATCTAACAGAAATGCAATGAAACAGTACACCAATTATGACAGTCAAGCTAAAATGACTTTTATGGAATAAACTACTTATAAAATGCAAAAACTAACCTATACTAACCAAGAGTGAGCTGACTATGCAGAAACAACAATAAACTATAAACTAAATCATCTAGTAATGAGCAGATCCAAACACCCCAGCAACAACTGAATATCACTACACTTATCTGATCCAATCCAATCAGCTCCAAAATAATGTTCACTTCAACTTTCTAATTACAAACAGAGATAAATTGTACAATTAACTACCACTGATAGCTACTCAAACACAGATTAATCAAATCTACTGTTATATCAAATTAAACAAACCGAACTATACTATATCTAAGACTGCAATGCAAAAGATCAAACAAACTAAGCTACGCAGAAACTGTTATGCAACAATCAAACAGAATATAACAATGAAACAGTTCACTAAAGCTATCTAACTATTCAAATCAGATTCTACTTTTAAAAATTCAAATGAGAATTTACCTAAAACATTCCCCTCAGCTAGAACAGAGGGGATTCGCAGAAGCCTATCTTTAGATAGGCCAAGAGCATCCAGATCTCTCTCAGCATATCACAAAATCACCACAGCTACCATTAATCACAACAGTTGACCAAATGTTTGACCAAATGCTTATAATACTAAGTACTATATAAAACTTGAGACAGTAATTCCACAATGATTATATAGCTATAATAAGATTCAATTTAATTCTTTACAACTAATTTTGAAAACTGATTTATCAAATCTATTTTTTTTTTCTGATTTAAAGGAAATATTTAACTAACTGAAAGCTAAATTGAACTTTAGAAAATGTATTAAGAAAACTAAAGCTGATAAAACAGATAAGAAATTTAAGCAATAAGCATGTAATAACAACAATAAGCTAAATGACTTGAATTGTAAAAACTGATTTCATTAAAATTTAAAAGAAATTACAACTAAATCTAATCTAATACAATAAAAGGAAATTTTGGCAGAGTTTTATTACACTAAAAACTCCACACTGATTACAAAAGCCTAACCATCTATTTATAGGATGTGAGGAGGGATGAGCTCACGGATTGCCATGTTGGCAATCCGTGTGGTGTGTTTCTTTATGCCAATCCTGAATCATTGGATCATTCCCAATCATTTGCCTCTTGATGAGAGCCCTTGGATTACTTTGAATGACGCGTCTCCACCACTAATAGCCTGCCACGTAGTCCAATATGTGCTAGTTTGCCTCTGACAAGTCCTGACATACCTGACACCTTTCTAGAAGCATGCAATTTGACATCATTACCCTTAATTGCTGTGAATTTGGGAGTAAAGGTAATTAGGGTTCATGTTATCTGGGTAAGTGGGGTAATTGGGGATAAGTTTAGGCGCGGGGTAAGTTTATGATATGTTTGACCCAGAATTTAACTTTGACCCTTCTTATTATCATTTTTGACCGAGAAGTGTTTGGGCTTGGGTAAGGATTTGGTATTTTGGGCTTTTGAAATGATATACAAACTTGGACCAAACTTAGAATATAATTTTCAGATTTTGTGAAATCATAATCCAAGGACTATTTGTGTGATTTACTAAAACTTCAAGGACTGATTCCGTCACTTCTCAAAATATATCACAGGGACTTATTCTGCTAATCTTGGATACATGAAGGACTGAAATTAACTTTTGAATCCCGGCTTTGACTTTTTGACCTTCTTCCACTCTCGTGCTCGGTTTCGTTGTTTTTTCGTGATTTTTCGTCATTTTCTTAAATATCCGCACCTGCATATCACAAACACAAAAACACTACAAATTTGGCATAATTCGATTAGTTTTTGGTCTTTTGAGTCCGGTTTTGGTCTTATAAAAGTGAGTGAATAAGCACTCACCAAAATCCCCCGACTAAGGTATTGTCGTGTCCTCACGCAATGTGGTCAATTCACGCTTTTGGGATAAATAATTTCAAAACTCTTTTTACTAACTTTGAAAAATAGCAAGGAGGTTCAAAAGAAATTTCAAAATTATTTATTCCCGAAAACGCTCCGTTTTCCAAAATTTTCCTTTTATTCCTTTATTCCACTTACACTCCTATTTTTGTACTTTTCATACTTCACACTTGTGACGGTTTGTTGAACTTTCATTATTTTGCAATAATTATTAGGGTCAACGAGTAGAAACACTTCTATTTAAGAAGTGACCATACGGATAAAAATCGTCATCCTTGATTTTTTCACAAGTCCCCAAACTAAGCGTACAAACGAGATCACAGCTTATCTACAAGTTAGATGCTAACACTACTCATAAAAGTTACTTGTGGAAACTCCTTACTCCCATTTCCTAGGTTTTGTATCTCAATATTTTATTTTGTTGAGAAATGAATTTCTTCATATTTTCTCGTTTCAATATTTTTAGTCCGATAGTGATACCTAAGTTAAAACGATAAGTAGTTATTCATTTTCTCTTAAGAACCACTGCAATAGAAATTCGGTCCACATCAAGGAATTTTGGGTACATACAATATCAGAAATATAAGTTGCGGAGTACTACACGTGCACCTCATGTAATTGATTACTAATCAAACACATGCACCTCACGCGCCAACAACTTATTTATACATAAGCTCTTATTCGATACAACTTTCAACTTTCACTTTTCTTCATTTTTCACTTTTTTCACTTTTCTCTTTTTTCATACTTTTCACTTTTTTTCTTTCTTGACTTTTTTCTCAACATCAATGGAAGCTTATCGGGTAGCTCCAAAACCACATAGATAATCAACTTTTGATTTTTCACTTTTTGCTCTTATTTTTTATGTTCCTTGATATGTACCCAACTTCTAAAGCAAAAATTCTCTTAAGAAAACAAAGAACTAAATATTATTCAAACCGAAATACCACTAATTAACCTAGAACATCTATTTTATATGGGTGACGTATCTGATGGGAGTAAAAAGCCACAAGTACCTCTCATGAGCTCTAAAGAGAACCACTACTCCACGTTTAGCATCTAACTTCTAAATAAACCCTATCATTTCTCGCTCTTCACAATTTAAGATTCCAAATAATGAAACCAGCAAATACTTAGCCGATAATCAGCCACGCGTATATAAAGTCAGTTACGGAAACTTGCAAATTCTAAAAGAAGAATTCGCGTTTTCTAGCTCCTGATGTAAAAGACTAGCGAAAGCTTTTAAGCTGCGCATATATAAAGTAAAGTACGGGAACTTGCAGATTCTTAAGAAAGAATTCGCATTTTATAGCTCCTTGTGTACAAAACTAGCACAAGCTTATGTGATCATCATTGGTTAAGGGAACAAGCTAGGGCTCAACACGCCCGGTCAAGTCAAAATATTTATTCCTACTCTCGCCAGCTAGAAAGTCAACAAGGTGTCAAAACACTTATTCAAACTTTATTATATTTTTGCACAACTTTTCCAACTTTTTCTCATTGTTTTGTACTTTTTCATGACTTTTTCAATGATTTCTCTTCAAAATTTTTGAAATTTTCAATTTTTTTTTTTATTTTTGGTGGAAAAACGGAGTTGAAAGAGTGCACGACATGTGAAAATTGCAAGGTTAAAATCAAATCGAAGATTCACCCTCCCCCAGACTAGAACGAAACATTGTCCTCAATGTTTTACGGGTTAAGGTAATCCTAACAAAATTCTAGGCCGTTTATTAATTATGCCAAAGAAAACGTTAGTCGATAAGATTTACGGATATAGGATTTCCAAGTAGCACCGATGAATGAAACTCGAGCGGAGAGAAGATAACGAGCACGAGAGTCATCATAAATCACGGAAAATCCTAACAAACATCAAAAACAACCACGGAACACAAGAGTATAAGAGGCACCCCCTCCTCAAGTTATTTGTTAGAAAATAGAAATATAAGAAGATGAAATTGGATAAGCATGGGTTGCCACCCACGAAGCGCTTTGTTTTTGATTTCCCGAGTCACGTAGCTTGACTCGATCCCCGTATTAATTCATCCTTGGGGAAAAATCCGTGGAAAAATAATCTCACTCGGTCTTTCATTCAAAATATTTTGAAAAACATATGATTTATTTGAAAGTTCCATCCCGAAGAGATAACCGCTGGTATTTTACTTATGAAAACTTTGAAAAACGATACCAGGGTCAAAAACAACATCCTCACTCCCCACGGAGTGAAGGATAATAGAAACCACACCAAACGTTACGAATGGTAAGAAGGTCATGATAACAATCTTGAAAAACTCATCTTTATCAAAAGAAAATTTCATAATTGGAAAATTATGAATTTTATCATTTAAGCTCCTTTTAAAATCCTTTCCGAGTGGGAAGGTTGGGAAAAAATTTTCACTCAAATTCTCATTTTTAAGCACACCACCCAGATCATGATCAACATCAAGATCAAATCTGAAACTTTCAAATTCAGGTTTAGAAAACTTTTCCATTTCACATTCAGATTCATCAAAACATAATGATTCAAACTCCGGAAGAGAGATAAAAGCATGAAAAGTGGTACTGCCACAACTCGTCTCTTCCGAGTGATCGAAATGAAAAGCTTCATACGTCGGATCAGAAAAATCAGGACGATAAATGGGATTGCCACTTATCTCCTCAGTCGTATCAAAGGTAAAACTCTCAAAGTCTGGTAAAAATTCCTCGAGCTCGGGCTCAAGAGGATCGTCAATGATAAGCTCAATCTTCATCTTAACTTTATCCGGAGGGATTGACGGTTCTTCGTTCAACAAATTGTCAAGAAAAATAATATCCCCCTCCGAATCAAAGTAAGATTCGTCAGTCTCAGAAATCGAAATCATTTCAATTGCAAGAAATTCATCGACCTCTTCCCAAAGAGAATCATATTCCTTAGTCGGAGGAAATGATGGGGAAGAGTCGGAGACGAAAGTTTTTACAAAATCATCAAAGGTATAATCACAAACATCGATGCTTTTGATGGAGTACTTCTTCAATTTCGAAGCATCGGCTTTAAAAATCATAATATCGTCATCATGTCGTAAAGTTAGAGTGTCCTCAAAATGATCTACTAGGGCTTTAGCGGTTCGTAAAAACGGTCGCCCTAGTATTAGAGGAAATCTCGGATCAGCTTCAAAATTGACAACAACGAAATCTGCCGGAAAAGTACATGAATTCACACGAACAAAAACGTCTTCAGCAATTCCAACTGGATGAGTGATCGATCGATTAGCAAGCTCCAAAGTCATTCTTGTCGGTTTAAGAGCCCCCATTCCAAGTTGTTCGTAGATCGATAATGGCATAAGGTTAATACTCGCACCTGAATCGGCCAGGGCGTTACAAACTTCTTGATCTTTCAATGAACATGGAATGAGAAACTTTCCCGAGTCACCAAGCTTTTCGGGAAGCTTCTTGAGAAGAATCGCGGAACATTGAGCATTTATCGGCGTTTCGGCTAATTCAAGCAATTTCTCTTTATTACTTATGAGGTTTTTGAACGTGGAATCAAATTTCGGCATGTACACGAGAGCATCCATAAAACTTATATCAAAGTGCAATTTTTGAAAAATATCCAGAAAATTTTCCATTTGTGTTTTAGATTTTGCACGGAGCTCTTCATCATTAAATCGTGACGGATATGGCAATTTAGACTTGTATTTCACATTATTCTCAAAAACGACTTTTTCTTTATCTTTTGACTTTTGGATAACCGGAGGTTGGACGTTTTCAGAACCCCCATTATTAATAGGAGGAACCAGGTCCTTTGTCGCATCGGTCTCACAGTCTACTACCTTAGGCGGAGACGAAGAAGAAGAGGTAGTAGGAGTTGTGGGTCCATCATATTGAGCACCACTGCGAGTTATGATCGCCTTAACTTCGCCCCTCGGGTTTGCGATCGTGTTGCTTGGCAAAGATGTAATACCCGAACCCGAGGGTCGATCATTTAAACGTTTGTTAATATCACTGATTTGATTAGCAAACAACCGTGTTGACTCTTCATATTTTGCCATAAAAGATTGTTGGTTTTGAATCAATTGCTTAATCAAATCATCCGTGGGCGACGAATTTTGAATAACACCTTGATTTTGATTATTATTGAAATTCTGCCCACGGTTTTGGTAATTACCATGATTTTGATTTCTATGATTTGCGTTCTGAAAATTCCCAGGGTTTCCATGGTTTTGATGGTTTTGAAAATTGTTCCCTTGAGGCGGGCCTTGATTGAAATTACCTTGAAAACCCCGATTTTGATTAAACCCTTGATTATGATTTTGAAAACCATTATTAGCTCTACTCTGATTTTGAATTCCTTGATTATTATGATTCACAACATTATGATTCTGGTTGACTTGATTGACTTGGTTTGATTGTTCGAGAGCGGGTGGTCCAAGAAAATGAGGTGAACGGTAGCTGAGGAGATTACGGTCTCCTTGAGATTGTGGATAACCGTTGTTACCCGCGTTTTCAGCATACACGTTCTCACGAGAAAAGGCACCGGTGGCCGGACATTCATAATACAAATGTGGACCACCACAAGTCTCACAATCGTGACTAACCACATTGACTTGATGGTTTGGTTTTTCAATAGACATTGCATCAACTTTCTTTGTTATAGCCACAATCATATTTACCAATTCATCATTATTTTTACCATTATTAGACACTTGAGGTTTATTCCTTGACATTCTCACACGAGCTTTATTCTTAATTATCATGAAAGCATCATTCGTGTTCCTAGCCAACAAGTTACCACCCGCAGCAGAGTTAAGCGAATCTTGGTCAGCATGACATAACCCATTATAAAACGTATCAATCTGTTGAAGGTCGGTGAACCCATGGTTCGGACATTTTTCCTTCAAATCTTTGAATCGGTCCCAAGCTTCACTAAACGTTTCATCAAAAGCTTGTTGGAACCGAAAAATTTGAGAACGTAGGTTAGAAGTTTTAGAGGGAGGATAGAAATAATTCACAAACTTGGAAGCGAGATCATTCCAAGTGTGAATCGAATTAGGCGGTTCCTTTTCCAGCCAAGTCCGGGCTGCTCCTTTTAAGGAGAAAGGAAATAACTTCAATTTCACCACATCGTGAGGAACTTGGTTCATTCTAATAGTCTCAGCGATGTCGGTGAAATTTCTGATGTGAGGATAGGGATCTTCGTGATCCAACCTGTGAAAGGATATACCCGTGATCAAATTGAGTAATCCGTGATTGATCTCAAAGTTGGCATTGATGTCCGGAATCACAATAGCTCTCCTCACACCATTGAATGGTGATTGGAGTTGTTCTTCCATCAGACGTGGATCAAATGCCGGTTCTTGTCCCATCGGCGGGATAACATTGTGCTGCAGACCACCCATCGGCGGGGGTCTGTTGTGTTCGTTTTGGTTCATCTCCTCGTCGTCAAGGAAATGAACCCGACTCGTATGTCGTAAAATCCGCTCGGGGTTAGAGAACGGAGATGTAAGACTCTCAAAAGAAGAACGGGTGTGCATACACCACGAGCAAAATCAAAAAGAAAATGAAAAAGAAAAGAGAAAATAAAATCTTTTTGTATTTTATATTTTTCACAAAAAATTTTTATTTCTTTAGTTTTTCTTTTCTTAAAACGTAATGTTAATCGAAAACCATTTCTTTCAAAACCACGCACGTCGGGACGGGAGAGAAGAATGGATCTCTCTTCAGCTAGCAATTTAATGTCTTAGCTATCCGTATTTCCCGCTTATTCGGTTGTAGTAATTGAAATAATCCGATAAACAACTAAATTACGTTTTCGTTATATTGTGAGACTTTTTTGGTTTACAACGCCCTTTCTTTCGATCGAGTCGAGGCTGTAACTTTTATTATTTTTTTTGGTATTTTGTAAACACTTTAGGAAAAGTGTTTTGAATTTTTCAATTTTTATAGAGATATATATACAAAGTAGAGGAAGGCTTAACAAAACACAATTTTTCAAAAAGATATTCAAAAATTCACTTCGACCTTCCCCGGCAGCGGCGCCAAAAATTGATTCGTGTGAAAACCAATTATATATAGTATATAGTATCGAAGTGATCCGCGTAAAATACGGATCACCCGAGTCGTTTCCCAACGAAGGCGAATGGAATTGAGAATATCGATCCGTGAAATCGTGAATCGAAAAGTGAAAAAGTGAAAATATCAATCAAATATATCAAGTAATACCAAACAACTATGAAATATGCAAAGAGTACAAGCTTACAATGCACCAAAGTGAAAAACGTAAAAACGGAAATGCAACCGTAAAATTTAAAACGTAACGTATATCGAAAAATGATCCTACGAACTTGAAAATATTTTCTAAAAATCTTAAACTAATAAAAAGAATTTTAAGAAAAAGAAATATATATTTTTTTTTTGGCTTTTTATTTATTTTCTAGAATTTATTTTCTATTTTTGGAATTAAAAATAAAGAAAAATAGAAAAATAAAGTGGAAAAATAAAAATTTAATTCTAAAAATTCTAAAATATTATAAAAGAATTTGTAAAAATATTTTTTGTATTTTTCAAAGTTTTTTATGATTTTTTATGGATTTTTGGAATTTAAAATTGATTTAAAAATGATTAAAAATAAAGAAAAATTAAGAAAAATATCAAATCAACTCAGAAAATTATGAAAAATTTACAGAAAATCTAAATTAATATTAAAAACTTGCAGAAAAATTTTGAAATGAAAAAGATGAGCAGAAGTGCTTATTTCAAGCAAATCAGCTTATGGCAAGTGCTTATTAATAAGCACTTGCCAAAGAAACTTGACCAAACTTTGAAAACAGTACTTATATGCTTAGATATGCTCAGAAATTTCAATTCTCAAAACTACAAATCTCAGATACACAACTATAAGCAAACAGTAATCAAAAAGCTAATTAATAAGCTCATTCAATGAGCAGAATAGAGGCAAACAGATACAGAAGCAAAATAAGCATTCACCATACTTTTTCAACTACAACAGTACTCAAAGATGCCAATAGATCACTCAATCAATCAAAAATATGCACAAGTAAGTCCAAATGAACAAGCAGATCTCAGTCTCCAAAGCACGAATAAACGGAAGCAAACAAATACTAAACTAAGCTCAATAGCAACAACTTATGAAGGCAAAGTCTTAACTACAATACTGAGAATCTAGAGCAACCAATTGCCATAACAGAAACAATCTAATACTACTATAAAATGATGCTAGTTCAGCAGCCAATTGGAATGAATAAACAAAGATCAGTTGACTTATTATAGAACTATTCTAGTTGACTTAATCTAATTTCTACAACTTAATTCTACCTTAACTGGTTGTAATAAGCTAGACTAATGCTATAATAAGCTACTAGAATTTAAAATCAAACAATCTACTAAATTACACTAACTGATTTCTAGTTTATTTAACTATTAAGCTAATATGAAACTTAATTTGACTTTTTATGAATGAAACCTACTATTTTTATGTTCTAACTAGCTATCTATAACCTAAGTACACCTACTTAAATTAGAAAACCAACATGTAAACCAACCTTAAACCCAGTGACTGTTTAATCCAAACACCCTTGTAAACTGCTACTAACTCTACAACTACTAATATTATCCACTGATTAACACTATAACTACCAATAACTGTCTAATATCACTTATGAAACAAAATCACAATACTAATCAACTCACAGATCTAACAGAAATGCAATGAAACAGTACACCAATTATGACAGTCAAGCTAAAATGACTTTTATGGAATAAACTACTTATAAAATGCAAAAACTAACCTATACTAACCAAGAGTGAGCTGACTATGCAGAAACAACAATAAACTATAAACTAAATCATATAGTAATGAGCAGATCCAAACACCCCAGCAACAACTGAATATCACTACTGATGAGTGTTTAAATACTCATCATTTTATACCAATCTGAACTGCCAAAACATCCAAAAACACTTAAATATGCATCATAATACTGAAAATATCTTAGAAGTGTGTTTTATATGTTTCAAAATGCAAAATAATCAAAAACAGATGAAAAACGTACAAAGTTTGCATAATTGGCAGTTTTAGTCTCTCAAGTTTCACAAATTGGCAAAACTAGTCCCTGAAGGTTTAAAATAAAAGAAAAGTCAACTTAAGTCCTTGGGAAACCAAAAATATTCACAAATAGTCCCTGGATGAAAGTTTTCACAAAATGGCAACTTTTACCCCTTAAGTATCAAAATTGGCAAAATTAGTCCTTGGGTATTCAAAAAGTGAAATTTAACAAATATTACCCTTGTACTATTCATGAATGACAATTTGGAACTTTTTGATAAACTTTTGGAAAAATTACAATTTCATCCCCTAAACTTTGGTGAAATTACATAAATGGTCCCTGGGGTTTACAAAAATGGAAATTTACAACTTTGATCCTTTGGTTTATCATATTGGCAAGAATGGTCCTTTTTTTATACTTTGGAAGCTTGTTACATCAGGTCCGTTAAATTTCAGGAAATTACAACTTTAGTCCTTGGGACCTTAAACCTAAAAACCAAACCGGACCTAAGTTTTATTATAAAACTCATAAACCAAAACCCTTAAATCCAAATAAAAAACCAGCCCAAACCTTTGGCCCAAAACACAAACCAGCCCACCCTTTTATATTATACCAGGGTTTGACCCCGTTGACCTCTCCCAAACCTGCCAAAACCAGAAACACTGTACATCTCCCTCACCCCCAGCCTTCAATCCCGATACCACCATGGTATTTCACCACCTCACCACCACCTGTCCACTCTCCCCTCACCACCTTTCCACCTCACAAACCTACCCCAAGAAGCAATTAATGCTTCCCCACCATGAAACAAGCAACCTTAACCTTTTTTCCCTGTTTTTCTTCCAACTTGACCTCCAAGCTTCAAAAAGCCACTCTACCTTGTCCCCTTCACCTCTACATGAATACAAGATGCATTAATTGTCCTCAAACCGCCTCAATCTACTAGAATGACTTTTGGCGCCAAAAGTATATTCAAAGGCTGAGATCAATTACAGGAAATCAATGGACAAGAATTAAAGTGGGATTTATGAGTGGTCACCAAGGAGTTCAGAAGCTATAAAAAGAAGAAAAGGAAGAGAGGAATACTTACCTTGGCATTCTGCCATTGTCAAAATATGGAATAGCCATAGTCTTAGCTTAATCTTTACTGCTTTCTTTTAAATTAATGTCATTTACATTTCTAATGTTGTACTGAGACTCAAATTAGTGTAATGGAACTCCACTTTCAGTTTAATTACAAGTTACTTCTAAATTTCATGTCTTTTACATTTATCCTTTAAATTTCATGTCATTTACATTTCATGTTGATTAGTGTTGTTTAATGGACTTTTATAGGTCATGTAGGCTCCTGACAAAGCCTTAAGGCTTTTAGAAATCTCAAATCAGCTTAGTCTTTAAAAATCAAAAATACATAAAAATCAAGAAAAATTCAATGAAAAATCAAAAATCTGTGTTAAGGGTGTATAAGCTTGGAGCATGGTTAATTATGGATTGTCATGGGTATTAGTGCCTCATGGGAGGCTATAGGTAGTGGTTTTAGTCCTTGGTTCCACAGTCTCAGCTTTGATCACCTTGTAAGTCCATTTTTACAATTTTTGCATTTTATTGCTCAAGTTACTTATCTTCTTTGATTTTCCTGTTTTCATGTTTATTTGTTGTTATTTAATGATTATATAGCTTAATCTAGGTTGTTCATGTTTTGGATTTGATTATGGCTTAAAATTTCATATTGACTGTCAATATGCTTATTTTTTAGAATCATAGGTATAGACTTTTGTGACTATTTGTGTATGCTGAAAAAGGTCCAATTTGACATCTTGGATCCTCTGGATTTGATAGATTAAGTTTATACAGTCCTATGTAATGATAAGCTCAATTTAGTCCAATTTAAAGGTTGTTTGGATTTGATAGATGAACTGAGTTAAAGGCCATATATTGTGTTGTTCTTGTTTGATGTATGCTATATGTGATTAAAATGACTCAGGGAAACCTTAACCAAAGGATGTAGCATGGTAGAAAGTCAATTTGACACTTGACTGTCTCATTATGAGCATTCTGAGGTTGTCTTAACCTAAAACCTTGCATATGTGTTCAAATGTTGTTTATATTTGTTAGTTTCATGTTCTTATAACTTAATATGTCTTATTTAGTCATTAAATTCAGATCAAAGTTGATCAAAGTCAACTTTGATCATAAAATAGAAAAAGTCAAATTTCAGCTTTGGTAATTTTTGAATAAACTTAGAATTTTGTGTAGGACTTAATATTAAATTTCATAACTTGTCCTTATAGTATGTTTTAGTTTTGTTGCTTATCTTTCTGTATTATTTTTGTAAATTTTTGTTTACCATGTTTAATAGCTTAAAATAGTACTTATTTTAGCTAGTTTTTGCCCTGTGTCACAAGTTGTCTGTCAAGTTCATGAGCTTGTATAAGTCTCATGACTTGACCAAACTTGGTGCACTTGGCTTCTTTGTGATGCCTATGTGGCATGTTTGTTATGTGTAAGCTTATTTTTCTGTTTGTAGCTTATCTAGATAGCTCAATCAACCCCAACTTTTTGTTCACCTTACTCCCTTCACTGAAGCATACAGTGAAGGTGAGTAGTTTTTCATAAGCCCTCCACAAGCTCCTCACTAAGACTTGAGAGTGTGAGCTTGGCTTTTTATAAAGCCAAGCAAGTCAGCTCATAGTCTCAGTGCTTGTTGAGCTTGTTAAAGCTTATTTGATAAGTCAAATTAGAGTTTGTTGTTTGCCCAATCACAACAATTTCCTGAGTAATCAGGAAATTTAAACCATTTCCACAAGCTCTAAAAAGCTCATTAGTGATCATAAGCTTGTGTGGCTTAGCTTTTTATAAAGCTTAGCAACCCAACTTTAGGATCCTTCAATTAAAATTCACCTTGTAGCTTATTAGAAAGGGCTGCAAGTAGCTTTAACTTATCACAATTTGAAAAGGTATGCTGATAACTCAGCATACTTAACCAAAATCACCAAACTTCATAAGCTTGCAAAAAGCTTATCTGTTGGACCTAGCTTATGAGATTTGTTTCTTTTAGAAGCTTATCAACTAGGCTACTGGATCCAGTGCTTAATTCTTATCTTGCAGCTTATTCATAAGGGCTGCAAGTGGCTTTTTGTTTGTCCCATTCTTGATTCCACTGAACAATTCAGTGGAATCAAGCCATTTTCATAAGCTTCTCACAAGCTCATCAGTGGACCCCACTTGATGAGCTTTGGCTTTTTAGAAAGCCAACCACCCCAGCTTGCTACTCAAACTCTTACTTTGGACTTGTGAGCTTATTTCATAGGCTTATCTTGACCTTAAAGTTGACTGCAGGGGTGTTTGGATTGTTGTGCATCTGAGTATTGCTTATTAGCTTATTTTGAGCTTATAAGTGAATCCCAGTGCACAAGCTTGTATAATTATGTTCATAATACTTGTATATATTATATTTTCACTTTTGTTTCAAGTATGGAGCTTATACCAAGCTCATTTGAGCTTTCACTCAATCCAAGTTAAGCCCAAAAGGCTTAACTGTCTAAACCATAAGCTTGTGCTTTTAAGCACTATCCAGTGCTTATTCTTGTTTATATATACTTATAATACTTGTACATACATACTTTTACCTTTTATTTTCATTGTATAGCTTTTTCCAAGCTTATTACTCCACTGAGAGCCCAAAAGCTCCACTGAGTGAGTAATAAGTCAACGAATAGCTTATTTCTAGGTTCTATAAGTTTTATTTCCTTAAACTTGTATAATATCTGTATATATATTAGTTCCATAAAAAGAAAAAGCCAAAACCAAGCTTTAACACTAGTGATAGCTTCTATTTAAGAAGCTTGATGCTTAAAAAGCCATCTGTGTTGGAAATAAGCTCTCACACAGCTTATTTCCAAGTTTTGAAAAAGTTGGTTATGTTAAAGTTTCATATAATCAGTTATTAAATAGCTTTGCAAAAAGAAAAATCATAAATAAAATAAAACCAAAAATTTGGGTGTGTGTGGGATTCGAACTCAGGTCCTCTCGCTAGTATAACATGCATTATTCCCACACCCCTTCCAATTGCTTTGGGGCACCAGTTCCGTAAGTGTTTACACAAACAATATACTTAACATGGTATTGGCCTATTAAGCTTATTTGGACTGTTTGGCTTATTCCAGCTTATTGGAATAAGCTGATGACCTCAACTTATTTTTCCCAGCTCCTTTATAAGTAAATATACTTTAAGTAATTTTTTCACATTTTTTACAGTTCATTACATAGTTTTTAGATTTAATTTTAATTTAATTAGTTTAAATGAAAAAGCCAAAAATAAATTAGTTTAGTATTTAATTTTTCTCTTAGATACTTTTTTATAATTTTTCTAACTTTATTAAGTTATTAAGCATATGTAAAAATTACTTTTGCAATTTTCACTTTTAGTTTTCTAATTTTTAGATTTAAAATTAGTATATTTAGTTTTTAATTAACAATTAAGTTTTAAATTGCATAATCAGTTTTTATAAAGTAGTACCTAGTTTTTATATTTTTACTAGCTTATATATAGTATAATATAATTTTAGGAATTTTTCTAGAATTTTTACTGTTCATTTTCTACTTTTTATAATTAAATAGTTTAATTAGATATTAATTAATAATTAGTAAAATAGTTTAAAAATATATAAAACTAACTTTTTATAATTTTTTTAGGATTCCTGTGATGGTTAATAAGATTTATAAAAATCTTCTTAATTATCTAAATCTTTTTAGTACGTGTAATATTTTAAGTCAGTTTAATTAGTTAAATAATAAATAAATAGTTTTTAATTAATAGTAATTACATAAGTACTTGTAAAAATCATTTTAATTCATAAATAATTTTCTTATATAATTAGGATCACAAAAATATAAATTTCACATTTGTGGGATTTGTATTGATCAGTTTTCAGTTTTATTTTGGTACGTAGACGTTTAATTTAATTTAAACGTACAATTTTATTACTTTTCATATTTTTAGGTTTTGTTAAATAAGTTTGTAATTAATAAATAAATATTTTAAGTTTATTTAATTTGCATTTAAGCCCTTAAGGCATGCAAATTCCTACTATAGTTATATTTGTTGATTTGTTTTATACGTTTACGTTTATTTTAACCTAAACGTACGTTTGTAAATCCTTTTACATTTTAGGGTTTCTGATTGCACGTTTTTACTGAAATAGCTGTGACAAGAGCTATTTACTATTCAAATTCCTAGTGTTAGTCAGTCAGATTCCTGTCTTTATATTTAAATTCACCTAGACACACATTCGTTGTATTACAGATTTCAAACCTCGTTGGGACATAACGACCTAGGAACATTCTATACTCCTCGTTCATAATGGCTTTTCCTCCCGGGCTGTCTGGCTTTTAGTACTGACCATTCACAAGCGGTTGAGAAATAAAGTTGGTTGGTTTGGGATTAGCTAGTTTTTGCCCTGTGTCACAAGTTGTCTGTCAAGTTCATGAGCCTGTATAAGTCTCATGACTTGACCAAACTTGGTGCACTTGGCTTCTTTGTGATGCCTGTGTGGCATGTTTGTTATGCGTAAGCTTATTTTTCTGTTTGTAGCTTATCTAGATAGCTCAATCAACCCCAACTTTTTGTTCACCTTACTCCCTTCACTGAAGCAAACAGTGAAGGTGAGTAGTTTTTCATAAGCCCTCCACAAGCTCCTCACTAAGACTTGAGAGTGTGAGCTTGGCTTTTTATAAAGCCAAGCAAGTCAGCTCATAGTCTCAGTGCTTGTTGAGCTTGTTAAAGCTTATTTGATAAGTCAAATTAGAGTTTGTTGTTTGCCCAATCACAACAATTTCCTGAGTAATCAGGAAATTTAAACCATTTCCACAAGCTCTAAAAAGCTCCTTAGTGATCATAAGCTTGTGTGGCTTAGCTTTTTATAAAGCTTAGCAACCCAACTTTAGGATCCTTCACTTTAAATTCACCTTGTAGCTTATTAGAAAGGGCTGCAACTAGCTTTAACTTATCACAATTTGAAAAGGTATGCTGATAACTCAGCATACTTAACCAAAATCACCAAACTTCATAAGCTTGCAAAAAGCTTATCTGTTGGACCTAGCTTATGAGATTTGTTTCTTTTAGAAGCTTATCAACTAGGCTACTGGATCCAGTGCTTAATTCTTATCTTGCAGCTTATTCATAAGGGCTGCAAGTGGCTTTTTGTTTGTCCCATTCTTGATTCCACTGAGCAATTCAGTGGAATCAAGCCATTTTCATAAGCTTCTCACAAGCTCATCAGTGGACCCCACTTGATGAGCTTTGGCTTTTTGGAAAGCCAACCACCCCAGCTTGCTACTCAAACTCTTATTTTGGACTTGTGAGCTTATTTAATAGGCTTATCTTGACCTTAAAGTTGACTGCAGGGGTGTTTGGATTGTTGTGCATCTGAGTATTGCTTATTAGCTTATTTTTAGCTTATAAGTGAATCCCAGTGCACAAGCTTGTATAATTATGTTCATAATACTTGTATATATTATATTTTCACTTTTGTTTCAAGTATGGTGCTTATACCAAGCTCATTTGAACTTTCACTCAATCCAAGTTAAGCCCAAAAGGCTTAACTGTCTAAACCATAAGCTTGTGCTTATAAGCACTATCCAGTGCTTATTCTTGTTTAAGTATACTTATAATACTTGTACATACATACTTTTACCTTTTATTTTCATTGTATAGCTTTTTCCAAGCTTATTCCAAGCTTATTACTCCATTGAGAGCCCAAAAGCTCCACTGAGTGAGTAATAAGCCCACGAATAGCTTATTTCTAGGTTCTATAAGTTTTATTTCCTTAAACTTGTATAATATCTGTATATATATTAGTTCCATAAAAAGAAAAAGCCAAAACCAAGCTTTAACACTAGTGATAGCTTCTATTTAAGAAGCTTGATGCTTAAAAAGCCATCTGTGTTGGAAATAAGCTCTCACACAGCTTATTTACAAGTTTTGAAAAAGTTGGTTCTGTTAAAGTTTCATATAATCAGTTATTAAATAGCTTTGCAAAAAGAAAAATCATAAATAAAATAAAACCAAAAATTTGGGTGTGTGTGGGATTCGAACTCAGGACCTCTCGCTAGTATAACATGCATTATTCCCACACCCCTTCCAATTGCTCTGGGGCACCAGTTCCATAAGTGTTTACACAAACAATATACTTAACATGGTATTGGCCTATTAAGCTTATTTGGACTGTTTGGCTTATTCCAGCTTATTGGAATAAGCTGATGACCTCAACTTATTTTTCCCAACTCCTTTATAAGTAAATATACTTTAAGTAATTTTTTCACATTTTTTACTGTTCATTAGATAGTTTTTAGATTTAATTTTAATTTAATTAGTTTAAATGAAAAAGCCAAAAATAAATTAGTTTAGTATTTAATTTTTCTCTTAGATAATTTTTTATAATTTTTCTAACTTTATTAAGTTATTAAGCATATGTAAAAATTACTTTTGCAATTTTCACTTTTAGTTTTCTAATTTTTAGATTTAAAATTAATATATTTAGTTTTTAATTAACAATTAAGTTTTAAATAGCATAATCAGTTTTTATAAAGTAGTACCTAGTTTTTATATTTTTCCTAGCTTATATATAGTATAATATAATTTTAGGAATTTTTCTAGAATTTTTACTGTTCATTTTCTATTTTTTATAATTAAATAGTTTAATTAGATATTAATTAATAATTAGTAAAATAGTTTAAAAATATATAAAACTAACTTTTTATAATTTTTTTAGTATTCCTGTGATGGTTAATAAGATTTATAAAAATCTTCTTAATTATCTAAATCTTTTTAGTACGTGTAATATTTTAAATCAGTTTAATTAGTTAAATAATAAATAAATAGTTTTTAATTAATAGTAATTATATAAGTACTTGTAAAAATCATTTTAATTCATGAATAATTTTCTTATATTATCAGGATCACAAAAATATAAATTTCACATTTGTGGGATTTGTATTGATCGGTTTTCAGTTTTATTTTGGTACGTAGACGTTTAATTTAATTTAAACGTACAATTTTATTACTTTTCATATTTTTAGGTTTTGTTAAATAAGTTTGTAATTAATAAATAAATATTTTAAGTTTATTTAATTTGCATTTAAGCCCCTAAGGCATGCAAATTCCTAGTATAGTTATATTTGTTGATTTGTTTTATACGTTTACGTTTATTTTAACCTAAATGTACGTTTGTAAATCCTTTTACATTTTAGGGTTTCTAATTGCACATTTTTACTGAAATAGCTGTGACAAGAGCTATTTACTATTCACATTCCTAGTGTTAGTCAGTCAGATTCCTGTCTTTATATTTAAATTCACCTAGACACACATTCGTTGTATTACAGATTTCACACCTCGTTGGGACATAACGACCTAGGAACATTCTATACTCCTCGTTCATAATTGCTTTTCCTCCCGGGCTGTCTGGCTTTTAGTGCTGACCATTCACAAGTGGTTGAGAAATAAAGTTGGTTGGTTTGGGATTAGCTAGTTTTTGCCCTGTGTCACAAGTTGTCTGTCAAGTTCATGAGCTTGTATAAGTCTCATGACTTGACCAAACTTGGTGCACTTGGCTTCTTTGTGATGCCTATGCGGCATGTTTGGTATGCGTAAGCTTATTTTTCTGTTTGTAGCTTATTTAGATAGCTCAATCAACCCCAACTTTTTGTTCATCTTACTCCCTTCATTGAAGCAAACAGTGAAGGTGAGTAGTTTTTCATAAGCCCTCCACAAGCTCCTCACTAAGACTTGAGAGTGTGAGCTTGGCTTTTTATAAAGCCAAGCAAGTCAGCTCATAGTCTCAGTGCTTGTTGAGCTTGTTAAAGCTTATTTGATAAGTCAAATTAGAGTTTGTTGTTTGCCCAATCACAACAATTTCCTGAGTAATCAGGAAATTTAAACCATTTCCACAAGCTCTAAAAAGCTCATTAGTGATCATAAGCTTGTGTGGTTTAGCTTTTTATAAAGCTTAGCAACCCAACTTTAGGATCCTTCACTTAAAATTCACCTTGTAGCTTATTAGAAAGGGCTGCAAGTAGCTTTAACTTATCACAATTTGAAAAGGTATGCTGATAACTCAGCATACTTAACCAAAATCACCAAACTTCAGAAGCTTGCAAAAAGCTTATCTGTTGGACCTAGCTTATGAGATTTTTTTCTTTTAGAAGCTTATCAACTAGGCTATTGGATCCAGTGCTTAATTCTTATCTTACAGCTTATTCATAAGGGCTGCAAGTGGCTTTTTGTTTGTCCCATTCTTGATTTCACTGAGCAATTCAGTGGAATCAAGCCATTTTCATAAGCTTCTCACAAGCTCATCAGTGGACCCCACTTGATGAGCTTTGGCTTTTTGGAAAGCCAACCACCCCAGCTTGCTACTCAAACTCTTACTTTGGATTTGTGAGCTTATTTAATAGGCTTATCTTGACCTTAAAGTTGACTGCAGGGGTGTTTGGATTGTTGTGTATCTGAGTATTGCTTATTAGCTTATTTTGAGCTTATAAGTGAATCTCAGTGCACAAGCTTGTATAATTATGTTCATAATACTTGTATATATTATATTATCACTTTTTGTTTCAAGTATGGAGCTTATACCAAACTCATTTGAGCTTTCACTCAATCCAAGTTAAGCCCAAAAGGCTTAACTGTCTAAACCATAAGCTTGTGCTTATAAGCACTATCCAGTGCTTATTCTTGTTTATATACACTTATAATACTTGTACATACATACTTTTACCTTTTATTTTCATTGTATAGCTTTTTCCAAGCTTATTCCAATCTTATTACTCCACTGAGAGCCCAAAAGCTCCACTGAGTGAGTAATAAGCCCACGAATAGCTTATTTCTAGGTTCTATAAGTTTTATTTCCTTAAACTTGTATAATATCTGTATATATATTAGTTCCATAAAAAGAAAAAGCCAAAACCAAGCTTTAACACTAGTGATAGCTTCTATTTAAGAAGCTTGATGCTTAAAAATCCATCTGTGTTGGAAATAAGCTCTCGCACAGCTTATTTCCAAGTTTTGAAAAAGTTGGTTCTGTTAAAGTTTCATATAATCAGTTATTAAATAGCTTTGCAAAAAGAAAAATTATAAATAAAATAAAACCAAAAATTTGGGTGTGTGTGGGATTCGAACTCAGGACCTCTCGCTAGTATAACATGCATTGTTCCCACACCCCTTCCAATTGCTCTGGGCATCAGTTCCGTAAGTGTTTACACAAACAATACACTTAACATGGTATTGGCCTATTAAGCTTATTTGGACTGTTTGGCTTATTCCAGCTTATTGGAATAAGCTGATGACCTCAACTTATTTTTCCCAGCTCCTTTATAAGTAAATATACTTTAAGAAATTTTTTCACATTTTTTACTGTTCATTAGATAGTTTTTAGATTTAATTTTAATTTAATTAGTTTAAATGAAAAAGCCAAAAATAAATTAGTTTAGTATTTAATTTTTCTCTTAGATAATTTTTTATAATTTTTCTAACTTTATTAAGTTATTAAGAATATGTAAAAATTACTTTTGCAATTTTCACTTTTAGTTTTCTAATTTTTAGATTTAAAATTATATATTTAGTTTTTAATTAACAATTAAGTTTTAAATAGCATAATTAGTTTTTATAAAGTAGTACCTAGTTTTTATATTTTTCCTAGCTTATATATAGTATAATATAATTTTAGGAATTTTTCTAGAATTTTTACTGTTCATTTTCTATTTTTTATAATTAAATAGTTTAATTAGATATTAATTAATAATTAGAATAATAATTAGTAAAATAGTTTAAAAATATATAAAACTAACTTTTTATATTTTTTTAAGGATTGATGAGATGGTTAAGTATATTTATAAAAAGTTTTATAATTTTATAAATCAATTTAGTATGTATAATAATTAATTTAGTTTAATTAGTTTAACTAAGTTTAAATAGTTTTTAATTAAGTTTTCTTATTTTTGTTAATAATATATAGTTTTTATATTTTTCTTAGCTTCTTATAATTAGTTTAGAATTTTGTAAAAAGTTTCAGATTTTAGTTTGCTTATTTAGTATTTATAATAAATCAATAATAGTATTTAGTAATTAGATAATAGTAAATAATTAATAATAAATAGAATAATTGTGTAATAAATATATTTTTAGTTTCAAAAATTCTTTTATATTATTTTAAACTTTTCTAAGTTTTTAGTTTATTTATTTAGGCTTTATTTTAGATTTTCTTATTATTTAGTTAATTGTTAAGTAATAAGTAAATAGTTTTTAATTAATAGTAATTACATAAGTACTTGTAAAAATCATTTTAATTCATAATTAATTTTCTTTTATTATTAGGATCACAAAAATATAAATTTCACATTTGTGGGGTTTGTATTGATCAGTTTTCAGTTTTATTTTGGTACGTTTACGTTTAATTTAATTTAAACGTACATTTTTATTACTTTTCACATTTTTATGTTTTTAGGTTTTGTTACCTTTTAAATAAGTTTGTAATTAATAAATAAATATTTTAAGTTTATTTAATTTGCATTTAAGCCCCTAAGGCATGCAAATTCCTACTATAGTTATATTTGTTGATTTGTTTTATACGTTTACGTTTATTTTAACCTAAACGTACGTTTGTAAATCCTTTTACATTTTAGGGTTTCTGATTGCACGTTTTTACTGAAATAGCTGTGACAAGAGCTATTTACTATTCACATTCCTAGTGTTAGTCAGTCAGATTCCTGTCTTTATATTTAAATTCACCTAGACACACATTCATTGTATTACAGATTTCACACCTCGTTGGGACATAACGACCGAGGAACATTCTATACTCCTCGTTCATAATTGCTTTTCCTCCCGGGCTGTCTGGATTTTAGTACTGACCATTCACAAGTGGTTGAGAAATAAAGTTGGTTGGTTTGGGAGGAATCAAAATTTGACTTATCTGATCCAATCCAATCAGCTCCAAAATAATGTTCACTTCAACTTTCTAATTACAAACAGAGATAAATTGTACAATTAACTAGCACTGATAGCTACTCAAACACAGATTAATCAAATCTACTATTATATCAAATTAAACAAACCGAACTATACTATATCTAAGACTGCAATGCAAAAGATCAAACAAACTAAGCTACGCAGAAACTGTTATGCAACAATCAAACAGAATATAACAATGAAACAGTTCACTAAAGCTATCTAACTATTCAAATCAGATTCTACTTTTAAAAATTCAAATGAGAATTTACCTAAAACATTCCCCTCAGCTAGAACAGAGGGGATTCACAGAAGCCTGTCTTTAGATAGGCCAAGAGCATCCAGATCTCTCTCAGCATATCACAAAATCACCACAACTACCATTAATCACAACAGTTGACCAAATGTTTGACCAAATGCTTATAATACTAAGTACTATATATAACTTGAGACAGTAATTCCACAATGACTATATAGCTATAATAAGATTCAATTTAATTCTTTACAACTAATTTTGAAAACTGATTAATCAAATCTATTTTTATTTTATTTATTTTTTTTGTTTTTCTGATTTAAAGGAAATATTTAACTAACTGAAAGCTAAATTGAACATTAGAAAATGTATTAAGAAAACTAAAGCTGATAAAACAGATAAGAAATTTAAGCAATAAGCATGTAATAACAACAATAAGCTAAATGACTTGAATTGTAAAAACTGATTTCAATAAAATTTAAAAGAAATTACAACTAAATCTAATCTAATACAATAAAAGGAAATTTTGGCAGAGTTTTATTACACTAAAAACTCCACACTGATTACAAAAGCCTAACCATCTATTTATAGGATGTGAGGAGGGATGAGCTCACGGATTGCCATGTTGGCAATCCGTGTGGTGTGTTTCTTTATGCCAATCCTGAATCATTGGATCATTCCCAATCATTTGCCTCTTGATGAGAGCCCTTGGATTACTTTGAATGACGCGTCTCCACCACTAATAGCCTGCCACGTAGTCCAATATGTGCTAGTTTGCCTCTGACAAGTCCTGACACACCTGACACCCTTCTAGAAGCATGCAATTTGACATCATTACCCTTAATTGCTGTGAATTTGGGAGTAAAGGTAATTAGGGTTCATGTTATCTGGGTAAGTGGGGTAATTGGGGATAAGTTTAGGCGCGGGGTAAGTTTATGATATGTTTGACCCAGAATTTGACTTTGACCCTTCTTATTATCATTTTTGACCGAGAAGTGTTTGGGCTTGGGTAAGGATTTGGTATTTTGGGCTTTTGAAATGATATACAAACTTGGACCAAACTTAGAATATAATTTTCAGATTTTGTGAAATCATAATCCAAGGACTATTTGTGTGATTTACTAAAACTTCAAGGACTGATTCCGTCACTTCTCAAAATATATCACAGGGACTTATTCTGCTAATCTTGGATACATGAAGGACTGAAATGAACTTTTGAATCCCGGCTTTGACTTTTTGACCTTCTTCCACTCTCGTGCTCGGTTTCGTTGTTTTTTCGTGATTTTTCGTCATTTTCTTAAATATCCGCACCTGCATATCACAAACACAAAAACACTACAAATTTGGCATAATTCGATTAGTTTTTGGTCTTTTGAGTCCGGTTTTGATCTTATAAAAGTGAGTGAATAAGCACTCACCATTCACCCTATAAGTGATTAAAGTGCATGATCGAGGGACTTTTGGTAATAGGTAACTTAGGCAATAAAGATTCAGTATAGCATACCATTGAAAATTCACTTGTCATCATGTCTACAGCAGGTATCTCCCCATGAGATATAAAAATGTGTAAACTAGTAAAGTTTATATGAAAAGTAATCATGTATTTCCCCCGAAAGCAATTTAAAACAGGTAAAAGAAGTGGGGGCTATGGAACTCACAGTCATATGTAAATAGTTAACGAATACTTGTAAAAGTAAAAACAGTATTTAAGCATGTATCTCCCCCAAAACGTTTATAAAACAAATAAAATTATGGGTTATGACTCACCTGAGGATTATGGTAGACATAGATAACGTAATGTCAGAAGTAGAATGGAAGTCTGAGATAAGTTCGACTTATCGAGAATTGTTATTTGAAATAAATGTCGGATGACAAAGTGGTTTTGTGGCAGAGGTGGCTTGGTGAGTGCTTATTCACTCACCTTTTCTAAGCCAAAATTGGACCAAATAAACCAAAAACTAACCAATAATGCCAAAGAATGTGTGTTTTTGTGTTTGTGAATGTGCAGGAACGGATATTTAAGAAAAGACGAAAAATCACGAGAAAATGACAAAACGGGCACGAGATTTGGAAAAGTGAATAAAGCCGGAGCCGGGGAAGCTAGTGGTCAAAGTGAAGCTCATATGGTCAATTGGGATCCTCAAAGTTTCAAGAATTACAAAAGTGACCCGGGGATGAAGAAAGTTCACAGTTGGTCCCTCAACTTTCAAAGTTGACAACATTGGTCCTTATGAAGATATTTTGAAGAGTTGACAACTCAGGCCCTCCAAATATTCAAGAAATATCACAAAAAGTCCTTGGATACTTGAATTGAAGAATGGCAGCTATGGTCCTTGTATTTTCAGAATACTACATGTTTAGTCCCTTGGTTTAAATTAATACTACACCGGATCCTAAATCCCAAAATAAAACAAACACAACCTTACCAAGCCCACAACCAAAGTATACCCAGCCCACCACA
Organism: Artemisia argyi; assembly: GCA_030686995.1. NCBI lineage: Eukaryota > Viridiplantae > Streptophyta > Magnoliopsida > Asterales > Asteraceae > Artemisia > Artemisia argyi. The sequence goes on from CM060676.1 coordinate 131,595,164, forward strand.
CTTTAACAAAAACCCGGTCCAATCCAACCTCCAAACCCGACCCACAACTTAAACACAATAAAAATAATAAATTTACTCCTCCCTGTTACCCAGTTACCCGCCAAAGAAGAAAACAGAGTTACCCCATTTTCTTTTTTACCTCGTACCAATCCAAAACACAACCTCGTACTAGAATCTTTCTAGAAGGGTCTGACAAGTCAGAGATGTCGACATATTTCATCACACATGGCTAATTGAAGGACTGTGATTGGACAAGGGGACGTGGCATATGATCAAATGGCCAAGAATGGATAAAATGATGACATGATGAGTGGGATAAAGATTTGTGGCCATGATTGAGTTTCTAGGTCCTTCCACAGGAACCCTAGACCCTCCCCTGCTCCTATATAAGAACCCCCCTTGTATACGTTTGGAGTAATAGGTTTTAGCTTAAGGTTATGCTGTCAAAATGCTTTCTTAAATTGTAATTTCAGTTTTATTTGTAATCTTTTAGTGGTAATAATAAAAAGTTTAGCTTAATTTTTATCTTGAATCATTCTCCCTTTAATTATTTAAATTCGAATTTAGTTCTTATAATGGTTTCTTAAGCTGTTTTGTGTATCAAAAAGTTTTTTTTTTATAAGCTTACTTTAGTATTTACATAAACATTTTAGTCATTTCTGTCTTAAACCCAAATATATATATATATATATATATATATATATATATATATATATATATATATATATATATATATATATATATAAAAATAAAAAAAATAAAAAATATATATATATATATATATAAATATAAAAAAATATATCTTCATTTTGCCTCAAACCAACTTGCAAACAAGCTCTTTCACTCAGTTTTAGCTTCACACTAGCTCTTCTAGCTTTTGTGAAGCTTATTATAGGTAAAAATAATCAAAAGCTCAAAGATTCATCATGGTCAACGGAAGTCAACCTGTCCAAATTCAAGAAGTAATGGTGTTTAATCTGTGATGTTTGGAGATTCCAGTGGTGTTATTGAAGCCTATTAAAGATAGGCTTTTTGTCAAATGAACCCTTGTTCAGCTAGGGTATTGCTAGTACGCGTTTTCTTTCATTTTCTGCATACTCTTTAATATAAGTTTAGTGTTGTAGTTTTTAGCTTATTTGCTCTTATCTCTGCTTATTGTAGTTATTTAAGTGCTTGTGTTTAGCTTTTGTATGCTCTAGCGTAGTTTTCATTTTAACTGCCTCATTTAGTGAAATCTGCTAGTCCTAGTTCTTGATGTTCCTTGTTGATTGTGAGTGTTCTATTAGACTTAATGATGATTAGGGAGTCTGTTTAGATGATAAAATCAGTAGCCTTAGGTTCAAATATAGTAGTTGTAGTGTAATTGAAGGTTTAAAGGAGTGTTTGGATCTTACTGTCCATCTTTGATCTTGTGGCTTTGGTGGTGTTTCTTTTGCATTGGTAGTTTACTCTAGCATTATATAAGTCTTTTTTATCATAAAACCATAGGTTCACAGCTAAAATTCAAAAATTGCATGTCTACATGATTTCCACTTGTGAATCTGCCATCTGATCTTTGAGCTTGTATTAAATTTGAACATTTTGTGTTTGTGCTTGAGATTTTCATACTTAAACATGTTTAATATGCACCTGGAAACAGATTTGAGCTGTTAAAATTTAGATTAGTCAAAGTTCTTAAGTTATAAAAGAGTCAACTGCTGCTCACCTTATGCCCAAACAGATCTGATCTTGGGCTTAATTAGGGTTCAATTGGGTTTTTAAAATTACGGCTTTTGGTGTTTTCCTGTAGTTCATAGTATAGGCTTTCCATATCTACTTTTACTTTGCAAAAATTTACTTATTAAAGTGCTGAAAATTAAGCCCAAAGTAGGGACCTTTCCATTTGTTTCTATCAAAAGTATAACTGCCATTTGAGCTTATTGGGATGATTTGAGTGCTTAACTGGTTATTATAAGTTGTTTTATGCTTTTTGATATTTCCTCTACTGTTTCTGAGTTTCTTGTGTTAATAAGTGCTTATTAGCTTATAAATAAGCACTTATTTTAACTGCTTTTTGTGTTCATCTGTTTATTTGTGTGTGATCATCTGTTCATTTTATTTTTCCTAGGTTCTTAATAATAAAATATAATTTTTTGCATTTTTTTATAATTTTCTGAGTTTATTTGCTACTTTTCTTAATTAATTTTCATTTTTAATCACTTTTTATTACTTTTTAATTAATAGAAAATCCAAAAAAATTAGAAAAACCCCAGAAAAATCCAAAAATATTTTAGAAAATAGTTTTCAATTATTTTAGAATTTTAGAAATTAAAATTGCATTTTTCTCACTTTATTTACATTTTCTTTTAATTATTAAATAGTTTAATTAGTTTTTAATTCATAAAAAATTATTAAAAAATCCAAAAAATATTTTTATTTTTCTTAAAATTTTCTTTTATCATTTTTAACTTTTTAAAATTATTTTGAAGTCCGTAGGATTAGCGTAGCATAAAACTCGCGTTTTATTTCGCGCGTTACGTTAATAATCGCGCGTGCATTCCCGTTTTTGCGTTTTAGACCTTGGTGCATTACTAGCTTATACTCTTTGCATAATTCTTAATTGTTAGTTGATACTTGAATTATTTGATCACTATTTGCCTTTTTCACCACTTTTCAAATCACGATTACACGAATCAATATTCTTGATTCCATTCACACCTTCACACCTTCACTTGGAAACGACTCGGGTGATTCGTATTTCTTGCGGATCACTTCGATACTATACTACTATTATATATAATTGGTTTTCACGACGAATCATGGCTTGCGTGGCAAAACGCTTAAAGTTCAAGAACAAAGTTATATACTATATAACCTGTCTTTAAGTATACCGTGTCATAAATGTTGATGACGAGTAAATAGTTACTAAACGACTAGCTTTTATTAAATAGGTTTGGTTTCGAGGTGTATATATAATATATATATTTATCGATGTCATGGTTAAATATTATATTTGGAAAAATATAATATTTATAGTTTAAGCGGATGGGGTTGTAAAAATATGTGTCGCACATATTTATTTAACGAAAAGTGATAAACAATATAAATTTCATCAAGTATTTAAAATGCCAAACTTAGAAGGGTTGAAGTTTTAAAGATTTTTATAAGTTTTGAAACATATAAAAGTTTTTAAGAAATATGTTAAGTGGTTCAAAGTTTGAGGCTACAAGTGTAAATATTAATATAAGTTATAAAAATTATCAAAGTTTTTAAGTAAGTTGACAAGTTATCCAATGTTGAGGGCTGAAACTGTCATAGGGCAAAAGTTGTAAAAATATCAAATAAAAAGTAGCAAAAGTGGCTTTGCCTAGGCTCAAACTCAAGACATCTTGCTCAGCAACCCAGCGCCGCCATACCCAACTGAGCCAAAGGCCTTTTATGTTAGTCTTTTATTGATTCGTATATATAAAGTGGAGTATTTCGTACCTGTTGTATATAATTGTTATCATCCTACTTAGTATGCATGCGCTTGTGTTTCGAAATGGGTTTATAAAAACATGAGAAAATTGCAAAAATCGTCCTTGTGGTTTGGTCAAATTGCACGTTTCGTCCTTACTGTTCATTAATTGCAAAAATGGTCCGGATTTGGCACTGTTTCATTCACTTTTGGTCCTTCGTCCTTGCAACCACAAGGACGAAACGTGCAATTTGGTCGAACCACAAGGACGAAACGTGCAATTTGGTCGAACTACAAGGACGATTTTTGCAATGCCGAAGGACCAAAAGTGAATGAAACAGTGCCAAATTCGGACCATTTTTGCAATTAATGAACAGTAAGGACGAAACGGGCAATTTGGCCAAACCACAAGGACGATTTTTGCAATATTCTCTAAAAACATTGATGTTCCATCTTGTTTAACCAAGGCTGAGCTTGTGAATGCATGTTAAGTTTCACTTGATTGAGTCTCCTCGCGACCCAACAAAGCACACGAACGTTAAACGCAATAAGTTTTTATGAGCTTTCATTCATGTGCGTCTGGTTACGTCTAAGTACTCGTCATTCATTTTAAAAGCTTACTTTACGTTAACCTGTAGTTCATTTGTTGTTGCTTCGTCGTGCATGGCCACACAAGAACAAAGATACGTTTTAAACGTGAGTTTTTATGAGTGATATGTTGAGTAAACCAAGTTTTTCTGTTAATTAAATGACTCCATATAAAAAAATATTTTAGAGAGTCAACTACTGCATGGTAGCTGAGTGAAAAGCAAGTTTTTGGAAAGTGTTCACATCTTAATGAGAGCATGTCAATATTGATAATGAGTACAGTTTGTTTTTATACAAGCTTAACGATATGAAATGAGTAAGAAATGTGATGAGTTCGAGTACCAGTTGCTTACTTGAATGAGCGTGTACGAGTGAGTGAATAAGAAGCAAAGGACCAATTATCGATTTAGCTCCTCTAAAACTAACCCGACGAGCTTCAACGTTTCTAAATACTCGTCACGTATACGACCAAAATGGATATAGGACCTTGTGAAGTGATAATCCAACCTTGCTTTCCATCCTACTTTTCTTCTCGACAGAAACAACAAGAGCAAAGAAGAATGACGTGTTTGTGTTTGTGTTTTGTTTTTAGTTTGTGATGCATGGCCTGATTTCAACAAGGTGGTACATGAGCTTTTCAAAGTGGCTTATTAGGGTTGCTTATTTGCGACCAATACGTTACATGCTAAGAGGACTTGAGAACTTGCAAGACAATAGCCTGCTCCTCCCTTTTCTCTCGATAACAAGAAGACCAGTGCACCTTTATTTGTGCTTGTGTTCTGTCGTGACCATGAGTGAAAGGAAAAAGGGATTGTGTGAACTTTGTTGTGGTGAAAGTGAAAGTAAAATGGTTCTCTTGTACACACCAAAGAAGACAAGGGAATGAGTTGTGAACTGTCAATTTGCATGGCTCCTTATATACTCAAACTGGTCATGACAAATGGTGAAATGGCAGGGAAAAGGCAAAACTTGGAGCGTGAATGAATCTCAATTTCTACAAGTGTCGTATACTTGTATATATGTACTTTTATCCAATCACCACGAGACAAAAAGAATGAGTGCAAGGCTGGTTTTCAGGTGCTGGAGTGTTCAAAGGAGTCTATACATGGTTTTTTCTGTGATTGGGGAAGGTTTTGGTAAGACTTGGATGCACCTGTTTTGGTTTTGAGTGAAATTCCAACATGTGGCAAATTTGGATGAAATGAAAAACAAGCTGAGCTTGGCCAGGTTTTCAGATAGTTAGCGTGCACGTATATGCAAAGTGATTACTACTCATGATTCCCAGTAGCATGGTTAAACGAGACGTGTAATAAAATTTGCAGGTCATGTGTCGAGTTTGAGAGTAAACGAGCCAAAGCAATAGGCCATCGTGACTGGAAGAAATAAATCAAAGAGGTGCATTTCATGTAAGATTTTTGGGCACATCCATGAGAATTGTCCTAAAAAAGAAATTACTCCTCCGGTTGTTACTACTCATAATTTGGTTCCTCCTGCTGCTATGCTTGCTAATGATGGTTTCCAAAAGGTGAGTCGTAAGAAGAAAAAAGGTAAAGGCCAATCTGGTTTAGGGAGTCAGGTTGGTACGTCTGTTAAGCAGACTGTCAGGTATGAGCCTAAGAAGGCTCCTAGTGAACCCAAGAAAGGAGCTACTTATAATGTGCCTACTTCATCATCTAAGTTGAAGTCTAAAGGTCCCTCCTCTAAGGGAGGTGAAGTGTATACATCCAATCATTATGATGCTCTAGCTACTGAAGTGGATGGTGATGATGATTGTGTGGATAACGTGTATGATGAATCAGCTAATTTACTCCCTAACTTTGCAAAAGGTGGAAGTTCTTCTTTCACGGATGCTGCTGGTTAGCTTTTGATTAGTTTCTGTTTCTTGTTCTAGGTTCTTCTTGATTCTAGAGTTGTCAAGAGCTTTTGGCATGTCATAAGCTCTAGGTAGTTTGTTTATCAAGCTGTTTTAGCTTGAGGTTAATGTGGTACTTCAGCCACATTCCATTTGTACCTTAACGTTTTGGTTTTAATACATTTTCCAGGGTGCATGATTACTCCCCTTTACCCAAAAAAATAAATCAAAGAGGTGGAGTTGGGCTCTTGTTGGGCTCGCTGGTGGATCAGGCCCAGACACAAGGAAAAGAAAGAAAAAAATAAAACTAATATGGTCCGTTTAGTGTATATTGGGTTTATTCGAGACCCATTGGGTCTTAGAGGCCCATTTAGCAAAGTTTGGGAGTTGGACCGAGGTCCAATAACATTAGTGGGTATTTAAGAAAATTTTCCGTTAGCTCGGAAAATATATAACATGTATTTGGTTAATTATCGAAACGTATATTTATTAAATATAAACGTTTTAAGTTATTTGTGATATTTGGATTTTTAAATACGTGTGCGAGTATCGCTTCAAGGTACATGGTGAATCACAAATATCGTGGTGACATGTCATGTAAAAAAAAAATTGTTATGGGTAAAAATGGTAAATTTTAGGTCGTAATGACATATTAATTATAGGAAAATTTGCGGGATTTTATAATGTATATTGATAGCAAATCTGGTTTTGTAGCCAATGGGAGAGTTTTAGAAAAAATGGAATGGTTAAAACTTGTTCACGCCCGTATAGATGTTAAGGTAATATAGACCGGCTATTATTTAACAAACTGGAATGAAAAAGCATTTTTAAGGCGGGTTGAAATCATAATCACTAGTTTAAACGTGGTTGTCTCGGGAAATTCCGCATTTATGCTTCTTTTGCTCGAAGGTATATACAGTATAAAGTGGTCTAAACGATAGATTTTGTATTAGTAGTGAAGCTCGTAAACTTGTTAAAGAAGCCTTGACAAGTATCACACTATACCAATCGGTAATTTCTAGAGCATTTGTTTGACAGCTGGCACTTGGCAATGATGTGGGAGTACTGTAACATTAACAGTAACGGAATCTCTTCTTTCCCTACAAATAACAACCCTCACCCTTCATTTCATTTCCCACTCAAACAACAAACCAAGGTCCTCCTTCTTACTTTTACTTAGCATGCATTTATCATCATATGTCTATTTACTTATCTTACATTTTCATCTTTAATTTCAGATAACATGCATTATAACGTTCTATATTTATTTCTTAATTCTTATCACAGGCCGTTGAACATGAATAAAGGATCCAAAGATTCGGCCTCATCTGAACCAGAACATGTTGAAAGATCAGGTTTGATCATCGAAGTGGGCTCTCCAAAACTGGTGAGCGATACGGTCAGTTACAAAGGAAGTAGGGGAGAAAAGGACACTTACGAGACCAAATCCTATATAAGTTACAATGACAAACAAACCGGTTCCTATGGACGTGCAACGAAAACCAAGACGGCGTCGGCAGGAGAGTTTCAGTGGAAAAATGGCACAAGTGGAACCAGGAGTGAGTACAAACAAACTGAGACTCGGAGATACGGTGACAAGAGTGGTTACACTGAGGTGTATAATGAGCAAAGGATTCGTAATGTTAGTTACGATAATAATTATCGTAGCAAGAATGTTGTGACTTATGACTATGGTGACAGTGATGATGATAGTGATTATGGTGGTGGCTATTGTGGTGGATATGACGATGACGATGATGATGATGATGATGATGATGATGATGATGATGATGATGATGATGATGATTCTGACTACTAGTTTGGACGTTAATTATTTAGTTTATGCATGTTTCAAATGGTACTTAAATAAAAAGCGTGTGTAAGGGGTGGCTACTTGTTGGTTATAGATTGTTTACGTGGGTATTTTCTATGTTGTAAGTGTTTAATGTCTTTCTATGACTCTTTTGTTAATAAAGTTTGTATTGACTAGTGGTTTGTTAACAACATTATGATTAATTTGCTTGTTTGTTTTTGTTTTTGTTTGGGTAAAAGGGTTTTATAACACCCCCCGTAAATTTCATAAACAATGAATTGTTCATCATGGGTGACTCAAAAGTAAAGCTACTAAAGCTATCGCTTTAGGCCCCTGAATTTTTTAGGCCCTCGATTTCCTAAAGCACCGTCATGTATAAAGTCGTTACGTCTATTTTTCAGCAACACCTTTAGGGCCCTGACATTTTGTAAGCCCCCTAGTTTCCTAACCTGATACAATTTAGGATTTGAAGCCGCAACTACATTTATCTGTGTTCTTTGGACCTAACGTTTATTCGATACTAAGCCCATCATTTTAATTTTATGAAAACGATCAAGATTTTTTATGGGGCAATGAAAAACAATGAGTTAAGCTCATTTTAGTAACTTTTAGGCCCCTATTTACTAAAATACTTGATACAAGTTAAATATGTATAATTTTATCTTTATTTTTTAGGCATATGGACAATCAGACACCAACTTTATCATTTTAGTATTATAAGATGGACCAATATCATCTTTTAAGGTAATGAAAAAAAAAATGAATTAAGCTCATTTTTGTAAGCTAATTCTTAAAGACCGGAGTAATAGATAGAGTTGAAAGTGAACTAAAAGCTCAACGATCTTTTTGTGAAATGTTCTTATGCTCTTTTGATCATGTATTTTTTGTAATTTTTGTTTAGTGTGTTAATAAATGAATACGAAGAAGCTTTTTTCTTATACAATGATTACGAGCATAATATATTTTTTTTTCTCTTAATTGTTTTAAGTATTCATGTAGGGTTTGTTTGAGAAAATGTTCACGAAAGAACACATACAAGCGCACTCGTGTTGGTTCAGTTTTGTCGTCTTAGCCCTACTTCTAGACCACTGAAAGAACGACGTTTAGTTTCTCGATTTGTTATTTTGTTTTTCAGTCATCAACCGGCTCGTAATCTACTAAACGTTCTTGGTTTTTCTAGATATACATTATAGACAATTTTACTAAAACCATAGCAAATAATCGAAAGGCCTCATTTTAAAACTTTGCTTTAAGCCTCCGTAAAGATTGAGCCGCCCCTGTTTTCATGTACAATGATTATGGAATAGCCTCCATAACACAAGAAACAAATGTGCTACTAGTAGCTCGATGAACCATGCCATGATCATAACAACCAAAATAAACAAAACCGACAAGAAAAAAAAATGTCAACATTTCGTTACAACTGTAGATGATTGAATGGCAATTACTCAAAACTAGTTAGACCTTTAGAAGACAAAATAATTAACATTTCCAATATCTTTTGTCTCTTTTCTCCCTTTAAAATTGAACCACGTAAAACTAGTGGATCTCTTAAAAAGAATAATTTTTATTTATTTATTTATTTTTATTTTTTTCATTATGTAACAAAGCATAATTGCTCCCTAAAGTGCTACAATCTTTGAAATGAGTTTGAACACCTAATGATGCATATGTATATGTTAACGCAAAGAAAAGTGGGTCGTTGCAAATATGTGGATCTACACAATAGTTGTTCTTGTGTCCCATACAGCATTGATTAACCCTTCTTATATTTCCCTAGCCTTTGTCGCTATGAAACTTCATCTCGGATCATCGAGTCATGCACTCTTTGATTAGCCTTCTGTGCCTACAAATAAAAAATGGATAATTTCATATATATCATTTTTACTAATTTTTTATGTATAAAGTACAATGCATTTAATGCATAAAAAATGATATATATGAAACAATAAAAAAAAATGCAATGCCTCATTAAATAAAATAAATGTTAGAAATGAAAGTCTAGTTTCAACGATACATCATATATGCAAGAAAATTGCAATTCTGCATAATTAAAACATCAGTTCGATGAAATCATCCATAACTAATGCAAATTGAAGGATCACTATAATGCTGTGAGACAGAAAAAATAGAATAAGTAGGATATCACGACATACTTCCTTATTCCAGTCAGTGTATAATATCAAAATAGTTAGCAAGACCGCTTGAGTGAGTAATGCTGCAATGATCCCTAACCATAATCCCTGCATAATAGAATAAAATTACTTAAAGAAAATGTTTCTCTTGAGTTGTAGATGAGATCAAAGAGGTAAAAGTCACTAGCTTTCCTCCTAAATGGAATACAAAAGCAAAAATGACTGCCAAAGGAATTCCGATAAGATAATAAGATCCCAAGTTGACTATTGCACCAATTTTTTGTCGTCCACTGCCTCTAACGGCGCCTATCAATTGAAGATCAAAATGATTGAAAAATACGAAATACGTTCATGTCAATACTGTAGAAAAATAGATAATAGTTGTAATTTGGTAACACAGGACATATATTTTGACATCAAAAGGTAAACATGCTGATAATTTAGTTGCTCTTTATTACCTGAAAGCACAGTTTGAACCCCTTCGATCACATGTGACCCTGCAAGAAGGAGCATCATCTGTGAGATGTAGCTCACCACTTGTTCGTCACTGCTATAGCAATAACCCCATAGTTTTCGCCCTGAAATCAAGACTATCGCGCCCAAAACTCCTTCGGTCACTACAAAAACATTGAAACACGTACTGCTAAACGTGCTGCTTGTGCCTGTCCAGCACCTAATTCGTTTGAAACCCTTACGCTGAAAAGAATAGGACAGAAATGTAAATTGTGGAAAACTAGAAGGGGGGTTGAATAGTTTACCGCTTTTTAGATTCTTTTTAACTTGAATATCTTTTACGTTGGTTAAAGATATAAACACAAAGTTATATGTTTGATTCTTTGAAAAGCTTTTTATGTGAATATCAATTCTAACTTTACTAGTTTCCTACATTGAAAAGCTTTGCTTGTGATAATCTTAACTTTGCTTGTTTAGTTATTTGGAAAGCTTTACTTTTGTTTGAAGATACAAACACATCTTTTACTTGTTTAGTTCTTTGAAAAGCTTTATATGTAACTAGCAATTATAACTAAAGAACAACATGTAATAAGCAAAGATAAAGAAAGAAACGATCAAACCACAACACGATTGTTTATCTTGGTTCGGCTACAAGGACTCTTTTTCCTTGCCCTACATCCACGCCCCGAGTTTCCAACTCGAGAGTTATAAGCACTAATTAACAAGCTCCTTTCACCGGCGGAGAAAACCTTTACAACGTCGCTTACACTTTTACCGACACTAAGCTAGATGTCGAGTTCTTTTACAAGGGTACAACCACTCTCGTTCGTCGCTTACACTTTTACCGACACTAAGCTAGATGTCGAGTTCTTTACCAAGGGTACAACCACTCCCGTTAGTTCTTTTACAAGGGTACAACAACTCCCAACACACTACGTATTTTGAGGCCTAAAATACTAACCACTTACTTCTATATACATGACACACATGAAGTATAAACTACCAAAGCTTATACATGACCAAGCTACCAAGACTTGCAACTTTAGAGTTGAAGCTTGTAACTTCTTGAATGATCTTGTGAAGTCCCTTGCTACATAAGAGAATCACAAATCAAAAGGTTACTGAGTTAGTTGAGAGAGTATGTGAATATATGTCCTAAAAGGGTTACCAAAAACTAACAAATGGTTTGGTATTTATAGCAAACAACTCTGCAGGTCTGGCGGATTAGGCGGACCCCTCAAAAGGGTTCCGCCCGTGTACCCCAGGGTACCGCCAGGGCTGCAGTTGGTTTTTGCAATAAATCTTGCAAACCAAACAAAGTCACATCTCATTACTCTTGCAAACCAAACAATGTCACATCTCATAATATCAAGTCAAACACTAAACTTGCAAGCTACCACTTAGTAAGTCAAACACACTTCTTACCATAAATGTATAATGACAAAGCTTGCCCTAAATGTGATGTGACCTTACTATATTAAGAAATAAATATGATGTGACAAGACTCATTTTAGTTTAAGAAATAAAAACAATGTTTTGTTTAAAAGGAAATGTTAACCTTAGTTAAACAAGACTTAAACACTAAAAGTGATGATTTACTTATAGCTAAACTTCATACTTTGTCATTAACAAAACTTAGCAAAGATCGTAAAATATAAATAACGTTTTTAGGCGATATTTGTATTAACAATCTCCCCCTTTTTGTTGATGACAAAACATAAACTTTATTTATAAGTTAGTCACTAGTTTTAGTATTAAGTCTTATAAAGTAAGGTATAAAAACTTGTTTTTGCTAAGATGATGTGATATACAAAAAAAAAAAAAAATTGAAACAAGTTTATATCTAAATTCTCCCCCTTTTTGTCGAAACAAAAAGAAGAGTAGCGAAGCGGAAGTAACTACTTGCTCCCCCTTGGACGATACTCCCCCTAAATGGAGTGCCAAGAGAGGAGACATGGATTTTGAACCTACAAGAAAAGGTTAGTTGTTGTACAAGACAAGTTATGAAAGCATTTCATGCTCAAAACACAACTAAGAATTGTGTAGTGAAATAGTACAACACTCATGCTCCCCCTTGAATATTACTCCCCTAAATGGAGTATCAAGGAAGGAAAGCATGGAAAATGGTCCTACAAAAAGAAAGGTTAGTTTAGACAACACAAGATATATGTATGGTACCATAGCAAGGTATATTTCACTTATTATACCTAAATGGTCAACAAACAATGAAAACCTTGTAGTGTAATTCATTTCATGTAAAATTTAGACTCTTAAAAAGTCAAAGACAAGAAATTTTGATTACACTATCCTACCTCTAGAAATAAAGAAAAACTACAAATAAGCTACGACCATAAAAAGCTACAAGGAAATCATCATTTTCCTTTGTGAGAAACATTTTCCAAAAACAATGCTAAGGTTGTTTAAGGATGAAAATGTGGGTTGTGGTTGTAGCGGGTTTTATTTTGAAGGTTGAAAGGATGACATGGTTTTGGTTTGTTGGTTTAGATGGGAAACATTTTCCAAAAGAAACGGTTTTGTTTCATTTTGGAGACTCTAGGGTTGAGGTGTGTGAGACGAGGATTGTAGAAGATCCAAAATGTGGTTTAGTATAAACCTCATTTCTTCGGATAGCTCACGAATTTCCCTTCGACACCCTTCACTAATGTGAGCGGTTCTTTTGCAATGATTGCAATCATGGCGGGGAAAGTTTGGTGGAAGGGTGGTTTGATATGTTGGTGGTGGATGGTTTGAACTTGAAGGAGCAAAGGTGGAAGGTTGAGTGGTGTTTTTGCTTCCTTCACTTGTTGATTGAAGTGTTGTTTGTAAAACCATGATATGGTTGATTTGAGAGTCAACCATACGTTTGAAGGCATGAAGGTGGTTTAAATGAGTGTCAATCTCATTATGAAGGTTTGGAGGTTTTTCCCACATGGATGCTTCTATTTTCTTATAAGAAGAAAGTAGAGACTCAAGATGTTGGGAAGGTTCTTGTGGTGATGGTTGTTGTTGTTGTGGTGGTTGTTGGATTTGAACAAAATAGCGGAAACTTGGTTCGCCGATAGGATTTTCATGAAGGTCTTTGTAAATTGGGTGAAACACAAATGATTGTGAATGGGTATGACCTTGATCATTTGGAAAAATTGATGGTCTAGCATAACGGTAAGCCAACCGTTCTACTAATGATGGTTGATGGGGTTCATCATCTAGTTGCTCACTAGGTTGTTGTTGGGTTTCCATTTGAGCAATGGTATCAAAAAGTGACAAGGATGGTGGATTTGATGATTTGGGTGATAGGTCTTCTAAAGTTTCCAAATAAGGAAGTGGTGATGTTGGTGGTGTATGGAAAAGTTCCATTGGTGAAATTGTTGGTGATTGAGGTGATGAGGTTTTTGATAGTTGAGCTTGTTGAGAAGGTGATGATGAATCACTTGAGGGTCTAGTTGTTGGAGGAATGGTGGCCATGTTTGTGTAGCAATGTGTTGGAGAGGGTGTTGGAGTATCAAGATTAAGCAATTCTTGAAAGGTCATGACATTGGTATCACAATGTGTTGGGGATTGAGTTGAGGTAGTGAGATTAAGGAAATCTTGGATGGGTGAAGAAATGTTAAGCGAAGCATCACTTGAAGAAGATGAGCTTGACTTGACGGTTTAGTTAAAGCAACAAGGTTTAACACTAATTCTAGTGATTTTTGAAAGGGATTTTGATGACTCGGATGATGTGTTGGATTTGGTCATTTTTAAAGGTGTGGTTTTGATGTTTTAAGAGAAGAAGGTTTAATGGTGATGGTGTGATTTGAATTGTTGCAAAGCTTTCAAATTTATAGGATGAAGAAGATGTTGAATAGGGTGTTTGGATTTAATGTTCTACCATTCAAAGATTGAGGTTTCAAATGATTTGCAAAATTTTCATGAATATGTCAAATCAATGCATGTCATTCCAATAGAATAAGGTGGAGTGAAAGACCAACAAATGTACTCAATGCTTTGTGATCATGAGATGTGATTTGGTTGAAAATGTTTCAATGGTTTTGAAGGATCCTTTAAAAGGGTTCCTTGGGTTGGTTATGTTTGAATTTGAATTTTTGGAGGGAAGTGTCTTCCTAATTGTTTTAGTGAGTGAAAGTTGTTCTAATATGGTTATTGGAGTTAATGGAAGATGTTTCTCACTTAGGATAATGGTTTGACACTTTACAAGTATTGGACCTAAACAAAATAAAAAAAACTTTTCTGCAGGCTGTTGGCAGCACCTTCAGAATACACAGGCGGAACCCATATGAGGGTGCCGCCTGGTCCGTTGGGCCATTTCTGGAATTCCCAGAAATTGCACTGGCGGAACCCAATTTTGGGTACCGCCAGATCCGCCAGCGCTTCAGAAAGAGGCAGTCCGCGTTTTTGACCCGCGAGACGATTTTCAAAATTTTCTAAAACTCTTAAAATTAAAAATATAGTGCATATCTGGTTAGGAAAAGTAAAAAGTGAACATGTAAACACTCAATTCATATGACTTTGACAGGGGGCTAGCGATTTTCACTAAACTTAGTGAAAATAACCATAAGCATAAAAATTGACAAACATCTCAAATATTGTCATTGTGCATAATAATTCATACAAACGTAATAAACTATGAAAGTGAAAAACACATAATTCACGTAGTTTTAACACAAAGATGATTCTAAAGTATTCATAAGCCAAACACTCCTTAATCTTCTCACAGCCGGTCTATCTTCTTGTTGAGCTTATTTAGGTACCTTCCAAAGCACTTGAACATTCCTTTGGTTTTCTTGAACTCTTCGGAAGCATTTTCAATGATGGGGAGAGCTTGAAGGTATTCTAAAGGAGGTAACTTAGAGTTAGGAAGTTTATCATCCTCGCTCATGCCGGATGATGATGATGATGGTGTAGGTGATCGAGTACGTTTGCCCTTATTTTTGAAAACTCGTTTATCACTTAAAGGAACGAAGATGTGAGGAACGAGAGCGTAGTCAAGGCGTATTCCGTTTTCGTTAGGAGAAATGGGCGAGATTGCTCTAAAGAGGCGGGTAAGAAGCATTCCATATGGAAGAGCGGTTGTTCCGACCAAGGATATGTCGGCCATTCTTTTGGCTAGGTAGTAGGCTAAGTTGAAGGGTTGACCGGTGGAAATGCTATAAAGCATGTAGCATAGGCATGTGTTGATGTGATCTCTATTTCCTATGGTACTTATGACGTTAGCCCTAAGAATTTCTTCCCACTTCTTAAATTGTGGTTTAAGCTCATTGAGCTCCATACCAAAAGGATCCGTATCTACAGTATTCCCCGAACGATTCACCCTAGTGGTAGAGGTTCTAACAAAGAGGTGTTCCTTAATAGTTTCCTTACTAGCAAGAGGTGTATCGTATGGATAAAAACGATCAATAGTATCAAGACTTGAAATGGGCCACTTATCCGTGTAGAGGCAAGTTCCCTCATTTGGTACACCAAGAATTATAGCTAAGTCTTTTAAATCTATGTCATGTGGTATTTGATTGGTTGTGAAGTTTAATGATCTCCTACCACCAGCACATGAGGAAAGGTTTACGGTTGCATAAAATTCTAAGATGAACCTAGGACAAATTGGCTCATCTATATCAAGGAGACAATCAAAGTTGATTGCGGAAAAGTTTTGGCGAATAGATGTTCCTTCTAGAAAGGATGGATCAATGGTTCTACCTTCGTGAACATAGCGTTTTTCTAATGCCTTAAAGGTTTCTACTTGAACCGAGTTGAGACCTTTGGTCATATGGTGTTTGGGCATGTATTTAAGGGTTTCTTTGTGATCGGATTTGTTTGCGGGAGGCATGTTGATTCCTAGAAAACATAAAATTGTATGTTAATGACTTTTAACAACATGGATGTTCTAATATGTTCCTATATGCAAGACAATGTGAAGACATGGTTATCTTGACTCATTTTGATTCCCAAATCATTTTGTTATGCAAATTTTGTTGTAAAAACAAAAGATAACCAACACTCTCCTAATTGAATGTGTCTTCGATTGAATGTACCCGAAAATACATATTAGTTATGTATCCCCTTTAGCATTCAAGAGATATTATGCAAGTGATGTTTAAATGATGTTTTTCATTTGTTTTAACAATGTGGTAATGAATCATGTTGCAATTTGAAAGATAATGCACCTGGTGTGTTTGGTAAATCAAAGTAACAATGAAAAGATACATTTCTTAACTAATGAAATACATAATTGACTAGCCACCAAGTTTTTCAAGAATCATGAAGTTTTATGCAAAAGCCCTAAGATTCTAGTTAATGATTTTAAGCAAGAATGTTATAATTAAATAAAAAATGCAATTGTGATTAGAATACTTACAAAGTTAGTTGGATTGGAAGAGATTGGATTAGAAGCCCTAAAATTCGTGCGGATATGTGTTTTTGAGAGGGTGATGCTGTTTGAAAGTTTTTGTTAAGATTTAAGAGGGTGTTTGGTTTTGAGATTACAAATAAAACACTCTGAGGTTTTGGCGGACCAGGCGGAACCAAAAAATGGGTTCCACCCGTATGGTCTGAAGGTCCCGTGGGTTCTGCAGGGAGAAACTTAAAGAATAATTTGTCTTGATTTTTATGGTTTTATCCTAACGTTCAAACCTTAAGGTTTTAGGTCTTATGAGTCTTTGACTAAGCCTAGGAATTATGAATGCTTCACTTTCAAGAGATTTTGTTAACGCGTTGATGAAATAGTTAACGTAGAAGACTTTCTTAGATAAGACGTTCCTCAATGAACAATCTTACCAAGGCGATGATGATGGATCACAATATGTCTATTAAGAACATAATGGATTGAATTGTCGCTGAAGTCGATGCTTCATTTGTTGAAGAGATAACAATGTTGATGAGATGAATTCCGTTGTTGACACGAATTTACTTATTCAAGCGGAGCTTGTTGATGTGCTTCTCCATCCAATACTAATTTGAGAATCTTACGCGTTTTGGAGAATCATTGGGTAAGTAAGTATAAAAGTGCAAGTACCACTTGTGCTTTTCTTATCAACTTATTACCGACATAATTCCATTTGGCATAAACTATGGTTTCTATTCCCGTTCTTTTGGGAGACCATAATCCTAGTTGTGTAGTACCTTATGATGTATCCAAATAGGCTCAATTAAATAGTTGTTTTAGGATCTTCTTTAACACGAGCACATAGACAAAAGCTAAACATAATGTTGAATCTAATTGTTATGAGAACAAGTAGTCTTTCAAACATTTCTCTACGTTTAGTTTTACCTACGGATTTACTAATCTCATTCTTGATAAGTCATCAATAACTTAACCATTGAGAACAAGAGAGCAACTAGGAATGTGTTTAAGTTAAAATCCCTTGCTTTTGAGGCTTGCTTTTATTATCAAAAGGTCTTTCAAATATTAACACTATACTCACTTGATTACTTTGAAATATCAATTTCGTTTCACTAGTTGTTTTATTCTAAATTCCAAAAAATTGTTTTTGTTGAATTTGTTTAGACACAACTAATGACCTATAAATCTAGTTTTATAACTTATGTCAATTTTACTTGATTCAATGTTTAACTCAATGTGAGAAGATGTTGTTTTGTACTTTTATTCCATGCTTGTCTGGCCATCATTGGACTTTCGACTAAGTTATCATCTACCAAAGATGATATCATAGAAGGAGGAGATCACTCGTTAAATGTCATATTCAACGACTCCTCGACTCTTTGGGTTTTCTTACTTAAGACACTATGAACTCTATTTAATTTTAAAAAGTCCAAGAGGTACAACATCATTAGACTATGTGTCATATTTGATGTGTAAATCCTAGATGTTGAAAACTTATTTTCTTTCACACAACCTAATATATGCTAATGTGATTTATTTCACCTTGTGTGTTTTATGTGAGATTATCATAAAGCAGTGATTGAAGACAGACACAATTAAAGACTCAAAGTATGGTGTTTGAGAAAATTGTTTAACAAAGGTTTGTTTTGCAAGCATCACAAAAGTGTTAGACATTTTAACACTTAGGAAATTCTTAGTTAACTCACTTGTAAGCAAGAGTTGAGTGAGACATACTCAAGAGATTTTCGTGTTTATCTCTTGATGGTTAAAGAACCAAAACACCTTATATCTCCTACTAGTACTAAAGACTAAATTCCTTGTTGTATAGAATCTAATCTTAGTTATTTACAAATAGTAGGTAGACACTCAGAGTATTACAAATAACACATATTTGAACACATAATGCTAGAAACAAGATACAGTCAAAGTCAAGTTGAAGTAATGCGTACCTTTTAAATTGCATAGAGATGCTATCAAGCGGATAAGCATTATGCGTAAATACTTGGTTTGACGACACGCTTTGAAACTCAATAACTCATGTATCCAAGAAGGTTAGATAATCATATAATGGCATGGAGAATGATAGTCTTAATCCTTTTATCATGAGTTTCTATTAGAGACTGAATTATCTCTAAATTTCTCTTCTAGGTTTGACAAATTTTACATGCTTTGTTTTATTAGTTGATGATTCTTATGAGTTAAATCCTAATCCGGTTTTATCTTTAAATAACCTTTGACTCCTCAACAATTTTTCAAAAGATTTTGAGCTTTCATCAAATTTAACTAATAATTTTTCCTTTCTCATTTTGCATTTTAATCTCATGTTTGTAATCTAGATATAATTTACATTCTAGATTAATTTTAACATTACTCTCAATTCTAGACATTTTATCTTCTAATAAGATTTCCTTTTCAAATATATTCTTAAGAGATTTTGAAGACTCATTCTTGAAGATAGTTTTTAGGTCCATGTTGCACAAATGTTTAGACTCATTTTCTAGTTTAGAAAACTCTAGGATAAATTAATCAAAGCAAAAGAGTTTGGTTTCAAAGTGTACCTTGCTTGATGTTTTATCAAGTTTAGAATCACAAACCGGATGATTAACTTCATCTTCATCCGAGTTATTCCATGAATCGCAAGCAAGACTACTACGAGCTTGACACAAGTAATCACCTTTACTTACACCTTGCTTGTTGTTTCAATAAATTGACAATTAATTACCGGATCATTGTCTTCGTCAACATCCATTACATTCCAAGATACGCAAGCAGGTTCATCAAAACACACGTACTCATCTTCACTTGTACCTTCATTTAAAACATTTAAACTAGTAGCACATGTATTAACTTCTACTAAGTGTTTATCAATTAGTTTTTCTAAAACTTCTAATTTATATGTAAGATCAAATTGATCATCTTTGACTTGACATATTCCTTGATGAAAGTTTACCATATTTTTCCAAACATCATTACCCTTTTGACAAAAATACATTCTTTCATATTTTGTACTAAAGCTTTGTAAAGCATTGTTTTAGCTTTAGTATTTTTATCAAGTTCAAGATAGTTATCTTGGTTTTCAAAAACTTGTTTTCTTTGGTTTGAAATTACCAAAAGAAATAATATGCCAAAGATCTTGATCAATTGATTTCACATAGTTTTCAAAATTACTTTTCCATTAAAGTAAGTTTTATTTTTCAAATAGCGGTTGGTTTTGAATAAGTTGCCCTTCTTTGAGATTTTCAAAATCCATGGATCGATCCAAGTTTTAAAATACATTCTATTTTAAAGATCTTGAGTAACGTAGCTCCTGATGCCAATTGTGGAAAACTAGAAGGGGGTTGAATAGTTTACCGCTTTTTGGATTCTTTTTAACTTGAATATCTTTTACGTTGGTTAAAGATATAAACACAAAGTTATATGTTTGATTCTTTGAAAAGCTTTTTATGTGAATATCAATTCTAACTTTACTAGTTTCCTACATTGAAAAGCTTTGCTTGTGATAATCTTAACTTTGCTTGTTTAGTTATTTGAAAAGCTTTACTTTTGTTTGAAGATACAAACACATCTTTTACTTGTTTAGTTCTTTGAAAAGCTTTATATGTAACTAGCAATTATAACTAAAGAACAACATGTAATAAGCAAAGATAAAGAAAGAAACGATCAAACCACAACACGATTGTTTATCGTGGTTCGGCTACAAGGACTCTTTTTCCTTGCCCTACATCCACGCCCCGAGTTTCCAACTCGAGAGTTATAAGCACTAATTAACAAGCTCCTTTCACCGGCGGAGAAAACCTTTACAACGTCGCTTACACTTTTACCGACACTAAGCTAGATGTCGCGTTCTTTTACAAGGGTACAACCACTCCCGTTCGTCGCTTACACTTTTACCGACACTAAGCTAGATGTCGAGTTCTTTACCAAGGGTACAACCACTCCCGTTAGTTCTTTTACAAGGGTACAACGTCGCTTACACTTTTACCGACACTAAGCTAGATGTCGAGTTCTTTTACAAGGGTACAACCACTCACGTTCGTCGCTTACACTTTTACCGACACTAAGCTAGATGTCGAGTTCTTTACCAAGGGTACAACCACTCCCGTTAGTTCTTTTACAAGGGTACAACAACTCCCAACACACTACGTATTTTGAGGCCTAAAATACTAACCACTCACTTCTATATACATGACACACATGAAGTATAAACTACCAAAGCTTATACATGACCAAGCTACCAAGACTTGCAACTTTAGAGTTGAAGCTTGTAACTTCTTGAATGATCTTGTGAAGTCCCTTGCTACATAAGAGAATCACAAATCAAAAGGTTACTGAGTTAGTTGAGAGAGTATGTGAATATATGTCCTAAAAGGGTTACCAAAAACTAACAAATGGTTTGGTATTTATAGCAAACAACTCTGCAGGTCTGGCGGATCAGGCGGACCCCTCAAAAGGGTTCCGCCCGTGTACCCCAGGGTACCGCCAGGGCTGCAGTTGGTTTTTGCAATAAATCTTGCAAACCAAACAAAGTCACATCTCATTACTCTAGCAAACTAAACAATATCACATCTCATAATATCAAGTCAAACACTAAACTTGCAAGCTACCACTTAGTAAGTCAAACACACTTCTTACCATAAATGTATAATGACAAAGCTTGCCCTAAATGTGATGTGACCTTACTATATTAAGAAATAAATATGATGTGACAAGACTCATTTTAGTTTAAGAAATAAAACAATGTTTTGTTTAAAAGGAAATATTAACCTTAGTTAAACAAGACTTAAACACTAAAAGTGATGATTTACTTATAGCTAAACTTCATACTTTGTCATTAACAAAACTTAGCAAGGATCGTAAAATATAAATAACGTTTTTAGGCGATATTTGTATTAACATAAACAAATGAACTTGATATATAATGGTAATTTGTAAGCGTGAGATTAACTTGTGGCCCCGCTTAGACCAAGAGGAATCATATAAATCATTGAGCAAGTATTCAGGCTGTCATGGACACAATTAGTTAGCCTGATTAAGATGTCAAAATAAAGAATTACTATCACATCTTTGAATTGGACTTCTGTCTATTAACTTGATTGAAAGAACCGAGGTTTCTAGTTGTGGATTAGGAAGAAGACCAGATAGCAACACCATCATCTCAAATGACCATATCTCTAAACTGATTAAAGATTCACAGAACCACACAAGTATTGGAATAAGATTAACCAAGTATTCGAATAAGATTAACTGAATATGAAAAGCAAAAGTTTGGTTTAAAGTTTATAAAAAATGAAATTATTTAATTCTAGGGTATTAAAGAGAGACAGACTTGATGAAAAATTATAAATCTTTATTAAATTACCAGACCATAACTGCAGAAGGAACTGCAAGTTTCAAAAAGGTTGGAATGCTATGAAAAGCCTCCTTTGATAAACCAGTCCATGTCTTCTTACACGAAGCTGAAACTCCAACGTAAATCGCTAACAACAACACATTAATCCATAGAGAGATTGCATTAGCCAATGCAGCACCTCTACTTTCAAGCCCAGATTTAAACACCATAATCCAACAAACAGGAATATGAAGTAAAGTTGTAATCCCAGTGCTTAACATCATTAGAACAACATTATTTTGAGATTGCAAAAATCGAACATGGCATTGAAGTAATGCGTTTGCAAAAAGACCTGGGATCATGAATCTTGCATAGATACCGGCTTCCGCTGATATTTCAGGATCTTGATGGAGAAAAACAAGCAAAGTTCCTGCATTGGCCCATATAAAAGTAACAGGAATGCTGGCTGACAAAAGAACAATCATGGCTCGTTGC
Source organism: Artemisia argyi (assembly GCA_030686995.1). NCBI lineage: Eukaryota > Viridiplantae > Streptophyta > Magnoliopsida > Asterales > Asteraceae > Artemisia > Artemisia argyi. Next base: position 131,617,596 of record CM060676.1, read on the forward strand.
GTATGGATTCCTAGCAAGTGATATTGTTTTACCCCAAAAGCTTGCCCACAAAATGTGTCTAAAGCACTGCCCATTCCAATCTGTTCACCGTTAAAACAGGAATAACAAGTTCATAATATTTAATTATAGATAAAATGATTATGATTTTTTTAGTGGTCAAAAGTTTTATTTTTTTGTGGTACCTGCCAACCAAACTGCTTTTGTTTTTTCCTATTTAAGCATCATTTTAGATGCAAATACTTGTATAATACGGATTAATAAAACTCATTGTCACATAAACAGCACATTATTTTCACACTAAGAAAGCATCTAAACTCTTTTGTCGCCAATTTTGATCCACTATTGTCATACCTGATTATCTTATTCTGACTACTATATATCACATAATTGATTACTTTCAGAAACAAAATATAAACTTATTGAATTAAAATCTAGAACATGAACTAACCATCAAGGTGGTACCAGTAACCGAAGCAAAAGAAGTAGCCATTGAAGCACTCGAGAGGGCAAGTTTTCCCAAATGACCCACAAACGTCAACGAAATCATCAATAACCCAAATATAAGTAGGTTCACAATTATCAACGGCGCTGCTAAGTACAACTGTTTCTTAAATTCACACAATATCTCATTCTTTTCTTGACTCACAAGTACTGCATGTTTTAGCCCTTGTTCCTCCATTCTTCTTTTATATCTGATTCTCAATATACCAACAATATATGGTCCTTACAATATGCTACAAAGGCTTTGAAATAACGGAGTTTTGTTCAATTGTGATATTGCTTGCATGCAGATCATCGTTACTATATATACTAGCAGGTCCCGGTTTAGAAGTTGTATTGCTTAATTTTAATTTTAAGTATTTTAGAATTAAATTGTATGTTAGAATTAAATATGAGGGGAATTTCTATAAGTAGCATTTGTTGTTGTACTTATAACTTTAGAAGTTGTATTGCTTAATTTTAATTTTAAGTATTTCTATTAATAGTACGCCTTTATGCTTTATAATATAGTATGATAAATGGATAGGATGAGTGCTTATTTCTATTCATATAAATCCCTAACAAATCATGCAATTATTGTAGGAACTTATTATGATAATTATAAAAATGTTTTGAAAACACGAGGTGGCAAGCCGGCAAGTGTGAACTTAGTATTAAATTTCAAGGTACTATATGTGCATAAAAAAGACTAACATGAGCATATATAACAATAATTAGTATATTATTATATATATAATACAATTAGCGGGCTAAAAACACAACCACTGTAACACAACAGTAGCCACAAACACTGTAGCACAACAGTAATTAATGGTCGTTAGTTACTTAACGACTGTTAACTAATGATCGTTATCTTTAACATTTTTTTTTAAAAATCCGTAAGAATTTGGTTCTTCATCTTAGAGGTTCGTTACAAATTTAGTCCTCTCATAATTTACAAAATTGGTCCTTCATGTTATATATTCATTGCAAAGTCAATCCTTGGTCATTAACTTGATGTTAAGTAGCTAACGACCGTTATCTTTAACAATTTTAAAAATAACCCATACGAACTTGGTCCTTCATCTCAGAGGTTCGTTGCAGATTTAGTCCTCGCATAATTTACATAATTAGTCTTTCATGTTATACATCCATTGCAAAGTCCGTCCTTGGTCCTTTATATTATACTCATGTTGCAAAGTCAGTCCTTGATCACTAACTTCGCAATTAAACGCTAACATTAGGACACGTTCCACAAAAAATTTAAAAAATCTTTACAATAATTTTGTATTTAAAATGCCCGCGGCAACGCGCGGCTTTAATACTAGTATATAACAATTAGCGGGCTGCCAAAAAACAACACTGTAGCACTACAGTAACTAATGGTCGTTAGTTATTAATTAACTGCCATTAGTTACTTAACGACTGTTAACTAACGGCTGTTATTTTTAACATTTTTTTAAAAATCCGTACGAAATTGGTCCTTCATCTCAAAGGTTCCTTGCAAAATTAGTCCTCTAATAATTTACATAATTGGTCCTTCATGTTATACATCCATTGCAAAGTCAATAACGTGACATTAGGTAGCTAACGACCGTTATCTTTAACAATTAAAAATAAATAAATAAAAATACGAACTTTGTCCTTCATCTCAGAGGCCCGCAGCAACGCGCGGCTTACATCCTAGTTTTATATAATATAAGGGCATCAAACTAGTATTAAATTAAGTATAAAAATACATATTTCAAATGTGGCCATGTGTTAAATTAGCACTTAATTTTTAATAATGTAAGTTAACAATGATTGACTATCTATAAGAATGATTGACCCTCTATAAGATAGTCAGAACTCAGAAGATTGGTGTTTAAACCTCGTTAGGATCATCTTGTGATAGTCGGAGAAATCTTAAGAAATGGTTACGAACTAAGAAACGGTCACGATGTCATCTTAACCTATTAACGTCGAATAAATTGACTTTGTTAATTTGTTATATATGATGATTTGAATGTAATTATTGTGACTGAAGAAAACATAAGAATTATGTAACAATGGCTTGAAACACCCGGTTGCTAATTACTAGAAAAAAGGGGCCAATTATGGCAGCAAACTGAGATATTGTGTGAGTCTAAGAAACAGTTGCACTAATTAGAAGGATCTTTGATGGCTTTAAATCTGCTAGTTTGTGGGATATCGACAATTCAGGTGATGTCCGTTAGGTTATTTTTGGGAGCTTGCTCTTTCTAGTAATGGCTACTTCTTATAGTTCATTCACTGGTACCCGCTTGATGGTGAATTTATTTTCTAACTTTTCACTTCATCAATTTTGTCTTCGATTTGTTTTCTAGGTTGTTCGGAAAATGTCAATGGAAGCTTATCTTACGACCAACCAATTGTAATGGAAGTTCTCTCAGGGCCATGTTTAAAAAAATTGAAAGAATTTAGTATTTTACAGATTATGCATAGCATGTTACTTGTATGTTTACTAGCTTCAACCCAAACATGAGTTGATCGTTATCCCTAGAACTAGTCTTTCGGCCAGTACAAATATTTGTGTTCCCTAAAGCTTCACGATCTTGGAAAGTTTTTTGCTAAAACCGGCACCAAACCAAAATTGTTTGGTTTTTGTGGTTTAGAAAGCATTCGGTCTCGGTTTTATCTATGTTCAGTTTTTCAGTTTTTAATTTATTTTCGGTTTGGTTTTTTGGTTTCTATTTGATTACCGAGGTTTGGTCTTTCCAAAATCGAAATTGTAATGCATCATAAAGACTTTTAAGTTTCAAGAACAAAATACATGTGCTAATGACAATAAGAAACTAATGACCATGCAAAAAACATAGAATAGAATTACTTATATGTCGTAAAGTGGCACATTAATAACAAAAAAACTAATGAACACGAGAAATCTTAGAAGATAAATGTTTGTGTGTCCTAAATGACATTTTAAAGATTATATGTATTTTGTTGGTTCAGTGTTTTTTGGTTTGGTTTCATGCTAACCAAAATGAACCATAAACTTTGGATTTCCAAAATACAAAAACCAAACCACCGGTTTCGGGTTTCTGGTTTCGGTTTCTCGGCTTTTCCAGTTTAGGTTCAGTTTTTCGGTTTCCTGCACACCCCTAGTGCAAAGTTTAGGTTATTGTAACTATGGAAAAGTGGGTTCCTGTGAATATGATGATCATCTATGATTGTTGCTCTTTTCGCACTAGAACATGGATATTTCTTCATTATTCACCTTTGTCTCTATGATACTTCATCTCGGGTCATAGTCATACACTCTTGATTAGCCTTCTTCGCCTACAAATTCAAGTAAACATAATGTGTCATTATACAAAAGTAAATGTTTAAGATGGAGTGTGATTGCAACTATATATCATACAACAACCTAGCTTGCCAACACTACTTGCGTAAGATTATGATAGAAACAACCGTTAGATGAAAGGTTGCATATCAAAAACTATTCTGAGTGCATTTTTCTTATAAGTGGTTTCATTCGTCTTTTCTATATATGTACAATAGCATATGTATGCAAATTTTGGATCACTTAAATGTTGTGAGACCGGAAAAATAGAATAAGTAGGATAGCGACATACTTCCTTTTCCCAGTCAGTGTATAACATCAAAATCGTTAGGAAGAATGCTTGAGTGAATAATGCTCCAATGATCCCTAGCCATAATCCCTACATAACAGAGGAACTTACTTGAAGAGTATTTTTCACTCGAGCTTTAAATGAGATCAGAGGCAAAAGTACTACCTTTCCTCCAATATTAAATACAAAAGCAAATAAGATTGCCAAAGGAATCCCGATGAGATAATAAGATCCCAAGTTTACAATTGCACCAATTTTTTGTCTCCCAATCCCTCTAACAGCCCCTGCAAATTGAAGACAAAATGGGTATATTATGAAAAACAAATAGAAACGTTAACATTGCAGAAGATTTTGTAATAATTGTGATTTTGGTAACACCAGACATATTTTTTTAATTCAAGTTAAAAAAATCAACATAGTTTATACTTTATTGCCTCCTTATAACCTGAAAGCACAGTTTGAATGCCTTCGACGACGTGAGATCCTACAAGAAGCATCATCATCTGTGCAATATAGCTAACCACTTCTTCTTCACTACTATAACAATACCCCCATAAGCTTCGCCCTAAAATCAAGGTGATGGCACCCAAAATGCCTTCAGTCACTACAAAAAACATTGAAACACGTATTGCTAAACGTGCTGCTTGTGCCCGTCCAGCACCTAATTCATTTGAAACCCTTACGCTGCAAATAGTTTGAAATAAATGTAAACACACAAACTTAAATTCTAACAGCTTAAGTTGCAAAATTTTACCTTGTGGCTCCACTTAGACCAAGAGGAATCATGTAGATCATTGAGCACGTATTCAGGCTGCAATTTACATGTTCCATTAGATTGATTATATGAAAAATGTAGTGTAAAAGAAAAAGATAATATCTTTGTGTAGGACTGAATTATGATAACCTGATAGAAAGCACCGAGGTTTCTAGTTGTGGATTGGGAAGAAGACCAGATAACAACACCATCATCTCAAATGACCATATCTCTAAACTGATCAAAGGGTAATAGTAGTTAATGGCAAGCAAACGGTCTTGGTAGACTTTTTGAAATAAGAAATCTCTTAGTTTAGTATCTCAATTACCAGACCATCACTGCAGAAGGAACTGCAAGTTTTACAAACGTTGGAATATTATCAAAAGCCTTTTTTGAGAAACCGTTCCAAGTCTTTTTACATGAAGGAGAAACACGAACATAAACCACCAACAACAACACATTATCCAAAGAGAAACTGCGTTAGCCAATGCTGCACCTCTACTCCCAAGCCCGGAATTAAACACCATAATCCAACAAACAAACATATGAAGTAAAGTTGTAATCCCAGTGCTTAACATCATTGGAACCACAATGTTCTGAGATTGTAGAAACCGAATATGGCATTGAAGTAAAGTGTTTGCAAAAAGACTAGGGATCATGAATCTGGCGTAGAGACCAGCTTCGGCTGAGATTTCAGGATCTTGACCTAGAAAAACAAGCAAGTTCCCTGCATTGTACCATATAAAAGCAAGGGGGATGCTGACTAATGACAAAACAATCATGGCTCTTTGCATATGGATTCCCAGAAAATGATACTGTTTTGCCCCAAAAGATTGTCCACAAAATGTGTCTAAAGCACTTCCCATTCCAACCTATTCACCATTGAAACAAGAATCCAAGTTCAGCATCTCCTGAAACAGGGGAAACAGAGGACGCATGCGGGTGTTTGCATTGTATTCTCAAGTTGCACAAAATAAGATTATAGTGTTCAAGGATATTAATATAGTTCCTATTATCAGAATACTTAGAGGTCAAAAAATCGGGACATGTTGGAAAATCATAACATTGCAGCATTGTAACGAAATGACGTTTAGAGTCTTACTTTTAAGATATCATTTCTCATGAAACTTGCAAGTGTTTATCGCATAATTAACTAAAACAGAAAATATGCAAACTAAAACCAAGTTGTGATTTCATATCATATCAAAGAGAGGAAGATTTCATTTCATATAATATGATAACAAAACAAGATCTGCAAGATCTCTTTAATTCCAAATAACATTAAATTAAACCTAAACATTGCATTACCATAAGAAACCCCCTAAGGCCTAAACCATTAACCAAAAGCCCACATACTAATCACATTTTATTAACAAACATCCCATAAACCACTAATCAAACCCATATCCATAGTCATCATACCCATAACCACCATAACCATTATCATAACTGATCATTTTCTGGCTATTATTATAGCTAACATTACGAACCCTTTGCTCATTATAAACCTCAGTGTAGCCACTTTTGTCACCAACTCTCACAGTAGAGCTCTTCTTATACTCAGCTTTTGTACCACTTGTTCCATTCTTGTACTGAAACTCACCAGCAGATGCTTTTTCTTTGGTTGTTTGACGGGCATAACTGCCTGTTTGTTTGTCATTGTAACTGATTCTTGACTTGCTTTGGTAACTGCCTTCACCACCACCACCACCTTTGCCACCTTTGAATGTGACAGTTGTTTTCACTGGTACGGATGAGTTGTAGCCGTAACCGACTTTTGCGACGGTTTTTGATGAGGTGTTGTTGGAAGCTTTGGACCCTTTCGTCATAGTTAGTTATCTGTCACGAAAAAATAATGACGAAACATTATAAACATATTAGTAACAGGAAAGTGTCGCTAATAAAGAATAAAAAAGTGCCATTAAAGTAAAAAAGACGTGTCACTAAAAAACTTGCACAGTAACTCAAAAAAAATCCAGAAAACTGAACGATGATTTGGTAAAATTTGATTGCATGATCCTTTCAGTAACAAAAACGTATTGAAAAATGTTCTTTCGCAAATACGAGTATGTGATTTCTACTATTTTTTCCGACTTTACACTCTGTTCTACCACACTTTTGGTAAAGTGTCACTAAGTCAAGAAAAAAAGTGTCAAATAAAATAAAGTATGATTTGGTAAATTTTTAGAGTATGATCATAGTAAAAAAAAAATGTTGAAAGAGTGATAAGGAACTATAAAATGTAAAAATAGTTGGACTAATGAAGGACCTTTTTTGGATGGTTGTTTTGGTTGTGAGTGAGAAATGAAGGGAGAAAAGGATGAGGGGTTATTTATAGGAGTGGTGTGGAAGCTTGTAGAGGAAGGAGAATGAGGAAAGGTGTTGTATACGCTAACCGTTACTGTAAATAAATGTGACGCCTACTAACCTTACGTTTTTACCACCACTACGTCTACACGTGTATGCGTGCTACAAAACTTACCTTACACTCCTCGTAAAAAAGTAAATTTGTGATAATATAATTGTCCTTAAAATGGGGATTCGTATAATCAATTTCGTCTTTACAAGATTGCGATCGGATTAAAATCTTAAAATCTTATTATAATGTCATTTTGTTAATAATCTTTGTAATATTATACAAATTTATAAATTATTATGTACCATCAACACAAAATTATATAAATATTTCGTAAAATGTTATCTTAAATTATGATTATGAAATATTTAAAAAGATTAACATGTTGTTTTTCAAATTTTACAAAACACAATCCATAAATTTTTAGTTTTTTATTTTATGGTTCGAGAAAAGTAAGATCGGGTCGGATTAAATCTTAAGATCATATGGTTAAGATCGAGATCCTGTAAGATCTTAGGGTGGGGGGAGTGCTCCACTCAATCCCCTTCCCTTCACTCACTCACAACCAATCCCATTCCGCCACAGCATCTCTCACTTTTTCCTTCACTCACTTCATTTTTGGGGGCGGCACCTTCGCTCACCCTTCACTCACCCTTCACTCACTTTTTCCTTCCCCAACGTCTCTTTTTCCTCACTTTTTCCTTCCCCGCATGCGTGAAAATCTCCCGCAAAAGCTCTCCCCGTGCGGGGTTCCCCGCGAGGCGGCGGTGTTCCCGTGCGGGGTTCCACCTTCCCCGCGTTCTTCCCGCATGCACTCCCTCTCCTCTTAAGTTTTCAAAGATACTATGTAAGATCTTGATCATTTTTGCTTTGCAGTATCATAAAACCGTATGATTCTGAGATCATGATCGAAATCCTAACAACTATGCTTTGATTATCAAAGGGCTACGTTTAATTTATTGATGTGCCACTTTAATATACATTAAATAATACCACATATCTAAAACATATTTTTTAGTTATGAGTAATTGACTATTATTAGTGCCTGCGAGTTTTAGTTTTAGTTTTTTTCTTTCTTTTTATTGTTATTTTTTTTTATTAAAACAAACGCATAAAACATATTTTTTAGTTATAACTATACATTAAATAATACCACATATCTAAAACATATTTTTCCTTTTTTTTTTTGTTATTTTTTTAATTAAAACAAACACATTTTAAACTAAAATTTAAATCTAGTATATTAAAAATACAATACTACTATGTATTACAATATATTGTTGTTTTTTGATTTACTTTTTAATTTTAGTTCAAAAAGAAAACCTCTAAATTGTGCATCGTGACTATTTGTCCTTTAAACTATAGTTGTTAAGATCTCGATCATGATTTTAGGATCTTACATATTACGATTTTACAAAGCAAAAATGATCCGAATCCTACGTAGGATTTTAACAAGCTTACGATTTTATAGGATCCTGATCTTAAGGATAGAATCTTAAGATCTACTCTGATCCGATCTTAGTTTTTTCGAACCGTAAACTAAAAAACTACAAATGTATGGTTTATGTTTTTATATAATTTAAAAAAAACAACATGTGATTCTTCTTAAACATTTCATATTCATAATTTAGAACAACATTTCAAGAAATATTCATATAATTTCGAGTTTATAATATATAATAATTTATATATTTGAATAATATTACAAAGATCATTAAAAATTGACATTATAGTAGGATCTTAAGATCTCAATCCGATCTTACGATCACGATCTTGCAAAAACGAAAATGATCCTAGGTAGGATTTCGATCTTGAAAATCTTGCTTTAGACTATAACTTCTTCGATATGATTATAAATAAGAAGCTTGCAAAAATGTGACCCAAAATGATACTTATTTTCACAGTAAGTTCACTTTTTTGACTTTTTCTTGTTTTTGAAACTTTTTTGACTTTTTCTTGTTTTTCTTGTGACCCAAAAATGCTGTTTGAAACTTTTTTGATTTTGTTTTTGAAAATATTGATTTTTATGAACTTTGATTGATCCTAGATGATTGAAAATGTTGTTATAAGCTAAGATTAGGCTAGATTAAGCTATGTGGACTACTTATACATCTATATGTGGGTTATGCAACTAAGATTTGTTGATAGTGAATTGAAATGAGTTGAAATGAGATTTTTGACTTTAATGCAAAAGAGTGATATGTTTTATGACTAAAATGAACTAGATGAGCCTAACATGAACTGTCTCAACCAACATTTACACCTACAGGAGCCTAGAACATGTTGAAACACTCTATTCCAAACACCCCTTTATGTGACTGTTATGAAGATTTTCAAATGAAATGAATGATTTAAGCTTGAACCATGAACAACAAATATTAACCAAGATATTTTATGATAAAAGAAGCAATAAAAAACAAGAAATAACCACTCTCAATAAGCTAATCCCAAAGAAGCATAACTAAGCTACAAGAGCAGTTAATAAGCTAAATTTCACAAATACTAGAGATATGCTATATAACACTAAGGACTACTTAAAATAAGCATAACAAACGTGAAACAAGCATGAAATAAGCAAATAAGCAGTTCATCAGCATAACTACAGTAATAAGCAAAAATTGAGAAAGTGGCTTACAAAAGCTTCCAAGCACAGAACAAGTGAACCTGGGTTCAAACCACAAACCTATAGCTTCATAATAAGCTAAATTTCACAAATACTAGAGATATGCTATATAACACTAAGGACTACTTAAAATAAGCATAACAAACGTGAAACAAGCATGAAATAAGCAAATAAGCAGTTCATCAGCATAACTACAGTAATAAGCAAAAATTGAGAAAGTGGCTTACAAAAGCTTCCAAGCACAGAACAAGTGAACCTGGGTTCAAACCACAAACCTATAGCTTCCCATGAAGCACTATTACCAAGGCCATCCCAAATATACTCTGCTCCATGCTTCTTTCTTCATATTTTTGGATTTTTGATTTTTTAACTATTTTTTTTGGTATTTTTTAGTATTTTTGAGTATTTGAATAGAATAAGCTAAAAGGCTTAAGAAGCTTATAAAAGCTCATAAATGTCTTATATTGAGCTTCTGAAACAATGTAACACAACTTTTAATAACATGAAAGCTAAAATGAGATTTTAAGTGAAAATGGTGAATTTCGATTTAACTGATGGAACTCGCAATTAAGATTAAATTAAGTTTAGATTACACTTAAAAGACTGATTACAACACTTTTAGACTAATGAGTACAACTGGAAAGTAAAACTACACTAACATGACATTTTTAACTAAGCTACAACTACTACTCTCCTCTCTCTCTTTTTTCTTCATTTATAAGGACTGAGGGTGTGATTTCCGAGTTTTCCCACTTGTATTTTAGGCCCTTAGATGAGTCAATTTGATCCTAGCCTTCAATTTCATTTTGGCGGGAAACTTGGTTAAAGCCAATTTGCTTCTGATAACTTGTGGCCTTGTGGGAGGGGGTAGCATTTAATGTGGTTGTCTTTTGGAGGTGATGGGAGGTGCAAATTGGTGGAGGTGGTGGGATGTGATGGAGTTGCAAGCAAGTGGGGGGTGGTGGAGTTTGGCAGGGAGTGAGGAAGAGGGTGAGAGTTTGACCAGGTCAACCCCTGGTAATATTAAAGGGTGGTTTGGGTTTGTTGTTGGACTGGACCGGGGAATGAGATTGAGTTTTGTGAAATGGGTTAAGAGTAGGTTTAGGTTTAGTTAAGTTAGTAGTAGTAATTAGTTATTAGTAATAATTAGTATTAGTATAAAACTGATTTTGTAAGAAATATTTTTGTAGTTTTTTTTTAATATATAATAATAATAATAATAATAATAATAATAATAATAATAATAATAATAATAATAATAATAATAATAATAATAATAATAATAATAATAATAAGTTTTTAACAAAATACTAACTAAGTTTTTACAAAAGAAAAAATATTTTTGGTTTTTATTTTGAAAAGGTTTTGGAAAAAGGCTTTGGGATAAAAAGGGTATTTTGGTAATTTTGGTTTTGAGTTTAGGGGTAAAAGGGTAATTTTGGGTTTGGTGTTTGTTTTTCCAAGCTCACCCCATGTCACTTACAGGGATTGACTTCGGCTTTGACTTTTTGTCTTTTTCTTTAATTAATGCTTCACAATGTGTTGAGTCGATCCGGTAATGCTCCATTTCCCATCCAAGCTCCGGTTTTTTGACAATTTTCCAAATCTCGTGCTCGTTTTTGTCTTTTTGGCCTCAATTATGCCTGTTTTTTGAAATATCCGTACCTGCACAATCACAAACACAAAAACACAATATCTTTGGCAATTATGGTTAGTTTGTGTCTGTTTTGGTCTTAATATGGACAGAAAAAGGTGTGTAAATAAGCACACACCATATGACTTTGAATGATTCTTGGTATTTCTATTTATTGTTGTTCTTCTAACTGCTATGTTTATCATTTGTATGAACTAATCTCATTGTTAGATATGAATGTTTGTTGATGATGTTTTTGGGTTATTTAAAGTGTGCATGACATCCTTCATCTGTTAAACTCGTGTTTATGCAGCTATGAGATGATTAGTAATGTATTGTATATGCAGGTTGCAGAAATGAGAAACTGGGCAAAATTCTTGTTGAGGCAACATGATAAAGATCTCTTTATGTTTTAATGATGACAAATAAACCATCGAAACACATAAAATAACAAACGTTAGCTCAAAAATCGCCGGAGCCAATGTCTGCTCCTGGCGCGCGGGTGACGCGCCAGGAGTCTGTATGGTTCCGGGCGAATTTTGAAAGTCGGCTTTCCCCTTACCCGACAAATGTGGATCTTTCAATACATGTATGAATATGTTATGTGCTTAATTGAGAACACTCGAAACGAGTTTTGAGACTTGAGAGATCCTACTTTTAAAACACCCATTTACGGGAAAATGCCAACTCATGTTTTCTAATTACTACCTCTAGCCAAGGCTTTTCTAAACTTAGGGAGCTTGTATATCTCACGTGACATCGTGTTGAAGCATTCATATGCTCATATCCCGTGATTACGTCTTCTTTAATTACGTAACGGGTTTACTCCCTTATTGGTCAAACTAAGTCAAAGGTGACTTTGCGTAAACGCATCCTTTCCCACTTGGGTTATGCTTTACATCAAGGCAAAACACTTAACTTGTTTGAACCAAGGTATTAGTTGATAACGTCGAGTCGTGGAAAGTCACGAGATATGAAACTATGGATTTTCGACATTGTGTTACTTGAACTTATAAGTAACCTATGATTTTCTCAACGTATAATCTTAATTGTCTAAACCTTTTCTTCTTAATGACAATTAGATTATGTCTTAATCCTCTCTTAATCCCATTTATGCATAAGACAAAACCAATCACATCCAAATCAAATATTCTCTTACACAATCTCTTACACCCTTACATATTCCCTTACACACTACATCTTAACCATCCATTCCCTTACAACACATCTCAACCCTTGATTTTCAACACATGGGGAATTCCTTGAAACCCTAATATGGCTCCTCTCATCCTAGCCATTGATTTCAAATTACAACAAATCACAACCATCCATTCAACCTCTCATCTCTATATCATCACATGGGTTTCATCCTAACCATTGAATTCAAATCAAACACATCTCAACCATCCATCTAATCACTCTTCCCTATACCACCACATGTGTTTGATCATAGCCATTGAATTCAAACCAAAACAATCCTAACCATTGATCCAACCTTTCCACCCAAGAAAAAGAGGCTCCCTTTGATCTCTATCATCCAATTCAAATGAAACCATCTCAACCCTTCATTTCTCCTTTCCCCCCAAGCAAAGCATATTCCTTGGAATATCCTTTTAACCCTAACCTAGGCAAGTGTGATCTTAGCCATCCATCCCTAATGAGATCATCTCATCCATCCACATTTCTCCACATGCCAAATTGTTTGAAAACCAAGGGAGGCTCCTTTTGATCCTAGCTATCCAATTCAAACCATTTCATCTCAACCCTCTATCACATTCTTTCCCTCCAAGCATTGGAATATTCCTTGTCATATTCTTTCTCTCTTTTCTATGCCATGTGAGGATATACACTTATACCCCTTCCAAATTACCCTATCTACACTTTAAACCCTTGGTAATTTGGTTTCTCTTTAAACACTTCACAAATGATTTTCCAAATTGGCTATTTGAGTTGGTAAACCTTAGAATGATTAATGTTAAGGTTTAGTGTGAAGTACAATTGGGGGTTTAGAAAGGATAGGTATTTGTAAGATCCAAACACCCAACACTTGGGGAAATTTTACAGACTCCTGGCGCGCTGCCCGCGCGTTGAGGCGCGGGTGACGCGTCGGCCTCGGTTAAATATTCCCAAGTTTAGGTTATTGGCATATAAATACCACCCTTGCCTCTTGTATTCCTCACCCATTGCCATTATTCTTTCTCTCTAGATTCTTTCTCTCTAAACACTCTCAAATCTCTCAATCTCTCTATCTCTAATCTTGTGTTCTTGATTTCCACACTAACATCTTTGGAAGAACACATATCTTTGCAAGGGAAGAATCACAAGAACCTAATCCACTCTTGTGATTGTGTAGAGGATCTTCTTTCTTATACCCTTTCTACTACAATCGAGTCTCTAGGTTAGGTTAGGACTTGATTGAACAAACATTCATTCATTCATTCATTCATTCATTCATTCAATTGTTTGTAAGGGAAGTCTTGTGTCTTGGTGACCAAGCCTAGATCATTGGGGATCTAGTTGGGGTTTGATACTTCCGGGTGAAAGTCTTGGTAGAGATCTTTGTGATTCTCAGGTTAAGTCGAATCGTGAGATTCTTTTGGGTGGTTTCCGAGGGCGGAATACCGTTGGTGAGTAACTCCTTCTTTGGGAGTATCGATATTGGTGAATATGGTGGAGTGAATTGTAACGGTTTGTAGTCCACCGAAAGGATTATACTAGTGAATAGTATCGGAGTCGCGGATTCGCAACTGGACGTACGGATGGTATAAACCCCCCATCCCGAACCAGTATATATCGTTGTGTTCTTTACTTGCTTTATATACTTTGGTTTTAGTTGTGGTTGTTGGATTGATTATACAACCACTTGGTTTTCTTTTGGCTTAAAGTTTTTTAAACTTCTAAAAATCCGAGGAAACCGTATTCACCCCCCCCCCCCTCTACGGTTCTACAATTGGTATAAGAGCGGTATACTCAAGTTTTTGAGCATTAAAGCCTTCCCGAGAAGTCGTTTTAAGTCAAAAACTTCTTTCCCAAAAATCTAAAATCCTAACTAAGATTTTTGGTAAAGTAGAGTATAGATCCATGGCTCAAGAGAACAATGTAGAGGGGTGTTCCATGCAAAGACCACCTTTGCTAGAAATTGAAGGGTTTTGTTTTTGGAAAACCCGGTTTGAGACCTATGTTAGGTCCAAGGACCTTGACTTGTGGGAGGTCATTCAAAACGGAGACTTTGTTTTCATGATGCTTGATCCGGAAACCAAGTTGATGGTTGAGAAGCCATATTCGGAACTCAAAGAAGATGAGAAGAAGAAGATTGTCAAAAATCAAGAGGCTAAGATGTTGATCTACAATGCTCTACCTCGAAGGGAGTTCGAGAGAGTCCATGTGTGCAAAACCGCCAAGGAGATTTGGCATTCCCTCATCATCACTCATCAAGGAAACTCACAAGTTAAGGATTGCAAGATTGACTTACTCATTCAACAATATGAGAACTTTGTAATCTTGGAAGAAGAAACCATTGACAATGGTTATACACGATTCAATGCTATTATCACAAGCCTCACGGCATTGGATCCAAGCTTTTACAACAAGAATCATGTTAGAAAATTCCTCCGTGCTCTTCCGGTAAGGTGGCGATCTAAGGTTACGGCTATTGAAGTAGCAAAGAACTTGGCGGAGCTTCCTCTAGATGAGCTTATCGGGAATTTCAAAGTTTATGAAATGATTCTTGAAAGTGACAAAGTTGTGACCAAAAACAAAAGGGAAAATGGGAAATCTTTGGCACTTAAAGCTAAAGTCACTAAAAGTCATACAAGTGATGTTGGTGGTAGCCTTGAAGAAAGTGATGAAGAAGAAATGAACAATGAAAAATTCAACCTCATGGTTAAGAATTTTAGAAAGTTCTTTAGAAGAGGTGGAAAGTTTCAACGAAGAAATCGGCTTGACAACCGCACTAATGATCGTAGAAACAAGAATGGTCAAGGCTCAAAGCGTGATGATGGATGCTTCAATTGTGGTGAAAAGGATCACTTCATTAGTGATTGTCCAAATCCTCTACATTACAAAGCGTTTGTTGGTGATGTATGGAGTGACGATGAAGAAGGCAATCAAGCGAACAAGGAAGCAACATGTCTTATGGCGATTGAGTCTCATGAGGTACAACATAACCCTGCTACTACTAGCAAAACTTCTTTTATAAATGAATTGCAAGAGGAAAATGAGGAATTACTTAATAACTATGAGGAAGTATTTAGAAAATTAAAATTAACTATGAAGGAAAAAACGCTCTTTTCAAAAGGAACTTTCTAAAGCTCTTCACAAAAATAATGAACTTGAAATTGAAATAAAGAGACTTGTCACTCTACATGAGAATGTTGAACCATGTAAAGATTGTGAAAACCTCACACTTAAGGTTGTCTCTTTGAGTGAAGAAGTCTCGGAACTTCAACAAAAGTCATTAAATGTTACAAAACTCAAAAAGAGTGAAAATGATTTAAATGAGACGTCCCAAAATAAAGAAGGTCTTGAACTTGCAAATAACGAGAAAACCACTTCCAAAAATATAGCTAAACCCCTAAATTTTGAGAAAGTAAACAAAAATAAAGCTCTCAAATCATCCGAATCTGGCGCGTCGACTGACGCATCAACGCGCCAGAAGCGTGCCAAGATTCTGAGAGAAAGAGGTATTCAAACTAAAAGTTTTATCAAACCTATCAATACTCAAGTTCCTCTTGCAAATACTCAACATAATCAAAGACCCATTGTATGGAGAAAACCCACAAAACCATACTACAACCCTGGTTCATACAATGGTCTTAAATATATTCATGCTAGAATTGACCAAAGATCTCTCCTACCTACCCCAAACATGAGACCGTATTCTTTAGATCAAAGATATGAAAGATCCAACTTTCGAAACAAAACATATCTTCAAAACAATCCTTGGTCTACCCTTTCAAAATATGGAATTGAACAATTATATTTATTCCTTCAAGACCCAAGAGTTTTCAACTTGGGCTTTTTATGTGCTAACCATGTCGGACCCAAGAAACAATGGGTACCAAAATTTTGAGATGCACTTCAAATGTTAGGTATACTCTAAGGAAAGGCCACTTTCAAGATCTCAACCTTGTAATGATGTTGACGTTATGCATACCTTACTTGAAATCATCACTAAGGAAAAGGATACAAAACTAGGTAATGTGTCTCGCAATCACACTATTAATCTTGCATCCATTGTAGATAATTCAAATTTGTGGCATAGGAGATTAGGTCATGCTAACATGCGATTAATTCACAACATTGCATCTAAGGAATTAGTTAGGAAATTACCTAAAGAAAATTTTGATAATCATTTTTGTGATGCATGTAAAGTAGGTAAGCAAGTCCATGCAAGTCATAAGCTTATAAACATGATTTCTACATCAAGAGTTTTAGAACTATTACATATGGACTTGTTTGGACCATCCGCTATTCAAAGCTATGGAGGAAACTTCTACACTTTGGTAATAGTGGATGACTACTCAAGATTCACTTGGACACTATTTCTAAAAACGAAAAATGAAGCATTTAATAAATTCAAAGCCTTAGGGAAAAATTTGCAAAACCTACTTGGATGTTCAATTGTTTCAATTCGTACGGATCATGGTAGAGAATTTGATAATGAAATTCAATTTGGAGTTTTTTGTGATAAACATGGTATATCTCATAACTTCTCGGCTCCTCGCACTCCTCAATCTAACGGAGTTGTTGAAAGGAAGAACCGGACGTTACAAGAAATGAGTCACACTATGTTAAATGAACAATCCATACCTCAAAATTTTTGGTGTCATGCCGTACAAACCGCATCTTACATACTTAATAGGGTCTTGATTAGAAAAATCATTAATAAAACACCTTATGAGATTCTTAGAGGTAAAAGGCCATCCCTAGAATACTTTAGAGTTTTTGGTAGTAAATGCTTAATCGTCAACTCATTAGAAAACTCTAACAATACTAGTAATTACAATGGTATCTTTCTAGGTTATTCACTAACATCAAGGGCCTACATTGTGCTAAATAAGGAAACCTTAAAAGTTGAAGAATCATATAATGTAATCTTTGACGAAACTCCCCCAAAATCTAGAACATTCCCTTTAGTTGATGATGGCATCATAGAAGAAGATGCATGTCAAAATAAGATTGAATTGTCTAATAATGATCTAGAGGAAATACTACCTAGAGTGGAAAATGTTAAGGAAATAAGAGATCATCCCATAGATCAAGTCATAGGAGAATTAGATGAAAAACCCTTAGGTCACATGCCCAAGACAAAAGCAATGACTTTGCATTTTTATCAACCATAGAACCTAAGAACATTAAGGAGGCCATTAAAGATGAAAATTGGTCATGGCAATGCAAGAAGAACTAGATCAATTCTTAAGAAACGATGTATGGATCTTAGTCCCATGTCCTAGTGGTTACACTATTATAGGAACCAAGTGGGTCTTTAAAAATAAACTTGACGAAAATGGTGTAGTATGTAGGAACAAGGCTAGGCTAGTAGCTCAAGGTTATAACCAACAAGAAGGTATTGATTATGATGAAACATACGCACCCGTTGCCCGATTAGAATCTATAAGAATTTTGCTTGCTTACACTTGTAGTCATAATTTTAAACTTTTTCAAATGGATGTGAAAAGTGCATTTTTAAACGGAGTCATCGAAGAGGAAGTGTATGTTGCACAACCTCCCGGTTTTATTGATTTTCAAAAACCTAAGCATGTTTATAAGCTCAAAAAGGCTTTGTATGGACTTAAAACAAGCTCCTAAAGCTTGGTATGATAGGTTACAATCTTTTCTCTTGCTTAATGAGTACAAAATGGGTATGGTAGATAATACTTTGTTCACTAAAACAAAAGAACAACATCTTATTATTATTCAAATCTACGTAGATGATATCATTTTTGGATCAACATGCCAATGTCTTTGCGATGAATTTGCAAACTTAATGCATAATGAGTTTGAAATGAGCATGATGGGTGAACTTAGTTTCTTTCTAGGATTACAAATCAAGCAATTATGTGATGGGATATTTTTCAATCAATCTAAGTATATTGGAGAAATGCTTAAGAAGTTTGGCTTAGAAAATTCTAAGGCTACAAAAACCCCTATCTCTAGAAAAAGAGTTCTCACCTTAGACAATGACAACAAATCCGTTGATAGTACTAAGTATAGGGGTATGATAGGAAGCTTGCTTTATCTAACGGCAAGTAGGCCTGATATAATGTTTAGTGTTTGCCTTTGTGCTAGGTTTCAAGAAAATCCCAAAATCTCCCACTTAGAGGCCGTTAAAAGAATATTTAGGTATGTTAAGGGAACTCAACATCTAGGTCTTTGGTATCCAAAGGATTCAGGGGTAAAAGTATTGGTTTATGCCAATTCGGATCATGCGGGAAATATAGTTGATATGAAAAGCACTAGTGTAATATGCACATTTGTAGGTGCTTGTTTAACATCATGGTTCTCTAAGAAACAAACTTCCTTCGCCAACTCCATAACAGAATCTGATTACGTTGCGGCCGGAAGGGCTTGCCAACAAGCGTTATGGATGAAGCAAGCGTTTGTTGATTATAACGTCATATTAAACGAAGTACCTATACTATGTGACAATACGTGCTCTATCAATCTAAATTCAAGCCCAATTGATTACCCTCGCACGAAACACATTGAAATTAGACATCACTTTCTAAAAGACAACATCACTAACAATCATATCACCATAGAGAAAATTCCTTGTGATGACAACATCTCTAAGATCTTAGCAAAACCTTTAGATAAAGATCAATTCAATTATTTAAGATTAGGATTAGGAATGAGATTATTAGAATATGATGAGGATATAAATGATAAATAGGTAATAGTTGAAGAATCTTTAGTACAAGTCTTTAATTATGATCCACCAAACTCCTACTTTTCACAAATAATCATACAACCTTTTGTATTAACCATTGGATAATACCCCTCCTTTACATCTTCATCCTCTTTTAAATCTCTAGAGACTTCTCTTAGAACACATAACTTCCTCCACCATACTTTAGAAAATAACACTCACAGTAGGAATCATGTCTCATTCGGAAGGGTCCGTTAACAATAATCAAGGAAATCAATACCCGGAGAGCTCTAAGAGATTGAAAAGGTCATTCACGGATATGATGAAGAAGGAAGGTGATGATAGGATTAAATTTGAGTATGCATTAAGGACATTTGCGGAAAGTAAAGTGTGGGACTTAATCAAGGAACCATTAAGTCCAAGGTTGTGTGAAGATGAGTACTCCATTTGTTGCGAAAACACCGCACACATGGCCAATGCTCTCAAAGAATCAAGGATTGAGTTTGGGGTAATGCTCTTGTCCATCCATGAAGGAATCATGGAATTGCTTGCCACTATGTCTGATGAGTGTGCAAATACTCATCATTTTTGTCTTATATGAACTGCCAAAACATACAAAAACACTCAGTAATGCATCAAAATACTGAAAATATTTCAAAGTTGTGTTTTATATGTTTTAGATGCAAAATGAGCAAAAACACACGAAAAATGCACAAAGTTTGCAAAATTGGCAGTTTCAGTCCCTCAACTTTCATAAAATGACAAAACTAGTCCCTGGATATTCAAAATATAGAAAATTATCACCAAAGGTCCTTTTACAATCATAAGTTGTCATACTTTGTCCTTTGGTGAAAAATTGGAAAGTTTTGGAAATTTACAGTTTAAGTCCCTGGAGTTTCAGATTTTGGCAGATTCAGTCCCTGGTGGGATAATTTTGAATGAAAATCATTTTTAGTCCTTGGAAGTTCAAAAATGTTCAAATTTGATCCTTGGAATGAAAGATTGGTAAAATAGCAATTTTAGTCCCCGGACTTTGAAAATTATCATTTTTAGTCCCCGGGAATTTTGAAAAGTACAAAATTGCAAAAATGGGTTTTGGATATTTAAGCTATGCAAGTATGGTCCTTATTGATACTTTTGGAAAAGTGCATTTTCAGTCCCCAAGTTTCGGGAAATTACACCATTAGTCCTTGTATTAACACACTTAACCATTTGGACCCTTTTTTATCTTAAACCCAACAATAAACCAAACCAAGCCCCACCCCTTTTGGCCTGGTCCACAAAAACAATCCAAAAACCAAACTCCAAGCCCAAACAAAAATACCCGGCCCACCCAACCAAAACTAATACCACCTAGCGTTGACCCCGGTCAAACCCACAACCCCGGTCATATGCACTGTTCACCGTCCCCCACCTCCATGATTTCTGCAACCTGGTCTCCCCCCTCCTCTCCTATCTCCACTAAATCTTCACCAACCCTCATTAAAGCCCTCACCTTCCCCCCTCCTCAATAAATGCTTACCAAACACCACTCACAACTGCCTCTCCCCACTTCCCGCCAAAATGAATTTAAACGGTGGGGATTGAACCAAGCCAATCCAATGGACAGAAGCAAGTGGGAAAGGTAGAGAATGACTCAGGGACTATAAAAAGAAAAGAAAAGAGAAGAATGAGTAGTAGATAGAGTAGTGTAGCTTTAGTTTAGTTTTTTTTAATGTCGTTTTAATTCAATTATCATTTTCCAGTGTAACTCTCAGTTTGAAAGTTGTATTTTCATTGTTTTAAGTGTAACTCAATCTAATTTCAGTTATTTATTTCAATCCTAAGTTAAAATGCAGTTTATGTTATTTCTATAAAAAATCTCAAATTTGCTTATCTTGAGAAAAGTTATTGCTTATTGTTTGTTTAAGCTTAAATTAGTTCATTTATGAATCTTATTAAGTTTTAAAAGCTTAGAAATCAGTTAGGGAAGAAAACCAAAAATAATCAAAAATAAATAAAAATAGCTAATAAATTAAGAAAAATCAAAAGGAAGACAGAAGAAGTAGGAGATGGTGAATGTTATGGTTTAGAAGTCTCAGGGAGACAGTAGGGAAATTGTGAGTGGTTCAATCTTTGCTGAGCACAAGTCTTTATTGTAAGTCTCCATTTTAATTTTAAGCATAAATGTGCATACTTTGATTTTGGCAGTTGTAACAGTTTCTTGTTGTTGGTTTATGTTTACTTATGTTAAATCTTCATTAGTACAAGCTCCAACATGGTTTTCATGGCTTAAACTTTTGAATTGCTTCATAAAATTTCCATATCAGGTTCTATAAGGGGTGTTTGGCTTAAGCTTTTTACCTGTGTTCAAAGTGGTTACCTGTTGTTATTATTGGTTCACTTCTGTCATATTAGGGTTATATTAGTTAGTTATGGTCTAAAACTCATAGTCCTTTTGATAAAAAGTCAAAACACCTCTTGATTCTCTTTGGCAGTTAACTGTTAGGTGATTGCACCTCTAATCTCATTATACAACTACATAAGTGGGTCATGTAACCTAATTCAGTTTCCTTTCAGCTTATAATACCTTATTTAGTCAGTAGGATTACTTAGAAACTCACAAAAGTCAATAGTTCAAGTTTTTACAAAAGTCAAAGGTTTGCATTTCAGAATTTCCCAATACTTCAAGGAATTAATTGGAATTTTGTGTTTGGATTCATGGCATAAAACTTGTTGTTATTTGTTGTCCCCCACCTCATCTACATGTTTCCATGGTCTGCTTATTTTTGTGATTTTATATGTGGGCCCCACTTGGCCTGAAACACACTAGCAGGGGAGGGTCTGCTCTGTCTCAGCAGGTACATCACCCACCACCACCACTTTGTGGTGGTGTTCTGGCCACCTCAGTGGTCCCACAACCACCAAGTTTGGGTCTTTCCACCCCCTCCTACCAGGGTACCTGGTTTGACCTCTTGGTTGACTTAGAAACCTGTGGACCCCACTTAATTTAGTCCCCAATCTCTGTCCCAGTTTCATTTGAATCTCACGTTTTCAAGTGCTTATTGCTGCTCATTAGCTTATTCTGAGGGTCTCATTTGTTTTTTTTCCAGCTTATACATGTTCTAAAAACTAATTTGGATCAGTTTCAACCAGAGTGGACCCCACTTTTAGCCATTTTAGCTCATTTCCACATTTGGTCAACAGAAGTCAACTGTTGACCAAATAAGCACTTCAAGTGCTTATTTCTGATTTCCCAGAAAGTTGTTTTTGTAAAAAGTTTTTGTTTTTAGTTATAAATTAAGTTTCCAAAAGAAAATCCAAGAAAATCCAAGTTAAATTTAAGTGATAGTTTCTATTTAATGTAATTTAATTTTAATTTTTATTTTTAAATTTTTAGTAAGTACTTAGCTATTTTATATTTTTATTAATTACCTATTATATTAAAGTATTTATAGTAGTTTTCTTAGATTTTTATTTTATCTTTTAGTATTAATTAGAATTAATTTTAGTTTTATTAATTATTAATTAATAATTAGTTTAAAATAGCATAATTAGTTTTTATTAAGTAAAACCTTGTTTTTATATTTTTTATAGCTTTTATAAGTTGTAAAATAATTTTAGAAATTTTCTTAGAATTTTTACTGTTCATTTAGTAATTTTCTTAATTTAAAATAGTTAATTAGATAATTAGTATTTAATTAGTAATTAATTAATATAAAATTCACAAAAAGACAAAAACACTTATTTTTATTTTTAAAACTTATTTTTAGTCATTTTATAATTTTAGGAATTTTATTTTCACCTTTTTAGTATTTAATTAATATTATATTGTATTAAAGTGTCTTAAATATTATTAATAAGTATTAATTAGTTTTTATTTAATAGTAATTAATTAAATAGTGTAAAAAGTAATTTTAATTTTCTAAAAAGTTTCTTTTATTATTAGGATTGTAAAAATATGATTTTCACTTTTGTAAGTATTTTATTTTGTTAAAACTCGCGTTTTATTTTGTACGTTTACGTTTTATTTAAACGTAACGTACGCATTTTTAAGTTTTAAACGTTTCTGGGTTTTCAAACTTTCCCGTCTTGTTTATATAGCTTGTTTAAGCTATTCTCTTGTAGATTCTATAGTTCAATCACACACAAACCTTTTCCTCATCCAAATTCACCCGATCAAATAACCGTTTGTTTACAATTCACACCTCGTCGGGACATAACGACCCGGGGAAACCTTATACTTCCGCGGAGCATTGACTCTGAGTTGTTTGATTTTGTTGACCATTCCCTGGTCAATATAAGTTAGGTGGTTCGGGCTCAATCAACTTTTGGCGCCGCTGCCGGGGAGGTTGTGCGCGTTTATCTAAACGGTTTGCTGATTAGTGCTTTTGGGATTCAATCCTTTGTAAATTTACCATCCTTGTCCATACCTTTTTCACAAAAAAAACAAAAAAAAAAAAAAAAAAAAAAAAAAAAAAAAAAAAAAAAAACCCAAAAAGATTTTCTCTATCATTTGTATATATAATGTCTTTCCAAAATCTCAAAAATATCCATCTCTACCCTCCTACATTTTTGATTCTACATTTCTCACCCTCCAAAACCCTTTGATTCTTTCTATGTCTCATCCTCACCTTCTTGTTTGTCGATGGTGTGGTGGTCCTTATAACGGTGGAAATTGCCCCCGGTTGTAGCATTGTGAGTTCGGGAAACGGGTTTGTCTATGACCAAAGTCCCTACAATGAAACAACCAGCTTCTTTAACCAACCACCATGCCCCGAAATGAACACGTATTCATGTGATTATTGTGGAGGCCCTCACTACAGCTATGGTTGCCAAACGAGGAATCAGTTTGTCTATGAACAGGTTCCTTGTAACAATCATGAATTTGGTTTTAACCAGCCTCCACAATACACAAACCCTCAACCACCTCCTCAAGACGAGTTAGCTAGAGCTGAATTGATTAATAAAATGATGATCAATCAAATTCAATTCAACCAGAACATTCAAGAGGAAATAAACTGTCTTAAAGGTCTGATTCACATGAGACAAAATCCTCCCGTTAACTCATTTTATTTTGAGGATGAAAGTGATGAGGATGAACCCTTTGAAGAAGAAATCCTTAAGGAACCTTCAGATATCTTGATAATGGGGGACAAGGAAGTCCAAGTCAATCCTCTTGAGGAAATAAATGACCTTGTTCCAATCCCAAAGGTATCTGAGGAGCCTTCTGATTCGACTTCAGTTGAAACTGTTTCAGTGGAAATAATGGGAGAAAAGAACATGACTGCTAGTCCTTCTCAACTCCCTGAGTCTGCTGTTATCACACCCGAGATTCACACTCACTCTCTGAGCATGGGGGACGAGCATCTTGACACTGTTCCTGTTAAGGAATCAGACGAATTCATAAAGTCTAGTGTTGAGAACCTTGTCTCAATCCCGAGAGAGTCACAGGGAATTCTTGATCATATGTGTGATATCCCTCCTCCTCTTGTCTTCCCGAATGATAATGTTGAAATGTTCTCCGATTCTGATGATGACGATTTGTTATCTTGTGGAGACATCAGTTACGTGGAAGAATTACCTTCTGAG
Source organism: Artemisia argyi (assembly GCA_030686995.1). Classification (NCBI taxonomy): domain Eukaryota; kingdom Viridiplantae; phylum Streptophyta; class Magnoliopsida; order Asterales; family Asteraceae; genus Artemisia; species Artemisia argyi. The sequence continues at coordinate 131,642,473 of CM060676.1, forward strand.
CTAGTCAGCTTGGAAGAAGAGAATGATGTGATTGACACTGAAAACCAAGATGAAGCCCTTCGTGCTACATTATTGAATGTCAGTCTCCTCATTTCTAAAATCGAGGCTTTCAATATGAAACCTATTTCTTCCCCTATCCCCATAAAGGATAGTGAGATTTTTTCCGATGATCCTATACCGGAATTTGAAGCCTTCAGCTTTGATCATATGGGAGAGAAGATTAGTGGCACTACCACTTCTCATTCTCATAATTCTCTTCCCATATATGATTTATTTACCTTTGAGGAGTTCTCCGGTGAACTCACTCGTATCATACCTCCACCAGAGTATGATAATTTTTACTTTGATCTAGACAAAGTTGATCTTTGTTTTCTGGAGGAAAATATTCTCAACCTTGAGAATTTGATTGATATCAAAATCCCAACCCTCTCGCCCATAATTTGTCTAGATCACACGAGCTTTACTGATGAGATTCATGATACACCAATCATGAATTCTCTTTCCGATGATGATGATTCAATCTTGATTGTCATCAAGATCTTTCTTCCTTTCTTCACCTACAGGGTGACTTCTCCTGTTCTGCATTCCTTCGGGAATGAGGACACTATATTTGATCTCGGCATTTTCATGTATCATTTTCTTGAGCCGGTACTATATCTCATCGGTGTGGAACTTTCACGTGCTTCATATGTTTGTCCAAACATTTTGAATGAAAGTCCGATTGAGATTGTTTCTTCCACATCATGCTTCCCCAATGACAAATAAATTAGGGGTCGAGTCAAGCTAGCGACTCGGTAAACAAAAACAGTAGCACGCTTATAGGGTTTTCACCCTAAGTGTGGGGGAGTCCCCCATGCTATGGTTACAAAAGAGTGAAAATACAAAATGGTGTTTTCCACGCTTAGCTTGTAATGTTGCCCTTTCATGTTCAAAATGTCGGCATAATAGCCGGGATTTTGAATATTGAGGACAATATTCATCCTAAGTATGGGGGGGGGGGGTATTTTGCTATTCTAGCGAATTTTATCACATTTTACTATATAATACCCCCGTTTTTGCCAAAATTTCAAAATTTTCAAAAAAATTTTCACTGGTGCTTCAAAATTTTTGTGGTAATCAGTCCGCCTTGTCTAACCGACAAAAGGGATTGGCTAGTCCAGGAGCAAACGGCTCTTGGTAAAGACATATCAAATCCGTTTACGGCTTGCAATTTGCCCAAAATTGTGTGGTTCATCAACTCCCCGAAAACAAATGAGTTGGCTAGCCCGCAAGATTATGGCTTGTGGTAAAGGCCGTGGAAAATCCATAATTGGTAATCAGCTCACCAAGATGTTGACTATTCCATCAAGAGCTGGCTAGTCCAGAAGCAAACGGCTTTTGGTAAAGACTACTCAAATCCGTTGACAGCTGGTGGTTTGCTCAAAATCACACGGTTATCAGGTGTGCCACAGTTCTTACACCTGGCTACTCCAGAAGTGATGGCTTTTGGTAAAGAGTTTTTCAAATCCATCAAGTTTTCAAAACAGTATTGCTAGGGACTAGCAATAGTTTAGTGTGGGGGATTGATGAGTGTGCAAATACTCATCATTTTTGTCTTATATGAACTGCCAAAACATACAAAAACACTCAGTAATGCATCAAAATAGTGAAAATATTTCAAAGTTGTGTTTTATATGTTTTAGATGCAAAATGAGCAAAAACACAAGAAAAACGCACAAAGTTTGCAAAATTGGCAGTTTCAGTCCCTCAACTTTCATAAAATGACAAAACTAGTCCCTGGATATTCAAAATATAGAAAATTATCACCAAATATCCTTTTACAATCATAAGTTGTCATATTTTGTCCTTTGGTGGAAAATTGGAAAGTTTTGGAAATTTACAGTTTAAGTCCCTGGAGTTTCAGATTTTGGCAGATTCAGTCCCTGGTGGGATAATTTTGAATGAAAAATCATTTTTAGTCCTTGGAAGTTCAAAAATGTTCAAATTTGATCCTTGGAATGAAAGATTGGTAAAATAGCAATTTTAGTCCCCGGACTTTGAAAATTATCATTTTTAGTCCCCGGGAATTTTGAAAAGTACAAAATTGCAAAAATGGGTTTTGGATATTTAAGCTATGCAAGTATGGTCCTTATTGATACTTTTGGAAAAGTGCATTTTCAGTCCCCAAGTTTCGGGAAATTACACCATTTGTCCTTGTATTAACACACTTAACCATTTGGACCCTTTTTTATCTTAAACCCAACAATAAACCAAACCAAGCCCCACCCCTTTTGGCCTGGTCCACAAAAACAATCAAAAAACCAAACTCCAAGCCCAAACAAAAATACCCGGCCCACCCAACCAAAACTAATACCACCTAGCGTTGACCCCGGTCAAACCCACAACCCCGGTCATATGCACTGTTCACCGTCCCCCACCTCCATGATTTCTGCAACCTGGTCTCCCCCCTCCTCTCCTATCTCCACTAAATCTTCACCAACCCTCATTAAAGCCCTCACCTTCCCCCTCCTCAATAAATGCTTACCAAACACCACTCACAACTGCCTCTCCCCACTTCCCGCCAAAATGAATTTAAACGGTGGGGATTGAACCAAGCCAATCCAATGGACAGAAGCAAGTGGGAAAGGTAGAGAATGACTCAGGGACTATAAAAAGAAAAGAAAAGAGAAGAATGAGTAGTAGATAGAGTAGTGTAGCTTTAGTTTAGTTTTTTTTAATGTCGTTTTAATTCAATTATCATTTTCCAGTGTAACTCTCAGTTTGAAAGTTGTATTTTCATTGTTTTAAGTGTAACTCAATCTAATTTCAGTTATTTATTTCAATCCTAAGTTAAAATGCAGTTTATGTTATTTCTATAAAAAATCTCAAATTTGCTTATCTTGAGAAAAGTTATTGCTTATTGTTTGTTTAAGCTTAAATTAGTTCATTTATGAATCTTATTAAGTTTTAAAAGCTTAGAAATCAGTTAGGGAAGAAAACCAAAAATAATCAAAAATAAATAAAAATAGCTAATAAATTAAGAAAAATCAAAAGGAAGACAGAAGAAGTAGGAGATGGTGAATGTTATGGTTTAGAAGTCTCAGGGAGACAGTAGGGAAATTGTGAGTGGTTCAATCTTTGCTGAGCACAAGTCTTTATTGTAAGTCTCCATTTTAATTTTAAGCATAAATGTGCATACTTTGATTTTGGCAGTTGTAACAGTTTCTTGTTGTTGGTTTATGTTTACTTATGTTAAATCTTCATTAGTACAAGCTCCAACATGGTTTTCATGGCTTAAACTTTTGAATTGCTTCATAAAATTTCCATATCAGTGTTGAACTATAGACCTTGATAGATCTACTTGAGCACTCTAGAATCGTTAGTAATGTCACTGTAATCAATAACACACTAATAGACAATCCCTGCAACTTGTATTAATAAAGCGGAAACAAAACACAAGTTTGATACTAAGAATTCTTGATCCTCTATGGATCTTTTAATTATGATAAGAGTTTTCTAAAAGTTTTAAAAGATATGCATTATCACTTCCTAAATAAACTCATGCATATCCAAACTACATTACATAAATCACGGAAATACTACATCCGCAGAAACTAATAAAGCTGAACTATGTCTTCAGCAGATACACTGCTTCAGCAGAAACCAACTCTTCAGCAGAATCCTTTCAGCAGAAACAGCAGCAGAATTCTTTCTACACAGAATTCCCAACAATCCTCCCCTAATCTTGAATTTGACCTAGTTAAGTTCAAGATTCTTGATAGATCTTTAAAGTAACATACCAAGAGGATTGTAACAGAGCACCAGCAAAGAATTATCATCAGCAGAATCTCTATGATCAGCATATACTTGAAAGCTCCATTCTTTGCAGCAACAAATGACTTAATGTACATCAAAACAATTTAGTTTCATACTATTCTCATCACTTCCAGGTGTGTTAACTCCTGTGAGAGGTGAATCATTAAAAATAATGGATTTGATGTCTCTTTACCAACAGCCATCACTACTGGAGTAGCCAAGTGTTCAAAGGTACACTGATAACCACATGATTTTTAGCAAATCATCAGCTATAAACGGATTTGAGATGTCTTTACCTGTAGCCGTTTGCTCAGGACTAGCCAATTATCTTGATGAAAATCATCTTGGTTAACTGATTACCAAATATGGTTTTCCACTGCCTTTACCACAAGCCATATACATGTGGGCTAGCCAATTATTCAGAATCCATAAAGGAAAAATCCATGGTCAATTGACAACCATTTCAACTACTCAGCAATAAAGCATTGGTGAGTTGACAACCCTATGGTTTTGAGTAAACCATTACAGCTATCAACAGATTTGATGTGTCTTTACCAAAGCTGTACCCTTTGGACTAGCCAACTTTATGATGGAATAGTCAACATCAGGTAAGTTGATAACCAAACCTGCAAACAAAAACTATATAACAATATGTTAGTTTTTTTTTTTTTTTTTTTTTTTTTTTTTTTTTTTTTTTTGATACTAATAATAAAAAAATATACAACATAAGATCCCTACTCAACTGCTGCTCTGGAAGTCTTAATCCTTTGTTTGAAAACCTTCACCAAAGATTCAGCAAACAATCTTGTATTACCAGCTGGATCAGGAGGAATTTCCAACTTCTGTGTAACAACCCGCATTTTCGGGACATTTCTCCTATTCACTATTCATCAGTTACTATTCATCAATTACTATTCACCGGTCACTATTCATCATTTTACTATTCATCATTTTCGGAGTCAGTTTGTGATTCCGAGAAACGTTCAAAAATTTTACTATTCATGTGACACTATTCAGTCCCGAAGGGAAATCACTATTCATGATCAACGTTCGTCTTTTCGTAAACTGAGTTTACGAGCCTTTAAATTCGCGTAACCAGTTAGGTTTAGCTGCGAATTCATGCATCATTCATTTAATGACATTTCGTATAGACTGGATTAGTCTACACATTGTCATCATCATTTGAGAACCTACACGGATATGCATTATTTCTATATACGTATGCTTAATTTGTAATTAACGATACCACTCAGTTTTACTACTAACGTATACCCCATACTCCCGACTATGATCCTAACATATTTACATACTCATAATAATAATATAAAAATTATATTATTAATTTACCCGGTGTTTTGAAACCAATGGCTACATTTTACGGTCGGAGCTTATTACTCCGTCGGTTTGCGTTATTTCAATACGATAATTATTTCAACACCCGATTCTCATCAGGAATAATATTTTACAACTTTTAAAACTTCGTCGTACTTTATTTCAGCTCGGTAACATTTATTTTTAGTTAACTTGGTACCCGATAACACCCAATACACAACTAAAACTAAACAAGCACACATGTGATGGGACAAGAACATTAAATAGCCCACAAACTTGTTTCCTTGTTTTACTCCTTTTTGGTGCCGCCCCCCCCCCCCCCTTGGACCAAGACCATTGATATTTTGACCATTTACTACATCTACTTACATATATATACTTCATTTCTTCACTTACACATTTTTATACCAAACAAACTAGCAACAAAAACACCATTTTCTCTCCTTCCTTTGTGTGAGAATCGGCCAAGAAACAAGAACTAAGAAGAATCCATAAAATTCTCAAGATCAAGTGTTGAATCAAGTCCTAATCAAGATCTAGTTGGGGTTTTTGTGGTAAAAACCCAAGATTATTAATCAATTTCTCCTCAAATCACCTCAAATCTTCAAGTAAGCTTCAAAAACATTTTTGATCTTTTCATACTTTCATTTACTTTATATCTTTATGTATTTTTAAGAAATATTGGTAAAACATGCAAGTATGTAAGATCCATACCACTTATTACTCATTTTATTTTTATAAACACTAGATCTATAATTTTTATTAGAAATCTCATGAGATCCACCAAGATTGGTGATGTTTAGGAACCCATGACACCCTAAGAAGGTGTATGGTAGGATTGGGTAATTGTGGTGTTGATTTGAGAAAGTTTGGTTAACTTTTGAACAAGCCTTGAACTAGAAAAGTTGATTTTTACAACTATATAAAAGCTACTGTCCATTTTTGCAAAACGTGGGAAAATCAGGGTCTAGGGTGTAACTTTGGACCCAAGATTTAGAAAATACATTCCAAGACGAAACTATGGCCGAAAACGGGGATAAAATCCGAGTTACGACGAAAAAGATATGCTATTTTCAAGATTTACGACGAAAACTATATTTTCTGAAATATTGAATCTGTCCCGATTTTTCTAGCTAAGAAAACTGAGATTAAATGATATCTTGACTAGCCGAGACCTTAAAAAACCTAAAGTATACTTGAATACCTTCGCGGGGATATAAAGAACATAGAAAACGGGCTCATAACGAAAAAGATACAAGTGTTTGAAATCCGACGATATATATAAATTTCCATCAGCTTTTGTACACTAATAGAGTTTTGACGTAAACTGTTTTTGCGAGACATCACTTTCACGGCTGTTTTTCTTTATGATCGGATCAGTTTGAGTCCGAGCCGTAGTTTTATGAAATCAAGATCTCTTAGCAAGCTTTTCAAATCAATTGGCCGTTCGTCGAATAGACTTGTAACGAACAAACTACGACCTCATCTATATACCCGATAAACTATATATTTTGACAGCTTTTGCTATAATGAAATTTTCTAAGTGTTGAACATAATATTTTCAAATAGCAACAATGAGAGTCGATTTTCTCATCGATCGAGACCTGTATCGCCAAAAGTTAAATGACGCGACTTCTTGATATTGTTACAAGGTTTTCAAAAACGCCGAGCTTGACCATTAACACTTAACGTACAATATTTCGCGACTAGTTTTGCGAGGCCATTTTGGTCATATTTTCAAGTAATGAAAACGTTATTTTTGCGGCGAAAACCTTATATTTACCGATAAAACACCAAACGAGGATCGTGGAGTACCGTTTCAACACAACTACATGAAAAGTGGTTATTAACTTAACGAGACGTCAAAGATGTATTTTTGACGATAAACACTATTTTCAAAACTAACGAGTGGTATCGATAACATACGTACTTGCATGTGTAGCATCATTTCGTTTCTTACATTAGAAACTATCATTCATATTAGGTTGCGATTAGAGATCGTGCCTCATTTCAGTGTATCCACTTTTGTCATCATAGCTATCGCACCAGGTGAGTTCATACCCCCTACTTTTACCTGTTTTTATAACTGTTTTGGGGGAGAATACATGCTCGTTTTTGACTAAACTCAATGCTTGAATGCGCAATTGTTTACTTAAACACTACTGTTCCTTTGAAGGCTTGATTGATTATTTAAATGCACCTATGGGTATATCAGTTGCATACTTGATTATTTTCTCGCATACACAAGCGTTTTATAAACATGCAACACACTTTATGAACTCTTGCTTTTATGCAACCCACTTTATGAACTCTTGCTTTTATGCAACACACTTTACGAACTCTTGCTTTTATGCAACACACTTTATGAACTCTTGCTTTTATGCAAACACTTTTATGGACCATACTGAAACTTATGCTTTATTTACACTATTACGCGGATTAGCCTAAGCCCTTGAATCCCACTATGCCCAAACTCATGAACCGTCAATTCCTGCTGGGAAGCGCGAATGTTATAAATAGATCTATTGGTGGTGACTCCCCCGTTCGGTTTGACCGGATAGGCAAACGCGAGCGTATAACATGTCGAATTACAAGTGTAACGGGATAAACACTTGCCGGGCCTTTATATTTAACATGCTTCTAGAGCATGCACACTGTTATAGCTTCGGTTGCATGAACTTAGCGCTAGCGTAATAGACTATTTTTCTATGTGATATTATATTTGTTGTAATGATCACACACTCTACTCATGGTCCACAATCCTGATTTTACTGTAAGGTAAACCTTATTTTTATGACATTGTGAGTTACACAATGGTCACAACACTTTATTTTTTTTATTGACATTGTGAGTTACACAATGGTCACAACACTTTATTTTTATGACATTGTGAGTCACACAATGGTCACAAAACTCTCTATTGAACTCCCAACACTATTGTTTTAATACAAACTTATGAACTCACCAACCTCGTGTTGACACTCTTTAGCATGTATTTTCAGGTTTTAAGCAATGGCACGCTACTGGAGGTTTTGGCAGGGCATGGCATGGTCATAGAAGACTCTGATATTCACTTGGGGACCGTTTTAAACTATTTTACGGGCTTACTTCCGCACTACTTTTAACAATGTAGATTCAATACTTTTGGTTAAACGATTTTATTCTAATTGATTGAAGTGAAAACCATTTTTGAATTTGTGTTGTAATACCAATTGAGTTACACCCCAGCTACATGTATGCTTCCGCTGGACCCGATTTTAGGGGGTGTGACAGATTGGTATCAGAGCTTTGGCTATAGCGAACTAAGTGTTTTTAAAACCTAGACTATAGCTACTTCCACGAAAACATAACCCTATGACCGTCACGTGCCTGCCTGCCAAGCTGAAGCCTCATTTGTGGTTAGTTGCTGACATAGGTGATGAGATTTGTGTCTCATTATCTGATATGTTATATTCACTTATTATAGTTGATTACTATAATTGTCTTTCATATAAGCATGCTCATGTATCGTATATGTCACCACGTTATGCTTTTCCTTGCATAGCTTCATAATTTGACCTCGAGTTTGGTCACTTGCTTTTGTCTTTCAGAACGTCTTGGTATTTGGGAAGGACATAGTCTTAGTATAACTGAGCTGAGTATTTCAAAATTCATGGAACCTCGGTGGAATATAGACTGGTCATCTATATTCAACCTGGGATAGTGAGATATAGGCTGACCACCTATGTCTGACTCAGAAATGAATTTTGCAATACTGAGAATGGTTATAATAAAATTCTGTCTGGATTGAATTCTCTACTCAATTCCCAAATGTTTCATTTACGTGTGTGTAAACACTCGTTGGCAGAACATCGACACTTTTCACCATCTCGTTAACCACCGATTGGAAGCACGCAAACTGGTCATTTCATCTCATGGACATTTACGTCTATGCACGATACATTTATATCACAGTATTTTCTTTTATCACAATCTCATTTTGTCGCAGTTGTCACAATCTTCCCCCTTCTCACCCTCATTATCATTTCCTTTCCCCATCCCCATATATAAGGGATTAGCTAACACTCTATACACTCCGATGTCACTCATCCCTCACTACTCCCTATATTGATAAGTGGATATTATCAATGACCTCCCTAGGAAAAACTTTCCATACCATCTATAAGGAGGGTCCCTCGGTACATTGAAACCCTTCAAAACTCAACAGAAATCTCAGGATACCACAAAACCATTCGAACCACTATCACTGGCATGATTGCCACAATTCCACCATCTGGAAAGTATTGGCTTGATTGAATTACAAGATTAGTTTCGATGCGAATGCTCACAAAGCAACACTATAGAGATACATTCAACCTCTTAACCAAGATTATAGAACGTTCAATTGAACATGTCCTCACCAATAGACTTTATTGAAACATGTTAGACATCTATGCATTTATGCAGACATACATACCTGGCTATTTTTATCCTCTTAATACTTTCACTTTTTTTTTTAAAATGGATCTTTCTCCAAACTACCATTATACAAAACATATATCTTGTAAGAAATACTTTTCTGAGGCACTTATTTTGACAAGCAAATTCCTTTTGGTTAACCTTTCACAAAACTATTAAATGTTAGGAAATTTTAAACAACAATCTTTGGTAAACCATACTATCCACTTTATATTGAAAATAGTCCTATCTTGCATAACTACTAAATTTTGAAACATCGGGAAAAAAAAAAAAAAAAAAAAAAAAAAAAAAAAAAAAAAAAAAAAAAAAGGGTTACTTGGAAAGCCGGTTGCTTGAAGTTGTAAATTTATTTACTCAGGGAAGGTTTATGAACAAAACACCCAATCTCCAAAACAAACTTTGAAAATCAATCACTATATTACATCTCTTATACCTTTAGGGGTTTGTGATTTATAACTTGGGGAGAATCTTAGTAATGGAGAATAAGCATCGTAAGTGGAGAAAAACTCAATTCATGACGTCCTGCGGAGGATCACAACCTTATCCAAATCTATTATTTTTAACAACACCCTTGACGGACTTAACCTTGTAAGTCTTTCCAAAACAAGATTCATGATATCCATTTCAATTATTTCTAATAAAGGCATTTGATTCACCTCGAACTCCTAGCGATTTCATTAAGATTCCTTTGGAACCACACCACCTATTATCTTCAGACCAATGGTCAGAATTTGAGGTTGATTCAAACATAGGGAGATATGCCCAAATCGGGTGTGATTGACACTAGAAATGGTTGGACTAACCATTTGCCATAAATCAAATTCAGTTGCAACCATAGTTACCACACGAGCTTAGAGACTACACCATTCGAAGCACTCTATGGCCGAAGTGCCAACATCCATTGACGGATTGAAATTGGGAAAAGCCCAACTCTCTAGTCCAGTAAGCATTCATGAACCCGATATACACTGGACCAATCAACGTTTCTGACAGAGTAGGCCTGGTGGCCGTCAGACTTGAACCTTGTTAGAGCTCAATAGCTTACACGATAAGAATCATCACCTTTTCAACAATACAACTTCAGAGACCAACACAAACTGAACTTCGGGACGAAGTTCCTTTTAAGGGGGTGAGACTGTAACAACCCGCATTTTCGGGACATTTCTCCTATTCACTATTCATCAGTTACTATTCATCAATTACTATTCACCGGTCACTATTCATCATTTTACTATTCATCATTTTCGGAGTCAGTTTGTGATTCCGAGAAACGTTCAAAAATTTTACTATTCATGTGACACTATTCAGTCCCGAAGGGAAATCACTATTCATGATCAACGTTCGTCTTTTCGTAAACTGAGTTTACGAGCCTTTAAATTCGCGTAACCAGTTAGGTTTAGCTGCGAATTCATGCATCATTCATTTAATGACATTTCGTATAGACTGGATTAGTCTACACATTGTCATCATCATTTGAGAACCTACACGGATATGCATTATTTCTATATACGTATGCTTAATTTGTAATTAACGATACCACTCAGTTTTACTACTAACGTATACCCCATACTCCCGACTATGATCCTAACATATTTACATACTCATAATAATAATATAAAAATTATATTATTAATTTACCCGGTGTTTTGAAACCAATGGCTACATTTTACGGTCGGAGCTTATTACTCCGTCGGTTTGCGTTATTTCAATACGATAATTATTTCAACACCCGATTCTCATCAGGAATAATATTTTACAACTTTTAAAACTTCGTCGTACTTTATTTCAGCTCGGTAACATTTATTTTTAGTTAACTTGGTACCCGATAACACCCAATACACAACTAAAACTAAACAAGCACACATGTGATGGGACAAGAACATTAAATAGCCCACAAACTTGTTTCCTTGTTTTACTCCTTTTTGGTGCCGCCCCCCCCCCCCCCCCTTGGACCAAGACCATTGATATTTTGACCATTTACTACATCTACTTACATATATATACTTCATTTCTTCACTTACACATTTTTATACCAAACAAACTAGCAACAAAAACACCATTTTCTCTCCTTCCTTTGTGTGAGAATCGGCCAAGAAACAAGAACTAAGAAGAATCCATAAAATTCTCAAGATCAAGTGTTGAATCAAGTCCTAATCAAGATCTAGTTGGGGTTTTTGTGGTAAAAACCCAAGATTATTAATCAATTTCTCCTCAAATCACCTCAAATCTTCAAGTAAGCTTCAAAAACATTTTTGATCTTTTCATACTTTCATTTACTTTATATCTTTATGTATTTTTAAGAAATATTGGTAAAACATGCAAGTATGTAAGATCCATACCACTTATTACTCATTTTATTTTTATAAACACTAGATCTATAATTTTTATTAGAAATCTCATGAGATCCACCAAGATTGGTGATGTTTAGGAACCCATGACACCCTAAGAAGGTGTATGGTAGGATTGGGTAATTGTGGTGTTGATTTGAGAAAGTTTGGTTAACTTTTGAACAAGCCTTGAACTAGAAAAGTTGATTTTTACAACTATATAAAAGCTACTGTCCATTTTTGCAAAACGTGGGAAAATCAGGGTCTAGGGTGTAACTTTGGACCCAAGATTTAGAAAATACATTCCAAGACGAAACTATGGCCGAAAACGGGGATAAAATCCGAGTTACGACGAAAAAGATATGCTATTTTCAAGATTTACGACGAAAACTATATTTTCTGAAATATTGAATCTGTCCCGATTTTTCTAGCTAAGAAAACTGAGATTAAATGATATCTTGACTAGCCGAGACCTTAAAAAACCTAAAGTATACTTGAATACCTTCGCGGGGATATAAAGAACATAGAAAACGGGCTCATAACGAAAAAGATACAAGTGTTTGAAATCCGACGATATATATAAATTTCCATCAGCTTTTGTACACTAATAGAGTTTTGACGTAAACTGTTTTTGCGAGACATCACTTTCACGGCTGTTTTTCTTTATGATCGGATCAGTTTGAGTCCGAGCCGTAGTTTTATGAAATCAAGATCTCTTAGCAAGCTTTTCAAATCAATTGGCCGTTCGTCGAATAGACTTGTAACGAACAAACTACGACCTCATCTATATACCCGATAAACTATATATTTTGACAGCTTTTGCTATAATGAAATTTTCTAAGTGTTGAACATAATATTTTCAAATAGCAACAATGAGAGTCGATTTTCTCATCGATCGAGACCTGTATCGCCAAAAGTTAAATGACGCGACTTCTTGATATTGTTACAAGGTTTTCAAAAACGCCGAGCTTGACCATTAACACTTAACGTACAATATTTCGCGACTAGTTTTGCGAGGCCATTTTGGTCATATTTTCAAGTAATGAAAACGTTATTTTTGCGGCGAAAACCTTATATTTACCGATAAAACACCAAACGAGGATCGTGGAGTACCGTTTCAACACAACTACATGAAAAGTGGTTATTAACTTAACGAGACGTCAAAGATGTATTTTTGACGATAAACACTATTTTCAAAACTAACGAGTGGTATCGATAACATACGTACTTGCATGTGTAGCATCATTTCGTTTCTTACATTAGAAACTATCATTCATATTAGGTTGCGATTAGAGATCGTGCCTCATTTCAGTGTATCCACTTTTGTCATCATAGCTATCGCACCAGGTGAGTTCATACCCCCTACTTTTACCTGTTTTTATAACTGTTTTGGGGGAGAATACATGCTCGTTTTTGACTAAACTCAATGCTTGAATGCGCAATTGTTTACTTAAACACTACTGTTCCTTTGAAGGCTTGATTGATTATTTAAATGCACCTATGGGTATATCAGTTGCATACTTGATTATTTTCTCGCATACACAAGCGTTTTATAAACATGCAACACACTTTATGAACTCTTGCTTTTATGCAACCCACTTTATGAACTCTTGCTTTTATGCAACACACTTTACGAACTCTTGCTTTTATGCAACACACTTTATGAACTCTTGCTTTTATGCAAACACTTTTATGGACCATACTGAAACTTATGCTTTATTTACACTATTACGCGGATTAGCCTAAGCCCTTGAATCCCACTATGCCCAAACTCATGAACCGTCAATTCCTGCTGGGAAGCGCGAATGTTATAAATAGATCTATTGGTGGTGACTCCCCCGTTCGGTTTGACCGGATAGGCAAACGCGAGCGTATAACATGTCGAATTACAAGTGTAACGGGATAAACACTTGCCGGGCCTTTATATTTAACATGCTTCTAGAGCATGCACACTGTTATAGCTTCGGTTGCATGAACTTAGCGCTAGCGTAATAGACTATTTTTCTATGTGATATTATATTTGTTGTAATGATCACACACTCTACTCATGGTCCACAATCCTGATTTTACTGTAAGGTAAACCTTATTTTTATGACATTGTGAGTTACACAATGGTCACAACACTTTATTTTTTTTATTGACATTGTGAGTTACACAATGGTCACAACACTTTATTTTTATGACATTGTGAGTCACACAATGGTCACAAAACTCTCTATTGAACTCCCAACACTATTGTTTTAATACAAACTTATGAACTCACCAACCTCGTGTTGACACTCTTTAGCATGTATTTTCAGGTTTTAAGCAATGGCACGCTACTGGAGGTTTTGGCAGGGCATGGCATGGTCATAGAAGACTCTGATATTCACTTGGGGACCGTTTTAAACTATTTTACGGGCTTACTTCCGCACTACTTTTAACAATGTAGATTCAATACTTTTGGTTAAACGATTTTATTCTAATTGATTGAAGTGAAAACCATTTTTGAATTTGTGTTGTAATACCAATTGAGTTACACCCCAGCTACATGTATGCTTCCGCTGGACCCGATTTTAGGGGGTGTGACATTCTGTTGCAACATTTTCTCCATCAAAGATACCTTCAGAGGATATTTATGAATAATATCCATGATAATCCTCAGACCAGTGGTAGTTTCCAGCAAATGTACATAAGACATAGGATAGAACTTCCAACTCTGAACTTTCCATTTCTGATTATTCTTCCATATATCATAACTTGCACCAGTAGGAGTAGAAGAATCAAACAATACTTGAAGATCACCCAACAAATACAATCCATAACCTTCAGGAGTATGAGTGGCATAAAACTTAGTAACCAACTCATGTAGAGTTACCAAATCCTGATAACTTACAAGATGAAGAATCTGCTGAAGGAAAACAAAAGATATGGATGACTTATCCAATCTATGAATGATATTGAGTTGACCATCTGAACTTAACTCCCAACTTACTAGAACCACTCTAGTTCCTTCTGGCCAATCATCAGATGATCCTTCCCTTATAAATGTAGCATCTGAATCATTTACATTAATTAGACTATGTAATGATCCTACTCTAGCCATTCTCTTTCCTCTTCTACCAGGAACATAAATAGCATCATGAACTGCTGCTTCAGCAGAATCACCTTCTGCAGCTTCAGTATCCACTGATGGAGTATCCATTTGGTCATCAGCAGAATCTTCAGAAGATTCAAGTGCAGCAGAGGCATATTGTTCATCCATAGCTTTTCTGATTTGTTTGTTCCTAGCAGCTTGAATTTCAACTTCTCTTGTCTTCAGATCATGAAATCTAGCAAGTTCAGCCCTTTGTTCAGCTTCTTGATCTTCAGTCAACTTTCTAGCAGTCTCCTCACCTAATCTTTCCAGCTCCAATTGTCTCCTAGTTCTCTTCCTAGTTGGAGCATCTGATGTTGTTACTTTGGCTTTACCTTTATCCATAGAAACATCAACACCAGTAGAAGTAGCAGGTAAAGATACTTGTGCAGCAGCTATATGAACATTCTTAGAAGAATCCTCATCAACATTTAGAAGTGAAATTTTCTTTGAAGCATCCATTCCAGCTTTAGCATTCCTAGATTTGATTCTATTATAAATCTCAACTAGGTTGTTAAAAGGAAGTCCCCATACATATTTCTTAGACCAAGCAGTATTATATACTGAGCTGCTCTGATTTTTTACATATGTTCTCATATACTCTGTTTGCTGTGCTTGAGTCATGGGTTTTTCCCTTTTTGCTTTAGCCTTTAATTCATCAGCTGCCTTCTTCCTCATCTTCAACATTTTCACAATCTCAGATTCAAAATCTTGTTCCTCTACTTTCTTTCCAAAAAGATCAGCAGTTACATTAGTATTAGCAAGCATCTGTTTTCCAATAGACTGCCAGTCTGACTCATCAAACTCTAGAACTGCTGCATCCAATTCCCTTTGTCTTGCAATGGGTAAGGTAGACACATATCTTTGAGTCTCTGAATCTAATTCTGCATCAAACTTAGCTTGTACTTCCTTAGCAAGATTTACACTCTTCATATAATTTTCCCATTCTTGCCATACTTTACCTTGACCAGCTCTATCTTCATCAGTTACAAGCTCATCCAAACCATCATGAGAAACATTAGCTTCAGCAATATGATCATAAGACATATCCACATCTGCCATAGGTTCATCATGTGCATCTTGAACCTCTTTATCAGTAGAAATCTCTATGTTCTCAGATGAATGATGAACAGGAGAATTCATGTATTCTTTCCCAGCTACAAAAAATGTTTCCCCTGATGCATTTCCTTTGTCAGCAGATTGATCAGCAGTAACCTTGCTGAATGATTGTTTCTCCTGAAGTATATCCACAGCTTCAGTCATCAGCACATCATTATCATTACCAGAAACTTTTGAAGCTTCAGCAGCTTGTTTTGCCAAATACTGTCTTGTACTTCTTCTTTGAACTAGTATGATTGGTTTAGATTGAGATGCTGTTGCAGCTTTAGGAGGAAGAACATGAGACTGTCTAGCAACTTCAGCTAGAATCTCAAGAGAATCCAAATTTGCCTCCTTTGCCTCTTCAGTAGAATCTAATCCATCTTTGCTTTGATTCTGCTGACCCAGCTGTGTCTCCAAATCTTTGACTTTGCTTTTCAGACTTTGAATCTCATTACCAAGAGTAGTCTTGGTCTCAGCAAGTTCTTTCTGAAGATCTTCAGTCATTTTCATATACCTGTTAAGAGATTCATATACAAATGTGAGAGTAATAGGGTCCTCTGCTCTATCACTTGATTGCTCAGTGGTATGAGGAGCTTCATTGAACCCTGTAGGAGAAACAGACTCATGTACAACATTAGGAGAACCTACATTAATTTGCTCTCCCAAAGAACTAGGTGAAGGTAGTCTATTTAGTTCAGGTTCAAAAGTCTGTAGATCAACTTCAAACTCATGAAATTGCTCAGTTGGAGCATCCTGAACTGGTGAGATGGTAGGACTAGGTGACATGTGTACAGGGGTAGGTGGTGACAAGTCAGTAGAATCAGGTAAAGGTTCAGCAGTTGTAGCTGGTGCTTCCGCCATTACCACTGAAGGAATACCATCAGCAGCAACACCAGAAGATGATGGATTACCATCATCAGCAGCATCAGAAGCAGGCACATGACCAGCATCATCACCCTCAACTGCATTAGCATTGCCTTGTGGCAACATTTCTTTTAGCAAAGGGTAATGTGCCCCAATATAATTTGTTTTCATTGAGGCAAACAACTTAGAACCTAGACTTTTAATGGGTATATGGGTCATATCTTCAGTGGTTATGTCTAAGATAATCTGTAAGAATCTAGGGTACATTAGAAACTTATGTTGTTCCTTATCTATGTTTTCTAGCATATTGTCAAAAATAAACTTAGAAAAATTATAAGTTTCACCCTTAGATAGACAAACAATACCACAACCCAATTGCAGAGAGAACTGGTTCCATCCTCCACACTTGTTGCTCAAACATTGAAGCAGCAGATGCACCAAATACCTCCACTTCGGACAAAATTGATTCTTGTGCCACTTTGATGTATCAGTACTTTGATATCCAGCTTCTCTTAACCCAGCAAGAATCTCTGCAGTGTTGGAATGATACACACCATTTTCATCATCCAACTGAAGCTTTGTCCTTATCAACCCTTCTGTCACCACATATTCTACACCATCAATTTCAGCTACAATCTCTGTAGCAGATCTCTTAGTAGCAGATGCCCAAAATTGCTTCACCAGAGATTCACATACCAAATTAGGACAATAAGTCAAAGCATAATGAATCTTCGACCTTTGTAAAAACTCCACCATCAAATCGAATTCTTCATGTCCCTTCTTTGTTGTTAGAATAGCGTATTTGTTATGATCACCCTTCAATTCAAGTTGAGCCATTTGACTGAATGTGTGTGAGAGGGTTATGAATTACACCCAAGAATAATGGGTTTATGTGAAGTGATAAGCGAATAATTTTTGATTCGAAAAGATATGCAGAGTGAGTTAAATTTGGAAGTTCCCCAATCATGGTCAAAATTATCGGAACAACTTATTGACCAAGTCTGACAAAACTTCTAATTTTAAAATTAACCCTTCAGCAGTAACGAAAGTCAAATCTGCTGAAGCACAGTCAACTATCAGCAGAATCAACCAAGGTAAAAATATCTTCGGTCAATATCTTGATTTTACTGTGCCACCCAACTCGCATTTAATATCGTAACTCCTCAAATTAGCTTATTTAATCACCCCAAATCTCACATCTCATTCATCAACTTTCCCTAATTATCTTTCAAAACCCTAATTCCAATTAGACCCAATTCACCATTCAACCCATGTCTTCACACCCAGAAACCTCAGATTCAAATTCCTCTTCTTCATCATCAGAAGAGGATATACCACCATATCCTCGGGGACTTGAAGGTTCTGACTTTACAAGAGCATTGGAGGATCGATGTGCTGCACAAGAAAGACAATGGAATGCTCACTTGAAAGGTGAAACAAGCAATGCACCCATTCCTGCTGAAAGAGAGCTTGTCTCTCCCTTCATCTATACCTCTGATGAAGACACTTCAGAGGAAGAACCTGAAGATCCACCCTTTCATCCTCCTTCCACTCCTGAGAGATCCCTACCAAGATCAAATACTAGGGATCCATCTCTTCCAACATCACAAAATGTGGTGTTGGATCTTCCTGCTCCAGGACCTGGTCTTCCACACCAAGAACATATTGGACAGATCAAGAGGTCTGAGATCATACGTAAGGGAAAGGAGAAGGAGAAGTAGGTGACTGAGGAATGTAACCATGGATCAAGGTTCTTGAGTATTTTCTTGACCTTAATTCATGAGCATCTTCTCATTCTTCCTTCTCTTCTTTTTACATTTTCATCTTCAGCTTCTTCATTGTACTTGTCATAGCCTCAAGTATTTTGTAATAAGTGATAGAAGCTAGTAGTACTGAATTAGCCAATCGTTTAGAAATGGTCATTGTATCTCAATTGCAACATTGAATGTAAGCTGTAACTTGTTTCTATGAATGAATGAAAAGATCTTATTTGAATTAATCCAATGTGTAAGACCTTCAGCATGATTTAATTGATCAGTAGAAACCAGGTTCAGCATATAGACCACATTCCTTTGACTTTAGCTCTTGGTGACATTAATCATGGAACTTTCATTCTCAGAACATCTGCAAATACACCAAACAAGCAAATACACAAAACAACTTGCACAACTATTAGAGGGTTAGTGTTAAAAACTTGTTAAAGCTCAGAAAGTATACAACATATACAAATAATCCAAAGTTTACAGTCATCATCCTCCCCTGAGGCATATGCCTCCCCTGAGGCTTATGCCTCCCCTTAAACTTTGCAGTTAAGGGTTTAACATGCCAATATGGACCACCAAATATTGAAACCTTGGTCCATCAAATGCCTTGGTTAATAAATCTGCCACATTTTCATCTGTGTGAATTTTGACCACTTTAACCAAATGTTTCTCATAAGCATCTCTTATAAAATGATGTCTGATTTCAATATGTTTTGTCCCAGTGAGAAGTTCATAAGGTGTCTTAACATGAAGTCTAGTGATGGATACCCTGTTCAAGACATGACATGCAGTACCTACTGCTTCAGTCCAAAACATGGTGGGTAGTTTGGAGTCTGCAAGCATTGATCTTGCTGCCTCAATGAGGGTTCTATTTTTCCTTTCAGCAACCCCATTTTGTTGTGGAGTTCTTGGAGTACTATAGTCCCTTCTAATCCCTTTAGACTTACAGAATTCTATAAATACAACATTTTTGAATTCTGTACCATTGTCACACCTGATTCCCTTAACCTTTTTATTCAGCTGGTTCTCAACTAAGATAATGAATTCTTTCAGAATTGGAGTTGTTTCATCCTTAGTTTTGAGAAAGAACACCCAGCAAAACCTGCTATAATCATCTGTAATAACCAGGCAGAAGTACTTGTGATCAATACTTCTAATGGGGGTTGGACCAAAGAGATCCATGTGCAGCAACTGAAGAGGTTCTGAAATGGAGCTCACTGTTTAGACTGTTTTGTAGGAGGCTCTGTGTTGCTTTCCCTTGTTGCAAGCAATACAGTTGTGTTCATTGGTGAAGAGTTTAGAAGGAAGGCCCTGAACAAGACCAAGTTTTGATAACTTGTTGATGGTCTTGTAATTCACATGTGCCATTCTTCTATGCCATTTATTAGATTCATCCAGGGAAGCTTTGGCAACCAAACATGTTAGATCACCTTCAGGTTGAACATCATTCAGATTGAATGTGTATAAGTTGAAGGTTCTAGGAACTCTCAGCAATACAGTTGTGTCTTCTGGGAGTTTGAAGTCCTTGGAAAGTACAAGACACTCATCTTCAGAAAAGAAAACCTTATGCTTAGAGTCACAAATTTGTGATACTGAGATAAGATTAAAATTCCCCAGTTCCTCCACATAGTAAACATTTTCAAAGTCTAACAAGGGAGTCTTTATGGTTCCTTTCCCTGTTATTTTGCCATCTCCACCACCAAAAGTAACAGTTCCACCTCCTTCAATGGGCTCAAAATCATGCATCTTATCCTTGTTCCCAGACATACTTCTAGAACAACCACTATCAAAGATGCCAACTTCAGTACTTTTCAAAGGATGTGCCTACAAAAACAACAAAAATTTACAATATTAGTACACATTGGAGACTCAAGTCATTGCTGACTTGAGTCTGCCTTGTGGATCATTAGTAACAGGCCATGTAGATGTTTTAGATCCACCATTGTTCTTGGGCCTGTAATACATATTAGATCCCTTCTTAGTCCAAGAACAACCTGCTGAGGGCTTCACAGCAGTATTCCATTTCCCACCACCATTATTCAATGAGTCAAAGTGATTAGGCCAATAATCATTATAGAAGAAAGAACTAGTAGGTCTGACATATGGTCTAGTACTGGTTTTTCTCCAGGAAAAATGAGTTTCAGCAGAATTAGGTTTCTGCTGATGTGGAACAAAAGATGGTATGTCGTGAACATTTTTCCACAATTGCCTAGATTTTCTTTGACTAACACCTGCACCCATTCTTTGCTCATGATATGTACAATCCTTAATCAAGTGATATTTACTTCCACACACAAAACACTTCTTCTGTTTAGAAGATTTATTCAAACCAAAGGAATTTCCATAACATGAAAAAGTATTCAAATCATCATGACAAACAGAATTGTTTTTAACAAAGCCAAAAGTATTATTATGCAAAGAATTGAAAAACAAGTCTTCAGTAGAAACTGTCTTGTGATCAACAGCAACTCTAGAAGGCTTGTGGGGAGTCTTGGGTGATATCTTTGGTGTGGTCTTGGGCATGGTCTTGGGCAGGTCAGACTTCTCACTTGAATCACAGCTGGCAAATGAGGTAGACCCTTCATCAGAAGACTTGTCACTGTCACAACAAGAGACAAAGTCAGTAGATTTAACACTAGGGTCTGGCAAGTCAGTTGACTTTTTGCCATAGAGATGGTGTGATCCATCAAAGTCACTAGGTTTGGATAGGTCAATAGGCATATGTTCTCCTCTTATAGGTCCAGGGACAGCATGTAAGTGACCTTCTTTGACAAAGTCAGCTAAACCTGCAGGTGTGGATTTACCTAGGTCATTCTTAGCCTCTAAGCCAACATATTTTTGAAATCCCAAACCTATTTTAGAGTTCACAGCTTGACTACCATAAAGTTCCCTCGCAAGATTATCACCTGACATTTGCCATTGTTTACCTCTAGCTATCTCTTTGTCTAATTTAACTTGTAAATTTTGGTTTTCATTTTCCAAATCAGACTTCTCTTTTTCAGTACGTTTTAATTCTATCTTAGCAATTTCTAAATCACTTTCTAGAACTCTTATTTTTTCATCATATTTAACTTGATTCTTTTGAAACCATACTTTTTGTTTCTCTAGAGTTTGTAAAGCCAATTTATAAGACTCTACCTCTATATAACATTCATTGTACTTAGGTTTCAATTCATCAAATTCCTTTTTAAGTTCATTGTATCTTACACTACATCCAAACACACAATTGTGTACCTGAGAGATTCCCATCAAGGAGACTTGCTCCTTCTTGTCTTCTGAAGGTGTAAATGCCAGTAGATTCACTTGTGAAGAAGTAGCAGCTTCCTCTCCAGCAGGTTCATGATCACCCCAATCAATTTGGTGATCCAGAGTCACCATGGCCTTTGAAGGTACAGTCTTGGTATTCCCTGCTTCCAGTGGATAAGAACCATATCTAATTTCATCTCCAGCCTTTCTATCTTTGCATTCCCTTGAAAAATGTCCCACTTGACCACAAGTATAGCATTTAACCTTCCTTCTATCAAACCTTGCAGCTTCTTTGCCATTAAAACCAAACTTTCTTCCAGACTTGGCTTCAAACCTTCTGATGTTCATTGAGATCATTGCAAGCTCCCATTTCAAGTGCATCTCCTCCATTTCCAATGGATCTACCTGTTCAAAGTCCTCATAAGCAATAAACTGCTGAGGTTCATATTCAGCCACAAATGAATGAATAAGATCCTCCAACACATTACTTGATCTTGATTTAGGAGTAGATTGATTATGAGTTTGAGAAGATGCTCCAGATGTATATGAACTTGAAGCTTGATGCACAGGTTTTGTAGAAGCACCAACAAATGCAGAATGAGTAGATGGACGAATAGGACTTCTAACATCAGGCTCAAGTGATTTGAGCTTGTTGTAGAGATCATCAAAGGAGATTAAGTCCAAGCCACCCTTTGTTTTGATAGCAATACTGACTTGCAACCAGGATGGTGGCAAAGATCTCAGAAACTTAGCATTGCAGTCCTCATTGTCAGGTCTAGCCTTCAACTGATTAAGTTGACTCAAGATCCGATGAAACCTGTCATAACCTTTATGAATTCCCTCTTCTTCAGATATCTGAAATTCTTGGAATTTCTGCTTCAGCAAAGACTTCTGCAACCTTCTTGATTCCTCATTCCCACCAAATCTTGCTTTTATAGCCATCCAAATATCCTTGGCATCCTCCATAAAATGGAAGTCACCCATATGATCATCTGGTATTGCTTGGAGCAAAATAGTTCTGACTTTACTTTCCCTCTGCACAGCCAGAATCTCTTCAGCAGTTTTGGGAGCTACAATTGTCACAACTCCATCAGCATCAGTAACATGCTTCTTTAAGCTATTTCCCTTCTTAACAATCTCCCATAGATTCCAATCTACATTTGTGATCCAGTTCTGCATTTTCATGGACCACAAGTGATATTCTTCAGCATTCTTCAAGTATGGAAACTTAGCATTACTGTTAGAGAGGCTGAGTTGTTGAAGAGAAGTGGTGTTAATGTTTTGAGTTGTATCAGTATCATCATCAGATCCAGGCATGGTTGTTGATTTGTTTGAAAAGGTGTAAGATTTGTTTTTCTTAGTATGGCAGAGACTCTCTCGAGGCTCTGATACCACTTGTTGAACTATAGACCTTGATAGATCTACTTGAGCACTCTAGAATCGTTAGTAATGTCACTGTAATCAATAACACACTAATAGACAATCCCTGCAACTTGTATTAATAAAGCGGAAACAAAACACAAGTTTGATACTAAGAATTCTTGATCCTCTATGGATCTTTTAATTATGATAAGAGTTTTCTAAAAGTTTTAAAAGATATGCATTATCACTTCCTAAATAAACTCATGCATATCCAAACTGCATTACATAAATCACGGAAATACTACATCCGCAGAAACTAATAAAGCTGAACTATGTCTTCAGCAGATACACTGCTTCAGCAGAAACCAACTCTTCAGCAGAATCCTTTCAGCAGAAACAGCAGCAGAATTCTTTCTACACAGAATTCCCAACAATCAGGTTCTATAAGGGGTGTTTGGCTTAAGCTTTTTACATGTGTTCAAAGTGGTTACCTGTTGTTATTATTGGTTCACTTCTGTCATATTAGGGTTATATTAGTTAGTTATGGTCTAAAACTCATAGTCCTTTTGATAAAAAGTCAAAACACCTCTTGATTCTCTTTGGCAGTTAACTGTTAGGTGATTGCACCTCTAATCTCATTATACAACTACATAAGTGGGTCATGTAACCTAATTCAGTTTCCTTTCAGCTTATAATACCTTATTTAGTCAGTAGGATTACTTAGAAACTCACAAAAGTCAATAGTTCAAGTTTTTACAAAAGTCAAAGGTTTGCATTTCAGAATTTCCCAATACTTCAAGGAATTAATTGGAATTTTGTGTTTGGATTCATGGCATAAAACTTGTTGTTATTTGTTGTCCCCCACCTCATCTACATGTTTCCATGGTCTGCTTATTTTTGTGATTTTATATGTGGGCCCCACTTGGCCTGAAACTCACTAGCAGGGGAGGGTCTGCTCTGTCTCAGCAGGTACATCACCCACCACCACCACTTTGTGGTGGTGTTCTGGCCACCTCAGTGGTCCCACAACCACCAAGTTTGGGTCTTTCCACCCCCTCCTACCAGGGTACCTGGTTTGACCTCTTGGTTGACTTAGAAACCTGTGGACCCCACTTAATTTAGTCCCCAATCTCTGTCCCAGTTTCATTTGAATCTCAAGTTTTCAAGTGCTTATAGCTGCTCATTAGCTTATTCTGAGGGTCTCATTTGTTTTTTTTCCAGCTTATACATGTTCTAAAAACTAATTTGGATCAATTTCAACCAGAGTGGACCCCACTTTTAGCCATTTTAGCTCATTTCCACATTTGGTCAACAGAAGTCAACTGTTGACCAAATAAGCACTTCAAGTGCTTATTTCTGATTTCCCAGAAAGTTGTTTTTGTAAAAAGTTTTTGTTTTTAGTTATAAATTAAGTTTCCAAAAGAAAATCCAAGAAAATCCAAGTTAAATTTAAGTAATAGTTTCTATTTAATGTAATTTAATTTTAATTTTTATTTTTAAATTTTTAGTAAGTACTTAGCTATTTTATATTTTTATTAATTACCTATTATATTAAAGTATTTATAGTAGTTTTCTTAGATTTTTATTTTATCTTTTAGTATTAATTAGAATTAATTTTAGTTTTATTAATTATTAATTAATAATTAGTTTAAAATAGCATAATTAGTTTTTATTAAGTAAAACCTTGTTTTTATATTTTTTATAGCTTTTATAAGTTGTAAAATAATTTTAGAAATTTTCTTAGAATTTTTACTGTTCATTTAGTAATTTTCTTAATTTAAAATAGTTAATTAGATAATTAGTATTTAATTAGTAATTAATTAATATAAAATTCACAAAAAGACAAAAACACTTATTTTTATTTTTAAAACTTATTTTTAGTCATTTTATAATTTTAGGAATTTTATTTTCACCTTTTTAGTATTTAATTAATATTATATTGTATTAAAGTGTCTTAAATATTATTAATAAGTATTAATTAGTTTTTATTTAATAGTAATTAATTAAATAGTGTAAAAAGTAATTTTAATTTTCTAAAAAGTTTCTTTTATTATTAGGATTGTAAAAATGTGATTTTCACTTTTGTAAGTATTTTATTTTGTTAAAACTCGCGTTTTATTTTGTACGTTTACGTTTTATTTAAACGTAACGTACGCGTTTTTAAGTTTTAAACGTTTCTGGGTTTTCAAACTTTCCCGTCTTGTTTATATAGCTTGTTTAAGCTATTCTCTTGTATATTCTATAGTTCAATCACACACAAACCTTTTCCTCATCCAAATTCACCCGATCAAATAACCGTTTGTTTACAATTCACACCTCGTCGGGACATAACGACCCGGGGAAACCTTATACTTCCGCGGAGCATTGACTCTGAGCTGTTTGATTTTGTTGACCATTCCCTGGTCAATATAAGTTAGGTGGTTCGGTCTCAATCAATGTCCAAAATGAATAGGAAGTTGGAAGATGATAAGGTGAATGAGAAAGGGAAGATAATGAAAGAGGAGTTCAACCTAGGCACAAACCTAGGAATCTAGACATCACATCTTTATGTTGCCATCAAGTACTAGTATAGTGCTTTTAGATAAAGTACTAGGATAGTTCTTGTATAATAAAATGTGTAGCATATTTTGCTCATGTATGCTTGGAATGAAATGCAATCTTTTGGAACTTATAAAACTTGTTATATTCTTGTGGACTAACCCATGTTGCAAGTCTCCAAATGGTAACCTAACCCATCTTGGACTTTCACATGTGAGGATTTCTTTGTTGGTTGCGTGTTGTGCTTTCTATGTGTAGCTAGGTCACCGCTAAAGGTGAGGCTCTTGACCCATGGATCCCCGCCTTAAAACGAGGGAGAGCAACGATCTAGGGGGAGCTATGTTCAAGGGGGAGCACGGAAACAAGCTACTTTCCCATTTCAAATGGAAGTCCCGCCTTTTTGATTCGACAAAAGGGGGAGAAAGAAAGCAAGATACGTGAAGACCATTCAAGTAATGTTAAAGGCTTCACGGCTTCACGCCTTCACCAAATTACAAGGCAAAGGTCAAGACGCAAGCTACACCAAAGGCGCGCTTTGTCTTCGCTAAGTTTGGTAATTTTATTTGCTTTCGATTTTTGTTTGTCATCATAAAAAAGGGGGAGATTGTTGAGGCAACATGATCAAGATCTCTTTATGTTTTAATGATGACAAATAAACCATCAAAACATATAAAATAACAAACGTTAGCTCAAAAATCGCCGGAGCCAATGTCTGCTCCTGGCGCGCTGCCCGCGCGTCAACGCGCGGGTGACGCGCCAGGAGTCTGTATGGTTCCGGGCGAATTTTGAAAGTCGGCTTTCCCCTTACCCAACAAATGTGGATCTTTCAATACAGGTATGAATATATTATGTGCTTAATTGAGAACACTCGAAACGAGTTTTGAGACTTAAGAGATCCTACTTTTAAAACACCCATTTACGGGAAAACGCCAACTCATGTTTTCTAATTACCGCCTCTAGCCAAGGCTTTTCTAAACTTAGGGAGCTTGTATATCTCACGTGACATCGTGTAGAAGCATTCATATGCTCATATCCCGTGCTTACATCTTCTCTAATTACGTAACAGGTTTACTCCCTTATTGGCCAAACTAAGTCAAAGGTCACTTTGCGTAAACGCATCCTTTCTTACTTGGGTTATGCTTTACATTAAGGCAAAGCACTTAACTTGTTTGAACGAAGGTATTAGTTGAGAACGTCGAGTCGTGGAAAGTCACGAGATATGAAACTATGGATTTTCGACATTGTGTTACTTGAACTTATAAGTAACCTATGATTTTCTCAACTTATAATCTTAATTATCTAAACATTTTCTTCTTACTGACAATTAGATTATGTCTTAATCCTCTCTTAGTCCCATTTATGCATAAGACAAAACCAATCATATCCAAATCAAATATTCTCTTACACAATCTCTTACACCCTTACATATTCCCTTACACACTACATCCTAACCATCCATTCCCTTACAACACATCTCAACCCTTGATTTTCAACACATGGGGAATTCCTTAAAACCCTAATATGGCTCCTCTCATCCTAGCCATTGATTTCAAATTACAACAAATCACAACCATCCATTCAACCTCTCATCTCTATATCATCATATGGGTTTCATCTTAACCATTAAATTCAAATCAAACACATGTCAACCATCCATCTAATCCCTCTTCCCTATACCACCGCATGTGTTTGATCATAGCCATTGAATTCAAACCAAAACAATCCTAACCATTGATCCAACCTTTCCCCCCAAGCAAAAGAGGCTCCCTTTGATCTCCACCATCCAATTCAAATGAACCCATCTCAACCCTTCATTTCTCCTTTCCCCCCAAGCAAAACATATTCCTTGGAATATCCTTTTAACCCTAACCTAGGCAAGTGTGATCTTAGCCATCCATCCCTAATGAGATCATCTCATCCATCCACATTTCTCCACATGCCAAATTGTTTGAAAACCAAGGGAGACTCCCTTTGATCCTAGCCATCCAATTCAAACCATTTCATCTCAACCCTCTATCACATTCTTCCCCCCAAGCATTAGAATATTCCTTGGCATATTCTTTCTCTCTTTTCTATGCCATGTGAGGAGATACACTTCTACCCCTTCCAAATTACCCTATCTACACTTTAAACCCTTGGTAATTTGGTTTATCGTTAAACACTTCACAAATGATTTTCCAAATTGGCTATTTGAGTTGGTAAACCTTAGAATGATTATTGTTAAGGTTTAGTGTGAAGTACAATTGGGGGTTTAGCAAGGATAGGTATTTGTAAGATCCAAACACCCAACACTTAGGAAAATTTTACAGACGCCTGGCGCGCTGCCCGCGCGTTGACGCGCGGGTGACCCGCCGGCCTCGGTAAAATATTCCCAAGTTTGGGTTATTGGCCTATAAATACCACCCTTGTCTCTTGTATTCCTCACCCCTTGCCATTATTCTTTCTCTCTAGATTCTTTCTCTCTAAACACTCTCAAATCTCCCAATCTCTCTATCTCTAATCTTGTGTACTTGATTTCCACACTAACATCTTTGGAAGAACACATATCTTTGCAAGGGAAGAATCACAAGAACCTAATCCACTCTTGTGATTGTGTAGGGGGTCTTCTTTCTTATACCCTTTCTACTACAATCGAGTCTCTAGGTTAGGTTAGGACTTGATTGAACAAACATTCATTCATTCATTCAATTGTTTGTAAGGGAAGTCTTGTGTCTTGGTGACCAAGCCTAGATCATTGGGGATCTAGTTGGGGTTTGATACTTTCGGGTGGAAGTCTTGGTAGAGATCTTTGTGATCCTTAGGTTAAGTCGAATCGTGAGATTCTTTTGGGTGGTTTTCGAGGGCGGAATACCGTTGGTGAGTAACTCCTTCTTTGTGAGCATCGATATTGGTGAATATCGGTGGAGTGAATTGTAACGGTTTGTAGTCTACCAAAAGGATTATACTAGTGAATAGTATAGGAGTCGCGGATTCGCAACTGGACGTACGGATGGTATAAACCCCCCATCCCGAACCAGTATATATCGTTGTGTTCTTTACTTGCTTTATATACTTTGGTTGTAGTTGTGGTTCTTGGATTGATTATACAACCACTTGGTTTTCTTTTGGCTTAAAGTTTTTTAAACTTCTAAAAAGCCGAGGAAACCGTATTCACCCCCCCCCCCCTCTACGGTTCTACAATTCTGAAAACTCACTGCCGACGGTCCCTTACTGATCTGGAGGTCCTCCAGTGAAAATGGACCGCCTGGGATTTAACGGACCGTCCCTGTGGGATCACGGATTTTTGCACTATTTTCTTCTTTCCTGCAATCCTAAACCTATTGCATGATTATCACCACCTTACCTTGTTTAGATAAACATTTTTGAGTGCTTAAAATCTCCTAATGCATGCTTTGCCAAACCATAACCATGCTTGATTATTTAAACCTTCCTCATCACCCTCAACCTCATCACAATCATCTTTCAATTCAACTTCATCACACTCATCCTCCACTTCCTTGCCAACAACAAACACATAACTCATAACACAACCATCAAACAAAGGACTAAGCTCAAAATCATTCGACCTCAAACTAATTTCATTGACCTCACACTGTATGACACCACTCCATCTCCTAAGTCACTACCACATCACCTCAAGCACCAAGTGCACCACTCAAAACACCATCCACCAATGGAACATATCACTCTTCATCAAAGACATCCTCTAGCTCAAAGCCAACCACATCCCCTTTCTCATCATTTGTCAAAAACTTGTCACCCTTGCTTACTGAATCTAGTTCGGGTGTTTACACTCTATTCGTGAGTAATCAACCATCATATCCCAATCACTCTATGTTATCACCAAGAAACCAACATCCTCCTCCAGCAAACTCATCAACTCATACTACCCCATCACCAAATGGGCCATTGGAAAACACTCCTACCACACCACCATCTTCTCCAACCCTTGGTAATCATTTACCTTACTACTTTGTTAACAACCACACCGTGTGGTGTGCTTGTTGTTACCACAACTTTCATCTCATCTCTACTCTTTAAGATGAACTACACATCATGTTTGGTCACATTGAGTTTCTTCTTACTCAACAAAATGTGCAACCAACTCCCCTTGCTTCAATGCCACCATCGACACCACCTTCGGCTCCACCTTCATCCTCACCATCATCCACTCCACCCTCCGACTAGATATTCTCAAAATTCTAGTTATGAATAATCAAGTGGAAGTTGTGTTTTGGACTAAACATGCAATGGGAGATAACTTGTTGTATTAGTTAATAATTAATATTGTTGTTTTATGATGTGCTTGCAATGGAATTACTATGGTTGTCATTATATGCTTCTCATGCATAAATGAATGAATGATTATGTTTTGAATTATGATAATATGATATTGGTCATAGTTAAACATGAAAATGGACTAAAAATATCTAACCTAAAAAATGGGAAGTTACTTAAATCACAACACATCTGCCAACCAGGACGCCTACTGCCAGTGGTCCTTTAAATGGATTAGCGGTCCCCAATCAATAAGGGACCGTCCTCAGTAGTGCTCAGTGCTCACATTCAGATTTTACCTTTTGTTTTTCTATCTGATTCATACACTATATAATTGATTTCACATCCATATCCATATTTTTTTCATACTTTCATATAGTGAGACTTTCTTGCGAAAACCATCTTATCTGCGAGAACTGAGAGAACCACCAAAAACATACATGCACGACTTCAATAATTGTATTTTTGCACATATGTTTTAAAAACAACATACATGTTTTAAGAAAAATATAGTTGTTCTAAAGAATTTGATAAGAAATTGGAAATACAAAATTTTTCTTCGAAGGTGTGCATGTATGTTCTTATAAGGCGTGCAACAACAATATTGCGGCCGTGTGTAAGGTTTTTGTGAAAAAAGAGGATGAGTTCATGATGATATTGAATAACATTGGTGGATACTTACGATTATTAATGATTTGCATGTATTTTTATTTTATTTTAAAAGGCGTGCATGTATGTTTTTGGTGGTTCTCTCAGTTCTCGCAGATAAAATGGTTCTCGCAAGAAAGTCCTCCTATATATATATATATATATATATATATATATATATATATATATATATATATATATATATATATATATATATATATATATATATATATATATATGTATGTATGTGCTTTGCTCTAACTTGGTTTTGTAGCACATCACCATAACTCGATTCTCCGATGCCCTCATTAAGGGGGAACACTTAGTTAAGGGGAGCTTGTATTCCATTGATCTCTTCAACGATTCCCTTTCAAGGATGCTCGTGTCTCCTCTCCTCAACATCGAAGACACACCTTTTTGATTCTACAAAAGGGGGGAGAAGTAATAGAAAAACTCATTAAAAATTTATCAACACATAATTTTACCTAAAATGAGTTTATATTTTGTAATCATCAAAAGGGGGAGATTGTTAATACAAATAATGTCAAAAATGTTATTCGCATTATTCGGTCTATATAAAGACATGTTATGTAAAGTTACGGTTTATAAGTTTTTAATTGAGGAAACTCGTTTCTTCTACGTAGCTGCTACAACATCACTTCAGGTATGAACAAACATTATACCGTCATTAGTTAAGTGATCAAAGAGTTTTATTTTCTCCTAAAATTACATTTTTAAGTTTGACAAAACATTTTTCACAAAATTATTTTTGTGTTTTTAAAGAAATGTTTTATTAAGAAAAAAAATTCAAATTCAAACCTTGTAACAGTTAGTTTTCCCCCCAAATCAGTTCAGCCTGCACCAGATAAGTTTTCACCAAGTGAGGACAAAATGGGAGCGTTTTATCAGGACGGTCCCTTAAATAGGCCGGTGGTCCCTTAGTGATAAAGGATCGTCTGGTATTTACGAGATCGTCTCTCTCACTCCTGTCGTCTATAAATACTGAACTGTTACATTTTAGAAAAGAGGGTTTTTCACACACAAAAACTTTCTGGTTTATGTTCATTTTATCTTTGATCACTATAACATGTCAGTATATGTTTATAAATGATTTCCTCTTCCGTCAAGTGCAAGAAAAGAACTCTCGACATAGTTGAACACTCGAGATGTTATATGTGTCCACACATAAACGTAAAAAGTGTTACGATGTTAGGTTCTGTAAATAATGTCATTGTTTTCCGACTTGTGTGTGAGTCGAGGATGGGGATATTTGTGTGAACTTGGATGGTGATGTAGATCCAAGAAGTCTTGTAACTAGATTAGTTCATGTATTTGATGTGATGAGAGTGATGTCCTAGTGTGTAGGTTAGGACTTAGTCGAGTCATTGTGTAAAGACTTGGATCGGGTGATGATCCAAGTGAGTCTTTGTGTGAAGGCTTGGTTCGGGTGAAGAACCAAGTGTGTCAAGTGTATGAAGGCTTGGTTCGGGTGAAGAACCAAGTGTGTCAAGTGTGTGAAGGCTTGGTTCGGGTGAAGAACCAAGTGTGTCCATTATGTGAAGGCTTGGATCGGGTGAAGATTCAAGTTGGACAAGAGTGCTTGTTCGTGTGGCCACGTGGGCCTTGGAGTATATTGGTTCTAGCTACGATTAGAACTCGACATTATGCTTAGTGTCGTTAAGCCTTGTGTAAGCATGTGTACGGATTGCTCCGCCTGAAGGAGTGTGTTGATATAGTGATTGATAACTCTCGAGTGTGGTACTCGGGGAGTGGAGTAAGACGGAGAGTGAGCTTCGTGCCGAACCACTATAAATCGTCGCGTCTATTGGTTGCGCTCTTTTCTTACTCTTTACTTTACTTGTTTTATTTGTGTATGCTAGTAACCAAATTGATATCACATAACTAGTAGAATTCAACAAGTTTGTAAATGTAAATTAACCGGACCTAAAACAGCGAAACGCTTTAGAAAATTAAAAAGAAGCGGAGAAACTATTTAACCCCCCTTCTAGTCTCTACAGTCTCTAATGACAATAGCAGCCGGTTTGTTCATGTTAAAAACATCCTCCTCATCAACCATCTTTTCTTTTCCGTTATCCCCAAACCTCTTCACCCTCTTTTCATGCCTCCCAGATTCAGGTTTTAAAGCAGCAACATCATCCACAATCCTAAAAGGTTTTGAAGTGCTAATCCTAAAAGGAGTTGAAGTGTTAGAGCACCGCAAGCTAGCATCTTCTTCTACCCATACGACAACATCCTCACCTTCACCCTTAGAATCAAAGTTTTTTAAATAGTATTCAGATAACATCTGTTTTGTGTGAGCAACAAACAACTCTACAGAACCAGCCTGACAACCTAGTTCGATCATTGTATGCACATCATTGTGAGTGTGAATTAACTTTAAACCTTCTTCTAATGATTTGCCAGGCACACAAAAGAACACAGTCCATTTTTCTCCCCCAATGCGTGATAACATATCATCCAGACCTAGGCTAAAGACATGTCTATCACAGACAAAGCCACAAAGTGTTGAAACATTCCCTTGTACATACCTTAATGGACCAAATTCAAAGACTCCATTATTGTGCATGCTGAACACAACTTCACCCCCATAACCAAGTAAATCTGCCACATTTTAAATTCAAACGTCAATAGTCAATTAAAGTAACATTTGAAATTTGAAAGAGTTGACCTACCTTGACTATTGCTATAAGCTATCACTACATTACAATCAGTAACCTAATTTGCAACATTGTATAGCAACTAACAAGACATTTAAGATGGTGAGAGTAATTAAAAGATATGACTGATGAGATCTTCTTGTTTGTAGCTTTGATTTGTGCTAAAGCAGTCAACTAAAGTCAACCACAGATGTGGTCAATATAGTCAAATACCCTAGACCAATGCTTCCGGATAGTACAGTGTTTCCCCGGGTCGTTATATCCCGACGAGGTGTGGATGGTATTAAAACGGATTTGTGATCGGGTGATTCTGAACAGGAAAGGGGGTAATAGTGATTTGAATGATTACGCTAAGGAAATACAAGTGAAATCAAGTTTAAATAAACTAACTTAACTCAAACGTAAGACCAAATTACCCTAGAACGTTTTTTAAATTAAAAACGCGCATTTACGTTAAAATAAACGCGAGTGCGCAAAATAAAAAGTGAATTTTGAGCTACGTTAACCCTACAGACATGAAAATTATATTTCTACGATCCTAATGATAAAAGAAATTTTTAAGAAAAAGAAAAATATTTTTTTTGACTTTTTATTTATTTATTATTAATTAATTATTAATTAAACTAAATTAAATTGTTAAAAATACTAAACTATTTAAAAAAAATCTGAAAATTTTATGGTAATTAAATTGAACTAGAACTAATCTAAGAAAAATATTGTTTTAGAAAAAGCTACCGTAGATAAGCTGTGATAAGCTCAAACAGTCAAAATAAGCTAATAAGGTGAAAAAGGAAAAGTACTAGATTTAGTAAGAAACTAATGAAATAAGTCCCAAGGGTGCCTGGTTGTGTGAGTTGTGCTGTGTGCTTGTTTGGTTGCCAAGGTCCCAGGTTCGAATCCCATTAATCCCACTATTTTGCAATTATTTATTTTTTTGTTTTTTTTCTTTACCCAACAGTTAAACTACAACAATAACTAACTTTTTGTAAAACACTTTTTTTCTAATTCTCACTAATAAGCTGAATGAGAGCTTATTGGCTTATCAGATCACCAAAGTGGGTCAAAATAGGAGTTTGAGCTTGAATAAGCCAAAGACAAACTCCCACTACTGAACCAATGTTAAAACAAGCTACGAGCAGGATAATTACACAGGAACCAAACTAGAACATGCTAACACACAGACTAATAATGCACAATAAGAAAATAAGCAGATCCAGATCCTCCTCAGAACCAAGCAGGCCTTAGGGGGGGGCTTTTTGAGCACTAAGGAAACCAAGAAAAGATAAGGTAATGCACCCATAAGCTGATACAAATAAACACAAACTACCACAGATTATGCATGCAAATTCTTATAGCTAATATGGTATTGAATTGAGCTAAAAAAGGCAGCTGAATAGGGGCTGTTTGGAGGCTGTAGTAACAGGCCTCAAGGGAGATGTTTCTGCTCATGCACAAGCTATCAATAAGCAAATAAAAAGCTAAGACTAGGAGAAACCTGGCTAAAGGGGAGTCCTAAAAGCTGTGGTGAAACAGATAATAAGCAGTGTACATACAAGCTAAAAGAAAGGAAATTTGAAGGATCTAAACGCTAATCTATAAGCTAACTAAGGAGAGAATAAGCTAATAGGTGACTAAGGAATAGCTACTAATCTAGAAGGGAACAAAATAGGTATTGAAATCCTAATAAGCCAAACAAAATAAGCAAATAAGCTACAATTGGTCCTAAGGGGGGGGGGGGGGGCTGCAAAAGTAAAAGCATGCTACAGGGGTACTTTGGAGGTGTATTAAGCTATAGAGAAAAAATTCATAAAAATTAAACAAAATTACTAGCATCAAGAATAGCTGGCAAAGAAGTACTATAACGATTTTTAGGCCAAAGGACAAGGAACGAACGGATAAAAAATGCAAGTTTGAGGCTGTTTGGGACAGCAGGCTGCTGCACCAGTGGTACAAAATGGGTCAAATCTATGTAAATTTAACCTGTAAAGTCAAATATAAGAATTGGCAAACATGAAGCAAGCTAAATGGAGCCTAATAGAACCAAAATTAACAACTAAATATATCTATACTAGGATCTACCATAACTGTTATATGAAAACAGATTTGATGCAATTTTTAAAGAAACTATTAAAAAGCTTTTAAACCAACCTGAAAGTGCTAGAACTTGATTAGCTACTACTATCTAAAGATAACTAAACCTAATCTAATTTTCCAAAATGGACAAAAACAGTTTTTGGACCACACATAATCTTGTGCCAAACACCCTTGTGAGAGGTGCCTGATGCAATTTAAGTTGGTACAAGAAAGTTTAAGCTAATGGGGTAAAAGGAAAACATAAAATAAACAGGCTTGAGACTAAATAAGCAGCAAGCACTCTTAATAAGCAGTAATTAATAAGCTGAAAATCACTTTTAAAAGAAACTTGAATTGAGACAAGGAAACTGAACTTTATAATTAAATAAACCAGGAATTACAGTAACAAAACTGAGATTACAACTCAGAAGTTTAAATCAACATTTAGAAAGATAGTTTACACTAAATCGACATCTACATTATACTAAAAACTAAAAACTAAAACTAACTATCTCCTTCTCTCTTTCTTCTTTCTTTTATATGCCTCCAAGGGCCCTTGGCACTTTTCCACCTCTCTTTTGGTCCGTTGGATATGTGAAAATGATCATAGCCGTTTATCATGTGGGGAGGGTGTAGGATTGATGACTAGGCATAGAGGGTACCCGTGAAGGGGTTGAAGCTTTCTTGGAGGAGGTGAATGAGGTCATTTTGAGGTGGGGGTTGGTGTGTAGCAGGTGGTGGAGTAGAGGAGGGGGAGGTATGCTGGGTAAAGAGATGGGAGGTGGAAGAAAGGGATGATGTGTTTGACCTGGTCAAGGGGATACACGTTTTTATTAAAACGTTTAAGAGATTTTGTGTGTGGGCTTGGGGTTGGTTTGGTGATGGGCCAAGAAGAAAAAGGGCCAAGGTGTTGGGTTATGTTTGTAATTTGGATTGGATTATTGGGGGTAATAATACTTAAGGATCCGTTTGGTTGTATAAATAAATTACAAGGACCCAAAATGTAATTGGCTGAAAATCCAGGGATCTCAAGTGTAATTTCTCTAAAGTCTTCACAAGGGCCAATCTTGACAAACTTGAATAGTACAAGGACCAAACATGCTAATTTTCTATTTAAACACCTCCAGGGGTATTTTCTGCCATTTTATGAAACTTGAGAGACCAATCTTGTAACTTTTCCAAAGTTTTCACCCAAGGACCATATTTGATTACTTTTGACTTTAAAAGAACTTGGGTTGACTTTTCTTTCAAAACAAATGCTTAGGGGCTCATTTTGACAACTTTTGAAAGTTGAGGACTGAAACTGCCAATTATGCAAACTTTGTTTGTTTTTCATTTGTTTTCAATTATTTTGCATCTGAAACATATTAAACACGATCTTTGGGATATCTTCTGTATTTTGTTGCATTTTTTAGTGTTTTTAGATGTTTTGCAGTTTATATTAGACTATAAATGATTAGTATTTATACACTCATCAATCCCCCACACTAAACTATTGTTAGTCCCTAGCAATCTTTTATGAAAATTTAATGGATTTAAAGTCTCTTTACCAAAAGCATTACTTCTGGAGTAGCCAAATGTTTCGGTTCAAGTAAGAACTATGGTACACCGATAACCATATGATTTTGAGCAAACTATAAGCTTCCAACGGTTTTGGTTCGTCTTTACCAGAAGCCGTTTGCTTCTGGACTAGCCAACTCTTGATGGACGCAGTCAACATCTTGATGAGTTGATTACCAATTATGGTATTCCACTGCCTTTACCACAAGCCATAACCTTGCGGGCTAGCCAACTCTTCTTCTTTTTAGGATATGGTGAGTTGAATACCATACAATTTTTGGAAAATTGTCAGCCATCAACGGATTTGAGTTATCTTTACCAAGAGCCGTTTGCTCCTGGATTAGCCAATCCCTTTGTCGGTTAGACATGGCAGACTGATAACCACAAATTTTTTTTGAAATAAAGTGAAAAAAGATTTTAAAATTTTGGCCAAAAACGGGGGTACTAGAAGGTAAAATGTGATAAAATTCGCTAGAATCCCCCCCCCCCCCACACTTAGAATTGAATATTGTCCTCAACATTCAAAGTCCCGGCTATTATGCCGACTCTTTGAACGTAAAAAGGCAACATTACAAGCTAAATGTAGAAACACCATTTTTCACTTTATTTCTATACATACATTTTTTTTGAAACTTATATACATGGTAACAACAACATGGGTAACTCCCCCATACTTCGGGTGAAAACCCCATATGCATGATGCTGTTTTTGTTTACCGAGTCGCTAGCTTGACTCGACCCCGAATTCATTTGTTCTTAGGGAAGCAAGATGTGGAAGAAACAATCTCCATCGGACTTTCATTCAAGATGTTTGGACAAACATTTGAAGCACGTGAAAGTTCCACACTGATGAGATAAGTGCCCGGCTCAAGATAATGGTAATTAGAAATGTCGGGGTCAAAGATAGTGTCTTCATTCCCGAAGGAGTGAAGAAGAGAGGAACTCACCAGGTACGTGAAGAAAAGAAAGAAAGTCATGATAACAATCATGATAAGATCTTCTTCCTCAAGATCAGGTTCAGTTTCCTGAATTTGGATTTTATCGGTCAAGCTCTTTGGTTTGGATAACATATCGGGAGGGAGGGTGGAAAAATTTGTCATAGGAATACAAACTCTCATGATTGAGACTCTTTCCCTCGATCATGGTTTTTCTTGTCATCCAAGTAATCACACTCCGGAGGAGTCATGATATGAGTAAGTTCATCGGAGAACTCCTCGAAGGGGAATGACTCATATTCGGGGAGAGAATTTTGAGAATGAGAAGTGGTACTGCCACTAATCTTCTCTCCCATATGATCAAAACTGAAGGCTTCAAATTCCGGTATAGAATTATCGGAAAAAATGTCACTATCCTTAATGGGGATAGGAGATGAAATGGGTTTTTCATTGAAAGCCTCGATTTTAGAAATGATGAGACTGACATTCAATAATGTAGCCCGAAGAGCTTCATCTTGGATTTCAGTGTCAATATCATCATTCTCTTCTTCTAAGCTGACTAGCTCAGAAGGTAATTCTTCCACATAACTGATGTCTCCACAAGATAACGAATCGTCATCATTAGAATCGGAGAACATCTCAACATGATCAGTTGGAAAGACAAGAGGAGGAGGGATATCACACATATGATCAAAAAATCCATGTGACTCTCCTGGGATTGGGACAAGGTTCTCAGCACTAGACTTTATGAATTCGTCCGATTCCTTTTCAGGAACAGTGGTAAGATGCTCGTCCCCCATGATCAGAGAGTGAGTGGGAACTTCGGGTGTGATAACAACAGACTGAGGGAGATGAGAAGGACTAGCATTCATGGATTGTACAAGTTCCATTTGTTCTTCTGCTAGTAATTCCTTAGTATTCTTTTCTCCTTGCGATTTTTGGATTGGTGGGATTTCAACTGATGTACTCGATGAATCTTTTTGAATAACAATGTTATCTTCATCATCATCACTGTCATCATCGTCATCAAATAGAGCAGCATTGCGAAGATTGACACGTATTTTAGCTGCTCGTTGCTTAGCCAGTAATTCTTCCATGCTTTTTTCCAGAATCTCGTTCTTCAACAAGTAATTTTGCCATAGTTTTCTCACGAGAATTTGGAATGAGTGGAAATTGTGGGGGTGTGGAATCGTCAAAACCGGAAGTATCAACACTAGAACAAGGATTAGGTTCATAGTAATTTTGACTCCTCGGTTGATATTGATAATTGTAATGAGGACCCCCACAATTTTCAAAAATTGGTGTATTTTGGAACGATGTATCATTGAAATACGGTGCTTGCTCATAAGAGTTTTGAGGAGGATGATTGAAATTGTTTTGAGGATAATTGGAAAAGTTCGAATTATAATCGGAGGTGAATGTAGGTTCAGCTATCGAAGCGTAACACATACAAAGTCCATGACTAAATCTACATCCCTTGCAAAAACACCGTCCACAAAGTGAGTCATCTCTTAAAGGATCTACACAATAGAAGCAATTATGTTGAGCGAACGAAGACGTTTGAGGAGGGTAGTTAGAAAAATTTTGCGAAGAATTGGGATTTAGCTCATAAACGAACGAATTACTCGAACCACAAAACAAACAACATCCGTCCCGAATATCATTAACCACACCGTTTGCACGTACACCAACGACATGGTAAACCGAAAAGCGGCTCACCACAACCGACACAAGGAATAAAATCCGAAGGTGGGACAAGTGGTGTGCTCTGAGAGCTAGGAATTTCCACCACTTCCGTTATGGTCTCTGGTTTTTGTTTTTGATAAATGTGAA
Organism: Artemisia argyi; assembly: GCA_030686995.1. Classification (NCBI taxonomy): domain Eukaryota; kingdom Viridiplantae; phylum Streptophyta; class Magnoliopsida; order Asterales; family Asteraceae; genus Artemisia; species Artemisia argyi. The sequence goes on from CM060676.1 coordinate 131,682,378, forward strand.
GATTAGGCAAGTCGTTCTTTTTAGTCACTGCTCTAAGCTCTGTACGTTTGCTTGACAAACTTTTAACCGTAAATCGTGAAAGGTTAGGATCAATTCTTGATGGTTTGTCATTAATAGCACGTATCTCGGGCTGTGAAGGGTAGTTGGAAGAATTTGGTGAATCATTGAGAGAATTTGGATTTATGAACAAATTGCACGTAGTACAAAATCTGTTACTACAATTATTTCCATACTTCTCACAAATACACCGGAAACAACGATAGCCATTCTCAATCGGGCTTTTATAGTGAAAACACGTGTAGCCGAGAGACGCCATAAGAATTATACATGAGAGGGGTATAAGAAAGTAGAATCAAACGAATAGAGGGTAAAGAAGAATATTTTTGTGTTTTTATGAAAAAATATGAACTAAGATGGATAATACACAAAGAGTGAATATCCAAAGATCACCAATCTTCAAATACGTTTAGAATATGCGCACAACCTCCCCGGCATCGGCGCCATTTGATTTGATGCTAAAGCAGTCAACTAAAGTCAACCACAGATGTGGTCAATATAGTCAAATACCCTAGACCAATGCTTCCGGATAGTACAGTGTTTCCCCGGGTCGTTATATCCCGACGAGGTGTGGATGGTATTAAAACGGATTTGTGATCGGGTGATTCTGAACAGGAAAGGGGGTAATAGTGATTTAAATGACTACGCTAAGGAAATACAAGTGAAATCAAGTTTAAATAAACTAACTTAACTAAAACTTAAGACCAAATTACCCTAGAACGTTTTTAAAATTAAAACCGCGCGTTTACGTTAAAATAGACGCGAGTGCGCAAAATAAAAAGTGAATTTTGAGTAACCCTACAGACATGAAAATTATATTTCTACGATCCTAATGATAAAAGAAATTTTTAAGAAAAAAAATATTTTTTTTTGACTTTTTATTTATTTATTATTAATTAAACTAAATTAAATTGTTAAAAATACTAAACTATTTAAAAAAAATCTGAAAATTTTATGGTAATTAAATTGAACTAGAACTAATCTAAGAAAAATACTGTTTTAGAAAAAGCTACCATAGATAAGCTGTGATAAGCTCAAACAGTCAAAATAAGCTAATAAGGTGAAAAAGGAAAAGTACTAGATTTAGTAAGAAACTAATGAAATAAGTCCCAAGGGCGCCTGGTTGTGTGAGTTGTGTTGTGTGCTTGTTTGGTTGCCAAGGTCCCAGGTTCGAATCCCATTAATCCCACTATTTTGCAATTTTTTCTTTTTTCTTTTTACCCAACAGTTAAACTACAACAATAACTAACTTTTTGTAAAACACTTTTTTCTAATTCTCACTAATAAGCTGAATGAGAGCTTATTGGCTTATCAGATCACCAAAGTCGGTCAAAATAGGAGTTTGAGCTTGAATAAGCCAAAGACAAACTCCCACTACTGAACCAATGTTAAAACACGCTACGAGCAGGATAATTACACAGGAACCAAACTAGAACATGCTAACACACAGACTAATAATGCACAATAAGAAAATAAGCAGATCCAGATCCTCCTCAGAACCAAGCAGGCCTTGGGGGGGGGGGGGGGGGGATTTTTGAGCACTAAGGAAACCAAGAAAAGATAAGCTAATGCAACCATAAGCTGATACAGATAAACACAAACTACCACAGATTATGCACGCAAATTCTTATAGCTAATATGGTATTGAATTGAGCTAAAAAAGGCAGCTGAATAGGGGCTGTTTAGAGGTTGTAGTAACAGGCCTCAAGGGAGATGTTTCTGCTCATGCACAAGCTATCAATAAGCACATAAAAAGCTAAGACTAGGAGAAACCTGGCTAAAGGGGAGTCCTAAAAGCTGTGGTGAAACAGATAATAAGCAGTGTACATACAAGCTAAAAGAAAGGAATTTTGAAGGATCTAAAAGCTAATCTATAAGCTAACTAAGGAGAGAATAAGCTAATAGGTGACTAAGGAATAGCTACTAATCTAGAAGGGAACAAAATAGGTATTGAAATCCTAATAAGCCAAACAAAATAACCAAATAAGCTACAATTGGTCCTAAGGGGGGGGGGGGGGGGGCTGCAAAAGTAAAAGCATGCTACAGGGGTACTTTGGAGGTGTATTAAGCTATAGAGAAAAAATTCATAAAAATTAAACAAAATTACTAGCATCAAGAATAGCTGGCAAAGAAGTACTATAACGATTTTTAGGCCAAAAGGACAAGGAACGAACGGATAAAAAATGCAAGTTTGAGGCTGTTTGGGACAGCAGGCTGCTGCACCAGTGGTACAAAATGGGTCAAATCTATGTAAATTTAACCTGTAAAGTCAAATATAAGAATTGGCAAACATGAAGCAAGCTAAATGGAGCCTAATAGAACCAAAATTAACAACTAAATATATCTATACTAGGATCTACCATAACTGTTATATGAAAACAGATTTGATGCAATTTTTAAAGAAACTATTAAAAAGCTTTTAAACCAACCTGAAAGTGCTAGAACTTGATTAGCTACTACTATCTAAAGATAACTAAACCTAATCTAATTTTCCAAAATGGACAAAAACAGTTTTTGGACCACACATAATCTTGTGCCAAACACCCTTGTGAGAGGTGCCTGATGCAATTTAAGTTGGTACAAGAACGTTTAAGCTAATGGGGTAAAAGGAAAACATAAAATAAACAGGCTTGAGACTAAATAAGCAGCAAGCACTCTTAATAAGCAGTAATTAATAAGCTGAAAAGCACTTTTAAAAGAAACTTGAATTGAGACAAGGAAACTGAACTTTATAATTAAATAAACTAGGAATTACAGTAACAAAACTGAGATTACAACTCAGAAGTTTAAATCAACATTTAGAAAGATAGTTTACACTAAATCGACATCTACATTATACTAAAAACTAAAAACTAAAACTAACTATCTCCTTCTCTCTTTCTTCTTTCTTTTATATGCCTCCAAGGGCCCTTGGCACTTTTCCCACCTCTCTTTTGGTCCGTTGGATATGTGAAAATGATCATAGCCGTTTATCATGTGGGGAGGGTGTAGGATTGATGACTAGGCATAGAGGGTACCCGTGAAGGGGTTGAAGCTTTCTTGGAGGAGGTGAATGGGGTACTTTTGAGGTGGGGGGTTGGCGTGTAGCAGGTGGTGGAGCAGAGGAGGGGGGAGGTATGCTGGGTAAAGAGATGGGAGGTGGAAGAAAGGGATGAAGTGTTTGACTTGGTCAAGGGGATACACGTTTTTATTAAAACGTTTAAGGGATTTTGGGTGTGGGCTTGGGGTTGGTTTGATGATGGGCCAAGAAGAAAAAGGGCCAAGGTGTTGGGTTATGTTTGTAATTTGGATTGGATTATTGGGGGTAATAATACTTAAGGATCCGTTTGGTTGTATAAATAAATTACAAGGACCCAAAATGTAATTGGCTAAAAATCCAGGGATCTCAAGTGTAATTTCTCTAAAGTCTTCACAAGGGCCAATCTTGACAAACTTGAATAGTATAAGGACCAAACATGCTAATTTTCCATTTAAACACCTCCAGGGGTATTTTCTGCCATTTTAGGAAACTTGAGGGACCAATCTTGTAACTTTTCCAAAGTTTTCACCCAAGGACCATATTTGATTACTTTTGACTTTAAAAGAACTTAGGTTGACTTTTCTTTCAAAATAAATGCTTAGGGGCTCATTTTGACAACTTTTGAAAGTTGGGGGACTGAAACTGCCAATTATGCAAACTTTGTTCGTTTTTCATTTGTTTTCAATCATTTTGCATCTGAAACATATAAAACACAATCTTTGGGATATCTTCTAGATTTTGATGCGTTTTTTAGTGTTTTTAGATGTTTTGCAGTTCATATTTGACTAAAAATTATGAGTATTTACACACTCATCAAGCTTCTTTAGCAGACTTGTGATGTTGACCATCATGTTGACCGTTATCTCCATTACAATATAAGACACTCTCAACCAGCACCCATAACCAATCTTAGAACCAACGTGATAACATATCATCATACTTAGTTAATATAGCGGTATAGCTGCAATGCCAAACACTCTCACTTATGATATTCTAATAGCCTACTTAAAACCATAATACTCTGTTTCTCCTAAACCTACAAATCAGGGCACTCAATCATGCCACTCAAAGGGGATGCATATAAAAGTCTATCAAAATTATCATAGCATCCAACATAAGCAAATTAAAAATGAAACGTAAATGAAATATACTACATTAACAATATCCGTATGCTCCTCCTTCCCGTTACTCTTCCTCCCACTCCCAAAAGGCCTTCCCATATTCCTTTTTTGTGTACTTGTACTCGGATTATGACTCCCCTCATTCTTCTTCTCACTCCCAACAGGCCTTCCCCTTTTCTTTTTTGGTGACATTGTACTCAGATTGTCGATTGGTACAGAAAAAGTAACTTTTTTCCTGGGCCTTCCCCTCTCTCTTTTTGTCTATGCAACTACATCTTTGGAGCAACCACTAGCACTTCCAATAGTAGGAATAGATATCGCACCACTACCACCCATTTTTGGTTCGTTGAAGGTTTTGTTCCACATCTATTGAAGAATTTCTTCTATCATCTCCTTCTCTATGTTTGCATACGAACCATACATGGCAATTACTTCATCACCAAAAACCTCCAAACTTCATCAAAGAGATGATCATTCAATAAAACCTTCCCCACGACTTTTCTGATGATTCCTCCGCCCCAATCATCAAAGATTTTCCCTTATCATTATTCACCATAGCTGGTTGTGGTTTTTTCGATTTAAGATTTTGTTTAAAGCTAGGGTTTGACGGTGGTTATCTTTAAGTCAGATAAGTGGGTGGTTTTGGGGAGTTAATGTTCTGAAAAAGCAACTCTAGTAGTAATCTAGTTGCTTTAACTGGCGGGAGATAGTATGAACAGTAAAAAGACGATACTATCCTCAATGACTTGACACTTAACGAGAAAACTAACGGGATTTGTCTCTCGATGGCTTTTTTGCACTTACACGAAACGTTAGTGGTTTTTTTGCACGCCTTTATAACTCGGTGTCATTTTCTCACTTTTGCGATACCTTCCTTAGTCGCCATTTTTGCAGTTACCCTATTATTAAAAAAGGCCCGTTAAACCTAGATGGGCTGGGTCGACTATCAACTCGCTTCTTGTTCATCATCTCATATCCTAAAACCCTAAAATCCTAAAACCTCTGTTAACTCTGTTCATCATTTTCTTCACATCCCCTTTTTGCCCCAAATCAAGAAAATGCCTCGTAGCTTGAAAAGCCCCAAAAAAGCTAAACGAAAGAACAAGGTACTAATTCACAGTTAATTGAAAGTGGGTTTAAGTTCCTCAATCTTAATTGACAGTTTTGAGTTGTTAAATGATTAAAGTGTTTTGTTTTATTGTTGTTTTATGCTATTTGGGGTTGTGTGCTGATATGGGTATTTGATGTTTGGTTAAAAAGATGCTTAATTTGTGTGTTTTGTGTATTTTTGATGAGGTGATTGATTGGTTATGTAATTAGGGTGGTGCCAAGAAAGGCGAAGGATCGTCTTCTTCGTCGAATGGGATACCGTCAATACCGGCGAAAGTGTGGCAGCCAGGTGTTGATGCCTTAGAGGAAGGTGAAGAGCTTCAGTGTGATCCTTCTGCTTATAATTCGCTTCATGCGTTTCATATTGGTTGGCCTTGCTTAAGGTTTGTTGCTAAATCGACATTATTTGCATCTTTTACTCTGGTTGTGTTTAGCCTTATTATTTGGATTCTGACTATTTCTTTAAAGAGGCGTAGCCGTTGACAATGTGCTAGTGTGCTACTAATAACTTTCTTTATGTTTATTAGTTGATTAAAGATATTAGGTTAGTTTGCTCATTTGGGATTAGAGTTATATATAAGCTCATGGTTGAAATAAGGCAACGCCACTGCCCAAAGCGTATGTTTCTTATATATTGAGATGCTGGACTTTAATTACAAGTTTTTCATGTATGCTAAGTTTAGGCTAAAATATCCAATTTTACCAATTCTTCATCGTCGTCAATCTGTGGCATATATTAAACTGTGTGACCCGTAAGGCATTTCAAATTTTGTAGAGCGTGGATATTTGCTTTGGTGTAACTACGCAGACAAATTCATGTTTCTCAGGTCACGCATGCACATTTTATGTGTCATGGGCATGTTTGACTACTTTTAACTGCGATTGCTGAAGTAATTGCATCAGGCAGACAAACTTTTATTAGGAAATTTAGGCAATTCTGATCTGTTCCATCTTGCTAGTTAAGAATGCCTCTGCGCCCACTTATTAGAACTTTTTATGTTACTAATTTTTCATTTTGTTAAATGTGTTGTAGTTTTGACATAGTGCGTGATTCACTTGGATTAGTTCGGACAGAATTTCCGCACACTACTTATTGTGTCACTGGAACTCAGGTAAAATCAATCGTGATCACTTGACCTATATTTTATCTCACAAATAGTAGTCAGTTTGGGTATTGGTTTCTTTAGTTTCTTACCCCTTTTTGATATGTTATCTTCATTCTCATAGGCAAATAATGCTGCTGCCAATTCGATTGGAATATTTAAGATATCAAACATTTCCGGGAAACGCCGGGAATTAGTACCAACAAAAACATCAAATGCTGATACAGATATGGACAGTGAAAGCAGTGATAGTGATGACGATGAAGAAGCAGTTAATGATGGACCAAAGGCTCCAGTTTTCCAGGTAACACACTCCTACCATTAATGCTTACATCTCTTATCGTTATTTTGTTTATTTATTTAACTTTTTCATGATTTTCAATCTTCAGGTGCGCAAAGTGTTTCACGAAGGTTGTGTCAATAGGATTCGAGCTATGACACAAAGACCACATATATGTGCAACTTGGGGAGATACTGGTCATGTGCAGGTATAATCGACCTCTATGAAATGTTTGTGATATTGTTGAAGCATAATTTTGTTTGATTTTTGTCAATGATGTCATGCAGATATGGGATTTTAGCTCTCATTTAAATGCTTTGGCAGAATCTGAGACTAATATTAGCAAGGATGCCACAACAGTTTCTAACCAAACTCCTTTAGTTAAATTTACTGGTCACAAAGACGAAGGCTATGCAATTGACTGGAGTCCACTTGTTCCTGGCAGGCTTGTGTCTGGTATGAATTATGACAAATATATGATACATATAATTTGGTCGATTTGGGTTATATTTTATTTCTAACTGTAAATGCAATCCAAATAAATAGTTTAGCTAAAAGGAGAGCGAGTCAAATGTTGAATAGGACAAACATGTCGAAATTTGCCTAAAGTCTATTATAGCGCTTACAAACTCGGCCTATTACAACCCATACCCAAACCATCTTGCCACCTGGTTCAAATGTTACTGTGCAAAGATTTAATGATCTTCCGGATCAGTGAATCTGCACTAGATTCATAGGATCTCTAATTTATCAGTTTGATTTTCTTTAATATAGGGGACTGTACGAATGCCATTCACTTATGGGAGCCAGCATCTGACTCAACATGGAATGTCGATAATAAACCATTTGTTGGACATACCAAAAGTGTTGAAGATTTGCAGGTACCTGTTGTAGCAATTTTTATTTTACTTTGACTTCCATGGTTAAAGTTGATTAATCTCAACTCAAAGTTCAAAGGTCAAAGTGACTAATGTTGTAATCTTTTTTAATGCAGTGGAGTCCTACAGAACAATCTGTATTTGCATCCAGCTCTGTGGATAAAACTATAGCAATATGGGATACTCGTTTAGGGAAATCACCAGCAGCTTCAATCAAGGCACACGATGCAGATGTCAATGTTATTTCATGGAACAGGTTTGTGCTTTAGGTTCTTGTTTGATTAAACTTTTTGAACCCATACTAATGTGATTAATGCTCTTTCTGTTTCAATTAGGTTGGCGAGTCCTATGTTGGCATCTGGTAGCGATGATGGGACATTTTCTATTCGTGATCTTAGAATGTTAAAGGTATATCTTCATAAAAATTCTCTATAGTAAAAATAAATAAATAAAATAAAACTTTAATACGGTTTTATGATTGTTGAGGGTCTAATTTATTAGATATGGGGATTAATGTAAATTTACTTAATTAACCTTGATTGCTAGTAAAAAGTTTTTCTAAAGAAGAAATATGATTTAATCAACTGATTATCTGGTTCAAGTGTATACAAGATACATCTTATCACATCCTAAATAAAATATGTTTCAGTTTTGAATTGTACTTGTCCGGTTGTGCCCTGTTTTTAAACTTCTCTATATTATTTGCTATTTTTAATTTTAATTTTCTGTAGCAAGGGGATGCAGTGGTGGCACATTTCACATACCACAAACGTGCTATAACATCCATTGAATGGAGTCCGCATGAAGCTTCCACTTTGGCTGTATCATCTGATGATCATCAACTTACGTAAGTATCCTTTTAACGGGTATTGTAAACCATCTGAATGACTTTTACAAAGTTATCCCTATAAGTATGACATTTTATTTGGTTGAATTTCAGTATATGGGATCTTTCTTTAGAACGTGATGAGGAAGAGGAAGCCGAGTTCAAGGCCAAAACACAAGAGGAAGTACATGCGCCCACTGATCTCCCTCCACAACTTCTTTTTGTTCATCAGGTTACCTACTTTTTTGTATCTTGATAGTAACCAAATAGAACCTCTTTGACTTTTGCTGACCTTTTTGTTGGTACAATGAAAACAGGGTCAGAAAGACTTGAAAGAACTTCATTGGCATACACAGATTCCTGGAATGCTTATTTCTACAGCTGCGGATGGTTTCAACATCTTGATGCCTTCAAATATCGAAAGTAATCTTCCTGCAAATACTGCTGCTGCTTAAACGCCATTGTATAACCTACTTAAAATGAGCGTTTCAGTTGGTATGCATTGAAGATCTTGGAAAGATGACATAGCATGATGGGCAAAGTTTTGCGTACTTTCTGTTGGTGGCAAATTTGATAAGAGCATCGTGTGAGACATATTGTTGTTTGTAATTTTGAGATGTGGAACGGAGGTGGAATGGTAATTTATATGTTGCAACTACCTTTTACATGACCTTGATTACATTTTCTATGCTTTTCATCGGTCGTGTCAAATGTCATTTGGGCGTCAAGTTTTGTATTTGAAATTTGTTTATGGCTCCATTTTTAACTCTTCATCACATTTGTTTGGCTTGGGTGGTGATTGTTTCTAGTTGTGAATCTATATAGTAGTACAGAGAAAACACATCATTTTAAAACTTTAAAACTTGGGGCCCATTTGGTTTGAGGGTTCGGATTGGGTTTCGAAATAATGATCGAAGTAGAGTACTCACTTATAAAATCTTTGCTAGTGTATTGGGTTTTGATTGGTTTTTGGTTATTGGGACTCACATTTTTTACTTGTCTCTCACACTCTATAGTCTATACTACTTATAATGATGGAAGGACACTCTCTCCAAAAAAAATTCAGATATACAAAAAATGATGCATGGTTTACAACACTTTAAAGCAAACAATTTTCATAATTACAACAACCAAAGCACTATGTACAACAAAAACTAGCATGAATCAAAATTCAGAGCATTTTCTTTAGAATTTTACATTAATAACATTAAAAACACCCCTACACCCAATACTACAATCATTTAAACACAATGTACAACCCTCATTCCACATTAATAGCATTAAAAACACCCATATACCCAATATTACAGTCATTTAAACACAATGTACAACCCTCCTTCTACATTAATAGCATTAAAAACACCCATATACCCAATATTACAATCATTTAAACATAATGTACAACCCTCGTTCTACACTAATAGCATTAAAAACACCCCTACACGGCTACACCCAATATTACAATCATTTAAACACTATGTACAACCCTCCATCTTAACCTAGACACGAACCTGTGACCAAGACTCGACTCAATAAAATTCGACTCGATACACAAGGCTGTGAGCTCAAGCTCACGGCATCCCTTGTTTTCGCGACTCAATAACAACGATAATAACAAAAAGAAAGAAAATGATACCAAACAATTATTGAAAATTCATGTACTTATCCTCCACCGTCGCTAGAACGACAAAAAGGGTGGTGGGATTTCCTACCTTTGACCGCCGGTATCAACAAAATGAGAAAGAGATGGTTTTAGTGATGAACTCGAGCTGTGGTGGTGTTAATCGTGGTGTTGGGAGGTGTTTCTTGGCGCGTGATGGACGTCGAAATGATGGGGAGGTTGTAAGGAGTGTGGTGGTGATGGTGGTGAGTTTAAGTGGCCGGCGGTGGTGTTTGTTTGGCCGGAAAAACAACTGGAGAAGAAGAAGAAATAGGGTGCGGCTGGTTTGAGAGAGAAAGGGTGTCAAACCCTAAGTGAGGGGTATAATGAGGTTTATATATGAAAGTGTTTTGGACCTTGTGTGAACCCTATTGCACCCTTAAGGACTAAGATTGTAAATATATGCTAGGGTGGGAAATGTAGTTTACCAAATCTTTTAGTATTTCGTTCTCGAGGCAAATTTAGGTGTCGGAATGACTTCCCGTGACATTTTTATTTATTCCATCAAAAAATTTTATTTCAGGGTACCCGCCGCTACAACACGCGGGTACCATGCTAGTTATATAAAAATATATAATGTACAAATTTAATTTATTTTTCTTTCTCTTCATTTTTTTTAAACCTACACTAAATTTTAATCCATATCTCAATCCAAATTAAAATTCTAATCTTAATCCTAAACTCATTTACGAACCAAACAGCCCCTTAAAAAATGACTAATGTTGCTATACTAAAATAGCTCTACTTATAAAATGCAATGTAATATCTTAAATATTTAAATACTTCATTACAATTTAAACTATTTATTTTATTCACTCTCACTTACTCTACGGTCTACACCCAATATGAAATTTTAAACAAATTACCAAAATGGACCTATCTCATACTCCATTTACTAAATGATTTTTTTTTCAGTTTTTTTACCAAAATGGAAAAGCACTTTCATACAAAAATGCAACTCAATATGAAAATGCGCCTCCTTTATTTTTTAGTTTATTGGGATATATAATAAATGGATAAATGTAAGTTTAAAAAAAAAGAAAAAAAAGGGATAAATGTAGTTATCTAATTACTCCCACAATCTTATATTAAGTGTCCACAATAGAATCTTGTGAAGTCCCAAATTAAGTGTCCATATTATATTTCAACCAATGAGATGACACTTTAGTGGGTAAAAATGATATTTGATTGGTGGAAAGTATAGTTAGTGGAATTTTCTAAAACTTTGTGAATTTTGAAAGTGAACACTTAATAAGGGACGGAGGTAGTACCTCATAGGTGAGGGGCACTATAGATGGGGCACTTGGTTAAGATATGTGCGCTTAGGTTTCTATATTCTCTTCTTTTTTGGGTTGTAACACATAGGTGAGGCGCACAAAGGTGAGGGACACTGTACGTGCGCTTGGTTTCTAGGTGCTCTTGGTTTTTGTCTTTAGGTGAGGTGCACCAAAAAGTAAGGGGCACTTGGTCACTCTAGGTGCGCTTGGGTTACTATATGCTCATGTGTTTTGTCTTTTAGTTACATATTTTATCTTTTACTTAGGCGCACAAGAGACGCATAAGATTTTAGAGTGCACCTGAACATTTTATATTGAAAAAGGAAGCGCATTTGCTCAAAATCTATAAATGCGCTCAGCTCAATGAGCTTTGATCTGTCAAATGTCTTACATCCAATGAATAGTTGAGAAAAAGTTCATTTTCGTAAAACAAATGTGCGTTGACCTATTTTGTGTGTGTGTGTGTGTATATATATATATATATATATATATATATATATATACACACACATATATATATATATATATGTGTATAGATATATATATTATATATATATATATATATATATATATATATATATATATATATATATATATATATATATATATATATATATATATATATATATGTATATATATATATATATATATATATATATATATATATATATATATATATATATATATATATATATATATATATATACCCTCGCAAAGCGACGATGTATTTGGGCAAATAATTATACTTGCGAACTTGTGATTCAGAAGTGACCTTTGATGCAACATTTACAGCTTCAATTTGTAGTCATTGTGAGAGAAAAAGAAGACTAAGGGTTATATAGTTACCACGGGGATTTAAGCCCGCGCATTGCCGCGGGATGTTTGTATACCTAACATATATTTTTATAAATGTTGAATACAAAATACAAACTTGATACATTAAAGGTGAAGAAAACGGCAGAGATAATAAGTCAAAAAGATGTTGCAATGCTGTGATCTTGCCAATTGTAACATAAAATGTAAAGCATCTGAATCAACGATTTTTATGTTGGTCATATATTTGACACATCTTTAGTCGTGGTTCCAGCCACATTCCACCACACTTCTCAGTGGTAGTCAACCTCAGGCCTGCAACCTGTGGCATACAAAGGCATGTGTTAGCTCAAGAGGTGAGAAAGGGGAGGGTGATGCAGATTCATAATGGGTCAAGATAGGATAGGGAGGAAGTTGTATGGTAAATGCATGTGTCATAAGTTTGTTACTACAATACGCAACACACCTCCCCGGCAGCGGCGCCAAATTTTGATTGGCTCCAAACGGTCAACTTAAATTGACCAGGGATGGTCAACCAAGTAAACAACCTAGAGTCAATGCTCCGCGGAATATAGTGTTTCCCCGGGTCGTTAGATCCCAACGAGGCGTGAAATCTGAAATAAAATGACTTTGAGATCTGATGAATTGAACAGGAAAAGGGTTCAAGTGATTGTACTACTGAAATATAAGTTAGAATAGCTTTGATAAGCTATATCAACTAATACGTGAAATCAGATAAGCACAAATGAAAAAGAATTGGAAAACGCGTACGTTTAATATTTAAACGTAAACATAAGCAACAAAAACGATTTTAACTATAGTAGGAATTTGCATGCCCTAGGGGCTTAAATGCAAATTAAATAAACTTAAAATATTTATTTTATAATTATAAACTTATTTAAAAATTAAGAAAATCTAAAAATGTAAAAAGAAATAAAATGTACGTTTAAATTTGAATAAACGTAGACGTACGAAACTAAACGTGAATTCTGTCAAATATAATTCCCACAAATGTGAAAATTATATTTTTGGATTCCTAAAAGTATAAGAAAATTATTAGAAAATTAAAATTATTTTTATAACTATTTAATTAATGATTATTATTTAATAACTATTTTTAATTATTTAATAATTCATTAATAAGTAAGAAAATGTAAAATAAGTCTAGAAAAATAAAATTAAAATTTATAAAAGTCTAAAATATTATAAAACTTATTTTAAAACTAAAATTATATTTTTCACACTATTTATCTAATTATTATTAATTAATTATTATTTAATTATTAATTAACTAATTATATTGATTTAAATTATTAAAAATACTAAAAAGACTTAGATAATTAAGAAGATTTTTATAAATCTAATTAACCATCACAGGAATCCTAAAATATTATAAAAAGTTTGTTTTATGTATTTTTAAACTAATTTACTAATTATTATTCTAATTATTAATTAAGTACCAATTATACTAATTATATTATAAAAAATAGAAAATGAACAGTAGAAATTCTAGAAAAATTCCTAAAAATGTTTTAACTTATATAAAAGCTAGGAAAATTATAAAAACTAGGTGTTACTTAATAAAATCTAATTTTGCTATTTAATACTTTAATATTAATTAATGATTAATTAAACTAATATTAATTCTAAATATCACTAAATGACAAAAGAAAAATCTGGAAAAATTTATAAAAATGCTTTATTATAAAAGAGATTTAATAAAAATATAAAAATGCAAGAATGCTTATAAATAAGCTAAAAAGAAAATTAAAAGGATAATTTCTATTAAATAGAAGCTATCACTATAATTAAGTTTGGCTTTTTCTGATTTTTCTTTTACAGAACTACTAAAATACTTAAAATATGAAACTTTTATAAAAACAACTAATTTGGAAATAAAAAATAAGCACTGTGAGCGCTTATTAGCTTTGACAGTTGACTAGGTTTGACCAAACCAAGAAATAAGTTCAAATGAGCTTATGTGGGGTCCACAAGGGTGGATTCTGGTTCACTTGAGTTGTTTGAACTTGATTAAGCTAAGATTTCACAAATAAGCCATCTGAATAAGTCCACAAGTCAGAATAAGCACTTGATTAATGAATGACTGAGATAGAAAATGAGACAAGGTTTAGGGGTAATTTAAGGTGGGGTCCACTGAGTTTGAGCTCAGAATGCAAGCTCAAAACTTGAAGGTGAGTAGGAGGGGGGTTGAAGGAACCAACTTGGGGCCTGTGGGACCCACTGAGTAGCTCAGAATCAGCCACCAAAGTGGTGGTGATGGTGGTGGTGTGACTGTGCACAGGGGAGTCAGTTCCCCTGCAAGTGTGTTTGAGCCTGTTTGGCTTGCACAAGAAAAATCACAAAAATATTTTGATGATAGGATTCAATAGTCTAGCTAGTATACTACTACTCCTAAAAAACAGAAGTCTTAAAACTAAACACACAAATCAAGAAAAATCTTGCCATTTTTGGAAAATCTGAGATAATGCAAATTTGACTTTTTCTATTTTTGAGCTAAGTTGACTAAAGTGAATTTCTAATCTAATTTACTGAGTGAATATGTTATATTAAGCTATGTTAAGGTTATATTAAGCTAGAACAACAACTTTTATACTGAATTTAGGCTTATGGGACTAAAAATCAACACAGTGAACAAGTTATTAAGATCAAAGAGCGATTTTGACTTTTTATCTAATGAGGTCTGAGTTTTATTGCTTAGAGGTCCTAGTTAAACCTAAAGAAGCCTATACCAATAATAAACAACCACTAAAAACCTTTGGATCACACTGAACACCCTAGATCCAAACAGTCCTGATAAGATCTTGGGTTTTGGTTTTTAGATCAAACAAATCACTGAGACTTCCTAATTGTTTCTAAATAACTTATTATGGTCTCATGAGCTTATAAGAACACAGAAGCAAGGGTTGCAAACACAAATGACCAAGAAACCAATTACAATATTGAGCAGTCCAATTTTTATATTTTAAGTACAAAAAGGTTCCAATGGACTAAATCTTTATTTTAAGCAATATTCTAACTTAACCATATCTGAGAAACATGAATAAACATGAATAAGCATAGGAACAGTGGTATGAAAAAGTTGAATAAAAGCTTACAAGAAGCTATCCAGCTGAGAATATGAAATAAGGACCAGGAAACAACCCTAGCAGCTTACCACTAAGCTTCTAAACCCATTGCCATCCAAAATTAACAATGCTCCAGCTGTGATCATCTTGTACCATGATTTTTTATTTTTTCACTAATTTTTCTTGATTTTTATGTATTTTTCTGTTTTAATACTACACTTTGATTTAATGTTTCTAAAAGCTTATCTAAGCTTTGTCAGAGCTTAAATGAGCTTATTGAGTACAAAATACCAACTAGAAACAACAATTAAGCTATTTGAGATTTTGCAATAAAAGGAAAGTGCACAAACTGAGATTCAAACTGAAACTTTAAATTGATTACTAGAAAAGATTAAAATTACACTTATTACATTAACTGAGAAGTTTTTAAAGCTTGAAATACACTGGAACAGTAGAAATTAAAGTAGTCGACATACATTGATTAAATTAAACTAGATATATTACTACATTGCTCCTCTCTTCCTTTTTAAAGATCTTTTTGCCTTCCAGGTGTCCTCTGAGTGAATCCCACCACATTTGAGCCATTGGATCTCTGTTTTTCATCTTAACCGTCCACATGGCATTTTGGCGCCAAAATTGAAACAGGTGGATTAGGGCAGGTTTGGTTTCAATTAAGGAACTTTGGAAGCTTGTATAGGTGGAGGGGACAAGGGAAATGTATTTTATGTGAGTTTGGGCAAGTTGCCCACAAAACAGGGTATGTGAGAATGGAGGTGGAGTGTATTTTGGTGGGGAAGCATTAATTGTGGATGTGGGTTAGTTGTGAGGTGGAAGGGATGTGAGGGGGGAGTAGGTGATGAGCTGGGGGTGGACAGGTGGTGGTAAAACCACCATGGTTTCTGGTTTGTAGGTTGGGGTGAGGGAGGTGAACAGTGGTGATGGTTTTGGCGGGGGTTGACCAGGGTCAAACCCTGGGAAGTTTTAAAAGGTGTGGGTGGGCTTTTATTTTGGGCCTGGGGTTTGTTTTATTTGTTTTGGGCTAAGGGTAAATAGGTTAAGGGTTTTTTTTTATAACTAAGGTCCGGTTGGTTTGTGGTCTTTAAAGCCCAAGGACCTAAAATGTAATTTTGGATTTTTTTGGGGGACCAAACCTGTAAATATCACAATGTTATCACAAGGACCAATTATGTCATTCATGAATAGTACAAGGTTTACTTTTAATATTTTTCCATTTTTAAAAACCTTAAGGACTAAATTTGACATTTTTCAAACTTGAGGGACTAAAGTTGTCATTTTGCAATTTTTAACTTTAAAGGACTAAACTTGACAACTTATGAATCCCTAAGGACCTTTGATGATATTTTACATATTTTGATTTATCAGGGACTAGATTTGCCAATTTTTCAAAGTTCAGGGACTGAAACTGTAAATTATGTGAAATATGTTGTTTTTCATCAATTTTCAATCCTTTTGCATAAAAACACAATCCAGGGATATTTTATGAATTTTAAGACATTCCTGTGTGTTTTCAGATGTTTTTGCAGTCTAAATGTCACAGAAATGATGAGTATTTACACACTCATCACTTGTCTAGTCTCTTTTACGATAGTTGACTGCAAGTCTTATTAATTTTCTACATCATCAAATAATTGGCACGGAAAACTCATAGTATGCATAAGTTCTTATAAAATCCTAAACCAACAACATGTAGGTCAGATATGGTCATCTAAACTGGTGAGGCTTGAATGATCAAGCTAGATTTTGTATGGGCCATCAGCAATAAGTTACAGAATAAATAAACCTAAGGCGCTTAATCTATTATGATATTTGGAAACATTTTTATAAAGATAGTAAGAAAGTATACCTAAAGAACATGATGTTTTCGTCCATCTCCACTTCCTATTAGTTTCTCTAGTATTAGTGAACTATATGATCTTAATAATCTCATAACAAATTATCCATTGAGCACCACCCGTGCTTCCTGTGTCACTATTGACACTTGCTGAACCGGCTTCTCTGGTGCACATTGTGTGTCCTGAAGCAGCTGATGATCACGATCGACTCCCCATTGGAGATCAATTTGCAGGCGACACAACACAGCTGACTACAATCCCCCAGATGCACATATTCTTTTGGGGGCTCTGTATGATCACCCAAGAAAAAAAAGCAGTGTCTTAAGGAAAATTGAAGAAATCCCAGGATCAAGAAAAAGTAGATTTAAAATACAGCTTTGAAAGTATGTGACAACAAATAATTCCAATCACCTTCGGTTGTTGAACATTTATGTCGATTGTTGTCGTGTAAACTACTGCAATCATCTCCTATTGCTGCATTCGTATATGTAAAAATAACAACCTTCGGCATATCAGTATTTGTTGAAACACAATGCCAAGGCAAATGAAAATTAATGTTACTTCTTTAGTTGTAATTCCTGGACTTGCGCATTTCAGTAATCAGCCCTTCAAGATAGTATACAATAAATTTGCGAATTTTCATGGTCTAAGTTTTGAAGAAGGGATGCGATGTACCAGGTTTTGACATGGCTTAGGTGAATCACAATAGAGTTGGTCGATTATGATGGGGCTACCTATGTTGTCCATTTTTTAATTCTAGTATGTCGCAGGTAAAGCAATTTTGCAGATTAAACAATCTAAAGAGAAAGCATACAAATCTGAGTGATAATTTAGATTGGTATACTTCATCTGTGTTGGCAAGGTATTCTTACTCTGTGTGTTATACTGCTGCTACTTTGTAGATTTTTGTTTTCTTAACTTGCTTTTGATTTTAATCGAACATTTATATTATTCTAGACACACTGGATTCCATGTCCAGTCCCACAAATATCTAACTTGCAAATGTCCTCTGACAGTGCGAAGTACGAGAGTCTTTTTTTATGACCCTCAGTTTCTTAAAAAAGCAATACAGGGTATGTTCGTACCGTTAATATGCAGCAACACATTCTATGCTGATGCAAACTATGCTTACGTAGGCTTACACTTTGTAGGTGGAAGATGTGGTCCTCTGCTAGTGGATGAGCAGCAACAGGAATCCTATCAGGGAGCTAAGTTTTTGCAGCACCGTTGGTTTCTATGGTAGCTGACTTCTCTGGAACTTCGAGATGCTGATCCGCCTTTTATACTGCAAAGGTATTCGCAAGTTAAGAGCGATGCCTATATGACAACATAGTAATATAATAAGCCTGTTCAAATTATACCTGACAACATAGTAATATAATAAGTCTGTTCAAGGTATACCTGCAAATCTGCAACAGACTTATTTTGACTCAACCACCTGATAAGCCGCATAAAGCTAAAACAAACACTCCCTTAGACCTCTATATCTAACATAAAGCCTTCAAATACACGCAAATGAGCTAGCCCATTGGCTGTAGCGAGTTTATTAAAAAAATTAGTAGATATTTGTGTGGAAAAAAACTTCTGACGATTAATAATACAAAGCGCTGATAGAAAAGAATTTGGTATACCTTGGTTTATACCACAACTGGAAGACTGGCCATATGCAGCAGATGATGTTTGGGTATTTTTTCTGTAAAGCGTATGTATCAACACGTCGTCGCACATTAGGTCTGGCTACTGTTATTATATGAAGATGAAGTAACCAATGGCTGTGAAGGACGTTTTTTGGTGGCCAAAGGAACTGGATAATCGGAACTGCCAACAGCTGTTTAAAAATACAAAAGTGTGAGAAAGTCAATTCAAATATAGTGGGTAAAAAATGTAATAAGAACATAAGATATCAAGAAAGATGAAGAAAATCTAGGAGTCATACCGGTTTCCCCAACTGATCAGTGTCATGATTTGAAGCTGGAGTAAGACGGTTGGTTTAAAATCCCAAATGGCTTGTAGTAGCTGGTGGCAGCTGTAAATCTGTAAAAAACCATTCAGAAAATAAGAGATTCCCGATGATTAAGAATGGAGTCTTAAAAAAAGGGTAAACAAATATACCTTGGTTTATACCAAAAGTGCAAGGACCCGCGGCTGCAGTAGCCAACAATTGAGTGGGATTTTGCATAACACATGTATCAACCCGCTGTCAAATATTTCGTTTGGCAGTCCGAGTATGTGAAGATGAGACTGCCAATGACTGTGAAGGCTTATTTTTTTTGGCAACTGAACTGGGTAATTAAAATCGGCGGCAACTATTGTTAGGAAAAAGGAAAGTATGACCAAGTGCAGAAAAAAAGGAAAAAGTTTTAATAACATAAGATGTCAAGAAGGATCAAAAATTTTTGAGAGACATACCTTTATTTACTGGAAATTTGGTACCGTCAGGATCTGAAACCTGAGTGAAACAACATTTTCTATGATGAAGACCGCAAAATATTGAGAAAAGCTAAAGAAGTGTCGCTTGTTTTATACCAAAAACGGAAGCAGGCGTACCTGCAACTGTCGATGGTTGGCCGGGGGTTTGCAAAAGACCTGTATGAAGACATCGTCGAACATTTCGTTTGATAGGCTGAGTCTCTGAAGATGAATCCAACAATAACTGTGAAGCACGTTTTTTTGTGAGCAAAAGAAGTGGATATGTGGAACTGTGAACATCTGTTTTTAAGAAATTGGAAGTATAAAAGATAAGTAATACAACATACAAAGCCAAAAAAGTAACAACAACATAAGAGATCAAAAAAGATGAAGAAATTCTATGGATGATACTTTTATTTACATCGGATATGGAAGCGTATAAATCTGAAGACGGAGTAAAACAACTGATTCGTAATTCCAAATGGCCTATAATCTCTGAGGGCGGCTTCGAACCTGTGTAAACATTCATTAACCAACCAATTTCCTACAACCAAGAATACAACATGTTTACAAATGCTAAAGAGATATACCTTGGTTTAGGAAAAAAAGGTGAAGCACCGGCATGGTCGTCCATTGATGGTCCTTCGTTGGTTTGTGAAACATCTGTTTGAAGACATTGTTGCAGGTTCCGTCTATTGATCTGAGTGTATGAAGATGACGTTGCCAACGGAAGTGAACTATTTATTGTGAGCAAAAGATTCGGGTGATCGGTAATGGAAGCAGCTGTTGTTTAAAAAAAAGTATTAGAAACTGCATTAAAAAGTACGAATTTAAAAAAGTAATAGTAACGTAACATGTGAAAAAAGATGAAATAAATTTCAGAGTAATACCAATATTTGCAACTAAAGCAGCCAATTTAAAGTGAACTAACCTTGAGCTAAACTATGGCTTATTCTCAGCAGACCAGAATCAGGAACGTTGGACGACGATAAAGTAACCTATCTAAGAGGCAATAATCATAGCAAATTCCAAAAAGAGTAATGCAAATTTAAATCGAATTAAGAATTCAGGCATACACCATTTAGAGAGGTTCAGTTTTGACCCATTAAAAAAAATAATTTTTGGCCCATTTCATAAAAATGATCGATGAAAAATTCCAGCCACAATACATAATAGTGGAATTTTTTGCAATTATTATTATTATCTATAACATTTGAAAGAAAACGGGAAACATGACCTGCAAAGTTAATGTCTGTGAGTTTACTGGTATGTATTATCGGTTGACACAGAATATCCATGAGCATGAATAACAACGGGATCCGAATTCGGTTCAATATCAGGCGTGTTATCCATTATGCGACTGGGGGTTTCTCCACTTAAATAAATCCAACCACAACTTGGATCCCAAATATGTGTTTCTATACCATAATTAGGCATAGTTGATGGGTCTGCAATACAAACATCTCATCGCAATAAAATATTAGGCTCAGATTTGTATATCTTGATCAGGTCATAGAAGTAGGCCAACCACGCTTTTGATGCAAAGATATCCGGTTGCATAGTAAACATATATGCTATGCCATCCGGTAATTGCCTCGCTAATTTAGGGCCAGAACTTCTTGCTCAAATTACAACAATCATCATTAAAATCTAGGCAGGCCACTGTAACAGTAGGGTGAACTCGCCATGGCTGCAAATCTGATAATTTGCCCTGCCAAGATACGGGTCACCTCAACTGTGACTTTAATTAGAGGCGCATGGTTGCGAGGAGACAGTAGCTTGTGCGCAAGCAGCTTACTCTGGTAAGCCTGTAACAAAAGATACTCATAAATATCAACCGAGTACCCATACCGTCTCAAACTATACGAACCAAAGTAACCCAATTTCTAAGCTATTCACGTGAAATTTTAAACTTTCCACTGTTCAATCATCAAATATCACATCAAAGTTGTAAATCACCATAAACATGTATATAAAATCTATAATAAATCCTAATACATACCAAATTAGCATTAATTAACACACCTCTTTCTGAACTTCAACCATCAAGAACCCACAAACGTATATCCATAATCAAACACAAAGAAAGTAAAAAAAAAAAAAAAAAAAAAAAAAAAAAAAAAAAAAAAAAAAAAAAAAAAAAACACCAAAATGTAGCAGCTGGTTCATATAAATGAATTTCACACAATCTATCCTATCCAATTTTCAATGCACTATTAATTTTATTTCTATGCAAATAAAGGCAAGAGGGGGAAAAAACAAAAACAAAAACAAAACTAACACAACAATTAACGCTGGATTTTTTTCTACCACAAAATGAAACGCACCTAAGTATGGATGCTTAAAACAACACCCCTAAAAACAGAAAACCCTAAATACTGAAAACCCTAATCTCCTTACATGAAAGGCGACAGTAAAATTAAACACAATTGAATCAACTAAAACCCTAGATCAAACATGAGTAACATATCAACAGGGCAAAAAAAAAAAAAAAAAGGAAACACAATAACGAATCCAAACCTTATCACAAATGATGATGGTTTTTTTTGCTTTCTCACGACAAAATGAAACACATATGAGTTTATCAGACCACCTAACTCCAAGATGTAGGTGTAAATGGAGTTCTAGATAAAACCACAACACATGGGAATCGGTGATCGGAGTTGAAGAGTTTGGATCCAAAAAGTAAACGACGACTGTGAGGAGAAGGGAATAGGGACGGGCCACGTATAATACCCGTATTTATCTAATGGGTTTGGATGGGTCGGTAGCCCAATGGTTAGTATCAAGTTTACCATTTTCAACTCCTCACATGCCTACAAATTGTTATCTATGGATCTTGTGGTTTCTGGGTTTGCTAGGGTTTGTGAATATGTGGAAGAATAGAGAGAACAGAGAGACGTAAGTGAAAGTGCGTAGAAAGTAGTAAAAGATTCAGGAACATCCCATTTATAACACACAATAAAATATCAATTTTACTGTTCCTAACACTGTTCAACATCACACAAAAACACTGTAGCTGCAAAGTACTGTAGATAGCATCCCACCGGATAGTATAGAGATATAATTTTCAATCAAGGGTACATTGGGTATAATACATTACTCACTTTAAATTTTAAATTTCAAAAAAAAGTTATCCGTCTTTATATATGGTATAGATAAAAAAATAATGCATACATAAATTAACGCTACTATACACTATCACCGTTATGTCCGAGTAATCGTTTAGTTTTAATAAAATGATTGCATTCTGAAATGATGAGTTGTTAATCATATGGATTATAAATATTTATGGTAGCAGCTTATGTATTTCGGATCTATGTAATATAATAGTAGTAGATATAAACTCTTATGTTTACGGATTATAGGCTTAGTAAAACAAAAGAACGTTCTTTTTCAATATCTCAATAACATATTTTGCTTGGCAAATGAATGTTGTTTACGTAAGTTGTTTTACCAGAAGTCCTAGTGAAACATTTAACTCCCCCGTTAAGCTCATTTCAAAATATATGAAAGTTTTCACATTATTTTGGATTAGTAACAAAAGACGATGCCATTGGCATATCTCTGTATTAAGATTATGTCATCACCCTGCTTTTTAATGAAGAGAGTGGTATCAATTGTTCCTCTAGATGATCCAACTTTAACAAGAAATTTTGATAAAGTGTCATTATCACCCTCTTGCTGACAATGTCCTTTCGCTATTAATATTGCCTTGTTTCTTATGACGATCCCATCTTCATCTTTTTTGTTCTTAAGTACCCATTTCGTGCCTATAGTTGATATGTTTTTTGAACGTGGAACTAGATGCCAAAAGTTCAGTTTTTCAAATTGATGAAGTTCATCTTGCATAACATCAATCTTCTTTTAGTGCTTCAGTTATGGTGACAGGCTCAAAACTGCTGGGAAAGGTTATGAAGAAGCATTCATTTTTAGGGATAAGCTTAGTAATACATGTGATCAATTGATGGATTAATGTAAGTTTCTTGGGAGGATTTGTCAATTTCAAATGTTGAATTGGGAAAGTTTGATGATGGTGATGAAATCTGTACAACTATTGGAGGAATATCATCTGACGATGATGGTGGAGTTGGTGTTCTTTGTGAAGATACCAATGTTTCAGGTGAAGATTGTAGTAATTCATTGGTAGGGGTTACTCTCTTAGTTCCTTGATTTATATCAAACATTTCACCAAACAAAGTATCCAAGTTTTTAGTAAAAGGTGTTGCTGATGAAGGTTGACTAGTATCTTGATCATTTGTTGAGTTTTGATCAGAAATTGGAGTATTAGAAAGGTCAAGACCAGGACAAATGTAATGTGAAGTCATATCAGCAAGTTCATTGATGTTTACAGTCATATTTTCAATCACTTTTCTAGCTCTCTTATTGTAGACACGAAATGCAGCAGAATCCTTTGAGTATCTAATGATCCAACTTCATATCCATTAGCATTAAGCTTTCCAAGTTCATTTTTGTCACTAAGCATAGAACTGTTAATGCAAGAAATACAAATAGCTTATTAGATTAGGTACTTTACCCTCTCGACACTTGTATAGTCCAGAGGGGAAGTAAAATGTTAAGAGACATCCTAACATTTGTATAGTTTGCAAGGAACTATCCTTGTACTTCTATAAATACCCTCTAAAGTTTCACTTGAAAGGGTGTATGTTGATGAAATAAATTTTACATTTCTCTCAACACGTTCTCTTCCCACTTTTTATCTCTAAGTCTAAAAACCACCATCGTGGGTGTGTTTGGCTAGTTCACTGGCCGACCACGATAATATCAACCTAATATTAGTTTTATGGTCTTGACAATTGGAATTAGAGCTAAGGTTACTTAGGTAACATTTAGGTTGATTTTTAGTAGTGGTTCGTGTTTTGTCGGTAAGATTTTATAGTTCAAAAAGTCCAAAATGTTTGCTGTCATTTTCTGGTCATCAACAGTTCGATCTGTCACTTTTGGGTATAAGGTTTATGGTTATAAACTAAATCTGTATGTGGATAAAGATTAAATTGTGATTTATATCAAGTTTTTATATTTTTATAACTCATTTTGTGGTCAGATTCAATTTTTTTAAGGATTTATGTCAGAAAAACTGCTGGTGTTTAAACCTATTTTGAAGGTCTCGCAAAATAAAAGGTTGCAAAACTTTGAGTTACACTGTTAAGAAAGGAGGATGTAGCATCTGTAACACCTCCATTTTCACGGATCGCAGCGGATTTAGGGTTGGGGTATTACTTCATGGAATCACAGTCACAATAATAGAAAACGACTCGGAAAGAGACGTTTATATAAATAAGTTATCATTCATTAAAATATCAGAGTTTTATTAAGATGAGGTCCCGTGAATCTAAGTGTGAAATAATGTTTAAATGATAACAAGATTGGAAGTCCTCCGAGTTCAATGCCGCTTCCTGCCATAGCTCCGTAACGGTTATATACCAAGGATACATGCTTAAAGAGTCAACGCAAGGTGTTGAGTGAGAGTCATAGGTTTAAGTGGTAGTAGTGGTGTGAATACAAGTTTAGTAAAGCATGGGCTACGTTTTTATACACCCATGTAAAGTGGTAGAAACCGTATTTAAATAGTTTGTATCTGTCAGTATTGTATGATCAGTACAATACTGAAAACAGGGGGTTATTGCACTAAGCTCATGAACCACACGTTAACAATCCGGGTCATGGGGGCTGCAGACCCAACCATGAGGGGATGAGAAAGATAACTTGCCAAAGTTAATCCTTCAGAGGGTTCAAATATAGTACTTATTGATACCCTCCAGTGTGAGGTAGTATCAACGAGAGTTGTCAAACTCCAATAGATCTATCAACTATATTCGCGTTCGCTTGGGTAAAATATCCCAAACGATTAGATTCATGAATTTTAGTTATGTAGTGATGGCAGATAGTTTACTCGTGCAATAACCAAAGAAAAAGACTTGTATTCGGTTTAAAGTAAGTAGCATGTATCCCCCTCACAGGGTTCGTAAAGCATTTAAAAAGAGTGAGGCTATGAAAACTCACCTGGGCTTAAGAATGATGTGATTGATGTGAAAAGTGACTCAGGGATTAGACTGCTGACTGACGTATCCGGGGAGTAGGGTTTGGTGTGTGTGTATGTATGTCAAGTCTTAGTCTAGGTTTTTAAGTAATTACTCTTAAGGCTTATAGATATAACATAACACCGTTCGGGCCATCACAATTCAGAAGTATATGACTCCTCACATGAAGCTCCTTACTATTGTATTATGTTATCAACAAAATACCGTTCGGGCCATCATAATTCAGACATTAATACTCCTCACATGAAGCTCCCTATTATTGAGTTATGTTGTTATTAAGTTTTAGTTATAGCATACCACCGTTTGGGCCATCATAATTCAGCAGTACATGCAATAATCGTTTGAGGAGTCAGGGCACTTTAATTCGTAAACCCAGCAAACTCGTCAAAACAAAATATCCACATGGTATTCCTCACATGAAGCTCCCTAGTATTGTGTTATGTTTCTAACTCAAAAATAGGTTTTTATACTTATTATGAAAATATTCCGTTTATATCCTTCAAGTTTACATATTTACACTTTCTACCCTAAACTTATAAACTTATAACATTTAAGCATATAACTTTCCATCTTTTACCTAATTAGTCCCTGTACTTATATAATTTAAAGAAATGGCAGAAATGGTCCTTAAACTACATTAAATTTTAATATTCACCCTTTATACCCTTAACTTAATAATATTTGCAAAACTAGTCCTTTTAAGTTTATAACTTATTTTACTTACTATCCTAAGGTTTTAGAACTTTGCAAAAAGGGTCCTTATACTTAGTACTTCTAAGAAATGTCAAAAACAGTCCCTGAACTTAATATTTTTAGAAAGTTACCATATATACCCCTATGCATGAAAACTATTGCAAAACTAGTCCTTTTTCCATGCAAATTGTATTTTAATGAGATAACTAAGTTTCCTAGCTTATGTTTAGTTAATATATACTTAAATAAGTCTCCTAAATCATATTATATCACATAATGTGGCAATTTAGCACATAAACACATAATTATCTATAATTAGGGTTTTAAAATGAAAACTTGTAAAAGAAAATGATCAAGGCTCTAGCTTAGGTTCCTATGGGGTCTAAGGAATATCATAACTATCCTAGGTCAGTACTAAGGCTACTAGGATCAAATTTGAGGCTTACCTAGGTCGGGGGAGGCTTAATGTGAAAACTAGGCTTTTCTAGGCCAAAACTACAACTCGAGTAGTACTAGGGCTATTGTACTCGACTCCTACTAGTCATAGGGACTTATTACTACAGAATATGAGTGAGATATAAGAGAGGAGAGGTGTAAAGTGAAATGGTGAAGGGAAGGGGGTATTTATAGGGTTAACGAGGGTATTAGGTGTCATTTTGGGGTGCTAGGTGTCAAGGAGGGGTGGGGGTAACTCATGGCAGCTAGGGGTCGAGGTGGTGAGTCTAGGGAATGACAAGGACGAGCTAAAACTAGGTAGGGGCTGGTTTAGGGTATTTGTGGTGTAAAATAGCCGAAACACTAATTAGGTGACAAGTAGGTGATGCACCTACTTGCTTGCTAGCTTGTCAGGTGCTAGGGTGCCTACTTGAGGTGCTTAAGCTTCTAGGGTTCTTTCTTGGGTAGTTTGAGGTGCTATGGTAGCTTAGTTTAGGTGTTAGGTTTAGTTTTAACCTAGTTTTGTCTAGTTAGGGATTTGGGTTTAGCCTAGGGTTTAGTGCCTATATTAGGATCCTAAGAGTGATTAGTGACTATTATTAAGGTTTATGGATCATTTCCTATGTGGTGGTAGCTTATACTTAAGGTTCGAGAAGGTTTTGACCTAGTTTCGAGGCCTAAATGACCTAATTTTGCTTAGTGAGAGATTAGGGTCTATCTTAGGGTTTAGTGCCTAGATTAGTGTCCTATGAGTTTTTAGTAACTAATATTAAGTCCTAGTAGGCTTATACTAAGTTGTGGTAGCTTATAGTGAAGTTTTGGGTTAGTTTAAACCTAATTCCGGGAAGTTATGACCTAGTTAGGGTGTTGTGCTTAAGGAACTTGTACCTAGGTTCTAGTGGGTTGTACTATGATCTAGGAAGTCTAATATATCCTAAAGTTGCTAATGTAACTCATACCTAAGTTTTGAATACTTTCAAGCTAGTTTAGATAAGCAATTAGGGTTTTAAAGCTAACCGGGAACATATAGGTGCAATTAGGGTTTTCTGATGAGTGTAGTGTACTAGAGTGATAGTTTACTTAGTGTAATGATGTTCAGAACCTAGACTTGACATACCGGGATGTTTACAGAAGGTAAACATAGTGGTGTTTGGTATAGGTGGATACGTGAGCAGATCTAAAGAGTCATGCATGTAATGAAAAGTAAAAATTTACCTGTGAAATTACCTTGTAGTAGAAATAATGTTGATGAAATTTTATGGGTTGTTATAGTCTTACCTCCTTGGATAAAATCTCATCCCGAGATTTTGTTTAAAGTAAGAGTAGAGGTGGAGATAGGAGAACGAGTTTACGATTTGAAGGAAAGGATGATATAGACGAAGGAAAGGAATTGCTTCATACCAACGGATTAGGAAGTGTTTGTACGTATGCCAAATACTTAGACTCATTTATTTATATTCCATTACTTACAAGTAGAGGTCCCAATTCTTGTAAGAAAAAGTTTATAAATTCATGGTCTGCTGATTTATAATTTCTTATTAAGATGAAAAAGTGCATTGATTCATCTTAATAAGATAATTATAAATCATCCTTAAGTAGTATCGGCGGAAAAAGGAGAGGGTTAACCACACTTAAGGGATGTGGTACGGTAATGTTTTGAGAGAGTGGACAAGTGTTTTGACTCAGAATTTGGAAACTTGATGGGATTGAGCCATGAAGTTGAGAAAAATATTGTGAAACTTACAATGTCTTGAGGAAAGGTTTAGAGATTGTGGAGACCCTGTGGGTTATGGGCCCAATGGCTAGATGTAGATTATCGGCATTAGCCATGTTAGTAACTCGGGTTTCTGGTGTTGCAGTACTACTATGAACAACTAGTTGCTGGATGGCACCCGGAGTCATGGCTTTGCAGGATAACACGGGATTAAAAGGACAATATCATAAGTCGATCATAATGAGGATTATGAAATATCTGGCTTAGATATTGTTACTAGTTTTTAACTAATAGAAACTTGCAGGGTGATGGAAGATTTGAGAATACAAGTTCTAACACTAAGAACATTGTATGATGGTAGAGGAGGGAGTATCGGAGGAATAGGAAGGAACAGAAGAGTAAGGAAGGACAGGGGAGTAGGTTTAAATGGGAAAGTAGGGTAAGGATGGAAGGGTAGGTTTAGACGGAAGAGAAAGAAGTAACAGAAGGGTAGGAAGTAATGGAAGAGTGGGAAAGAATAGAAGAGTAGAGGAGTAGGAATTTACGGCGGAGTGGAAAATGATGTGAGAGTGAAAAGTAAGAGAGGAATAAGAAATTTTTGGAAGAGGGAAAAATAGCAGAGGAGTGAGAAGAGTGAAAAATGACGGAGGAATGAAAAGATAGGAGGAAGTGGAAAGATGGATTTTATAGGAAAGAGTGAAGAGGAAGAGGGTAGGAAAGGGATGAAATAGGATAGTATGAATGAGTGTGAGATAACGAAAGGATGGAAGAGTAGGAATAGGTGGAGTGGAAAAAGGATAGGAGTATAGGATTAAACAATAGAGTGAGGAAAGATGGAGGAGTAGGATACCTGGAAGGATGGTATCCTAATGAGGATTAGATTTACTAGATTCCCTCGAAGTTTGTTTTCCCCCTAAGGTTCTTCTAGTTTTCATAACTAGTCCTATGGTTCTAAAGGTGGTGTACTAATCTTAACTGGTAAGGAAGATCCTATGTTGGGAGAAGGGCTAGGTGATTTCTTATCTAGGGGTTTGTCACTATTTCTAGATAAAGTTCTAGGTTTAGTCTTTTGACCTAAGTTGTCTATCTTATGTCCTAAGTACTTCAAACCAAGTAGGGTAATATCCATAGTATCTTCCGAGTGGGATTATAATGTGTAACCTAAAGAGTGTCAATTCCTAAGAAACTAAGTATAGGTATATTATTCCTAGGGGTTTCTAAATCCTCAAAGTCTTATGGGAAATCCTAATAAGGGTCTAATATCTCATAAGTGTTCCAACCATGTTACTAGAATAGGTACTAAAGGCTTAAAGTTCTAGGTCCTAAAGGCTCGTTCCTATCTCATTAGTAAACTACCGACCCTTTCTAATCCTTTGTTATTCTTAAGTTTTCTAAGTTGTATCTAAAAGATTCCTTAAGTCTAATCTGTGACTAATTCTAATATCCTCGATACCAAGTATAACTCTTATCTTAGGCTAAATCCTATCTTATAGAGATGTTTTCCTAGTTTCTACTTATCGGGAATAGGGATTTATCTCTAGTTTGGTTTCTAAGCTATAAAAACTTCAAAAATTCCTAATCTTATTTTCTATTTCCTCAAGGGTTTCTTAGAGATAGCCTATTTTGGTGATTCAAAGTATCATATTTCTAATCCTAGGTTTTCCTAAAGGCATCCTAAAATTATTTCTAACCTCAATTATGGGAATCCTAGAATGTGTACTGCGGGTTTTCTAAGAGAGGAAACTACTTTGGGAATCATAGTGATCTAGGGGAGTAGGAAGTAAAGACGGAAGGATAGAAGTATGCTCGTATATAATACTATTATATACTTGCATATAGGAGTAGTTAGGGGAAGGCTCTCTAACTATGGGAAACTAAGAAGTTTTGGAGGAATGGGGATTAGAGATGGAGGAAGAGTAGTTTACTGAATTCAGAATGAATCTAGATCATTATGATGTAGAATAAAGATTCTCATCATTAGTATCATACGAAATGATAGGGGAAAAGTGATTTAAGGGATTTAAGAGTTTAGGTGTAAAAAGATAGTGTACGGGAGGAGTTGTAACTCATGACATACAACGTCATGAATTAAGGAATGAAATCACAATCACATAAGGACACAAAAAACTTGTCATAACTAGAAGTTTAACAAGTATCACTATTTATGCCTTATGTGATTAGGAATGATGGAGGTTTTGGGCAAATTGCCGGGCATGAAAAGGGAAGGGAGTTTTTTGTGGGAAAAGGTGATTATAGGGAGTGGATTTATTTTTTGGAGCCCACTTTATCAGCACTTACTAACTATCTAAAGGGTAATGTCCTAGGTTTAATCTTATAATGCCTAAAGTTTAAGAACAATATTCCTAAGGAATATCCTTCTATCTTATGAGGTGTTAGGTTCTAAGGTGTCGAAGCTACCTAATCTAAATTCTTAGGGGTTGTGAGTAATACATATCCGGTAGTATTACTTATAGGGTATACTAAAACCTCAAGTAGATCATAACAAGTACCTAACTTGTTATATTTCCTAATGATGGATAATTTCCTAGGGTTCAGGGTATTCTAATGTATCCTAATAAGGAATGGTTGGGGAAATAGGGTTTCTATCCTCGAAAGTACTTAAGGGCTTATGACTAGGGCAAAGTATCATAACTTATCTTATATCTAACTAGTATCATTATTTATAGTGCATATCCTATAGTGGAATTCTAACCAAAAGGTATAGGTGATAAGGGTGTACTAGTTGATGTTTTCTCCTAAGATTACCTAATACCTAAAGTTACGAGGATTTCCTATATCTAAGTGGGTAAGTAGCTGGTTATCATCTATTATCTTTTCTAGGGCATAAATCCTATTGGGTTACTACCTAGCTATCGCTATAAGCTTTTTCTATCTTCAATAAAAGATCAGTAAAGAGTTCACCTAAATTATTCAGGATTTTCTCAACCTAGTGTTCTAAGTGTGTCCTATGGGAATCTCTTCCAGCCTCAAATTTCTAAGATGAGGTGGGAAGATTTGTAGGGATATAGGGAGGTACAAAGGTATAGGATAGTTTCCTAAATAAGCTAGGTTTACTACTAGGTAAGTGCGATAAAGGATAAGTGGGTCTCCTAAGTAACATTGATCCTTCGGGTATAAAGAACCTTTAGGGATCAAATGTCGGTGAGGGTAGTATTGGGGTAAAGGTAAAATAGTGGGTAGAGGGATAAGAGCTAGTGGGGGATTATCGGGAAAAGGCGAGAAATTTAGAGAGGCTAGGGAATCTAAACTATTCCTAGAGTTTTCGGTCGGGGAAATAGTGTTTTAAGGGATAATCTAGTACATTCGGAGAGGAAAGAGCAGTCTCCGGATGTAAACTAGATGAGATGGGGGTAGAGTGGTAGGGTGTAAACATAGCTAAATAATAATAGGAATGAGATGCAGCATTTAGCAGTTAAGCAGTTAAGTATTATACTAAACTGTAGCCTATGTGGTTGCGGAGGATGGCAGTGGCACTGAGGACTTTCTCGGACTTAAGAAAAGTAGTTGTAGTTTAGGTTTTGACCTTGTTCTCTACAACAGAGGCTCTGATACCAATATGTAACACCCCCATTTTCACGGATCGCAGCGGATTTAGGGTTGGGGTATTACTTCATGGAATCACAGTCACAATAATAGAAAACGACTCGAAAAGAGACGTTTATATAAATAAGTTATCATTCATTAAAATATCAGGGTTTTATTAAGATGAGGTCCCATGAATCTAAGTGTGAAATAATGTTTGAATGATAACAAGATTGAAAGTCCTCCGAGTTCAGTGCCGCTTCCTGCCATAGCTCCGTAACGGTTATATACCAAGGATACATGCTTAGAGTCAACACTAGGTGTTGAGTGAGAGTCATAGGTTTAAGTGGTAGTAGTAGTGTGAATACAAGTTTAATAAAGCATGGGCTACGTTGTTATACACCCATGTAAAGTGGTAGAAACCGTATTTAAGCAGTTTGTATCTGTCAGTATTGTATGATTAGTACAATACTGAAGACAGGGGGTTATTGCACTAAGCTCATGAACCACACTTTAACAATCTGGGTCATGGGGGCTGCAAACCCAACCATGAGGGGATGAGAAGGATAACTTGCCAAAGTTAATCCTTCAGAGGGTTCAAATATAGTACTTATTGATACCCTCCAGTGAGAGGTAGTATCAACGGGAGTTGTCAAACTCCAATAGATCTATCAACTATATTCGCGTTCGCTTGGGTAAAATATCCCAAACGATTAGATTCATGAATTTTAGTTATGTAGTGATGGCAGATAGTTTACTCGTGCAATAATCAAAGAAAAAGACTTGTATTCAGTTTAAAGCAAGTAGCATATATCCCCCTCACAAGGTTTGTAAAGCATTTAAAAAGAGTGAGGCTATGAAAATTCACGTGGGCTTAAGAATGATGTGATTGATGTGAAAAGTGACTCAGGGATTAGACTGCTGACTCACGTATCCGGGGAGTAGGGTTTGGTGTGTGTGTGTGTATGTCAAGTCTTAGTC
Organism: Artemisia argyi; assembly: GCA_030686995.1. Lineage (NCBI taxonomy): Eukaryota > Viridiplantae > Streptophyta > Magnoliopsida > Asterales > Asteraceae > Artemisia > Artemisia argyi. The sequence continues at coordinate 131,715,298 of CM060676.1, forward strand.
TAGGTTTTTAAGTAATTACTCTTAAGGTTTATAGATATAACATAACACCGTTCGGGCCATCACAATTCAGAAGTGTATGACTCCTCACATGAAGCTCCCTACTATTGTACTATGTTATCAACATAATACCGTTCGGGCCATTATAATACAGAAGTTAATACTCCTCACATGAAGCTCCCTATTATTGAGTTATGTTGTTATTAAGTTTTAGTTATAGCATAACACCGTTCGGGCCATCATAATTCAGCAGTACATACAATAATCGTTTCAGGAGCCAGGGCACTTTAGTTCGTAAACCCAGCAAACTCGTCAAAACGAAATATCCACATGGTACTCCTCACATGAAGCTCCCAAGTTTTGTGTTATGTTTCAAACTCAAAAATAGGTTTTTATACTTATTACGAAAATAGTCCGTTTATACCCTTCAAGTTTACATATTTACACTTTCTACCATAAACTTATAACATTTAAGCATATAACTTTCTATCTTTTACCCAATTAGTCCCTATACTTATATAATTTAAAGAAATGGCTGAAATGGTCCTTAAACTACACTAACTTTTAATACTTACCCTTTATACCCTTAACTTAATAATATTTTCAAAACTAGTCCTTTTAAGTTTATAACTTATTTTACTTACTATCCTAAGGTTTTAGAACTTTGAAAAAAAGGGTCCTTATAGTTAGTACTTCTAAGAAATGTCAAAAACAGTCCCTAAACTTAATATTTTTAGAAAGTTACCTAGGTCAAAACTACAACTCGACTAGTACTAGGGCTATTATACTCGACTCCTACTGGTCTTAGGGACATATTACTACAGAATAGTGAGATAAAAGAGAGGAGAGGTGTGAAGTGAAATGGTGAAGGGAGGGGGTATTTATAGGGTTTACGAGGGTATTAGGTGTCATTTTGGGGTGCTAGGTGTCAAGGGGGGAGGGGCTGACTCACGGAAGCTAGGGGTCGAGGTGGTGAGTCTAGGGAATGACAAGGACGAGCTAAAACTAGGTAGGGGGCTGGTTTAGTGTATTTGTGGTGTAAAACAGCCGAAACACTAAGTAGGTGACAAGTAGGTGATGCCCCTACTTTCTTGCTAGCTTGTGAGGTGCTAGGGTGCCTAATTGAGGTGCTTAAGCTGCTAGGGTTCGTGCTTGGGTAGTTTGAGGTGCTATGGTAGCTTAGTTTAGGTGTTAGGTTTAGTTTTAACCTAGTTTTGTCTAGTTAGGGATTTGGGTTTAGCCTAGGATTTATTGCCTATATTAGGGTCCTAAGAGTGATTAGTGACTAGTATTAAGGTTTAGGGGTCATTTCCTAGGTGGTGGTAGCTTATACTAAAGGTTTGGGAAGGTTTTGACCTAGTTTCAGGGCCTAAATGACCTAATGTTGCTTAGTGAGAGATTAGGGTCTAGCTTAGGGTTTAGTGCCTAGATTAGTGTCATATGAGTGTTTAGTAACTAATATTAAGTCCTAGAAGGCTTATACTAAGTGGTGGTAGCTTATAGTGAAGTTTTGGGATAGTTTAGACCTAATTCCGAGAAGTTACGACCAAGTTAGGGTTTTGTGCTTAAGGGACTTGTACCTAGGTTCTACGGGGTTGTACTATGATCTAGGAAGTCTAATATATCCTAAAGTTTCTAATGTAACTCATACCTAAGTTTTGAACACTTTCAAGCTAGTTTAGATAAGCAATTAGGGTTTTAAAGCTAACCAGGAACACATAGGGTTTTCTGATGAGTATTGTGGAAAACTAGAAGGGGGGTTGAATAGTTTTACGTCAATTTATATTTTAGAAACTTTGTTTGATAAAAACTTCGATTCTTATTTATGTGAATTTCAACACTTGCACAACTCAAACAATTTAATCTAACTAACTAAATAATGATAACGTAAATATGAAAGTAATGAAAAGATAGAGATAGAGAGATCAAACCACAACACATGATATTTATAGTGGTTCGGCTATGAAGCACCTCTTCGCCCTACTCCACTCCTTGAGTCACCTACTCGAGAGTTTTCTTCACTATGTCAACAAACTCCCTTTTTGGCGGAGAAACCTTACACGCCTTTCGCTTACACCAATTAACGACACTATGCTAAATGTCGAGTCCTAATAGTAGCTAGAACCAATCTCACACCACTACACGCCTTCTTCACAACTTATACACACCACTACTTCACAACTACACACTACTTCTACTTCACACCACAACTTCTTCAATACTAGATTTACAAACCCACCTAGATCTACCAATTACAATCACTACACAACTTTACAATAATTACAAGCTACACAACTAATCTTCAATACTTCTTGATTTGAGATGAAAGGAGTATTCTTCTCTTGCACTTTGAATGAGGATGGATAGAATCACTTGAAAACAAGAACTAATATTTTTATGATCAAAGGTTTTAGGAAGATGATTTGAGAGAATTAGAACAGAAAGTTTTAGTGTAAAAGGTGAGTGAAAAATTCAGATTTGAACCAGTATTTATAGGCAAATAAATCTGACACAGGAACGTATGCCGACCCCCTTAATTATGTGCCGGCCCCCTTAAAATTAAGGGGGCCGCCCATTAAAAACGGCCAGATTTTTTGTCTTTTCTGGGGAAAGTTTATTTGGTGAAAATTTAACTTAATTTGGTTAAAAAATTGAATTCATTTAATTATTATGAAATACACATTTTCCTTTAATTACCAAAAATGTTTTTCTTAAATATATAAAATGTTTATACCATTTTATATAATTTGTAATTAGTAAATAAACCTTCCTTTGATCATAAAATGTATTAGCTACTTGTTTATTCATACCTTAAGTGAATTAGTTGGATATAATGATATTTTGTCACTAAATACTTATTTACGTAATGATTTTACGTTTAATGATTTTATATTTTGTGATCGTCAAAACATAAGGATATCGAAAAATATTAATAACGTTTTTACGCATTATTTATATCAACAATCTCCCCCTTTTTGATGATTACAAAATCTAAACTCATTAAATCAAAAATTAATATATATATGCAAGTATTTAGTGAGTTTTATATCACTTCTCCCCCTTTTTGTGAACATCAAAAAGGTTGTCCCTAAGTCGGATGAGCTCCCCCTTGATGTGTACTCCCCCTAGTTTTAAGGTTACAAGACAAATCGAGATATGGAATACTTGAAAAAATATTTAGAACATACAATATATATGCATGCAGCAATTATATATATGAATAAAACAAGCAATATAAGCATGGAAGAAAACACTTCATTAAATAGATGGAAATACAAGCAACATGCATCAAGATGCATGAACAATACAACTAATAAACTAAAGCCTTAAGGGCTTACAATCAACCAAAAATCTAATAGAAATGTTTTTCCTAGAGCTTGTCATCAAAATGGTTTAAACAAATTTATTTTTCAATCATGAGCCATGCTTAGTCTGGGAGGAGCAATGTTGTAGGTGGAGATGATGGAGTTGATGGAGGAGTGTTTGATAGAGGTGGAGGTGTGGTTGATGTTGGTGGTGGAGGAGTGGATGTTGTTGGTTGAGGTTGAGGAAACAAACTTTCAATGTATGAAAACATGTAATGGATTTCATCTCTTAAGCCAAAGATGATGGTGCGGTTATGGATGCAACAAAGGCAAGTATCACCATAAGCTTCAAGCAAGCTCCATGGGATGGGATTGTAGTTTGGTGGATTGAGTGGTGATGGTGAAATTTGTGCATCAAGAGGTGTAATGGGTGATAATAAAAGGGTGATGTCTAAGGTTGCATTTTCAAGAGGTGGTGGTGGTGGTACTCTTGGTGGAGGTGATAGGTGAGTGTTGATATACTCATTGATAGATGATGATGATGGTATTGAAGAGGTGGAGGTTCCATGTGTTGATGGTGTTTTGGATGGTGCATTTGGAGCACTAGGAGATGAACATTGAGGTGGTGGTGATGGAGTGGTATTGTCTTCATTAGTGAGATCAATAAAGAGTTGTTTTGGTGGGATGATAACAAGTTTTTGTTTCTTGGCTTTGTTGGAGGTGGTGGTTTTTGGTGATGACATGATGAATTGGTTGAGGTTGATGATGATAATGGAGTGTGGATGAAGGTGTAAAGGGTTATATAGCATGAAATCATGTTTAGAAATGGTATTAATTTGAAATTTCATTGTTAGATTCCAAAATCAGTTTAGTTTTTAAGGGAAATGGTAGCTGGGACTAGCAAAAGAAGTCACAAGTTGTAAAAGAAAACAATGTAAAAACTGTTCCAGGTGGCCGGTCCCCTTAATTCATGGCCGGCCCCCTTAAAATTAAAGGGGCCGACCGTGTTAATTATGGGGGCCGCCCATCTGGTAAATTCCCAGACGACCAAATTTCAAAAAATTTCTAAAAGTGGTTTATTTTGGTTTTGTGTTTGCAGCAAGCTCTATTGGAACATTTTATTTTAGTTTTGGTCTATTAGAGAAGCATATATATATAGTCATACACAAATCATGCAAGCATAGATTAAAAGCAAGTATAAAAACATGCATACATGTAGAGCAACTAATAACAATAAGTTAACTAATATCATAGTTTACATGTATCTAAAATCATAGCAACAAATATTAATTTCCGAATATATGTCGGAAATATAGCACACAGGAAACAATTATTCAATAAAAGTAGCACACTAATAGTTCAACAACCATGATTAACCTAAGAAAATAATAAGACCCCATCAGTTCTTCTTCTTGAACAATCCTCCAATCGTCTTAGCAATGGACTTGAAGCCTCCTCGCATCTCCTCGCGTATCCTTCGGTTTTGATTGAGCAAATCGGTTTGTCGCTCAAATAGTACTTGGTTAGTTTGAGAGGAAGGAGATGGCACTAGGTAATCGTCTTCTTCAAGATCTTCCAAGTCTTCAAGAAACGTATCGGGAGAGGAAGCACGATGAATAAATTCATCCTCTTCGTCATCCTCTCGACGAGATGACGAGCCATGGAAACTGTGACGACGAGATTTACCCTTATCACTACGAGTTTTACGGGTTTGTTTAAGAACGAGAGGATGTAAGGTCGGATAGATGGACTCATAGATGCTACCATCAAGATCGGGATAGTGTTGGATAACATGACGATAGATACGAGTGAGGAACATTCCATACGGAAGATTTGCTTTAGGAGTAGATCTTGCACGTTCAATGCGCTTGATAAAGAAATAAGCCAAACTGTAATGTTGTTCGGCAACAATACAATACAACATATGAGCGAGGCTAGCCGGGAGATGGTCACGGTGGCCTCCGGTACCAAACGTATTCTCACGAATGAGTTCTTCCCAACGCTTCATGTCGGGGCTTAATTCTTTGAGTAGAATTTGGTTTTCGGTGATATCGACATTTTTTGATTTGATTTTTCGAGTGGTGGTTTCGCAGGTTAACCCGAGCATTTGACGAATTTCGAGTGGAGAAGAATTTCGGAGAAATAAGGACCAAAAGTTGGACGAGAATATTGAAGAGAACCAAGATCCCATTCATTTGAGAAAACGGATTGACCGGTGAAAGGAATTTGGAAGATTTGACCAAATTGTGCAAGAGTTAAAGTGATGAATTCATGTTGGATCATGAATGAGATGAGAATGGAACCAAAATCATCGGTTTGGACCTTGACTTGGCTATAGAAGTCGAGAATGAAGCGAGGAATAATGGGTTCATTTATTTGGAAGAGACATTCAAAACGGATATTTGTGAACATACGATTGATGAAATCGGATTGATAGTAAGTGGGATGTATGAGACGACCTTCATGAATATTTCTATCTTCAATTTGACGATAGAAATGAGCAATGGAAGGAGAGGTGGTGGGAAGTTGTGAAACTTTGGGAATATAGTTTTTGGTTAAGGAAATATCTTCGGTAATAACTTTGGGCATTTTTACCTAAAGACAATAACACCAAAATAAAATTAAAATAAAGTCAACGTTAGAATATAATGTTTATATTTTTATGACATATGTGGAACGTAAACGTACTTTGAATTTAAAGACCTTTAACTTAAGAAGTAGTTTACCATGTTCCTTATTTTTTATGTTAACTTGTGTTAGATATATTTTACGATGTTTATCAAGTTGTTATGGAATAATCCAAACGCCCCTTTAAACATCTTAATAGATCATGAAAATTTGCTAGATGTACATTAGATTGTATAACTAGCTATTTCCAACAAGTTTCTTATGCAAATAATTTGTTTTGAAAAGAATGGTTTATAATTTGACTAAAAAATACTATTTTTCTAGTTAAACCAAACGCTTCCTTATCTAGAAAATTTACTACCAAAATGTCAATATACATATGAATTATATATCTTGACAACTCTAAAATGCTAGTTTTATACTTATATTCATGATGATATATTATAGAGGTTATATTGGATAATTTTTGACACTATTTGTACATGATCCAAACACCCTCTTATCAAACAAAAAAAATATTTTTACTTCACCAAATTTTTTTTTTTTTTTTGTGATTAATAAGTTATAAAACCATAATGTGATATGTTTTAACAAGTTTTTGTAGCATTATTCAACAATGTATATAAGCAAATTTTGAAAATGAGTGTATGAACTTTTTCAAAAATTTTCGACAAGAGGGTTTGTAATTATTAGTTTCTAGTGTTAATTATACATTCTAATCCTAAGGGAAGCATTTAGTTATTGAATTCCTAGACTCAATTTGAAAGAAAAAATGAAATTGAAGAAATTAAAATAAAATGCTAAATCATGATTATGACCAAATTAGATGAAATAAAAAGAAATGTGTTATGAAAAACTTACAATACTTGTTGCTAATCGTGTTATAAGTATTTGCCCTTTGTTAATTGACCTTGATATGAAGATTTAAGAATGGATTTTGGATGGTTTTGGGTTTAAAAATCGTCACAACAGCAGCATGAGTGAGTGGGAAAAGAAAAATAGAGTGTTTGGTAAGTAGAATAAGAAAGAAAAACGTATGGAATTTGTCAGATGGCCGGCCCCTTTAAACATTAAGGGGGCCGACCATTTTAACACTGCCGGTCCCCTTAATTTTAAGGGGGCCGCCCAGTTTATTTTGGGTTTTTCGCGGTTTTGATATTGAAAATAAAAATAAGTAAGTATATATATATTAGATTTATTTTTAATCAAAAATACGTTGGAGAGTGTTCGCACGAAGAGAATTACTTGACATTTCGTCAACTAAAATTTCCTTAATAATTTTGGCTAAAATTAATCAAGTAGTCAAGTCGATGATGAAAAGTGTGGAAGGTATATATGTATGTATATATATATATATATATATATATATATATATATATATATATATATATATATATATATATATATATATATATATATATATATATATATATATTTATATAAATAGTATGGGTTTATAAGACGAGAAAAAGAGAGGGAGACGGATGCAAAAGGTGACGGGAGTTTGTTTTATCCATAGGTTCTTCAACTCATTTCTCTACATCAACATGAGTATGTTTGAACGTTTAAAGTTCAAGAAGGCCAAAAGAGGGGAAAAGAAAAGGTTCGTAAACGAACAATTTCTAGTTCTAGAAAATCAACTAATGAGTTTTCTAGGTTATAAAGGCATATAGTATGTATAATAATAATATGTATAAGTATATATATATATATATATATATATATATATATATATATATATATATATATATATATATATATATATATATATATATATTGATGCGTAGGGATTGCACCAGGCTTTACCTCTCGAGGGATCTCGAGAAGCTTACAACCCCCGCCAGGCAGTGTACCTGATCGATGTAGTATAGTATAATGACAAGTACCAGGGGATTGATCGTTCAGCTAGGAATAGTGTCGCTAAGATTAGAAAACCTAAAGACTATGTCTAGAGATGAGGGATGATTCTTTTTGTATTTTTTATATTTTTAGGAAAGCAAGTAAAAATCTCGGGTTTGAAAGAGTTTGGCGGAATTAGTTGCTAATCAACTAACCCAATACTAAAGATGCAATCAAAATAAAATACTAAAAATAAAATTAAACTATGTTAAACTAAAGTTGTGAGCAATATATGGGAGAAATGTGTTTACTTAGATTTCACTACTCCCTAGATATCTTTTACATGTTAATTACTTGTTATAGTTGCGTGGATGACAGATTGTATTCCTTAATACCATTCATGGGGTGGCGTACTTACTTCCCCAATCCTATGAGTGCCTACTTCACTCCTATGTCGAGCCGGCTAAGAAGCTCCTAACATGGGATCATTAGAATTTACTCATGCATTAAATACAACCAATAAAACCTAGTACACATCGGTTCATGTTTCCTAAGACGTTCAAGCATGTTACACAATGGAGATCTGCCAGTTTTCTTAAGCCTAACATTGAAATCATTCATCCAATACAACTATAAACAAGTAATCAACACATAATTAACATCTAGGTTTCATTAGATCTAAGCAAACACAAGATAAATTTAGCCTAGCATGTTGAAATCAAGACAAGCACAAGATATAGACAACCAACACATAGACATATTGATTGAATTAAGATAAATCTAGCCTAGCATATTGATTGAATATACTGTAAAATACGAGCTAGGGTTCACAAAGTTTGGCCCTAGGGTTTCTCCACACAAGTTCCTCTCAATGAATGAAAATTAGAAAACTATATATAGAGTTTAGGAGGTGACGTCAAGAACAAAGGGCTGACGCCGTCATCTCGCCGCCAAATAGTTCCTCGGACTGCCTAGATCTGGGTCTGACGCCGTCATGTGTACACCTTATGCAGGCCGTCATGAATTTTACTCTTGACGCCCTAGTTGTGACGCCATCAGGTTTGCACTGGGTCGTCACCACTTTTACTCCTTACGCCGTCAGGGTCTTCCACTTGACGCCGTCAGGTACTGTTCTCAGCATGGAAAATTAAGTCTTTGGCGTTTTCTTCACTTTTATGCTCCAAAAACGTCCGAATTGCTTCCTTTTCCAGATTTCTCTCCCAAAGTACCTAAAATCATAAAAGGAACGATTTAGGGTAATATTTGATAAAATAAATTCAATTCCGGGCTTATCATATATATATATATATATATATATATATATATATATATATATATATATATATATATATATATATATATATATATATATATATATATATGCTATAAAAAATATGTGTATGTATATAAACAAGAAAATTAGTTAAGAGTAATTACGAAATAAGCTATAACAACAATGAACTAGATACTAGACTAAGCATGCAATCTTGACATGGAAATTTAAAAGAGACGTGTACCTTTTTGTCTTCAACAAGCAAATCTTCAATGTCTTCAAGAGATTTCATGACCATGTGAAAGCGGATAGAAAACCAAGCTTGCCAAGGTATGACGAATTCATCTTGTTGGTCCCCATTGTCTCATTTGACCAAAGTTGTTTGGTCCAAAGACGTTATGCATTTGACTTGGGTGCATGTATGGTGGAATCATTTCCCAAGGATTGAAGTTCCACAATTGATGATTATTGTGAAAGTTTCATCTATTTTGGTTTACTCTAGGTTGAGGAGTTTAGACCTAGGATGAGGACTATTTGGTTTTCTAGGTGGTGGAGTTTTAGATCTTATTTTTGGCTTAGGGGGTTCTACTTCGGGTTTTAAAGATGATTTATGAAAGCTTTTAATTTCTTCATCACTTGCAATAGGTACTAATCTATCTTTCAAAAGTATATACTTTGGTTTTAACTCTAAAGGTTTTAGTTCACTAGTTTCACTTTCAAACTTTACATTTTTAGATTTACTAGTTGATGCTTCGGTTGAGTCGTATCCTAAGCCGGTTTTAACTTTGGCAATTCTTTGAGAGCCAATTATTTTACTAAGTGATTAACTACTATTTTCAAATTTCTCAAATCTAATAATTTCTTCCTTAAGTTGTTTATTCTCATTTTTAACAACTAGACATTCTTTACATTCTATAATACTTTCTTTTCCTTTTTTTAGCTTTTGTAGTTTTATTTTTAATTCAAGAATTTCATCCTTTAATTTATTGTTAGTGTGTTTTAGTAGTTTATTTTTAGCTATGACTTTTTGTCCTAGTTTGCATAATCTACTATATTCGCTATCTAAATCTTTTTCATCTAACGATAAATTATCATCACTATAGTATCCGGTTTCGAAACGTACCTCATCGGAAGATCTTGCCATGAGACACTTTTCTTCTTTTGTTGTGTCTTTTTCATTGTTGTCACTATCACTCCATGCATCTCTTCCGTAGTTGCCATTGACCGAATCGTGTTAAGATCCGTAAAATAATCCTTATGAGCAATAATAACCGTAACATGATCATATTTGGCACTTGAGCCATTAAGAATATAAGTAACAACATCATCATTGCTCATAAGGAATCCAAGATTTGTCAAGATGGTAGTGATAGACTCAATCTTCCTAAAGTAAGCGTCCACAGTTAGGTCACCAAGTTGAAGCATCCTTAATTCATCCTTCAAATCAACGATTTTGGTATATTTGTTATCAAGAAGTATTGTTTCAATAAAACCCTAAGCCTCCTTAGCAATTTTGGGATCAGCAATGACAAGTCTTTCTAGAAGAGTGTCAGGCAAGGTTAAGAAGATCCTAGACTTGACAATCGAGTCAGCCTTTAACCATTTAGCATTAGGAGGATAAATAGTAACACCATTAGTGGATATTTTTACGGTCCTCAAATCCTTCACATAGATTTTTAGATAAATAGCATCAAGAAGAATAATTGAGTTTATCAACATCCTACTTTACGGGTACAAGAGATGTGATGTTATGAACATCAAGAAGTGTATCCATAAGGGACAAGATGGGGTGGGAGTTGGACCTTCCATTGATGTAGGTTAGAGAGAAGCAAATAAGTAAATGGTATATAAAAGTTGAATTAGGGTTCTTTTGTTTTGTTTTTGGATCAGTCGACTAAGAAAAGAAATAAAGAATCGCGTTAGGGTTTTTTTTTTGTTTTATTTAGGATCGGTTTAGGGAGAAGTTGCAAGAGATTAGCTATGATACCATGTTGTAATATGTAATTGTATTGAACGACTTATAAGGCTTGGATATAACCAAAAATTATACTATGAGTCTAGTGTTGAAGTAATTCTTTGTAATGAGGTCAATTGTCAAAAGATCCCTCGGACTTGATGCGTCAAGATCCTCCGGATACTTGTACGTATGAAACAAATGTGTTAGCTTCGCCTTGGGTGTGACCCCAATACCAAGCTTCGGCATGAGAATAAGTATGGGTTTAACGCCGAAAGATTGGAGTAATAAATATGACAGAGAATGCTATAAATGCTATATGTGTACGAGTAAATGCAAGGGTATTTATACCCTTCAGAGTATTGTGCGCTTAAGAATGGCAATAGGGTGGGTTTGGATGGGGCGGCTATCCCTATCCCCAAATCCGATTATAAAAGTCATCCCAAACCGGCCCCAATCCCTATTGTGGATCTTATCGGGACGCCCCGTTGGGGCGAGATGCTCCCCCAAACCTGCCCCATTTTTCATTGGGGTCTTATCGGGTTGTCTTTTTTGAGCGTGATGCTCCATCATACTCATGTCGTTCCTCGTTTACTCTTATTTTTACACTATTAATAATATGATTTTATACAAGAACTTAAAAAATAGAGAACCCATTAATAATAAATGACGTATTGAAAAAATTCACAACCTTTTTAGAATATTATGACACAAAACAAACTTGTATCATCACAATTTGAAATATTACAAAGATAAAAACTAACAAAAATTAGAGAATTTTAGTTTTAGTACGTAAATACTAACATAATATTTCATGTATATACATATATGTATATGTATAAACATATTTCGGGGCGGGGCGGGGATGGTGTGCCCCGTCCCCGCCCCAAACCCAATAAGAATCCCCGTTAAGGCCCCGAAACCCGCCCCAAAACCCGATAAGCATGCCCCGCCCCGTCCCAAAAAGTTCGTGTTTCAAGTTTCCGAGTCCGGTTCAGGTTTTTTTTGCCATCTCTATGTGCGCTTTACTGTGCTGACACTATTCATGACACCTAAGGGATGGTGAGCCGAGCTATCCCTAGACTAGCAAGGTGTCAGGCGGCGTAGATGTGGGAGACAACATCCCGTGAAATCAGAGAAAGGCGGCATACCGTTGGTTTTTGGTATTAACCGTTGTGTCGAAAGGTCTCCTGGATAAAAGTTTGGTATTAACCGCTGTGTCGAAAGGTCTCCTGGATAAAAGGTTGCTTCGACTCTAAATCCTTCCGATAAATGGGCCGCCCGGTTAATGGGCCGTCTGGCCATATACGTCGTCACCTAGATAACAACAGCGGAGATAATAATAGTATCACTAATAAGAATAACCCATTAACAAACATCTCGTTACATGTGTCATGATTCAGTCAGTTACTTGGCATACCACAATAGCATTGTATACTATTTATGTTGAAATAACTGAACTTCTAATAGAACGCGAAGAAATATACATAGATGTGAAAAGAAAACATATTAGATGTTAATATATCCGACAAACATAACAAAGATTAAGACTACGCGCATTATTACAACAAATGTACATATTTCATAGTTTTTTCTTCTCCTTGTACCGTCTATGTTTATACATAATTGCAATACAAATTAACTTTGAATGAAACTTGATGAATCACAATCGTTGGGCCATCTTATGATCATTGTACTCTATATCGTCGTTGTACTAATACTTGTTACTTTACGTTTGTCTACTTGTGATCAAGAACACCAGTTGTATCCCAAGAGTTTGAAGACCCAGAATTTGCTTCAAATTCGTTGGACCACCAAGTCATGTCGTCTTTGGCTCCATGCATGTCCTTGAAACCTTGAAATTCATTCATATGTGGGCCCTCTAGTGAAGTAGCTCCTTTGTTGCTCAAGAGCTCGTCGATTTCAGCTTGAAACGCCAAACACTGCTGTAACTCAATGCTTGGAGGCTGTTTTGTGCCATCTGATTCAGGGGCAAGAGATGATGACTCAGGAATGTTAATTCCCATGGAATCTGTTCCATAGATCATCATAGAACTCATTGGGGAATACTCCTTTTGAAGAGGGTTACTAGATTGTGCATAGTATTCAAATTTTTGAGGAGTAGCAGGTGAGAAATTTTGCATCATGAGAGCATTAGAGGATTCATTCACAAGCTGTAGATTTTGCATCAACTTTTCTTGAATAGGGTTCAACTTGCAAGGCCAAACCGGACGATTATCAGAGTTATGAAAATTAGGGTTTTCAACGCTTTGGAGTTGCATGTGAAGCTGTAGCCTTTCAATAGCTGAGTTGCTTAGGCTTTCTATTCCGCTTCTGTTTTTTGGATCCTGGCTAGAACCGGAGATCCTATTAGCCTGAGATTGTTTGCGTCTTCCGAGTAATTTCTTCTTCAGCCGGGTGTTCCAGTAGTTCTTGATGTCGTTATCTGTTCTGCCAGGCAATTGAGCCGCTATTATGGACCACCTATATGATTCACCATCCAATCAGAAATAGATCAAATCATATATACAAAAAAGGGGCAAAAAAACAAGAAACTAAATCTCTAGGGCTTAGGGGACATAAATGAACATAAAAACAGTTAATTTGAATCTGAGATGGGATGTATATATTCTTAGAACAATTGAACAAAAGCATGATGTACAAATGCAAAGGACAAGTAACAAGGGTTAAAAAATAAAACCAACAAGGCCACAACTCCCATAAGCACATGACAGAGAGAGAAAGATATAGAATTAAACCTGCTGCCTATACTAATATAGAGGCTGCATATGATGTTGTCTTCTTCTTCTGAGAAAGCCCCGTGCTTGATGTTCGGTCGAAGGTAATTTAACCATCTCAGTCTGCAACTTTTTCCGCACCTTTTAAGCCCTGCAAATCATTTTCAAGTTAGGCTTCAAAAGGGTGTCACAAGGAACCAAAATATTGAATAAGAAACTGATAATTTGAACAATATATACCGATCTTTTGGGGAAGAGCGATCCAGTTACCACCTGTACCATACTTTTCGATGTAATCCTTGAGCTTAGCATCTTCTTCAGAAGACCAAGGTCCTTTTTTCACCTTGGTTTTGTCACAACATGGTGCTCTTCCCATCTTTCTCTAACTTTTTGGTTTTGTATCTAGATGGATCTCCTTGTGTTGATATTTCTTCTTTTCCTTTCTCTTGAGAAGCAGATTTATGTGCCTTTGGTTAATTGGTTAAAATTGTACGAGGGAGACCCAAGATTTATAGTAGGTATGAAAAGTTGGGGTTGATGTGATACTTGATAAACAAAACAAAAGGAAACAAAGAGAAAAAAAAGTCGTACACTCATCTAGGGTTTGGGGCACACATTTGGATCAGTTCATTCTTACTTTTAGCACTAAGAATCCTATAGTACTATTGACATAATCTAAATAACCTACACGTCTAGGAATCAGGCATGACACGCCAGCAATTCCAAGTCACAGAACAATATAATCACTATACGCCCTTATTCGCTAAAAATTATGGTCTTGGTATCTAAGTTAACTTCATATCATATCGCATACATTTGTATCCTTGCTAAATACCTAACAATAATATGCAACTAAATATATGCCGTACACTTTGGAATTGAACGATAATAAGTTTGCTGAAATACGTCAACCATTCTTCTAATCACTGACTGAGCATGCAATTACATCAACACTTGGACAACAAAAGCTTACATGCTTGTTTTATAGCGAGATCAATGTAAACTGCACTATCTTCTAAACATAAGCTTTATAGTAATAAATATTCTGTCAAGAGTAAAAAACTCTTCATTGTAAGTATCATGCAAGCAAAACTAAGAAATAATCCTTCAGATCCTGTTTAATATGCTAATCCTTTGCGACGACCTTTTTGACCTTTGGCGACGAATTTGTTCGTCGCAAAAAGCTGCCAAACGCTGTAGTGTCTATACACATACTTAAACTCATTTTACAAATTAACAATACAGTTTTGTATTCGGATATCATTGTAATAATATATTAACTTTTAAGGTAGCTAGTTTACCAATTTTAACAAATGTTATCTTTAGTAATATATGTGGAATTTTCTTATGGATTTTAATTTTGTTAGGCAGGATGAGAATAACATATATAAGCCTAGTTAGCTGTCCACTAAAAGAAAATGAAAAGGCAAAAGGTTCAGGATTATTTAATTAAATGGATTAAAGCGTTGCAGACTTTTTCTGCTTGGCTGCTCCCTCTTTTCCAATTATTCTCGGGCTAATTCAGTGTCTAATAATTCTCATCTAAAATTTGAATAGAAAATAACTTAAATGTAAATGAAGTTTTTTATTGATAGAAGATTTAGACTCATTTTCAAAGTTATTCAAAGACCAAAGAAAGTCTCATCATCTTGAGATGAAACTCACTAAGTGAAGTCCTTAAACAAGAAGAAGATGGAGTCATTGAGTGACAATACTTCACGGACTTCTCTTGATATCCTTAACTACAAAGACATCCTGAGCTTAGATACTTAAAAAAAGTATTTAAGTCCATAAAATAAATAGACGTGAACTTTATTGAAGTAATAAGTGAAAGCAACTTATCAAGAAAATCAATAAAGTACAAGAGTTGATATAAAAAACATAAAACAATTATCAGTCGTGTACCCTAAAGTAAGGTGTTGTTTGTTTTTTAAAATGCTCTGAATCTGAATCTAACAAAAAAGAACAAATACAAGAGGTTGGGAGGGAATGAGAGAGTGAAACTTTTTTCTCTTTTTTTTTTATTTTTTATTTATTTTTTATTTTTTATTTTTTGTGTTTTTGTTTTTGTTAACAAGAGGCATTAAGATACCTCTCTCAAGTCTGGACCATTAAGATGTTTTTAGGTTTGACCGCATCTAAAAAAAAAAAAAAAAAAAAAACGGTCTGACCGCCCAAAACGTCTGACCGATTAAGATGTTTGGCTCATTAAGAGCCATTTAAGACATTTTAAGAAAAAAACAAACACCACCTAAAGTTAATTAGACGTGTCTCAATAATAAAACAGTGTACCTTCTTTGTTAGATGTTTGACACGTCGCTTTTAATCCACTAGTATCCACCTCGAGGTTAATGTTTTTTTGGGTAAATGGTATTTCACCCGGTAAAATATATTACTCTAAAAAAACGTTTAAGTACAATGGAATACGGCTGAGGTACCACACTAACTGTAAGCAAACGCTTAACCAAAAACCAACATAAAAAGATACAATTTATGTAAAAAAATTTTAAAACAACCTAGTTAACACAAAAATCTTGAATTCCAACAATCTTTAATTGTGCATGAGAGAGGCCAAAATCATCATTATAATTGTTTTTGTCACCCGTATCCACTTTTCATTACTTATAAAGACTCTGCTCCTCACCTCCACTTCCAGAATACAACGTCTCAATGTGATCATCAAAAACTTCATCATCATTGTTGTCAGAAACTACCACATTGCCCACCTTAGAGAATAGGTTACCCATCATAGTTGAAGAATCAACCTTTTTAAGGGGTTTACCATCATCATCCACAAGAGTAGCTTTCCCATCAATAATAAGCTTTTCAAGCTTCTCAATTTTCTCAACAATAGGAGTATTCTTCATAGGTGATAGAGAAGTAGTATTAGAAGAACTAGGGATATCTTGAGGATTACATGTAGTGCCAATCACAGATTTCAAAACCGAATCTTGCTCCGTAAGTACATCAAAACTGTTTTTCAAATCAACAAGGTTGATATCGTCCACCCAATTATTATTCTTACCTTGAACATCCTGAGAAGGAGCCGTACTACTAGTAGGACCAGCAGAAGAATCGGTACAAGAAGGAGAAGCAACATTAACCGTTGGTGAGCCTACATTAAGATCAACATTCGGTTTTGAAGTCGAGGCCCCACCATTATTTGGTTTAGAAATCGGTCTATAGTAAAATTGAACCTTTGGTTTTTGCAAACGCAATCCCTCAACTTGTCGGTTAGCAGGTTGCTTTCCCTTACCTTTCTTCCTACTAGCTTCAATAAACCCTTCCTCATTGACCACTGGTTTCTCAACCGGGTTCACTATTTTAGGACATCCATCATCATTGTGATCAAATACTTTACAAGTCTCACATCTTGGCGGCTTCCACTCATATTCAATATCAATTTTTTCCAATCCTCGAGGTTAATGTTGTAAATGAGTAATTGTTTATCTCGTACAATTAATGTGCTAACATTTACGAGAGCATTTCTTTTTCCTGGAACTAACTCCCTGAACATCTGTAGAGGTTAGCATAGTTCTTACTTAACACATAACTTTGGTTTGTCTTTAAGAAAGTGAAGAGATCACAAAACTTTTTCATTCAACTTTGATTGTTTTATTCCACAAACAACCATAATAAATTATTTTATTCATTTAAATAAGAATTTAATGTTGAAAAACTTTGTTGTGCTTACTTTGTTTAAACTGTTTATCTTTAAACCTCTAAACAAGTATCAGATATACAAGGAAAGTGGATTAACTTAGGTTGATTAAATTATATTCACTTTAAAATAGGGATGAGCATTTCGAACCGAATCCCGAAACCGAACCGGAACCGTACTGAAACGGTACCGATTCCCGATATACGGTACAGTACCGGAACTACGAAATAAGGTGAAAAAAAATCAGGACCACTAATTCGGTACGGGACCGGTACCAAATCGGGAAATTCCCAAAAAAAAGGGAAAACCTGATTTCCCGGTACCGGTACCGATATCCGAATCCCGTTCGGTACGATACCGGTACCACTAACTTTGCTCGGAAAAAATCAGTATCACTAATTCGGTACGGGATCGGTAACGTGCTCATCCCTACTTTAAAGGGAGCATCACTGATTAATATAATTTGTGGTAGTTGGATTTAGTACAACAACTTAGGCTAAACATAATGTCATCTCTTTCCTTAATTCTATTTCAACGCAACATTAACTCTCTCTTTCTTACTTTTCTCTCACTTTTATCTCTGTAACAACCACTTACCCATCACTATTTAACTTTACTCCACTAAACACACACATACACATAAAACACACTCGCACACAAAAATGAGCCCCACAACCAATGAGGATCCTTACTACACATTCTCGTTTTTTTTTTATTTTTTATTTTTTTATTTTTTTTTTAATTTTAATACCACATCTTATCTTATCTTATATTATATAAAGCTTAAGTAGCCTTATAAATGTAAAGGGGTCATAATAAATGTCTCAAGAATTAAAAGTGAAATGTGGAGGCTTCATGTGTTAGTACATTGATTTAATAGTCATGCATAAGGGTAAGTACATAAGATTAGTGATTCAAGTAATTGAAAAAATTTGTACGGTACAAGGTAGTGTAAGCAACATCAAAAGTATATCAATTACACAATATTGGGTGATTTAATTTAATGTGCAAGAGGATTTGTGCATAAATTGTAGTACGGTACAAGGTAGTTTAAGCAACATGAAAAGTATATCTTCTATACTATCTAAATATTGGAGTGCTTAATTTAATGCGCAAGAGGCATTGTGCACAAAAGTTTGTACGGTACAATATATTTTGCATGAGGAATCGTGCACAAAAGTTTGTATGGTACAACATGTTTCAAGCCATCTCTAAACCTCAAAGAATACAAACCAAAAATTCCATGAATGCATAAATTAAACACACCAATTAGTGGTTAGTCTTTTTACCTTCCCGTCTATGAGTTACAAATATTTTATCAACTATATAATGTGTCAAAAATCACACACAACAAAGCACAACTTCCTCCACACCGCGTGTACATTGGGCTATAACTTATTATGGTGGTAAAGTAAGCATCTTATCGCCTTACTTATTTAGCATATTGATTTATGTTATTTTATGTAAATTTCACGTATGTTTTGTGTGTGTAAGAATGTAGGACATAAAGATGGTGCTTAGGAGGTTTGGTAGTAACATCATCTTCTCTAATGGTTTAGGAGATCCTAAACATCGTTGTCTTATCAATTAAGTGGAACATGCACGAATATTTTTACTTTGATCAACAATGTAATATATTGATTAACTGTATTTAAGTTACTAATGATCAACTATATCTAATTGTTTTTTGTAACGCGTCAAGAAGCATTAAAGAAAGAGATCGAGAAGTCACAAAATTATATCAAGAACAAAACATGCAAAAGACCAATGTACAACAACAACAAAGACAAATACAACAACAACAACAACAACAACAACAACAACAACAACAACAACAACAACAACAACAACAACGAGAACAATGCCACGGCCACCGGTGGGATGAATACTTAGCATTCATATTAATAGTATGTTACAAATTAAACATGCAATATTTTACTTCATGTAATACCGCTAAACGGGCTAATACTATTAATTCGTTAGCAAGTAAGTTTATTTGACGAGCATTCAATTTTTAGTCAAAAATTATTACTACACTTTGTTGGTGCATTTCAATATTTTTGCTCTTAATGTAATTTTTTGTCTTGCGGTGTGTTAATGTCACTTTCTTAATTAAATGTCTTGGAATATTGCGTGACTTTGATATTTGGTATGACTGTGTAAATTATGTCGATGTTACAAATTGAAAATGGTAGTATATAATAAAAATATCTTCACACGATCATCTTAACAATAAGTATCTTCTAAATCGAAAAAGTATATAAACAAGAAGAAAATTGTATTTCAAATGTAATCCTACACCTATCACGAGATAAGCATTATTCATTTGAGTTTGATATCATGTGATTCATGTCGTCATACTGTAAATACTTAGAGTGAGTTATTAATGAATGCTCCAAATTCGATATTATAGTTTATGGAAAAATGTTGTAATAATGCATTAATTAAAAAATTATTTATGTAACTTACTCATATTAAAAGATTACATATGAAAAGCCTCATTTAAATATAACATTTTATAAAAAACCTCTTCACATTAAAAAAAGAGATCGAGAAGCCACGAAAATTGTATCAAGAACAAAACATGCAAAATGCTAATGAACAATAACAAGAAGAACAACAACAAGAACAATGCCATGGCTATTGGTGTCAATATAGATAAACACATAGCATTCATATTAATAGTACGTCACAAATTAAACATGCAATATTTTACTATACGAACTATAATTTATTATACGAATTATAATTTATACTCTTGAATATACTAATTACTTTACTGTTTTATGTTTTTATAGTTTTGTTAAAAAGGAATTTTGTTTTATAGTTCGCTTTTAATAATGTAATGTATTTGAACAACGAAGTTCGTCTTTCATAAAAAATGAGAGTTTCAAACATGAACCGAAAATTAGTCCCGAACATTACGAAAAAAACAAATAGATCCAACCTGTGTGCATCGCATGGGTCCTGAGGCGGTCCAAACCTGTGTGCATCGCATGGGGATGAATATAAAAGGTCTACAACATTAATGCCATCGCTTCATATTTAAAATAATTTATGTAACTTATACATATTAAAATATTACATTTGAAGAGACTCTTTTCAATGTAATATCTTGAAAAAAATCTCTTCACATATACTCTTTTAATGTCAATAAACTATTTTAAATGTCATCGCTTCATATTAAACATGCAATATTTTACTTCATGTAATGCCGCTAAACGGGCTAATATTATTGATTCGTTAGCAAGTAAGTTTATTTGACGAGCATTCAATTTTTCGTCAAAAATTATTACTACACTTTGTTGGTGCATTTCAATATTTTTGCTCTTAATGTAGTTTTTTGTCTTGCGGTGTGTTAATGTCACTTTCTTAATTAAATGTCTTGGAATATTGCGTGACTTTGATATTTGGTATGAATACGTAAATTATGTCGATGTTACAAATTAAAAATGGTAGTATATAATAAAAATATCTTCACACGATCATCTTAACAATAAGTATCTTCTAAATCGAAAAAGTATATAAACGAGAAGAAAAATGTATTTCAAATGTTATCCTACACCTATCACGAGGTAAGCATTATTCATTTGAGTTTGATATCATGTGATTCATGTCGTCATACTGTAAATACTTAGAGTGAGTTACTAATGAATGCTCCAAATTCGATATTATAGTTTATGGAAAAATGTTGTAATAACGCATTAATTAAAAAATTATTTATGTAACTTACTCATATTAAAAGATTACATATGAAAAGCCTCATTTAAATATAACATTTTACAAAAAAAACCTCTTCACATTAAAGAAAGAGATCGAGAAGTCACAAAAATTGTATCAAGAATAAAACATGCAAAATGCTAATGAACAACAACAAGAAGAACAACAACAAGAACAATACCATGGCTATCGGTGTCAATATAGATAAACACTTAACATTCATATTAATAGTACGTTACAAATTAAACATGTAATATTTTACTATACGAACTATAATTTATTATACGAATTATAATTTATACTCTTGAATATACTAATTATTTTAATGTTTTATGCTTTTATAGTTTTGTTAAAAAGGAAACTTGTTTTATAGTTCGCTTTTAATAATGTAATTTATTTGAACAACGAAGTCCGACTTTCATAAAAAATGAGAGTTTCAAACATGAACCGAAAATTAGTCCCAAACATTACGAAAAAACAATTAGATCCAACTTGTGTGCATCGCATGGGTCCTGAGGCAGTCCAAACCTGTGTGCATCGCATGAGGATGAATATAAAAGGCATCCAACATTAATGTCATCGCTTCATATTTAAAATAATTTATGTAACTTATACATATTAAAATATTACATTTGAAGAGACTCTTTTCAATGTAATATTTAAAAAAAAAATCTCTTCACATATACTCTTTTAATGTCAATAAACTATTTTAAATGTGTGACATGCTTCGAAATGTGATACCATCATAACTTAGATATATAATGACGAAAATAAGTGTCGAATATTACGCTATAAAAACTTATATACAGTAATGTGCAACTCAATAAAGTATTTTAAATACGTATAAAGCTTAGCAAATGTGTGACACCATGACAACTTAAATATAAAATGATGAAAATAAATGCCGAATATTACGCTATGAAAACTTCTATACAGCCCATGTGCATCGCACGTATTTTAAATCTATGAAAACTTCTATACAGCGCATGTGCATCGCACGGGCATTGTTGACTATCTTAAGAAATAGTTATAACTTAGCCGGATGTATTAATATTAGTTAGTTCCAATAAATAACGATAGAGTTAATACCAAAATAAATAGACAAAAAATATTACGTAAAAAATACATCTTAAAAGATTACATGCCAATAAACTATTTTAAATACGTATTATGCTTACAAAATGTATGCTATCACGACAACTTATATATATAATGACAAAAATACGTCTCGGATATAAAATGACGAAAATAAAAGACGGGTATTAAACTTTAAAAACTTCTATACAGCCCATGTGCATCGCACGGGCTTTCATGACTATAAACATTTAGATCGAGCCCGTGTGCATCGCATGGGTCTGAATGCCTAGTATACTGAAAAGGGTCATTATGAAGATGAGTTATTCACAAAAGCATATCTTTTATATAATAAAAGAATTACATCATTTCGGAGTGTTTTTACAAATCCCTTCTCATTGAAAAATAAATTGGATCAATAGCAAAGCTCGATTTAATTTTGACACGTAGGCGAAATCGACTAATGTGATTGGTTAATAAAAAGTCAAAATTAAATTGATTTGGGTCAAACTTAATAAATTTGGTGAAGAAATTTAGTTAATAAAAAAATGCATAAAAATATATGTATCAAATTTATGAAAACAAAAACTTAAAAAAAGGGGAAGTAATTAGTAAAACTTTAGTGGTTGAATTTTAAATAAATTATGTAGAGTTAAGTGTAAAATTACAAGTTTCTATATTTTTTAATAACTTTAGAAAAAACACAAATAACCCCTTACACTTTATACCCTTATACTTTATAATATTAACTTTGTTTAAAATATGAGTATTAGTATTAGTTTTTAGACTTTCATCCATTAAAATTACAAAATTTGGTAAATATGTGAATTAGTTTTAATATTGTTAGTTTTAGACTTCCATCTATTAGAATATCTTTTTAAATAAAGACTCATGTTATTCTATTTAAAAGTTTAATTTATGCGTACACGGGTTTGAATATTTAATATGGCTAAATTTTCACTAACGAGAATATAAATATCAAATGGTAAGCACGAGTTACGGTGATATGAAAATAAATATACGCTATTCTATTTATAACAACAACTCATGAAATTATTATTTAAAATTTATATATGAATATACATAAAAACAATTTAAAAACTTTATGGAGCATATTTTAACTTCATTAACGCTCATTATGTAAATTCGCACATTTTGTACAACATGATATCAATAGTTAAAATTAAACAATAACATCAACATCAACCTCAACATGCGTGTCAGTTAAAAACATTATACAAAGCCGATTATTAAAAAAAACAAACAAACACATGTGTTAGATAGTCATTGTTTAATTTAGAAGGTGTTTTTCTTAAATTTAAAAAAAAAATGCATGCATCACAATCCTTATTTGATACCAATCACCACCTAAAAAAAAAAAAAAAAAATTATGTAGGTGATAACCTAACTTTATTCATTGACGTGATGTTTCATTAAAAAAAAAGTAATAATTGGCCGTTGGAAAGGAATTAAAGTATGTACATGAGAATTATTAAGCAAGAATATATAGTTTTTAATCAGGTTATTACGTTACTATACTGCGATAATGTTATTGAGTTGGTAATCACGGATGTGAGATACAACCATTCTTCTATACTTATGATTTATGCGTTAACCTCTTTTTACTTCTGGATAGAAACCAAAGAGACCTCAACAGAACTTTGGCTTATGCCTTATCTAGCTGATAGTTTTTAGTAATTTTTTTTTTTATGATTTAACTTTTTTGTCATACACACCAACTTTTAGTTTTTTATGTTTTATTGAAAACTTCTACACTTAATATTTGTGTTTTTACTAAACACACTAAGCTATGATAGAATTAGTTGTGAGTTCAGGGTTTTTTTTACTAAGCTTCTAAAAAAACTTATAGCTTTATCATAAACTTATTGTGTTATGGTAATTGAATAAACCAATAAGCACCTTTAATAAGCATAACCAAACACCCCGTTAGTTCTATGAAGTTTTCTTATTTGATGTTATAACTAACTTTGTTGTTATCCTCACTATAATGCAACATGTAAGTGGTTTTTTGCAGTTTTATGATATTATCACACACACTAAAGTGTAATACAATTTGTTATGTGTGTTTTTTAGAGGGGGATTAAGTATCAACACATGATTGTCATGGAATGATTTTCTAAGACTCCTCAAGGTATGAATGTATAATTAAGTTTAGTTGCTGATTCAGATAACACATGAATGTATTTTAATATACCAAATATGTATTTTAATGACTATATGGGGAATTTTATATTAGGAATTATTAGCAAGTATCTTTGAATGAGTTAATAAAACTTAGCAGGTGTTTGATTTCATTGATAACACTATGGGTATCAACCAATGGTCTAAAATATGAGTTTCTTTTACCTTGATGATTTAGACCAATTGTAAAGAAAATTGCACTAAAGTAAAAGGTCGGTAAGGATTCGAACAATCCTAAAACACTTGCGAATGTACTCTTTGTCATTTTTTCATGCATTTATAATCTACTCATACAAGTAATTATAATTTCTTTATATAGTTTGGTCTCAGAGAAAAATTATTTTTATACATTATACAACGTAAGATTAAATTTGAGTTCTACTCATTACATCTTTTTTTTGTTTCTCTTTATATAATAACGAAGCTATAGTGTAAGCAGCTATGCTAATTTGGTAATTTTATAATCAAACATGAGAAGTAAATAGCACAAACTTATGAAAATACAAATTTTCAAACAAAAAGTTACATTAGTAAACATGGTATGATGGTTATTCATAATCAAGGAAATGAATCAATCTTCAAATATATCTAAATATATTACATATTTTAACGAAAATATAAGTAAAAGAAATAGAACAATTACAAAACACATCGTAAATTGATCGCATGAGTTTGCAAAACTAAAAGCATATATCACTAACGTTTCATTCAAGTCAAGTATCATCATGTGATTTTACTATAATAATAAAATATAATTTTTAATCCAAAATTATTCTTCTAAAATAATAGGTAGATTATAACATATAAACATATGATTTTTTATTTTTAGTGCACTAAGTAAAACCAATTGAAATATGTTAAGTGATTAATTTCTTAATCGATAATAATACATAATCAAAACGAAAATTTAAAAACCCTGTGCGTGCACAAGTATTATAACTAGTTGTTCTTACTTGACATTTACGTTACAAAAAATATATACATACTCTAGTACCTTAAAAAAATTAAATTTAAAATAGTATAACATGAGTAGGCGGTAAGAACATTTTCACACAACTACATTACTGATCGAGAAGAAAAAAAAAATACTCCCTCCGTCCCAAAACTTTAGTTCATTTTGACTTTTTATTTTGCAACTTTGACCTTAATTATATGTTTTCGTGATATATAATACTTGATGAAAAGTATAACAATGAAAATACATTTAAAACACAATCCATTTATATATTTTGCATCAAGTATTATATAAAACGAAAAAAGATAGTTAATGTCAAAGTTGCAAAAGAAAAGTCAAACTAGACTTAAATTTTGGGACGGATGTAGTATATACATATATATTGACTTCTAGCTTGTTTTTATATGTAGAAACGTACTAGTAAATATACTATATTGTACTAGCTGGTACTCGCGTGTTACAACGACAGTTACCCTGCAAGTAAATATATTTTCGAAAAATTGTTATAGTATAATCAGTGTTGCAAAAATCGGCCTACAAGGCCGATTAATCGGCGATTACAAGCTAAACGGCCTTGGACCTTGGAGCGAATTACAAGGTAATCGGCCTTGGACCTTGAAATCGGCGATTAATCGGCCAAAAATCGCTACACGGCCCTCGACCGCCTCGGGACCGATTCACGATTTTTGCAACATTGAGTATAATATTAAAATATAATAACAAAATAAGTATTATTATACAAACATGTATTAATATGATGTTCGCGCAATGCGACGATGAAATCAAATAGTATAAGAGCAAGACCACGTGATAATTGATAATTTTATTAACAGTGGTTGCATACTTTATAACATCAAAAACATCATGCAATCATAGTAAAGAATTCAAATATAATATATCATTTATCATACACAATCACAAATTATTACAAAAATTACAAATATCATTTATCATTCAACTAATTACATTAAAATTATGAATTAAAACGGTAGTTATCGCTTTTACATTATATTTTTTTGAACATGTCTACAAAAGGTGCTTTAAAATGTTATAACTAATGCTACCATGTTGTAACTAACACAATTTCATAATAAGTAAATGTATTGGCTTAAAATTTGAAAAGTTTTTATTAGTATGTCCCAAATATTTAATAATGTAGTATATATACTAAGATTTGCATGTGGCGTTTAGTCCACAAGTTCTTAAGATAGATAGTATTTGGAAGTATTTCAATTTTAATTCTCGTTTAAAGAATATGGGATACATTTCAAAACAAGTTTTTGGTGATGATAGATGAGTTGATCACCAACAGCCCACCATCGAAGCGGAGCACTAGGTGAGCATGATTTACTTATCAATGACGTGGTATCAGAGGGCGGACATATCTAACATAAAAAGTATGTACATGCATACCTTTAAAAAAAATTATAGTGTAAACTTTGTTTTTCTTTAATGAATTTTTGATAATCTAACACTAAATGCATAACTTCTTAAAAAAAATGAAAGTGAATACTCTAATCAATTTTTGCGTTCGCTAGAAGTATGACAATGGTCTATACAGGTTGGTTGAAATCAACCTTTTGGAGAAGTTATTTTGTATCACTTATAATGTTACTAATAGGAAACTTAAAGTTTTATGTAATGCGTCTACAAAAGTTTTTGTATGCTTAATTTCTGATCGTATGTGTATAGACTACGGCAGTATTTATGATCCTTATATTAGTCTTAAAATTTAGCATTGAGCGAGAGTTATAGTTATGGAAGGTGTGTGGAGAATAAACCTAACAAGAAATAGAAACCAAATAGACGAGTCCTTAGATTTCAAAAGTTTACTGTATGGAGGGTACCACCTCGTTGACTTAAGTTTCCATCATATTAATTACTACGTATTATTTTAACTTGATTAAGTATATATAGTTGCATTTGCATAGACGAGAAATACAGGAAAAACATGCAGGGGTCCAACAACTACTGATTTCAAATATGACAACCTATAAAAGGAATTACGTTGGTTTAACTCCAAAATGTGAAATACTTGATATTTTGTTATCAAGAAAATACTACTTTTATATTATCTTTAATTGTAGACATAAATTGCAGGTGAGCACATGTCACGTATGTATGTTTATTACACTTGATCCAAATCCATTTCTCTCCCATAATTGATAATGCATAATAAGCAAACACAGAGTTGGTGAAATGTTCTTTTTTCCATAAGAAGAAGATAAGTGTGGGACTATAAGCAAATCAATCTATCACAATAACAGTCTTTCATTGGTTACCGTTACATAATTGACTTTTTTGTCTCATAAATCAAGAATTTTTTTTCCATAATTTAATTTTTATGTGTTGGCACTGATAAGAAATCAAGATAATTAATGGGTTTTGCTAACGAATGCTCACTGGGCAGATGTTAGTGTCTAGTAAATAAACACAAACTTTCCATATTAACATAAAAATACATTACATTGTGATTTATTTGAGTGAAAATCAAGTTAAAATGTAGTAATTTATAGTTTATTTAATGTGCATTTAATGTAATTTTTTGTTAATTAAAAAATGTTGTATTTATTTATTAGACAATAATCTCTGTCCAGTAAGCATCGGTTAGCAAAACCCATAATTAATTTATATGGAAATCAATATGTTATCTTTTGTCTAGAAGCTTAAGCCATCCATTATGGTAAACGGTTTTAAAGATTTATAATTGTATTATGACATTAATTTATAATTTTTTTTAATTTTATAAATAACTTCACTATATATAAATCTTTTGAAGTTTTATAAACATCTAATATAGTTCAAATGTATTAAATTATGAAAAATTTGAATATCATAAACATATCCATGGCACACAAATTTAAAATGAATGTTCACTATAGTTTATAATTTTATA
The DNA here is from genome assembly GCA_030686995.1 of Artemisia argyi. NCBI lineage: Eukaryota > Viridiplantae > Streptophyta > Magnoliopsida > Asterales > Asteraceae > Artemisia > Artemisia argyi. The sequence continues at coordinate 131,743,540 of CM060676.1, forward strand.
CCTCTTTGCCATTTTATAAACGGGATGTGTTAACCCAACCCTCCCTATGGGAGGGTGTGGGAACAATAGGGCACTATTTGTCAGTGCAAAGTTTTTTTGTTTTTTACTGTTCTTGTCAGTTTTGTCCTTTTTTTTTTTTTTTTTTTTTTTTTTGTAAGTTAAAGTAATAACTTTTTTTATTGTCTATGTTTTGTTTTGTCCAGTCCAAGTGTGCAGATTCAACACCAAAGCAAAGTTAAAACCATTGTCCATATGCAGATTCCACAGAAACACAAAAGTGAAACACATTTTAAACCAAAAGTGAAACACAAAGTTAAAAGTGCAGATTCCACAAACACAGATTTCATCATCGCCTTTTAGGCTCAGATTTGAAAACGTTATCGAAAAAAAATATAGATTTTTAGTTAGGCTCGGATTTGAAGGTTGCGCAAGTGATAAAAATATCACTTCGCCATCCATTCGGGTTTTAGAAACCATTCGTCATCGCCTTATAAGCAAAAGTGAAACACAAAGTTAAAACCATTGTCCAAGTGCAGATTCCACACAAACACAAGGGTTATAACCAAATAGGGAGGGCCTGGATATCACAGATTGTTAACACAATCCCAATCCACAAAAGCAGATATCCACAATCACATCCAATCCACAAAAGCAGTTTTCCACAATCACAAATTGATACAAATGTCGCAAAACAGTAAGATTCCCAAACTGCATGCCTGTAAAAAACAAACAAGCCCAACAGTAAGATTCCCAAGCTATAGCTTTGCTGACTATAAACAAAGCTCAATCACATAACCACAAAGACTACAAGCATATCAACACAGAACCACCAACCATAATCCACCAAGACTACAACCATATCAACACAAAGACACCAACCATATCAACACAGAACCACCAACCATATCAACACAGAACCACCAACCATAACCACAAAGACTACAACCATATCAACACAGAACCACAACCATATCAACACAAAACAACCACATAACCACAAAGACCCAACACAGAACCACCAACCATAATCCACCAACACATAATCAACCACCAACTATAATCCACCATCACAATACCAACCCACCACAGAATCACCAACCATAATCCACCATCAAGAAGTACACCCTAAGGTCTAGAGAGGGCTTGGATAACATTATAGGGAAGGCTGGGAACAATATCAACAAATGTCGAGTTCACAATTTTACACAACTCAGGTAAAGGCTCAGATTATAACAAAACTGCTTTTCATATTTGGCTGCAACATCATATGTTGCAAAATCAAAAATTTTTTTTGCCTTTCATTTGGAAAATGCCATGCCAAAATCAAGCTTTTCTTTATAAAATCATCATTGCCAATATCAAGTTTCTTTATAAAATCATCATTGCCAATATCAAGTTTCTTTATAAGCCTTTTCTGTGGGGAATGGGGTAGGCCAGAGCAGGTATTCATACCACTCAAAGGTGGCAGATCAAGGTGTTAACCTACCCACATATTCACCACAGAACCACCCACAACATATAATCCATCACAAAAATAAGGCATGTAATATCCACGCCCCCCCCTAAATGGTCATACAACAGATGTATCAAACAAATCATCACAAAGTATCCACCATCACATAATAACCAACCCAGAACCACCAACCCACCCAAATCATCACAAAGTATCATAAATCACATAATAACCAACCCAGAACCACCAACGTATCACATAATATCCCACCACAGAAACACCAACCCAGAACCACCAACCCACCCAAATCATCACAAAGTATCATAAATCACATAATAACCCACCCAGAACCACCAACGTATCACATAATATCCCACCACAGAAACACCAACCCAAACCCTAATTTTTAACAAATTAGGCGTTTCAAAAAAAACTTATAGATCGGCTCAATTAGATAACGAATCTTATAATTAACAATGTTTAATTGTAATAAATCAAGTTAATTTTGAAAACCCCAAAAAAAAATTTGAAACCCTAATTTTTTTTAAACCATAAAAACAACAGATCTATCAAACAAATCATCACAAAGTATCATAAATCACATAATAACCAACCCAGAACCACCAACCCACCCAAATCTTCACAAAGTATCATAAATAATATAATAACCCACCCAGAACCACCAACCCACCCAAATCATCACAAAGTATCATAAATCACATAATAACCCACCCAGAACCACCAACGTATCACATAATATCCCACCACAGTAACACCAACCCAAACCCTAATTTTTAACAAATTAGGCGTTTCAAAAAAAACTTATAGATCGGCTCAATTAGATAACGAATCTTATAATTAACAATGTTTAATTGTAATAAATCAAGTTAATTTTGAAAACCCCAAAAAAAATTTTGAAACCCTAATTTTTTTTAAACCATAAAAACAACAGATCTATCAAACAAATCATCACAAAGTATCATAAATCCCATAATAACCCACCCAGAACCACCAACGTATCACATAATATCCCACCACAAATCCAGTGAGACAACAGAAAACAGAGAAAGAAAAGATAGATAAGTATATCAAGAAACAACATAATCACCCATCACATAATATCACTATCAGTATATCACAAATCCTTCACAACCCAAAACAGCCCAAAAATTTCTGGATCTAACAAAGAGAGAGAAAAGAGAGAGAGATAAACGCGTTTCACACACACACATGTGTGAGAAAAGAGAGAGAGAAAACGTTTTTATACACGGGGTATAAAAACGCGTTTTTTGCGTATTTACTTTTTTTTTGTTAAGTAAAGTTTAGTTAAAAAAAGTTTTAAAAAAATGTAAAGTTTAGTTAAAAAAAATGTAAAGTTAAAAAAAAAATGTAAAGTAAAAAAAAATGTTATGTTTGTAAATGTTAAAAAAAATGTAAAGTTGTAAAAAAAATGTTATGTTTGTAAATGTTAAAAAATTAAAAAGTTATAAAAATGTTAAAAAGTTATAAAAAAAATGTTATAAAAATGTTAAAAAGTTGTAAAATTTGTGATGTATTTTCAGACGTTCGGTTCTGACGAGCAACTAACGGCTTGGGTGCAAAATATAGCTCGTGGGCTCGGTTTTGTCATTGTTAAAGGCATAACCAAAACAGAAAAGGGTTATTTGTACGAAATAAATTACAGGCGTTCAAAGAGTGGGATTTATAAACCTGAAGGTGCTGGAAAACGGAAAACCAGTACCTCTAAAACAAATTGTCCATTCAAATTGGTGGCAAAATATCGTGAAACAAAAAATAATTGGATTTTGAGGGTGAAGGATGATACACATAATCATGATTTGCTAGAGTCATTGCATGGTATACCATATGCAATGCGATTAAAGGATGATGAGTTCGGTTTGGTCAAAGAATTGACAGATTACACCGTACGACCACGTATTATACTTTCGACAATACAGGGTCGTAATCCGGGTAACGTGTCTAGCGTTAGAACTATATATAACGCACGAAATAAGATCCAAAGAAACAGAGTAGGTGATAGAACTCCAATTCAAGTCCTTTACTCCCATTTGCAAGAATCAGGGTATACATGGTACCCGAGGGTAAATGAGCATACAAACGAGCTTGAGGAGCTATTTTTTGTGCACCCCATGTCGTATGCTATATGGTGTACATTCCCTGAAATCATGTTGATGGACTCCACATACAATACCACTATGTTTAAATTGCCGTTGTTGGAAATTGTTGGAGTAACTTCAACAAATAAAACATTTTCAATGGCATATAGCTTTTTAAACAATGAACAAGGGCATAAATTTCAATGGGTATTGCAACGTGTGAAGGATGTCATAGACGAACGATATTACCCACGTGTTATCGTCACTGACAGAGATTTAGCGTTGGTTGGCGCATGCGAAGCAGAATTTCCTGACGCTCACCATTTACTCTGTCGATGGCATATACAGCAAAATCTACTTAAGTTTTGCAAAAATAAATTCAGTGACCAAAAAGAGTATGAGTTCGTTAAACACCGATGGGATTGGATGGTTAAAGCTCCGACATTCGAATCGTTCAGGCAACATTATCAACGCCTACAACAGCAATTGGTCAACCATCCGGGTACTTAATTATTAATTAATTGTTTTTAATTATTTTAATAAAAAAGCACCCGAATTACCTTTTATTAATTCATTGTTTTTTTGCAGATATCGCTGAGTATTTGTATAACACGTGGCTGCGACAATACGCACCCAAGTTTGTCTCGTATATTACCGACCAATATCGCTCTTACGGCCAGACAACAACATGTAGAGTTGAGGCTCACCACGCGTTGTTGAAATTATATTTGGACGGCACACAATCCAAATTAGACAGGTTGTTATGGTCAATCGATAAGATTCTCATTTCGCAAGAAACTGGGTTAAAAGAGAGTTTTAATAGAAGCATGAACGTGAAACTAAATCATTGTAATGTTGATCTATTTGAAGAATTGTGGTATAAAGTTTCCAAACATGCTTTCATTCTCATGTACAGAGAACTCCAACTGTCGATCACACCAGACAAATGTAGCCATAAGTTGTTGTCAATTCACGGACTACCATGCTTTCACATCATGCAATACTATGTATATCATGGTAAGTATATTAAATTTATAACTATCAAGTTGTTTCCCCCACTATTATCAGTAATTTACATAAGTCGCTTTTACTGAATTTAGGACGCCCCATTCCACTGGATGAAATTCCTATTTTTTGGAGAACCCTATCTGTTCCGTGGCCTGTTATCAATAGGCCTCCGCCTGAAGATGGCACTTCCAGTGAAGCTGGTGATGATGATGATGATGATGATGATGATGATGATGATGATGATGATGATACTTCGTTTAACGATGGCGTGCAACAATTCAAGAATATTTTTAGCAAATCAACGTCGTTTGTCAAGAAAAATATGTTAACAAAGTTGAGAGAGATATTCCAACCTGAATTTGTTGACACCCGTGAACCAGCTATTCAAAAAAATACCCGTGGACGTCCGAGCGCAAAGGACAAAAAGGCAAGGCTACACAAGACCCGGACTTGAATGAAGTCCCTGACTTGAATGAAGTCCCTGACTTTGATGAAGTACCAATCGTAGATCACCGAAGAAGTACAAATTCAAGATCTACAAAAGTGCCGAACATGCGGAAAGAACCTGCAAGACATAGCTCTTACACGGGTGATACTCTACGCCACAGATTTTATGTTGGAGATAGTGTGAGCAATGCGTTTATTAAGCATATTCCACCTATTTTCTGTCCACTCATAATAAGCATACATAATGTTGAGGGTGATGGAAATTGTGGGTTTCGGTGCGCTGCCCACAGTCTTGTTCAAAACGAAAATAGGTGGGACGAAGTCAGACGTATGTTATTGCAAGAGTTAGATTATAATAGGCAAACTTACATAGATATGTGGCAGCAACAAGACTTTAACCAACTTTGGTATACAATAGACTGGTTTAATGGACCTGCACCTAACGATCGCTGGATGGTGATGCCACTCACGGGGCTGGTTATCGCTTCAAGCATTCACCGACCTGTTGTATTTATATCCGATCAAGGTTGGAACACACGTTTTCCGCTTTTTACCAGGCCAAACTCATCACAAGGAACCGACCCCATTGTGATTGCCCGTGTGGGTGCTCACTACATTGTACTGACGCTCGACAGAGATTTTCGACTACCCTATATCCACCCACAATGGAGGCATTTCAGAGAGCCAGTTGCAGCCGAATGGGAAACTTTGTATCAACATCGACTAATGGTTCAGTGATTTATGTTGTAAATAATAGAGACACCGACAAAACCATTGTAAATGATTACTGATTTATGTTGTAAATAATAGAGATACCGACAAAACATAGTGAATCATATGTAAAAGTTATTTGTATTTGTAAATAATAGAGACACCGACAAAACCATTGTAAACAAAACATAGTGAATCATATGTTGTAAATGATTATTCAACATCGTTTAAATGTTAATTGTTTGAAACTTAAAAGTCTGTTTTTTTGTAGAGTGTTAGTTCTGCACCAGTTATTATTACTTTGTTTAAATTAGTAATAACATTATTGATTGCTGATGTAAATTATTATGCAAATTCTTTAGTCAGATGAGCCAAAGAAATCCTTTCTGGTGCCGATGTAATAGAGGATTTATTATAGAACGGAAATCCTGGCAAGATGGTAGTCGTGGGTGACTGTTTTATGCATGTCCTCTTTCAGTGGTAAATAATCATACGTTTGCTTAGTTATGTAAATAATTTGTTTGTTAAAAATACATTTTTTATTATTTTCTTAACATGTAACAGCCAGGTACAAAAGACTATGGGTGTCGATACTTAGCGTGGAAAGATGAATTTGAAGCAGAGCACTTTAATCAACCCTCTTCTTCAACGCATTGCTCAAACTGCGTTGCTACAAAAAATGAGAACAAGTTGTTGAAGGCAAGAATAAAGGCGCTGGAAATGGAGTTAGAAATGGCAAGGAATCCTGAGGATCACGCTTGTCAGTCAAGTGCCAGGCTCCATGATCTTTTAAATGAGATGAATAATCTTCATATGTCGTAGATGTTGTTGTTTTTAAATAATATGTATAACGTTGTCGTTTAATTTAATAATAACAGTTGTTGTTGCAGTTATTTAATGTGATAATATTTAACGTTCTATCATACAAAACATTATACATATACGTTGTTGCAGTTATTTAACGTGGTAATATTTAACGTGCTATTATACAAAACATTATACATATACAAAACATTATTAAACACAAATATACCAAACATTATACATATACATTACATTATTATACATGCATACTCCTTTCTACAAAACGACAAAAAAGAGAAAAAAAACAAAAAAAACACAAAATACCCTACATATTAGGGAGGGCTTGGATAACAAATATAGAGAGGGCGTGAATATCACCACCCTTTAGACTGGTCGGCAAGGAGGTGAATGGTTCACCATTTCATTGAATCTCACGCGGGAGCATCCATGCCATCATACACATCTCACGCGCGACACACGTTTTCCAAGATCACTTATGGTGATCAGACCACCAAGCGAAAAAGCAAAAAAAAGGGGCCCCACTTTCCGTGATCTTATAAAAGAAACATAACCTACCCATGATTAAAAGACCTTGATGCCAAAATTACAAGAGTTCTTATTTCTTATGCTCTTCTGGTCCGGTTATTGTTAACAAATTGAAAGGGGCGACATGGTTTTGTTCACTGTGATGTTATGATTGAATAGTGTGGTAAGGATGGAATTATTTTTTTGTTTATGAGTTGCTGCGTTTTGATTTGCAAAAGCAAAGTGAGAAATAAGCTTGTGTTTTGAGGAAGATGGAGTTAGATCTATCTTTTTGGAGAGATAAGGTTGAAGTACAGTTGTGTGTTGACTACAAAAGCAAAGTGAGAAATAAGCTTGTGGTTTGATTATGTGAGTAAGATTTAGTGTTGATTAGTTTGTGTGCTTTTTAACTGTGAAAGTAAAAATAATAATAATAATAAAAAAAAATTGGGAGTTAAGGTGAAGATGGGTTTCTCTTGCCCACTAAAAAGTGAAGAGAGGTGAAGGGAAGTGAGAGGAGAGAGAAAGCTGACGTGGCGCTGAAGTGTATGGTGAAAAAAACAGTACCTTGCCTTCTAGCCTTATAAACATTTTCACAAACACCGATAGTAGATGCCGTTATGCATACACATGTGGCCGTATATGTTCCGTCTTTCCTTTTCTCTCACTGGTCATATCTTACTTAATCAAATTTTGTTTTTATACGCTTTTATTGTTGATTTTAATTTTAACTCGTCAAATCCAGTAAAGAACCTTTCGATTGGTTAAATGTCATGTTATCTCTATATTACTATACATAAAGAGAAAATCTTTTTGTTTAAAAAACTATAAAAATAAAAAATGTTGAATTACTATTTACCAGTATTAGTTATAATTCCCGCGCAAGCGCGGGGTTTTTTGTTTTTTTTTTTAATTTTTTGAAATAATTATTTAAAAATTTTTTATCCTTTTGTTTTTGCATCTTATCTATATTTTTTGTATTTATCTTCTACTTGTGTTATGGATAAATATAAAATAAATAATCTTTTTTTAAATATTTTATCTATATTTTTTGTATTATGGATAAATATAAAATATTACCTAATAAAAAAATATTTTTTTTTTAAAATAAAATCATTACTAAATGTTAGGTCACCATTTAGTAAACACAAGCATAATAATGATAGAAATGAGATGAGAAAAGAGATTGGGTGATTATATGATAAAGGGAAATATAAGTGCAAGAGTTTTCTTAAGAAATCAAAATAACCAACCAAGTTTACAAATGACCTAAGGCTTCTATATATAGGGAAGGAGCTAGGGCAACACTCCCTCTCCTTCCTTTCATCATTTTCGTGGGCTTTGAGGCCCATGGATCTCATACCTTAAGCCTAGTAAACTTAATACATTTAGTAAATGAAAGTAAATAATAGTTAAGCAACCTAACATTATTATAAATGACCGAGACTTGATAAAATAGTGAAAACTATGATCCCAACAATCTCCCCCTAAGGGTCGGTCATCACGGTTGCTTGACGTCTTCATCTTTGTCGTTGACTTGTGACATGTTAAACTCTAGATGTCTTCAAAAATGATTTGAATGATAATGGATGTACTTTGCTCTTTGTCTTTGTTCTTTGGTGATGATGTAGTGATCGTGTTATGAAGTAGTCTGCCATTCGTCACTCCTGTGTCTGTGGTGGTTGTCCGCCATTCCAACATACTCATACATCTTTGGACTTAGACTTTCACGTACAAGAAGTTCCTTTTCATACATTGAGATCTTTGTCTTTATACTTTGTAGATTCCTCTTATTGGTGTAGAATCTTTCTTTGAACTTTGTGTTGCTAAGATCTTTGGGGGAGCTTTCTTTGACTTCAAGATGTATGTATGAGCATGTTGGAATCTACCATCATGGAAGTGAGGTACCTGCGAGTAAACAGTTAGCAATAAATAACTGGTACTTACAGATAAGGAATTAGAGCTCATCAACAGCATATTGTGAAGACTCCTTCTAATCCTTATCCAGGCCGTTCCCATATCAGATACTCCCGAAGGAGCTTACGAGACCTACTGAGTAGCTCAATGACTGGGTGAGTCGCTGGGGATCACTCCACGACTGTAGATCGTAATGGAACCACCGTAAACACTAAGCGTAACCCTTGTGGGGTTACCGAAGTGACCTGCTGTCAGGGCTGTTTGATGTTGACCCTGGCAGGATTTCCGTTCAATCATTGAGAAATACATAAGTAATCCTCTCATAAACGTTCTCGGCAGATTGCTAAGATCTGCGAAGGACTCAATAGTTTACAACTGATGCCCATTGATGTAGAACACCAGTTGTAGAAATACTAAGTGTTCCTAAGAGATCTTTGATGTATCTCAAGGCTCTAGACTCTATAAGTGCACACCTAGGTTTCCTATGCGGAGACTAGGGAGGGGTCTCCTGCTTCAATATCAACCGTCTCTAAGAGATAGGTCGATAGGTTACGCGGGTTCCCTGTGAGAATGAAACAAGTTCTTTTAAGAGAACTTGAGTGGTAAAGAAGGTTTAGTGCATTGCGTCACTGGGTCCATGACGACTTATTCTTCAATACCGGTGTTGTCTTTTGCAACAACCAGTAGCATACGTATTGAACCCGGTGTCTGCCCTAAGGTTGAATCATATGGAGGGTTATTTCTTTTCACCCTTTTCTTTACATTTCTTTTTAATTCTTCAACTCCTTCTTTCCCTTTCATTCTTTTCTCCTTTTTCGTATCATACCTAAGGACTTCTAATTCTAACTATGGGAGATGTCCTTGGGTAGATCCCTCCGGCTCTGGCGGATCATAGGACGGATATTCCTATCTTAATCACCTTATAACTCCGACAGTTGCCAAGAAACCTTTGATTGAAAATCTCTCAAAGTGTTTGTGATAATCAAATATTTTGGTTAACACTTTGAGAGTTTTGTGTACACTTTTGAAGGGCTCCCCCTGCACATGTGCTCATAAGTGTTTAATAAATTTGCACATGCGGGAGGAGCAATCATTTAGAATTGATCCACTTTCCGTGAACAAGACCGATTCGAGACACGCTTAAATCACTAGTTAGACTAGCTTGAAGTTATTACCCGGCCTGGTCAAGTCTACAGAAAGTTTCTCGAGACGGTACATTTCTACTAAGACATATCCTTTTCGAGACACGCTTACGTGGTTAGATAAAGAGATACATTGTCAGCTTTTAGGTGACAACTAGCTCTAGTAACTAACTTGATGTTATTACCCGTCGAGGATAAGTCTTTTCGATATTACTAACTTTTATTGTCTCGTCAATTCCTGGGTAAATACTGAGTCTAGCTCGCTCATGATACAACTTTAAAGCTTTGACTTCGTATATTTTAATCACCTTTTCATTTTCTCCCCCTCAAAAATAGCATATAAGATGATGTTTTTGACAAACTTTTAGATTAAAATATGCCTTTTGAGTCTTACGGGGAGATTCACCAAGAACTTTTGATTTAGGGCAAAGTATTTTGTTTTTACAAGTGCTCCCCCTCAACAAGTGATTAGGTCTTATTGAGGTGAAATACTTGTCCTTTTGAGCAGAATTATGAAAATCAGAAAATGTTTGATTAATTCTACTCAAAAGGAAGAAGCCTTCGCTCCTTATATAAGGATTGAGGCACTGAAGCGTACCTCAGGGTCCTTTAATTACAAGCACGGGTTGTACACTGTTATGTGTGCACAAACCATAATGAAAATACTTCAATCAAATGAAATAATTGATATTGAAAAGAATAACCAAATGTACCAAGTTAATCTTCGTCAGGAAGTGGAGCATCGAAGTCAGTGAACTTTGGTTCGGGTCTTTCGAAGAGTCGGATAGGAAACGATGGTCTAACGCCGATATAGCTTTCCAGTCATCTGATTTGTTCCCGTCAAAATAACCTTTCTTCAATCTTTAAGACAAAGTTACGAACTTGTCTTCTTGAGCTGGATTTCCATCTAGGTTGTTCCCCCTTTGCTATCTTTTGGCGATCATCAATCAACCTTTTGACAAGCCCATCACGAACAGATTTGAGTGTAACATCACAGAATTTGTGTATCTCATCGAACCTCATGAAGCTTTGTAGCTGTTTGCTGTTGATGTAGGTGAAACCAAAAGGTTCTTGATTGAGAGTAAACTGTGATGTTTGATAGATACCATCAAAGTAGAATTGTGGCTTTGTCAAATTGATCTTCTGTTGGTAACTTTCCACTCCAAGCTGAAGATCTTCCACTCTTTCTTGAACAATCAATCGTCGGATGTAAAGAAGTAGTGATGCCATGAAGTTGTACTGTACATCTCTGTCGAATCCACACATTCTTTGTTGAACCTTTTCGAGATACATGTCTTCTATGTCATTGAGATTAAGGTCGGGAAAGTCTGCTTCGGAGAACTTGTACTTCTTTTCATCTTGTCGTTTAACAACAATTTCACGCATGAATATGTAGTTAAACCGTTTCGACTATTGAATCTCCAAGATAGCGATGATCTTAGATTTCTGCTTCACATTTTCCAATGTTGTCTCTCCTAATCTGCTGGTATAACCGAGACGACGACGTTCTGGCCAGTGTTGAATTCCATGTAGAGCATCTCTGTCGTAAGCTACGATGGAGTTGCTGAAAATACGAGTGGTTTCTTCAATGGCAGGAATTTCGTATCTTGCGGCAGGTACTGAGATTGTGAGTGAGGAAGCATATTTCTTCTTGGATGTCTCCTGGGTGAGCTGGATGTTACGAAGATCTTTGTTGAAGAAGAAGCTGTAAGGTATCTTAGGTTTGTCTGGAAATCCTTTCAAAGGTAATGGTTTGGTCCAGTCAGTGAAGTAAGGTTTTTCATGATTCTTGGAACTGAGATCGATATTCACTTCAGGATTTAGCCAGTCAAAGTCGGCAGACATTGCACTAGCTATATTCTGCATATGATATTCGAATTCCACTTTGTTTCCTGATCTTTTCTTGAGGAATTCTTGTGCATCCCTATTGATTCTTCTGAGCTCCGCCTTTGTGAGTTTGTTGATCTGAAGATCCTTCATTATGACTTGGGTAAACTGTAGAGTGTTACCAGGAAGGGGTTCTTCTTCTTCGAGAGGAGGTTGAGCTTGAACCATTTCTGTCAGCCAATCATTCTGAGGAGTGTCATCATTGTCGAGCCATGAATGACGTCTTTTCTTCTTTGATTTCTTGGACTTAGATGTAGCATCTTTGTCTGCAGCCTTGGATGGTGACGATGGTCCAACATGAGAATCATGAATAGGTGAAGCACGGTAATCGGTGTCAGGTTGACCCTGGTAGTCATCAGTAGGTTCCATTAAAGTTTCTTCCTCTTCAGTTTGACCTTGACCGGTAGCTGAGGGGTGTTGTTGATTTCCAGGAGTGGTGGAGTCCTTGGTTGTAGAGAGGATGAAGGACCTGTTCCAGACTTAGGTTTCTTGCCTTTAGAGTTTGGGTCAGGATCGTCATCTTTTCTTGTCCTTTTCCGGGTTCCAGCTGCATCTTTGCATGACTCTTTGGCTATGTAAGCCACCATAGCATCATAAAGTGCTTTTTCTTCAGCAGTTTGTGTGGTTTTGGAGGCAACATTGTCGAAGAGTTTGGCAAGCATTTCATTGAAAGATAATTCAGGGACGGTTGGAGCAACAGTAGAAGCTTTTGCAGTGTGAAGCGTGAATGGTGTAGTTGACAACATTTTTCTGGTGACACTTCTGATTCTGTGATCCAAGTTGTCCTTGATAGGTTCAAGAAGTTTTGCTACTTCAGGAGTGATCATCTCAACTAGATTTTCAGAGAGAAAATCATGTGTGGCAGTCCTGATAAATCATGTGGAATTAGAGTTCAAGAACTTATCGATCAGCAGCTTTGACTCCTGAAAGTCTTCAACTTGTTGGGTAAGACTGGTAACCATGTTGGTAAGTTTGTTGACTTGCTCCTGAAGATCAACTGGTTGTTTTGGTTCATTGATTGAATGCTGTTTTGATGCGGTTTCTGAAGGTGTGGGAGATGAGTGCTCAGGTGATGATTCGGACGATGACTCATTGTGAGAGTTTGAAGAAGAAGCAGGAGGAGTCGGATCCTTTGGTGGAGAGTCTTGAGGAGGTGGAGGTTTTGCTGAGGAAGTCTGCTGAGAAGATGACTTAAGAAATATGTTGGTGTCGAACGCGTTCTTCTCTTCGGTTTCTTTTCTACGACGTTCCTCTGCTTCCTCTGCTTCTCGTGCAAGAAACTCTGGAGTAATGAGATATTCATGTTCCTGATCCGTAGCTATGTTCTCTTGTCCGCCAACATTTTCCTCTATATTTGCAGTCTCTGTCATATTGACATCTCCTGTTTTGTCTGTATCTTTAACGGTGTCATCAGGCTGTGGAGCTGATTCTAACGTAGTGGATACAACGGGAGGAATCATGCTGCTAGTAGCTCCTTCATGTTCCGACTGATCGATAGGTGGTGGAGTTAAAGGTTGAGACATAAGTCGGCTTTCAAGAGTTGCTTTCCTTTGTTCTTTCCGAAGTCGCTTTTCTTCAGCTCGAGTGTCGACAACTATACTTTTCAGTTTGCGTTTATCGACCAAAGGTTCAACGATTGGTTCGTCTTCATTATCATCATTAGGCTCATGAATAGTGATTCCTTTTCTTTTCCTTGTCTCTTCTTCATAAGTTTCAAGACTTTGTTGTATGGCGATCTCTGTTGCAGGAAATCCTTCATCAGGTGCTCTTACTCTCAGTTCATAATCTGGTTCTTCTTCTTCAGATTCAGTGTCGAACTCGGATTTGGTGTCAGATGGAGGAGGTGTAGGTTCATCCCGAATAAAGTACTCAGGAGTTGCCTTCTTCTTTGGCTTGGTGGCAGGTATAGACTTGGATGTTGGTTTAGGCTTGGCAGAAGACTTGGGTTTAACAGATGGTTTAGTGTTGGGAGCAGCCTTAGACTTAGTCTGATGTGAGCCAGTGGTGCTTGTAGTACTTCCAGACTTTACACCTCCTTTACTTCGAGTCTGTATAGTGGCTTCTTCCTGTACCCCTTTGTAAGCGTTATCATACAGCTTGTAGTTCAGACTTTTCTTGATTTTGTCATCAAGAAGGTATTCGGGAAGCCTCATTCCTTTGATCTTGGTTGAGGAAGTGGTCGTCTTGATGAATGAGGTGGTGAAGTCGTCCTCGAAGAGGTGCTTCGGCTCATTAGGATCAGCCATCCTCTTGATGAATTCTGGAGTGTCTTAGCAGAAATGTTCTATGAGAAGCTTGGTGAATCTTGTGAATGGTATCATAGTCTTCACATGATCGGTTTGAATGCTGTAGACTATATCATTCATGATTGGTACTGCAAAGTCAATGGGTGTCAAAGTCACCATTCCCCAGAATGTTTGCAAGTGTTCAAGCTTAGGATGTTCATGACCACTCTTTCTTCCTGATATCGATCTTACAACCAACAGACAGAATGTTCTCCAAGGCTGAGGGATATTCTTGGCATTGAATCGGGAATGTTTGACTAGAGGCACGTTGTCATCAACATCATATCCTAATTCAATAAAGAAGTCAAGAAGGTCCAGTTCAGGCAGTATTGGAGCAAATTTGTTGTCAGCTTGAGGCAGGTGAAGGACTGTACGAAGAACGTCGTGATTAACATTGTAGACTTGGCGATCTAGTGTGACAGTAAAAGACTCGTCATCCAAATTTGCCTTAGCCGTTATCCAGAACTGATGAAGGTAGAACAGAGGAACTGACGTAGAACAGATGAGCATTTGTTTGCATGGATGTGCAAGTAGAATATCTTTGACAATCATGCACGAGTTCTCTTTAATACTCAATTTGTCGAAATCAACTCGTGGATTGTTGTTGCCAATCGTGACATTGTAGTTTTCGGGAGTAATGTCATCCATGGTGAGTAATGGAAGAGCTTGTTCAGGGACATTCTCGTTGTGTTCAGCCATGTTAATCTGAAAAGTATAGTCATAAACCAAACATCCACATTTGTTACGTGTTAGCACAGTTTTGAGTTTGGTTATAGATCTCTACTTAAGACAATTAAGCACGAATGTTTCATAATGTTATGTGTGAAGTGCATACTTGAAGAATCATTGATCATTTAGAATCACGAAATCAATTATACAATGCAATGTCTTACACATAAGCACAATTGATATACACAATTCATTGTTACATCAAATTTACACAACAACAAAGAATCACAACAAAGTTACATGTATACAAAATGACAAGGCCTTAATGAGATTTCGAAAAAAATATAAAACACTTTTATCGCAAACCTGTATTGAGAAAAAAATTTCAAAAAAAATGTTACTAAGTATTTTATCGAGAAAATGCTTATCTATAGGATTTTTCGAGATCATTCCTTATACAAGATTTGCGAAAGTTTTCATGTTTTCGAAAAAATCAATACTCGATAAAACTTTTCGCAATTATACTTTAACCTAGTGATTTCGAAATCTATGTTCAAAGAGTAGTTTCGAAAATAATAATTTCGAAAAAACTGATTTTGAACAAAAATTATCGAAATCATGAGTCATAGAATAATTTCGAAAAATTTCACTGAGATTGCGAAAAAACTTGGGTTCTCGAAAAAATTCTTATACAAGAATCATTCGAATTTGAAGTCAAACGTACGTTTCTTTTGCGAATATCTTATCAAATGATTCAGGCCTGTCACAAAGATTGATGAACACCAATTAGATATAATCAATATGCACGTTAACTAAGATCTCGATAATTGTCAAGATCAAGTTCTCGATAATATATCAAATTTGAGTCTAATGATTATCAATGTTTCTAGCATGTCACAAATACATGTTGCAAGCACATTATGACAACATTCAACACATTTGGACTCAGATAGATAGAGATTAACTAAGAACGAGGCGTACAAGTATATCGAGAACCAAGCACCAATGGTGTAGATCAACAAAAATAAATCTAACATGTATACAAGTGACCATAGAAACATATCCCACCAATAAAACAAAGCAAGCAAACACAGAATCAAACAATCTCAAATCGAACCAAAACCTAGTTTTCGTGAATCAAGCAAACATGAGTGGAATTAAGAAAAAATGATATTGTTAGTTTAGTGACAATAAATGTAACAAAACACTATCAAGAAATCAGATACCAAACCATGATTTTGCAGATTTCGAAATCACAAACCCTAGATATCGAAATCGATTTTGCAAGAAATTTAGCCGTTGGATTTACAATTAAACGAAAACCTATGTTTGTAATACCCTAAAGATCACTAAGGAACTTACAGATTGAAGATCTCTAAAGTGGATTGCTCGTTTGAATTAGGTCCGTAGATTTCAAAAGGGGTTTAAGGGGTTTGGATATTGTGATGTTTGTGAAAAGAACGGTTTTTTTTTTTTTTTTTTTTTTTTTTTTTTTGTTATTTATGAAACTTTTGAATTTTTTTCACTTTTGGTCCCTTAAAGTTTTGATATACTCACTTGAGTCCTAAAGTTAAATGGCAAACATGTGCAACATAAAGATATTCTCCTAACCGCTTATGTCAATGAGATTTTAATCGAGATGAGACGAGACAATGAACTTAGTACTTCCACATTATCCTAAGAACCGCATCAAATAGAAAATATGCAAGTATATCAATTTGAGAAAAAATGTGAAGCATTTTAAGCTTATCTCCCCCTCAACATTTGTAAATATAGAAAGAATATAGCAAGATGTTGAAGAGAAGTGATATACTTGCATTTTTTTTTAAGAGAAATAGAAAAATTAATGAAAAATCTTTTTGTGTTTTGATTGGTTTATTATTAAGAAAAAAAATATTTTACAAAGATAGTTTTGATGTTTGACGATCAATTGTGTTTTAAAAACTTTTCCGGATCCTCTGGAGTCAAACATCGCATACCAATTTGGTGAACGAGACTAGCAAACCTTGATGGTGCTAAGGATTTGGTAAGTAAGTCCGCCAATTGGTACTCAGTCCCAACAAAATAAAGTTCAACGGTACCCTTTTCCACATGCTCTTTGATGAAGTGATATCGGAGATCGATGTGTTTTGATTTGCAATGATGTACTGTGTTGCAGGAGATAGCAATTGCACTTTTGGAATCACAGTAGATGGGAATCTTGTTGAATAGGTAGCCATAATCCTTAAGTTGTGATCTCATCCAAATGACTTAAGCACAACAAGCAGACATGGCTACATATTCAGATTCTGTTGACGACAGTGATGTGCAGTCCTGCTTCTTTGATTGCCATGACACAAGTTTGTCTCCGAGAAATTGTAATCCACCAGATGTACTTTTGCGTGTGTCTAAACATCCTGCATGGTCAGCATCTGAAAAAGCAATTAGTTCAAAACCAGAATCCTTCGGATACCAGATTCCCAAGTTAATGGTTCCCTTTATGTATCGAAGGATTCTTTTGACCTCGCTGAGGTGTTTTTCAGTTGGTTTGGACTGATAACGAGAGCACATGTAGACAGCAAATACTATATCAGGTCTACTAGCTGTGAGATACATGAGGGACCCAATCATACTTCGGTATTTGGTAGGGTCAACTGGAGTCCCATGTAAGTCAGCATCTAGTTTTGTGGTATAGCCCATTGGTGTATTGTAAGTATCACTGGTCATCATTCCATGTTTCTTTAAAATTTCAAGAGCGTATTTGGACTGATTTATAAAAATTCCACGGGGTGATTGATGAACTTGTAGTCCTAGAAAGATCGAAAGTTCACCCATCATGGACATTTCAAAATTATCTTTCATTAATTTTGCAAAATCATTAGAGTAACTTCTTTTTGTTGAGGCAAAAATGACGTCATCGACATATATTTGAACAACAAGTAAGTCCTCCCCGTAGGTTTTTGTAAATAGTGTTGGATCCACCGATCCTTTAGAAAATTTATTGGCCAGTAAGAAAGTGGACAATTTGTCATACCACGCCGGGGCTTGCTTCAGTCCGTAGAGTGCCTTTTTGAGTCGGTAAACATGATTAGGACGCTCAGGATCAACGAAGCCGTCAGGTTGGCTCACATACACTTCTTCACGGAGTTCTCCATTAAGAAATGCAGTTTTCACATCCATTTGGTAAACAACCATGTTCCTGTGTGCAACATAGGCCAAGAAGATCCGAACAGCTTCATGTCTAGCCACTGGAGCAAAGGATTCAGCAAAATCAAGTCC
This sequence comes from Artemisia argyi, assembly GCA_030686995.1. Classification (NCBI taxonomy): domain Eukaryota; kingdom Viridiplantae; phylum Streptophyta; class Magnoliopsida; order Asterales; family Asteraceae; genus Artemisia; species Artemisia argyi. The sequence goes on from CM060676.1 coordinate 131,761,763, forward strand.
TTCTAGTTGAGAGTATCCTTTCGCTACCAGGCGTGATTTGTTACGTATGACAGTGCCTTCAGCATCTAGCTTATTCTTCCAAATCCATTTTAACCCGATGACAAAGACTCCGTCAGGTCTTTCAACTAATTCCCAGACTTCTAATCTTATGAATTGCTGAAATTCCTCTTGCATAGATTCAATCCAGTTGTCATAAGTCATTGCTTCTTTAATGTTCTTAGGTTCTTCGTGACAAACTGTGAGTGCATAGATACAAGTTTCTCCATCCGTGTGAAGTCGTTGTCTTGACATAACAGGTGCATCTGGATGGCCAATAATATGAACTAGTGGATGGTCTCGAGTCCATTTGTGTGTGGAAGGGTGTAGTTGATAGGTATCTCGCATGTTAGCAGGATCCAAATTGCGTGTTGACGACTCAACTATATCAGGAAAGGTAGGAGCCGGTGCAAACGGGTTAAAGAACGCATCAGGATCATGCTCTGCGGGTTGTGGAACTGATTGTGGTGTGGGATCTTCAGCTGAATGGTGGGAGTTAGAAACAGTTTGTTCTACTGTAGATGGTGATGCAATTGGAGGACCGTTTCTCTCAACACTTGTAGTAGTTTATTGAGGTGAGTCTGGTACTGGAATGTTTTCAGGTTGAGCAGCGGAATTAGGTGAGACCTCAGTAGAATGGTATACAACTGTATCATCAAATAGTGGAGCAAACAAGGTTTCCAATTCTTTGCGGTTGAGTGGCAATGGTTCAGCCGAAGATTCCGGAGAGTTAAGACGGTTGAATTCGGGTCCTAAGCTGTGTTGCTCAGAAGCCATTTGTGTGAGTTCATCAAAATTAGCGTGAATGGTTTCTTGAATTTCTCTTGTACGACGATTCCATATCCGAAAACCTTTGGAATTTTCACAGTATCCAACGAACACTCCAATGTCAGCCTTTGCTTTAAGTTTACCTAAATCATCACGATCATTTTTCGGATAACAAAGTGCTCCAAATACATGAAAGTAATCGATGTTCGGTTTCCTATTGTGAACAATTTGATAAGGTGTTTTGCGATGGCGTTTTGTGATCATGCAACGGTTTTGGGTATAACATGCAGTTGAAACAGCTTCCGCCCACAAGTAATCTGGTAATTGAGCATTAATCAACATAGTTCTAGCAGCTTCCACTAACGTCCTGTTGCGTCTTTCAACAACTCCATTCTGTTCTGGGCTTCTAGGAATAGATGTTTGATGTTCAATTCCCACTTTCTCGAAGTATGACCGAAGTGTCTGATTCTTAAATTCAGTTCCATTGTCAGTTCTGACGATTTGTACCGTGTTGCGAAGCTGAACTTGAATTTTAGTGAGAAAGGTGATGATCATTGAAGGAGCTTGATCTTTACTTCGTAGAAAATAAACCCAAGTCCATCTGGAATAATCATCCACAATTACAAGAATGTAGCATTTACCGTTTATACTTTGAACACGCATTGGTCCACACAAATCCATATGAAGCAGTTGTAGAACATGATTCGTACTATGCTCAGGTTTATTTGGAAAATGAGCACGAGTACTTTTTCCTTGTTCACAGGCTGGACATAAGTGATCTTTGGTAAAGCGGAATCTTGGAAATCCATCAACAAGCTTATAACGAGCAAGGTCAGTCATTGTTTTGAAATTCAAGTGCGAAAGACGTTTGTGCCATAACCAAGATTTAGTTGATTCTGCTTTGGAGAGAAGACATATCGGAGATGTTGCAATCATATCTGACATTGATATTGTATACAGATTGGAGCCACGTGAGCCAGACATTAGATCGTTTCCTTGTAAGTCACGAACAAAGCAAGTTTTCTCATGAAATGCAACTTCGAGATCCCCATCGCAGAATTGACCAACAGAGAAAAGGTTGTGTCCAAGGCCTTCCACATAATATACACGACTGATTTCAATGTTCCCGCTGATATAGTCACCATATCCCATGATAAGAGCGTAATGATCATTCCCGAATCTGACAGTACCAATAAACTTTGAGACAAAGTTGTGTAACAGTTTGAGATTGCCTGTCATATGTTGGGTGCATCCGCTATCAACAATCCAGAGAACGATCTGTACCACCTGCATCACAAGAAGAAGACACAGATGGAACAGAAGTAAGGGTGGAACCCAAAGACAGTGCGGGTTCCTGTTGGTTAGTAACGCATGTATTCAACAATTTAGGAATCCATTTAAAGTCTGGTTTGTATTGTAACCAACGTTGCCAGTTCCAACTAGTTTTTGCTTTCTTAATGTTAAATGCACTAGTAGTTGGCTCATTCCTAGATTTGTTCGCGGCACCTATGGGGGTAACTTTAACTTCATTAGAAACCGTAGAAGTCGGCTTTCCTAAATTAGACTTAGAGGCAGTAGTGGGCCTAGAAGGAATGCGTGTCCTACGTTTCTTATGACGATTGAGAAGAGAATTAGCTAAACATTTTGTATGATCACCAGATGATACGCTTTTACGACAAAACACACAAGATGCATTAATATTCAAAACATTCAAAGGTTCATCATCCGTTACATTTAGATTTTGATTACAATTTGCCAGATTAGAATCTAAATCTGATGCAACATGAGTTTTATTCAAATTCCTAAGTTGATCTTCTACTTCTTGAGCTTCTAGTTGTCCTCTCTTACGTTGCAAGATCCTATTCTTCTTTTTACTTTTTTGCTTGGGTCTGCTAACGCTATTAGTGGAGACTAGTCCTGTAGAAGTGGAGTTATCAACATTAGTGTTTGAATAACCTTTTCTTTAGCAGTTTTGTTTAATTGATACATTCCTGGTGCTATCACCGTGGTGTCAACCATCTTTCCCTTTTGAATTAGCTTAATTTTCTCTTTCAAATCAATGATGATGTGATTTTTATCCTGGATTTCAGACTCAAGTAAACCATTGCAATATTTGATGTCATCGCGGTTTTGTTGCCATTCGGTGTTTTCAATTTTTAAATCCGCAATTTCTTTCTCGTATCGGAGACACAGATTTTTTAAAGACTCGTTGTTTTTGCAAATCTGACAAGAGTTTGAAACATTTTGACTTTGAAGCTTCAATTCCATTTCAAGACTTTGAGCTTGACACCATTCAAGCCTTTGTTTGAGTTGACAAATTTCTTTTGAAAATTGTTTTGTCACATCATCATTGTTAATTCTCAGCTTATCATTTTCCACTTTGAGTGTCTCAATTTCCTCATTCAACCGATTATTATCAACACAATGATCATTCTTAAGCATAGAAGTACCAGATTTATAAAGATCATTCATGATAACAGACAAAATATCAGCATTGAGAACTTGTTCCAAGAGTCGATCAGCATCATTTTTTAAAACTCTATTTCTTTGCTTTTGAACCAAAATGTCATTTTCAGTTGCGTTGAAAACGTTTATCATATTTTTGACCTCCTTCTGAAGTTCCTGATCCCAACGTGTAGCACAGAGACGGAGGTGTTTGACAATTGGCAACATTTGTTTTTGAAAAATATCTCTCTTTTCGCGCTCGTAAGCGGATTGAAAAGTTTCAATTTTAATTTCAGAATTGCGTTCAATTGTTTCCTCCAAAATTTCGATGTCTTCCATAAAAGTTTTGAAATAATTTAAGACACGACAACTTTTAGGTAAAGGTGTACCATTTATTTGTGCTACAGTTTGGACAGGGGCCGCATTAGAAGATGAAACATATGACTCTTCGACAAACCATGATTTCTCAGGTAAGTCCTTTTGAGTAACAAAAGATTTAGAAAGAGGTGGAGCTTTTGAATAGTCATATGGTGTCCAATATTGAACATAACTCATTTTTGATCGACTCTCGTCTTCAAGTTCTTCTTCTTCCTCAGTATCAAAAACAATAGCACGCACAATCGTATTATCAAGCATGTGATCCATACTGTAAATCTTAGGATTTTCTTTAAATGCTGTGTGAAGAAACATTGATTTGAAATCGCAAAGTGCAAATCCTTTATCGGGTCTCGGTTTTAAAGCAAATTTCTGAATTGTTGTGACAGAGTTCCCGTGTTTGTAAACAATGTGACGAAATTCTTTGAGTTGTTTTTCAAGATCAACAATATCACCGAGTAAATCATCTATATACTTCCTTTTTCGTATTTTATGTTCACAAAACTCCTTTTTGCAATTTGACAATTCTGTTTCTGTTTTTGAAAGTACAGTTTGAAGACGTTCAACTTGCATTTTAAATTCACACTTTTCACTTTCGAGTTTCGAAATCAACTTTCCGTTTGACTCAATTAAATCGTGCATTTTGCGTTGAAGATCTTGTTCTTTGTTGTAAGAATCTTGAAAAGCTTCTTCAAAACATTTTGCATTTTTAATCTTGTCTTCCTGATTTGAAAGCTGAATTTTATAACACTCAATATCTCTTGCAAGTGACGCATTTTGTTCTTTTAAAACTTTATTTTTCTCGTTGCATTTTATGATTTGCAATTGTTGAGCATCCAGTTGTTTAGATAACAATATTAGGTCAGGGTCTGGATCAAATGATGGTTCATGTTGTTCTAAATGATCATGTTTATCATTCTCAATAGGATCATCAAATGAAACAACTGTGTCATCATCAAATATGACAATTGTGCTTATTTGTTCATCTGTTTGAGAAGATGAAGATGATTTAGATGGAACAACTTGCGCCATATCTGATTCATAAGCAGAAGGTGAGACTATGTCATTAATAAAGCATGCATTGAGGTCATGTACCTGAGACAAGCCGTCAGTGTCATACACTGGACCTGAATCATTAAGCTTAAGTTCTTGCATGTTGGCCATAAGCATCACAGCTGCATTGGCTTCTAGATCTTCCATGTTGTCATCATTGTACACATTTGCCATGAAGTTGTTATCTTGTTCAGGGAAGTGTCCATCTTTTTCATCTTGAAGAGCCATGAGTAATGCCTGCTTGTGAAACTTACTACCCCGAGTTCTCGGTTTGGGACATGCTGTCGCTATATGACCTTGTTCATTACAATTGTAGCACCAAACTGCATTCCCTGAGTTGGAGTTCCTTGTTGCAACTGAGTCAGACCTTTGTTGAGAAGATCCTGAGTTGTTCCTGAACCCTCCATTGTTACTAAACCTCTGACCATTCCCATAATTTCCTGAAGAGCTTCCTGAACCAGATCGACCATAGTTACGATTCTGAATTTCCACTCTTCCATCATTGACAACAGCTTGATTCCTTGTGTTAGAAGATGAACGTTGACGGTTGTTTGTTTTGTTGGAGAATTTGCTAAAAGCACGAGCAATAAGAGCAAGTCCCTGATTCAACGTATTAAAGTCATCATCGTCATCGTCATTGGAGTTGGAGTAGTACACAGCATCATTGTTGTTTAACGGAACAAGTTGAGTAGAAGCATTCTGTGGAGATGAATCTTAGGGACCGTTTGGTTCGAAGTGGAAGATTGTGGATAACTGAAGTAGTTTTGCTCTTGAACATATGCATGACTTGACATTGGTGGTGGAGCATAGGGACTAGGGAGATTGAGCTACGAGAGCCAAAGAATTTGGTGTTGGTGTGGGTGTGTATCCTCCTCGTAGAGCTCGATCTTTTTCTACTTCAGGTTCATGGTGTTTTAGAAAATCATACAACAAACCATATGGAGCATCATGAAGATTCTTCGTTTGACGAACAAATGTCACATATTTATGCCAATCAGGGCCAAGACTACCAACAAATTTGAAGTTCACAGCGATCCTTGGTACTGTGATTTTGTGACGTTCCAGATCATTGACCACATTTGTGAAACGATGATAGTAGGATTCAAGTGACTCTCCTGGTTCAATTGTGATGTCAGTGTATTCCATGTAGAGTTTGGATTCCATATCATCTTTGTTCAGTTGAGTGCCTTCCATAAGGAGATGAACGTGTTCCCACATAGCTTTGGCTGTTTTCTGAGCATCGACACTTCGATAGATTGGATTAGGTATACCTTGAAGTATATAAGCCATTGATACTCATCAGCTTCACGATGTAGTTTCTGTTCTTCAGTGAGTGCAGATTCTGGAAGGGGTCTATCACCAGGAGGACGTGGAGGATCAGCATGTGGATCACCAGCTTCAAATCTTGTTGGCCACTCAAATGGTCCTTCCAGTATCACTTGTTTCAAGAATTTACCATGAGGTTTCTTAAGTTCAAGAAATCGTAAGAATCGACTTGACCATTGAACATAGTTCCCAGGTGTTAGCATTGGAGGTGTTTTAAGTGATCCTGCCTCATGTCGGGATTGTTGAGTTGTAATAACTTCACACATTCTATCAAACCAGTGAGGTTGTTTGGAGGAAAACTGAGTGTTTTGTTGTGGCATTTGATATGGTTGTTGTTGAGGAATGATCTGATGTTGTTGCATCATTAGGTAATGATGTAGTGGATTATACGGTTGTTTTAGAACTTGTGATTGTGAAGGTTGTTGATACGGTTGTTGCTGATGGTATTGTTGTTGCTGATACTGCGGATGTTGCTGTTGCTGAGTATGAGGGAAGTAGTAATTAGGTGGTTGAGACATCTTAGAACACTTGTGTAGAAATGGATCTTGTAGAAGGTATAGATGTAGCCAAATCTCGAAAACTTGCAAAACTTGTAATTGCGAAAATTGTCACTTAAGTGATTGCGAAATTTGGGATTGCGAAATTAAGTGGTGATTTCGAAATAGTGATGATTTCGAAACTGTTAAAGTTTTCGAAAAAACAGTGATTTCGAAAAAGTGAGATTTCGAAAATAGTGATTTCGAAAAAGTGAGATTTCGAAAAATTTATTTCGAAAAAAAAAATGAGATTTCGAAAAAATTGATTTCGAAAAAAAGTGAGATTTCGAAAAAAAATGAGATGTTGGGGATTTTCGCGAAACTAGAGAGTGTTTGCGAAAAAAAATGTGATTTCGAAAATATGAGAAATTTCGAGAACACAATCTAAAAAAAACGAAGTTTCGAAATTATACAATTTCGAAACTTATCCAAAAGTCGAAGTAACTTTCTTTCTTGTACAAGAAAGAAAATACTGAGTCCACAAACCGAAGTCGATGTAGAACACTTAACAAGAGATTTCGAAACTGTGTATGAAGAAGATTTCGAAAATTTGGCAGAAATTGTTTTCTAAGAAAGTTAACCAAAAACTCGTTTTTATTTCAAGATTCTTGTACTTTTAGTAATAAAATGATGAGATCTTTAAGAAAGTTGAAAACTTTATAAATTTTTTCAAAACTACAAAAGATTTCGAAAATAAGTACAAAAACCCAAATCGTATTTTTGGATAAAAGTTTGGAACTTTTTTGTTTGTTTTGATTTGTAGCACAAGTTTGTAAGCAAATAAGTGATAAAAACCAAGAAACAAGCAAGAAAGTACAAAAATTTTAACTAAAAATTCGATTTAAAACAAGTTTAAGATAAAAAAATCAATGAAAAACAATAACTACACCTTCTTCTAGCGAATGATACCACTTGTTAGGTCACCATTTAGTAAACACAAGCATAATAATGATAGAAATGAGATGAGAAAAGAGATTGGGTGATTATATGATAAAGAGAAATATAAGTGCAAGAGTTTCCTTAAGAAATCAAAATAACCAACCAAGTTTACAAATGACCTAAGGCTTCTATATATAGGGAAGGAGCTAGAGCAACACTCCCTCTCCTTCTTTTCATCATTTTCGTGGGCTTTGAGGCCCATGGATCTCATACCTTAAGCCAAGTAAACTTAATACATTTAGTAAATGAAAGTAAATAATAGTTAAGCAACCTAACATTATTACAAATTTTTATGAATTGATTTATTTAAATGCAAAATTCGGGTTTTGTTTTATTATATAAAAGATTATGCATTTATATCCTTCCTTTAGCTGTTGTGCTTTTTATGTTATCTTAATATTATTTCTAAAATTAACTTCTTTTTTTTCTTTTTTTTTTTAAATGAGGAGACTTATATCATTCAATGTTGTATATAAATTATTCAATCTTTGCGATTGCAACTTAATCCGACCAAACCATGTTATAGACCCATCTTTCTTGGGGAGTCTTTGTTTTCATTTAGATTTTGATTATTTTATGTTATATGTATAAATGTTACACGAAATATTTAAACAATGTCATAACTATAACAAAACTATTTGGCGCTATAAAATCTTGTTGCTATGCACGGGTACTCGCCTTGTTAATAAAACGAGAAATTAAAAATTAATCTATATTTAATTCTGAGATTTCTACGGATAATAAGATATATAACCACAGTTTAAAACTTAGTAACTATACTGCCTAACAAACCACTATATTAGAAAGTCGAGGGGATTAATATCTAAGTATTTGCAAAACTATAGAATATGTAATACGAGGCAGGCAGAACCCGTGCTACGCACGGACTAAGAATCTAATTGTTAATAGTGTATTTTTTTTGTATATTGGCGAGTGTATACTTAATTATTGTTTAGTATGTTGTATGAAATGTTTTAACTTTCTTGTATAAAAATTTAAAAGTGTTTGATGTTGTTTTGGTTTTGTGGTGTTGTATTCTATATATGGGCTTTTGGCTATTAAGTTGTGTTGGCTTTGTTTCTTTTGGCCTATTACTCATTTGCATGATAAAAAATGGCTTTGTTTCTTTTGGTCTATTACTTAGCCCTACAATACTTGTCTATTAGATGATTTTTGCATGGTAATATAAAGCACACGAGGTCTATCTAATTGGTCATAGTTTAATGTGCGTTAAATATTTTCGTTATTAAGTTTGTAAGTTAAAGTTTGTGTAATAATGTATGTATAATAATGCCATATAAACTGTATAAAAATCGTTACAAACCTTTTTAGCTCCATCTAATTTTAATGTACAACTAATTTCATTAAAAATTAACATTGAAGTCTAACTAATATTAATAAATTTTATCAATAAACTCAATTCTAAATAGCTAAGTAAATGAATATTAATTAACACACAATTAATAATTCCTAAAACCTTTGGACTCCACTATTATGTCTTAAACTTAATTTTTTTAATTTACAAATGGGTTTGAGCAAAAATTATATACTTTTTCTTTTATATTCATTATTCAAGTTGCATGCTTACATAAACTAATCATGCTTAATGGTAGTCGCCGTGGGATTAGTCGGCTCGCAATGTCGAGTCGAAAACCCATGTTACCAGAAAATAGATAAAAAATAAAAATAAAAAAAAAAAAAAAAAAAAAAAAACTAACTAATCATGCTTAAAAGTATCATTTAACCATTTAAATGTTGCTTTACATGCACGCTCATGCACATTTTCTTTAATCAATTCGCACATGTGAGCTACATAAATAGAAAACACACATAAATTGCTTGTATATGAAAATGCATTAACATAATATACATATATATATATATATATATATATATATATATATATATATATATATATATATATATATATATATATATATATTGCATTAGGTTAAATCATCAATTATTCTTGCAACTTTTTCAACTTCATCTCAATTCATAACCGACTTTTAATTGTATACTAATTACTAAATATCATGTGATAAATTCCGGCAAGTCTTGCACTTTCATCTCGATGTTGTATATACTTCACATTAAATGCACCGGTTTTGTTGTTCGATAAAAGTTTGAACTTTTGCTTATGTTTAAAACTCAACTTTTTTATTTGATATTATAATTTACAAACGGATTTAAGTCAAAATTATGTATTTTTTCCTTTCTATTCATTACTCAATGTGATATTTTTAATATGTCGTATTTTGCTATTATGGAAAACTCATTTAATTGGCGTAAATATTGGTTTCTCACTAATGATTCTACATATAGAAAAAAGAAAACACTTTGCGATGCGCGACCTTCATCTTTTCAATAATAATTCAATTGCACGCGATAAATTCATTCTAATATTTTTCAAAGAGCATTAGAAAGCATCTACTTACATAAACTAATCACGCTAAAAAGTATCATTTAACCATTTAAATGTTGCTTTACATACATGCTAGTGCACATTTTCTTGAATCAATTCGCACATGTGAGCTACATCAATAGAAAACGCACATAAATTACTTGTATATGAAAATGCATTAAAATAATACATATATATATATATATATATATATATATATATATATATATATATATATATATATATATATATATATATATAGGGGAGGGTTATTGTGAGATCAACCTTAAAATTCTAAAAGTAAGACCCAATATGAACCGTTGAATTTTTGTATTTGTGATTGATGAGATTAACATTAAATGAGTGACATTATTAGTAATTAAATAGGGTTCAAGGGTATTTTAGAGAATTCAAATCCAAATGTGGTCAATCTTTTTTTAATTTTCATCTATTTAACAAAAAAAAAAAAAAAAAAAAAAAAAAAAAAAAAAAAAAAAAAAAAACTGGTCCACATTTTTATATATCAGCAGATTGTTGTACACCGGAATCCGTGCGTTTTTACCCGGAATTCGATACAGATGAAATACATATACATGTATGTGTATCAATATCCTATCTAAAAAAACTGCTACACTCAAAATTAAACTGCAGCAGATGCCGGTACCGGAATCTGCGCGTTTACCCAGAAATCTGATACATTAACAGATGAGATACATATACTGATACGTGTATCAAGAACCTATCTAAGAAAACTACATTACAATAAATCTTCAAACCAAAACCCAACAACAGCAGCGGTAACAACCCACCATGTATCTGGTGTACCGACGATGTATCCGGGGTACCGGCGACACAACCCACCATGTATCTGGTGTACCGGCGTGTTTTGGTTCTCCGGTGTGGTTGCGTTGGTGGTTTCAGCCACCACTTAATCGGAACCCAATATTCCAGCCACCATCATATCTAGTCGCCGTCTTAAAACTAGTCGCCGCCTCCTCCAAACCCTTTACCGGTCACCGCTATCAAACCCCTAACTGGTAAATCTTCAGATCTAGTCGCCGCCGTCAATACCCAACCCGTTCAAGACCCAAATACACCAACATCCAACAACCGACAACCGACATTGAAACCACAAACACTACAGACTCGTACCATCATTTTTCCTTTGGGCCATCGAAACCACAAACATATACACCTGCTGCTGCAGCCGCACCAGCCCACCATGTATCCGGTGTGCCGGCGATGTATCCGGTGTACCGGCGATACATGCCACAATATATCCGGTGTACCGACGACAACATATATCTGAATATCAGACCACGACGGCTAACATTTCAACCTGGAAAACTAAACGAATGCTTCATGGTGGTGGTATAGTTTTCGTTTAAATCGGAGACGAACTTCAAGATTTAAATAAATATGGACGGATCTAATAAAAATATTGACGGATTTAGATCGAATAAGGATCGGATCTAAAAAAGAAATGAACAGATTTACTGATGGATCGGATCTAAAAATTTGAGGGAGAAGGAGATGCGGAGGCAGTTTCAATTGATGGAAAAAATGATACGTATAGTATTAATGAGAAATAATAGAGATTGTTTGGAATACCGAAAATGCCCTTTTTTATTTCTCTTAGCTTTAGTTTTTGTTTGATAATCAAATGCCACTTGTTCTTTTTCTATTGGTTGTTTATAGATCTTATTTTTACAATTTTAATTGTGATCTTATTAGAACTCAATTCTATATATATATATATATATATATATATATATATATATATATATATATATATATATATATATATATATATATATATATATATATATATGCTTATCTATAACAATCACCTAAATATGTAAGAAACAAAGAAAATAGTTGGTATCCCAATCTTTGGTTTCATTTATCTGAGCATGCATGATCTTGTGTGATTTTCATATTACCTGCGTATGATAACTAAATTAAGAAAAAAAGAAGACCAAGTTAATTACAAAGATCTAAAAGATGTGTGAATCATTTCCAAAATGTTGCAAAAGAGAATTTATATACCGCTACCAACAATCAAAGATCTAAAAGATGTGTGAATCATCTTCAAATGTACATACTAAATGTGATTTTGGCCGGTTTATATAGGCATGAATTAGGTTAAATCATTGATTATTCTTGCAACTTTTCGCGACCCTTGCACTTCATCTAACCGACTTTTAATTCTATACTAAATGCTATGTGATCAACTCGGGCAACCCTTGCACTTCACCTCCTTTCATGATTGTATAGATATTATGAGGCTGCATTGAATTCCGAGCATTAGCTATCTTGTACTCTATGCAACTACTAAACGACTCCAACTTGTTTCTAACTCTAACACTCTATCATCATAACTCCACATTAAATTTAGGGACTGAATCTTATAGTATTATAGATAATAAGGATCTTTTTATTCGTGCTTTGTTGTGTGGCACGGTGTTTAAAACGAAATTTTCTTCATTATACAAAACACTCTGTAGATTTAACCTTGGGATTATTTTTGCAATCACCAGTAACCACAAGGATGATTTTTGCAATCTTTTTGAGACTGTTTCTGCAACGCAAGTAAACAGGAGGGACATTGATGCAATTTTTCGTCACCCAAACAATCTCTTGATTTAACTAAGAGACTGTTTGTGTAATCGCAAGTAAACATATGGGCATTTTTATTTAATTTTTCTAATATTGTTTCTTCAACACAATTAAACCGAAGGGGCTATATATTCTTTTTACTGTTCTGTTAACAGTACTTTCCTTCTACAAATTGTCTATAGATAAAATACATTGCGTTATACTTATATAAGAGTTTATAATCTGAAATATCAATGAAAATTAGTTTTGAGTAAATATGTGTATTATACGATTTTATAAGAAAATCGAAATAATTATATTTACATTGATATGATAGAAATTTTAAATTTTACCTGAAGAAAGTTGATATGTGCTTTAAATTTTTGCAAGAGTATAAATATAAACGAGGCATGAAGAACTCGTGCTACGCACAAGCTTCAAATCTAATTGTTAATCGCATATTCTTTCTGTGTATTGGCGAGTGTATTCTTAATTATTGTTTAGTATATTCTATGAAACGTTTTGACTTTCTTGAATAAAAATTTAAAAATGTTTGATGTTGTTTTGGTTTTGTGGTGTTGTATTTTATAAATGTGTTTTTGGTTATTAAGTTGTGATAGCTTTTTTTCTTTTGGCCTTTTACTTATTTGCATGATAAACAAAATGGCTTTGTCTCTTTTGGTCTATTACTTAGCCCTACAATACTTATCCATTAAATAGTTTTTGCATGGTAATATAAAGCACACGGGGTATATCTAATTGGTCATAGTTTAATGTGCGTTAAATATTTTCTTTATTAAATTTGTAAGTTAAAATTTGTGTAATAATGTATATATAAATATGCCACATAAATTGTATAAAAATCATTACAAACCTTTTTAACTCATTTCATTTTATTGTACAATTAATTTCATTGATAATTATCTGAAGTCTAACTAATATTAATAAATTTTATCAATAAACTCAATTCTAAATAGCTAAGCACATGAATATTAATTAACATGCTATTAATAATTCCTAAAACCTTTGGACTCCACTATTATGTCTTAAACTTAATTTTTTAATTTACAAATGGGTTCGACCAAAAATTATGTAGTTTTTCTTTTATATTCATTATTCAAGTTGCATTCTTATATAAACTAATCACGCTAAAAAGTAAAAAGTATCATTTAACCATTTAAATATTTCTTTACATACATAATTGTGCACATTTTCTTGAATTAATTCGCACATGTGAGCTATATAAATAGAAAACACACATAAATTACTTGTATATGAAAATGCATTAACATAATATATATATATATATATATATATATATATATATATATATATATATATATATATATATATATATATATATATATATATATATATATATATATTGCATTAGGTTAAATTATCAATTATTCTTGCAACCTTTTCAACTTCATCTCAATCCATAATCGACTTTTAATTCTATACTAATTACTAAATACATTGTGATCAATTCCGGAAAGCTTTGCACTTCCATCTCGATGTTGTATATACTTCACATTAAATGCACCGGTTTTGTTTTTCGATTAAAGTTTGAACTTTTGCTTATGTTTAAAACTCAACTTTTTTTTTTATTTGATATTATAATTTATAAACGGCTTTAAGTCAAAATTATGTATTTTTTTCCTTTCTATTCATTACTCAATGTGATATTTTTAATATGTCGTATTTTGCTATTATGGCAAACTTATTTAATGGGCGTAAATATTGGTTTATCACTAATGATTCTACATATAGAAAAAGAAAACATTTTGCAATGCGCGAACCTTATTCTTTTCAATAATAATTCGATTACACACGATAAATTCATTCTAATATTTCTCAAAGAGCGTTCGAAAGCAACTACTTACATAAACTAATCATGCTAAAAAGTATCATTTAACTATTTAAATGTTACTTTACATACATGCTCGTGCACATTTTCTTGAATCAATTCGCACCTGTGAGCTACATAAATAGAAAACGCACATAAATTACTTGTATATAAAAATGCATTAACATAATACATATATATATATATATATATATATATATATATATATATATATATATATATATATATATATATATATATATATATATATATATATATACTTGTAAGAAACAAAGAAAATAGTTAGTATCCCAATCTTTTGTTTCATTTATCTGAGCATGCATGATCTTTTGTGACTTTCATGGTACCTGTGTATGATAACTAAATTATGAAAAAAGAAAGACCAAGTTAATTACAAACATTTAAAAGATGTGTGAATCATCTCCAAAATGTTGCAAAAAAGAATTTATATACTGCTACCAACAATCAAAGATCTAAAGATGTGTGAATCATCTTCAGATGTACATACTAAATGTGATTTTGGCCGGTTTATATAGGCATGAATTAGGTTAAATCATTAATTTGCAACATTTCGCAACTCTTACACTTCATCTAACCGATTTTTAATTCTATACTTAATGCCATTTGATCAATTCGGGCAACCTTTGCACTTCATCTCCTTTCATGATTGTATAGTTATTATGAAGCTACATTGAATTCCGAGCATTAGCTATCTTGTACTTTATGCAATCTTTGATGCATACACAATAAATTATAAGACTGAATCTTATATTATTATAGATAGATGAGTCATTTACCTGAAGAAAGTTGATATGACTAACATTTTTTTCCCTTTCAAAATGCATACAATAATAAAGGTTTTATCATATTTATAAACATACAAACTAGATTTATAGAAATATGGTGCATGCAAATAAAATATTATTTAGAAAAAGAAAGACATTATTTTAAATAAAGTTGAAAAGATATTTAAACATGTTGCATCTTAGGACTGGCGAAAGGAACAAAACAAAGCTCTAAAAACAAAGCTCTAATAAAGGTGTTATCATTACCCAATTATACATAGTGTCCTATTTGTGTGTGAAGTTGAGTCAATTTGTTTAAATAATTCGTTTGTTGAGAATAAGTTGTCCATTTCTTTATGGGCGCAAGAGGTCGGAAAAAGGTATTTCCTTCATCACCAGGATTGAAATAAAATACAGTAATAAATGGCATATTTATATTATTGTCTCAGTAGCATTTGCGTCTTAACTAAATTTTATTACAGATGAGAGATTCTTGATCATCACGACTGATGCAAATAATCGGTTTCTTTGATTATAAATTGTTATATATTTAATTATTACTGAGTCGATAACTATTTAGTGATACTGGAATATTAAATGGTCTAATGTTCGAGTAAACATGTTTTTCGATCTTTTTTAATTGATTGGTTAATAGGGTATGAGCGCACTCATATACATAGTTAAAATTTGGGAGGTGATTTGCACACTCTCATAAATGATTGAGAAACTATAAATTAGAATGTATTGACATTTATACCCTCACATTACTTTTACTCATTCTTATCCTGTGAGGGTATAAATGTAAAGACACTCTAATTTAGAGTGTTCCAATCATTTATGGGAGTGTGCAAATCACCTCCCTTAAAGCTTTAAACCGAGTAAAACCTACATTACCGGAGATGTTGGCACTGCCACTTTAAACTTGTCTGCACTAGCAGGATACCCGCGCGTTGCAGCGGCGGGTATCCTGAAATAATTTTTTTTGATAGAATTAATAAAAATGTCACGGGAAGTCATTCCGACACCTAAATTTGCCTCGAGAACGAATACTAAAAGATTTGGTAAACTACACTTCCCTCCCTAACATATATTTACAATCTTAGTCTCTAAGGGTGCAATAGGGTTCACACAAGGTCCAAAACACTTTCCTATATAAATCTCATTATACCCTCACTTAGGGTTTGACACCCTTTCTCTCTCAAACCAGCTGCACCCTATTTCTTCTTCTTCTCCAATCGTTTTTCCGGCCAAATAAACACCACCGCCGGCCACTTAAACTCGCCGCCACCACCACCACACTCCTTACAACCTCCCCATCATTTTGACGTATATCACGCGCCAAGAAACACCTCCCAACTCCACGATTAACACCACCATAGCTCGAGTTCATCACCAAAACCCACCACCCTTTTTGTCGTTCTAGCGACGGTGGGGGATAAGTACATAAATTTTCAAAAGTTTTTGATTAAATAAAGATTAAAACTAATAAATATGAAGCTAAATAATTGTTTGGTATCATTTTCTTTTTTGTTGTTGTCGTTGTTATTGAGTCGCGAAAACAAGGGATGTCGTGAGCTTGAGCTCACAGCCTTGTGTATCGAGTCGAGTTTTATTGAGTCGAGTCTTGGTCATATGTTCGTGTCTAGGTTAAGATGGAGGGTTGTACATTGTGTTTAAATCATTGTAATATTGGATGTAGGGGTGTTTTAAATGCTATTAATGTAGACTAAGGGTTGTATATTGTGTTTAAATTATTGTAATATTGGGTGTAGGGGTGTTTTTAATGTTATTAATGTAGAATTTTAAGGAAAGTGGTCTGAATTTCGATTCATGCTAGTTTTTGTTGTACACAATGCTTTGGTTGTTGTAATTATGAAAATTGTTTGCTTTAAAGTGTTGTAAACCATGCATCATTTTTTGTACATCTGAATTATTTGGAGAGAGAGTCCTTCTTCTATTATAAATAGTATAAATTAAGTAGCTTTTAAACTTAAAATATCTCACATTTTAATGATGGGAGCTGTTAACCGGACAGGGGTGACCCACATGTCCCCTTGTCCTTTTCCCTTGTCCCCCACTTTTTTCCAGTACAACACAGTTTTTTATCAGTTTCTGTTCCGTATTTCTGACAGTTTTAAGCGTTTGACTTATTAAACTTTATATTTTCTGTTTCGCACTTTCAGGTTTATAACTTTTTGATATAAACAAAATTATAAAAATAAAATAAAAAAATAATAATAAAAAATTAGGGGGTGGGGATAAAAAATAAGGAAGGGTCCGGTCAAAGCCACCTTTAATGATATCATTCATTAATTTTCTAAAGCTTGATCATCCCTAAGTGGTTTCTATAGTCTACTTTCACATTACAATCAAAAATTTGAGAACAACTTTTATTACGCGCTGCGATCTTTGAGCAATCCCATTAGTAACTTGAGTTAAGTTTTAACTCAGTGTTACGTTAGCGCCACATCAGCTTTAACATTTTCACTTTAGCTCACAAAAAAACACCTCCAATCATAACTCAGCTTTAACTCGACTATTTTCAAATTCAACCTCTAAACTAAAACTAATATTTCATTTAATAAACCACATAACATTAAATCTTAAATATTACAATACGAAATATAAAAAAACTTAAAATAACAATATCAACGATTAATAAAAAAACCAAAACATAGTAAATTTAAACCATACGAATTACAACTACTTATTCATCGTCTTCGGAATCTTCTTCTTTATGTTGTTGCTGGCGTTGAAGACGTTTCTGCCAAACATGATCCATAAGGTCTCATTGAAGTTGAGTATGCATTTCTGAGTCGCGCATTTCCCTTGCCTTGCGACGCTGGGTATCACATCTGTCGACCCACCTTTCTTGCCTCAAATGTGGTGTTGGATCCACCCACATTTCGCCATACTCATGAAGTATAAACTTTTGACCTTTCAAAATCATGTTATGCAAAATAATACAGGTATACATGATTCGTCGTATCTTGACAATTTCCAGTGCACGTGCCGGTTGTTGTAGAATACCCCAACGTCCTTGGAGCACACCAAAAGCACGTTCGATATCCTTTCTGCACTTTCTTGCTTCTTTTTGAAATAACTATGTTTCTCGTCAGTCGTTGCCGAGAAAGATTTGACTAAACTTGCCCATTGTGGGTAAATTCCGTCAGCTAAGTAATACCCCTGTTCATACCTTCTTCCATTTACCATATATGGTGCCCTTGGGGATTCGTTAGCAAGAACGTCATCTAACAAATTAGAGTTATCTAAAACATTAATATCATTATTTGCCCCTGTCATACCAAAAAATGCATGCCAAATCAACAAATCTTGTGAAGCAACAACTTCAAGCATTATTGTTAGGTATCTTTTATCACCCCTACCAAATTGCCCCAGCAAAGCCACCGGACAATTTTTCCATGCCCAATGCATGCAATCAATGCTACCAAGCATTCCAAAAAAACCATGTTTACGCTCATGCTTTTCGTAAATATTTTGTATGTCGGACCATGTTGGTTTTCATAAAAACTTAGGCATAAACACATCCATAAAACACATGTTAAAATTATCAAGACATAGTCGTGAAGTACTCTCACCCATTTGCAAATACTCATCAAACGCATCGGGTGAGCTGCCGTATGCCAATTGGCGTATGGCATATGCACACTTCATAAGCACACTAATACTCATCCGACCCGTAGCGTCGAGTCCTACACTAAAGTATTTAAAATGATCTGGATGAGGATCAGATTCGTAAGATTCAATACCTTTGACAATATCTAAAAATAGTTTCCGGCTCATACGAAATCTTCTACGAAACTTCCGGTTGTTATACTTACAGCCGTCAATGAAATAGTCGTTAAGCAAACGTTCTTCGGCAAGCTCACGTTCACGGAATATGTGTGTACGAGCCACCTGAGGATGAACTGCTTCTTCTTCTAAGCGTTGCTGATACTTGTACGCGGCAATCATAAACTCGATATCTTCTTCGTCATCAATGTCTGACCAGCTCCGAGCTAATTCGTCACTTTGATTGGATCTATTGTGAAAGAAAAAGTTTTTTTTCCCTTATAGAGGAAGTATAAAGACTAGAGAATTAGATGTGGATGTGTGAAAAAAAATTTATGTGTTTAGTTGGTATTTATAGTGGTTGGTAAATGATTTTGATTTTTTTTAGTTAATATGAAATATAGCCGTTAGTGTAAACTCTAGGGGCTGAAAATGTTAATTTTTTTTTTTTTTTTTTTTTTTTTTTTTTTTTTTTTTTTTTTTTTTTTAATAACGGCTATATTTCAAGCCGTTTGAGGGGTCAAAGTGATTTTTTTTTATTTATTTTTTTAAATTAAGTCTCCTTAACTTGGCGTTACCAAGTTAACACAAGGCTTTAAGGCCCCTTTAACGTACAAACACGCATCATATAACTTGATTTTAACGCCCGTGAATGGCCCTTTAACGCAAGTCCTGCGTTACCACTGAGAATGCTCTTATAAAAAGGGAGAAACTTTAAACCATATAAAAAGTCATTACATGAGAACAAGTGTCCCATTTTACTTTTGCTAGCTCCTATTTTGCTAGTTTCACTCTTAACTGATAAACATTGTGAACGTTTTTTTTTTTGTTTTTTTTTTATTTTATTTTTTTTAACTGATGAACAACGTGATCTTTTTTAGAAAATTGATGAAGATTATAGTACAACAATGTAACAACCGTAATTTTAGCAGGTCAGTTTAACTGATAGTCTTGACTCGGTTGACGTTTGTTTGGTGTGTCTTAGTGATTGAAGTGATATATATGTGATATAGGTGAGTTTTAGCACCAAATCCCTTTGCGTGGTTTTGTTTTTGTGAGTGAGTAATGTTGATATTTGGATAAGTTCATTTTGGTCGCCTTAGTGGTGTGGAAATGACTTGTGTAGTTTTGGTGTTTTTGTGTTTTTGCTTAACGAGTCTTCGTTCAAGTTTTTTAGCGTTAACAAGTTACGAGGGGTTTATTTTTGTGTGTTATACATTTATAAAGAGTGAAAATCTATTTTTGGAAACTTTATTTTTGAAAATGATAATTTTCTGAGTTGTCGTAAAAATGAAGGTTTATCGCATAAGACGTTAGTTATCGTTACGGGTTGTTATAAAATATCAAAAGTATAAGGTTTTAAGTATAATAATTAAATTAAATAAATAAATAAAAATATATGTATGTGTATTAAGGAAATCGGCCATAAGGGTTTAAATGGGGAAAAAGGAAATAAATTTGAGTATAATTATAATTCCTAATTAAATGGGATATCTAGAATAATGATAGGGTAGTATAAATACAAAACCAAATCACCCAAACCCTCCCCTTGGTCGAAATTCTCCAGAAAGGAAGGGAAAAGTTAGGGTTTTCAATAGCAGGAAGCTTGGTGATTCGTGGGTTCAAGATTCGAAAGTTCTAGGTATAATTTTCAATACTTGTATTCAATTAATTAATATAATTCAAGTGATAATTATATGATGGATTAGGGTTTGTGTTAACTTCTATAAATTAATGTTATTAAACATGTTGGGATCAATAATTAGTGATATTATGATGATTGGTGAAGGAATTAAGGGTTAATACATGTTAATTAAGGAGTTAGTGTTTTGACAGAATTGTAAGGCTGTAAAGATGCGAAGATATTTAATAGATGATTATGAGTTAGGTCAAGAATTTTTAGTCTAAATTGAAGTTCAGTGAAAGAGCTTTCCAAAAAGTCCGGCCACGATCAATTTCGAGGTCCGGAAGTTAGTATTTTGATTTTTCTTTGTAAAGGTGTCAAAGCTGCAAAACCGGGACAGATTTAGGCCATAAGTTTGGTAGTGAGATGTGGATGAAAGAGTGAGATTTAGCTTAGACCTTCTGGTTGAGTTAAGCTTCATATGTACTTAAACTCCCACGTGAAGGATTTGCGATAAAAAGTTGTATAAGTATTTTAATTTAATTAAAACTTTTTGGTGTGCGTTCAGATCCCAATCTGGATAGTTTGTAAGTTTGATTTTATGAAGGGTACTTGTGTGTGTTTTTAGACCATGGCCTTCTGTTAGTAGCTTGTATACATGCAAGGGACTATGGTAAATATTTGGTGTGAGTTATTGAGTCTTTAAATTTATTATTTTATGTGGGCGAATGTACCCTAAAATTCTGCGTTTTCTGATTTTAAAAGTGCAAGGGATTTAGTGAGCATTAATATTTGGTGTGATTAGTATGGAGTCTAGGAGATCCATGGTGGGTCATATGAACCTTAGACATCCATCATATGTGTATTACATTGGTTATAGCTTTTAGCTTGGCCATGTGTAACGCGAACTTATTTTGTGTGATATAGATTTGTGATTTGTGTTTATGGAAGCTGCAAGGTTTGAGGTGAGTTCATAGTCCCACTTTTTGCTATGTTTTAAACTTGGGATGGGAATGATGCTTGTGTTAATTATTTTGAGTTACTGTGATTATGTACGGTTTAAAAGCTTGGACTTATAATGTTATCGTATGAATGCTATATGCGAATTATGTGAATGATGTGATGATAACGTTGGGAGCGGGGGTCACGTTCCGGGCCGAATGTTGTGATGTGGATTCAATTGGGAGGATGCTTATCCTGTTGCTCGCGCATGTGACCTAATTGATGATGAAATGGGATCGGTGGACACGTTCCGTCTAAATGGTTGCCCTTTGTGTGTTGGTTGCCTTATGAATACATGTAGCTTGTATGATAACTATAATTATTTGTCCATCAATGTTTTATAATCACAGTGAATCGGTTGCCTATTGTGTATGAGTCTTAAACCTATGAATCTCACCAACATTATGTTGATGTTTTAAGCATCATTTTCAGGTGAGCTTTCTAAGGATAAAATCGAAGGATGTGATTAGACGAGACCTTAGTTGCATTGGAAGTGGTTTATCATCTATGTTTGGACTCATGTATTGTTTCGGATTTTCTTTTGGTTATTTTGTTTTGGGGTATTGTTACAACACTTTTTGTTTGTATTTTGCTCTACTTTTGGTTCATGTAGTTATTCTCTATATAGACACCAGGTGTTTTTAGATATCTATGAAGTTACACCCTCGCGTTTCCGCCTTGGAGAGGTGTGACAGATTGGTATCAGAGCGTTGGTTATAGAGAATTAGGTGGTTGAACCTAGATTATAACCAAGGAGTCCCTCATATAGTTGCATTTAGGGCTTATGTATAAGTATGGTATTTTATACGTATATTTTCCCTAAGTTTATGAGATGTTTTTATCGAGTTTTGGACGCCTATTGAGCCTCTATATGTAATATTGTATATGTCGATTTTAGTACGTCATCTTCCCTCGCATAAGAAGTTTCGTTGGGCTATTATTTTGCTATCAAGAGAAGTGGTAGGATGAAGCGGACTAACCGCAGAATTTGAGTTCCCGATAGCATGTATCCATGTTCGGACAAGGAGATGACGTTTATGGAAAATGTTGGTGGAGAAGAAGTGGAGAGGTTTGTAACCATGGTGACTTCTGGAGATGGAGCCATTACCAAATACCCATGGTAGTGTCCTCACTTCTCATAGGAAGGAGATGTGGTTTAGTCTAAACCTCGTGACTTGTATGCACTTGATTGGTGCTAAACCGTAAACTTATATTGACCAAAGAATGGTCAACAAAGTCAAAAAGCCTAGAAACAATCTCCGGGTAATATAAGGTATCACCAGGTCGTTAAATCCTGACAAGGTGTGAATTGTGACTGAGCATACTTTGTGATCGGGTGATTATTCACAGAAAAGGTTGGTTATGAGAATTATTTGGAAATTATTAACAGAAATAGCTTAGGAAAGCTATGTGATTGATTACTGGAACTTAGATTGAGAATAAATTACTTAAAACCTAAAAACCGTACGTTTGCTGAAAACGCGAACAAACGTACGAGAAATAAAAGTGAATGAGGTGATCTGAAAAGGCTACTGGTATGAAAATGGTATTTTTACAAACCTAATGATTAAAGAAAATTTTTGGAAATTTAAAATTAATTTTTACACTAATTTTATAATTACTATTAATTAAATATTAATTTCCCAATTATTTTTAATTAACTAAATTAACCTAAAATACAAATAAATATGAAATTAACTTGGAAAATTAAAGATTAAACTTAGAAAAATCTAAAATACTATAAAACTAATTTTAGAAATGAAAATATAATTTTCCTACTTTTTAATTAATTATTACTAATTATTAACTAATTATTAATTACTTTTTAATTATTTAAATTAACCTAAATTCTAATTAATTATTAAATTACACTAGAAAATTGAAAATAAAATTTGTAAAAATCAAAAATAACTAAAAACTAATTTTAAAATTTAATTTATATTTTTCTGATTTTCTAATTAATTATTATTAATTATTAACTATTTAATAATTACTAAAAACTAATTTAAATTAAGAAAAATACTAAATGAAGCAAGAAAAATCTGAAAAAATTACAAAAATTATTTTTATATACCAAAAGCCTACGAAAATTATAAAAATGAAGATTGCTTATTAATAAGTTGAAGAATAAGCCAATTGGCTTAAATAGAAGCTATCACTTTTCAAAACTGCTTATTAGATGATTTTAAGCAACTTTAATGAAGTGAGTTTGGCTGAGACCAAGTGAATAAGCAGTTCAAGTGCTTATACCCTTGACAGTTGACTTTCTTTGACCAAGGGTGAGAATAAGCTCAAATGAACTTATGTGGGGTCCACCTTGGCTAATTCTGATTCAAATGAGTTATGTGAACTAAGTTGAACAAGTATCACTCAAATAAGCTAACTAATAAGCTAAAAATCCAAAATAAACACTTTGCTTGTTTGGTTTCTGACACTGAAAATGGACAACCTTTTGAGGCAAATCCAGGTGGGGTCCACAGGCTCCAAGGTCAAATAAGTGGTCAAAACCCCAAGCCTGCTAGGAGGAGGTTGTATGGAACCAAATTGGGTTAATGGGGCCCAATGGAGTGGTCACAATGAACCACCAAAGTGGTGGTTGTGACTGAGTCTGCTGATGCACAGGGCAACACTTTGCCCTGCAAGTGTCTTCCAGGGGTAAAATGTCCTCAAGAAAAAATCACAAAAATCAAACAAGTATGAAAATCACTAATTCTACTGGTAGACTTCACTCACAACAAGTTTCAAAGCCTAAGATTAAGCACAAAATTCTAGATAAATCACGCCATTTTTGAGATTTATGAGGTTATGTACTTTTGACTTTTTGCAAAACTTTGGTATTTGACGTTGATGAACTTCAAACACTGATTTTATGATTAAAGATGTTTAGTTAAGATATAATATGACCAAATTAAGTTATAATTCAAAATTATGAAAGGGTTTGATTGGTTTTGGGTCCAAAGATCACCACAGTTAACTGTGGTGATGAGCTTCTTATGATTTTTGACTTTTGGTGTATTTAAGACTCAGAAAATGGTCACCCTGACCCTATATCACCCCAAGTAACTTGATGAGATCAAGAGGTATGATAAAAAACAACTAGAGCACCACAGATAAGCTTAAACAAAACACCCCTTTTGAGAACTGTTTTGAAGATTTGTAAAGCCAAATGAGATTTAAACCTAAGAAACCATTACCTACTGACTTGTTATGTTTTAATAAGTTAATATAAGCTAACAAACACAGTTCTACACTATCAAACAACTAGAATTACTACTAAGAATAAATTGACAGTTAACTAAAAATGTTAAACCACAACACAATTTAAATCACAACTAACAAAGTGCAAACCTAAATTACTCTAAACTATGCTAATTGTGCACAAACAAGACAGAAATAAGCTAAGTTAAGCAGTTAAGTAGAGAAAGACAGAAATGGTGCAAGGAACTCACAAAGTGCAATCCAAGCTCAGTTCAAGAACCAAGGTCCACATAAACAAACCTAATGACCTCCCATGAGGTCTCGAACCCACAGCCATCCAACATATACTGTGCTCCTTGCTTTCTTCTTCCCTTTCACAATTTTTTTTATTTTATTTTTATTTTTGCCATTTTTCTTAAACTTAGGTAAAAACCATTCCACAGCTTGAAAACTTATTTAAAACAGATATGTGAGGGTTTATAAGAGTGAGCAAACAATTATATATTAATAATACCCTTTAAGCAAGAAATTGAAATTTTTAAATAAACTTGAAAATTGCAAATTGAGAGAATTAACTTGAAGCAGCTTTTTCATTAATTTTAAAAAGATTACAGAGGTATAATTAACTGCTAAAACAACAAAAATTACATACTACACTCATAATAATGGCTCCTATGAGCTACAATATATATAACGAGCTAAAATAAGTCCTAAGTCTTCCCACATGGCTTCCTGGTCCAAATTGAGAGTCCCAAAGTGCTTCTTGTTGACCCTTGACCAAATCCTCACCATCCAATTGCAGTTTCATTACTCCTAGCCCTTGATTGAATTTTTGGCGCCAAAATGGATACGGGCAAAACTGAGTGGGTTAGGCAAGGGTATTAATTGTGGTGGTGTGGGTTGGTTTGGTTGGTGAACTAATTTATTGTGGGGGGGGGGGGGGGGGCTATGGTGAAAAATGTGATAATAGGGGGGGGGGGGGGACACAGGCCTGGTTTTGCTTTGGATGTCGGAGGGAAGAAGATGGTCAAAGGTGGGTTGATCGGGGTGTATTTTTATTTAAAAAGGAAGTGGGCTGGGAGTTTTGGGATTGGAATATTGGTGGGCTGGGAACTGGATCAGGGGGTGGACAGGTTTGGTTTTGGGTTTTGGTTTATAATATTACAAAGGGTCCGGTTGGTTATTAGTGTAACAAGGACCAATTTTGTAATTTTCCCAAATTATGAGGATTGATTTTGTAATTTTCCCATATTGTACCAAGGACCAATCATGTTACAAATCCAAAGTCCAAGAACCATTTTTGCGATTTCATTTTTCAAAATTTCCCAGGGACCTATTTTGCCATTTTTGAAATCTCAGGGGCCAAACATGTAATTTTGGAAAACTTATAACCCAAGTGTAATATTTTGTGAAATTTGACTTTCAAAAGCTTGGGTTGACTTTTCCTTTCAAAATAAATGCATAGGGACTATTTTTGATAAGTTTTGAAACTTGGGGGACTGAAACTGCCAATATTGCAAACTTTGTACGTTTTTCCTTTGTTTTTGCACATTTTGCATTTAAAACACATAAAACACAATCCCTGGGATAATTTAAGTATTTTGATAACTTTTTGATTGTTTTTGTATGTTTTGGCAGTTTAAATATGACAAAAATGATGAGTGTTTGAGCACTCATCAATCCCCCACACTAAACTATTGCTAGTCCCTAGAAATCTTTTTAGAAAACTTGATGGATTTGAAAAACTCTTTACCAAAAGCCATCACTTCTGGAGTAGCCAGGTGTGAAAACTGTGGTACACCTGATAACCGTGTGATTTTGAGCAAACCACCAGCTGTCAACGGATTTGATTATTCTTTACCAAAAGCCGTTTGCTTCTGGACTAGCCAACTCTTAATGGACCTAGTCAACATCTTGGTGAGCTGATTACCAATTATGGATTTTCCACTGCCTTTACCACAAGCCATAATCTTGCGGGCTAGCCAACTCATTCACTTTATGGGATATTGGGAGTTGAGGAACCATACAATTTTGGACGAATTGCAAGCCGTCAACGGATTTGAGTTATCTTTACCAAGAGCCGTTTGCTCCTGGATTAGCCAATCCCTTTGTCGGTTAGACCTGGCGGACTGATTACCACAAAAATTTTGAAATAAAGTGAAAAATTTTTGAAAATTTTGGCCAAAAACGGGGGGTACTAGAAGATATATTTTGATAAAATTCGCTAGAATTCCCCCCCCCCCCCCCACACACTTAGAAATGAATATTGTCCTCAATATTCAAAGTCCTGGCTATTATGCCGACTCTTTGAACGGAAAAAGCTAATATTAGAATCTAACTGTGGAAATACCATATTTCACTTTATTTCTATATATATACACACATTTTTTTTTTTGGAACTTATATACATATATACATTTTTTCAAACAACGGGGGGTTGGCCATTCCCCTACACTAGGTGGTAGAAAGTAGAAAGAAATCAGAGATACAGGTGAAAACCCGTATTGTGCTATTATTTTTGTTCATCGAGTCGCTAGCTTGACTCGATCCCCGAATTCAATTGTCCTTGGGGAAAGTTTGGAGATCCGGGACAACCATGGATGGTATGTCCTTTCTAAAATAATGTTTCAACCGATGTCCATTCACTTTGAAATTTGGACCGTCATTTTGAGATAATTCGACGGTGCCATAAGGATAAACCTTAGCGATAGTGAATGGACCAGTCCATCGGGTTTTGAGCTTTCCCGAGAAGATCTTGAGTCTAGAGTTGAAAAGAAGGACTCGATCACCAACGTTGAAAACGCGGTTCTTGATTTTTGAGTCATGAATCTTCTTTGTCTTTTCTTTATAGATCAAAGAGTTCTCGTAAGCTTGATCACGAAGTTCGTTTAATTCATTTAGTTGAACTTTTCTATGATCACCCGCCGTTTTGAGGTCAAAATTGGCATGCTTGAGAGCCCAATAGGCTTTGTGCTCAAGCTCGATCGGAAGATGGCACGCTTTCCCGTACACAAGTTTGTAAGGCGTACACCCAATGGGTGTTTTGTAAGCCGTACGGAAAGCCCAAAGTGCATCATCAAGTTTATCCGACCACGATGCACGATTTTCACCTACGGTTCTTTCTAAAATTCTTTTAATGCCCCGATTGGAAACCTCGACTTGTCCACTTGTTTGAGGGTGGTACGCAGTAGAAAGACGGTGAGTTACACCGTACTTTTGCATGACTTTGTCGAACTTGTCATTACAGAAGTGCGTACCACGATCACTAATAATAGCACGTGGAGTTCCGAATCGGGCAAAAAGAGCTTTTAGGAATTTCACAACTACTCGGGCATCATTTGTGGGTAAAGCTTTCGCTTCAACCCATTTTGACAAGTAGTCAACTGCCACGAGTATGTATTTGTTGCCATGAGAAGACGGAAATGACCCCATAAAGTCGATGCCCCAGATGTCAAAGATTTCACAAACTTGAATTGCATTCTGAGGCATTTCATTCTTTTGTGAAATGTTTCCGTGACGTTGACAACCGTCACAGGACTTGACCAGTTCTTGGGCATCCTTGTAGATCGAGGGCCAATAAAATCCGGAATCAAACACCTTTTTGGCGGTGTAGTTGGGATTGTGAGACTGTAACAACCCGCATTTTCGGGAAATTTCTCCTATTCACTATTCATCGGTTACTATTCATCATTTACTATTCACCGGTCACTATTCATCATTTTACTATTCATCGTTTTCGGAGTCAGTTTGTGATTCCGAGAAGCGTTCAGAAATTTTACTATTCATGTGACACTATTCATTCCCGAAGGAAATCACTATTCATGATCAACGTTCGTCTTTTCGTAAACTGAGTTTACGAGTCTTTAAATTCGCGTAACCAGTTAGGTTTAGCTGCGAATTCATGCATCATTCATTAATGACACTTGATATAGACTGGAATAGTCTACACATCATCATCACTTGAGAACCTACACGGATATGCATTATTTCCATTTACGTATGCTTAATTGGTAATTAACGATACCACTCAGTTTTACTACTAACGTATACCCAATACTCCTGACTATGATCCTAACATATTTACATACTCATAATAATAATATAAAAATTATATTATTAATTTACCTGGTGTTTTAAAATCAATGGCTATACTTTACGGTCGGAGCTTATAACTCCGTCGGTTTGCGCTATTTCAATTCAATAATTATTTTAACACCCGATTCTTGCAAGGAATAATATTTTACAACTTTTACAACTTCGTCGTATTCTATTTCACCTCGGTGACATTTATTTCAAGATAACTCGGTACCCGATAACGCCTAAAATACAAAATATCTAACTTATACATACAAAGGGGAGACAAGCTTATTAATGAAGCCACCAACAAGCCACCCTTTTTCCCTCCTTTTGCCGCCCCTATGTCCCCCCCTTGGACCACTTTTTGACCAAGACTTAGACCTAGTTCATATATATATCATCATACTCCACCATTTACACCATTTTCACTCTAATACATCAACACCTAGCCAAAAATTTCTCTCATCTTTTCTCTCCTCTCTAAAATTTCGGCCAAGATCAAGAAACAAAGAAGAATCCATATATTTTTTGAAGATCAAGTGTTTAATCAAGTCCTAATCAAGATCTAGTGGGGGTTTTGTGGTAAAAACCCAAGATTATTAATCAATTTCTCATCAAATCACCTCAAATCTTCAAGTAAGCTTCAAAAACATTTTTGATCTTTTCATACTTTCATTTACTTTATATTTTTATGTATTTTTAAGATATATTGGTAAAACATGCAAGTATGTAAGATCCATACCACTTATTACTCATTTTTCTCTTTATAAACATAGATCTATAATTTTTATTAACAATCTCATGAGATCCACCATTTTTGGTGAAGACTAGGAACCCATGACACCCTAATAAGGTGTATGGTAGGATTGGGTACTTGTGGAGTTGATTTGAGATAGTTTGGTTAAGTTTTGAATAACCCTTGAACTAGAAAAGTTGATTTTGACAAACTTTCAAAGCTGCTGTCCATTTTTGTAAAACGTGGAAAACTCAGGGTCTAGGGTGTAACTTTGGACCAAAGATTTAGAAAATACATTCCGAGACGAAACTATGGCCGAAAACGGGGATAAAATCCGAGTTACGACGAAAAAGATATGTTATTTTCAAGATTTACGACGAAAACTATATTTTCTGAAATATTGAATCTGTCCCGATTTTTCTAGCTAGGAAAACTGAGATTTAGTGATATCTTGACTAGCCGAGACCTTGAGAAACCTAAAGTATACTTGATTACCTTCGCGGGGATATAAAGAACATAGAAAACGGGCTTATAACGAAAAAGATACAAGTGTTTGAAATCCGACGATATATATATATTTCCATCAGCTTTTGTACACTAATAGAGTTTTGACGTAAACTGTCTTTGCGAGACACCACTTTCACGGCTGTTTTTCTTTATGATCGGATCAGTTTGAGTCCGAGCTGTAGTTTTATGAAATCAAGATCTCCCAGCAAGCTTTTCAAATCAATTGGCCGTTTGATCATTGGACTCGTAACGAATAAACTACGACCTCATCTATATACCCGATAAACTCTATATATTTTGACAGCTTTTGCTATAATGAAATTTTCTAAGTGTTGAACATAATATTTTCAAATAGCAACAATAAGAGTCGATTCTCTCATCGATCGAGACCCGTATAGCCAAAAGTTAAATAACAAGACTTCAAGATATTGTTACAAGGTTTTCAAAAACGCCGAGCTTGACCATTAACACTTAACGTACAATATTTCGCGACTAGTTTTGCGAGGCCATTTTGGTCATATTTTCAAGTAATGAAAATGTTATTTTGCGGCGAAAACCTTATATTTACCGATAAAACACCAAACGAGGATCGTGGAGTACATTTTCAACACAACTACATGAAAAGTGGTTATTAACTTAACGAGACGTCAAAAATGTATTTTTGACGATAAACACTATTTTCAAAACTAACGAGTGGTATCGATAACATACGTACTTGCATGTGTAGCATCATTTCGTTTCTTACATTAGAAACTATCATTCATTAGGTTGCGATTAGAGATCGTGCCTCATTTCAGTGTATCCACTTTTGTCATCATAGCTATCGCACCAGGTGAGTTCATACCCCCTACTTTTACTTGTTTTTATAACTGTTTGGGTGGAGAATACATGCTCGTTTTAACTAAACTCAATGGTTGTTTATTTGAATGCGCAATTGCATACTTAAACACTACTGTTTCTCTGGATACTTGATTGATTATTCAAATGCACCTATGTGTATATCGGTTGCATACTTGACTATTTTCTCGCATACACAAGCGTTTTATAAACATGCAACACACTTTATGAACTCTTGCTTTTATGCAACACACTTTATGAACTCTTGCTTTTATGCAACACATTTTATGAACTATTGCTTTTATGCAATACACTTTATGAACTCTTGCTCTTATGCAACACACTTTATGAACTCTTGCTTTTATGCAACACACTTTATGAACTCTTGCTTTTATGCAACACACTTTATGAACTATTGCTTTTATGCAATACACTTTATGAACTCTTGCTCTTATGCAACACACTTTATGAACTCTTGCTTTTATGCAACACACTTTATGAACTCTTGCTTTTATGCAACACACTTTATGAACTCTTGCTCTTATGCAACACACTTTATGAACTCTTGCTTTTATGCAACACACTTTATGAACTGTTGCTTTTATGCAAACACTTTTAAGGACCATACTGAAACTTATGCTTTATTTAAACTATTACGCGGACTAGCCTAAGCCCTTGAATCCCACTATGCCCAAACTCATGAACCGTCAATTCCTGCTGGGAAGCGCGAATGTTATAAATAGATCTATTGGTGGTGACTCCCCCGTTCGGTTTGACCGGATAGGCAAACGCGAGCGTATAACATGTCGAATTACAAGTTTAACAGGATAAACACTTGCTGGGCCTTTATATTTAACATGCTTCTAGAGCATGCACACTGTTATAGCTTCGGTTGCATGAACTTAGCGCTAGCGCAATAGACTATTTTTCTATGTGATATTATATTTGTTGTAATGATCACAAACTCTACTCATGGTCCACAATCCTGATTTTACTGTAAGGTAAACTTTATTTTTATGACTTTGTGAGTTACACAATGGTCACAAAACTCTCTATTGTACTCACAACACTATTGTTTTAATACAAACTTATGAACTCACCAACCTCGTGTTGACACTCTTTAGCATGTATTTTCAGGTTTTAAGCAATGGCACGCTACTGGAGGTTTTGGCAGGGCATGACATGGTCATAGAAGACTCTGATATTCACTTGGGAACCATTTTAAACTATTTTACGGGCCTACTTCCGCACTATATTTTAACGATGTAAATTCAATACTTTTGGTTAAATGATTTTATTCTAAATGATTGAAGTGAAAACCAGTTTTGAACTTGTGTTGTAATACCAATTGAGTTACACCCCAGCTACATGTATGCTTCCGCTGGACCCGATTTTGGGGGTGTGACATGGCCCCCCGTGGGACCAGCATGGCAAGCCTTTAAAATTTCAGCGGCTTCCTAACCATACACACACCGCCGGATGACTTGATCCGCGCATATTTTGAACAAGTAGGGGTCGTCCCAGAAGTAATGTTTTACATCTTTGAAAAATTTATTTTTTTGTTTGGACGACATCCCTTTCATAACAAAGTTACCCGCAAGATAGTTTGCAAAGTCGGCAAACCATGGGGTAATCGAATCTCCACGAAATGAAACCGCATTGAGGGTTTCGAGAGGAAATGTTTCGTTTATTTCCTTTTTCTCGAAAGCATCTTGGTGAGGGTTTTCAAGACGGGAGAGATGATCAGCAGCTAGGTTCTCGGCTCCTTTTTTATCACGAATTATGATATCAAATTTCTGTAGGAGGAGAACCCAATGGAGGAGTCACGGGTTTGCATCTTGTTTTGCAAAGAGGTACTTCAAAGCCGAGTAATCCGTATACACTATGCTTTTGGTCAGTATCAAGTATGGCCGGAATTTTTCGAAAGCATACACCACAGCTAATAATTCTTTTTCAGTGGTGGTGTAATGACTTTGAGCCTCGGTCATAGTTTTGCTGGCATAGTGTATAGGCTGAAAATGTTTTGTTTTTCGTTGCCCCAAGACTGCCCCTATCGCATAATCACTAGCATCACACATGAGCTCGAAGGGCAAGTCCCAATCGGGGGCAACAAGAATCGGTTCCTCAGTAAGCTTTTTCTTTAATGTTTTAAAAGCTTCGATGCATTCGGGGGAGAAGATAAAAGGAGCATCCTTTTCGAGGAGATGGGTCATAGGCCGGGCGATTTTAGAAAAATCTTGAATAAACCTACGATAGAAACCGGCATGACCCAAAAAGCTCCTAACACCTTTCACGGTTGTGGGATGAGGCAATTTTGCAATGACGTCCACTTTGGCTCTGTCAACCTCAATCCCGTTTTTTGAAATTTTATGGCCGAGGACAATGCCCTCTTTGACCATAAAGTGACTCTTCTCCCAATTTAGACATAACTTTGTGTCTTCACAACGTTTTAGCATGTCGTCTAAATGGGAGAGGCATGATTGGAACGAATCCCCAATGACCGAAAAATCGTCCATAAAGACCTCCATAGTTTTCCCGATCATGTCGGAAAATATGGCCATCATACATCTTTGAAACGTGCCCGGAGCATTACATAGGCCAAATGGCATACGTTTATATGCAAAAGTTCCATAGGGGCACGTAAAAGTGGTCTTTTCCTGATCTTGCGGATCAATGGGAATCTGAAAGTAACCCGAGAAACCATCGAGGAAGCAATAGTACTCATTCCCCGCTAATCTCTCGAGCATCTGATCCATAAAGGGCAGAGGAAAATGATCTTTACGGGTGGCGTCATTTAACTTACGATAGTCAATGTAGACGCGCCAACCCGTAACCAAACGAGTTGGAATCAACTCATTCTCCTCATTTGTGACAACAGTAATGCCACCCTTTTTTGAAACACAATGAATCGGGCTAACCCAAGGACTGTCCGAGATAGGGTAAATCAATCCGGCATAAAGAAGTTTTAAAACCTCTTGCTTGATAACCTCGTGAATTTTTGGATTCACCCTTCTTTGTTGTTGGACTGCAGGTTTGAAGTCATCCTCCATTAAAATCTTGTGAGTACAAAATTCAAGGTCAATGCCCTTGATGTCGGAGAGTCGCCAAGCAATTGCTTGTTTATGAGACTTCAAAACCTTTATAAGAGCAGCCTTTTCCTCAACACTTAAGTCTTTAGCAATTATGACGGGCAATTTATCATCGCCCTCCAGAAATTCATATTCAAGATGAGGCGGCAAGTCCTTAAGTTCAACCTCAGGAAAGTCATCAGTTTTCTCAACATTTTTGACTTCCTCCTTATGAAGTGTTTGTGGTAGAACAGGAAGAGGAGAGGGATCTTCGTTTAATAACTTCTCAAGCAGGAGAATATCCCTCTCGGGGTCAATCTCTTGGTTATCAATTCCATCGGGAATCGAATCACTTTTGAGAAAGGCCTCAATTTCTTCTAAGATGAAGTCACTTCCCTCAAACGGAGTGAGGGAAGGAGAAGAATTGGCTATGATGGGATGAGAAGATTGAGTGAGGTTTTCACTCGAAGAATCATCAATGAAACCTAAAATCTCTTGAGCATACTCCTCAGCAGCAACATCGATGACATCAATTTGATTCACCGATTCACAGTCATAATTGGAGGAGTATCTCGAAGTTTGATTTAGGTTGACGGTGACGGCTTCCGACCCAACACGTAATGTGATCTCATGCTCAAATACATCGATAAGAGCGCGCCCAGTTCTAAGGAATCCCCTTCCAAGAATGAGAGGAACCCTAGAATCGGCATCAAAGTCAACAATCACAAAATCTGCCAGAAAATGGAACTTTCCCACTTTAACGAATACGTCCTTGGCAATGCCAAGAGGACGAGAAATCGAACGATCGGCAAGCTCTAAAGTCATGCACGTGGGAGTGAGTTCGGGAAGAGAAAGTTTCTTCCACACAGAATATGGCATCAGGTTAATGCTAGCACCTAAATCAGCTAAGGCGAAGCATTCAACCATACCCGGGAAAGTACAAGGAATGAGAAATTTCCCGGGGTCTCCAAGCTTTTCAGGAAGCTTTTTCAAGAGAACTGCTGAGCAGTGCTCATTCAGAGGAGTTCTTGCCATCTCAAAGAGTTTTTCTTTATTACTCAACAGATTTTTGATTGTCGATGCAAACTTGGGCATCAAGAGAATAGCGTTCGCGAAGCTAATATCAAAGTGCAAATCTTGGAAGATTTGGAAAAATTTATCCATTTGGTGATTAGCTTTTTCGCGGAGCTTTTGTTCATTGAGACGTGATGGATAAGGAATAGAAGTTTTGGATTTGTCCACTGGAGTTTCTGGTGGTTCAAAGACAACTCCAGGCTTACATCTGGTTTCAGGATTAACCTGAGGTTAGACGTGTGCTGTACTTCGTGGGCTAGGAGTTTGCACCTTGTCCTTTGTTGCCTCAGGTTCACGATCCACTACCTTTGGAGGAGAGGAAGAAGAGGTAGTAGGAATCGCGGGTTCATCATATGAAGCACCACTTCGTGTTGTGATCGCCTTAGCATCGCCCCTCGGGTTAGCGATCGTGTTGCTCGGTAAAGTAGTACCTGAGCCCGAGGGTCGATCATTTAAAGACTTCTAGATATCAGAAATCTGGCTGACCAGCAACTTGTTCAACTCATCTTGGGACTTCATGAATTGCTTTAACAACTCATCAGATGAAGGCCCGGTTGGAACAATGGCTTGATTCGGATTAGGAAGATTTTGAGCTCGATTGTTCGGATTAGGACCTTGGTTGAAATTTCCTTGGTTTTGATGATGGAAATTCCCTTGATTCTGGTGATTGTTTCCATGAAAGTTTCCGGGATTGAAATTACCCTGACCTTGGTTCCGGTTAAAGTTTCCTTGATTTTGGTGTTGGAAACCTTGATTTTGGAAACCGTGACCCTGATTGAAGTTACCTTGGTTTTGATAACCTTGGTTCACTCTATTTTGATTTTGGCCACGGTTTTGGACATTTTGGTTTTGATTAAAACCGGGAGGTCCAGGATAATGGTGAGGACGATAGTTCGGGTCCATAGGAGGGCGGTATTGATTGCCTCCTTGATTTTGGGACCCGCCAACAGCATTAGCTTCATATGGAGTACCATCAGTAGCTGTGCAATTGTAGTAGGCATGCGGCCCACCACAAGTCACACAGACTTCCACTTTTTTAACCTCAGCAGGGGGAGGATGTTGTGGAAATGAAACTTTCTTTGTTTTGGCGAGAACCAAAGCTTGGATCGCTTCAGTGAGCTTGTCAAGCTTAGCATCCGTGCTAGATTGACCCACAGAAGATGAAGAAGAAGGACCCGCATTGATTTGAGAAACAATCGGTTTGCTTCATGTAGAGCGGACCTTGGACTTGTTTTCTATGATTTGTAAAGCTTCTTTTGTGGTTCTACTCAAGAAATTACCTCCCGCGGAGGCATTGAGAGAATCCTGATCAGCTTGGCTCACGCCATTGTAGAAAGTATCGAGTTGCATTAACTCGGAGAAACCATGATGTGGACACTTGCAAAGTAATTCTTTGAAACGATCCCACGCTTCACCAAAAGATTCATCGTATTTTGAGTGAACTTGGTGATTTCGTTCTTAAGACTCGTGGTCTTGGAAGGTGGGAAGAATTCATTCACAAATTTTTTCACAAGATCTTCCCATGTCTCAATAGATCTAGGAGGTTGTTTTTCAAGCCAAATCCGGGCTTGTCCCTCCAGGGAGAATGGGAAGAGAAGAAGTTTTATTGCTTCACAAGGGACATTCTTGTACTTGATGGTCGAAGTGATTTTATTGAACCATCGAATGTGAGCATGAGGATCGTCCCTCTCAAAACCGTAGAATTGACTTGAGGTTACAAGATTGAGTAACCCGGTTTTGAGCTCAAAATTATCAGCCACGATGGCTGGAACAACAATGGCATCTCCGTAACCCTCGATGGGTGCTTGGAGAAGCTCACACATGGGGCGGTCTTCCGCCATGGTGACACTGGGTCTGACAACAGTAAGGATCTCAGATCCGACTGTTGGTGCAGAACGTCTACGAGGTCTTCGAGGTTTCCGGACAAGCTCACGTAATGGGCTAGTGGACCTTGAAGAACGAGTGCGCATGCACTAGGGATAAAAACTTTTTGGACAATATTTTTGGTATCGTCCCGTAATCTAAAATCGTTTTTCTTTAAGAATCACTTTAAAAGAAAACCGAATCAGAAAACGTTATGATATGTTTTGTTGTTTTTAATTTTTTTTTTTGTGTTTTAACACTTTAGGAAAAGTGTTAATGACTTTTTTGTGTTTTGATTTCAAAATTTACACAAGTGGTGGTATTTGTACAGTGATTGAGGTGAGATAACACTAATCTCGAAAGACGCTGCAGAAACGCGCACACCTCCCCGGCAGCGACGCTAAAAATTGATTGGTGCTAAACCGTCAACTTATATTGACCAAAGAATGGTCAACAAAGTCAAAAAGCCTAGAAACAATCTCCGGGTAATATAAGGTATCACCAGGTCGTTAAATCCCGACAAGGTGTGAATTGTGATTGAGCGTGCATTATGATCGGGTGATTATTCACAGAAAAGGTTGGTTATGAGAATTATTTGGAAATTATTAACAGAAATAGCTTAGGAAAGCTATGTGATTGATTACTGGAACTTAGATTGAGAATAAATTACTTAAAACCTAAAAACCGTACGTTTGCTGAAAACGCGAACAAACGTACGAGAAATAAAAGTGAATGAGGTGATCTGAAAAGGCTACTGGTATGAAAATTGTATTTTTACAAACCTAATGATTAAAGAAAATTTTTGGAAATTTAAAATTAATTTTTACACTAATTTTATAATTACTATTAATTAAATATTAATTTCCTAATTATTTTTAATTAACCAAATTAACCTAAAATACAAATAAATATGAAATTAACTTGGAAAATTAAAGATTAAACTTAGAAAAATCTAAAATACTATAAAACTAATTTTAGAAATGAAAATATAATTTTCCTACTTTTTAATTAATTATTACTAATTATTAACTAATTATTAATTACTTTTTAATTATTTAAATTAACCTAAATTCTAATTAATTATTAAATTACGCTAGAAAATTGAAAATAAAATTTGGAAAAATCAAAAATAACTAAAAACTAATTTTAAAATTTAATTTATATTTTTCTGATTTTCTAATTAATTATTATTAATTATTAACTATTTAATAATTACTAAAAACTAATTTAAATTAAGAAAAATACTAAATGATGCAAGAAAAATCTGAAAAAATTACAGAAATTATTTTTATATACCAGAAGCCTAGGAAAATTATAAAAATGAAGATTGCTTATTAATAAGCTGAAGAATAAGCCAATTGGCATAAATAGAAGCTATTACTTCTATTAAGTTGGGCTTTTTGGGATTTTTCTTTTTCAAAACTGCTTATTAGATGATTTTAAGCAACTTTAATGAAGTGAGTTTGGCTGAGACCAAGTGAATAAGCAGTTCAAGTGCTTATACCCTTGACAGTTGACTTTCTTTGACCAAGGGTGAGAATAAGCTCAAATGAACTTATGTGGGGTCCACCTTGGCTAATTCTGATTCAAATGAGTTATGTGAACTAAGTTGAACAAGTATCACTCAAATAAGCTAACTAATAAGCTAAAAATCCAAAATAAGCACTTTGCTTGTTTGGTTTCTGACACAGAAAATGGACAACCTTTTGGGGCAAATCCAGGTGGGGTCCACAGGCTCCAAGGTCAAATAAGTGGTCAAAACCCCAAGCCTGCAAGGAGAGGGGTTGTATGGAACCAAATTTGGTCAATGGGGCCCATTGGAGTGGTAACAATGAACCACCAAAGTGGTGGTTGTGACTGAGTCTGCTGATGCACAGGGCAACACTTTGCCCTGCAGGTGTCTTCCAGGGGTAAAATGTCCTCAAGAAAAAATCACAAAAATCAAACAAGTATGAAAATCACTAATTCTACTGGTAGACTTCACTCACAACAAGTTTCAAAGCCTAAGATTAAGCACAAAATTCTAGATAAATCATGCCATTTTTGAGATTTCTAAGGTTATGCACTTTTGACTTTTTGCAAAACTTTGGTATTTGACTTTGATGAACTTCAAACACTGATTTTATGATTAAAGATGTTTAGTTAAGATATAATATGACCAAATTAAGTTATAATTCAAACTTATGAAACGGTTTGATTGGTTTTGGGTCCAAAGATCACCACAGTTAACTGTGGTGATGAGCTTCTTATGATTTTTGACTTTTGGTGTATTTAAGACTCAGAAAATGGTCACCCTGACCCTATATCACCCCAAGTAACTTGATGAGACCAAAAGGTATGATAAAAAACAACTAGAGCACCACAGATAAGCTTAAACCAAACACCCCTTTTGAGAATTATTTTGAAAATTTGTAAAGCCAAATGAGATTTAAACCTAAGAAACCATTACCTACTGACTTGTTATGTTTTAATAAGTTAATATAAGCTAACAAACACAGTTATACACTATCAAACAACTAGAATTACTACTAAGAATAAATTGACAGTTAACTAAAAATGTTAAACCACAACACAATTTAAATCACAACTAACAAAGTGCAAACCTAAATTACTCTAAACTATGCTAATTGTGCACAAACAATACAGAAATAAGCTAAGTTAAGCAGTTAAGTAGAGAAAGACAGAAATGGTGCAAGGAACTCACAAAGTGCAATCCAAGCTCAGTTCAAGAACCAAGGTCCACATAAACCAACCTAATGACCTCCCATGAGGTCTCTAACCCACAGCCATCTAACATATACTGTGCTCCTTGCTTTCTTCTTCCCTTTCATAATTTTTTTTTTATTTTATTTTTATTTTTTTATTATTTTTCCTATTTTTCTTAAACTTAGGTAAAAACCATTCCACAGCTTGAAAGCTTATTTAAAACAGATATGTGAGGGTTTATAAGAGTAAGCAAACAATTGTATATCAATTATACCCTTTAAGCAAGAAATTGAAATTTCTAAATAAACTTGAAAATTGCAAATTGAGAATTAACTTGAAGCAGCTTTTTCATTAACGTTAAAAAGATTACAGAGGTATAATTAACTACTAAAACAACAAAAATTACATATTACACTCATAATAATGGCTCCTATGAGCTACAATATATAACGAGCTAAAATTAGTCCTAAGTCTTCCCACATGGCTTCCTGGTCCAAATTGAGAGTCCCAAAGTGCTTCTTGTTGACCCTTGACCAAATCCTCACCATCCAATTGCAGTTTCATCACTCCTAGCCCTTGATTGAATTTTTGGCACCAAAATGGATACGGGCAAAACTGAGTGGGTTAGGCGAGGGTATTAATTGTGGTGGTGTGGGTTGGTTTGGTTGGTGAACTCATTTATTGTGTGGGGGGGGGGATATGGTGAAAAAGGTGAGAGGAGGGGGGGGGGGGGGACACAGGCCTGGTTTTGCGTTGGATGTTGGGGGGAAAAAGATGGTCAAAGGTGGGTTGACCGGGGTGTATTTTTATTTAAAAAGGAAGTGGGCTGGGAGTTTTGGGCTTGGGATATTGGTGGGCTGGGAACTGGATCAGGGGGTGGACAGGTTTGGTTTTGGGTTTTGGTTTATAATATTACAAAGGGTCCGGTTGGTTATTAGTGTAACAAGGACCAATTTTGTAATTTTCCCAAATTATGAGGACTGATTTTCTAATTTTCCCATATTGTACCAAGGACCAATCATGTTACAAATCCAAAGTCCAAGAACCATTTTTGCCATTTTCATTTTTCAAAATTTCCCAGGGACCTATTTTGCCATTTTTGAAATCTCAGGGGCCAAACATGTAATTTTGGAAAACTTATAACCCAAGTGTAATATTTTGTAAAATTTGACTTTCAAAAGCTTGGGTTGACTTTTCCTTTCAAAATAAATGCATAGGGACTATTTTTGACAAGTTTTGAAACTTGGGGGACTGAAACTGCCAATATTGCAAACTTTGTACGTTTTTCCTTTGTTTTTGCACATTTTGCATTTAAAACACATAAAACACAATCCCTGGGATAATTTAAGTATTTTGATAACTTTTTGATTGTTTTTGTATGTTTTGGCAGTTTAAATACGACAAAAATGATGAGTGTTTGAGCACTCATCAGCACTTGTGAATCATACGGAATTGGAAGAAAGAAAAAGAGATTGTTTTGCATGTTGTCGACTACCTCAACATGTAGGAAACAGGAATGGGTGGTTGAGTAAAGATGAAGGGGAGTTAGGATGGAATGGTGTGGATTCGGATCTAGAGTCCACATCGAGTAGTAAGTTGAATTGATCTGAGTAGGGAGGCAAGTGCGAGAGTGAAATTTGAGCAATTATGCGACGTCTTTTGTTTTGTGTCATGTTTTGAAATTCTTATATTGCCTTTTTGCCGTCTAGAGCCATGTTGGAGCATGATTACTCTTGAGTATTGGATCGATCTTATCCAAGTGATTTTGATTATGGGGTTTACATGATCGTTGGAATTGTTCCATGTGAGATGATTGTTTGCGACGTCTTTTGTTTTTGTTTGCATGGTTGTTTGCATGATGTGTTGTCATAGGAGGGAGTACACTTGTGAAAGGCGGCATGGATAATTATGGTGGCCAACATAATTATACATGCGTCACAACACAAGTGGACTTGCAAGTACGATAGCATGGATTGCATGGTGTATTAGGTGCTATGTGGTATATGTGTGTTATCATTGAGATGTGTGATTTTGGAAGTAAGTATGCGTATAAAATAGGCTTATAACTATGGTCGCGAACATAATTATAAGGGTATCACACACGTGGACTTGTGACCATTATTGCATTGATTGATGTTTGTTGTTATGTATTGTGGTAAACGGTATGTGATATCATGTTGATGATGGTTGTATGGTTAGAGAAGTATTCTCTTAACCATTTGGGCAATCGTTATATGTTGGGGTGTGTAGGTGGTAAGATTCCATCCTACCTATCATATGCTGATACCTCGATTATCTATTTGTACTTATGTGGTAATACTTTAGTTGATTCGTTTGCTAGACTCTCCGTTTGTATACCTAATTCTTTGGTTGGCATCCCTATTCGTACCATAATGGTACAGATGCCATACTCTTTCTATTCGACGTCGTGATAGGTGTTGGGTAATCGAATTTGTTTTGTTGGATACTGGTTTGTTTCTTTGGCTATTCTTTGCTTTCATTTCGCGAAGGAATATTATATTGTTCTTCGAGTATTGTTGGTTCGTGACGAGTTGGTGCGGATATTTAATCCCTCATTTGCACATCAATTAGATTTCGTGACATGTTTTGCCACCTGTTCGTGTCGATTTTTTTTCTATGATCTTAGTTTGCTCATTGTATGAATGAGTCTTTACGTTCTTCACTTGGTTTGCAATGTATTTGCATGAGTGTTCACTGGTACGAGTTCGTTTGATGATTATTTTGATTAAGTGATTTTTCCATGTCTTTCTCATTCGATTAAGAGGTTGTGTTAGAGTCTTTATGGCATTTTACAATTCGTTTTGGGTATTTCAAGGTCGTTTGTTGGAAACTAATATTTTTATGCGAAATGAGGTGTGGGAAAAAAATGGTTATCAGTTTATTATCAAAGCTATTTATAAAATTCTACTATGAAAGTCTACCTATTTTACTGTCTTAATAAGCAAGATTTAAATATCTTAAACAAGTAATGTGAGATACTATATTTATATAATCGACCTTTGGTGTAAAAAAAAAAAAAAAAAAAAAAAAAAAAAAACTATGCCTAATATGGAATTTAAGTCGAAAATGATTTTTCTTGCATAGAATGGTTTGTATATATATACTAAAAAAAATGTATGAGTTAAGGTATATCATGTGAAAAACGAAATTTATTTTTGTGGGGTAAGGTCGAGTACGGGAATAAGAACTATAAATGGTTCTCATTTACCAAAACTTGATATGTATTTGGTTCATCGAGTGTTTCTTTTGTTGGAGTATGCTTGTGGATTTTTTTATGGGTATGTGTATTCTATCTTTTCTTGTATGGGTTTTATGAACATTTGATCTGAGTCTACTTTTATTGGTGAAATTTCTCATTGTGTTTTCTATCTTTGATTTTGATATTCGTTTACTACGCTAGTCGGTAATTCGTAACCCTTTTGAGTTCGTTGATATACGTTTTAGTTTGACCGGTTACATGGTTCGTGTCGTTTTCCTAGGATAGCTTGTCGTTTTGGTTATCATTGTGATTGTTGAAGAAGAGGAGGATGTTTGCCAAGTTTTCCAAGTGAGAGGTTCAGCTTCAAGATGTACGTTCTTCAGGCATGTGGTCAGCAATAGTGAGTTTTCGTGGACATTAGTAAGATAAAAGTAGTGAAGCGTAGAAAGTACCTAAGACACCATCTAAGAGACGATTGTCCTTAGGATTGGCAGGTATTATTGACGATTCATTTCGAATTTTTTATAGATTGTGTAGGCATCGCGGAGGTAGAAGATCCATAAGAGGAACTATGTGATACATGACTTAGAGTTGGGAAGTAGAACTTGGAGACGCTATTTGTATGTAGCAAAGAGTGTTATCTACACAGATCATAAGAAT
This sequence comes from Artemisia argyi, assembly GCA_030686995.1. Taxonomy (NCBI): domain Eukaryota; kingdom Viridiplantae; phylum Streptophyta; class Magnoliopsida; order Asterales; family Asteraceae; genus Artemisia; species Artemisia argyi. The sequence continues at coordinate 131,805,262 of CM060676.1, forward strand.
CTTTAGCATATATTTGACAAGAGGTTAATATATGTAGAAGAGAAGGTGGGTGTGGAATTTCTCAGTGACTACGATTGTCTGATTCGCTACGTCAAGAAAGAGAGGATATCATGGAAAGACCGTTGAGCAGGAGTGAACGAGTGAAACTTAGTTGCCAATGAGCAATGATTGTGATAATTCAGTTTGGAGTAAAAAATGGATGATGCTGACAGCCCAGAGAGAGATGTTCAAGGAAGAGAACATGTGAGAAGAATGATTATATGGTTTAGATCAGCTAATGGAAAGGAATGATGGTAGAGGATTGTACTTCGCGGACCAATTATTGGTTTCATCAGAAAGAAGCATAAGGACATCAATTGTGCAAGGTATTGGATACATCCTCGAATGGATAATTGTTAGGTCACCATTTAGTAAACACAAGTATGATATAAAGAGAAATGAGATGAGAAATAGACTTGGTTGATTATAAGATAATAAGAAAGATAAAAGTGCAAGAGTTTCCTTAAGGTAATCTAATAACCAACAAAATAAAATGTAACATAAGCTTACTATTTATAAGGGAGGAGCTAGGGCAACACACCCTTCCTCCCTTATCCTTTTAACGTGGGCTTTAAGGCCTCTTGGGCTTTAACATGTTGCCCATTAACTTAAACAATAATAAGAAATAATACTTAAGCAACCTATTACAAAATGTAATGACCGAGACTTGACTAAATACTAAAGTATGATCCCAACAATCTCCCCCTAAGGGTCGGTCATCACGGTTGCTTGACGTCTTCATCTTTGTCGTTGACTTGTGACATGTAAAACTCTAGACGTCTTCAAAATGAATGAATGATAGTGAATGTACTTTGCTCTTTGTCTTTGTTCTTTGGTAATGATGTAATGATTAGATTATGAAGTTGTCTGCCGTTCGTCACTCCTCCGTCTGTGGTGGTTGTACGCCATTCCAACATACTCATACATCTTTAGACTTTCACTTACAAGAAGTTCCTTTTTCATGCATTGAGATCTTTGTCTTTATACTTTGTAGATTCTTCTAATTGCTGTAGAATCTTTCTTTGAACTTTGTGTTGCTAAGATCTTTGGGGGAGCTTTCTTTGACTTCAAGATGTATGTATGAGCATGTTGGAATCTATCATCATGGAAGTGAGGTACCTGCGAGTAAACAGTTAGAAATAAAACAACCGGTACTTACGGATAAGGAGTTAGAGCTCATCAACAGCATATTGTGAAGATTCCTTCTAATCCTTATCCAGGCCGTTCCCATATCAGATACTCCCGAAGGAGCTTACGAGACCTACTAAGTAGCTCAATGACTGGGTGAGTCGCTGGGGATTACTCCACGACTGTAGACCGTAATGGAACCACCGCAAACACTAAGCGTAACCCTTGTGGGGTTACCAAAGTGACCTGCTGTCAGGGCTGTTAGATGTTGACCCTGGCAGGATTTCCGTTCAATCATTGAGAAATACATAAGTAATCCTCTCATAAACGTTCTTGGCAGATTGCTAAGATCTGCGAAGGACTCGATAGTTTACAACTGATGCTCATTGATGTAGAACACCAGTCGTAGAAATACTAAGTGTTCCTAAGAGATCTTTGATGTATCTCAAGGCTCTAGACTCTATAAGTGCACACTTAGGTTTCCTATGCGGAGACTGGGGATGTCCTTCTTCAATATCAACCGTCTCTAAGAGATAGGTCGATAGGTTACGCGGGTTCCCCTGTGAGAATGAAACAAGTCCTTTTAAGAGAACTTGAGTGGTTAAGAAGGTTTAGTGCATTGTGTCACTGGGTCCATGACGACTTTGTCTTCAATACCGGTGTTGTCTTATGCAACAACCAGTAGCATACGTATTGAACCCGGTGTCTGTCCTAAGGTTGAACATATGGAGGGCTATTTCTTTTCACCCTTTACTTTACTTTTCTTTTTAATTCTTCAACTCCTTCTTTCCCTTTCATTCATTTCTCCTTTTTTCGTATCATACCTAAGGACTTCTAATTCTACCTAAGGGAGATGTCCTTGGGTAGATCCCTCCGGCTCTGGCGGATCATAGGACTGATATTACTATCTTAAACACCTTATAACTCCGACAGTAGCCAAGAAACCTTTGATTGAAAAATCTCTCAAAGTGTTGGTGATAATCAAATATTTTGGTTAACACTTTGAGAGTTTTGCGTACACTTTTGAAGGGCTCCCCCTGCACATGTGCTCATAAGTATTTAATAAATTTGTACATGCGGGAGGAGCAATCACTTTTGAATTGATCCACTTTCTGTGAACAGGACCGATTCGAGACACGCTTACATCACTAGTTAAACTAGCTTGAAGTTATTACCCGGCCTGGTCAAGTCCACAGAAAGTTTCTCGAGACGGTACATTTCTACTAAGACTAATCCTTTTCGAGACACGCTTACGTGGTTAGATAAAGAGATACATTGTCAGCTTTTAGGTGACAACTAGCTCTAATATCTAACTTGATGTTATTACCCGTCGAGGATAAGTCTTTTCGATATTACTAACATTTATTGCCTCGTCAATTCCTGGGTTAAAACTGAGTCTAGCTCGCACATGATACAACTTTTAAGCATTGACTTCGTATATTTTAATCACTTATTCATTTTCTCCCCCTCAAAAATAGCATATAAAATGATGTTTTTGATAATCTTTTAGATTAAAATATGCCTTTTGAGTCTTACGGGGAGATTCACCAAGAACTTTTGATTATAAGCAAAGTATTTTGTTTTTGACAAGTGCTCCCCCTCAACAAGTGATTAGGTCTTATTGAGGTGAAATACTTGTCCTTTTGAGCAGAATTGTGAAAAATCATAAATGTTTGATTAATTCTACTCAAAAGTAAGAAGCCTTCGCTCCTTATATCAGGATTGAGGCACTGATGCGTACCTCAGGGTCCTTTCTTTACAAGATCGGGTTGTACACTGATATGCGTGCACAAACCATTGTGAAGTAAATTATTGACAAATCAAATCAAATTCTTACAATGATCTACCAATCAGGCCTCTGAAATGTCAGCACCGGAAATTTGGATCTGCCTCCCACATAACTCTCCAACCTTCGGAACTGATCCCTGCGCTTCAATCTGTTCTCAATCCTTAAGATGAATCTGCGAGCATCCCGGGCTTCATTGGTGTTCCACCTTTTGGATTTTCCTAGTTCAATGTCATTGACTCTTCCTTTGATCCCATCTCTGACGAACTTAAGAGTTTCATCACAGAACTTATGAATTTCTTCATAACCCATAAAACAGTTGCGACCATTAACACTTCGGTAGGTGAACCCAAATGGTCGTCTGATCAAGGAGTATTGAGGTAGATGTTGAAGGTCGGGGATGTCAAACAGGTTTGGTTTGGTGAGATTGAGCTTCTTCTGGTAACTTTCCACTCCTAACTGAAGATCTTCGACTCTTTCTCTAACGACTATCTGCCTGATGAAGATGAGTAGAGCTTGGATGAAGGCAAGTTGCATCTTTTTGGGCAAGCCACAGAGTTTTCCTTGAACTTTGAGCAAGTACATGTCTTCAATGTCGTTGAGACGTAGTCGTGGAAAGTCAGACTCGGAAATATCGTACTCCTTTTCATCAAATCTTTTAAGTGTGATTTTGCTGAGGAAGGGGTACCCAAAGTGAGTGACAGTAGAAATAAATTGAATCGAGACGATCTTCAAATCACTTTCTACTTCACCCATCGTTTGGTTAAGTCTGCTGCTTCGATAGTATTGTGCCCGGTTGTCTGGCCAGTGATGAATACCATAAAGTGCATTCCGGTCATATTCAACAATTTTGTCTACGAATAGTGCTGAAGCTTCTTCTTCGATGGCATTGTTGAGATATCGAGCTGCAGGGAGAAAGGCGAGTGAGGTAACGTACTTCTTTTCGATCTTGCTGCCAAGTCTCAGAAATTCCAAGTCTGTGTTGTAGAAGAACTTGTACGGGATCTTTGGTTCCTTAGGCTTCCCAATCATTGGTAGTGGTTTGGACCAGTCAGTAATGTAAGGTGCGGTTTTCTTTGTGACCGGATCGACATATGATTCAGGATTGATCCAGTCAATATTGCTTGACATAGCTCGAGCAATATTTTCCAGATGGTATTCGAGCTCGATTGAGTTAGCATACCGATCTTTCAGAAGATTGAAAGCATCATTTTTGATTCTTCGCAGCTCTTTCTTATTCATCTTTTTCATTTTAAACTTTTGCTGAATCATTTGAGCATATTCCACTGTTCGACCATCTTGAGGTTCATGATTGTCTTCCAGTGGTGGTTGCGAACTGATCATCTTCTCAAACCAGGAGTATTCGGCACTATTGTCTTGGTCTAGCCAGTTAAGGACGGTTTTGGGTTTCTTTGGTTCGGTGCCTTTTGATGAGGTGTCTGGTGTGGGTTGATGATGCTTTCCTTTCTTATCTTTCTTCTTCTTCTTAGGAGACGGTTCTGGAACTTCATCGGGTTGAGGTATGTCGTCACCACCGGTGTATACGAAATGGTCGTGTGCCTTAGGAGCAGAACTTGATGCTTTCGGTTGTTGTGAGGAAGTTGTTGTGGTAGGAGGGATTACCGGTGATTTGTACTGAGATGAGGGTCCTTCGGCTTGTTTCTGTTTCTTTGCCTGAGAATTAGGATCCCTGTCTTCATCATCTCTTTGACGTTTCAGTTTATCGGCCTCTGTGCTGCAAGATTCTTTGTTCATTTTGTCTTTCAGTGCTTCCAGGACTTTTGCTTCTTCAGGAGTCAAGGTGAACTTGTTTGCAAGCTTTTCGAGGAGTTGAGCTTCCAAATCATCCAGAGAAAGTCCTGGTAGAGGAGTAGTAGACTTGTCGGCACGAAGAGTGAAGGTTGTTGATCGGATAACTTTCTTTACTGCTTGCTCAGCGAACTTGGTGAGTTCGTCTCTCATTGGTGCCAGTAGATCTTTCAGCTCAGCCACTAAGTGTTGTGCCATGTATTCCTGTGCTTGAGCTGCTAGTGCGGCTTCCAAGTTCTCTGTTACGTCTTTAGCTAGGAAAATGTCAACCTTATCTTGTAGCTCATTGACGTTCGTGTTCAGCTTAGATAGTTCAGCAACCTGGGTTGCAAGTTTAGCAACCTGTTCTTCTAGTTTGCTTCTCTTCTTATCATGCACTCTTTTGAAAGCAGACTTGAGTAGTTTGGATGCAGCAGAGGCTTTAGAGCTCGGTTTCTTGATTGATTTGCCATGTGTTGATTCAGATGCAGGAGGTGATGACTGTGATGATTCAATAATGGTGGTTGTGTCTTTGACATCTCCTTTCTGTAGTTCGGGTAGTACAACTTTCTTATCTTTGGCTGCTGCTTCTTTCACCCTAAGTTCTTCTGCCAGTTTTTCAGCTTCAGCTTTCTGTCTTAGTTCTTCAGCAACCCTGGCTTCTTCATCTTTCTTTAGTTTTTCTTCAGCCAGCTTATCAGCTTCGGCTTTAAGCCTTAGTTCTTCAGCCAGCCTGGCTTCTTCTTCCTTCTTAGACTTTTCTTCAGCCAGTTTGGCTGCCTCCTCTGCTTTCCTGCTTACTTCCATTCTGATTGTTTCTTCCAGTTTAGCTTGAGCAATCTCTTCAAGTCTGGCCTCTTCAGCTTCTTGTTTTCTTTTCAGTTCTTCTTCCTGAGTCCGTTCTCTACGCTCCATTTCTTCCATAGACATAAGTCTTGGAGCATCGGTATCCATAGGATCTTCCTCTTCTTCCTCTTCCATAGTCATTTCAATATCGGTGGGAGTTACTGAGGGATTATCATAAGCAACTAAGTCTGAGGAGATTCCTGTGGTAGGCTCAGGAATGCTGCTAGATCCGCCAGCTTCGGTGGTCTGAGAGAACACTGGAGGTGGAGGTTGATCAGCATTGAATGTATCAATTCGGCTGTGAAGGAGACCGAGGTTGAGAGCCCGTTCATTTTCTTCTTCGACTGAAAGGCCTTCAGGCTCTTGTACAGCTGTAACTGGTTCCTTCATTTTTTTTCTTCTAATCCTTTCATCTTCCAAAATTGTTTGAGCTTTGGTGAATGGACGTTGATAGAGGTGTGCGGGGGATTCAGCATAATCAGCAGATTCGTCAATAATATTATCCCAATCTTCGAACGTGAAATCCTTATCGTCAATTTCATCAAGATTGACTTTCTTGGTGATATTGGCATAGGCTTCACTGTAAATAGGACCTTCGTCGGATTCGGTTTGTTCAGAGTCAGCAGGTTTTGTAGAAGGTGGAGGTGAGGGAAACCAGCCAGGTTCAGCAGTAGGTTTCTTTGCAGGAATTCTGACCTTAGATGATGGCTTTTTCTTAGGTTTGGACTTAGTAGAACTTTCTGAGCTGCCCGATTTGCTAACTTTCTTACCTTTCTTCTGCATGTATGAAGGTAGAGCAGCTTCGTCCAAGAACCCAACTTTCTCTGCTTCAATGGCTTGTAGGTAGTACTTGTAGTTATTGCCAGCCTTGACTTTGTCAGTTAAGAGGCTATCTGGAAGTTTCTTTCCCTGTTTCCTTGTACTTGTATCCATTCTCTTGATGACCTTCAGTGTGTCCTCATTCTTGTATGTGTGCTGAAACTCATCATTCAATCTTTGAGGAATGTCATCATATTCATGGAGGAAGCTTGCAATAAGAAGTTTGGTGAAACGGACGAAAGGAATATTGGTAGTCTTGCGGTGTATGTGCCACACAATATCTTCCCAGATAATGCTGGCATAATCAACCTTCTTGACATTAGCAATAGCCCAGAACAGCCTGAGATGTTGGAGCTTAGGGTGTTCATGGCCTGTGTCTCTGCCAGATAGTGACTTGGCAATTATGATGTAGAGAGTTCTCCAAGGCTGTGGAAGAAATCTGATATTGACCCTAGAGTGACTAGTAATGACCCCTTCAGACTCATCATACCCAATGTCTCTCAGCCATTCTATCAATTCTTCTTCAGTGGGAACTTGGTCATACTCTTCATTCGGTTCAAGTTCGGGAAGTCCAAGAGCACTACGGAGAAGATCCTTGTCGATCGTGACTTGTCTCATGTGAAGCATACAAGTAAAGGACTCTTCCAGGAGGTCCAGGTGGATTGTGTGCCAAAACTGATGTATGTAGAAGCATGCCACTGCAGCAGATTTGGTGAGTAGAACTTTGCATGGGTGATAGATGAGAGCATCAACAGCAACAAGGCAAGAAGACTCATTGCATGTCAGTTTGTTGAAGTTGACTCTTAGGTTGTTCTTACCAATCTTCCTGGAGTAGTTTTCAGGAAATGTGTCTTCCCATGCACGAATGGGTTCAGGTTCTGGTCCGTATGGGATGTCATTGTGTTCTGCCATCTGAATTGATCATAAACACACAAACATGGCAATTGTTGATGATGTTAGTATTAGCATTCATTAAGCATGTGTTCATATAGATTATCATGTTTTGATGATGATCAGTGGGGGTTTGTGTGTGTTAAAACTTATGTTATGTGACAAACTTGAGTTATTTTACTTGTTAGAAACATAAAACAATTCAATTTCAACCAAAGTTTATCATTTACAACAAGTTACACATTGGAAATTTCCAACACTTAGAAAAAATTTGGAATTTTGACAAGTTTACGCGTAAGTAGTTGTTTTACGCGTAACCTGACTTAAGCGTAAGATAAGAAATAAGGCGTAAGTGCAAAATCTACGCGTAAGTTAGAACTTTACGCGTAAAATGAAACTTACGCGTAAGATCAATTTTATGCGTAAGATAGGTCTTATGCGTAAAAATTGAAGTTACGCGTAGGATTTCCCTTAGGCGTAAATTGTAACTTATGCGTAGGTAATGACTTACGCGTAAGTTCTAGACTTATGCGTAAGATCAGAACTTATGCGTAAGAACAATTTTATGCGTAAACTGTGTCTTATCCAAGACACAATTTGTCCACGTGTCGAATCTTACGCGTAAGATTCAATCTTACGCGTAGGATGAACATTTAACGCGTAAAATCGTCATTTCCAGAAATTCACCTTTTGTAATTTGAGTTATGAGTTTCCTGAAAGTGCACAAACATTACCACTGATCAAACATCAATCCAATACACGTATATCATACATTTTAACGCGTAAACAAGCTCAATACAACTTAACGCGTAGACATGCAAGAACACATAATCATAATCTTATCTCAACATGTTTCTGGGCACGATTGAGCATGGGGCAAATGATTCTAACAACCTAAGGATTATATGGACCAAGTTATAACAATTTTCATCCACACAAACACACAATCAAGGCTGCTAGTGTCATTCGAACCTTAAGCCTTAGATTCAAGAACAAGACATGATAAAGATACAATTAAACCATGTCAACATGATCCTAAGACCACAAGAACAAAATCCCCATCATTAATTATCATCCTAACATCCTCAATCAGAAATCCCTAATTCATACGCATGAACCCTAATTCCCAATTTGCACAATTGATGATTCTGGGTAGGATTAGTGTTAACTAACATGTTTAATAACATCAAATGAACAAATCCCATCACCCAATACGATCAAATCAACACTTAAATCTGGGTTTGATTTTACGCATAACTCACAAACACAATTTCAACGATTGTGTAAGATTTAGCCGTTGGATTGGAATAAAATTAAAAACCTTAGTATGAAAACATGATCAAAACATATTATTACTTACAGATTCAAGATTGGTAGATTAGATCAAAAGAATGAATGTGAGGCGTTCGATTTGGTTGGTGAAAGAGTAAATGTTTTGCAGAAAAATTAAATGTGAGTAGTCAAAGGTGGTTTTGACTGTGGTTAATTCCAGTTTAAAAAATTGACAGATTTAGTCCCTTAACCCTTACTAACATTAATTTTAAATGCTAACATACTTATTCACATGTAACATTTGTTAGTCAACACCACGATATGAAAAGAACAACTTGTCATACTCCCCCTCGACCTTGGAATCATGGTAAAATTAACTGGTTTTGATCAAGGAGAGTAACCCGAAATCCTTTTGAATCAACACTAAGAAAAAATTTATTTATTTTTGTTAAAATGTAAATGTTTTTGGTAAAATGCAAGTATAAAAGGTAAAATAATTTTTAGAAATTAAAAAAATGTTACTTTTCCTCCCCCTCAACACTAATTTTAAATGATTGAAGACTTTTTAGAAAAAATAGTGTTGAAAGAGTTTTATACTTGCATTTTTTTTTTTTTTTTTTTTTTTTTAAGAAATATATTTTTGTATTATGTTTTAGAGAAAAAAAATATTTACAAAGATAGTTTTGATGTTTGACAATCACTTGTGTTTTAAAAACTTTTCCAGATCCTCTGGAGTCAAACATCGCATACCAATTTGGTGAACTAAACTAGCAAACCTGGATGGTGCCAAGGATTTGGTAAGTAAGTCCGCCAATTGGTACTCAGTTCCAACAAAATAAAGCTCAACTGTACCCCTTTCCACATGCTCTTTGATGAAATGATATCGGAGATCGATGTGTTTGGATTTGCAATGATGCACAGTGTTGCAGGAGATAGCAATTGCACTCTTTGAGTCACAGTAGATAGGAATCCTGTTGAACAGGTAGCCATAATCCTTGAGTTGTGATCTCATCCAGATGACTTGAGCACAACAAGCGGACATGGCTACGTATTCAGATTCTGTAGATGACAGTGAAGTGCAGTCCTGCTTCTTAGATTGCCATGACACAAGTTTGTCTCTGAGAAATTGTAATCCACCAGATGTACTTTTGCGTGTGTCTAAACATCCTGCATGGTCAGCATCTGAAAAAGCAATTAGTTCAAAGCCAGAATCCTTCGGATACCAGATCCCCAAGTTAATGGTTCCCTTTATGTATCGAAGGATTCTTTTGACCTCACTGAGGTGTTTTTCAGTTGGTCTGGACTGATAGCGGGAGCACATGTAGACAGCAAATACTATATCAGGTCTACTAGCTGTGAGATACATGAGGGACCCAATCATACTTCGGTATTTGGTAGGGTCAACTGGAGTCCCATGTAAATCAGCATCTAGTTTTGTGGTATAGCCCATTGGTGTATTATAGGTATCACAAGACATCATTCCATATTTCTTTAAAATTTCAAGAGCATATTTTGATTGATTTACAAAAATTCCACGGGGTGATTGATGAACTTGTAGTCCTAAAAAGAACGAAAGTTCACCCATCATGGACATTTCAAAATTATCTTTCATTAATTTTGCAAAATCATTAGAGAAACTTCTTTTTGTTGAGGCAAAAATGATGTCATCGACATATATTTGAACAACAAGTAAGTCCTCCCCGTAGGTTTTAGTAAACAGTGTGGGATCCACCGATCCTTTAGAAAACTTATTGGCCAGTAAGAAAGTGGACAGTTTGTCATACCACGCCCGTGGGGCCTGCTTGAGTCCGTAGAGAGCCTTTTTGAGTCGGTAGACGTGATTAGGACGCTCAGGATCAACGAAGCCTTCAGGTTGGCTGACATAAACTTCTTCACGGAGATCTCCATTAAGAAATGCTGTTTTGACATCCATTTGGAAGACTACCATGTTCCGGTGTGCAGCATAGGCCAAAAAGATCCGAACAGCTTCATGTCGAGCCACTGGAGCAAAGGATTCAGCAAAATCTAGACCTTCCAGTTGAGAGTATCCTTTTGCTACCAGACGTGATTTGTTTCGGATGACAGTTCCTTCAGCATCAAGCTTATTCTTCCATATCCATTTTAACCCAATGACAAAGACTCCGTCAGGTCTTTCAACTAATTCCCAGACTTCTAATCGTATGAATTGCTGAAATTCCTCTTGCATAGATTCAATCCAGTTGTCATAAGTCATAGCATCTTTAATGTTCTTGGGTTCTTCATGACAAACTGTGAGTGCGTAGATGCAAGTTTCTCCATCTGTGTGAAGTCGTTGTCTTGTCATAACTGGTGCATCTGGATGGCCAATAATATGAACTAGAGGATGGTCTCGGGTCCATTTGTGTGTTGAAGGGTGTAGTTGATATGTATCTCGCATGTTGGCAGGATCCAAGTTGCGTGTTGACGACTCAGCTATATCAGGAACTGTAGTAGCTGGTGCAAACGGATTGAAGAACGCATCAGAATCATGCTCTGCGGATTGTGGAACTGATTGTGGTGTTGGATCTTCAGCTGAGTGGCGGGAGTTAGAAACAGTTTGTTCTACTGTAGATGGTGAAGCAATTGGAGGACCGTCTCTCTCAACAGTTGTTGAAGTTTGTTGAGGTGAGTCTGGTACATGAATATTGTCAGGTTGAGCAGCGGAATTTGGTGGGACCTCAGTAGGACGGTATTCAATTGTGTCATCAAACAGTGGAGCAAACAAGGTTTCCAATTCTTTGCGGTTGAGTGGCAATGGTTCAGCCGAAGATGCCGGAGAGTTAAGACGGTTAAATTCGGGTCCTAAGCTGTGTTGCTCAGAAGCCATTTGTGTGAGCTCATCAAAATTAGCATGAATGGTTTCTTGAATTTCACGAGTACGACGATTCCAAATCCGAAAACCTTTAGAATTCTCACAATATCCAATGAACACTCCGATGTCAGCCTTTGCTTTAAGTTTACCTAAATCATCACGATCATTTTTCGGATAGCAGAGTGCTCCAAAAACATGAAAGTAATCGATGTTCGGTTTCCTTTTGTGAACAATTTGATATGGTGTTTTGCGATGACGTTTTGTGATCATACAACGGTTTTGAGTATAGCATGCGGTTGAAACAGCTTCTGCCCACAAGTAATCAGGTAATTGAGCATTAATCAACATAGTTCTAGCAGCTTCCACTAACGTCCTGTTGCGTCTTTCAACAACTCCATTCTGTTCTGGGCTTCTAGGAATAGATGTTTGATGTTCAATTCCCACTTTCTCATAATAAGACCTAAGTGTCTGATTCTTGAATTCAGTTCCATTGTCAGTTCTGACTATTCGGACCGTGTTGCGTAACTGAACTTGAATTTTAGTGAGAAAGGTGATGATCATAGAAGGAGCCTGATCTTTACTTCGTAGAAAATAAACCCAAGTCCATCTGGAAAAATCATCGACGATTACTAGTATGTAGCGTTTACCGTTGATACTTTGAACACGCATCGGTCCACACAAATCCATATGAAGCAGTTGTAGAACATGATTCGTACTGTGTGCAGGTTTTGAAGGAAAATGAGCCCGAGTACTTTTTCCTTGTTCACAGGCTGGACATAAGTGATCTTTGGTGAAACGGAATCTTGGAAATCCCTCAACAAGTTTATAACGAGCAAGGTCAGTCATAGTTTTGAAATTCAAGTGTGAAAGACGTTTGTGCCATAACCAAGATTTAGTTGATTCTGCTTTGGAGAGAAGACATATCGGAGATGTTGCAATCATATCTGACATTGAAATTGTATAAAGATTGGAGCCACGGGAGCCAGACATAAGATCGTTTCCTTGTAAGTCACGAACAAAGCAAGTTTTCTCACGAAATGCAACTTCTAGATCCCCATCACAGAATTGACCAACAGAGAAAAGGTTGTGTCCAAGGCCTTCCACATAATAAACACGGCTTATTTCGATGTTCCCACTGATAAAGTCACCATACCCCATGATTAAAGCGTAATGATCATTCCCGAATCTGACAGTACCAATGAACTTTGAGACAAAGTTGTGTAACAGTTTGAGATTGCCTGTCATATGTCGGGTGCATCCGCTATCAACAATCCAGAGAACAATCTGCACCACCTGCATCACAAGAAGAGGACACGGATGGAACAGAAGTAAGGGTGGAACCCAAAGAAACTGCGGGTTCCAGTTGGTTAGAAGCACAAGTATTCAATAATTTAGGAATCCATTTTAAATCAGGTTTGTGTTGTAACCAACGTTGCCAATTCCAACTAGTTCGAGCTTTCTTAATGGTGTATTCACTAGTGTTTGGCTGATTCCTAGACTTGTTCTCTGCACCTATGGGGGTAACATCAACTTCACTAGAAACCGTAGAAGGCGGCTTTCCTAAGATAGACTTAGAGGCAGTAGTGGGCCTAGTAGGAATGCGTGTCCTACGTTTCTTATGACGATGAAGTAGAGAATTAGCTATACATTTAGTATGATCACCAGATGAAACGCTTTTACGACAAAACACACAAGATGCATTAATATTCAAAACATTCAAAGGTTCATCATTCGTTACAATTAGATTTTGATTACAATTTGCCAGATTAGAATCTAAATCTGATGCAACATGAGTTTTATTCAAATTCCTAAGTTGGTCTTCTACTTCTTGAGCTTCTAGTTGTCCTCTCTTACGTTGCCAGAGCCTATTCTTCTTTTTACTGTTTCGCTTGGGTCTGCTAACGCTAGTAGGGGAGACTAGTCCTGTAGAAGTGGAGTTTGCAACATTAGTATTTTGAACAACCTTTCCTTTATCAGTTTTGTCTAATTTATACATTCCTGGTGCTATCACCGTGGTGTCAACCATCTTTCCTTTTTCAAGTATTTTTATTTTCTCTTTTAACTCAATGATGATGTGATTCTTATCCTGAATGTTTGACTCAAGTATACCATTGCAATATTTGATGTCTATGTGGTTTTGTAGAAATTCGTCATTTTCAATTTTTAACTTCGCAATTTCTTTCTCGTATTTGAGACACAAACCTTTTAAAGACTCATTGTTTTTGCAAAGTTGACAAGAGTTTGAAACATTGTGACTTTGAAACTTCAATTCCCTTTCAAGACTTTTAGCTTGACACCATTCAAGCCTTTGATTGAGTAGACTGATTTGTTTTGAAAACTGTTTTGTCACATCATCATTCTTTTTCCTTAGATTATAATTCTCATGTTTCAGTGTCTCAATTTCCTCATTCAACAAGTTATTATCAACACAATGATCATGCTTAAGCATAGAAGTACCAAATTTATAGAGATCATTCATGATAACAGACAAAATATCAGCACAGAGAACTTGTTCCAAGAGTCGATCAGCATCATTTTTGAAAACTTTAGTTTGTAACTTTTGAACCAAAATCTCATTTTCAGCAGTATCAAAAACGTTTATCATATTTTTGACCTCCTTTTGAAGTTCCTGATCCCAACGTGTAGCACAGAGACGGAGGTGTTGAACAATTGGTTTCATTTGTTTTTGAAAAATATCTCTCTTTTCTCGCTCGTAAGCGGATTGAAAAGTTTCAATTTTTATTTCAGAATTGCGTTCAATTGTTTCCTCCAAAATATCAATGTCTTCCATAAAAGTTTTGAAATAATTTAAGACACGACATTTTGGTAAACGTGTAAGTTCACCGGATGATGGTAAAGGACCATTTACTTGTGCTACAGTTTGGACAGGGGCCTCATTGTGAGATGAAACATACGACTCTTCGATAAACCATGATTTCTCAGGTAAATCCTTTTGAGTAACGAACTTGACTGGATTTTTTGAATAGTCATATGGTGTGCAATATTCAACATTATTCATTTTTGACCGACTCTCGTCTTCAAGTTCTTCTTCTTCCTCAGTATCAAAAACAACAGCACGCACAATCGTATTATCAAGCAAATAGTCCATACTGTAAATTTTTGGAACATCTTTGAATGCATTGTGAAGAAACATTGAATTGTAATCGCCAAGTGCAAATCCAGTACCGGGTCTCGGTTTTAAAGTAAATTTCTGAATTGTAGTGACAGAGTTCCCGTGTTTGTAAACAATGTTACGAAATTCTTTCAATTGTTTTTCAAGATCAACAATATCACCGAGTAAGTTATCTATATACTTCCTTTTTCGTATTTTATGTTCACAAAAATCTTTTTGACAACTTGACAATTCTGTTTCTGTTTTTGAAAGTTCTGTTTGAAGACGTTCGACTTGCTTTTTCAATTCACTCTTTTCACTTTCGAGTTTTGAAATCAACTTTCCGTTTGATTCGATTAAATCTTGCATTTTGCGTTGAAGATCTTGTTCTTTGTTGTAGGAATCGTGAAAAGCTTTTTCAAAACTTTTTGCATGTTTAATCTTGTCTTCCTGATTAGAAAGTTGAATTTTATAACATTCAATATCTCTTGCAAGTGACGCATTTTGTTCTTTCAAAACTTTGTTTTTCTCGTTGCACTTTATTATTTGCAATTGTTGAGCATCCAGTTGTTTTGATAACAATATGAGATCAGGGTCTGGATCAAATGATGGTTCATGTTGTTCGAAATGATCATGTTTATCATTCTCAATAGGATCATCAAATGAAACAACTGTGTCATCATCGAATATGACAACTGTGTTTATTTGTTCATCTGTATGAGATGATGAAGATGATTTAGATGGAACAACTTGCGCCATATCTGATTCATAAGCAGAAGGTGAGACTATCTCATTAATAAAGCATTCATTGAAGTCATGTACCTGAGACAAGCCGTCAGTGTCATACACTGGACCTGAATCATTGAGCTTAAGTTCCTGCATGTTAGCCATAAGCATCACAGCAGCATTGGCTTCCAGATCTTCCATGTCATCATCGTTGATCACATTTGCCATGAAATTGTTGTCTTGTTCAGGGAAATGTCCATCTTTTTCATCCTGAAGAGCCATGAGTAATGCCTGCTTGTGAAACTTGCTACCCCGAGTTCTCGGTTTGGGACATGCTGTAGCAATATGACCTTGTTCATTACAATTGTAGCACCAAACTGCATTCCCTGAGGTTGAGTTCCTTGTAGCAACTGAGTCAGACCTTTGTTGAGAAGATGCTGAGTTGTTCCTGAACCCTGCATTGTTACCAAACCTCTGACCATTCCCATAACTTCCTGAAGAACTTCCTGAACCAGATCTACCATAGTTACGATTTTGAATTTCCACTCTTCCATCATTTACAACAGCTTGATTCCTGGTATTAGAAGATGAACGTTGACGGTTGTTCGTTTTGTTGGAGAATTTGCTGAAAGCACGAGCAATAAGAGCAAGTCCCTGATTCAACGTATTAAAGTCATCATCGTCATCATCATTGCAGTTGGAGTAGTACACAGCATCATTGTTGTTTGACGGAACAAGTTGAGTAGAAGTATCTTGTGGAGATGAATCATAAGAGACCATTTGGTTCGAGGTTGAAGATTGTGGATAACTGAAGTAGTTCTACTCTTGAACATATGCATGATTTGACAGTGGTGGTGGAGCATAGGGAGATTGAGCTACGAGAGCCAAAGAATTTGGTGTTGTTGTGGGTGTGTAACCTCCTCGTAGAGCTCGATCTTTTTCCACTTCAGGTTCATGGTGTTTCAGAAAGTCATACAACAAGCCATATGGAGCATCATGAAGATTCTTCGTTTGACGAACAAATGTCACATATTTATGCCAATCAGGGCCAAGACTACCAACAAATTTGGAGTTCACAGCGATCCTTGGTACAGTGATTTTGTGACGTTCCAGATCATTGACAACATTTGTGAAACGATGATAGTAGGATTCAAGTGACTCTCCAGGTTCAATTGTGATGTCAGTGTATTCCATGTAAAGCTTGGATTCCATGTCATCTTTATTCAATTGAGTGCCTTCCATGAGGAGATGAACGTGTTCCCACATAGCTTTGGCTGTTTTCTGAGCATCGACACTGCGATATATCGGATTGGGTATACCTTGAAGTATATAAGCCATTGCATACTGATCAGCTTCACGATGTAGTTTCTGTTCTTCAGTGAGTGCAGTTTCTGGAAGGGGTCTATCACCAGGAGGACGTGGAGGATCAGCATTAGGATCACCAGCTTCAAATCTTGTTGGCCACTCAAATGGTCCTTCAAGTATCACTTGCTTCAAGAAGTGCCCATGAGGTTTCTTTAGTTCAAGAAAGCGTAGGAATCGACTTGACCATTGCACATAGTTACCAGGTGTTAGCATTGGAGGTGTTTCAAGTGATCCTGCCTCATGTCGGGATTGTTGAGTTGTAATAACTTCACACATTCTGTCAAACCAGTGAGGTTGTTTGGAGGAAAACTGAGTGTTTTGTTGTGGCACTTGATATGGTTGTTGTTGAGGAATGAGCTGTTGCTGCATCATCAGGTAATGTTGTTGTGGATTGTATTTAGGAGGTTGTTGATTCATTATGTGCGGAAGGTATTGTTGTTGCTGATACTGCTGAGGTTGTTGTTGCTGATACTGCTGAGGTTGTTATTGCTGAGGATAAGAGTGAGGGAAGTAGTGATTAGGTGGTTGAGACATCTTAGAACACTTGTGTAGAAATGGATCTTTGTAGAAGATTGAAATGCACGTTCCTTTGTGAAAGTAGCAAAATCCTTGGGGTAAGTTTAAATCTTACGCGTAACTTAATCTTACGCGTAAACTTTAAGTTATGCGTAAAGAGTAGGTTTATGCGTAAACTTTCTAGTTTATGCGTAAGTTTCCTCTTTACGCGTAAGCTTATGCTTATGCGTAAGTTTAGACTTATGCGTAAGGTTGAAACAACCAAACAAATCTTTCAAACTTATCCAAGCTTGAAAGATATCCGTAGTCAAAGTATTCCACTAACTTATCCAAGCTAGGGAAGTACTGAGTCACCGTAGCACAAGAAGAAGATCGTTGTTGAAGCTTACGCGTAAACTCTGGCAAGTTACGCGTAACTCTGACTTACGCGTAGAATACAACTTATGCGTAGGATTTAAGGCGTAAAGGAGCACTTTACGCGTAGGATCAGGGTTTTGGCAAATATTACGCGTAAGAAAAGGGTTTTGGCTTATTTTATGCGTAAACCGACCAAAAAACACTTTAGACAGCTGGAAATAGTACTTTTCCGACCACTTTACGCGTAAAACGTACTGTTCACCTTAAATAATGACTTTTTGAAGAGAAAATGCTTAAAAATAAGGTACTTTTGATCAAATAACTTCACCAATACTTAGAAAACCTTAACTTTATGAGATGTAACTACCAAAAACTAGTTTTCCAATATCAAAGAAGCTATAAAACCTAAAAAAAACCTTAAAAAACACAACTTTATGCAACAACTAAGCTTCAAATCACTATATCAACCTTGAAACTTGTCCAAGCTTCAAGATTTGAGTGAAAGAAACAAAGAAAAATGCAAAAAGATGAAGAATAAGCACCAAATCCCCACGTAACCAAAAGAAATACACTTCAAACTTCTAGTAGGCGAATGATACCACTTGTTAGGTCACCATTTAGTAAACACAAGTATGATATAAAGAGAAATGAGATGAGAAATAGACTTGGTTGATTATAAGATAATAAGAAAGATAAAAGTGCAAGAGTTTCCTTAAGGTAATCTAATAACCAACAAAATAAAATGTAACATAAGCTTACTATTTATAAGGGAGGAGCTAGGGCAACACACCCTTCCTCCCTTATCCTTTTAACGTGGGCTTTAAGGCCTCTTGGGCTTTAACATGTTGCCCATTAACTTAAACAATAATAAGAAATAATACTTAAGCAACCTATTACAAAATGTAATGACCGAGACTTGACTAAATACTAAAGTATGATCCCAACAATAATACATATTATTACCTTAACGAGAGTTGTGTTGGGGAGCGAGTATGAAGGAGAATACAGATACCTTAGCAAGTGTTTGATATGCTTGAAGGTAAATGTTAATGTCAATGATTAATAGGGTGATGCAATAGTCTGAGATACATGAAGATTGTGGTAAGAAGGAGTTAGCGAGACGTTACATTTGATGAGTTGGTAGAGAGACGTGTGGTGTTACGTCAATCAGCTTATAGCAAGATGAAATACTTACTTCGCGATTGTGGTAAATGTTTTATAGAACCTTGAGATAGCTTATGAAGATGAGTACGACTTATCATTCTTAAATGAATGGACTAAGTGAGCATACAAATCAGGCGTTGGATGGTATGATGAGAGCATGGGTGTATTTGAGTTTTGAGGGAGCTGGGGTATGCATTATCTTTAGCTGAGTTCTCCTATAACAATAATTATAATTCTAGTATTAAGCATATGTCGATATATGGAAGGAAATGTAGATCGCCAGTTATGTGGACAGAGGTTGGAACAAGCCAACTAATTGGTCCTGAACTGGAATGAGAGATTGCAAATAAGGTTTTCAGATTTAAGAGAGAGATTTAAGGCAGCGAGATATTCGCCAAAAGGTTTATGCGGATAATCGCCGTAAGCCGTTAGAGTCTAATGTTGGTGATTTTGTGATGTTAAAAGTATTTCCTTGGAAAGGTGTTATGCGTTTCGGTAAGAAAGGCAAGTTAGCTGAGGAATTAAGTGGTGTACATGATATGTTTCACGTATCTAATTGAAAGAAGTGTTTGGCGGATGCTAGTCTGCCATTAGATGAATGTAAGGTTGACAAACTCTTCGTTTTGTCGAGAAACCTGTTGAAATTATGGATCGAGATGTTAAGGGTTTGAAGTGTGGTAAGATTGTGTTAGTAAAGGTATGGTGGGATTCTAAGCGCGGTCCTGAGTTTACTTAGGAACGTGAGGATCAGATGAAATTTAAGTACCCAAATTTGTTTACTGATGTAGTTGGTGAAGTAGATCATTTGTAGTTGGATTTAGGTTGTGGAAGTTAGATGCAGGATGTTCGCAAATGTTTTAATTAATGTTTGTTTTGTGTGTATCCATTATATGTGGTGTTTCTTGCGGTTACCATTTGGATTTTCATTTGGTTCGGGGGTATCGTACCTACCTATGATAAGTCGTTTGAATCATTGGTGTTATTGATCGGGGAGTGTAGCTATTTGCGTGTATCTTTGGAGTGACGGAATGTTTTCTATCGTGGGAATTCGGGTATTTAGTCGGTTCACATTTTGTGGTTCTTTCTCTGTGATTTTATGGAATGGTATTATTCCGCTTAAATATCCATAAATTTTCTTTTGCTGTTGTGAGTGGTGACTAGAGTAGTTGAAATCTCGGGACGCGATTTCCCTAAGTGGGGGATGATGTAACAACCGTGATTTTGGCAGGTCAGTTTAACTGATAGTCTTGACTCGGTTAACGTTTGTTTGGTGTGTCTTAAGTGATTGAAGTGATATATATGTGATATAGGTGAGTTTTAGCACTAAATCCATTTGCGTGGTGTTGTTTTTGTAAGTGAGTAATGTTGATATTTGGATAAGTTCATTTTGGTCGCCTTAGTGGTGTGGAAATGACTTGTATAGTTTTGGTGTTTTTGTGTAACGAGTCTTCGTTCAAGTTTTTGAGCGTTAGCAAGTTATGAGGGGTTTGTTTTTGTATGTTATACATTTATAAAGAGTGAAAATCTTTTTTTGGAAACTTTATTTTTGAAAATGATAATTTTCTGAGTTGTCGTAAAAACAAAGGTTTATCGCATAAGACGTTAGTTATCGTTACGGATTGTTATAAAATATAAAAAAATATAAGGTTGTAAGTGTAATAATTAAATTAAATAAAATATATATATATATATATATATATATATATATATATGTGTGTATTAAGGAAATCGGCCATAAAGGGTTTAAATGGGGAAAAAGGAAACAAATTTGAGTCTAATTATAATTCCTAATTAAATGGGGTATCTAGAATAATGATAGGGTAGTATAAATACAAAACCAAATCACCCAAACCATCCCCTTGGTCGAAATTCTCCAGCAAGGAAGGGAAAAGTTAGGGTTTTCAATAGTGGGAAGCTTGGTGATTCGTGGGTTCAAGATTCAAAAGTTCTAGGTATAATTTTCAATACTTGTATTTAATTAATTAATATAATTCATGTAATAATTATATGATGGATTAGGGTTTGTGTTAACTTCTGTAAATTAATGTTATTAAACATGTTGGGATCAATAATTAGTGATATTATGATGATCGGTGAAGGAATTAAGGGTTAATACATGTTAATTAAGGAGTTAGGGTTTTGATAGAATTGTAAGGCTGTAAAGATACGAAGATATTTAATAGATGGTTATGAGTTAGGTCACGAATTTTTAGTCTAAATTGAATTTCAGTGAAAGAGCTTTCCAAAAAGTCCGGCCACGATTAATTTCGAGGTCCGAAAGTTAGTCTTTTGATTTTTCTTTGTTAAGGTGTCAAAGCTGTAAAACTGGGACAAATTTAGGTCATAAGTTTGGTAGTGAGATGTGTATGAAAGAGTGAGATTTAGCTTAGCCCTTCTGATTGAGTTAAGTTTCATATGTACTTAAACTCCCACGCGAAGGATTTGTGATAAAAAGTTGTAGAAGTATTTTAATTTAATTAAAATGTTTTGGTGTGCGTTCAGATCCGAATCTGGATAGTTTGTAAGTTTGATTTTATGAAGGGTACTTGTGTGTGTTTTTAGACCATGGCCTTCTGGTAGTAGCTTGTATACATCCAAGGGACTATGGTAAATTTTTGGTGTGAGTTATTGAGTCTTTAAAGTTATTATTTCATGTGGGCAAATGTACCTTAAAATTCTGCGTTTTCTGATTTTAAAAGTGCAAGGGATTTAGTGACCATTAGCATTTGGTGGTGATTAGTATGGAGTCTAGGAGATCCATGGTGGGTCATATGAACCTTAGACATCCATCATATGTGTATTACATGGGTTATAGCTTTTAGCTTGGCCATGTGTAACATGGACTTATTTTGTGCGATATAGATTTGTGATTTGTGTTTGTGAAAGCTGCAAGGTTTGAGGTGAGTTCATAGTCCCACTTTTTACTATGTTTTAAACTTGGGATGGGAATGATGCTTGTGTTAATTGATTTGAGTTACTGTGATTATGTGTGGTTTAAAAGCTTGGACTTATAATGTTATCGTATGAATGCTATATGTGAATGATGTGATGATAATGTTGGGAGCGGGGGTCACGTTCCGGCCCGAATGTTGTGATGTGGATTCAGTTGGGAGGATGCTTATCCTGTTGCTCGCGTATGCGACCTAATTGATGATGAAATGGGATCGGTGGACACGTTCCGTCCAAATGGTTGCCTTTATGTGTGTTGGTTGCCTTGTGAATACATGTAGCTTGTATGATAACTATAATTATTTGTCCAGCAATGTTTTATAATCACAGTGAATCGGTTGCCTATTGTGTATGAGTTTTAAACCTATGAATCTCACCAACATTATGTTAACGTTTTAAGCATCATTTTCAGGCGAGCTTTCTAAGGATAAGATAGAAAGATGTGATTAGACGAGACATTAGTTGCATTGGAAGTGGTTTATCATCTATGTTTGGACTTATGTATTGTTTCGGATTTTGTTTTGGTTATTTTGTTTTGGGGTATTGTTACAACACTTTGTGTTTGTACTTTGCTCTACTTTTGGTGCATGTAGTTGTTCTCTATATAGACATCAGGTGTTTTGATGATATCCATGAAGTTACACCCTCGCGTTTCCTCCTTGGCGAGGTGTCACGAACAACAACAACGATACCAATTTCCCATGGGCGGGGTATTGGAAGGTAGAATGTAGACATAACATACCCCTATACTTGGGTAAACCCGAGGGTAAATAAACTGCTTCAAGGAAGACCTCCGGCAAAATGAATGTACGAGTGTGAAAATGATCAAGAATAAGAGAAATCAGGCGAAAGCAAGGACATGAAAAAAAAATATGACACATGGCAAGAAAAACAATGAATGAAAAAAAGAACAAAACTGATGAACATTGTGATAATAAAAAAGAAAAAAATCTTCAAAAACAAAACTAATGAATGACGTGATTATTTTATTTATTATTTATTTTTTTTATAGAAAATTGGTGAACATTGTGAAAAAAAAAACCCTTCTAGAAAAAGAAAACATAACGTAATCTATTTGATAAACAATGTGATGTTGTTCATTAAAAAAATGGGTGAATATTGTGATAAAAAAAATCAAAAGGAAAACTGACGAACAACGTGATCTAATTGATGAACATTGTGATGTTATTTATAAAAGAAAATGGGTGAATATTGTGATAAAAATAATAATAAACAATGTGATTCTAACTGATGTACATTGTGATGTTTTTTTTATCAAAGAAAACTAATGAACATTGTGATAACAAAAAACAAAAAAAAAAAAAAGAAAAGAAAAAAAAATCAAAAAGAAAACTGATGAACAACTTGATCTAACTGATGAACATTGTGATGTAGCTCATCAAATAAAATTGACGAACACTGTGAAGAAAAAAAAATCTTCAATAAGAACACTAATGAAAAATGTTATCTAACTGATGAACATTGTGATGTTGTTAATCAAAGAAAACTAATGAATATTGTGATAACAAAAAATTAAAAAAATATTTATCCGAGCAATTATATAGCAAGAACTAATTTCTTCATAAAAAGAATAAGTATTTACTTTTAATGATACATTAAAAGTCCTAAATTAAAGAAAATACTTATTGAGACATTTCATCAAACACCTTGTAGGCATTTTTGTGAAAATTTCATTTGTTGTTTGAATATTTTAAATTAAAAAAAAATAAGAAACCACAAAAAATGAAAAACTAGCTACGAGTTTTAGTTCTATTATCTTAACTTATAACAAAAACTTGAGAAAAAATAAATAAAGAAACCTATCTCGAATTAAAGTTATCAGATCCCGAATTGAAAAATTAAGATCTTGAATTGATATAATTAATCAAAAATTGAAGTGACTAAATCTTGCATTAAAGTTGTTAATATGAATATCGCGTAAAAACGTTATTTATATTTTACGGAATCTCAATGTTTTGATAATGACAAATTATAAAATTATACTACGTAAAATTTTACGTAAACAAGTATAGTCGTAAGTTATCATTTCAACATCAATCACTTAAGGTATGAATAATGGAATTATAGAACATGGTGAATGATCAAAGAACCTACTTGCATGCATATTCCATTAAACATTTGAAAACTAGTGTATAAGTTTACTTACACTTAAACTAAACAAATGTTTTCCGCTCAAGCAAAATGATTGCCAAATTAATCTCTTGCTTAGATCATTAATTAATTACTTGAACATATAGGACAAAACTTAAGCATATAGGACAAAATTAAGCAGACGTAATTAAACCATTTTTGGAAGAAAAAAAATCTAACTAAATCTTACCAAATTAGCAAATCTTTCATTATTAGTGTATAAAATGATTAATCTTCTAGAAATAAGATTTAGGGTGTGTTTACTTTTTTCCTTAATGCCTTTTAATGACCACTTGGGTATATAATATAATTATTTTTTTTATTTGGGTCCATCAATTCTCTTTGATGGTCTTTGTGCATAGAGAGTGAAAATACCCACTCATCCCCATTAAGAGTTATTAAAGGAAGAGGGACCCACATAACCCTTAGCTAAGAAAAAAAGTAAACAAGCCCTTAATCATATCTTAACTAGATTACATAATGATTTGGAAAGATTTGTGGTTTACTACATAAGACAAAATTTTATCCGATGATAGGCGACGGAACCAAAATTTTGGACCATGGATCCCCCGGATTGTGAAAATTGGGCAGGGAATTTTGGCTATAAATTGCACCCGTTTTTCACACATTCTGCTCATCTCTTTGCATTCTTCTCTAACATCTTTCAAAGTACATACTCTCATACTCTTGCATACATTCACACACACATTCTTTTATCATTCCACTTGTCTTATAAACCATTACAAGTGATCCACCCATTTGCCACTATATTCACAAGAGAAGAATACACGAAGACTTTCAAGCTTCTAAGTGCATGTATGTACATTGTTGTACATCATTGTATATTATTAGGTCATTACACTCCACTACGATACACCAAAGTTGTTTGTCACTATCATACACCAAATTAGAGGGATTGGCTAGTATTTTAGGCCTTAAAATACATTGTGAAGAAAGGTTAGTCCTACCTCAACAAGGACTCGATATCTAGCTTAGTATCAGTAAAGAACTTAAGCGATGTTGTAAGTTTTTCTCCGTCGAAAGGGAGCTTGTTTATATAATGCTTGTGAACTCTCAAGTTGGGTACTCGCGGAGTGGAGTAGGGCGAGAAAGAAAGCTTCGTGCCGAACCACTGTAAATCATTGTGTCATTGGTTGCTCTTTCCTTTCCTTATCTTGCATTTACTTATTTCTTAGTGTATTTACTCACGTGCTTATTGGTTTGATTTCACATCAAGTATAAGAATCTTAATTTCTTAAAACGGACTTTTAAACAGTAAAAACTATTTAACCCCCTTCTATTTTTTCACAAAAGTTTTAGAACATGATTGAAAAAAGTTAAAATGAAGAAAAATGGTACATAGTTGCTTAAGAAAGGGATGAAATATGGCAGAGAAAAGAGGGAGAAGGGTTTGCCACGTATCGAAAACTGGTAAGCCTTCTATACCTATTAACTTGAGGTGACTTTCTATTTGAGCGGTTATTCTTTTATTACGTGTGACTATTTTTTTTACTTTTGATGAAAAAATTTAATAAGAAAATGGAACGAAACAAAAAGAAAAAGAACCGAAATCTTTGGTTCCGCAAAAAACGCGTACCTTCGACACCTTAAGTGATCTTAATTTATATGAAGAACTTATAACAATGCAAGCACAAACATAAATTACAGTATAATAATTTATCTTATAGAAGTATGTATTAGAGCATGTGTAACAGTGATATTCAGCTCATGTTGGTGACGGTGTGGCTCGTGGTTGCTAGTAGTCACAATTGCAGGTGAATAATTGTTAGCTCATGGTCGAGGAGTCTGTGCTCTCCCAATTAAATCCGAGCAAAAAGAAAGTTGTATGAGGGTATTTTGTTGTGGGTTAAGATGTCAAGAGTGACGGACATCTCATCAAAATTCCAACTTACTGATAAATATTCCTGTTTGTATGCCCTTAAAATAAAAAAATAAAACCTTGCAACTTAACCAACAACTCGTCAAAATTGCAGATAACTATGAATGGGTGTGGAAGTGGAGAAGGCAAGCTAGGGATAAGGGAAGCATCAAACCTTTCTATACTCTTAGATGAAACTCAAGGAGTGTCTCTCTCGGATAATGAAGACGAGTGGAGATGGTTACTGGATAGTTCTGAAACATTCTATGTAAGTTCAGTTTGATTTGCGGTAGATAAGTGTAGGTTGCCGATTATAGAGCTTCACACTAACAACAAAATTTGTGCCTTCTAAATCAAATATTGATTTGGAGAGCAAAGGGAGATAGGTTGTCCATAAGAATCAACCTAGACAAACTCGGAATTTTTCATTCTCTGTTATGCATGATGTATGCTACTGAATGTGTGTCGTTGGAGCATGTATTAGTCTCTTGTCACTACTCTTCGTGTGTGTGGCAAATGGTATTTCCATTGTAGGGGTTTTTTTGTAGATTACAATCCTTGTTACAGGGAAATCAGTGGTTTTGTACAGAATCTTAAGTCCGAAAAGAATGACATGTTCAAACCGATCCAACTGCAATTTTTGAGGTTGTCATCTTCTCCACCGTTTGGTGTTACGGAAGAGCCATAACTCTAAAATCTTCATTGCGGGATCTAAAAGTCCGAATAAATATGATTTATTTCATGACGTTCGAAGTGTTTCATTTTGTTGGATTAGTAACGGATACCGATATGTTTATTGATCAGTCCATTTGGTTATCTCATCAGTTATCTAGACAAATGTAGTTGACAGCTTGTAAATTTCCATTTCCTAGCTTCTCGCCAGTGGTAGTCGATTTTGATACATGAAATTAGTTGTCGTTCAAAATAAAATAAAAGGCAATGATGGACAGTGGTCGTAGTAACCATTACACATGCTTAGACTAAAGGGAGACTTTCTCACATCTCACACCAACGTCACCTCATCTTTCTCTCTCTTCTCATTTCCCCGCACTTCCTCTCACTTTTCACCTGTAGTGGTCACACCAATCATCTCCTTTATTAAAATACCCACTTTATACAAATATATCCCACTAAATACCCATAAACATTCACAAACACAATAAAAAAACAATAATAAGAAATAATAATAATAATAATAATAATAATAATAATAATAATAATAATTACAAAGGAATTGCACGAGAACCAAGAGGTGAGTCGGTCACCTCTATCCTCTCTTTTTTCTCTTCCTCACACGCGAGGAGTGTTTGTCGGCATAGCTCGTGAGTGAGGCCTCACCTCCATTCCTTCTAGTCTTAAAATAACGTTTACGAAATGAGAAATTTGTGTTCTGCAATTATGCTCCAATGATTACTAAACCAAGAAATTCGACACAACTAATAGTCTATGTACTGTTTTTCTACATTGGAGACTTACTCATATTGTATAAATTAATCAAACAGCTGGTATTTTTTGTTACTTTTGTTCAAAATCTTATGTATATCTATATCTACAGTATATAATATATATAATAGATGAATCATTTTTTCTCCAAATATGTAATAAGACAATCTTTAATGTATTTTAAAGAAATATAATTTAATATGCAATTTCACTAATGTAAGTTTAATGACAATTTTTGTTTGGTTATGAACATTTATAAAATTTGAGAACCGCATATTTAAAAAACATTTATCATTTATGTATTTTAGTAAAAGTTTAGTGAAATTTTAATCATTTTGCTAATAACTTTGATTTAAAAAAATTGTACATGTCAAAGTACAAAGATTTTTAAGTGATTTATAAAATATGACAATATGTGATTTTTGAATACCGTAACTAGAGGTGGCAAAACGGGCGGGTACGGGCTAAATGGGCTATGGGTTAAACGGGCTACGGGCTATACGGGCATGAGCTAAACGGGCGCGGGTAAAATGGGCCCATATTATACAAACCGCTTTAGAAAAGACCTCAAACGTAACACCTCATTTAAGTTTAAGAAACTAAATATACTATATCTATAAGTTTTTTATTAAAAATTACTTAATATTCTCCAATTTAGAAAAAAATATGTGCCTATTATTCCCATTTAACTTCTAAATGTGCCCATTATGCCATTAAAAAAAAAAAAAAAAAAAAAAAAAAAAAAAAAAAAAAAAAACCCTAAATGTACCCAAATCTTCTAAAAATTTGCCCTTTTTTTTTTTTTTTTTTTTTTTTTTTTTTTTTTTTTTTTTTTGACACAAATTGGCACCTCTAACCGTAACTTATATTTTTGTTTAAAATGTCATGTATCAATTTATTAATCATATAGTACATGAACTAATATGTAATACTATATGTTTACACTTATATTTTTGTTTAAAATGTCATATATCAATTTATTAATCATATAATACACGGACTAGTATATAATACTATATGTTTACACTTTATAAAATATTGTGTTGAACATACAACATCTACTAGCTAACAAGTATCTTTTCTACCCAGTCATAGCAAATTTGTAATACTAATAACTACAGTTTTTGCATCGCCATTGCATCATGATGCACAAATACTCTGCCACTTTGTTATGAAATAGTGTCCCTAAAATTTTGTTATTTGAAAAGTTATCATCACGAGTAATATACTAATATATAATCAGAAAATATTGCTCATCAAAAGTTTTGGTAAAAATGTACTCGTCGTCGCCGGTCAATGCACTTCAGGTAACTACAATTTTTTTTAGGACGCAACAAACAGGCAGTTATTGACATATGAATACACTAATTTTTCTCCAAATCTTTTTTTTAGTATATTGAATTCAGTGTAACGCTGTATTAAAAAAGTATTAGACTAAGATATTAATATCTATATATAATTGTCAACCCTATCCTTCTAACAAATCCATTTGCTAGAAGCATCCAAGAAACTAAACTCTTGCTTTATTTTGAATTCGCTTTTCAATGTTCTTCAAGTCCAGAAAAGCGTATGCCCATGGATGATATACAAAGACTAAGTTAAGATGTTATAAATTGTAGCATACACGTCGATACATGCTTGTAAATATCCTACATCTTGTTACTTTAAAAGACCATATCTCCATATTAAGTCGTGAGTCTTGATTAGCTAGGTACATTGCAATATAGTTCATCATCAGTTAATATTGATCCGTAAATACCAAGTTTCTGATTTCTCAACATATTTTTACCAAAGTCATGTGAACACTCACTTTTTCCCTAATCGGTAAACACACTTTTGCAAATCACATACTTGAGTTAAAGATTAAAAGAAGAAAAGGGAAATAGGAATATATTTTGCGCAATTCTTTTTCCTTGTAACCTCGATATCTATCATCCATTTTAACATAACATAGCGTATTAGATTCAATAAAACATCTCCTCCGCCATGGAATTTAGCTGCTTGAGTGGATGACATTCGTTTATGGGCAAAAAATATGCATATTTCCTTTTCGTAGGTTAATCGAGATAGAAATCAAGTTGCTCACTGGGTTGCCCGTTATGCGGCTTCAAACACTTTAGAGTTTAGTTGGGATGTCACTTTCCCTGTTGAACTTTCCTCTCTTTCGAGGAGTGATATGTATGGATGTTAGTTTTTTCTTTTAATGAATGTCTAGGTTCAAAAATAAATAAATAAATAAATAAATAAAACATCACTTGTATGAGAACACAAACTGTGAACCTTGTGGCCACTAAGCATAAACATCAACACCTAATTCTACCATATTACACTATTATATATTTTTATTATGAGGGTTTTAAGTCATCTTCTAAATGGCCATTAAGCGATTGTTGTGTTTGATGTTAGAGGATAATAGGGATCAATTAGTGGCTGCTAAATAGCACACAAGTTGTGAGACTCTCTTTAACATACTCCCATGGAGCACAACTTAAAAAAACTCTTTTATTAAACAATACCGTTACACAGGCCGCATATAAGATACGTAGTATTACTAGTTATTTTTCACCCGATTTCCTCTAATGGCACGTGTATGGAAGACAAACATTTTGACTTGTAAACTAAAAGTCAAACCGCGTGTAGCAGGTATAAAGGTTCTGGGCAGTTTGTCAGGTCAGGGAATTTGACTCTTTTGGAGCCATCTTCAAAGTCAATAACCATCCAAACAAATGAATACATTTTTTAATCTATCTGAAATAACAACTTAGTACGTTAAAGATTAGAATATACATTTTGTGAGGGGCATATAAAAAACATACTTTATGTTGCGACATCAATCAATGGCCCTTCTAGAATAATCAAAGTCAATCACGCAAAAAACTTGAACAACAATCAATCATACATCATCTTTGCCAATGCATGTCTTAAAGTCTTGTTGCGTATAGTCACTAACTGAGGTTACATCTCCAAAACATAGCAACAAGTAAAAGGTCGAGTCTAAGTGATAGTAATAGGATATTGGGCTTACATATACAAACATATAGGAATAATACAAAAGGGAGGTGATTTGTACACCACTAAAATTGGTGTGCACACCACTAAATTGTGTTGATAATGCATATAGTACAACTATATACTTCATACTTAGTGGTGTACATATCAATTTTAGTGGTGTACAAATAATAACGACTAATAATTTCATCATTTTTCAACCCCAGCTTGGTGCTAACTGCTAAGTATGTATTTTGACCCTATGTAGGAATCTAAAATTCGAATATAAGTTGCTAGTTCATGAGACCAAACTTAGTGTTTAGCTCAAACTCGAGCTCAAATAGATTTAACATAATTGCTTACCCTAGTGAAGAGCCTAGCCTTACTCGGTAATTAATTTCACATCGTCTCTTCTCCCTCTCATTTACTCACCACTCGCCCTCCGTAATGACTTTCCCCATTTACCAGTCCTCAATTTTTATTTTTTAACATAATATAAACACACAGACACATTGGGTTAACCTCATTGTTGCTTTACCCCCGGCGTCATTCACTTGTACCAAAATACAGCATGAGGGGGGGAGGGGGGGGGGGGGGGGGGGGGGGGGGGTTAATCGCACTCAAACGTGGTTGGTTGTTTCACCTGCCTCAAATAATCAAACAATCTTTTGACTTGAACCACCTCAACTTGTGAACTAATCATACATGCTTCAAGTTTAATACGGCTAGAGTTCCAAGCAGTGAACTCGAGTAGTTTGCTACATGCTCGACCCATAACACCTCAGATCGGGCATCCGTAGGTGTCTCCATAAATCACAAGTACTAAATGCAATGACTGGGCATCCAAAAGTCACCTGACATAAAATAGAGGTGCACGGGTCTGATTGAAACCTAGCTTATAGAGACTTTCATTATTACCCATCCATGAGTTAATTGAGTTACTTCCGTAAACAAATCTTTAAGCACTTGCTTCTCATCATTTAACCACTATTGACTTTTTTACTTCATAAAAATACAAATTGCTTTTTGAATTAATGTGTTCATTTCTTACTTGCAAGTTTAAATAACCTTTATTGATTGTTGGTTCCTTGGTTGTCATCTAAATTCAGCATTAATTTATTAATATATAGGATTAATCAACTAGAAATAACATAGAACCAACAGGGAAAAGCAAAAATGTGCTTTTATTTCACCATTTTTAAGTTTCAACCCATCAACACGATAAAAGAAGTGAAGAATGGTTCATTTGACATTGATTGCTGCAGCCATGGTTCTCAACTTCTGAGAAATCTCCAAAAAAGATGGACGCTCCTGTGGATCACCAGACCAACAACTTTCCATTAATGACTTCCATTCAGGATCACACCATGTAGGTATCGTTGGACGTAATGTGTTGTTCACAATTCCGCCTATCACAAACAGACACAGACCGTGAGCAAAGTTAAAAGTTTAGGTCCAAGATGTGTACCCGTTAGAAGCGAAGAACATACCAATTATGGAAGCACAATGCATATTTGTGTAAGGTTCATCTCCAGTGAGCAATTCCCACATGACAACCCCGAAAGAATAAACATCAATCTAATTTTGGACATAGAGCATCAGTGAATAAATGATACTACAATAAAGTAATAAACATTTAGACATGACACTTTAGGTCATATATACTAATATACCTTATCCGTTACCATGTGACTTTTTCCACTAAGAAGCTCGGGTGCCATCCAAGGTAAGGTTCCACGAACACCTCCAGAGACCATGGTGCGTTCTTTTACCTTCGATAGCCCAAGATCTCCTATCTACAGAGTGAAAAGGCAAGTAAAATGATGGATGCATAATAGTCTGAAAATACCCAAATAAGTGAAAAATTTCTATTTTGGGAAGTCTACGTATCTTTTTGCAAATGACATCCTTACCCCCTAGCAATCAATATGAAATATTTGATCATAATGATCATTATAACAGAAGCAACATACGTGCGACTCCATACACCTTACAATGACTATAAACAGGAATAACATCTTTTTACATCAGAAAACCGTTTGAAATGATGAGTTCACGTACCTTGCAAATTGGTCTATGTGGATCTCTCATATTTACCAGCAGATTTTCACATTTTAGGTCGAAATGCACGATATTCTTTCCATGCAAATATTCCATTCCAAAAGCAGTATCCATGGCTATGATAAGTCTTTTACGCCGATCTATAGTTCTATCCACAAAATAGTTCGTTACCTTATTGTATTCAAACAAGATGCATGTCATAAACATTATAATAAGTCAAAACATATAGATACCTATCTTTTTTCTTTAAGAATTGCTTCAAAGATCCATTAACCATGTACTCTGTTACAGTAGCCAATGAGCTATCTGGCCCATCACGAACAATACCATAGAAGGAGACAACATTTGGGTGATGCAATGAGCTTAACAATAAAGCCTCCTTCCAGAAATCTGTAATCTGCACTCAGAAAAAGAAGGTTCAAGAGAGATGACTCCAATCTGATTAACCATCATAAAAACAAAGAAAAAAGTTTTATGTTTGTAAGCAAATTTAGATAAAAACTGAGAATGACAGTTACATATGCTCAACATTTATGGGGTTTCAAATCAATGTTATTGAAGTCCACAACATTCACCCTTTTTACCTAAAGCTATTAGTGCTAAAGACAATTTGATGAGACACATACCATGGGATTGAACACAGCTAATAGTGAATGATGCATTCATGAGAATTTTCACTCATTTTTTATAAAGGAGCTAATTCAATGGCGAGTTATAGTTCCCAATAGTATGCGATTGGTTGTTCAAGGCTTCAAGCAGTAATATCCATCTACATAACTTATAACTATAATGTTACACCTTATTTCTCAGTAAGGCTATGATACTAAACTAGAGAGAAACGGATAGAGATATACAAATATCTGATCAGTGATGAACTTGTGTAAAATACAAATGCTAGGTTTCCTGCCAGTTGTGGTGAAATTGTTTTCACATTCTAAAGTTTTGATTGAGACCAATGTTTATGCTACTGCTACAAACGAAAACTAGAAGTTGGTAATAAACGGCACTACATGTTGAATGATATATTGGTTATAAACTACATACCTGTAACGATATTGGTGTAAAAGTACTAAATCTCAGAAAAATAACCTTGAAAACAAACCGTAAATACTAAAGAACAAATCCTCAAGAAGTGTAAGGTCAAACCATATATCTGTATGCCTTTGTAAAACAACTAGCGTAATACATGGTTCCCAGCCACTGTGATGTCATGCCTTGCATTAAAAAATTCAAACCTACTTTGTTCTGTGTAATATGCAGGCAGTTTCAGTTTTCTGTAATGTTAAAGTAAAAGATGAATGCTGAAAAGATCAAATAAATGATCAATCATAGCCTGGTCCACTCGATCTGTAACAAATGTTCTAAGTACATTCATTCCTTTTTTTTATTTACCCAAAGCATCTCAAATTAAAAGATTACGTTTGGAAGGAGTTCACAGAAGAACATGATGTATCTTCCCAAGCAATAAATACTCTGTTACGACACTCATGAATAGATTGTTGACAGACATGCGACAAAGATTATGGGTAGTGCTGACTTTTTTTTTATCAAAGATAAAGTACACAAAAGAACACAGAATCTCAATTGATAATGTTTATATAGAAATTAACAAAATAGTCAAACGCTTATTTGATTCATGGGAGCATTGCCTCAAGTCCTCAACATTATCTGATAATGTTGCCACAATTTATTCACTATATCGCTCACAATTCCTTTTCTTTAGATGCATATTAGCAATTCAGTTTTGGTAATTAACAGACAGAAACCATTAGTAGCTATCTGAATATATAGAAAGACAATAATTGTAATAAGACCAACAAGCGAAGCACACACAGGTTTAGTGTCAAACATTAGTAAACATCCTTATGTCAATTCAACTGTACCAATATAACCACAAAGGAAAGATGGCGATAATACATACCATACGTTCCCTTTCAGTTGGCTTCACAGCAAAGCAACTGGCTTTAATCCTCTTTATTGCAACATCAGACCCCTTCCACTTTCCATGATAAACGGATCCGTAAGTACCAGCTCCTAACTGGCGTATCTCTTCCAAATCATCATTCTTAATGGTCTGCAGACAAATATAAATGTAGATTAAATGCTATTGTAACAACTAACAACTAAAGAGCACCAATTACAGATATCGACTATAAAGCAAACAAACCTGCAATCCCCTAGCAATAGCTTCCTCCTCAGCTTTTGTTTGTTCGATCTTTGAATTGCTTTCGGTGCCCGTATCAGAGTCCAACTCTGAATCCTCAGGTGCATCCTACAAAATGAAAAGAAAATTATTGACAACAGAGATTAACACATCAAATTATTGCAAGGGTAAAAGGGTAATTCACTCACCGCGACATCTAACTCATGTGTAGGTTCCTCTCTGACCTCAGCAGCGTTCTCAACGGCAGAAAATACACCTTCTTGACCTTCGTCTTTTACCTCCTCATTGCTTTCTAATGCTGCTTTCTTAACAGATTCAACAACTTGGGGTATATGATTCAGTCTTTCAACTTTAAGCTCTGCCTTTTCCGGAGACTGAGGAGCATTTACTCCAATAGAGTTATCAATACTCTCTTCACCATTCAACACTTTTCTTTCAGGAGAATGAGGAGCATTAGTATTTTTTATTGCATTTTTATTCACAGTGGTTAACGGAACATCTTTATGGTCAACCAAAGTCGGTGACTGGTCAAACGCTACCATGGAATCAATAGGATTTGAGCAGCCTGTCAAGTTAGTAGTGGACTGCACACGTTCAGGAGGCACTTGCTGATCCTCTTGACTATAAGAATTCGGGATTAATTTTAAAGGGCGTACAGGATAACAATCTAGAACATCAACCAATGGACTCTTCATCAGATTGTTTGTGACATTTTCTTGTTGAGGTGAAATGGATGCTTCGTTAGACGGTGACCCATGTATTGGACTTTGAAAATCTCTCCAGAAAGAATTTGCAGGTAAATTCCCATTTTCTGGTCCATAGCCATAGGGAAAGTTCCCATATCGAGCAACGGGTTGATCAACAAACAACTCATTACCAAACTCATGCCTATGACGGGCATAAAGTGTGCGGTCATCATGATGGACATAAGACAGTGGAATGTGATGACTATCTGGATATCCAATAGGCCCCGTAGCAACATTCATACCATTTCCATCTAAAACGTAGTGATCACTTGGTCTTCCACCTCCCATATTAGGATCTCTAATATAGAACGGTTGGGGAAATGGCGGGGGACAGTGGTCACAAACATTAGTACCATGCATTATGTTATTAGGAAAACCAGCATGTTCACCTGATACAGGTGATGTCTGTAACCAAGGAACATTCTCTGGTAACTGGGACCGATGATCAACTGGTGACAAATGATTATAATAAGGCTGCCTAAAGTAATCGTCAGAAGGACCTCTTTCAAACACTCTATCCGTAGGTTCAACATAAGGTCCATTGTAACATGAATACGAAGGTGAAGGCGAAGATGAATAGTCATTTCCATGCCTAGGGGAATAGTAAGCATGGCTACGTGGAGCCTCTGTTTGCTGGTTCTGCAATGAACCCAAATGAGGGATCGTCAAATGATGCAAATTAACCGGTGTCACGGGCATCTCAATATTCCTCTGCCCAGTAAAACCACCACCAACGTCCAAATTTAACTGGCTAAAATATTCATCCACATTAGTCATTTTTCCATAGTCAGGCGAATCATTAAGACTATTCAGCGCGTCCACATACCTCCTTTCACTATCCCTCCCATCCGTATCCAAAAATTGCAACGGATCATCCACTTCATTACTAGTAAACAAAAAAATCCTCAACCTAGTAAACCCATCCCTTGTCCCCAACTTATCATACTCCTCCATCATATTAACAATGTCGTCATCATTAACAACGGACACTAAAGCATCTAGATCCTCATCAGGCTGCTTATATTTCAAAACACTAACATTCTCAAATAACTCCTTCATCCTAGTCATTAAATCATCGTATCCAATATCTCTAGGAACACTTAAAATCCTCGTCTCACCGCCTACGTATCTTAGCCTCCCGTCTTGTGGACGAGGTAATATACTACCATTAAAACTACATAATATCTTAACACGAGGCGTATCATCGTTACTACTTATTCGTACCGAACCGGGAGAGTTTGTTAATGGACTAGTGCTCCCCATTTAATCAAACCATTATTTCATCACACATTATTCTAATAACATTCATAGATCATAATTGCACCATTCTGAATAAATAACATGTGAATTATGTAACATATTTATATTTCTTAAATAAGCATGTAACACATGATATAGATCAAACCCTATATATTACCATAAAATAAAATACCTGAAAATATGGGTTATGGGATTTTTTTATCGTGGAAAATGTATAGGAATTTATGACTTATGAAATATGGAAGATGATGGTTTTGATGATATGAAGATGAAGGGCGAATATGGTTAGGGAGGGTGAAAAGTGAAAACTGAATTAATGGTGACAGGGATATAAATGTCACTTTATTGTTTTTGTATGACGTGATGGATGTGATGTTGATGATGTGGTGTGTCAGATAGGTTTACACGTGGCGACATAAAGTACATCGAAGCTAACTGCCATCTGTCTAGGTTTATTGTCAGGATGGAACTGTTTGTTTCATGTGATCAAAGGAGAGGGTGCCGTTTCTCAATGGTTAAGTTATTTATTACTCATAGTTTCGTACCCGGTGCGAATGTGAAATTACGGGAAAATTCTTCGCAAAACGTCGTGACTTATATCTTGATTCTTGACCGGGTGTAACGGCCTTCCCTTCTGTAAATGTCGTCTCTAATAGCCATCAAGTGCTCTTTATTAGACAACAGTTTAAAGTAGTTGGTCCATGGTCCGAGTTCAATTATAGACTATAATCAAGTGTTATCCGGAGTAGTAATCCATCATTCTCCATTAAATCATTCACCTGTTCAATATGCATATCAACATTACCAGGCACATCAAAGTTTTCAATAAAGTAAAACAAAAGCAGTGGTGAAACTTATTAATTTATCTTTTTGGAAAACAACTTTGTCATCTCTTACCTTCAAAGAAAGATGCTTTTTAAAGACATTTATAGCATGCGCAGTAGTTACACTAAAGGAAAAAGTGCCATCAGCAACAACTTAAATTTGTTGCAACATATGAAAAAGTAGTTGCTAAACGTGTTTTGCAATGAAAATAGCGACTAATGTCAATGATGCTAATTCAATCGGTGTTAATCTGGAAATGCAATGAAATTGATTAGTGATTGCTAAATTAGCAAAACCATTTGAGGTCATTGCTAATTTAAAAATGCAATGAGCATGCTTAGTCGTTGTTAAATTAGCAACAACTTTGAAGTCAATCGTTGCAATTTTCAAAAAAATTAGCATCAAAGTTATATGCCTTGCTAATTATATTATTAACAAACAACTTGCTTTTTGCGCAATTAATTCTATATAGACAAACTTAAAATAAAGAGCACTTCAATAAATATATTGATATTTAAAACTACAAGAAAAAATTATGCCAAATGTAACTTTAATAAAATCCAAATATTGTTGATAAAATCTCTTCAAAGGAAACCATCATATGATTCGCTACAACAAACGATAAGATATACTACTAGTAATGCAAATTATAAGGACTAAAAGAACTAAAATGTTTGGTCATTAACTTCTGATTCCGCAGAATGTACCAAAAAGAATCACCGGAATGTAGGAACTCGATTTTGTAGCCCAACCAAAAATTTCTTAACTTGTTCTTGAACTCGCTACTGCATGTCAACTCAAATGCTTTTATTTGACTTTCTAGTTTGCTATTAACTTCTGATTCAATGCAAGCCTCATTAGCCATTTTGTAACACCCCCAAATATATAGCAACAAAAGATAGTGTCACTGGGGTATTACTTCTTGGCGCACAGTACAAGTTATAAAAAACGACTCTAAATGAGACGTTTTGAAAAGTTACCATTCGAATAATAAAATCAGAGTTACAAACAAGAGGTTCCATAGTACAATACATAAGTGTTTTTATGACAATCGAATGGTAAATGATAAAAGCATAAGTCTTCCAAAACATGACGTGCGACTCTATGCTTCATGCACCAGCTATCGTCTTACTGACATGAGATAAACATGCTAAAAGTGTCAACACAAAGGTTGGTGAGTTCATACAGTGTATATTTATAAATGTGAGTACAAAAGTCAGGTGCGTTAAAACATGTAGGACAATAGTGAGCAAGATATACATATACGATCACTTAAATGAAATCACACAAATGCAACGACAGAGCCTTATGCACACAAACCACACATACTGGGTGCCACTTCCCAAAGATTACTGGGTGCCACTTCCCAAAGTGTATTGTTAATACATCCTAAAATCTTGGAATCGCATTATAATAATTACATAGTAATAATCATGCATTAGGGCATATATGAGAATGCACAAATTGACCAAATATGATAACAATGTATCACATCATAAAGTATTTAAAATAGTGATCTGGCACATAAGTTATTGAAAGAAAATAAAGCGATTTAGCACAGTGGAAATTAGTTAAGCATGTATCTCCTCAAAGAATTTATAAAACAATTAAATGAGTAAGAATGGGGCTACGAACTCACCGAAATGATAAGCGATAGGTCACAACGATATAACGTTTATCAAGGGATCACAAACTTTAACAACGACCTAAAATATAATAGTCGTGTAACACCCCAAAATTATCGCAGCGGAAGATAGTGTCACTGGGGTATTACTTCATAGTTCACATCACAGATTACAAAAAACGACTCTAAATGAGACGTTTTGAAATAAATTATCATTCGATTAAAATATCAGAGTTTACAAAGGTGTCCCACAAGTTTGGAATACATAAAGTGTACAACATAATCGTTTAAAAGTTATTCGAATGATAATATATACATCGTCTTCAAAATATTTTCCGTGCGCCTTCACAAGCCAGCTAATTCCTTTCATACCTGAGATAAACATGCTAAAAAGTTAACACAAAGGTTGAGTGAATTCATAGGTTTGTAAAACAGTAGTGGACAATAAAGTTCATAGTATAATTGCAATGTGCACAATCATCATCCTGATAGTTATTATTACTCTAAGCTCATGGCACGCACGACTGACTGTGCATATATATATATATATATATATATATATATATATATATATATATATATATATATATATATATATATATATATGGGGATATCTTGGCTACAATTTTTGTAGCTATATTGGCTACAATCCTTCACAAAAAATACACAAGAAATTAATCAGGGACCCGCAAAAAGAACTCAGGACCCACAAAAAGAGTCAGAGACCCACAGTTTGAAGCACAATATTATAGCCAATTGGCTACAAAATATTGTAGCTAATACATTCCCTATATATATATATATATATATATATATATATATATATATATATATATATATATATATATATCACCGTACGATATATACATTAAACAATTTGCCTCGTGTAGGTACTATGCCAAATACCTAGAAATTCAAAAATAATGTGTTAGTGATATCCGTTGTATGATTAACACAAACGGGATTCATCAATCTTGATAGGCCTATCCACAATATTTGCGCTCACTCGCAACAACAAGTGATTAGTGGTCCATGATATGGGGACTTTTGGCATAAACAACTTAGGCATGCAATAATACAGTCAAGGATAGTATTCAGTTTACAAGTAATTGTCCATAGTAAAAACAGTAGCATGTATCCCCCTAAAGAGTTTATAAAACAGTTAAACAAAAGTAGGGGCTATGAACTCACCATAGTAATCAGTAGTAGTTTATAACAACAGATAGTGTATGGCAAGACCATGATCTTTAACAATAACCTACTAGGGCATAATGATCGTGTCTTAGTATAATGTACAATATGAGTGTACAAGTATATGCAAAGTCATTGACTTGATTAAGATGTTGTACATATGTCTTATGTTGTGTAAAGGAGTGAAGTATTCTTAAAGTATGGTTTGGCTATTAGCCTTTAATAAATAACATCATACTACCGTTCGGGCTATCAAATTCTAGAGGTTTGATGAACTCAAATAACTACATTTTATTGTTATCATTTATCTTATTTATTTGACTTGTTTTATTATATTATTCATGAGAATCAATACTTAATCATTTACTTTAGTAATTCTCAGCTAAAAACAAGCAATTGGTGAAACTTAACGATTTTGGACGAAATATGGAGCAAAACTAGCAAGATGTCAAAAGTCTACTGGAACCTAGAAGATGCGCCGTATCTCTTTCAACAGATACACCGCAATATCAT
Source organism: Artemisia argyi (assembly GCA_030686995.1). Lineage (NCBI taxonomy): Eukaryota > Viridiplantae > Streptophyta > Magnoliopsida > Asterales > Asteraceae > Artemisia > Artemisia argyi. The sequence goes on from CM060676.1 coordinate 131,845,695, forward strand.
ACTTAGATGAATTCGAAGACCATTGCCTGACTTTGAAGAATGCGCCGCATATGAAACTTTGGTCAACGAAGAAGGTCAAGCTTGTTCTACTCCAGATACGCCGCATCATATTTCTGACATACGGCCTATCACTATCAAGACATCACCAGATGTAATCCAAGACGCTAATGGACATGCGCCGCATACAAGAACTAAGTTACGCCGCATCTGAAGACGGTGTACGAGTATTCCAGAATATATTAATCTTGGAACCCACGCGAAGTTAAGTGAATGCGCCGCATCTCGCTATTCTATGCGCCGTATCTTACCCTCAGACAGAAAGTATAAATACCCTAAGGACAGATGAATTTTGTGTGCAAGATACTGATGCGTGGAATTGCGCCCTCGCAAAAGGTTTTACCTCTCAAGGGGATCTTGAGAAGCTTGCAATCCCCACCAGGCAGTGTACCTGACCGTTGTAGTATAGTATAGTGACAAGTACCGGGGGATTGATCGTTCAACTCAAAGAATAGTGTTCGCTAGGGTTAAAACTCAATTAAACTAGGTCTAGAGGTGAGGGATGATTCTTTTTGTATTTTTATATTTTAAATGAAAGCAAGTAAAATCTCAGTTTTGGAAGGAGTGGGCGGAATTAGTTGCTAATCAACTAACCCAAATAACTAAAGATGCAATCAAAATAAAATAAACTAAACTTAAACTAAATTATGGCGAAAACAATAATGAGAGAAAATGTGTTTACTTAGATTTCACTACTCCCTAGCTATCTATTACAGGTTGATTAGTTTGTTACAATTTCATGGATGGCGGGTTATATTCCTTAATACCATTCGTAGGGCCGTGTATGATCTTCCCTAACTCTATAAGCTTCTACCTCTTCCTATGTCGAGCCGACTACTAGCTTCTAACATGGCTTCATTAGTAGTTACCTACACATTAAATACAACCAATATATCGTAGTACACCTCCGATCATGTTTCTTAAGACGTTCAAGCAAGTTACCAATTGGAAGTCTGCCAGTTTTCTTAAGCCTAACATCGAATTCATTCATCCACAACAATTATAAACAAACAACCAACCCATAATCAATATCTAAGTTTCATTACATCTAAGCAAACACAAAGAAAACCTAGCCTAGCATGTTAAAGAGAAGACAAGCGTAAGATATAATCAAACAACACATAGACATATTGAATGATTTGATGAAAGACTTATCTTCAATTAAGCATGGATGAAACAAGGGTTTGAAACCCTCAAAATATCTGTAAAATTCGTCTAGGGTTTACTCCCTTCAAAGTTGCACACAATGAATGAAAACTAGAAAACTATATATAGATTTTACATCCTGACGGCGTCAAGAGTTAGGTCTGACGCCGTCAACTCGCCGCCAAAATAATACTAGTATTGCCTAGATCCACTTCTGACGCCGTCACTCTTTGTGGACTCTTTTGTATTATACGTGACGACCTTGGCATTTTATAACGTGACGCCGTCACGAACTCTTTAGAAAACCTTCTTGCGCGTCACGTGTAATTGATTTATCCACCTCTTTGTCAAGTCTTGACGCCGTCACTAGCATCCTGTGACGCCGTCATGTGCAATTTCCAGCATGATTTTGAGACTTTATCATTTTCTTCACTTTTTCGCTCTAAAAACGTCCAAAATGCTTCCTTTTGTAAATTTTCTCTCAAAAGTATCTAAAATGACAAAAGGAACGATTTAGAGCAATATTTGATCAAATAATCTCGACTTTGGCCTTAAATGACCCCCAATAGCGGTACACTTTTCGCTTCATCAAATACCCTTACGCTTGAGATTTGCTTGTCCTCAAGCAAATACACTTTTATTCTAATCAAAATACAAGTTAGGGGTCATCTAACACTAATATAAAAGTAATTACAACAAATAATCATTCCACTTCAACCAAAAACAAGCACGGAAATTATACACTATCACCTCACAAATAGTGTTTATATACTCACATCTCTCGGGTGTAATAAAGTATATATCACAATATGGAAATGGAAAACATCTCTCACTATCGGTCATAGCAAATAGATTACCATAGGCTTGGGAAAGGATCAAACCTCCACCACTTGGCGTAAGCACCTAGGATAAACTATCTAAGAGGTCTTTTAAAGGGTTATAACGTGAGGTGTAGGGATATGATAAACACGCTTTTGTTGGATAAAGGCAATATTTACAGGTGGCGAGTTAATCATCTTGGTCAATTACATGTACAATGTGGCGTTGCTAAGTCAAGACTCGACTCGACTTAAGCTAATCGAAAACTAACAAAACATAAAACAAACATAAAATGAAACGGGATGGTAGTCCGTAGTTTTTTTTTTTTTTTTTTTTTTTTTTTTTTTTTTTTTTTTTTTTTGCATACACTCTTACCCTACCATCCAAAATAATACATCATAGGGGATTTGCATTCCCTTTACACTTGAACTTTTACATACTTTACAATCAACTATTCTAATGACTCGAATTAAGATAATCAAAACACTTTGAGTACTTTTTAAGATTAACACACATATGGGGGTAATATATGATGTTCTTCCCCATTACTCCATAACAATAGTACTTTACCTATGGGTCCCAATCGTCCCAAAACAATATGTACAAGATATGACTCGACTTAGCAACCATGTAATCAATTAGACAATTAACTAAGGGTTTAAACAGATAACAATAATGCACTAAAGATGAGTGCATACACGGAAGGCTAAGGCAATTTGGTTTCACATTTGGGGTGGATTGTTAACAAATTCTTCCTTTAAGTAAAATGCTTAAAGTTAGAAATGAAAAAGATAGGATCGGAGGGGTGTACTAGGGGTATCGTGTACTAAAAATGAGTACAACGCAAAGGTGTGGGAAAAATTAATTGACTTTACTAGTCAAGTAATTATGACTTCATTGGTCAAGTAATTATAATACGGGTTTAACACAAGGGTGATCCTAATGCCTCTTATCATGTAGTAAATCCTAACTACACGAATGTAGTCTAACTAGCGGTCTCGGAATGTATCACTAACGCAAGTTCTAGAATCTAAGTACTACCGGTACACTCATAAGGACTAATAATGATTGCTTTTCCTAACAAATCTAAAGACGAACCTCACATATTTGGGTGGAAATTTTTTTGAGTGGTACGGTTTTTGTGCTAGCCATACAACTCCTATCCATGAGACGCTCATTAAGGCTAAAGCTTCACTCTTAAATGTTGTAAAAAATTTTAATTTGGTGCTAAAATTGCCCTAACAAGTATTTCTCTTAGTTTTATTACACAACCAGTATTGAACAAACAAACTCAAGCGTAATTGTATTCTCTAAGGTATCATCATTTACCCTCCCCTTACATTTAGGCTGAACATTGTCCCCAATGTTCAATAAAAAGGATGTAAAAGTAATGAAGGTAAAAGAATGAAAACAAATACTCCCCTGATTCGTTCGGTGTGGATAAATGGATAACAAGGTTAAATCCTCCTCCAAGAAAATGAACGTTGAAAGCTTCCCTCCAGAAATATAGATCATCTTCTTGTCGAATATAACATGTTAAACCTGAGAAAACAATCATGGCAAACCTCGCGTAAAATCGGCAGCAATCTATATATATAAGGATATAATGCTTGTGGAATGAATGTTTGCAGATTTTCTGGAGTTTATAAAACTAAAGAATTAACAAAAACTTTAAGACTCCGTTAGAAAAATAAAACTCGCAAAATTTTTCAGAATTTTACACCTGACGCCGTCAGGTTATGATCCTGACGTCGTCATAGGGTTCTGACAGAAATCTTATGTTAAGTTTTCAGAAAATTTCTGGAAAAACTTACGCCTTAATTCCTGGAATTCTTGCAAAACATCATTATGACTCGATACAAGCATTTGATTCAAACAAATACTAATATACATGTTCATTTAATATTGTTGTGGTTCATGTCCAATTCCCGTTCTTAAAAACAAATTTAGGTTTCCCTTACACTTATCTTTTGCGAAATACCCTTTAATGAAGTTAAGACAAACAACAATGTTAGTGCAAATATTACGATATTTAATCTATACAGTCTCGTTTGTTTTGATTGATGACAAACGTATAACTTGATACATAACGTAAAATGTACAAGTTACTCGTAATCATATTTTGTCTCAACATACATTCAACACCTCTCAACATCTCAAGTCCTCGTATGCTACAACACAGGTTCGTACATGTTTGTTATGTGGCATTATGATCAAACCGCTTGACCAACCATTTAGAATGTTTAAAGTACTTTTAGAGTCTTTAAGTATTTTAGGTGTCCAGATGCACTTTAGGTATAAAATAGAATAAGTGCCACATTAGGTGTCTAGATAATATTAGTAAGTTTACAATCTATAAAAATGTGTCTTATGACAACATAAGTACATAAAACATTTTTAGTAACTTACTAAATATCATATAGCAAACTAATATATATATTTTCTAGTAACTTACAAGTTTAGTTTGATATACATTTTAATCAAAATAGAAATTGTATAATTACATCATTCCATGGATCATCATGTTCTAGAATGTGAATCTTATAAGTTGACTTGAGAAGATTTCGTAAATATCTTAGGTAGATTTACATACTAGAATATATAGAAAGATTGTGTAAGATCTTGGATAGATATAGAAAGATATTTGGAAGATATATTTGTTAGTTTTGAAACATGGTTTTGGAAAACCTCTTTACTTGTTTCCTATAAATAGTAGCCCATGGTTTTGTTATTAGTTGATGAACTTGAAAAAGAAAAACACACATTTCTCTACACTTTGCATAGATCCTAGATCAATAGAAAACCATGTAGAAAACACAATCAATCACCCTCATTATCATGATCATAATGCTTCTAACATTCATCTTTGTTGTAAGCATATCATACATTTTGATCCACCAAAGAAGCTTGGAGATCTTGCCATCATCATCCACCACATGCATACATATATGAAGATCCATCACAACAAGATTAGAGAACTTGTGATATTCATTCATTGAAGGCTTTCTATCAATGGAAGTTCTTTTAGATTAGTCATTCATATCCATTAAACATTTATGTCTTGGATCATCATTGTACTAATTATTATAGATTAGATGGTTTATGTGTTTGTGCCATAAAACACAAGCTTTCTATGTTGGGCCACAAAATATAGCGGGAGTTGTTGTACCCATGTAAAAGAACTAGCGGAGTTGTTGTACCCTTGTAAAAGAACTAGCGGGAATGGTTGTACCCTTGTAAAAGAACCCGGAATGTAGCTTTGTATCGGAAAAAGAGTAAGCGACGATTGTAAGGTTTTCTCCGCCAAGAAGGGACCTTGTTGATCTAGTGAAGTAACTCTCGAGTTGGGTACTCGGGGAGTGGAGTAGGGCGGAAAGGAGATCCGTGACCGAACCACTATAAATCCTTGTGTTCGGTTTGCTCTTTCCTTTTACTTTTATACTTGCACTATATTATTGTTTGTGTTTTGACTTGATGTTTATGCTTGTGTGACAATTTGTTATATCATATGCTTTATATTAGTCATAAGACTATTATTAGCATTTCTCATATTACAACAAGCTTGATCGGAAATTTGTCATATGGATGCTTTTAGAAAAGAAAAACAAACCGGACTAATAATGGCATAACTTGACACAACGGTTTATACTATATTTGATACAACAAGTTTAAAGATTTTTAAATGGAAACGTATTTATACCCCCCCTCCCCTCTACAATTTCACAATTGGCATCAGAGCTTCGTAGCTCTTATTTTCAAAACAAATAGTTTTTAAAATAGAGCACGATCCATGTATCAAATTACCGTTGAAGCGGAATATTATATGAAAAATGTTTCGCTAAGTATACTTAGAAATTTTGTGGTTAAATATTACTTTGTATACAAGCTTGTAGGTTTCCTTGAAAGACAAAAGAGTAGATTTCTTTAAATAATTTGTAAGTGTCTAATTATGTGTTTAGCAACTAATTCCGCCCACTCTTTCAAAAACCGAGATTTTTACTTGCTTTCCATAAAATATAAAAATACAAAAAGAATCATCCCTCACCTCTAGACCTAGTTTAATTGAGTTTTAACCCTAGCGAACACTATTCTTTGAGTTGAACGATCAATCCCCCGGTACTTGTCACTATACTATACTATAACGGTCAGGTACAATGCTTGGTGGGGATTGCAAGCTTCCCAAGATCCCTTGAGAGGTAAAACATTTTGCAAGGTTGCAAAACCACGCATCATAGTGCAATTTTATAACGTGACGGCTTAGAAGAATTATAACGTGATGTTGGGAATTATTTAAATGACATAGAGTCATTACTACTACTATTATTTTTTGAAAGTTGTTAGGGTTATTAATATGCATTGATTTTCTATTAGGGTTCTTTATATATATAAAAGGAACACATGCTTATGTTTATGGATACATGTTGAAGGTGACCGATTACACGATAAGGTGGTTAAACCTTCGTTCTTTGTGTATGAGATATGTTTGTGTAAATATGATTAAGTATGCGGAATCTACTCAACCACACTTAGAAGATTTATGTTTATTGTTATGGAAATGGAATAGTTAACACCAAACGATTCAATATTATTCAAAAATAATACGAGTGATCTTTTGCTTATCACTAGGGTTACAAAGACCTTGAATCTTTCTTTCTATTGTCTGTGAATGAGAGTTGTGTATGGCATTGTCTCTCTCTGTATTGTCTCTCGTATTTTTTTCACACACACGTATTTTTTCACACCTAAGATTTTCCTTTTATAGCCCAAGGAAATATCTTTTACAAACTACATGACTCAACAAATAACTAGCTTATGACTAATCACTATTCTAGCTTAGTCATACAAGATACATCATGTATCTAAGATAAACAACTCACTTGGAGTGTTCAATTTGATGACTAGAACTAAGATATTATCTTTTTATGCAAGTTTGAATAAGTCGGTCTTATCTACACAGCTGTTTGTTATGAGTCATAGCTGCACAGTCATAGCAGCAGCAGAATCAAGCAGTAGTAGTATGATTCAGTAGCAGAATCAAGCAGCAGTAGATTCAGCAGCAGAATCAAGCAGCAGTAGATTCAGCAGCAGAATCAAGCAGCAGTAGATTCAGCAGCAGAATCAAGCAGCAGTAGATTCAGCAGCAGAATCAACTTCAGTGGAAACTCGCTTTGATTCTTCTGATATTTAATTCCTAACAATACACTTCTTGAAACACTTTTAATATTCAGTAATAGAGATCCATAGGGATAATTGTTTATTAGAAAAACCTTGTGAAACTTTGATTGTTATTATTGTTATTCCGTTGTGCAAATCATTGTTTCTATAATCCTAGATTGGGCTTGCACAGCGGAATAAAAATAATAACAATCAAAGTTTCACAAGGTTTTTCTAATAAACAATGATCCCTATGGATCTTTATTACTGAATATTAAAAGTGTTTCAAGAAGTGTATCCATAAACATAAGCATGTGTTCCTTTTATATACATAAGGAACCCTAATAGAAAATCAACGCATATTAATAACTATAACAACTTTCTAAAAATAATAATAGTAGTAATGACTCTATGTCATTTAAATAATTCCCAACACGTGATGGCCTCAAGACATACCTGACGGCGTCATGATGGTGAATTGCATAGACGAAACCCTAATTGGAGTCGAGTTGACGGCGTCACAGATTTCAAGTGATGCCGTCACAGTTGTAAATCTATATATACTTTTCGAATCTTTTTCATTCATTCTAACACTTTGGAGGACATAAACCCTAGACAATTTCAAGCTTATTTGTAAGGATTTTTCAGCCTTTTTCACCCATCTTTAATTGAATATAAGTTATTCGTTTAATTATTCAATATGTCTATGTGTTAGTTGATTATTTATTTTTCTTTTCTTTACTTAAATATGCTAGGCTAGGTTTATTTGTGTTTGCTTAGATCTAATGAAACCTAGTTGTTGATCATTGAATTGTCGTCTCTTGTTCAATTGATTGCCTCGGGTTAGGAGTAGGAAAACTGGCTTCTCTTTTATATGTGCTAGCTTGAAAGTCTTACTAAACGCAACCATAGAGTGCACTATTGGTTTTTCTCGTTGTATTTATTGCGTTAATTACGGCTTGTAGATCCTAGAAGACTTAATAGACTTTAAGGTTTTTAGGGGAGACTTATATGTTCATAGAGTTGGGGACTTCGGCACCTCCCCACGACCAATATTAAGGAATACAACACTTCAATTAAAACAAGGACGTGATAATTTGACAAATCAACAGGAGATAACTAGGGAGTAAAGAAATCTAAATAAACACGGTTTCCTCGTAATAAGAGTTACCACTTTAGTTTTCTTATTTATTAGTTTAATTTAGTTTTATTATTAGTCTTGGTTTAGTTATTAAGTAGCTAAACCCCCCACTCTTCAAACCCCGAGATTTTTGATTGCTTTTCATAGAATATAAAAATACAATAAGAATCATCCCTCACCTTTAGACCTATCTCGACATACACTTCGGCCTTCACATACACTATTCCACTAGAGAACGATTAATACCCCGTGTCTTGCCTATAATACACTACAGTGGTTAGGTACACTGCTTTGGAGGATTGTAAAAATTCTTGTGAGGTCTTACAACCGCCGCATCAAATACATGCTGAATATGAAAAAGTGAGAGAGAGTATATAAGTTTATGATTGTAAGTGATGATTAAACAAATGAATTTGGGATGCTATTTATAGCCAAAAGGCTAAGGCAACCACGGTTCACACGGACCCCAAAAAAGGGGTCCGCCGCTTATAGAAAAGGGGTCCTTGGACATATCATTCCAAAATATTTTCAAGATGTTTCTAGGGTAGGATGATCCAAGTAGTGATGTAATAACACATTTTCATTTTTGATTTAAATGTTGTAAGAAAGTTAACTAGTAAAATGTATTATGTAACTAGTTAGAAAATGGTTATTAAGAAGTAACATGTTAGTCTTTGTGTAAGTAAAAAATATTTGGTTACTTATGCTAAGACAAGACTAATTTGATAAATCATGGACATTTTTAGAAGTATGTACAACACAAAGAATACTTGTGTATATAAGGATTGTACATTTTAAATTAACAATGTATGATATGTATTAAAATCTTTTGTTGGTATGAAATAAAACTTGTAACTATGTATAAAAGACTTGACAATTTTTATACTTTGCGTAAATAAAGTTTATTATTGTCATCAATAAAATTTAGCAAACTTCGTAAAATATAAATAACGTTTTTAGGCGATATTTGTATTAACAAGAAATATGACTAATACTACAATGTAAAGTAAAACCACTGGGTCTTTTTCCTTAGATGGAAGTGTGTTCTTCGAGACAATCAAGCAACGCTTGTTCATCATCGCCTTCAACTCCTCCTCAAGCATTGACTTCTCCTTCAGTAAACCTTTCAAGCACTTGGTATACTCAGGCAAAACCCATTGACACAAATATTCTAAACAATGATATAACCTACGTTTTAACACATAATAAGGGTGTTAAGAATACTTACTTGTTAACCTTGCTAGCAGTAAGCTTTTTTACTTTATTCAGCTACACAGAACACATTTTTTACCTTACTTGATCATTCACGCCATTGATTAGGGTTTCTTGGGAATATCACCACTAGGCTTGCATCAAGTATCAACCGGTACTGCATAGGTAGGACTAGGGCTACGAACCGATAACAAGTTAGGTAAGTATGAACTTGGGTAAAACCCTATTTTGATCTTCGGGATCAATATGGTTTCGATTAGGTTTTTTGGAATAACCCTAATTGCGTAAAAACTAGCGATTGATAACCCTTTGGGGTTTCGGTCGACTAATAGTTGACTAAAGTCGACTTGTGTCAACTATGGTTGCTGACCCAATGGATTATTCCCTTTGGTTTGGTGTTCGATCGATCACGAGAGAGAGAGAGAGAGAGAGAGAGAGAGAGAGAGAGAGAGAGAGAGAGAGAGAGAGAGAGAGGGAGAGAAAGATTTAGGGTTTAGTGAAAAGTTATGAATGCATACCTAGTCCCTAGAAACCATTGGTATATATAGGCTACCAAGAAGAGTTCTAAAAGGATTATGAACCTCCTTAAGTTTGACAAAAAGCAAAAAGACACCCTAAATGGGCGATTGGCCGAACACCTTTCAAGAAGGTTTTGGGTTTTGCTTTTTGTCCTTATTGACCTTTTAATACTTATCTCAGAAAACTATTATTCTTTGGTTAATAATTATTTACTTTCTTAATTAAAATAATGATGTATTTTCATTTCCTCATTACCCTTATTTCATTTCGTAACTCGTTTCTTATTTCCGCTTGTACTCTCCCGTTTAGTGTGCATCGGTGTGCCTGTTCAGCATTTCCGTGAAGATAAGTGTGAAATCCGTTGTGTTGTTTGTACATAAACCCTTCATAGTTTCACGTTCATTGTGTTTGAAGGTGTTATATGCAAGTTTTAAATCCATGACTCTATTTTCTTTGACCTCTGATGGACCTTCTTGACTTAGACACAAGGCTTCCCATGCTTCTTTGGCAGTGGGACATTTTATGACTTGTTCCATGAGGTCATCAGGTAGACAGGAAATAATGAGATTCTTCATTCGTTGATCAAGATTTACAACCCTTTCGTTCATCATTTAACCATTGTGGTTCCAAGTTTTCCAAACCAACAACAGCTTTTGAGACATATGGTCTATTTGTAATGGTTTTAAGAAATTGTACTTCTATACTCACAATGTGATATAGAAACCTTTTCTTTCATTTTGTAAATTTCCCTTTTCAAGTTTAGGAGCAACAATGTTTAGAAGTTGAGGAACTTCACTGTTTGCCATGGTAGATCTTGATTTTAAAAACTTTAAACAATCTGTTTTGAAAAAGTTTTATAAATTAGATGGCGTTGATACCACTTGTTTGACTCTTTGTAAGGTGTCATAACTTAAGTACTAAGTTAAACAATGTTCCATAAAAACATATGGACGTGCATAAACAATTTATAGCAATAATACTTAAAGCAGTTTAATACACAAGACATACAGTTAATTTACAACGTTTGAAATTCTTATTTGAATGAATCAAAGAATTTGACAATGCTTGCTTGCGGAATAGCAAACTTAGTTAAATGACAATGTGTGGTGATCTCCTCTCTAACTTAAACACGAGCCTTAGTTGTGTTTAAGTACCGACGTTTCTTACTCACTGAATGTTTAGCGGCCAAGTCAGGTTTGAGGAGTAAATGCTCTCTTGAAAGTGTTCTCACTTTAACTGCAAGAGATGCTTTACTCATTTACAAACATTCCTTTTTATAGAAGGGAATTAGGGTTTCACGGCGTTCCTATAGTACACGTATCTAGCATCTAATGGGTGGATGTGATTACATTAAATGCTTCTTAACTGGTGCAAGGTTAGACCATGTTTCAGGGAACAGTTGAGTATATTGTTTGTACTTTTATACCAAATTTGAAAATTGATCATTCTCAAAAAGATTTTACTTTCTATATTTTGTATAAAGTATATTTTTCTCGCTTTGAAACCTTACAGATGATACGAGCTTTTTGCTCAGCATCTTTGTTGAGGAGATTGACATCATTCAGCAAGGTTTTGCTACCCTCGCTAAACTGAACTTCTTCTTTTGGACTTGGTCTTCAGTTTCTGAACCGCATCTATAACAACCCGTAATTTTCCACGTCTACATCTATTTCCAACCCTCGACAATTTACTATTCACAAGTTACTATTCATCATTTACTATTCATCGATCACTATTAATCATTTTTGGAGTCAGTTTGAGACTTTGAGAAGTGTTCAAAAATTTTACTATTCACGTGACACTATTCATTCCCGGAAGGAAAACACTAATCATGCATCATCGGTAAGGACATAGCATATAGACTAGAGTAGTCTACATATCATCAGTAACATCATCAGTATATTAGGTCATGCACGGGTTTGTGTTATTTTCATTAATGTATGGTTAATTATTAATTAACGTTACCACTCAGTTTTTACTACTAACATATACCTGACACTCCCGACTATGATCATAACATGTTTTCATACTCATTATAATGATATAAAAATTATATTATAAATTTACCCGGTGTTTGAGACATGTTGCTATATTTTCTGGTATACACTGATAATTACGTCGGATCACGATATCTCAAAACGACAATTATTTTAACACCCGATTATCATCAGGAATGTTATTTCATAATTTTTACAACGTCGTCACATTTTATTTGGTACCATTAAACTTTATTTCTAGCAAACTCGGTACCCGGTATCATTTATAACACAAAAAAATCTACACAATATTAACAAAATCTTACAAAATCACACCATTTTCTCCATCCACCATATCTATGCCGCCCCTCCCCCATTCTTTTCTTACAAACTTTGAAAATCTTATACCTACTCCATTTTTGAGTAGTACTTTATGTCTTTGAAAAACAATACTTCCATTATTAGTTCTATACTTCAAGTAAACTTTCATTAGTAACAAAATTCTCATTCTCCTTCTCTCTTGCTCAAGACTCACGGCCACAAGGAAGAACCAAGAGAAAAACCATTATTTTATGAAGATCAAGTCATAATCAAGCTCCATTTACTTTCCTAGTTAGGGTTTTGTGATAAAAACCGTAGGACCTTATACATTATTCATCAAAACTCATCCATAACTCAAGTAAGCTTCAAGAACATCTTTTTTGATCTTTTCATACCTTTATTTGATTCATAGTATGATGTATTTTCAAGTATCATTAGCTAAAAATACAACTTACTTATGTTTTAGATACCACTTTACTCATAACTTATCTTTAACACTAGATCTATAATTTTTTAGTAGTATCCTTATGAAACCCACCATGGTTGGTGATGTTTAGGACCCCATGACACCCTAAGAAGGTGTATGGTAGGATTGAGTACTTGTGTAGTTGATTCAAAGTGGTATGGTTAAGTTTTGAACAAGTCTTGAACCTTAAAAAAAATGAAGTTTTAACACTTTAGAAAACCTACAGTCCTAAAACATGAAACATGGGAAACTCAGTAAACTTTGGAATATTTTGGCCTTCATATTCAGAAAATAATTTCAAAAACGAAACCGTGGCCGCTTGAACGGGTAAAAACGGACTTATGACGAGAAAGTTATGATTTTTCTAAGTTTAACGACGAAAAACTATTTTCTGAAAATATTGAGATCTGTTTGCCGAGATTCGACAGACAAAACGAGACGTTAGACCTGATCTAGGAGATCCGACCTACTGAAAATATGTTAGTACATATTAATACGAAACCGTGGATATAAAGAATGTAGAAAACGGGCTTATAACGACAAAGATACACGCATTTGAAACCCGACGAAACACTACATATTCCATCAGCTTTTAATAAGAAAAATAATGCTAAGTCAAAAACAGTTTTTGTAATACTTCATGTTGAGAGCCATCTTTCTCATTGATCAAGACCCGTACGGACAAAAGTTAAATAACGCGACTTCTAGACATTGTTGCAAGGTTTCCAAAAACGTCAAGCTCATGTTCTAACACTTAACGTACATTGTTTCGCGACTAGTTTTGCGAGGCCATTTAAGGCATATTTTCAAGTAATGAAAATATTATTTATGCGAAAAAAAAAAAAAAAAACACAATATTCACTGATAGACCACCAAACGAGGATCGTGGAGTATCATTTCAACATACTTACATGAAAAGTGTTTATTAACTTAATGAGACGTCAAAAATGTATTTTTCGACGATAAACATTATTTTCAAAACCAAAGAGTGGTATTGATAACATACGTACTTGCATGTATAGCATTGTATCATTGCTTACCTCAGATCATATCATTCATATTAGGTTGCGGCTAGATTTCGCGCCTTAGTTCAGTTCATATATTTTGTCATCATATCGCTTGTAACAGGTGAGTATTCACGAACCCCTTTTTCTAACTATTTTAATCATTTTGGGGTGGATGAATGAATTATTAATTGAACTCTTGAAACTTTGTTTTGAACCCTTTGACTATTATGAACTCTTTTAACTTGTTTTGACCTTATAACTTGTTTGAACTCTTGAACTTGACTTAAACTTTTGAACTTAATGTACCGTATGTACTATGACCTAAAGTCTCCCCTGACTACGGAGCAACAATATAAAATCTCCCCTATCTACGGAGTAGCTTTGACTTAATAATATATAATAGTTTGTGAATGATGTACTATTCGTACATCCGCAACCGTTCGTACGGCTTCCTTGTATGGAGCAGTAGGTAGTATGGATAGCGCTCTTAGAGGTCGGCCAACCTCTCGTTCCCCTGTCTACGGAACGCATATTATTTATTTTAGGAGCCTTGCCACATACTTTATTATATACTATGTGCCCTTATTGTGAACTATATTGACCACGTGTACATGACTACTAGACATACAACTTTTTATGCAATGGGTTGTGAACACACAGGTTACAAGTCTTGTATGGCCGGGACTTACAACTGAGTGGTTTGACAACGCTATAACACCCCCAAAAATGAACAATACAGCGGAAGACTTATATTGACAGCGGTAGACTTTTGGGGTATTATATCGAGGATCTTTGTCACAATTATAGAAAACGACTCTAATGAGACGTTTTAAGTTATATTTAAAATACCAAATATCCATGTTTCCAAGATGTTTCATTATTCAACAACAAGTTTTATTCAAAGAGAAACAACAATTTCTTTATTTGCCCACTTCATGCCTTTGCCATCCATTCCATTTAGTTACCTGCGATAAACATGCTAAAAGTCAACAAAAGTGAAGTGAAATTCATAGGTTTATAATTAATAGTTTGAACACAAGAGATAGATGTTTATTGTAATATCGATACAAATAAACAAGTTGAAAATCACATCCATTATTGCCTTAAGCTCATGACACTCAACGATTCAACAGACATCAAAATAACCATAATAATGATGTGAAATAAGTTGCCCCCAAGATAGGTATTTGCAAATAACCTATGATATCAAATAAAGTGCATTTGGTGACTTTCCTCTAGCAACCAAATGGGGATTGTCAATCCCTAATAGATCTATTCACAATTATTTACGTTCACCCTGCAAGTGATTAAGGTTCATGATCGAGGGACTTTTGGAAATAGCTACTTAAGCAATAACAATATCAAGAAAAGATTTGTGTTCGGTTTTTTAAGCATGTATCCCCCCCCCCCACAAAAACAAATTAAATTTGGGCTATGAACTCACCTTAGTAGTACAGTAGAATAATCGTAACCTCAACGATGCAAGGCAACGGCTTCACACACAACCTAAAAGATATGGCAAGTTTTAGTTTCTAAGTCTCGTTTTATTGCGAACATTAATTATTAGTCATGAATAAATCAAAATGTGTATAGGTGATGTGTTATGATGTAGACGTAAAAGAAAATAATTATGTATCGTTTTATCGTTTAAAGTTTAATTATAGTTATACGAATTTTGTACGTATATATATAAGTCAAGTTTATAATTTTATTATATATATATATATATATATATATATATATATATATATATATATATATATATATATATATATATATATATATATATATATAGAATCTAGATCGATTGAGAAGGTTTTTATTTTGAGAAGATTGAGAAGGTTTTCAAAAACGATAGATTTTTAACTTTGATTCATGTTTTTCAAGCATAAAACTCATTTTAATGTGATTAAAATACAAAATGTGTAAAAAAAATTGAATCAATGTTAAAAATCTCTTGATTTTGCGATATATGTAGAATACTGAATCATATGTATAAATTTAATGAATCATCATCATAACTCGATTTTAACAACGATTTGTGAATCAAATTTGTGATTTATAGATTCGATTCACCATAAAATGATGTTTACTTGTGAATCAAATAAAAAACATGAATCAATTTGTTCAAACGAAGATTTCTCAATCTTCTCAAAATAAAAACCTTCTCAATGGAACTGGATCCTATATATATATATATATATATATATATATATATATATATATATATATATATATATATATATATATATATATATATATATATATATATATATATATATATATATATATATATATATTCAAAATCACTATTACAACTAAATCCTTTATGTTTCTCAAAGTTACACTTTTTACCCTTAATAGAATATATTTACATCGTTAGTCCAAAGTTATATATTATTACATTTTAGGTCCAAAAGTATTAATATTTACATTTCTCAACTCTAAGTTTCAATATTAACAGTTTTTATCCTTAGAAAATAATTTTGACCCAATGTTTATACGTTTGACATTTTTAGTCCCTCGTTAACGAAATTTTGCAAAAATAATCCACAAATTACCAAACTTTAAAGTTTATCATTTTTATCTTTCCAATAAGCTCAGAAGGTTCAAAACAGCTTATTTTAACAGCTTATTAGCTTAAATCCTTTAGTTTTCCTTAAATGGGCTTAACGATCCAAAATTAAGGCCCGTTAACGTTTTATGATCCAAAGGGTTTGGGGGAAAACTAGGCTTATCAAAATCCATCATTTTAAGTTCTAAAAACATTTCAAAACAGCTTTTACACTCAGCTTATCGTAATAAGCTAAAAACAGCTTATTGAGCTTAACTGGCCCATAAGTGATTTAATTTCCCTTGAAATCCTGTGAAATCTCGTTTTGCTTTAGGGTCGATTAGGTGACTAAATCAAATCGTTAGGTCTAAATATTTGTTAGTCTCGTTAGTTTACAAGGTAGACAATTAGTTCGTGTTTAAATATAGGGTGGTCGTGTGTCGATTTTTAAAATGGCAAGGCCAAAGTACACGGCCGTAACTCATAACGCAAAAACAATAAAACTTGAAAAATATTCTAAGTCCTTTAGTAGATATCGTATAGGTCCAAACCTACTTAGAAACGTGTGATATTACTCGTGTATACGTTAATATGAGTTTAAATCGTTTATAAGGTCTCATTAGTGGTCTAGCCAACTATTAATACGATATATAAAATACGTATGTCGTGTTTATTGTTTACAAGTTATTAGTAGCAAGTGTTTGTGCACAAAACATAAATGTACGTATCTAAATATAGAAATAAAGTTCAAGGTCTCACCTTACCTCTAAAAGGTGGTGTAAAACAAAGTGTAGGGATCGTGTGAGGGTACGAGAGCTTCGTGGTTCACTTCACGTTCCACCAAGGGTTCAAGAGACGTCAAACTTAGAGTCCTTGGTTCACTTGAGTCATGGTACTCTTGGCAATCCGTATGTCCTTCAACAACTCATCCTCTCATTATATATTATATAGTGTGGTACGTATAAGTGTATGTAACAATTGAGCTTGCATGTGAAAGCTTTTACAGTGAGTTTATGGAGTGTAAAGACAAGTTATGTTCACATGAGATTGAGGGTAGCATGTAGGCGAATAGTAGCACCTCATTCCTTGTCCAATCGAAAGTTTACAAGGCTAGATCTTATAAGATTGTTCTCTGTTCATTCCTGACTCCTCACAAGATGTATAGTGTTCATTTGGTTGCCATTGGGGGAGCATGGGAGGCATGTAGAATACTTGTGCTACGTTGAGACTTATCTTTCAAGGGGTGAGTTTGGTGCCTTGCTTTGGTCAGTTTTAGAGTAGCAAATGAGTGGGTGAAGGTGTAACTTTTTTCATTCATGATTCTTGGGCACTAGGTGAATTGAGACGAGTAAAAATATATATGTGTTGCGTATAGAAATCGTAAGAAAATAGGGTGCTTTTGGTTGTGTATCACGACAGAAAACAAAAGAAAGAAAAAAAAATACAAAGGGTGCGTTTGGGCTTGTGGCCTGTGGGCTTATGGTTATGTCGGCCCAAAACAAAAAAAGAAAGAAATAAACTAGTCCGTTTGGTTTGTAATTGGATTTCGTGGCCCATTGGGTGATGGGGCCCCACATGGTGTGTTTCAAATATCATGTCGAGGTCCAAAAATATTAGTGATCATTCTCGGGAATTTTGGTAGGCTTGGGAAATATATAATTAGTATACGGCATTTAGACGAAATGTATAGTTATAAATATAAACGTTTTATATATTTATAGTTCGCAATAAATATAGATTATCGAGGTTGTGTGCAAGCATCGTTCCTAGATAAACAGTCAATCACGGTTATCGTAGTGATTCCAATATCAAGTCATTAGTAAAAAAAAATTGTTACCCGTAAAAGTGGTGTTAAGTTATCGTAACATCATTTTATTCCTTGGGAGCATTTACTAATCGTAAGGGAAAAATTACGAGAGGTTACATTACCTACTCCTTAGAGGGAATTCCGTCCCGAAATTATAGTCTAAGATAGTTGACAAGGGTGTCTTAGGTGAAGAGATGTGGGTACTTGGAGCGGATTTGGTCCTCACGTTCCCAAGTATATTCCGGTCCTCGCTTGGAGTCCCAACGAACTTTGACGATAGGAATACGGTTTTGCTTGAGTTGTTTGACTTCTCTATCCATGATTTCAATAGGTTCCTCGGTAAAGACAAGGTTGTCATATAGTCGAATTTCTTTCAACGGAATAACGAGAGATTCATCGGATAAACATTTCTTAAGGTTTGACACATGAAAGGTGTCGTGAATCCGACTAAGTTCTTCGGGTAGTTCGAGCTTATAAGCCACGGGTCCTATCCTTTCCAGGATTTTGAATGGACCAAGGTATCTTGGGTTCAACTTTCCATGTTTTCCAAATCGTACCATTCCCTTCCAGGGAGATACTTTCAATCAGACTCTATCTCCCACTTGAAATTCCATAGGTTTCCTTCTTATGTCGGCGTAGCTTTTCTGTCGGTCTCGGGCTGCTTGTAAACGTTGCTTAATCTTAATGATTTTCGAAGTAGTTTCCCGAACAAGATCTGGTCCTCTAAGTTGTCTTTCTCCAACTTCTGCCCAATAAACGGGCGATCTGCACTTTCGACCGTAAAGTGCTTCGAATGGTGCTGCTTTTATGCTGGTGTGGTAACTATTGTTGAATGAAAACTCTTCTAATGGTAAGTGTTTATCCCAACCTTTTCCGAAATCAATTACGCATGCTCGGAGCATGTCTTCCAAGGTTTGAATAGTTCTTTCACTTTGACCATCAGTTTTAGGGTGGTATGCAGTGCTCATATCTAGTTTAGTTCCTAAGGCTTTTGTAAAGATTTCCAGAAATGAGAGGTGAAACGACTATCTCGATCCGAGATGATTGAAATTGGCACTCCATGTCGAGTGACTATTTCCTTCACATACAACTGAGCAAGTGTACTCATCTCATCGGTTTCTTTGATGGGTAGAAAATGAGCGGATTTTGTGAGACGATCAACAATAACACATATCGTGTCGTATCCGGATGAAGTTCTTGGAAGTTTGGTGATGAAGTCCATAGTGATTCGTTCCCATTTCCACATTGGAAGTTCAGGTTGTACAAGCAGACCTGAAGGTTTTTGATGTTCCGCCTTTACTCTTGAACACGCCAAACATTTACCGACATATTCTGCGATGTCAGCCTTCATGTTTGGCCACCATTATAGTTTCTTTAAATCCTGATACATTTTTTCGGATCCTAGGTGAATGGAGTATTTTGACTTGTGGGACTCATGCATGATGAGATCACGAATACCTCCAACCAGAGGGATCCAACTTCTGTCCTTGAAACTCAGCGTTCCATCGGATTTCTTTACCAAACCATTCTTATTTTCGGGTATGCCGTAAATCCTTTCCTTGGGTCGGTTTTCTTCCTTAAGAGCTTTGTCCTGCGCGGTAAGGATTTGGGATGGAAGAGATGAGTGAATAGTCATTCCTAGTGATCTGACTCTGAGTGGTTTCAATCGTTCTTTCCGGCTTAACGCATCTGCTACTACATTAGCCTTTCCTGGATGGTAACGTATTTCGCAATCATAATCGCTGAGTAGTTCTAACCAGCGACGTTGTCTCATATTTAAATCCTTTTGATCCAAAATATGCTGGAGACTTTTGTGGTCTATGTACACGGTACATTTGGTGCCATACAAGTAGTGTATCCACAACTTGAGTGCAAACACTACAGCTCCTAACTCCAAGTCATGAGTCGTGTTGTTTTCCTCATGTTTATTCAATTGTCGTGATGTATAAGCTATCACTTTGCTTCTTTGCATCAAAACTGCTCCTAATCCATGATATGACGCGTCACAATATACTATAAAATCCTCATTTCCTTCTGGGAGGGCTAGTATTGGAGCTTCACAAAGCTTTTGTTTTAAGAACTGAAAGGCTGCTTCTTCTTTTTCTTCCCAGACGTATTTCTCGTTCTTTTAGGTTAACTTAGTCAGAGGTTTTGCAATCTTGGAAAAACCTTCAATAAACCTTCGGTAGTAACTTGCGAGACCTAAAAATTGACGTATCTCCGTGGGGTTTGTAGGAGACGACCAACCTTTTACAGCCTCAATCTTTGCAGGGTCTACGTGAATGCCTTGACTATTTATGATGCGCCCCAGAAATTGCACGGTGCGAATCCAAAAGTCGCATTTGGAGAACTTAGCGTACAGTTCTTATTTCTTGAGTAGTTCTAGAATAATTCACAAATGTTCTGCATGTTCCTCTTCATTGCGAGAGTAGATCAAAATATCGTCGATGAATACTATTACAAACTTATCCAAATATGGTTTGCATACTCTATTCATCAAGTCCATGAAAACTGCTGGTGCATTGGTCAGACCGAATGGCATTACTTGAAACTCGTAGTGACCATAGCGTCTTCTGAATGCAGTTTTCGGAATATCCTCTTCTCGAACTCTTAACTGATGATATCTTGATCTCAGATCAATTTTTGAGTACACACTCGATCCTTGCAATTGATCAAACAGGTCGTCAATTCGAGGTAATGGGTATCGATTCTTTACCGTAAGTTTATTCAACTCCTGGTAGTTGATGCACATTCGAAATGATCCATCCTTCTTCTTAATGAATAATATTGGAGCTCCCCAGGGTGATGAGCTTGGTCGAATAAACCCTTTTTCGGACAATTCCTATAATTGTTCTGACAGTTCCTCCATAAGGTGCTTTGGCCACTGGTGCCGCTCCAGGCGCTAGTTTAATCTGAAATTCTACCTGAGGTGCGGGTGGAATACCAGGTAATTCTTCAGGGAATACTTCAGGAAAATTCCTAACGATAGGAGCGTCATCAAGTTGCTTTTCTGATGACAAATAGTAACACGAGTCATGAATACCTGACATCCTTCATTCATGTACTTTATCACTCGCATACATGAGATAATTCCATATTGAGGTTTACTTTTGTCCCCTTGGACAATGAGTGTTTCATCCTTGAGTGGTATATGAACGACCTTTTCGTCACAGTGAATCCTAGCACGATGGTGGGATAGCCAATCCATGCCGGTGATAGCATCAAAGCTACCAAGTTGAACAGGCATAAGATCAATGGCAAAAGGTTTCTCTGATAGGGTTAGGGAACAATCTTTCATGACGGTATTTGTATCTATTAAATTTTCGTTAGCCATCTCAATCTCGTAGGTGGAGTTCAGCTTAGAGGGGGTAACATTAAGTAAAGGGGCAAACATATTTGATACAAAACTCTTATCTGCGCCCTAATCAAATAATGCTCTAGCATTATGATGATTTAGTAGAAACGTACCGGTGACTACATCAGGTCCATTTCCATCTCCGAGGAGGTATACCCTAGCTTGAGCGTTGGTTTGTCCATTTCCTTTTGGGCAGTTTCTCCAGATGTGTCCTACTTCTCCGCATCCGTAACAAGTGGGTATTACAGCTGATGAGTGCGCAAACACTCATCATTTTTATCGTATTTAAACTGCCAAAACATACAAAAACAATCGAAAAGTAATCAAAATACTTAAATTATCCCAGGGATTGTGTTTTATGTGTTTTAAATGCAAAATGAGCAAAAACAAATGAAAAACGATCAAAGTTTGCAATATTGGCAGTTTCAGTCCCCCAAGTTTCAAAATTTGTCAGAAATAGTCCCTATGCATTTATTTTGAAAGAAATGTTAACCCAAGTCCTTAAAAAAAATCAAAAGTTATCAAAAACGGACTTTGGGTGATAAATTTGGAAAATTTACATGTTTGGTCCCTGGAATTTGGAAATTTGCAAATATAGTCCCTGGGAATTTTTGAAAATAAAAAAAAATTGCAAAAATGGTCTTTGGGAATATTAAACCTTGCATCTTTTGTCCTTGGTGGTACTTTGGGAGAATGACAACTTCAGCCCTTGGTTTTGTTAAATTGCAAAAATGGTCCTTGTGTAAAATTGTCACACCAACCGGACCCTTAAATATTTTCAAACCCAAAACCAAGTCCAACCCCTTATATCTCCAAGCCCAATCCACCACTCCCTCGGCCCACTCCATCTCACCCAGCCCACCTCAATATTAATACTCCCCCGTTTTAAATAAAACCCCTCCCAAGTCAAACCGTTTGACTTTCACCCTTCACCCCCTCCCAGCCTGTAACCTCACCAAATACTCCACCTCCCCCCTCCTCCACATCATCAACCCCATTCCATGTCCCCCCCCCCCCAACTCCCTAATGCTAACAAAATGCATTAATTGTTCTCAAATGCTTCCAAGAAAACTCCAACTGACAAAGATAAAAAAAAGGCGCCAAAATGGGTTTTAAAGGCTGAGATCATTCCCACCCAATCCAATGGGTGGGATTTACTCAGAAAAGTGCAATGAAGTCAAAGGTGGCCATATAAAGAGAGGAGAAGCAGTGGAGAAAAAGATATAGTATAACTTAGCAAAATTTAGGTCGTTTGTAATTTTTTAAGTTGTCATTGTATTTTTAAGCTTTTTATTATCAAATTCAGTGATATCAGTGTAATGTGAACCTTTTTTATTTATGCAATTCAGTAATTCAGTTTAAAATCCATTGTGTACAATTTTCATTGAAAATCTATGGTTTAATATAGTGTATGTTGTTATTATGGACTGAATTAGATCACTTAGGCTCCCAGGAAGCTTATAAGAGCTTCTAGTTATCTTAAAATTCCATTTAGTTAAAAAAAATCACAAATCAAAAACTGGTCAACAAAAGTCAAACTAAGAGTCTTGGGTTTGGATTCTGATTCAGATGTGATTTGGGAAGAGAAGCAGCTTTAGAATGTTGGTTTAGATCCTCAGGGGAGGAATTAGGATGGTTACTTGGTCCATGGTTCATATGATCTAAGGCATTTTACTTTTGTAAGTTTTTTTTTTTTACTTATTTACTGTAGCATAAAATATCTTGCTCATATTCATGTTTGTTGTTAGATTCTGAGTTTATATAAGTCATTAGAGTAGGTTTGTTGCTTGTAGTTGTCTATTTGATCATTGGTGATAAATTTGTAGTTATTTACCAATTTGACTGCCACTAATCACTCAATAGTAGTTCTTAGGTAATTAGTTGTAATGGATGGTACTTGTATGATCATATAAGCTTGTCACAACATATTTTGTCTCTGTGCATCAGTTGATTGGATCAAAAGTGTGATTTCCTTTGCAAAATTCACATATCAGTTAGTATATAGGGTGTTTGGAACAAGCTTGTTAGCTAAGATCTTGGTGTTATTTGTTGTCCATTTTGGTTTCACTGGATTGCTGTAGTATGATATAGGTCATATAGTCCATAAACTTTGCCTTTAAAACACCAAAAGTCAAAAATCACCCCCATCACCTTCTAACAGTGGACTGTTGGGATTTGGGAACATCAAACCTCACTCATTTTGTTTAAAATTTGTTCTTCTAGCCATATTCAGTCATAATATAGCTTAGTACAACCATTTCAGTCCATAATAACCAATCAAACCTCATCAAAGTCAATTTTGCTAGTTTTCAAAAAAAGTCAAAGATGCATGTTCAGATTTTCACCAAAATGGCAAGAATTAAATTGATTTTTGTGAGTAGTTTGAAGCTTTGAAAACTCTTGGGTGTTTACTCTATCAGTAGAACTTGTGATTTTCACAATGTTTATATTTTTGTGATTTTTTTCAGTGGACCAAAGTGCCTCTTGAACTTGGGTGCAGGGCAAGCTGAGTGCCCTGTGCATCAGACCCATCTCACCCACCCAACTTTGGTGGCTGTTTGTGGCGAACCCAGTGGGTCCCACACCTCATACTTGGGCCCTTACAACCCCCTCCTACCAGGGATTAAGGATTGACCTTTAGTTTGACCATTAGACCAGTGGACCCCACTTTGTTTTGCTTCCCAAGACTGTCCCCATTCTGTCTCAGAATTGCATTAAGCTAAGTGCTTATTTGTGTTTTGTGGCTTATTTAAGCTGCTTATTTGTGTTAATCTTGCTTAATATTGTTCATACAACTCAGAGAAACAAACTTCTACCATTGTGGACCCCACCTTATTCCATTTGAGCTAAATCCCTCCACAGTCAACAAAAGTTAACTAAGTGGACTAATAAGCACTCAAAGTGCTTATTTCTGGTTTGTGTAAAAAGTGTTTTCATAAAAAGTTTTAGTTTTTAGTGTATAATTAGTTTGGAAAAAGAAAAAACACCAAAAACCAACTTTAATTATAGTGATAACTTCTATTTAATAGAAATTATCATTTTAATTTTCTTTTTAGCTTATTTATAAGCAACATATCATTTTTATATTTTTATTAATTCTCTTTTAGGTTAAAGTAATTTTACAGATTTTTCCAGATTTTTCTTTTGTCTTTTAGTGGTTTTTAGAATTAATTTTAGTTTAATTAATTATTAATTAATATTAAGTAATTAAATAGCATAATTATATTTTATAAAGTATAACCAAGTTTTTATAATTTTTCTAGCTTTTATATAAGTTAAAACATTTTTACAAATGTTTCTAGAATTTATATTGCTCATTTTCTATTTTTTATAATATAAATAGTTTAATTGGTAATTAATTAATAATTAGATTAATAATTAGTAATTTAGTTTAAAAATACATAAAATCAACTTTTTATAATTTTTTAGGATTCCCATGATGGTTAATTAGATTTATAAAAATTTTCTTAATTTTCTAAGCCTTTTTAGTATTTTTAATAATTCTAATTAGTTTAATTAGTTAATAAATAGATAATTAGTAATTAATTAATAATTAATAATTAATAATTAATAATTAAATAGTGTAAAAATAATTTTTCTTTTTCTTAAAATTTTCTTTATTTGTTAGGATTGTAAAAATAATAATTTCACACTTGTAACCTTTTCCGTCCATCAGTTGTACTTTCTGTTTCGTTCGTCTGTATACGTTTTTAATTAAAACGTACGTTTTTAGGTTTTATCTTAAATCTTCTTAATCTCAATACCAGTAATCAATCACATAGCTTTCCTAAGCTATTTAATTTCATAATTCTCAAATAATTCTTATCACAACCCTTTTCTGTGAATAATCACCCGATCACAAGTACGCTAAAGCACAATCCACACCTCGTCGGGACATAACAACCTAGTGATACCCTTTATTACCCGGAAGCATTGGTCTAAGTTCTTTGACTTTGTTGACCATTCTTTGGTCAATATAAGTTGATGGTTTAGCATCAATCAACAGCCTGTGTGTTACTTCCTATAGCCGGAATTCTACAATGTCTGGTTTGATGACCAATCTTGCGACATTTGTCACACCGGATGGTACAACGACCATCGTGATGAAGTTTGTATCGTTGACATTGAGGTTTCTGACCGTTGTATCCTACACCTTCTGTGGAGGCGTAGATTCTGGTGTTCTCTTGTCTTCGATTCTGTTGTTGATGGTGAGTGTTCCGATCAATGTGGTATTGTTGGTGGTTGATGAGGAGAAAAATGAACCACATTTAGGGGGTCATTTAAGCCCGGAATTGAATTTATTTGGTCAAATATTACCATAAATCGTTCCTTTTGTGATTTTTGGTACTTTGGGAGTGAAATCTGGAAAAGGAAGCAATTCGAACGTTTTTGGAGCATAAAAGTGAAGAAAACGCCTTAATTTTCCATACTGAGAACAGTATCTGACGGCATCAAGAGGAAAATCATGACGGCGTCAAGAGTAAAAGTGGTGACGACCCAGTGCAAACCTGACGGCGTCACAAGAAGGGCGTCAAGAGTTAATTTTGTGACGGCCTGCATAAGGAGACTACATGACGGCGTCAGACCAAGATCTAGGCAATCCGAGGAACTATTTGGCTGCGAGATGACGGCGTCAGACATTTTTTCTTGACGCCGTCACCTTCTAAACTCTATATATAGTTTTCTATTTTTCATTCATTAGGGAGGAACTTGTGTGGAGAAACCCTAGGGCCGAACTTTGTGAACCCTAGCTCGTATTTTACAGTATTTTCAAGGGTTTTCACCCCTTGAATCCTTTCATGTGCTATTAAGATAAGTCTTCTCTTAATTCAATCAATATGTCTATGTGTTGGTTGTCTATATCTTGTGCTTGTCTTGATTTCAACATGCTAGGCTAGATTTATCTTGTGTTTGCTTAGATCTAATGAAACCTAGATGTTAATTATGTGTTGATTACTTGTTTATGGTTGTATTGGATGAATGATTTCAATGTTAGGCTTAAGAAAACTGGCAGATCTCCATTGTGTAACATGCTTGAACGTCTTAGGAAACATGAACCGATGTGTACTAGGTTTTATTGGTTGTATTTAATGCATGAGTAAATTCTAATGATCCCATGTTAGGAGCTTCTTAGCCGGCTCGACATAGGAGTAAAGTAGGCACTCATAGGATTGGGGAAGTAAGTACGCCACCCCATGAATGGTATTAAGGAATACAATCCGTCATCCACGCAACTATAACAAGTAATTAACGTGTAAAAGATATCTAGGGAGTAGTGAAATCTAAGTAAACACATTTCTCCCACATATTGCTCACAACTTTAGTATAATATAGTTTATTTTCATTTCTAGTATTTTATTATTACATCTTAGTATTGGGTTAGTTGACTAGCAACTAATTCCGCCCAACTCCTTCAAACCCGAGATTTTTACTTGCATTCTAAAAAATATAAAAATACAAAAAGAATCATCCCTCATCTCTAGACCTAGTCTTTAGGTTTTCTAATCCTAGCGACACTATTCCTAGCTGAACGATCAATCCCCCGGTACTTGTCATTATACTATACTACATCGATCAGGTACACTGCCTGGTGGGGGTTATAAGCTTCTCAAGATCCCTTGAGAGGTAAAGCCTGGTGCAAACCCCACGCATCAAGTTTTTGGCGTCGTTGCCGGGGAATAGTTATTGTCTAGGTTAGAATCTCTTTTTATTAGGTCTACTTGCTAGATTCCTTTCTAGTAAGATTTTATTTTTATTTTTAGGTTCTCTTTAGTCTATCTTAATTCTTCATGTTTTTGTTCGTAACTTTTCACCACCCGACATCATGGACGATGGGAACATCTTTGAACCCGTCATCCCACCACAACAAAACCCACCACTAGAACCTCTTAGGCCCCGAACCTTAGGAGAGTATTCCCGACCTAGCCACCAAGGCTATCAAAACACCATTGAGCTCACCGGAGCCAATGTGACCCCCTTGCGATCCGACACCATCCGGTTGGTGCAAAGCG
The DNA here is from genome assembly GCA_030686995.1 of Artemisia argyi. Classification (NCBI taxonomy): domain Eukaryota; kingdom Viridiplantae; phylum Streptophyta; class Magnoliopsida; order Asterales; family Asteraceae; genus Artemisia; species Artemisia argyi. Next base: position 131,873,240 of record CM060676.1, read on the forward strand.
GATGTGCATTCCATGGACTTCGTTCCGAAGATCCAAATCAACATCTCAAGGACCTAGATGTTTCAACTAGAGAGACAACCCGATTACGCCTATTCCAATTCTCTCTACGTGATCAAGCTAGTCAATGGCTTGAGCGTTTACCCGCGGGATCCATCACCACATGGGATGATCTCACCACTCGTTTCCTTGCTCAATTTTTCCCACCGGGGAGAACTACCAAGCTTAGAAATGACATCTTGATGTTCCAACAACGTCAAGGTGAAACTCTTTATGAAGCATGGACTCGTTTCAAGGACTTACTCCAAAAAGTCCCTCATCATGGCATAGATCTTTGGCTCCAAGTCCAAATTTTCTATGACCATATCGATCTCTCCACAAGACGTGCCATTGACCAATCGGCCGGTGGTAAGCTATGTGATCTAAGTGCAGAACAATCATGGGAACTCATAGAAGATCTTGCTCTCTATAACAACGAAAGTTGGAATGATCCTCGTGATTTGAACAAAACGGTCAAGGCAATATCTTTGCCTTCGAACAACTCTAGCACTCCCGACCGTAGGATCATGGAACTTGAGGACCAAGTCAAATTTCTCATGAAATCTTACGAAGCCCCTAAGCTTTCAAGCCAAGTGAACAAAATCACTTCTTCATGCGAATTATGTAGTGGTCCCCATGACACTCGTGATTGTGTGGAACTCCCCGGAACAGCTTTTGCGGACTACGCATCCTCGCGTACCGACGAAGTGGGAGATAAGTGGTACACTTTCAAACCCGAGCCAAACCCTTACGGTGATTCCTACAACCCTTCTTGGAAAAATCACCCAAACCTTAGGTGGAAACAAAATCAAGCCAATTCTTCCAATCCGCCTAATCGTTACCAACCAAACGGTCCACCTCCAACCGTACTTTCAACAACAATCCTTCTAACAACTATGGTAGTACCAACAATCATGAAGGATTGATGTCCAAGTTTATGGCATCTCAAGAAGCTTGCATATCTAAGTTTGAAGCCGATTTCAAACAAAAGCAAAGCGAGATGACCACCAAAATTGACACATTGTTGAAAGTTCTCAATGATCGAGAAATGGGAGCACTCCCAATCGACACGGTCAAGAATCCAAAATAAAACGTTAATTCCATATCATCAGTTTCGTCACCCACTTCTTGTCCGCAATACTACTCGGTTAAATCAACGAGCACGTGTTTCAAACAAAACCAAATTCTTCAACAGGACCAATCAAGTAAAACACCCGATATAAAACCGGTCAAAAGCATAGTTGAAACACCTCCTACGCAAGACCTTGACGATGAATTCAAGGAACTTCACCTTGAACGCCCCGTTATTGATGTCTTAGCCCGTGCTCCCTACTATAGTGCCCTCCTAGAAAAATATGAGAAGTTTAAACTAGGTAAAAATGGGACCGCCTTCGTTCAAAACAAGTTGCCTAAAAAGCTTGATGATCCGGGTATATTTGTTTTGCCTTGTAAGATAGGAAGATCCGAAACTTTCGACACACTAGCCGATTTAGGGTCAAGCCTCAACTTGATTCCCTTATCCCTTTTCACCACTCTTAAGCTAGGAAAGTTAGAGAAGACAGAGGTATTGATAGGTCTAGTGGATGGAAGTATTGCCCACCCGGTTGGAATGATTAAGGATGTAGTTGTTCACGTAGGAAAGTTAACTATCTTAGCGGATTTTCACGTCCTAGACATGGTTAGTGATACTACATGCCCATTGTTGGTAGGAAGAGGATTTTTAGCAACCGCTAGCGCCATGATAGATTGTAAGGAGTCTAAGATTGCGATAGGTGAGGGCGACACTTGGTCGGTATACGATGTTAAGAAACATAGCTATGATTGTGAGGATGAACCGATACCACATTGGGTAGAGATTAATAGGAGACCATCTAGATATGGACCTTGGATAGAAAGGAACTTTATAGGACCTCAACGCCCTTTCTATCTAGAAAAAGATTTCATTGAAAGGACACATTCGGTGGAACAACTCATAGATAGAGATGAAGAGCTAGATCCTTTTGAGGACCCCTTAGTCTTTAGGAAGATGACTGAGTTCTTAAGCGTAATGCCTATTAATATCGAGATGAATAAGTGGAAAAGAGAGGGAGACAAGTGTAAATGGAGGTGGGATAAGCCACCTAAAGAATGTGACGGGTCATGGCATATGAAGATGACTTTGTATGATCCGGATGGAGAAAAGTTTGAAGGGTCATACCATACTAAGAAAACCGATAGGAAGTTGAAACCTAAGTTTGATCCCAAAGATGTCCTCAATGAGGAACTCACCCGTATCACGTAGTAACCCATGACCTTGAGTCTAGCTACAAGACTCGTAAATAAAGAAAAGCGCTTTTTGGGAGGCAACCCATGATTTTGTGTGATTTTATTTTGTTTGTTTGTTATTTGCTTCCGTATGCATGCTTTATTTTTATTGTTGGTAGATCATGTTTCAAAACTAAATAGTGGAAATACTTTATTTTGTTGTTTGGCTTAGTCTTAACTTCATCCAAAAGTATTTTTGCAAAAGATAAGTGTAAGGGGAAACCCCAAATATGTTTTTAAGAAACGAAAACCGATCATGATTCTCCACAATATTAAGTGAACATGTATATTCGTATTTGTTAGAGTCAAATGCTTGTATTGAGTCATAATGAAGTTTTGCAGGATTTTCCAAGAAGTAGGACCAAGTTTTTCCAGAAATTTTCCGGAAACTTAACATAAGAATTTCTGTAGGTCACTTCTGACGGTGTCATGAGTTTACTCTTGACGGCGTCACGTGTAAAAATCTGGAAATTTTACCAGTTTTGTTTTTCTAACGGAGTCTTAAAGTTTTTGTTGAATTATTAGTTTTATAATCTCCAGGAAATCTGCAAACATCATTCCACAAGCATTATATCTTACTTTGTTTTCTAGGGTTTATTAGTATATGTAGATTGCCGCCGATTTTATGCGAGGTTGCCTTGCCTGTTTTCTCAGGATTTACAGGTTATGTATGACAAGAAGATGATTTATTTTTCTGGAAGGGAAGCTTTGATTGTTCATTTTCTTGGAGGAAGATCTAACCTGGCCACCTTATTATCCATACCGAGCAAATCAAGGGAGTATTTGATTTCATTTGTTTTACTTAATTCACTTTTACATTCTTTACTTGAACATTGTGGACAATGTTCATCCTAAGTGTAAGGAAAGGGTAAAATGATGATATCTTATAGATACACTTTCACTTGAGTTTGTTTGTTTGATGGTAGATGTGTAATAAAACTATGAGAAATACTTGTTAGTGTAATTTTAGCGCCAAATTTAAAATTTTTTACAACATTTAGGAGCGAAACTTTAGCCATAGCAAGCGTCTCATGGATAGGAGATTGTATGACTAGCACAAAACCGTACTATTCAGAAAAATTTTCCACCCAAATATGTGAGGTTCGCCTTTAGATTTGATAGGAAAAGCATTTACTATTAGTGCTTATGAGTGTACCGGTAGCATTTAGATTCTAGAACTTGCGTTAGTGATGCATCCCGAGACCGCAAGTGAGACTAAATTCGTGTAGTAGGATTTACTACATGATAAGAGGCATTAGGATCACCCTTATGTTAAAACCTGTATTATAATTACTTGACCATTTAAGTCATATTACTTGGCTAGTAAAGTCAATTAATTTTTCCCACACCTTAGCGTTGTACTCATTTTTAGTACACGAAACCCCTAGTACACCCCTCCGAGCCTATCTTTTCGTTTCTAACTTTAAGCATATTACTTAAAGGAAGAATTTGTTACACCCCACTTAAATGTACTCTCAAATCGCCTTAGCCTTCCGTGTATGCACTCATCTTTAGTGCATTATTGTTATATGTTAAACCCTAAGTTAATTATCTAATTGATTACATGGTTGCTAAGTAGAGTCATATCCTTGTACATATTGTTTTGGGACGATTGGGACTCATGGGTAAAGTACTTATTTTATGGAGTAATGGGGAAGAACATCATATATTACCCCCATATGTGCGTTAATCTTAAAAGTACTCCAAGTGTTTTGATTTTCTTAATTCGAGTCATTAAATTAGTTTATGGTAAAGTATGTAAAAATTCAAGTGTAAGGGGAATGTTCATTCCCTATGATGTATTATTTTGGATGGTAGGGTAAGAGTGTATGCAAAAAAAAAAAAAAATAAATAAAAAATAAAAAATAAAAATACGGACTACCATCCCTTTTCATTCTATGTTTATTTTATGTTTTTGTTATTTTTCATTTATTAGCTTAAGTCGAGTCTAGTCTTGGCTTAGCAACGCCATATTGTACATGTAATTAACCAAGATTGTTAACTCGCCACCAGTAAAGACTGCCTATATCTAACAAAACAGTGTATTTCATATCCCTACACCTAACGTTACAACCCTTTAAAAGACCTCTTTGATAGTTTATCCTAGGTGCTTACGCCATGTGGTGGAGGTTTGATCCTTTCCCAAGCCTATGGTAATCTATTTTGCTATGACAGGTAGTGAGAGATGTTTTCCATTTCCATAATGTGATATTACTTTATTACACCCGAGAGATGTGAGTATCTAAACACTATTTGTGAGGTGCTAGTATATGATCTCCGTGCTTGTCTTTGGTCTTTAGTGGAATGATTATTTGTTGTAACTACTTTTATGTTAGTGTTAAATGAACCCTAACTTGTCTTTTGATTAGAATAAAAGCGCATTTGCTTGAGGACAAGCAAATCTCAAGTGTAAGGGTATATGTGAGGCGAAAAATGAACCACTTTTAGAGGGTCATTTAAGCCCGGAATTGAATTTATTTGATCAAATATTACCCTAAATCGTTCCTTTTGTGATTTTTGGTACTTTGGGAGTGAAATCTGGAAAAGGAAGCAATTCGGACGTTTTTGGAGCATAAAAGTGAAGAAAACGCCAAAGACTTAATTTTCCATGCTGAGAACAGTACCTGACGGCGTCAAAAGGAAAATCATGACGGCGCCAACAGTAAAAGTGGTGACGACCCAGTGCAAACCAGACGGCATCACAAGAAGGGCGTCAAGAGTTAATTTTGTGACAGCCTGCATAAGGAGACTACATGACGGCGTCAGACCCAGATCTAGGCAATCCGAGGAACTATTTGGCTGCGAGATGACGGTGTCAGACATTTGTTCTTGATGCCGTCACCTTCTAAACTCTATATATAGTTTTCTATTTTTCATTCATTAGGGAGGAACTTGTGTGGAGAAACCCTAGGGCCGAACTTTGTGAACCCTAGCTCGTATTTTACAGTATTTTCAAGGGTTTTTACCCCTTGAATCCTTTCATGTGCTATTAAGATAAGTCTTCTCTTAATTCAATCAATATGTCTATGTGTTGGTTGTCTATATCTTGTGCTTGTCTTGATTTCAACATGCTAGGCTAGATTTATCTTGTGTTTGCTTAGATCTAATGAAACCTAGATATTAATTATGTGTTGATTAATTGTTTATGGTTGTATTGGATGAATGATTTCAATGTTAGGCTTAAGAAAACTGGCAGATCTCCATTGTGTAACATGCTTGAACGTCTTAGGAAACATGAACCGATGTGTACTAGGTTTTATTGGTTGTATTTAATGCATGAGTAAATTCTAATGATCCCATGTTAGGAGCTTCTTAGCCGGCTCGACATAGGAGTGAAGTAGGCGCTCATAGGATTGGGGAAGTAAGTACGCCACCCCATGAATGGTATTAAGGAATACAATCCGTCATCCACGCAACTATAACAAGTAATTAACGTGTAAAAGATATCTAGGGAGTAGTGAAATCTAAGTAAACACATTTCTCCCATATATTGCTCACAACTTTAGTATAATATAGTTTATTTTCATTTCTAGTATTTTATTATTGCATCTTAGTATTGGGTTAGTTGACTAGCAACTAATTCCGCCCAACTCCTTCAAACCTGAGATTTTTACTTGCTTTCTAAAAAATATAAAAATACAAAAAGAATCATCCCTCATCTCTAGACATAGTCTTTAGGTTTTCTAATCCTAGCGACACTATTCCTAGCTGAACGATCAATCCCCCGGTACTTGTCATTATACTATACTACATCGATCAGGTACACTGCCTGGTGGGGGTTATAAGCTTCTCAAGATCCCTTGAGAGGTAAAGCCTGGTGCAAACCCAAGCATCAGTGGTTCTAATTATTGTCGCGGTGGTTGTTGTTGCGGTGATGGCTGGTGTTACCTGGATGGTTGTTGTTGTGATGGTGGGTGGTTCTCTTGTGGTCTAACTTCCTTTTAAGCTCATTGTATTTAACATCTCTGTCCAGAAGTTTCTGAGCAAGTTCCATTGCTGCTTCCAGGGTTGGCAGGTTTGCTGAGGTGACATTCCCTTCAATACTCCAAGGGAGTCCTTCGACATATTTCTCTAAGGTTTTCTCATGATCAGGTACCATGGAAGGGAATAATACTTTGAGTTCTTGAAATCTCCTATTGTAACTTTTCAAATCAACGTCTTTTACTATTAAAGCATGGAACTCATCCTCGAGCTTTCGTTGTTCGGAACGGGGACAATACTTCTTTTGTATTTTAGCTTTGAATTCAATCCATGTAAGTTGATGTGCTACCGCTGTTCCTAGTGTTTGAACAGTAGAGTTCCACCAGGATAGAGCATCTTGCATTAAGGTTCCCGTTGCGAAGCTAACTTTGTTGTTTTCCGAGCATCCACTTCTTTGGAAAACTTGTTAATACAAATATCGCCTAAAAACATTATTTATATTTTACGATCTTTGCTAAGTTTTGTTAATGACAAAGTATGAACTTTAGCTAATAATAAATCATCACTTTTAACTAAGGTTTACATTTCCTTTTAAACAAAACATTGTTTTTATTTCTTTAATTAGAAGGTGTCTTGTCACATCATGCATTTATGGCAAGCTTGTGTATTTGACTTGCTATAACATCTTACACATTTTTGGAAGCTTTCCAAATTGAATTCAATGTGTTTGACTAGTTGTTGTTGATGTGACTTTGGTTGGTTTGAATTATTTATTGCAAAACCTACTGCAAGCCTGGCGGAACCCTGGGGGTACACGGGCGGAACCCATCTGAGGGTTCCGCCGTATCCGCCAGACCTGCTGTTTGTTTTGCTATAAATACCAAGTCACTTGTTTGTTTTGAGTCATCACTTTAGGACATATTTTTCAAATACTCTCTCAACTAACTCGGTAACATTTGACTTGTGTGATCCGCTTATGTAGCAAGGGACTTCACAAGCTCATCCAAGAAGTTATAAGTTTCAACTCTAAAGTTGCAAGACTTGTTAGATTTGTTATGTATAAGCTTTGGTAGTTTATACTTCATTTGTATCATGTGTGTAGAAGTGATCGGTTAGTATTTTAGGCCTCAAAATACATAGTGTGTCGGGAGTTGTTGTACCCTTGTAAAAAGAACTAGCGGGAGTGGTTGTACCCTTGGTAAAGAACTCGACATCTAGCTTAGTGTCGGTAAAAGTGTAAGCGACGATGGGAGTGGTTGTACCCTTGTAAAAGAACTCGACATCTAGCTTAGTGTCGGTAAAAGTGTAAGGGACGTTGTAAAGGTTTCTCCATCGGGAAAGGAGCTTGTTGATTAGTGCTTATAACTCTCGAGTTGGAAACTCGGGGCGTGGATGTAGGGCAAGGAAAAAGAGTCCTTGTAGCCGAACCACGATAAACAAACGAGTTGTGGTTTGATCGTTTCTTTCTTTGTCTTTGCTTATTACATATCGTCTTTAGTTAGAATTGTTAATCACACGTAAAGCTTTTCAAAGAATTAAACAAGTAAAGTTGTGCTTATATCTTAAAACAAACGTAAAGTTTTTAAAAGATAATCAAGTTAAAAAGCGGTAAACTATTCAACCCCCCTTCTAGTTTTCCACAATTGGTATCAGAGCTACGTTACTCAAGATCTTTAAAATATAGTGTATTTTAAAACTTGGATCGATCCATAGATTTTGAAAATCTCAAAGAAGGGCAACCTATTCAAAACCCACCGCTATTTGAAAAAGAAAACTTCCTTGAATGGAAAAGTAAATTTGAAAACTATGTGAAATCAATTGATCAAGATCTTTGGCATATTATTTCTATTGGTAATTTCAAACCAACGAAAACAAGTTTAGAAAACCAAGATGACTATCCTAAACTTGATAAAAATACTAAAGCTAAGATAATGATTTATAATGCTTTATCAAGTACCGAATATGAAAGAGTGTATTTTTGTCAAACGGCTAATGATATTTGGAAAAATATGTTAAACTTTCATCAAGAAATATGTCATGTCAAAGATGATCAACTTGATCTCACATATGAATTAGAAGTCTTTGAAAAATTAATAGATAGACATTTAGTTGAGATAAATACATGTGATACTAGTTTAAATGTTTTAAATAAAGGTGTAAGTGAAGATGATTACTCATATCGTGCTCTTAGTGGACTTGCTTACGATTCATGGAATAACACGGATGAAGATGAAGTCAACCATCCGACTTGTGATTCTCAACTAGATTAAACATCAAGCAAGATACATTTTGAAACCAAACACTTTTGCTTTGACACATTTATCCTAGAGTTTTCTAAACTAGAAAATAAGTCTAAACTTTTATGCAACATGGACCTAAAAACTATCTTTAACAATGAACCTTCAAAATCTTGTGGGAATAATTTTGAAAATGAAATCATGTTAGAAGATAAGATATCTAGACTTGAGAGTCATGTTGAAATTGATTTAAAATGCAAATTATGTCTAGATTACAAACATGAAACTCAAAGACAAAATGAAAAAGGAAAAATGCTTGCTAAATTTGAAGAAAGTTCAAAAGCTATTGAATGTTGTTTGAAGAGTCACAATTCATTTAGAGATAGAACCGGATTAGGATTTAACTATAATGAACCATCAACAAATAAAACAAAGCAAGTTGTATTTGTGAAACCTAGGAGAGAATTGTAGAAGTAATTCTATCTCTAGTAGGAGCTAATGATAAAAGGATAAAGATATTGATGAGGCGCAAAATGATCTGCTTTTAGGGGGTCATTTAAGCCGGAAATTGAATTTATTTGATCAAATATTGCCCTAAATCGTTCCTTTTGTGATTTTAGGTACTTTTGAAGTGAATTCTGGAAAATGAAGCATTTTGGACATTTTTGGAGCATAAAAGCGAAGAAAATGGCAAAGTCTTAATTTTCCTTTCTGGGAACAGTACCTGACGGCGTCAAGAGAATTTTGATGACGGCGTCAAGAGTAAAAGTGGTGACGGTCCAGTAGAAATATGACGGCGTCAAAGCATGGCCATCAAGAGTAAAAGTGGTGATGGCCCAGAACAACATTACACATGACGGCGTCAGATCTGGATCTAGGAAGTCCGAGAAAATTATGGGCGGCGGGTTGACGGTGTCAGAAGTTTCTTCTTGACGCCGTCACCTTAGGAAATCTATATATAGTCTTTGTAATTTCCATTCTAAAGGGAGGAGAATTTTAGGGTCGACTTGAATAAACCCTAGCTCGTTTTTAACAGTATTTTCAAGAGTTTTCACCCCTTGAAACCTTTCATGTTCAATTAAGATAAGTATCCTTTCAATTCATTCAATATGTCTATGTGTTGTTTGAATATATCTTACGCTTGTCTTGATTTTAACATGCTAGGCTAAATCTCTTGTGTGTTTGCTTAGATGTAATAAAACCTAGATGTTGATTATAGGTTGATTGCTTGTTTATAGTTGTAATGGATGAATGATTTCGATGTTAGGCTTAAGAAAACTGGCAGACTTCTATAGTGTAACTTGCTTGAACGTCTTAAGAAACATGAACCAATGCGTACTAGGGTTTTATGGTTGTATTTAATGCATGAGCGAATTCTAGTGATCCCATGTTAGGAGCTTCTTGCAGGCTCGACATAGGAGTGAAGTAGGAGCTTATAGAGATGGGGAAGTACGTACGCCACCCCACGATTGGTATTAAGGAATATAACCTGTCATCCACGCAACTGTAACAAACAATTAACCTGTAAAAGATATCTAGGGAGTAGTGAAATCTAAGTAAACACAATTCTCCAATTTATTGTTCACACCACATTAGTAATTAGTTTAATTTATATTTTTGTTATTTTATTTTGATTGCATCTTAGTTATTGGGTTAGTTGACTAGCAACTAATTCCGCCCACTCTTCCAAAACCCGAGATTTTACTTGCTTTCATAAAAATATAAAAATACAAAAAGAATCATCCCTCACCTCTAGACCTTGTTTTTAGGCTTTCTAATCCTAGCGACACTATTCCTGAGTTGAACGATCAATCCCCCGGTACTTGTCACTATACTATACTACAACGATCAGGTGCACTGCCTGGTGGGGGTTGTAAGCTTCTCAAGATCCCTCGAGAGGTAAATCCTGGTGCAATTCCCAAGCATCAAGTTTTTGGCGCAGCAGCCCGGGGAATAGTTATTGTCTAGGTTAGGATTTCTTTTTATTAGGTCTACTTTCTAGATTCCTTTCTAGCAAGATTTTATTTTTAGTTTTAGTTTTCTTTAGTCTATCTATTTCTTCGTGTCTTTGTTCGTAATCTTTACCATCCGACATCATGGAAGGTGGTAACATATTTGAACCCATCAACCCACCACAACAAGACCACCCACAAAACCCACCACTAGCTAACCAACCTCTTAGGCCCCGAACCCTAGAAGAGTATTCCCGACCTAGCCACCAAGGCTATCGAAACACTATTGAGCTCACCCAAGGAGCCAATGTGTCTCCCTTGCGATCCGACACCATCCGGTTGGTGCAAAGCGGATGTGCATTCCATGGACTTCGTTCCGAAGATCCTAATCAACATCTCAAGGACTTTATTAAAATCGTAGATTCTATAGACCTTGATGTTACAACTAGAGAGTCGACCCGATTATGCCTATTCCAATTCTCTCTACGTGATCAAGCTAGTCAATGGCTTGAACGTTTACCCGCGGGATCCATCACCTCATGGGATGATCTCACCACTCGTTTCCTTGCTCAATTTTTCCCACCGGGGAGAACTACCATGCTTAGAAATGATATCTTGATGTTCCAATAGGGATGGCAACGGGGCGGGTTTGGGTCGGGGAGGCCATCCCCATCCCCAAACCCGATTAACAAAGTTCTCCCCAAACCCGCCCCGTATTAATCGGGGATTTTATCGGGGTGTCGTCTTTGGATGCAATTCTCGACCAAAGTCTTACCATTTCACATTTATTGCTATTTTTAAACCGTTAGCAATAACGAACCTATTAATAATCAATTACAAACAAGGCTTACTAAGTTGAATAAGTTTTCACGATAGTATTATATATAAATAATTATGAATTATACCGTCAAAAATTAAAACTTAAAAATATGACACTAAACTATTTTATATAATTACAATTTTGCATTCTTACAAATATAAAAAACTAGCAATATTAGAGTAATAATTTTTTATCACGTAAATACTAACAAATACTATATAAGTATAGATATATTTGTATATGTGCATATATTAATCGGGTGGGGCGGGGCGGGGCGAGGATTCCCCGCTCCCCGCCCCAAACCCAATTAAAATCCTCATTTAATCCCCAAACCTGCCCCGTAACCCGATTAGCATGCCCTGCCCCGCCCCAATTAGTTCGGGTTTCGGGTTTCGCCGTCGGGTTCGGGTTTAATTGCCATCCCTCTATTCCAACAACGTCAAGGTGAAACTCTATATGAAGCATGGACTCGTTTCAAGGACTTACTCCAAAAAGTCCCTCATCATGGCATAGACCTTTGGCTCCAAGTCCAAATCTTCTATGACCATATCGATCTCTCCACAAAGCGAACCATTGACCAATCGGCTGGTGGCAAGCTACGTGATCTAAGTGCTGAAGAATCACGGGAACTCATAGAAGATCTTTCTCTCTATGACAACGAAAGTTGGAATGATCCCCGTGATTTGAACAAAACGGTCAAGGCAATATCTTTGCCTTTGAACAATTCTAGCACTCCCGACCATAGGATCATGGAACTTGAGGACCAAGTCAAGTTTCTCATGAAATCTTATGAAGTTCCTAAGCCTTCAAGCCAAGTGAATAAAATCACTTCTTCATGTGAATTATGTAGTGGTCCCCATGACACTCGTGATTGCGTGGAACTCCCCGGAACAGCTTTTGCGGACTACGCATCCTCGCGTACCGACGAAGCGGGTGATAAGTGGTACACTTTCAAACCCAAGCCAAACCCTTACGGTGATTCCTACAACCCTTCTTGGAAAAATCACCCAAACCTTAGGTGGAAACAAAACCAAAACAATCCCTCCAATCCGCCTAATCGTTACCAACTAAACGGTCCACCCTCTAATCGTACTTTCAACAACAATCCTTCTAACAACTATGGTAGTACCAACAATCTTGAAGGATTGATATCCAAGTTTATGGCATCTCAAGAAGCTCGCATATCTAAGTTTGAAGCCGATTTCAAACAAAAGCAAAGCGAGATGACCACCAAAATTGACACATTGTTGAAAGTTCTCAATGACCGAGAAATGGGAGCACTCCCAAGCGACACGGTCAAGAAGCCAAAACTAAACGTTAATTCCATATCATCAGTTTCGTCACCCACTTCCTGTCCTCAATACTACTCGGTTAAATCAATGAGCACGTGTTTCAAGCAAAACTAAATTCATCAAAAGGACTAATCAATTAAAACACCCGATATCAAACCGGTCAAAAGCATAGTTGAAACACCTCCTACTTAAGACCTTGACGAGGAATTCAAGGAGCTTCACCTTGAACGCCCTGTCATTGATGTCTTAGCCCGTGCTCCCTACTATAGTGCCCTCCTAGAAAAATATGAGAAATTTAAACTAGGTAAAAATGGGACCGCCTTCGTTCAAAACAAGTTGCCTAAAAAGCTTGATGATCCGGGTATATTTGTTTTGCCTTGTAAGATAGGAAGATCCGAGGCTTTCGACACACTAGCCGATTTAGGGTCAAGCCTCAACTTGATTCCCTTATCCCTTTTCAGCACTCTAAAGCTAGGAAAGTTAGAGGAGACGGAGGAATTAATTGGTCTAGTGGATGGGAGTATTTCCCACCCGGTTAGGATGATCAAGGATGTAGTTGTTCACGTAGGGAAGTTAACTATTTTAGCGGATTTTCACGTCCTTGATATGGTTAGTGATACTACATGCCCACTATTAGTAGGAAGAGGATTTTTAGCAACCGCTAGCGCCATGATAGATTGTAAGGAGTCTAAGATAGCGGTATGTGAGGGCGATACTTGGTCGGTATATGATGTTAAGAAACATAGCTATGATTGTGAGAATGAACCGACACCACATTGGGTAGAGATGAATAGGATACCATCTAGATATGGACCTTGGATAGAAAGAAACTTTATAGGACCTCAACGCCCATTCTATCTAGAAAAAGATTTCATCGATAAAACACATTCGGTGGAACAACTCATAGCTAGAGATGAAGAGTTGGACCCTTTTGAGGACCCCCTAGTCTTTAGGAAAATGATTGAGTTCTTAAGTGTAATGCCTATTAACATAGAGATAAACAAGTGGAAGAGATAGGGGAATAAGTGTAAATGGAGGTGGGACAAGCCACCTAAGGAAGGTGATGGATCATGGCATTTGAAGATGATTTTGTATGATCTGGATGGAGAAACGTTTGAAAGGTCATACCGTACTAAGAAAACCGATAGGAAGTTGAAACCTAAGTTTGATCCCAAAGATGTCCTCAACGAGGAACTCACCCATGTCACGTAATAGCCCATGACCTTGAGTCTAGCTACAAGACTCGTAAGTAAAGAAAAGCGCTTCTTGGGAGGCAACCCATGCTTTGTGTGATTTTTATTTTATTTGATTGTTATTTGTTTCCGTATGCATGCTTTATTTTTATTGTTGGTAGATCATGTTTCAAAACTAAATGGTGAAAATACTTTATTTTGTCGTTTGGCTTAGTCTTAACTTCAACTAAAGGTATTTCGCAAAAGATAAGTGTAAGGGGAAACCCCAAATATGTTTTTAAGAAACAAAATTGATCATGATTCTCCACAATATTAAATGAACATGTATATTCGTATACGTTAGAGTCAAATGCTCGTATCGAGTCATAATGATGTTTTGCAGGATTTTTCAGGAAGTAGGACAAAAGTTTTCCAGAAATTTTCCGGAAAATTAACGTAAAAATTTCCGCAGGTCACTTTTGACGGCGTCAGGAAGAAATTCCTGACGGCGTCATGTGTAAAAATCTGGAAATTTTGCTATTTTTGTTTTTCTAACGGAGTCTTAAAGTTTTTGTTAAATCTTTATGTTAATACAAATGTCGCCTAAAAACGTTATTTATATTTTACGATGTTTGCTAAGTTTTGTTAATGACAAAGTATGAACTTTAGCTAAGAGTAAATCATCACTTTAAGTGTTTAAGTCTTGTTTAAACTAAAGTTTACATTTCCTTTTAAACAAAACATTGTTTTTATTTCTTAAATTAGAAAGTGTCTTGTCACATCACATTTATTTCTTAAAATAGTAATGTAACATCACATTTAGGGCAAGCTTTGTCAATATACATTTATGGTAAGAAAGTGTGTTTGACTAACCATATGTTTGCTTGCAAGTCTTGTGTTTGACTAGGTGTAATGAGATGTGACCTTGTTTGGTTTGGAAGATTTATTGCAAAAGCAACTGCAGCCCTGACGGAACCCTGGGGGTACACGGGCGGAACCCATCTGAGGGTTCCGCCGTATCCGCCAGACCTGCAGAATGGTTTGCTATAAATACCAAACCATTTATTAGTTTTGAGTGATGACTTTAGGACATATTTTCATATACTCTCTCAACTAACTCAGTAACATTTGACTTGTGTGATACTCTTATGTAGCAAGGGACTTCACAAGATCATTCAAGAAGTTACAAGCTTCAACTCTAAAGTTGCAAGTCTTGCTAGCTTTGTCATGTATAAGCTTTGGTAGTTTATACTTCATTTGTATCATGTATGTAGAAGTGATCGGTTATTATTTTAGGCCTCAAAATACGTAGTGTGTCGGGAGTTGTTGTACCCTTGCAAAAGAACTAACGGGAGTGGTTGTACCCTTGGTAAAGAACTCGACATCTAGCTTAGTGTCGGTAATAGTGTAAGCAACGATGGGAGTGGTTGTACCCGTGTAAAAGAACTCGACATCTAGCTTAGTGTCGGTAAAAGTGTAAGCGACGTTGTAAAGGTTTTCTCCGCCGGTGAAAGGAGCTTGTTGATTAGTGCTTATAACTCTCGAGTTGGAAACTCGGGGCGTGGATGTAGGGCAAGGAAAAAGAGTCCTTGTAGCCGAACCACGATAAATAATCGTGTTGTGGTTTGATCGTTTCTTTCTTTGTCTTTGCTTATTACATATTGTCTTTAGTTAGAATTGCTAATCACACGTAAAGTTTTTCAAAGAACTAAACAAGCAAAGTTAGGATTGTTAATCATACATAAAGCTTTTCAAAGAATCAAACAAGTAAAGTTAGAATCGTTATTCACATGTAAAGCTTTTCAAGGAATTGAACATATAACATTGTGTTTATATCTTTAAGCAAACGTAAAGTTTTTAAAGGATATTCAAGCTAAAAAGAATTTAAAAAGCGTTAAACTATTCAACCCCCCTTCTAGTTTTCCACAATTGGCATCAAGAGCTACATTACTCAAGATCTTTAAAATAGAATGTATTTTAAAACTTGGATCGATCCATGGATTTTGAAAATCTCAAAGAAGGGCAACCTATTCAAAACCCACCGCTATTTGAAAAAGAAAACTTACTTGAATGGAAAAGTAGTTTTGAAAACTATGTAAAATCAATTGATCAAGATCTTTGGCATATTATTTCTTTTGGTAATTTCAAACCAAAGAAAACAAGTTTTTGAAAACCAAGATAACTATCTTAAACTTGATAAAAATACTAAAGCTAAAACAATGATTTATAAAGCTTTAGTTCCGAATATGAAAGAATGTATTTTTGTCAAACGGCTAATGATATTTGGAAAAATATGTTAAACTTTCATCAAGAAATATGCCATGTCAAAGATGATCAATTTGATCTCACATATGAATTAGAAGTCTTAGAAATATTAATAGATAGACATTTAGTTGAGATGAATACATGTGCTACTAGTTTACATGTTTTAAATGAAGGTGTAAGTGAAGATGATTACTCATGTTGAGCTCTTAGTGGACTTGCTTGCGATTCATGGAATAACACGGATGAAGATGAAGCCAACCATCCGGTTTGTGATTCTCAACTAGATAAAACATCAAGCAAGGTACATTTTTAAACCAAACATTTTTGCTTGACAAATTTATCCTAGAGTTTTCTAAACTAGAAAATGAGTCTAAACGTTTATGCAACATGGACTTAAAAACTATCTTCAACAATGAGTCTTCAAAATCTTTTGAGAATATCTTTGAAAAGGAAATCTTGTTTGAAGATAAAATGTCTAGACTTGAGAGTAATGTTGAAATTGATCTAGAATGTAAATTATGTCTAGATTACAAACATGAGATTAAAAAGCAAAATGAGTAAGGAAAAATTTAAGCTAAATTTGATGAAAGCTCAAAATCTCTTGAAAGATTGTTGAGGAGTCAAAGGTTGTTTAAAAATAAAACCGGATTAGGATTTAACTCAAAAGCACCATCAACTAATAAAACAAAGCAAGTAAAATTTGTCAAACCTAGAAGAGAGATTTAGAGATAATTCAATCTCTAATAGAAACTCATGATAAAATAATTAAGATTATCATGCTCTATGCTTTTATATGATTGTCTAACCTTCTTGGATACATGAGTAATTGAGTTTCAAAGCGTGCCGTCAAACCAAGATTTTACGCGTAGTGTTTATCCTCTTGATAGCATCTCTATGCAATTTAAAAGGTACGCATTACTTCAACTTGACTTTGATTGTCTCTTGTTTCTAGCATTATGTGTTGGAATATGTGTTATTAGTAATACTCTAAAGTGTTTACCTGCTATTTGTAATAACTAAGATTAGATTCTATGCTACAAGGAATTTCGTCATTAGTACTAGTAGGAGATATAAGGTGTTTTGGTTCTTTAACCGTCAAGAGATAAACACGAGAAACTCTTGAGTGAGTCTCACTCAACTCTTGCTTACAAGTGAGCTAACTAAGAATTTCCTAAGTGTTAAAATGTCTAACACTTTTGTGATACTTGCAAAACAAACCTTTGTTAAACAACATTCTCAAACACCATACTTTGAGTCTTAAATTGTGTCTTTCTTCAATCACTCCTTTATGATAATCTCACATAAAACACACAAGGTGAAATAAATCACATTAGCATACATTAGGATGTGTGGAAGAAAATGAGTTTTCAACATTTAGGATTTACACATCAAATGTGACGCTTAGTCTCATGATGTTGTACCTCTTGGACTTTTTCAAAACAAATAGAGTTCATAGTGTCTTAAGTAAGAAAATCCAAAGAGTCGAGGAGTCGTTGAATATAACATTTAACGAGTGATCTCCTCCTTCTAAGATATCATCTTTGGTAGATGATGACTTAGTCGAAAGTCCAATGATGGCAAGACAAGTATGTTGTGTAAAACATTAAGAATAAAAGTACAAAATAACATCTTCTCACCTTGAGTCAAACATTGAATCAAGCAAAATTGACATAAGATTATAAAACTTGATTTATAGGTCATAGTTGTGTCTAAACAAATTCAACAATAACAGTTTTTGGAATTTAGAGTAAAACAACTAGTGAAACAAAATAAATGTTTCAAAGTAATCATGTGATTATAAGTGTCTATATTTGAAAGTCTTTTTGATAATAAAAGCAAGCTCCAAAAGCAAGGGATTTTAACTTAAAGACATTCCTAGTTACTCTCTTGTTCTCAATGGTTAAGTTATTGATGACTTATCAAGAATGAGATTAGCAAATCCGTAGGTAAAACTAAACGTAGAGAAATGTTCGGAAGACTACTTGTTTTCATAACAATTAGATCCAACATTATGTTTAGTGTTTGTCTATGTGCTCGTTTTTAGAGAAGATCCTTAAACAACTTTTTCGAAAGAGCTTGTTTGGATTCATCATAAGGTACTACACAACTAGGATTATGGTATCTCAAAAGAACGGGAATAGAAACCATAGTGTATGCCAAATGGAATTATGTCGGTAATAAGTTGATAAGAAAAGACCAAGTGGTACTTGTACTTTTATACTTACTTACCCAATGATTCTCCAAAACGTGTAAGGTTCTCAAATTAGTATCGGATGGAGAAGCACATCAACAAGCTCCGCTTGAACAAGCAAATACATGTCAACAACGGAATTCTTTTATCAACATTGTTATCTCTTCAACAAAGGAAGCATCGACTTCAGCGACAATTCAATCCATTATGTTCTTAATTGACATATAGTGATCCATCATCATCGTCTTGGTAAAAATGTTCATTGAGGAACATCTTAACTAAGAAAGTCTTATAAGTTAACCATTCTATCAACGTTTTCACAAAACCTCTTGAATGAGAAGCATTCATCATCCCTAGGCTTAGTCAAAGACTCATAAGACCTAAAACCTTAGTTTTGAACATTAGGATAAAACCAAAAAAATCAAGACAATCCCTTTTGAATTTTTCCTGCAGCTCCCACGGTACCCTTAGACCATATAGGCGGAACCCTCCTTTTGGTTCCGCCTGGTCCGCCAAAGCTACAGAATGTTTTATTTTTAATTTCAAAACCAAACACCCTCTTAACTTAATCATTCACTTTCAAACAGCCATCACCCTCTCAAAAACACATAACCATATGAAATTTAGGGCTTTCAATCCAATCTCTTCAAATCCAACTAACTTTGTAAGTGTTCTAATCACAATTGCATTTTTGATTCAAGTATAACATTCTCATTTACATTCATTAACTAGAATCTTAGGGTTTATGCATAAAACTTCTTGATTCATGAAAAACTTGGTGGGTAGCCAATCATATCTTCCATTAGTTAAGAATTGTATCCTTTTTGTTGTTACTTTGATTTGCCAAACACACCAAGTGCATTGTCTTTCAAAAATTGCAATCCAAGACTAGAACATAATTCTTCACCACATTGTTAAAACAAATGAAAAACATCATTGAAACATCACTTGCATATTATCTCTTGAATGCTAAAGGGAATACATAACCAATATGTATTTTTGTGTTCTTAGTTTATTTTTAGTTTTTCTTTATTTTTAGAAGTAGGATGGTGTCATCCAAATTTCTTGTCTTTGACTTTTAAAGAGTCAAAATTTTACATGAAATGAAGTTCATTCTACTACAAGGTTTGCATTGTTTGTTGACCATTTAGGTATAATAAGTATACCTTGCTATGGTAGCATACATATATCTTGCGTTTTAGAAACTAACCTTTCTTTTTGTAGGATCATTATCCATGTTTTCCTTCCTTGATACTCCATTTAGGGGAGTAATATTCAAGGGGGAGCATGAGTGTTGCATTATTCCACTTCACAACTCTTAGTTGTGTTCTAAACATGAAATGCTTTCATGACTTGTCTTGTGCGACAACTAACCTTTTTCTTGTAGGTTCAAAATCCATGTCACCTCTCTTGGCACTCCATTTGGGGGAGTATCGTCCAAGGGGGAGCAAGTGCTTACTTCCGCTTCACTACTCTTCTTTTTGTTTCGACAAAAAGGGGGAGAATTTATATATAAAATTGTTTCAAAAAAAATTTTCTTGCATATCACATCATCTTAGCAAAAACAAGTTTTTATACTAACTTTTTAAGACTTAACACTAAAACTAGTGACTTACTTATAAATAAAGTTTATGTTTTGTCATCAACAAAAAGGGGGAGATTGTTAATACAAATATCGCCTAAAAACATTATTTATATTTTACGATCTTTGCTAAGTTTTGTTAATGACAAAGTATGAACTTTAGCTAAGAGTAAATCATCACTTTAAGTGTTTAATTCTTGTTTAAACTAAAGTTTATATTTCCTTTTAAACAAAACATTGTTTTTATTTCTTAAATTAGAAAGTGTCTTGTCACATCACATTTATTTCTTAAAATAATAATGTCACATCACATTTAGGGCAAGCTTTGTCAATATACATTTATGGTAAGAAAGTGTGTTTGACTAACCATATGTTTGCTTGCAAGTCTTGTGTTTGACTAAGTGTAATGAGATGTGACCTTGTTTGGTTTGGAAGATTGCAAAACCAACTGCAGCCCTGACGGAACCCTGGGGGTACACGGGCGGAACCCTCTGAGGGTTCCGCCGTATCCGCCAGACCTGCAGAATGGTTTGCTATAAATACCAAACCATTTGTTAGTTTTGAGTGATGACTTTAGGACATATTTTCATATACTCTCTCAACTAACTCAGTAACATTTGACTTGTTTGATTCTTTTATGTAGCAAGGGACTTCACAAGATCATTCAAGAAGTTACAAGTGATGACGTATAGTCTATATATGGGCCACAAGCCCAAATATTAAACATTACTAAGGCCTAAAGCCACCATGCGTGGGCTATTATAACTTGGGCCGCATCAATAATAGGAATGGGCTCACGCAAGCCCAACCAAACTATATACGGAATAGATAGAGATCTTCTATCTTTGGAATGAATATCCTTAACCCGGATAAGCACCATGTGTGCGAAACGTAAGGAGCACGAACCATACAAGGATTATGCGCCTATATAAGGAATGACACAACTCTCATTCAAGGTACGATTCACAAACCCTAAACTCTTTACGAGAACCCTAAATCGATTACTTACTCTCACGCCGGAGTCTAATTGTGGGAGACAATCCCACGATAAGCCTAACGGTGTTGTTTATTTTCTTAGTGCGTAGGTTACAAGCATTAAGAAGCGAATTGGTACGAGAGCAAGAGCCCATAATCAGGAACGCCCAACTTTTGTATCAACAAGTGGCGCCATCCGTGGGACCCCTACTGAAAACTAAAGAACTAGAATGACAAAAAATAAGAACTCAAGCCAGTGGACTCCGCAGCCAGAAAAACGTGACCCCCAGAGGAAGAATCAACAAGATTTGACCCCTAGGCAGGTTGCTGGGACAACCACCGCACCTGGTCACCAAGTGGCAAGGGCAACACAACCTCTTCCAGTGGTAGAATTGCCTGTAAGGACTACCCAAACCACCACAGTGGTCCTAAGCGTTGAGGAACTCCAGCGCACCCTCTTCACTACTCCTCACCAAACTGTACCTACAGTGAACAACACTATACCACCGGGCGTGCCTAACCGAGATAGGGCACCCAACACTGAGGCAAATGTTCTTGCAGCAACTGAGGACACACCTGATTTAACATTGGGAAATTTTGTATCCCAAAACTATGAAACTCTGACTGCCCTCATGCAAGTAGAAGCAAGAAGAAGGTCGAGTGTGAGCCTTCAAGCTCAGCTCAATTTTGGTCCTGAACGCGAACCATCACCACCGCGCCACCCACAAGGGAGGCGCGCAGATAACGAAAAACGTACTACTATCCACGATAGGTTGGGTACGACGTCTGATTCACAGTACTCAGAGGAATATGAAGAAAGCGAAAGGCGCACTAATGTTCACTCCAGACTTGGCAGTCGAGGGATACAAGACCGATTAGGACCTCAGCATTCACCAAGCCAAGGGTCCTCCAAATCTGGGAGTAAGAGCATTCACGATAGAATGGGGAAAAGAATGTCCCCAAGTGAAAGCCCCTCGAGCTCTTCTTCTGAAAAAAGTCGACGCAAGCGCCGAAAAAGAAACTACTCTTCCTCCAGCGACTCCTCAGACAACGAGGATACAGAAACAGGACATTGGAAATCAAGAGGAAGACGCCGCGAAGAAGAGAATGAAGACATATCTCTTCCATGGCGACGCCAGAAAATTGATGCGTTTACACGACGCATCAGCAATTACTCCGACCACAAAAGGAGGCGCATGCCCACTAACGTGAAAACATATGATGGAACAGGTGATCCGGATGATCATCTAAAAGTTTTCGAATCAGCTGCCACTATCGAAAACTGGCCACAGCTTGTGTGGTGCCATATGTTTAATTCTATGTTGGTAGGGAATGCGCGCACATGGTTTAGCAAACTCCCACGACGGAGCATCGGTGGGTTTGAAGAATTGCGGAAAGCATTCTGTCTCAATTTTACCCAGAGAAAGAAGTGCGCTAAAAACCCTGTTGAACTAGCCTGAGTAAAACAGCACCAAGTAGAATCAACCAGCGCTTTTATGGAACGCTTCAAGGATGAGTGCATACAAGTCAAAACATGTCCCGAAATTCTTAAAATTTCAGGGTTCATGAATGGGATTAACAACCCAGAACTTATCCGGAAGCTAAACGACAAAGTTCCCCAAACTTAACAAAGCGCACCAGATCCTTCATACAAGGAGAAACAACTACTGCGGATAGCAAAAAGGGAGTCTCCCAGAAAAAATGCTCCCTCCAATGCCTCAGGGAGTCTACCTTCTCAATATAGCACTGAAGCGCCCCCGGGCGCTTCGCAAAGGACACCCATCCATTTGACCACGTTGTGTGGTAGAAGACGCGGAACAAGGCAATGGTCGGCTCTATCACAAGTAAACGGCAGTTTACTTCAAAATTCGACACCTTAGCTGCACCTATACAGTGCAGCTGCGAGATGTGGAGACGATAATGATTGAGCAAATCGCTCAGAAAAGTGGATATTGGTACGCGGTAATTTGCGTACTCGAAAAAACGCGTGTATAATCCTATTTTCCCTTCGGGGAAATCGGCTACACACGCGTCAACATCTGGAGCCTCTGGATGCACATCTAGAGAAATGAAGTAGTCAGATGTAAACTGACGCACATCTTCCTCAGTCATCGCAGAGCGAAAATCTTCTAATTGGGCAACCATTTTCATAAAATTACTGTGAAACGCACACAACTTTACCTAATAAAATAGTCACTTTCTTTGCAAAAAATGATTTGAAGGAGTGAGTATGTGTTTTACTGTGTGTTTTGGGTAAAAGGGGGGGAGGGGGCGGTGACTCTTATATAAGGAGGTCAAAAACCCTAGATGATGTCCACGTGGATCACACTCACAAAACGTGTGGCTAGAAACCGAACCGGTATCTGCACTTTTTCCTGATTTACGAGGAACACGTGGACACAACGGCCGATTTTCAAGGTATTTCTTTGAAATATCTAGGACTAGGTACATTGTACTCCAAATTGGGCGGCAATATTTCAATGTTCTCCCACCACGCTTACCGCTGTTATGATTAGTCTAGCATCCGCAGCTACGAGCCGCGCACACTAGACTGGGGGGACATGATGATGTATAGTCTATATATAGGCCACAAGCCCAAATATTAAACATTACTAAGGCCTAAAGCCACCATGCGTGGGCTATTATAACTTGGGCCGCATCAATAATAGGAATGGGCTCACGCAAGCCCAACCAAACTATATACAGAATAGATAGAGATCTTCTATCTATGGAATGAATATCCTTAACCCGGATAAGCACCATGTGTGCGAAACGTAAGGAGCACGAACCCTACAAGGATTCTGCGCCTATATAAGGAATGACACAACTCTCATTCAAGGTACGATTCACAAACCCTAAACTCTTTACGAGAACCCTAAATCGATTACTTACTCTCACGCCGGAGTCTAATCGTGGGAGACAATCCCACGATAAGCTAAACGGTGTTGTTTATTTTCTTAGTGCGCAGGTTACAAGCATTAAGAAGCGAATTGGTACGAGAGCAAGAGCCCATAATCAGGAACGCCCAACTTTTGTATCAACAACAAGCTTCAACTCTAAAGTTGCAAGTCTTGCTAGCTTTGTCATGTATAAGCTTTGGTAGTTTATACTTCATTTGTATCATGTATGTAGAAGTGATCGGTTAGTATTTTAGGCCTCAAAAAACGTAGTGTGTCGGGAGTTGTTGTACCCTTGTAAAAGAACTAACGGGATTGGTTGTACCCTTGGTAAAGAACTCGACATCTAGCTTAGTGTCGGTAATAGTGTAAGCGATGATGGGAGTGGTTGTACCCGTATAAAAGAACTCGACATCTAGCTTAGTGTCGGTAAAAGTGTAAGCGACGTTGTAAAGGTTTTCTCCACCAGTAAAAGGAGCTTGTTGATTAGTGCTTATAACTCTCGAGTTGGAAACTTGGGGCGTGGATGTAGGGCAAGGAAAAAGAGTCCTTGTAGCCGAACCACGATAAACAATCGTGTTATGGTTTGATCATTTCTTTCTTTGTCTTTGCTTATTACATATTGTCTTTAGTTAGAATTGCTAATCACACGTAAAGTTTTTCAAAGAACTAAACAAGCAAAGTTAGGATTGTTTATCATACATAAAGCTTTTCAAAGAATCAAACAAGTAAAGTTAGAATCGTTATTCACATGTAAAGCTTTTCAAGGAATTGAACATATAACGTTATGTTTATATCTTTAAGCAAACGTAAAGTTTTTAAAGGATATTCGAGCTAAAAAGAATTCAAAAAGCGGTAAACTATTCAACCCCCCTTCTAGTTTTCCACACTTTAGTTTTATAAACTCCAGGGAATCTGCAAACATTCATTCCACAAGCATTATATCTTACATCGTTTTCTAGGATTTGTTAGTATATATAGATTGCCGCCGATTTTACGCGAGGTTGCCTTGTTTGTTTTCTCAGGTTTAACAGGTTATATATGACAAGAAGATGATTTATATCCTGGAAGAGAAGCTTTGATTGTTCATTTTCTTGGAGAAAGATCTAACCTTGTTACCACACTATCCATACCAAGCGAATCAGGGGAGTATTTGATTTCATTCTTTTACCTGTTTTACTTTTACAATCTTTAATTGAACATTGGGGACAATGTTCATCCTAAGTGTAAGGGGAGGGTAAACGATAATACCTTATAGCATACACTTTCACTTGAGTTTGTTTGTTTGATGGTAGGTGTGTAATAAAACTATGAGAAATATTTGTTAGTGTAATTTTAGCTCCAAAATTAAATTTTTTTACAACATTTAGGAGTGAAACTTTAGCCTTAGAAAGCGTCTCATGGATAGGAGATTGTATGACTAGCACAAAACCGTATCATTCAGAAAACTTTTCCACCCAAATATGTGAGGTTTGCCTTTAAATTTGATAGGAAAAGCATTTACTATTAGTGCTTATGAGTGTACCGGTAGCATTTAGATTCTAGAACTTGCGTTAGTGATGCATCCTGAGACCGCTAGTGAGACTACATTCGTGTAGTAGGATTTACTACATGATAAGAGGCATTAGGATCACCCTTGTGTTAAACCCGTATCATAATATCTTGACCATTTAAGTCATATTACTTGGCTAGTAAAGTCAATTAATTTTTCCCACACCATTAGCGTTGTACTCATTTTTAGTACACGAAACCCCAAGTACACCCCTCCGATTTCGTTTCTAACTTTAAGCATCTTACTTAAAGGAAGAATTTGTTACAACCCACTTAAATGTACACCCAAATCGCCTTAGCCTTCCGTGTATGCACTCATCTTTAGTGCATTATTGTTACATGTTTAAACCCTTAGTTAATTATCTAATTGATTACATGGTTGCTAAGTCGAGTCATATCCTTGTACATATTGTTTTGGGATGATTGGGACTCATGGGTAAAGTACATATGTTATGGAGTAATGGGGAAGAACATTATATTATTACCCTCATATGTGGATTAATCTTAAAAGTACTTCAAGTGATTTGATTATCTTAATTCGAGTCATTAGATTAGTTTATTGTAAAGTATGTAAAAATTCAAGTGTAAAGGGAATGTTCATTCCCTATTATGTATTATTTTGGATGGTAGGGTAAGAGTGTATGCACAAAAAAAAAAAAAAAAAAAAAAAAAAAAAAAACATACGGACTACCATCCCGTTTCATTCTATGTTTGTTTTATGTTTTGGTTATTTTTCATTTATTAGCTTAAGTCGAGTCGAGTCTTGGCTTAGCAACGCCATATTGTACATGTAATTAACCAAGATGATTAACTCGCCACCAGTAAAGATTGCCTATATCCAACAAAACCGTGTATTCCATATCCCTACACCTAACGTTATAACCCTTTAAAAGACCTCTTTGATAGTTTATCCTAGGTGCTTACGCCATGTGGTGGAGGTTTGATCCTTTCCTAAGCCTATGGTAATCTATTTTGCTATGACAGGTAGTGAGAGATGTTTTCCATTTCCATATTGTGATATATACTTTATTACACCCGAGAGATGTGAGTATCTAAACACTATTTGTGAGGTGCTAGTGTATGACCTTCGTGCTTGTCTTTGGTCTTTAGTGGAACGATTATTTGTTGTAATTACTTTTATATTAGTATTAAATGACCTCTAACTTGTATTTTGATTAGAATAAAAGCACATTTGCTTGAGGACAAGCAAATCTCAAGTGTAAGGGTATATGATGAGGCAAAAAATGATCCGTTTTTAGGGGGTCATTTAAGCCGGAAATTGAATTTATTTGATCAAATATTGCCCTAAATCGTTCCTTTTGTGATTTTAGGTACTTTTAGAGTGAATTCTGGAAAAGGAAGCATTTTGGACGTTTTTTGAGCATAAAAGCGAAGAAAACGGCAAAGTCTTAATTTTCCTTGCTGGGAACAGTACCTGACGGCGTCAAGAGAATTTTGATGACGGCATCAAGAGTAAAAGTGGTGACGGTCCAGTAGAAATGTGACGGCTTCAAAGCATGGCCGTCAAGAGTAAAAGTGGTGACGGCCCAGAACAACATTACACATGACGGCGTCAGATCTGGATCTAGGCAGTCCGAGAATATTATGGGTGGCGGGTTGACGGCGTCAGAAGTTTCTTCTTGACGCCGTCACCTTAGGAAATCTATATATAGTCTTTGTAATTTTCATTCTAAAGGGGGGAGAATTTTAGGGTCGACTTGAATAAACCATAGCTCTTTTTTAACAGTATTTTCAAGGGTTTTCACCCATTGAAACCTTTCGTGTTCAATTAAGATAAGTATCCTTTCAATTCATTCAATATGTCTATGTGTTGTTTGAATATATCTTACGCTTGTCTTGATTTTAACATGCTAGGCTAGATCTCTTGTGTGTTTGCTTAGATGTAATGAAACCTAGATGTTGATTATAGGTTGATTGCTTGTTTATAGTTGTAATGGATGAATGATTTCGATGTTAGGCTTAAGAAAACTGGCAGACTTCCATAGTGTAACTTGCTTGAACATCTTAAGAAACATGAACCAATGCGTACTAGGTTTTTATGGTTGTATTTAATGCATGAGCGAATTCTAGTGATCCCATGTTAGGAGCTTCTTGTAGGCTCGTCATAGGAGTGAAATAGGAGCTTATAGAGATGAGGAAGTACGTACGCCACCCCACAATTGGTATTAAGGAATATAGCCCGTCATCCACGCAACTGTAACAAACAATTAACCTGTAAAAGATATCTGGGGAGTAGTGAAATCTAAGTAAACACAATTCTCCCATTTATTGTTCACACCACATTAGTAATTAGTTTAATTTATATTTTTGTTATTTTATTTTGATTGCATCTTAGTTATTGGGTTAGTTGACTAGCAACTAATTCCGCCCACTCTTCCAAAACCCGAGATTTTGCTTGCTTTCATAAAAATATAAAAATACAAAAAGAATCATCACTCACCTCTATACCTAGTTTTTAGGCTTTCTAATCCTAGCGACACTATTCCTGAGTTGAATGATCAATCCCCCGGTACTTGTCACTATACTATACAACAACGATCAGGTACACTGCCTGGTGGGGGTTTTAAGCTTCTCGAGAGGTAAATCCTGGTGCAATTCCCACGCATCAGATATCATGTTCAAATATTTTTATATGTTTGTCTAACCTTCTTGGATTCATAAGTATTTGAGTTTAGCTTTTCTACGAGTCAAGATTATTTGCTTAATGATTATCTTCTTGATGACTATTCTATGGAGCTTAAAAGGTACACGTCTCTTCAATTTACCTTTCAATGTTTCATGTTGATTAGTATTAAGTTCTGTCATGGGTGATACTAGTAGTTGTCACTCTAAGATGGTTATGTTGTGTAAGTAACAATAAGGATTAGATCCTTTGTGATTAAAGGATTTAGACACTACTTTTAGTAGGAGATATAAGGTGTTTTACTTCTTTTAACCTTCGGGAAAAGACACGAGTAACTCTTGAGTGAGTCTTACTTAATATTTGTCTACAAGTGAGCTAACTAAGAATCTCCTAAGTGATGAGTCAACCAACACTTTTGTGATACTTGCAAATCTAGCAAAACCACAAAATTTCATAGATACTTGTAGTACAACGTCTTTTGACATTATACCTTACATTTTCAATTATGTCTTAAATTCAACCATTCTTTTGTTAAAAAGTTTCATATAAGACACACAAAGATAAATAAATCATTTGAATTCATTAGGATGAGTTGAAGAAAATGATTTATAAACATCTAAGACTTGCACATCAAATTCGACCCATAGTCTTATGATGTTGCATCTCTTAGACACGTAGACTCATAGTGTTTTAAGTAAATAAACCCAAAGAGTTGATGGATCATTGAATTTAACATTTAATGAAAGATCTCCTCCTTCCAAGATATCATCTTTGGTAGATGATGACTTAGTCGAAAGTCCAACATTGATAAGACAAGTAAGTCAAGATCAATAACAAGTAAGTTGAACTATTAAAATTGAAAAACAACATCCTTTCGTCTTGTATCAAACATTGAGTCAAGCAATATTGACAAGGTCATAAAAATTTGATTCATAAGTCATAGTTGTGATAAAAACAAATTTGATAAAAAGTGTTTTTGGACATTAGAGTAAAGCAACCATTAAAATAAAATGGATCTTTCAAAATAGAAATTAATGTAAATCTATGAAAGTTTTTTTTTTTTTTCTAAGCAAGCTCCAAAAGCAAGGGATAATCACTCAAAGACATTCCTAGTTATTCACATGTTCACAATGATTAAGTCCTTTATGACTTATCGAGAATGAGATTAGTAAATCCGTAGGTAAAACTAAACATAGAGAAATGTTTGGAAGTATACTTGTTCTTACAACAAATAAATCCAACATTATGTTTAGTGCTTACCTATGTGCTCATTCTTTTTTGAGAAGATCCTAAAACAACTCTCTCGAAAGAGCTTGTTTGGATTCATCATAAGGTACTACACAACTAGGATTATGGTATCCCAAAAGAATGGGAATAGAAACCATAGTGTATGCCAAATGGAATTATGTCGGTAATAAGTTGACAAGAAAAGCCCAAGTGGTACTTGCACTTTTATACTTACTTACCCAATGATTCTCCAAAACACTTAAGGTTCTCAAATTAGTATCGGATGGAGAAGCACATCAACAAGCTCCGCTTGAACAAGCAAATTCGTGTCAACAACGGTATTCATTTTATCAACATTGTTATCCCTTCAACAAAGGAAGCATTGACTTCGGCGACAATCCAATCCATTATGTTCTTAATTAACATATTGTGATTCGTCATCATCACCTTGCTAAAAATGTTCATTGAGGAACATCTTAACTAAGAAAGTCTTATATGTTAACCATTCTGTCAACGTTTTCACGTAACCTCTTGAATGAGAAGCATTCATCATCCCTAGACTTAGGTAGAGACTCATAAGGCTTAAAACCTTAAGTTTTGAACACTAGGATTAAACCATGAAAATCAAGACAAACCGTAATAATTTTTTCCTCTGCAGCACCCACGGAACCCTGAGACCATACGGGCGGAACCCTCCCTTTGGTTCCGCCTGGTCCGCCAAATCTGCAGCATGTTTTATTTTAATTTCAAAACCAAACACCTCTTTACTCACAACTCCAACTTACCAACAGCCATTCCTCACTCACAAACACCTTACCACACGAAAATTAGGGCTCTCACTTACATCTCTTCCAATCCAATCAACTTTGTAAGTATTCTTATCATAATTGCATTTTCAATCAAAATCTATCACTCTCATCTATATACATTAACTAAAATCTTAGGGTTTATGCGTATAATTGATGATTAATGAAAAACCTTGGGTGTGAACTAATCAAAATTTTCATTAGTTAGGAATTGTATCCTTTTTGTTATTATCTTGATTTACCAAACACACCAAGTTCATTGTCTTTTAAAAGTCACTAGAACACCATCTTTCACCACATTGTTAAAACAAATGAAAAACGTCATTGAAACATCACTTGCATAGTGTCTCTTGAATGCTAAAGTAAATACATAACTAATATGTGTTTTCGGGTACATTCAAACGAAGCTATATTGAATTAGGAGCGTTTGGGTTATCTTTTGTTATGTAACAAAACTTGCATTACAAAACGTTTTAAGCATCAAAATGAGTCAAGATAACCGCACCTCTACAATGTTTTCATATAGGCACACATTAGAATATTCACATTATAAAAGTCATTAATTTGAACTTAAACTTTGTGTTTTCTAGGAAATTAGGAATCAACATGCCTCCCGCAACATTCTCCGATCACAAAGAAACTCGTAATTACTTACCCAAACACCATATGACCAAAGGTCTTACTAAAGATCCATTTGAAACCTTTAAGAGTCTAGAAAAACGTTATTTTCATGAAGGAAGAACCATTGATCCATCCTTCCTAGAGGGAACATCCATTCGCCAAAACTTTGCCGCAATCAACTTTGATTGTCTCCTAGACATCGATGAGCAAATTTGCCCTAGGTTCATCTTAGAATTCTATGCAACCTTAAGCCTTTTCTTCAATGACGATGGTGAATTCTCACTAACCTTTAAAACCAATCAAATACCAAACATCATATCCTTGAAAGATTTTGCAACAATTCTTGGTGTCCCTGATGTTGGTACATGTCTCTACACGGATAAGTGGCCTCTTTCTAGTCTTGACTCCATTGAGTGTTTTCATCCATACGACACTCCTAATGCGAATAAGGAAGCAATTCGTGAGCATCTATTTGTTAGAACCTCAACAACTAGGAAGAATCGTTCGGGTAACAAGGTAGATAAGGACCCTTTGGTATGGAAATCAATGAGCTCAAACCACAATTTAAGAAATGGGAAGAAATTCTTAAAGCCAACATTATAAGTTCCATAGGAAATAGAGATCATGTCAACACATGTCTTAGCTACATGCTCTATAGCATTTCCACCGGTCAACCTTTTAACTTAGCCTATTACCTCGCCAAAAGAATGGCCGACATACCCTTGGTAGGAACAACCGCTCTTCCTTATGGAATGCTTCTCACCCGCCTCTTTAAAGCAATCTCACCCATTCCTCCTAACGATAAGGGAATGTGCCTTTACTATTCTCTCATTCCTCACAATTTCGTCCCTCCAAGTGATAAACGAGTCTTCAAAGCTAAGGGCAAACGTACTCGCTCACCTTCACTATCATCATCATCATCCGACATGAGCGAGGACGATAAACTTCATAACTCTAAGTTACCCCCTTTAGACTACCTTCAAGAACTCCCCGTCATTGGCAATGCATCCGAAGAATTCAAGCAAACCAAAGGAATCTTCAAGTGATTTGGAAGGTACCTAAGTAAGCTCAATAAGAAGATAGACCGGTTGTGAGATGCGTGATTAAGGAGTGTTTGTGTTGGGTCACTGAATTCCCCAATCTTCAAACAAGGATTTGAACGTAAAATAACCTAAGTATAAACAAGTCACTGAGTGAACAGTAACTCAGTGAGTCATCTTCAGGATGCTAAGACCGAGCCTAAGAAGAAAGGTTCTCCATTCAGTGAGGCGGAACTCAGTGAAGTGTGATCTAAGCCAAGAAGAAGGTGATGGGTTCAGTGAGGATGACAATAACTCACTGAACCCCATGACTCCTCAACAACTTCATGGTACTAAAGACTGATGACTAGAAGACTGAAGTTTTGGCGGGACTGGGCGGGAAAGTCTGAACTGCATTATTAAAGTGCTTTATCACTTTAATGTCAAACTTTCCCAAAATGGTTAAAACCAGTCTGTCATCAGAAAGTACCTTTTGGACTTAAATCAATGAAGGTTCCTTGCCAGAAGAATAATATCTTTCAAGATATTGTTAGGGAAGCTTTATGTCCAATGTATAACTAGTTGTCCTATACTTGTGTATAAATAGGAAGCATAAGAGAGGAGTAAAAGTTGACAAGTTTGTGCAATTAATCCAAAGAACAACACAACCCCTAAGATAGCTCAGTGGGTCTTGAAAGTTGCCACTCAACATAGATTGAGTTTAGTGAGGAGTCCATACAATACTTGTCGTTTTCAATCCCAAGTGTTATTCCGCAAACACTTGGGTACGATTCTTTTTGATTAACTTCTAATAAAGAATTAAACGTTGGAAAATATTGTCTCTTATATTTACGTTACTTTATTGTTAATCATTTTACACATCTTTGTTATATGTCATAGAACTTGGTTACTTTAGCTTTGTAGTTACTGTTAACCAAGTAAAAAGGGACCATCAAGTGGTATCAGAGCCTCTGATTTGTAAAACTTAAACCTGTTTTCAAAACTTAAGAGTGCTCAAGTTTTTAAAATCTAGATCCCACTATGACTGACATAGATGTTCCCCAGCTGGTCGACAAAAAGGGTGGAAGTTATTCAGCAACTGCCCCTCGACTAGAAGCTGGCAAATTTAATAAGTGGAAAAAGCGAATGCTTTGCTACTTAACTGGGATGGAACCATATTACATTAAGTTGATTAATGATGGTCCATATGTCCCAACAACTGCCCAAGGTTTAATTAAACCTGAAGCTCAATGGACCCCAGATGAAAGGAGGGTGGTCAATCAAGACCAGCGCCTGAAAAGCATCATTATATCATGCCTTCCTGATGATATAATGGAATCAGTGATCAACTGTCCCACTGCCCAGCAGACATGGACTAACCTGGTTCATAGCTATGAAGGGCCTTCTGATACCAAAAAGAATAGAATCATGGACCTGAAGCTTGAATTCAATACCGTCAGGGCTAAGGATTCTGAAAGTCTCTCTGAGACTTATACTCGGTATAAGACCCTCCTGAATGAGCTGACCAATGATGGTGTTATACTGTCAAAACATGAGATCAATGTTGGTTTTGTCAACAGTCTCCCTGAGAAGTGGTTAAACTTCTCTCAGGGATTGAGAAATGCAAACCACATTCAGAACCTTGAGCTCCCTGCCATCTATGGGAAGTTTGTCTATGAAGACAATCTTATCACCAGGAGATACCCTGGTAAAGCTCAGGAAACCAAAAAGGCCTTGACAATTTCACCCATATCAACTGCTTTCAATTCAAAAGGTGTTGTGCAGGATTTTCAGGATGGATCTGATGATGAGGTTGACCAAAGAACCAGTGAGGAGTATCTTAATGATCTTCAAATTGAATTTCATGAAAGAGCACTCCTTGCTAATTCAAAAAGGTTTTTTAAGAAAAACAAATTTCCTTCTAAAGCAAATGACAACACTGAATGCTTTAAATGTGGCAAAATGGGGCATTTTGCTAAAGATTGTTTTTCAAAAACAACCTCAGAACCATCTTTCAAATTTTCAGGAAATAACTCTTTTTCAGGACCCAGCAAATTTCAACCAAAAATGCTTCAGTCTAGTCAAAGATTTGAAAAAGTCTCTCAAATTGACTTTGAAGCCAAGTACAGAAAGGCAAAAGCTTAACTTGCCCTTCTTGAATCATCCTCAACAGTCTCTCAGCCTCCTCAGGCTCCAAAGCCTACTCAAGCCAAGAACAAAGGGCTTGTTGCTGAAACATATGACTGGGATGAGGTTAAAGTGTCCTCTGATGATGATGAAGTTCACACCAGTGCCCTGATGGCTCTGTCAGAAGACAACAAACTTGTTGTGGGGAAGAGTCATGCAAGAAATGGTGAATGGGTCAACATCACTATGAGGAAGGTAATTCTTTTACTTTCTATGGATGACAATGATGATTGGAAATCTTACTTAGATTATATTAATGTTGATCTTAAGTATGTTGAAGAGCAAAGACTTAATTTGTTTTCAAAATTTAACAAACTGAGTTTTGAATTAAATCATTGTAGAGATGAATTACTTGCTTTAAAACAAGCCAAGCTTGAAAGTGTTACACTTCAAATTCAAAACTCTGAACTTGTAAAACAAAATCAAGCTCTTCAGGAAGAACTTAAGAAAGAAAAGGAAATTATTTGGAAATGGACTCAGAAAAACCCCAAACTTTATGAAACACTGAGTCTCTCACCCAGCCCCAATAAGGCTGGTCTGGGTGATGATCAACTCACTGAAGTTTCTGGGGAGAGTAGCCATTCTACAACTTTTCTATTAACCAACATACTCTCTAGCAAAGAACTAGCTCCCAAACCCAGTGATTGGATTGAAAGAAACAATCCTGATAGTAAATTGCCAAATTTTAACACTGGAAGAATCCTGGAGCCTGAAAGTCAGGCTATCAAGGAGCTGCTAGGAGTCACTGATGAACTTAGTCCTACTGAGTCCATCACTGAGTCTAAGTCTGATTCATCACTCCCTCTACTGAAACATCTTCAGGGAGCAGAACCCAATTCTGACCTTGCACCATTAGTCTTTCAACCACATTCTCCTAAAGAGAAATCAGGATTAGGAAGGACTATTCTGAAAAAACCTACTCCTGCACCCACTGAACACCAAAAACCTTCAGTAAAAACTGAAGTGAAGCCTGAAAGCACTGATTCAAAGGTTGATCAGCTTACTGAACTTGTCAGGATGCTGAGTGAGAAAATTGAGTCTACTAAGAAAAACTCTGACTCAAAATCAACAAAGCCCTCAGTATCCTTAGGTTCTTCCAAACCAAAAACCACACCCAGACCCTCAGGGAGATGTGAGTTGTGCAATTATCCCAATCACAGCACTGATAAATGCTACAGAGTCTTGTTTTGTATGATATGCAAACAAGAGGACTACAGAACTTGTGATCACATCCCCCACACTGCTTCTTTAAAAGCAAGGGGTCTATACAAAACCCAAGGCTATCAGTATGCTACTCCTTCCAAACAAAGACTGAAGGCTAAGCCTTTCTCACCATGTCCTCACTGTGGTTTCAATGATCATCTTCATGATGATTGTATGATGAAAGATTGCTGTGACATCTGTGAAGATCCCTCCCATGAAACCAAGGGACATGACAAAGTGATTCAGTCCAGAAGGAAAAACCAAACCAACACTTCTCAGTCACCTGAGGCATCAACCTCCACAAAATGTAAAACATGTGGAAGCTCAGGTCACACAACTTCAGACCATGATTCACTAACTGAGTTTAAAAAGTCCCTGAGGACTAAGCCCACTAGAAAGTGGGTCAACAAGAAAAACTAACCCAGTTTACTGTTTGTGCAGAAACACATCAAGGATCCTACTTGGCATCTAGACAGTGGATGCTCCAGAAGTATGACTGGTGTGAAAAGTTTTCTGCACAAATATGTGGAAGAACCAGGACCCAAAGTGGTATTTGGTGATAACTCATTAGCTCCCACTGAAGGTTATGGTTCAGTAAACTGCAATGGTATAGTTTTTACAAGAATAGCTTATGTTAATGGTCTCAAGTACAACCTGATAAGTGTTTCCCAACTATGTGATGCCAAATACATAGTTCAGTTTGATGATAAGAGAGGGACCATCTTTAATGCCAATAAGGAAGTAGTGTTGATTGCCCCTAGAAGGGATGATGTATATGTCCTTGACATGTCATCCCTGACTCAGAATGGGACTTGTCTATTCTCTAAGGCAAGTGAGACAATCAACTGGCTATGGCATAGGAGACTCTCTCATCTCAACTTCAAAAACATCAACAACCTGGCCAAACAGAACAAAGTTCTGGGCCTTCCATCCCTGGTGTATACCAAAGACAAGCCTTGTTCTGCTTGTGAAAAAGGAAAACACCACAGGGCATCATTCAAAACCAAACAAACCTTTTCCATCAAAAGTTGCCTACATCTTCTTCATATGGACCTTTTTGGACATGTCAGTCCAATGTCCATACACCATGAGAAGTATACTCTGGTCATTGTGGATGAATACTCAAGATATACTTGGGTTTACTTCCTGACCAAGAAGAGTCAGGCAGCTGAAACCATCATGTCATTTGTCAGGAACATTGAAAATCAAAATGATGTCAAAGTTAAACAGATCAGGACTGACAATGGCACTGAATTCAAAAACCAAGACCTTGAGTGCTTTTGTGATGAGAAAGGAATTTCTCAAAATTTTACTTCTCCCTATACTCCTGAACAAAATGGAGTAGCTGAAAGGAGAAATAGAACACTCATTGAGGCAGCAAGAACAATGTTAAATGGCTCAGTCCTCTCTAAACACTTTTGGACTGAGGCAGTTAAAACAGCCTGCTACACTCAAAATAGGTCAATCATTGTGAAAAGGCATAACAAGACTCCTTATGAGATATTCAAAGGAAGGATTCCTGACATCAGCTACTTTCATGTATTTGGGTGTCCTATGTTTATACATAATCACAAGGATCACTTAGGTAAATTTGATGCCAAAGCTGATGATGGATACTTCCTGGGATATTCCCTAGTTTCTAAAGCCTTCAGGGTGTTCAACACAAGGAGACAACAAACTGAGGAAACTTATCACATTACTGTTGATGAGAGCACTAAATCCATCAGGTTCTCAAATTCCTCAGGAGAAGAAATTGGTATTGATGACTCATCAAGATATCCTCCTGATGAGTATCATCCTGAGAACAATCCCTCAACCCAATACCAAGCTGATGCTGATGTCTCCTATTACATCATCCCTCACAACCTACCCCAACCACCTATCAGTGAGTTCATAGAAACTCAGCCTGTCTCAAATGAGACTAACACCACTGAACAAAATGTTCAGGAACCCTCAGAACAAATTGTTCCTACAGTAGTCACTGAAGCACATATTGATGAGTTACCTCATGTTCCTGAGTCTGAACCTAATCAGGCTCCTTCAAGCTCAAATCCTTATCCCAAATCTCAGGATAGCTGGACTAGATCCAAAATCATTGAGCTTGTGAACATCATTGGTGAACCCACTGAAGGCATGCTCACAAGAAGCAAGGCTGCTAAACTCAAGGTTGCCACTGCCAATATATGTCTTTATGCTGACTATCTCTCAGTGATTGAGCCTAAAAATGTTAAAGAAGCCCTGACTTATGAAAGCTGGGTTCAGGCCATGAGAGATGAATTGGAACAATTTGACAGAAATGATGTCATGACCCTTGTTGAATGCCCCCAGGGTGTTTTAATCATTGGTATGAAATGGGTCTTTAAGAACAAAGCTGATGAGAATGGCACAGTCATCAAAAACAAAGCAAGATTGGTTGCCAAAGGATATAATCAACAGGAAGGTATAGACTATGAGGAAACCTTTGCACCTGTTGCTAGAATGGAAGCCATCAAGATCTTCCTTGCCTATGCAACTTACATGAACTTTAAAGTTTACCAAATGGATGTTAAAAGTGCATTCCTGAATGGTAACATCAAAGAAGATGTTTATGTGCAACAGCCTCCTGGTTTCGAAAGTAGTGAATACCCTAACCATGTCTACAAGCTTAACAAAGCCCTCTATGGACTGAAACAAGCACCCAGGGCATGGTATGAAACTCTTTCAGCCTTCCTGATCCAGAACAAGTTTGTCAGAGGAAAGATTGACAACACACTGTTCATCTACAGAACAAAGGAAGATGTCATTCTTGTCCAAGTATATGTTGATGACATCATCTTTGGCTCAACAAGTTACAAACTTTGCAAACAATTTGAAAAACTGATGACCACAAAGTTTGAAATGAGCATGATGGGTGAACTCACATACTTTCTTGGACTCCAAATTAAACAAACTGAAAAAGGAATATCCATTTGCCAAGAGAAATACCTCAGGAACCTACTGAAAAAGTATGAACTCACTGACTGCTCTTCAGTAAAAACTCCTATGGTTCCTCCAAACAACCTTGGTCCTGATCTCACTGAAAAGCCAGTGAATCAAACCCAATACAGAGGAATGATTGGCTCCCTGATGTACTTACTTGCCTCAAGGCCTGACATCCAATTCTCAGTCTGCCTGTGTGCCAGATACCAGGCTGACCCTAAAAAATCACATCTCACTGCTGTCAAGAGAATCATCATGTACCTAAAGGGTACTCCAAACCTTGGTTTATATTACCCAAAATGTTCAGGATTTGATCTCAAAGGGTACACTGACTCTGACTATGCAGGATGTAACATGGATAGGAAAAGTACTTCAGGATCCTGCCAATTTCTTGGTGGTAAACTTGTGTGTTGGAGTACAAAGAAACAACAGTCAGTGGCCATGTCCTCAGCTGAAGCTGAATATATGGCTGCTGCAGGATGTTGTGCAAATGTACTAAGGATGAAGAGCCAACTGAGTGACTATGGCATTCAGTATAAGATGGTACCTATCTTTTGTGATAATACAAGTGCCATAGCCATCTCAAACAATCCAGTACTTCATCAAAGAACCAAACACATTGACATCAGATACCACTTCATCAGGAACCATATCTCTAATGGAGAAATTGAACTACATTTCATCCCCACTTAGTATCAGCTAGTTGATATCTTCACTAAACCTTTGGATGAACCCACTTTCACAAGATTAAAAGCTGAACTGGGCATGTTGGACATAGAATCAGGGAACTGATTAAAATGTTCCAATATGATGTAAATTCTCTAGGTCCCTGATCACACCCTTCCTGAAATTTTTTTTGAATGATAATTCATTCAGGGGCTCAGGATGAAAAATGGCATTGAATACCCAAACTAAATGCTCTAAGTATTTAGTTAGTTAATGTCCCAGGTAGGTAACTGAATCCTATTAAATATAGGAATATATGTCACTTATACAACTGGCATCCACTCCTTGGGCCCTCTCATCTCTCTCACCAAACATCACTGAGCATTAAATGCTCCCTCACACACAAAAAGTTGTGATAATTTCTACTCTGCAAAAGTGCATTATTTGCAGAGCCGCACAACTGTTCATCCACGATGTGAGAGAAAATAGGGTAATGGGAATCGTGATATTTAATGCGGATATCAAACCAAAATTATTATGCCGTTTCGGTTAAATAAATTAACCTTTGGTATCCGCAACATCACTACCTTAATTCTCACCCTATAAATACCCCCACAAAAAAAGGAACACATACACGCTTTTAAAATCATAACAAAACTCTTGCAAATCATTTTCAAAACTGCGTGTGTTTCCCTTCTTTGATACCCATTTTTAAAAAAAAACAGGCTTTTATCCAAATGGCTTCTTCTAAGGTCATAAAATACGCACCCAATGTGGATTTCCAAATCGAAAGCGTAGACCTTACCAAGAATAATGTGGTGGGGAACTTTGCCTACCCTGAAGGGTTCCCTGAATACAGGGAAGTGGTGAAGCTCCTACAGAACTGCTTTCTGACCACCGCATTCACAAAAACCCCCTCAGTCATCTACCCTGAATATTTGAGGGAATTTTGGTGCACAACAGTGGTTGAAAACCCTGATGTGCCAAAAGAGGCCAAAATAAAGTTTACAGTCAAGAATGGAACCAAATCCCTAACTCTTGACTATAAAACTTTTGTCAAAGCCACTGGGCTTAATTATACCCAGACCTTCATTGCCCCACCATCTGATAAAGATGTGAAGGAGGTCTTACTGACGCTAGGGCCCTATGACAAACTTCACCCTGAAGTGTCACCTGGGGCCCTACTATCCAAAGCCCCAATCATCAAGACCTGGTTTCCAGCTCCCTGGAGGATAATAATGACCTTTGTCATTCAGGTCCTCTGGGGAAATAAATCCTCTACTGAGCAATTGAACAATACTCAAGCAATGATATTGTTCAGTCTCATTGAGGGTAGATTCATTGACCTTGGAGAATTAATCTTCAAGGACCTCATATAGGGGGGAAGTCTAGGCAAAAACTCATGTCATACCCTAGATTCATTTCCTGTGCCCTACAAGACTTGCTTGGGTCTGAGTATGCAAAGCATGAAGCAGTAGATTTTGAGCCTGAAGTGTTACACAAGGCTAATTACTCTCGTGACCCTCTAGAGGTTACACCTGTCACCCTGACCCAATATATGCGTACTGCTATCCAGGGTGACAATATTATATCACCAGTTCCCTCTCCCACCAAAAAGGTGAAGAGGAAGAAGGGACAGGGGTCCAGGAAGGTGGCTCAAACCAAGTCACTCGACACTGAGACCTCTGACCCTAAGGCTACTAAAAAGGGGCATGAAATTCCGCCCTTGACTGCGGACACCCTGAGAATAATAACCCAGTCACTAGGCCTGCAACAAAAGCCAACGGAGGGCACTGATAAATCACACTCGGTGTCCTCGGGCAATCCCATTCCCAAAGACTCTGCCGCCATAAACAAGACAGTGGAGTCGGAACCAACCAAACCTTCACATTCTGCTAAAGGCTCTGGCAAATCACAATCAGGGTCTCAGGGAGGAAGGGATCCTAAATCCTCGGTGGAGCAGCACTACTCCACTGAGAAGGGGGTCCACAAACAATCACATCCTGCTAAAGGCTCGAGTAAATCAAAACCCAAGCATCAGGGAGTTCACGTCCCTAAACCTTCAACAGGCCAAAACAAGCCTGTTGGAAAGGGGGCATAACCACTCAGGTGCCTGATGAGAACATTCGCAAAACAACGCTTTTGTCCGAGAGCACAAAAACTCATCCCAAAGACTCAGAGGGAAATATACAACCCGCTGATAGGGACACAACAATCACGGCTCCTAGTGATGGTACTGAGAAACACCCATCAGTGCCTGAAGGGGTCACGAGGGACAAAGACTCAGAGGGAAACATACCCCCCGCTGATATGGAACTCACAACCAATCCCGGAGGTGCGCATAACTTGGGAACTGGCCTTAAAGACCAGGTAGGTAAAACCCAACCTACCGGATTTGAAGGGTCAGGACCTGGCCAAAACGAAGGCAAATCTTCTTATGAAGAGGAGCCGGATAACCTCCACTTGTTGCAGATTACCTCCCTGGCAGATGCTCAGGCTGTCTTATTTTCTGATGATGAATTTAACAGTGACGAGGAAGTCTTCACAGCCGGAGATGATATGGAGGTTGAGGAGACAGTCCCTGAACCTGTTACTCAGTCTCCTCAAACCTCTAACCATGATGAAGATGAAACACATTCCGAGCCGAAAACCTCAGAAGACGCTCAAACTCCTCTCACTGAAAAAGCCTTCAAAAGATTCATCAAGAAAATGACCAATGTTTTGTACAGGGGGGTCACTGAAGAGGTGTTTGACATGCATACTGAGCAAGCAGTCCACTATCACCTCCTCAAAGATGTTGTTGAAGAATACAACGATGATGTCAGGGAGCAAAATTCTACTGTCACATACTCCCTGACACAAATGGCTTCTCACATCAACTCATTTTTGGAATCCCTTAAAGAGCTGACTAATGGGGTTAAGTCGGTTCAAGAATCAGTCAAGGATGATCCTGAGCTCAACAAGAAAATTCTTCAGGCATCTGAGACGTACCAGGTAAACTCGGCGGCTCTTACTGAGTTACTTGGTTTAATAAAGGATTCCAATGTTCAGAATCTCAGCTCCACGGTGGAGTCTCTCAAGTCTTCCTTCACTCAGTTGGAAGCATCAGTGACAGCTTAATCCCTGAAGTCCACTTCTCTGGCATGGACAATGGGATCCAGAATGACTGCCCTTGAAAACTCTCAGGCTGCACTTGACTCCAAGGTATCTATCATCCATCAGGATACTGCGGAGATCAAATCAATGGTGACGGAAATGTTTCAAGTCTTCAAGGGTACCTCTACTTCATCTTCAGTAACTCCAACACTTGCCATCACTACAGCTCCGGCAATTATTGAGGGGGAGAATGTTCCTGAAACCCCTATTACTGATGAACAAGAAGCTGGACAGCCCTCTCACTCTGAGGGGGAGCATGTCACTGAAGCCACACCAATCACCGAAGTTCCACCTCAAGAGGAACCAGCCACCTTCACTCTCATTCAGGACAGAGGAAAAAGTATTGCTACCACCTCTGAACCTACAACTGTGCTCCAGCCTGCCTCCACAATGATCAGAGTTGATCTTGATGAACCAATCAGGGTCCCGTACATTATCAATGGAAAAGTATATCAACTCACCCACGACCAAATACAAGCCCACATGGAAAGAGTTGAGAAACTGGCAAAGGTAGATGAAGAAGAGAGATTGAGCAAGCCTGAACTGATACAGGTTGTTCATGAGGAAGCTGAAAAGATTGGCCTGGATACTGAGGCACTAGCAAATGAGCAAGCTGGTGCAGCCTTTAAAAAGGCTCAGGAAGAAGAGATGAATGCTCTTAGAAGGGAAAGGGAAGCAAAGCTGAAAAGGGATGCTCAAATCAGAAAGACCAGGGTTGAAAGATATCATTGGGTGATGAAGGAAAGGTTGAAGCCTGAAACCATCACTGACATTAAAATCCACAGGAACACCAAACCCGCAATGGTCACTGTCTTCAGGGGGACTGATAAAAGAATCATTGACACTCATAACCCATTCAGATTTGCTGACTTTGGGATTACTGAACTTGATGAACTCCGTCCTATCATTGCCAAGAAAAACAATGTTGTAGTACACGACCTTCTCAAGTCACTGAAGGAAAGGTATGACAGACTGAGAGCAATGCCTGAAGCCCTCAATATTCCCTCCCTTCTTCCTGCTCCAACAACAGGAACTGCTCCATTAAAAGCCACCAGGAGAAAAAGGAAGCACATTGAATCCGAGCCTGAGATCAAGGTCCCAGGATTGGATTGTGATAGGTCCGTTCCTGAAGGAATCACCTTCGTGAACAACGTTGTGCTTGAACACCCTGAAAGAGGTCTATGCTTTACGGATGAATATGGAGACCCTGCTTTCCAAAGATGGTCCGATATGGACAGGGCAGGGGTCAAGGCAATGTTAACGTACCTGATGATAGCTTCTCCTGTAAGAAGTGCTAAAAACCAAAGGTTCTGTAAGGACCTTAGGGCCATGATTGAGGAGCATCCTGAGAAACACCTGCTGAGATCAAAGAAAGCTAAGCTTGAGGCACTTGGCTATCATCTGAACATCTGATCTACAACAACTATCTTTATTTTTGTTTGTAATTTGTAGGATAATGTAATAGCTATGAATAAACTTTGAAGTTTTGTTTAAAATTATGTGTCCTACTTAGAATTACAACAACATTCAGTAAGAGATGAAGACTCCCACCAACTCACACTGAATTAAGAAACACTTAGGCTATTTGTATGTTCAAATAGGGGGAGATTGCTGGGTCACTGAATTCCCCAATCTTCAAACAAGGATTTGAACGTAAAATAACCTAAGTATAAACAAGTCACTGAGTGAACAGTAACTCAGTGAGTCATCTTCAGGATGCTAAGACCGAGCCTAAGAAGAAAGGTTCTCCATTCAGTGAGGCGGAACTCAGTGAAGTGTGATCTAAGCCAAGAAGAAGGTGATGGGTTCAGTGAGGATGACAATAACTCACTGAACCCCATGACTCCTCAACAACTTCATGGTACTAAAGACTGATGACTAGAAGACTGAAGTTTTGGCGGGACTGGGCGGGAAAGTCTGAACTGCATTATTAAAGTGCTTTATCACTTTAATGTCAAACTTTCCCAAAATGGTTAAAACCAGTCTGTCATCAGAAAGTGCCTTTTGGACTTAACTCAATGAAGGTTCCTTGCCAGAAGAATAATATCTTTCAAGATATTGTTAGGGAAGCTTTATGTCCAATGTATAACTAGTTGTCCTATACTTGTGTATAAATAGGAAGCATAAGAGAGGAGTAAAAGTTGACAAGTTTGTGCAATTAATGCAAAGCATTCACAAACCACTTTTACTCCTCCAAAGGACAACACAACCCCTGAGATAGCTCAGTGGGTCTTGAAAGTTGTCACTCAACATAGATTGAGTTTAGTGAGGAGTCCATACAATACTTGTCGTTTTCAATCCCAAGTGTTATTCCGCAAACACTTGGGTACGATTCTTTTTGATTAACTTCTAATAAAGAATTAAACGTTGGAAAATATTGTCTCTTATATTTACGTTACTTTATTGTTAATCATTTTACACATCTTTGTTATATGTCATAGAACTTGGTTACTTTAGCTTTGTAGTTACTGTTAACCAAGTAAAAAGGGACCATCATTTTGGCTTATGAAGGTTTTAGAACTTTGTATGTGATAAACTATGTGATTTGTATTGTTTCTCACATTCATGCTTTATTACGTTTGTCGGATTATGTTTTGTATGAGCCTTTATGCATAATGACAATATTTGAGGTGTTTGTCAATTTTTATGCTTATGGTAAATTTCACTAAGTTTAGTGAAAATCGCTAGCCCCCGGTCAAAGTCATATGATATGAATGTCTACATGCCCAATTTTTGCATTTCCTAATCAGACATATAATAAATTTTCATTTTTAAGAGTTTTCGAAAAATTTAAAAATCGTCTCGCGGGTCAAATTAGTGGACTGTATTATTTTTCAGACCTGGCGGATCTGGCGGCACCCTCAAATGGGTTCCGCCAGTGAAATTTCTGGGCAACCCAGAAATGGC
The DNA here is from genome assembly GCA_030686995.1 of Artemisia argyi. NCBI lineage: Eukaryota > Viridiplantae > Streptophyta > Magnoliopsida > Asterales > Asteraceae > Artemisia > Artemisia argyi. The sequence continues at coordinate 131,917,829 of CM060676.1, forward strand.
CCAACGGACCAGACGGAACCCAAAACAGGGTTCCGCCTGTGTTTCGCGAGAGTTCCGCCAGTCACCTGCAGAAATTTTTTTTCATTTTTCTTAAGTTCAAAACTTGTAAAGTGTCAAACCATTATCTTTAGTGAGAAACATCTTCCCTTACCTCAAATAACCATATTAGGACAACTCTCACTCACTAAAACAATTAGGAAGTCACTTCCAGCCAAAAATTCAAATTCAAACATAACTAACCCAAGGAACCCTTTTAATGGATCCTTCAAACCAATGGAACATTTTTAACCAAATCACTTCCCATGATCACAAAGCATTGAGTGCATATGTTGGTCTTTCACTCCACCCAATTCCATTGGATTGACATCCAATGATTTGACATATTCATGAAAATTTTCTAAATCATTTGAAACCTCAATCTTTGTATGGTAGAACATCAAATCCAAACACCCATTCCAACATCTCTTCCACCCTATAAATTTGAAAGTTTTGTAACAATTCAAATCACACCATCACCATCAAAATTTCTTCTCTCAAAACCTCAAAACCACACCTTTGAAATGACTAAATCCAACACCTCATCCGAGTCATCAAAATCCTTGGCAAAAACAACTAGGATTAGTGTTAAACCTTGTTGCTTCAACAAAACCGTCAAGTCAAGCTCATCATCTTCAAGTGATGCTCCACTTAACATTTCTTCACCTATCCAAGATTTCCTTAACCTTACTACCTCAACACCTTGCAATACCAATGTGATCACTATTCAAGATTTGCTTAATCTTGCTACTCCAACACCCTCTCCAACACATTGCAACACCAACATAGCCACTATTCCTCCACCAACTAGACCTTCAAGTGATTCAACATCACCTTCTCAACAAACTCAACCATCAAAAACTACATCACCTCAATCACCAACACTTACACCAATGGAACTTTTCCATACACCACCAACATCACAACTACCCTATTTGGAAACATTAGAAGATCTATCACCTAAATCATCAAGCCCACCATCCTTGTCACTCTTTCACACCATTGCTCAAATGGAAACCCAACAACAACCTAGTGAGCAATTAGATGATGAACCCCATCAACCATAATTGGTAGAACGGTTGGCTTACTGTTATGCTAGACCATCAATTTTTCCAAATGATCAAGTCATATACACTCACAATCATTTGTGTTTCACCCAATTTACAAAGACCTTCATGGTAATCCTTCCAGAGAACCAAGCTTCCGCCACTTCGTTCAACAACAACAACCATCACCACAAGAACATTCCCAACAATTTGAATCTCTACTTTCTTCTTATAAGAAAATAGAAGCATCCAAATGGGAAAAACCTAAAAACCTTAATGAGCAAATGAACACTCATTTAAACAACCTACATGCCTTCAAACGGATGGTTGACTCTCAAATCAACCATTTTATGGATTTCCATAAAACATTACACTCAACTAATGAAGGAAGCAAAAACACCTCTCAACCATAGACATTTGCTCCTTCAAGATCAAACCATCCACCACCAACAAATCAAACCTCTCTTCCACCAAACTTTCCCCGCCATGATTGCGGACATTGCGAAAGAACCGCTCACATTAGTGAAAGGTGTCGAACGGAAATTCGTGAGCTATCCGAAGAAATGAGGTTTATACTAAACCACATTTTGGACCGTCTATAATCCTTGTCTCACCCACCTCAACTTTGGAGTCTCCAAAATGAAACAAAACCGTTTCTTTTGGAAAATGTTTCCCATTTAAACCAACAAACCAAAACCGTGTCACCTTCTCAACCTTCAAAATAAAGCCCGCTACAACCTCCAACACACATTTTCATCCTTAAACAACCTTAGCCTTGTTTTTGGAAAATGTTTCTCATTAAGGAAAATGATGATTTCCTTGTAGCATTTTATGTTCTTAGTTTATTTTTAGTTTTTCTTTATGTTTAAGAAGTAGGATGTTGTCATCCTAATTTCTTGTCTTTGACTTTCTAAGAGTATTGCATTATTCCATTAGGGGAGAAATATTCAAGGGGGAGCATGAGTATTGCATTATTTCACTTCGCAACTCTTTGTTGTGTTTTAGACATGAAATGCTTTCATGACTTGTCTTGTGCGGCAACTAACATTTTTTCTTATTGGTTCAAAATCCATGTCTCCTCTCTTGGCACTCCATTTGGGGGGAGTATCATCCAAGGGGGAGCAAGTGCATACTTCCGCTTCGCTACTCTTCATTTTGTTTCGACAAAAAGGGGGAGAATTTATATATAAGCTTGTTCTCATTTTTTTTCCTAACTCTTGCATGTCACATCATCTTAGCAAAAACAAGTTTTAATACTAACTTTATATGACTTAACACTAAAACTAGTGGCTTACTTATAAATAAAGTATGTTTTGTCATCAACAAAAAGGGTGAGATTGTTAATACAAATATCGCCTAAAAACGTTATTTATATTTTACGATCTTTGCTAAGTTTTGTTAATGACAAAGTATGAACTTTAGCTAATAATAAATCATCACTTTAGTGTTTAAGTCTTGTTTAACTAAGGTTTACATTTCCTTTTAAACAAAACATTGCTTTTATTTCTTTAATTAGAAGGTGTCTTGTCACATCATACATTTATGGCAAGCTTGTGTATTTGACTTGCCATAACATCTTACACATTTTTGGAAGCTTTCCAAATTGAATTCAATGTGTTTGACTAGTTGTTGTTGATGTGACTTTGGTTGGTTTGAATGATTTATTGCAAAACCTACTGCAAGCCTGGCGGAACCCTGGGGATACACGGGCGAAACCCATCTGAGGGTTCTGCCGTATACGCCAGACCTGCTGTTTGTTTTGCTATAAATACCAAGCCACTTGTTTGTTTTGAGGCATCACTTTAGGACATATATTTTCATATACTCTCTCAACTAACTCAGTAACATTTTACTTGTGTGATCCTCTTATGTAGCAAGGGACTTCACAAGCTCATCCAAGAAGTTACAAGTTTCAACTCTAAAGTTGCAAGACTTGTTAGCTTTGTTATGTATAAGCTTTGGTAGTTTATACTTCATTTGTATCATGTGTGTAGAAGTGATCGGTTAGTATTTTAGGCCTCGAAATACATAGTGTGTCGGGAGTTGTTGTACCCTTGTAAAAAGAACTAACGGGAGTGGTTGTACCCTTGGTAAAGAACTCAACATCTAGCTTAGTGTCGGTAAAAGTGTAAGCGACGATGGGAGTGGTTGTACCCTTGTAAAAGAACTCGACATCTAGCTTAGTGTCGGTAAAAGTGTAAGCGATGTTGTAAAGGTTTCTCCACCAGGAAAGGAGCTTGTTGATTAGTGCTTATAACTCTCGAGTTGGAAAATCGGGGCGTGGATGTAGGGCAAGGAAAAAGAGTCCTTGTAGCCAAACCACGATAAACAATCGTATTGTGGTTTGATCGTTTCTTTCTTTGTCTTTGCTTATTACATATCGTCTTTAGTTAGAATTGTTAATCACACGTAAAGCTTTTCAAAGAATTAAAACAAGTAAAGTTGTGCTTATATCTTTAAACAAACGTAAAGTTTTTAAAAGATAATCAAGTTAAAAAGCGGTAAACTATTCAACCCCCCCTTCTAGTTTTCCACAAAACTGTTTCACTTCATTCAAACCACTGAGCTAATTCCGACACTCCTTCGGTACCTTTGAAGTATGTTGGTTGGCATGCTATAAAGTCCTTATAAGTGCAATAACGGGGTGTAGGTGCATTTCCTGCCATTTGCACACTGGCATCTCTATTGCGGGCTGATCCAGCTAAAACGGCATTAACACCATCAGCAATTGCTTGTTGTATCGCTGCTGGGGTCATGACTTCGGGGTTTGTTGGTGTAGCGGTTGTGGTTGTTCTTCTAGTTCTAGCCATGATGCTATTATAAAAGAAAGTATATCATTAGAAAATTTATAATAATCCTATTACGTTGAAATACATCGAGTAATAAATAGTAAATATAGGTCATAGTTACAATGATTTGATCATTGAAAAGGTCTAAGTCGTAATATGTTATCGTATATCGGAATGACATACATAGGAATTACGAATAAGTTTGACCTGCATAAACCAATATATTACGATATAATGTATAATGTCACAATGCATATAAAGATAAAATAAATTCCATAGATCAATGTCAATGTGTTACAACACTTATCAATACTTGTGCTAATGTTTACAAAACATGACAAGATTCTTTTATTGGTAGGGCATTGATTATACTAACAAGTCGACTATTTCATGGTTTCCCTAAGGCTTTGTCCAGGCGGTTTTGGAGTTCTTGGATGGCAGTGGACATGGTTTCCATTGTTTGATCTCTTGCCCTTTCCCTCGCTAGGGATTATTGCAAGGCTTGCCTAAGATGTAGGTTCTCAGTGCTAATCTTTTCAAGTTCACGGTCCAAGGTTCCCACCATTATTTCCATTGAAGTGTTAGCCCCACATAGTGCCCCTATAAATTCCATTGACTCCCAGAACAAAGTATCCAACTTCTCAACCTTGTCTTCCATAGCAAGATGACCAATTATAAGACTATTCATATCATCTTCAAAGGTTTTGAGATGCTCATGAGGGATCTTGTTGAGTATGCTAGCAATGGAATCGAGTCGATCCTCGTGACGAACCATTCTTGCTACTAACAATGGTATGGTGTGATGGATAGGTTCCCCGATGACTGGGAGAACTCGTGAGGTGGAGTAAGAACTTTCCCCAAGTTCCCTAATAGTTGGTGTACCTTCTTGAGATCTCCAGTATCACATGATTGGCAACAAGAATGACCATTTGCGAGCATCTACTCGCTTATGGGTCCTTCGGCGTCTGCGGTGGACATAGGATTCTGAGGATGTTCGGCGGATTGGGTAAGTCCTTTGGTGAGGTGATACTGGGGCACTGCGGTTAGGTGCAGGTGGTGATGCTAGTGGAGGAGATGCTATGGGAGAAGGTGTTAGTGGCACAATGGTGGTTTGGCTGTAGAAGATAGTAGGTGGTGGTGGTGGTGGTGGTATCACAGGTGGTGCAGGTGGTAGTGGCATAACTGATTCTGGTGGTATGACAAGAGCTGGTAGTGATACAACAGTACTTGCTTCATACGGCTGAAGTTGTCGAATTTGCCTAGTTTGGCGAATCGGACCAGATGATGCCAGAGGAGAAGCCTCTGTGTCAGATGCAGGCAGAAACTGCTAGCTTTGCATGTAACTGTTTGTTACAGGAGACATAGGCATAGGTGATGTAGCGGCTGAAATAACATCTTCAGTTCCTGAATTCGATGACAAGCTGATAGGATGGGTGTTCGAAGACATGACACTGTAATAATTTCCCGATTAGTAAATGTAAGCATAATTATAATCAATTTAAAATGCCATAAAGTAAATAATACTTTTTACCAGTTATTGGAATGCTTAGGCACGAAGGGCGTAGGGTGGTATTTTATAAAAATTTTGTCCCGTTAAAAAGCGTAGTTATAGTCCAATGTTCCAAAAACACTTGGTTCACTATAACCATGGCTCTGATGCCAATCTATAACACCCCCAAAAACGAACAATACTGCGGAAGACTTATATTGACAGCGGAAGACTTTTGGGGTATTATATCGAGGATCTTTGTCACAATTATAGAAAACGACTCTAATGAGACGTTTTAAGTTATATTTAAAATACCAAATATCCATGTTTCCAAGATGTTTCATTATTCAACAGCAAGTTTTATTCAAAGAGAAATAAACATTTCTTTATTTGCCCACTTCATGCCTTTGCCATCCATTCCATTTAGTTACCTGAGATAAACATGCTAAAAGTGAACAAAAGTTGAGTGAAATTCATAGGTTTATAATTAATAGTTTGAACACAAGAGATAGATGTTTATTGTAATATCGATACAAATAAACAAGTTGAAAATCACATCCATTATTGCCTTAAGCTCATGACACTCAACGATTCAACAGACATCAAAATAACCATAATAATGATGTGAAGTAAGTTGCCCCCAAGATAGGTATTTACCAGTAACCTATGATATCAAATAAAATGCATTTTGTGACTTTCCTCTAGCAACTAAATGGGGATTTTCAACCCCTAATAGATCTATTCACAATTATTTACGTTCACCCTACAAGTGATTAAGGTTCATGATTGAGGGACTTTTGGCAATAGCTACTTAAGCAACAACAATATCAAGAAAAGACTTGTGTTCGGTTTTTAAGCATGTATCCCCCCTACAAAAACAAATTAAATGTGGGCTATAAACTCACCTTAGTAGTACAGTAGAATAATCGTAATCTCAACGATGCAAGGCAACGATTTCACACACAACCTAAAAGATATGGCAAGTTTTAGTTTCTAAGTCTCGTTTTATTGCGAACATTAATTATTAGTCATGAATAAATCAAAATGTGTATAGGTAATGTGTTACGACGTAGATGTAAAAGAAAATAATTACGTTTCGTTTTATCATTTAAAGTTTAATTATAGTTATACGAATTTTGTACGTATATATATATATATATATATATATATATATATATATATATATATATATATATATATATATATATAAGTGCATAACCGATTCTGGTGGTATGACAAGAGCTGGTAGTGATACATCAGTACTTGCTTCATACGGCTGAAGTTGTCGAATTTGCCTAGTTCGGCGAATCGGACCAGATGATGCCAGAGGAGAAGCCTCTGTGTCAGATGCAGGCAGAAACTGCTAGCTTTGCATGTAACTATTTGTTACAGGAGACATAGGCATAGGTGATGTAGCGGCTGAAATAACATCTTCAGTTCCTGAATTCGATGACAAGCTGATAGGATGGGTGTTCGAAGACATGACACTGTAATAATTTCCCGATTAGTAAATGTAAGCATAATTATAATCAATTTAAAATGCCATAAAGTAAATAATACTTTTTACCAGTTATTGGAATGCTTAGGCACGAAGGGCGTAGGGTGGTATTTTATAAAAATTTTGTCCCGTTAAAAAGCGTAGTTATAGTCCAATGTTCCAAAAACACTTGGTTCACTATAACCGTGGCTCTGATGCCAATCTATAACACCCCAAAAAACGAACAATACTGCAGAAGACTTATATTGACAGCGGAAGACTTTTGGGGTATTATATCGAGGATCTTTGTCACAATTATAGAAAACGACTCTAATGAGACGTTTTAAGTTATATTTAAAATACCAAATATCCATGTTTCCAAGATGTTTCATTATTCAACAGCAAGTTTTATTCAAAGAGAAATAAACATTTCTTTATTTGCCCACTTCATGCCTTTGCCATCCATTCCATTTAGTTACCTGAGATAAACATGCTAAAAGTGAACAAAAGTTGAGTGAAATTCATAGGTTTATAATTAATAGTTTGAACACAAGAGATAGATGTTTATTGTAATATCGATACAAATAAACAAGTTGAAAATCACATCCATTATTGCCTTAAGCTCATGACACTCAACGATTCAACATACATCAAAATAACTATAATAATGATGTGAAATAAGTTGCCCCCAATATAGGTATTTGCCAGTAACCTATGATATCAAATAAAATGCATTTTGTGACTTTCCTCTAGCAACCAAATGGGGATTTTCAATCCCTAATAGATCTATTCACAATTATTTACGTTCACCCTACAAGTGATTAAGGTTCATGATCGAGGGACTTTTGGCAATAGCTACTTAAGCAACAACAATATCAAGAAAAGACTTGTGTTCGGTTTTTAAGCATGTATCCCCCCTACAAAAACAAATTAAATGTGGGCTATAAACTCACCTTAGTAGTACAGTAGAATAATCGTAATCTCAACGATGCAAGGCAACGATTTCACACACAACCTAAAAGATATGGCAAGTTTTAGTTTCTAAGTCTCGTTTTATTGCGAACATTAATTATTAGTCATGAATAAATCAAAATGTGTATAGGTAATGTGTTACGACGTAGATGTAAAAGAAAATAATTACGTTTCGTTTTATCGTTTAAAGTTTAATTATAGTTATACGAATTTTGTACGTATATATATATATATAAGTCAAGTTATATATATATATATATATATATATATATATATATATATATATATATATATATATATATATATATATATAATTCAAAATCATTATTACAACTAAATCCTTTATGTTTCTCAAAGTTACACTTTTTACCCATAACGGAATATATTTACATCGTTAGTCCAAAGTTATATATTATTACATTTTAGGACCAAAAGTATTAATATTTACATTTCTCAACTCTAAGTTTCAACATTAACAGTTTTTATCCTTAGAAAATAGTTTTGACAGTTTTGACCCAATGTTTATACGTTTGACATTTTTAGTCCCTCGTTAACGAAATTTTGAAAAAATAGTCCACAAATTACCAAACTTTAAAGTTTATCATTTTTATCTTTCTAATAAGCTCAGAAGGTTCAAAACAACTTATTTTAACAGCTTATTAGCTTAAATCCTTTAGTTTTCCTTAAATGGGCTTAACGATCCAAAATTAAGGCCGTTAACGTTTTATGATCCAAAGGGTTTGGGGGAACACTAGGCTTATCAAAATCCATCATTTTAAGTTCTAAAAACATTTCAAAACAGTTTTACGCTCAACTTATCGTAATAAGCTAAAAACAGCTTATTGGGCTTAACAGGCCCATAAGTGATTTAATTTCCCTTGAAATCCTATGAAATCTTGTTTTGCTTTAGGGTCGATGAGGTGACTAAATCAAATCGTTAGGTCTAAATATTTGTTAGTCTCGTTAGTTTACAAGGTAGACAATTAGTTTGTGTTTAAATATAGGGTGGTCGTGTGTCAATTTTTAAAATGGCGAGGCCAAAGTACACGGCCAAAACTCATAACGCAAAAACAATAAAACTTGAAAAATATTCTAAGTCCTTTAGTAGATATCGTATAGGTCCAAACCTACTTAGAAACGTGTGATATTACTCGTGTATATGTTAATATGAGTTTAAATCATTTATAGGGTCTCGTTAGTGGTCTAGCCAACTATTAATACGATATATAAAATACGTATGTCGTGTTTATAGTTTACAAGTTATTAGTAGCAAGTGTTTGTGCACAAAACATAAACGTACGTATCTAAATATAGAAATAAAGTTCAAGATCTCACCTCACCTCTAAAAGATGGTGTAAAACGAAGTGTAGGGATCGTGTGAGGGTACGAGAGCTTCGTGGTTCACTTCACGTTCCACCAAGGGTTCAAGAGACGTCAAACTTGGAGTCCTAGGTTCACTTGAGTCGTGGTACTCTTGGCAATCCGTATGTCCTTCAACAACTCATCCTCTCATTATATATTATGTAGTGTGGTGCGTATAAGTGTATGTAACGATTGAGCTTGCATGGGAAAGCTTTTATAGTAAGTTTATGGAGTGTAGAGACAAGGTATGTTCACATGAGATGGAGGGTAGCATGTAGGCGAATAGTAGCACCTCATTCCTTGTCCAATCGAAAGTTTACAAGGCTAGATCTTGTAAGATTGTTCTCTGTTCGTTCCTGACTCCTCACAATATGTATAGTGTTCATTTGGTTGCCATTGGGGAGCATGGGAGGCATGTAGAATACTTGTGCCACATTGAGACTTATCTTTCAAGGGGTGAGTTTGGTGCCTTGCTTTGGTCAGTTTTAGAGTAGCAAACGAGTGGGTGAAGGTGTAACTTTTATCATTCATAATTCTTGGGCACTAGGTGAATTGAGACGAGTAAAAATATATATGTGTTGCGTATAGAAATCGTAAGAAAATAGGGTGCTTTTGGCTGTGTCTCGGGACAAAAAACAAAAGAAAGAAAGAAAAAAAAATGCAAAAGGTGCGTTTGGGCTTGTGGCCTGTGGGCTTATGGTTGTGTTGGCCCAAAACAAAAAAAGAAAGAAATAAACTAGTCCGTTTGGTTTGTAATTGGATTTCGTGGCCCATTGGGTGATGGGGGCCCACATGGTGTGTTTCAAATATCGTGTCGAGGTCCAAAATTATTAGTGATCATTCTCGGGAATTTTCGTAGGCTTGGGAAATATATAATTAGTATACGGTATTTAGACAAAACGTATAGTTATAAATATAAACGTTTTATATATTTATAGTTCGCAATAAATATAGATTATCGAGGTTATGTGCAAGCATCGTTCCTAGATAAAAAGTCAATCACAGTTATCGTAGTGATTCCAATATCAAGTCATTAGTAAAAAAAAATTGTTACCCGTAAAAGTGGTGTTAAGTTATCGTAACATCATTTTATTCCTTGGGAGCATTTACTAATCGTAAGGGAAAAATTATGAGAGGTTACAAACGCCTTTGCCTTGTGGACTATTCTTAAAGACTAAAAACTTATTCTCTCTCTTAAAAGTTTTCATATTATATAAAACGTGTGTATTCACCGACTATTTTCATAGTTGACCTGTTTTCTCTCATGCATTTCAGGTGATCGTCAATAAGCATTTCTTCAAGGTCTTTGCATAATGAAGTTTTCACATGTCACTACTGATCATTATGTACTAAACGCTATCTTTTGGAAACCAAAATTTATATTTTAATTGCCGATGTCGGCTAAAACGATATTGTAATGATGTACTCTTTCCCTTAAATCTTAAATGATAGTATGTTCTATTATCTTATGCTTGTGTTCCCTTTCCAGTTACACCTCGCGTTTTCGCCTTCTGCGGGGTGTGATAGATTGGTATCAGAGCCTAAGGTTATAGAGAATGCCAGTTTTTCTAAAATAAAAATCGCAACTATAACCAAAATAATGTTTTTCTTAAACACCGAACATCATACGAGTCGACTAGTCCTAGCATTGCATCATTAATCCTCAAGTATACATAGCTTGATCACCTATGTTTACTTCAGGAAGAATCATGTGATGAAAGGAGTAGTAGTCTTAGATCATGTTTGGTCGGGTCTAAAGAGTCTGGTCACCTGAAATTGCATTGGTCGGGTGGGTATGCATAACCTGTTTGTATGTTCGCGTTTGTGTTACCATACCTTATATATGCTTCTATGTGTATACTTTCTCTTTGCCATCTTATGACTCGTTAGACTAAGCACGTCTTGTTTTTGTCATTTTACGATCTTTATGTCGCGACTGTCGTTGCACCATCTGTCCAAGTTCACGACATTGATTAATCTGAGACCTAACGACATCGACCCTAGTTATATTTTTATTAGTTGATTTGATTGGTGTAAACAATTCTAAAATCGAGCAAACCTTTCAAAAGATCTTTTTCAAGGATGTTGAATCCTATCTTCCTGACAGATTGATTGCTAGCTTGATTCTAGTGACAGTTCTTGTCTGATGAGTTGCGAAAATCAAGCTAAGAGTCAAGTTGTTACTCAAATTGATTCAGTTTAATCTCATGACAGTTCTCGTCTGATGAGTTGTGAGATTAAATTAGAATCGACTAACTAAAGGTCTTTGAGGGCTACGCTCGAGATTGAGAAAGTTTGCCTCATCAAATTTGACTGCTTTCACATACGTCTATAGATTGAATGAACTGAATCTCGAGGACGAGATTCATTGTAAGGCTGGTAGACTATAACAACCCGTAATTTTCCACGTCTACATCTATTTCCAAACCTCTACAATTTACTATTCACAAGTTACTATTCATCATTTACTATTCATCGATCACTATTTATCATTTCACTATTCATCGTTTTCGGAGTCAGTTTGAGACTGTGAGAAGTGTTCAAAAATTTTACTATTCACATGATACTATTCATTCCCAGAAGGAAAACACTAATCATGCATCATCAGTAAGGACATAGCATATAGACTAGAGTAGTCTACATATCATCAGTAACATCATTAGTATATTAGGTTGCACGGGTTTGTGTTATTTTCATTAACGTATGGTTAATTATTAATTAACGTTACCACTCAGTTTTTACTACTAACATATACCTGACACTCCCGACTATGATCTTAACACATTTTCATACTCATTATAATGATATAAAAATTATATTATTAATTTACCCGGTGTTTTGAGACATGTTGCTATATTTTCCGGTATACGCTGATAATTACGTCGGATCACGATATCTCAACACGAGAATTATTTTAAAACCCGATTATCATCAGGAATATAATTTTATAATTTTTACAACGTCGTCATATTTTATTTGGTACCGTTAAACTTTATTTCTAGCAAACTCGGTACCCGGTATCATTTATAACACAAAAAAATCTACACAATATTAACAAAATCTTACAAAATCACACCATTTTCTCCATCCACCATATCTATGCCGCCCCTCCCTCATTCTTTTCTTACAAACTTTGAAAATCTTATACCTACTCCATTTATGAGTAGTACTTTATGTCTTTGAAAAACAATACTTCCATTATTAGTTCTATACTTCAAGTAAACTTTCATTAGTAACAAAAGTCTCATTCTCCTTCTCTCTTGCTCAAGACTCACGGCCACAAGGAAGAACCAAGAGAAAAACCATTATTTTATGAAGATCAAGTCATAATCAAGCTCCATTTACTTTCCTAGTTAGGGTTTTGTGATAAAAACCCTAGGTCCTTATACATTTTTCATCAAAACTCATCCATAACTCAAGTAAGCTTCAAGAACATCTTTTTTATATTTTCATACCTTCATTTGATTCATAATATGATGTATTTTCAAGTATCATTAGCTAAAAATAAAACTTACTTATCTTTTAGATACCACTTTACTCATAACTTATCATTAACACTAGATCTATAATTTTTTTAGTAGTATCCTTATGAAACCCATCATGGTTTGTGATGTTTAGGACCCCATGATACCCTAAGAAGGTGTATGGTAGGATTGAGTACTTGTGTAGTTGATTCAAAGTGGTATGGTTAAGTTTTGAACAAGTCTTGAACCTTAAAAAAATGAGTTTTTAACACTTTAGAAAACCTACTGTCCTAAAACATGAAATGTGGGAAACTCAGTAAACTTTGGAATATTTTGGCCTTTATATTCAGAAAATAAATTCAAAAACGAAACCGTGACCGCTTGAACGGGTAAAAACGGACTTACGTCGAGAAAGTTATGATTTTTCTAAGTTTAACGACGAAAAACTATTTTCTGAAAATATTGAGTGCTGTTTGCCGAGATTCGACGGACAAAACGAGACGTTAGACCTGATCTAGGAGAGCCGACCTACTGAAAATATGTTAGTACATATTAATACGAAACCGTGGATATAAAGAACGTAGAAAACAGGCTTATAACGACAAAGATACACGCATTTGAAACCCGACGAAACACTACATATTCCATCAGCTTTTAATAAGAAAAATAATGCTAAGTCAAAAACAGTTTTTGTAATACTTCATGTTGAGAGCCATTTTTCTCATTGATCAAGACCCGTATGGACAAAAGTTAAATAACATGACTTCTAGACATTATTGCAAAGGTTTCCAAAAACGTCAAGCTCATGTTTTAACACTTAATGTACATTATTTCGCGACTAGTTTTGCGAGGCCATTTAAGGCATATTTTCAAGTAATGAAAATGTTATTTATGCGACAAAGAAACACAATATTCACTGATAGACCACCAAACGAGGATCGTGGAGTATCATTTCAATTTTCAACATACTTACATGAAAAGTGTTTATTAACTTAACGAGACGTCAAAAATGTATTTTTCAACGATAAACATTATTTTCAAAACCAAAGAGTGGTATCGATAACAAACATACTTGCATGTATAGCATTGTATCATTGCTTACCTCAGATCACATCATTGATATTAGCTTGCGGCTAGAGTTCGCGCCTTAGTTCAGTTCATACATTTTGTCATCATATCACTTGTAACAGGTGAGTATTCACGAACCCCTTTTTCTAACTATTTTAATCGTTTTGGGGTGGATACATGAATTATTAATTGAACTCTTGAAACTTTGTTTTGAACCCTTTGACTATTATGAACTCTTTTAACTTGTTTTGACCTTATAACTTGTTTGAACTCTTGAACTTAACTTAAACTTTTGAACTTAATATACCGTACGTACTATGACCTAAAGTCCCCCTGTCTACGGAGTAGCTTTGACTTAATAATATAGAATAGTTTGTGAATGATGTACTATTCGTACATCCGCAATTGTTAGTCTCTGGCTGGTTTGTCGTTTGCACTCCAGTTTATACGTACAATTCGTACGGCTTCCTTGTGTGGAGCAGTAGGTAGTATGGATAGCGCTATTAGAGGTCGGCCAACCTCTCGTTCCCCTGTCTACGGAACGCATATTATTTATTTTAGGAGCCTTGCCACATACTTTATTATATACTATGTGCCCTTATTGTGAACTATATTGACCACGTGTACATGACTACTAGACATACAACTTTTTACGCAATGGGTTGTGAACACACAGGTTACAAGTCTTGTATGAGCGGGACTTGCAACTGAGTGGATTGACAACGCCTTTGCCTTGTGGACTATTCTCAAAGACTAAAAACTTATTCTCTCTCTTAAAGGTTTTCATATTATATAAAACGTGTGTATTCACCAACTATTTTCATAGTTGACCCGTTTTCTCTCATGCATTTCAGGTGATCGTCAGTAAGCTTTTCTTCAAGGTCTTTGCATAATGAAGTTTTCACATGTCACTACTGATCATTATGTACTAAAACGCTATCTTTTGGAAACCAAACTTTATATTTTAATTGCCGATGTCTGCTAAAACGATATTGTAATGATGTACTCTTTCCCTTAAATCTTAAATGATGGTATGTTCTATTATCTTATGCTTGTGTTCCCTTTCCAATTACACCTCGCGTTTCCGCCTTTGGCGGGGTGTGACAACATCAATTGCTGAAATGAAGACTTCGTTTGTCTTCAAGGACTCTGAAGAAGCTACGACCAAACTTTTATCTTCACTTCAGTTTCTATACTTAGGTTATGTTATATTCAAATCCTATTCAGGGACTGTGAGCGCCAAACTGACCTAACATTATGTGATTATGCGTTTTCAAAATAATAATATGTTTTAAATAAGCAATCCCAAACGCCTCTAAAACTTGAACCATGATTCTAGTTTCAACCCAAGAGGATTCTATACACGTGTACAAAAAATATGCCTACCCTTTAGGCTAATGCTAATGGCTCAGTTGGTTGACCATCCAACTGAATTGATCACCGCGTTTTCTCCAATAGCCCAAATGAATTGGTGACCGTTTACCCCCAACTTTTTCAATTTATGGTTGGCCTGCCAACCGAAAGTTTCATTCTCTTTTGTGTGTGTACTTTTTTAATTAGTTTTTATGAAGTATGTTTTTTTTTTAAGATTGTGATCACCTTATTAACAAATTGTGATTGAGTGTATTATCGAAAAGAAAAAGCAATTTGTAACAGAGATGACTAAATATTTAAATTGCCATCAGCATTGACCTTAGAGCAAGAGGTATGGTCTCGCCGTTCGTCCTCGTCGTCCGATGTGGCGCTCGCCACAGCTCGCCACCACACCATGCCAAGCTTGCCATCGCTCGTTGTTGGAGTTCTCCTCGTCTGCGTGACGAGGGAGATTGTCTGCAAATATGTCCTTTATTTATTTATTTATTTATTTATTTATTTTTTGGTTTTATGGAAGCTTGATGTTTTAAGGTGGTGATGGAGGTGTGTGGGTGGTAGCTTAAGGTGGTAATGGAGGTGTGTGGGTGGTAGCTTAAGGTGGTGATGGAGGTGTGTGGGTGGTAGCTTAAGGTGGGGATGGAGGTGTGTCGAGGGGTAATGGAGGTGTGGTTTTAAGGTGGTGCAGCTCTTGTGATGGAGGTCGTTGCAGCTCTGGTTTTAAGTTCGTTGCAATGGAGGTCGTTACCAGAAATGTGAATGTCGACTGATTTGGTTTGTTGGTTCAGGAAAGAAAGAAGAAAAGAAACAAGAAAAAAATAAAATGAATATAATAAATAAAAAAATAAAGATGTAAGTGGTGGACCTCAAATGAATAAGTTGAAGTTAGTTATGAGTGAGGAGATGTTAGTTGTGAAGAGGTGTTGGGATAATGTGGCACCCATACGCCCCCAAATGAGGAGATGAATGCTAGTCACCATACGTGTTGCTCTTATAAATCAAATGTTGAAAGCCTATCTAAACTTTATGACATCATATCGGATTCCGTTAACCTTCACAACCCCAACGACCTTTAGGCGAAAACGAGCTGGGGCACCCGCGCGTTGCTGCGGGATTATTGTGTTTAATATAAACTCGAAATAAAACGATCGATTTTTTTTTTTTTTGGTTAGTAAGGACTAAATTTGCAAAAGATCGCTAACGGGGGACTAACGGTGGAATTTACACCTAACTGAGGGACTGAAATCGTAAAATAGTTAGTAACAGTACACGGTACTATTGGCACTGTAGCATCACTGTAGCAACACTGTGTTGCACTGTTTCGCACTGTAGCAAATGAATTTTCAATTTTAGCCCTTAATGTGGCGCCCTGTTGCACAGTTAGTCCCTACCCTTGTTAGATAACGGCCGTTAAGGACTATTAAGGACTAACTTCGCACTTGATAACCAACTTCAGGGACTAAAATGGGGCAATTACGAAACTTGCGTGGGTACTGTTGCTACAGTACCCATAACGCTTTTTAGAATATATATAAATTAGAATTTGTGGTTTAAATGGTCTAAAGAAGTCTATGTAAAATAACACTTCAAAAACATTAGCCGAAAGTCACAAAACAGACGTGGAACCGTACGGCTAATCTAATCTCTTATTAAATCCAACGGCCCTCAACAACCCTGACACAAAAACAAAAGATCTAAAACTAAAACAGCTTACGACACTCTTTAGTCGTCACACACACAGAAACACACACACATACAGTGTTTTTTACTTTTCTAGTGAGAGAAACCAATCAAAACACAACATCCAGAATCTAACTGGTAGTTCATCTCATTATCTTACATAATTATATATTTAAAACTATATATATATACTTTACTTTTTAGATCTTTGATGTGAATTAGGGTTTGGTGATTGTTTTTTAGGGTTTTGGAGAAAAGATGCAGACAAGGAATATGGAGAGGATGAATTCGATGAGGGATAGGGGCAAGAGGAGTTTGGAAGGTGGTGGTGAAGATGAGCAGCAGCAACCCGAGCGAAAAAGGCCCGCTTTAGCTAGGTAAGGACTAATTAATGATTAGGGTTTGGTGATCTGTTTTTGTGATGGTTAGTTGTTAGGTAAAATATATTTAAGTAATTGTGCTGAGTTTATGTGGTTGATTGTGCATTTGTGTTGGTATTGCTTATATTGAGTTGGCTATTTAGGCATTCGAGGGGCGTTTGTTTAAGCTTATATGTGGGCTTATGAGCTTATTTGATTTCGGCTTATACTTTTTAAGCTCCAATTTTCTGGCTTATTTTGAGACTTATATAGTTTATTATGATATGATAAACTTATATAAGTCCACAAGTCTCAAAATAAGCAGGAAAATTGGGGCTTATGAAATATAAGCCGAAACACAAATAAGCTCATAAGCCACATATAAGCTTAAACAAATACCCCCCCTCGGTCTACAAGATTTTTGTATTTTGAGTGTATGTATTCTTAGTTACATGGAAGGAGTTGTTTCCTGTATTTGTGATGTGTTGCTCCTATAGTGTTGGAAATTCTCATGTATGTATAGTTGATTTGGATTAGGAGGTAAATAGTCTCATTAAGCAATAGGTATAATGTTTCATGTCTTGGGCTAAGTTTGGATGATAAGGGAGATTTTACTAGGAAAGGATGATAACAGAGTGGTTTAAGTGGGATTAAAAGTGTTTTTTTTTTTTTTTTTTTTTTTTTTTTTTTTTTTTTTTTTTTGCTAATGACTATGCTGAAATAGTGAGAAAGAGCATTATAAGGATGTTTTTCAAACAACTTAGGTGCCCTGGGTGCACACTAGGCAAATGCTATAATTGTTGGTCATGTGTGACCATTGACCATGATGGCATGATGAAGAAGCAAGTATAGCATGAACGGTTTTAGAAGGTAGAAGGTGACACATCATCATTTAATACAATTAGAGGGAGGCACTGCCATACACAGTTAAGTCTGCAAACACTTATATTTTTTCTATCGAGTAGAAAATTCTTATTCTCAGGGTGTAATTTCACTTTTCTGAAAAGTTAATGAAGTCAGTAGTGAAGCTCTTTACATAGGTGATCTTGGGCTCATTTTAGTAAGTTATAGGTCCTAGAAAATTTGGAAGATATGCTTCTTTTTTCTTTTCTAGGAGTTGCAAGCCAGATGCTTCTGATATAATTGTGGATCGTTGTGAAAGTGTTGCTCTCATGTTTGCCTGTTTCAGCTTTATCCTTTTGTATTTGCGCTTGGTTTCAGAGTATAGTTTCTCACTTGCAGCCATGGTGAAGTCATGTACAGAATTCAAAATTTGAATTAAAATGACTTATTAGGTCCGCCTCTATCATTGATTAGTAGATAAGCTTCTGTCTGCCTAACAGTCTCTCGGAATTACAATATGTACTTTGTGCTTGATGCAGGATAGTTATCTATAAATGTGATCTTGAATAAAAATTGCCACTGTATCACATAGTACAAGTTCCATTTGAAGTAGCTTCAATATTTAGATGTGCAAACATTGATTATTATGGGAGATTCTGTGATTACATTGGTATAAAATGTTCACGTAAACAAATTATCAACATAGTAAAATCCAATTCCCAATATTTTTGACATTCTGGAATCTGTACCAACAAGTAGAGAAAGACTAGTAATTGCTGTCATCTCGTGGCTTCAGTTCCTCATGCTTTATTTTGTATACTAATGCTGTAAAATTACTTTTCAAAGTGCATATACGTTGGTATGATTTAATGAGGCTTGGGCATAACACATCTTGTGTGTCTATAAAATAATTTGTTCATGGTGATGGTTGGTCTTTCTTTTGATGTACAATGTATTTTGATCTCCTGAAATGGATCAATATATGATGGCTGTTTTTGTAATGGTTCTTAAGAAATAATGTTTATTAGCCTCTTGGTTTGCCTAGATAAGTGTGACTGAAAATATCTGTGAGGGTTCCTGTCAGTTTGTGGTTTATGAAAAATGGACCAAGTTGATTCTAATTTCTTGCCAAAGTAGATCTATGCTAAGTCTGTTCATATGTAGTAATGTAGGTTGGTTGTGTTTAAATCGCCAACAAGTCTTGTCCCAAGTTTTCTTTTTGATAATTGATATTATCTCTTGTTTTTACCTGTGCTTATCGTGGAGAATTTTTGGAATTCCACTTTTGATATATACTTGTTTATGCAGTGTGATTGTGGAAGCTTTAAAGGTGGATAGTCTACAAAAGCTTTGCTCATCCTTGGAACCTATTCTTCGCAGAGTTGTAAGTGTTGCCTTTTTTTAATTTCCATTTCCATTTCTTAAGATGTTCCAGACAACTACTGTTCCTTTTTACTATCTTCTTTTGTGTGAACTAGTCTCTGTTGACTCTTTTTACAAGTCAACTAGATTGAAAATATTACAAAGTCAATTTTTAGATGAGCATTAGCTTTAGTGTGTCTCATATATGTATACACCCCGAAATCATGAACTATCATATCAACCATGTGAAGCTATAGCTTCAAGTGTTACATTATTCTATAAATCAGGCTCCACATTTGAAACAATGTTTTTGGGAATAATTATGAACCAAAGGAACTGAATTTGGTTTTATGCGCATTTTTCACTCTGTATGAATCCTAGTGCAAGTCACATAAAGTTTCTCTTTTTCCTACCGTTTTAATTTAACTAGCTCACAAGTCATTATCTTTAAACAGGTCAGTGAGGAAGTGGAACGAGCTTTAGCAAAGCTAGGTCCTGCTCGACTAACTAATGCTAGGTTTGTGTTACGCTCTTTCAGTCTATTTAATGCATTCATAAGGTAGCGATAGTTATAGTACTCTGTTTGTAATGAGTGGTACTATTTTTCTATACATCTGGAATACAATAAAATTATCAGTGTCTCATAAATATCTGTGGATTTCAAGGTTGTTTGCAAGCAGCCATGTATCATGGACACTCAGATTAGGATGATAAAATCAGGAACAAATTGTATATTATAACCCATTTTAAAATAGAAACCGCATTCTGTGTTTCATGCTGTCAACCAACATTCTTCGGTTACTTAGGTAGTTAGTGTCTGTACAATGCAATTGCTAAGTCTCTTCCTTTGGCTTGTCCTTTTTTCTTTGCAGACTTGCATTCACAGATACATATTTATGTGTAAGAAGCTAGATATCATGGTAGTTGTCCTCACAAAATTGGATCATTGCATGCATCACATATGCCCATGATGAGTTTGTGTTGTATAATATCAATAGTTATTTGAAAGATGCTGGATATTCTGGCAGTTAATTATCTTCACAAATTTGCACCCCTTGAATGGGTTGAGCCTTTGCTGTATAGTATTTTGTTCTATGAAGCCTCCAAAACTAAGTACAGACAAATATAAAGTGGGTTATTTTCTGGGTTCCACACACCCAAGGCTGCCTTCTATAGTCTACCCCATTTATGTATAGATATCTTAACTACATGCTTCATGTCATCATGTCCGACTACATGTGTCATTTTGTTTTTTTGATACACAACTCTTCTCCTAAATGACCCATTTGAAAGGCTAATTCGTAGATGACATAACCATCTCATGTGGCACTGCCTCATATCTTCTTCAAAAGTACACCACACACTTCTCACTTCATCAAAGTTATGGTCCCCTTCAAACCCGTATGTATACTTGACTCATCTCATATGCATGTCATTTGGGGAATCTCCAATGTATGCACTAAACTTTGCACTAATTAGTGTAAGAAAAGATTCTTTCAGGGACATGCTCACGCTAAAGTTTTGTGTATTCCAATGCATACACTTAATATTGTGGGCAAATTCTTTTTACACCATTTCATTTAGATTACATAATATATCTAATTAATTTATATATTTGATAAGAACATTTATTTAATTAGTTCAAAACTTGATAACAATGATGGATGGATATGGAGATTCAAGTTAGATATCATATTCAATGTTGGTTTCAAGTTAAAGGCTCGTTTCGAAGTTTTCAAATATCGATATGAGATTTGTTATAATATGTTCTTTTATAAAATCTAATACTGTTAATGCTATGTATTTTTAGCAATTATATGCGATCTAATCAAAACTTGATATAGAATTTAGTGCAATGTTTTGCATGTTTCTTGGAGATGGATATTGCACTCCTACACTAAATTTCGTGCCTCTTTTCTGAATTTGGGGATTCCCTCGGTGTCGCCAAACACTTGTCACTTCGATCAGTGAATGTCTTACATTTCTTGAGTACTTACCTCAGCTTACATCCTATGACAAATCTTCTCATCAGCCCAGTCCTTTTTGAAAGTGATTCTAAATACCACATGAAACTTTCTAAAATCTGTCTGAATATTTCTGCATCATGTTCCTTTACTTTATAAAGTCTTTAGATACCTAAGTGTTCCTTAAAAACCCAGATTTGAATGAATACCTTTGTTAAACTTATTAATAAAAACCAGTATGTTATTGGCAAAAAAACACACACAAAGCCTTGACACCTTAATATCAACTCACCCCCTCCTCCACAAGTAGGTGGAATGTCAGCCTTTCAACCTCATCTGTAACTAAAGCCAAGTGTTACATAACATGTTGTGGCAAGTTGAGGGCTATTAAGCTTCTCATTTCACATTTACTACTTGGTAAAACATGGTATTGTAGATGAATATAAATGTCTAACTGCATTCTTTGAACCAATAACTTTCCAGGTCGTCACCTAAACGTCTTGAGGGACCAGATGGGAGAAATCTGCAGCTTCACTTCAGGTCCAGGATGTCTTTACCCCTCTTCACTGGAGGAAAAGTTGAAGGAGAACAGGGAGCTGCAATTCATATTGTTTTGGTTGATGCCAACACTGGCCATGTTGTTACTTCAGGACCCGAATCATCAATAAAACTAGACATTGTGGTTCTAGAAGGTGATTTTAACAATGAAGATGATGAAGGCTGGACTCAAGAAGAGTTTGATAGCCATATTGTGAAAGAGCGTGAAGGAAAAAGGCCATTGTTGACCGGAGATTTACAGGTGGTGCTTAAAGAAGGTGTTGGGACATTAGGGGAGTTGACTTTTACTGATAATTCAAGTTGGATCAGGAGCAGGAAATTTAGGCTTGGTTTAAAGGTAGCCTCAGGGTTTTGTGAAGGCATACGTGTTCGTGAAGCAAAGACCGAAGCATTCACTGTTAAAGATCATAGAGGCGAATGTATGGTGGCTCTTTTTACTTATTATGGAGTATAATTTTATTCAGTTATGATATTTTTTGAACTATAGCTATTATTCTCGTTGACAGTGTACAAGAAGCACTATCCTCCTGCCTTAAATGATGAGGTATGGAGATTAGAGAAAATTGGAAAGGATGGATCATTTCACAAGAGGCTAAATAATGCAGGGATTTTCTCTGTTGAAGAATTTCTTCGACATGTTGTGACGGATCCCGCCAAACTACGTGGTGTAAGTATAACGTATGATT
Organism: Artemisia argyi; assembly: GCA_030686995.1. Lineage (NCBI taxonomy): Eukaryota > Viridiplantae > Streptophyta > Magnoliopsida > Asterales > Asteraceae > Artemisia > Artemisia argyi. The sequence goes on from CM060676.1 coordinate 131,940,355, forward strand.
TAGCTTTCTTATTGTAGTTTCAATATGTAATTTTCTTTGTTTTATTAGATTCTTGGAAGTGGCATGTCAAATAAGATGTGGGAGGCTCTGTTAGAGCATGCAAAGACGTGCGTGTTGAGTGGGAAGCTTTATGTATATTACTCCGAGGAAAACAGAAATGTTGGTGTTGTTTTCAACAACATCTATGAGCTAAGTGGTCTAATTGCTGGTGACAACTATCAACCAGCTGATTCTCTTTCTGATGGCCAAAAGGTTCTTGCTACCTCCATTACGATTTTTTATTTTATTTGTTGTTTATTTTCATCTGTTTAAGCTCTCTCTTTTTTTTTTTTTTTTTTTGTCCCTGCAGGTATATGTGGATACATTAGTTAAAAAAGCATATGATAACTGGAGCCAAGTTGTAGAGTATGATGGGAAGTCACTTGTGAGCTTTAAGCAGCCTAAAAGGTCAGGTGCATCACGTAATGATTATTCATCTGGGTCAATAGAGTATCCAAGATCTTCAAATAATCAGCTAATGCCACAACGTCTGCCTGTTGCGGGTCCTTCTGAGACTCTGTCTGTTGATGCAAACCTGCTACTAGGAGGTAATGTAAAACCTACCATCTTCTACGCTTGCTTTTGCTTTTTTTCTTATGGCTATACTAATCCCTTTCATCACTTGGGTTCAGGCTATGATGAAAATATGGACAATGTGTACCAAACCGGGCCACAAATTATGAACACCAGTCCACATGGTCAGTACGACATCAATTTTGCTTCAAATGGTCACCACATTGGCAATTCTCAGCAGATACAGAACAACGGGTATGATAATAGATCAGGGTTAGCCCTTGGTCCTCCACAACAATCGCCATCATTCCAGTCCATGAATACATCCGTTCAGCAACCCAATATGAATCCTTATAATGACTGGTCTCAGAATGGGGATATGTCTGAGGAGGAGATTCGCATGAGAAGTCACGAGATGCTTGAGAATGAAGATATGCAACATCTTCTTCGACTCTTCAGCATGGGTGGTGGTAATGGCGGTAACACGGCGGGTGACGGGTTTGCTTTTCCATCATTTATGCCATCTCCAGCTCCAAATTTCGACTTTGATGAGGACCGCAACCGTTCTGGGAAGGCAGTGGTTGGCTGGCTGAAAATAAAGGCGGCGATGCGGTGGGGATTTTTTGTCAGGAAAAAGGCTGCTGAAAGACGTGCACAGATTGTAGAGTTAGATGATGAATGAAGATTGAATGGAAAAACTGCTCCAAACTGTTCGGTAATGACTCTTCACCGATTAGATTGCAGTAAATTTTAGGGGGTTTCTAGGGGTCGTAATTTGGCTTTTGCTTGTACAGTAAGAAGTTCAATGTAACAAACTTCTTTCCTGAAGACATAAACAACTCAGACAAATATTCCTTTCCGTCTTTTTGGTTTTCCTGTATAATTAATTTGGTTTGTGAGAAAATTATGATATTGAAAAACAGGGAGAAACTGTTCTCATGTATGAATGATGACTTAGATGTAAATCAATGTGTTTCCCTATGAGCTTTTTTCATGCTTTATTTATTACCCTTTTTGATCGCCTTCATAGTAGATCAAGTAGAAATCGGCACCGTGCTTTGGAGCAACTTAAGTTGCTTTGAGCTGTTTGTATGGTTGACTTGGGAAGATTGTCTTTTGAAATTTTTAAGCCTCTTTGCGGTGATTTGGTTTAGTAAGTTGAACGCAGAAAACAAAACCAATCGGCATGCAACTTATTTGGACTCGATAAATGGCAAAATGCTTAACAATTCAAATAAAAAGCTACTGTGTTAATGTACATGAAATCTGGACAGGTAATCTATCTCTTGATCTTGTCTATAACTGAAGCTCTCTTTTGTTTGGTTTTAGTATACTTTTGTTTGCTACCTCTGCTTTCTCTGTTTTTCCCAATACTTGATATGAAGATGTGGGAAACAAACCATGTCACACAAGAAGTTATGTAATTGACAGTACAATGGAAGCTCTAAACAATAAAACATATATGCAATATCTCATCTTTATTAATTCATTAACTACAATAAATATGAATAATTAATTCAATCTTTAATCTTAACTAAAACTAAATACACAAAAGAATATCTATATATCAGCATTAAATCAGAACATTCCTTATGCCAATTTGCACTCAGGTGGAAACCCTTGAGGGAACCTTTTGGAATCTGAGCAGTAATTATAGATCATGTAATTCTTTTGCGCCCATCTCAGCCTCTCCTGCTTCGTATTATCTAACTCCTCTGACAACCACCCCTGATTATCATTGGAAGACCCCGAGTCACCACACGACGACTTCCCAGAAGACACAACACAAGCATTGGCCTTAAAGTTTCTGTAAGAAGCAGTAAAAGGAGCTTTACTCCAGTCAGTTTTGACAAGACCACCCCTTGTTGCCCAATCATCAGCATTCCATAAACTCGAATGTATCCTCATTGGCTGATCTTTTGGAAATGGTACTCCCAGCGATTCCGCATTCTTGAACTCTCTAATAGGTGTCCCGTCAACCGAAAAACTGAACATTAACATATAAACAGATCAGTATAGAACTATAATTATTTGACAAATAAAATAGTCCACATGTTATATAGGATGTTAGGACTTACATGATGTGTTTTGGGTTCCAATGGATGGAATAAGTGTGAAAATCAGCAGTTGGGTCGAACCATAAGTAGAATTGTTGCTCTCTATTGCCTTTACCTTGGCTGAACACATTTGTATGTAGAATGTAAGGATCACCACTTAAGTTACCCAAGAACTCGAAGTCGATCTCATCCCAGGCTGACCCTTTTGAAGATAACTGCATTGCAATCATAATTATTAGTTACAGATTAAGTTTAGCTAACTATATATAAAAAAGCAACATGTAAGAAAAAACTTACGTAGTATGCAGTGACAGTGCCAGCGGAGTTGCCAGGAACGAGCTTAAGTTGCATATCGATTTGTCCAAACAAGTACTCGTTTCTAGACTCAAACCCTGAGCCAGAGGCTTTGTCTAGGGAGAGTGTTAAAAGGTCGCCATTTACTATCTTACCACGTCCGTCACCCCAAGTGATATCAAACTCATTGTTGAAATCAGCTGAGACTAGTAAAGTGGTCGCTAGAAGTACGAAAATCGAAAGTGTATAGTTAAAAGTAGACATTTTATGTTGAGAAATATATATGTTGTGTGAAGAAGCTGATGGATGATATGAAATGTGTTTGCGTTGGTATTTATAAGGAGTGTGTACGAAAGTTGGTATGAAGGTGCAAGTAAGAGTGTTTAAAGTTGGTGAGCAGGATCTTGGTTGTAAAATAGCTGGTGCATAGCGTGTGACTATAATATTATATCTTAAAAGTCGTTATGATAGGGACTTGCATTAAAGTTTTAATGTATATGTTCGGATATTATTATGACGGATGTTTGTGGGTGAGTCAAGACGCGTCTACAAAAGAAACTTATAGTAATCCTACAATTCATAAATAATGTCATTAGTTGCAATCGTGGGTTTACATCTCCTTCACAAGTCACTGTTGCCTGTTATAGCTTGAATTTTTTTTATTTGGGTTAACGTCAGTGTTCATTAAAGTTTTTTTTTAGAGCAAACAGTGTTTATTAAAGTAACCAACATATGTTCGTAAGTTCATTTTGTTGGCGTCTTAATATGGTAATTTAAACTATCAAACTACTTAAAAAAAAACTTGAGTAAACTACAAAAACCATCTTCGAAATTTCTTCAAATCGCAAATAGAGTAACTATAACTTCGAAGTTACAGACACAGTAAAATCAGCTGACTGAAATGCCCTCATCAAGTAAAAACGTTGAATTAGGGTATTTATCACTTTTACTAGAGACAAAAAGTGAACCAAAAGTTCCTCAGAAGTGCGCCTACACTTTCGCAGTTATCAGAGCTTCGATTTGAACAAATTAAAAAGCATTTTTCACAATTTACTTGAAAACCTATCATCCTTATGTCTAATAAAGTTCTTTAAACTGGAGTATATAGTTTAGATCAAAACCGATAGATTACTTTTATTTATTTATTTATTTATTTATTTTTTAAATTTTTATTTGAATTGGTTTTGGTTAGTGTAGTAAGCTAGTAGTTCCTTTTGACAACTTAGTATCACTTAAATGAATCAAAAACTTATTGGTTTCAAGTCAATGCATCTATTTCACATTCAATAAAATGAACACCGTAAACAAGCCCCACACAACAACATACCAAACACCATCCACCTCTAGACCATCACAACCGGACCTTGACACTACGTGCTTCCGTGCTTGCCGTCTCCACAAACACGAGAAACTCTCTCGTTGTCTGACTGTAAGATATAGTAGTACATAGCTAGTTTTTGTTTAAGTACACTCCTAAAATTTTTATTGTGCTTATCGGTGTTTATTTTCTATTATATTAAGCAATATAAAGAAAACACATAATTAAAGCAACAATTTGAGTTTTACTATTGAGCTGTTAATTTTTTGATTAATGATTTTTGCTATTTGTAGTTTAGGGGTTATGTTTAAAAGTTAAGAACATGTATTGAAAGTTCATTATTTAGTTGTTTGGAAGCAGTTAAATTCAAGATTTTTAAGACACAAACAATTTATGCATGTGAGAATTTTTTAAACATAACCTTTATGACCGTAATTTTAAAAATGTTTAAAAAATTTATGACACAATTATTCGAATGAGTATGATATAATGAGTTCATTAAGTAACACTTTGAATTAGAGAAATAAGTAGATTAATAAATAAAACTAAAACATAATTTTTATGTGAGTGCTAGAAAAAGTATGTAACAAAATTTCAATTCTTTGATTCTCCGTGTACTATGAATGCTAATTGTGTTAGTGCGTTGTAGATAACGCATCGAAAGAAATGTAACACGGTCTTATTGACCACTTTCTTGGAAGCCTCATTTTATGCTAAACTTAAATAGCTCAAAACCAAATTTAAGGTTTGGTAGAAACAAGGTTGCTTCGACATCAAAACCCGAGGCAATTGGATTTTGCTTTGAGATAGCAAAATTCATCCCTTAGGAACGGTTTGGATCATAAATCCTACAAGTGTTTGTAGCAAAACTTTATATAACTGTCTATAAGTCTCTAGCTTCTTTCAAAGCAATTTGAGCAAAATTATCTGCTGTTTGAAAAATCTTTGTGGTTTGGTTGGATCCGGTTTTGTTAGTTGTCATTCCATGAAAAAGAGAAGATATTTAACAGCGAAGAGGATGATCCTCGTGTTGCAGCATGATTGTTGATAGCGTACGAGAGTTTTAGCCCTATAGCTAAAACTCATATGATAATAACAGAGCCAAAAAGGCTTAAAACCTGCAACATACCTTTATAATTAGATAAGAACACAAAATAGGGTTTCAAAAACACACTTAGGATTTTATTTAAAAAAAAAGTCATAATATTTTTACTGTTCTAAACACATACTATGGTTTCTAAAACCCTAACTAACCCTACTTGACATATTTAACAAACTCATACAATTCTAAAATATATCCAGTAAGTTAATAAGGCAACCATTAATTAGCCAGTATGTAACAAATAATGAATCATTTAATAACCACATTAAATACCTTATTTATATAAATTACTATGTATAGATGACATGCATACAATTATCATATATCCAATTAACAACTTTAATTAACAAATATCGATAATTCTACCAAATATATCAAAATTACCATTATTATGCATCAAACAAAGCATACCTAATTTTAAGCATACAAAATTAAATATTGCAGTTTATCATATAAACCTATTAAAACAGAAAAAATCTAGAAATACATGTATAACAACAATAATTAGAATTCTTGTTTTGATTAGATCTAAATATTTAGGAAAATAGAAAATTACAATATTGACCCATAAAACCTTTGAGGGTTCGACCCGTTTTCAGAAAACAATTCAAGACACAGATCTGATCAATAACATGATAATTAAAACGTATATATAAAGCTCTGATACCTCTAATAAAAAAATAGTGTAACAAAATAAATTTAACCATTAAATAAGTATTATTATCAGATAAAACATGCACAACAAAAAAATTAATAAAATCACTTATTTACACATTAAGGTTTTTCCTCCTGTGATGTGTATACACCAGCATTTAACTTATCATGAATAATACATTAAAATTACATATCTTATGAAAACCAGCAAACACGAACAATAGATTCTTGATTACCTTGAAGTCGATCCAAGTTCTATACAAACTTCTGACCAAGTGTAGATCAGACCAGTCAGTATCCACAATAACACTCGGTCAATCTCCTATAGCTTCTAAGCAGAATTATCTTCATCACACGAGTAATTGATCAAGTATCAAAATAAATACAAGCATACAAATTGTGTCTGTGTGGGATTCGATTGAAGCAAGCCATAAGGAAGGGGATGGGATTTTTAAACTTTTGTAAAACTTAATAAATGATGAGGTGTAATTTCATACGCTTTTAAGGGGTCATATAGTCTCTAAATTCGTATATGTTTAATCATTTGTTGCCCTAAATTGACACATTTGCTTAGAAAAGGACACGTTTTAAGCTTGATTGGATGAAAAAAATAATAAAACGCCAAAGACCTCACGAGAAGGCTTCGTGACGGCGCCACAGCTACAATGTGACACTGTCACATGGAGGAGGGAGGGGGTGTGTTCTGACCATACAGTAGCTGGAGACGGTTTACCATGACGGTGACAAGACCAATTAAATCAAGGCTGACGTCGTCACAACTACTAAGTGACGTCGTCACAACTAAGTTGGTTCAAGAACGAAACCTATGGCATTTTTATTAGCTTTTAGGCCTTTTCGACCATTGAAGGACCTATGTATTTTTACGATAAGTTATTTATTTAATTATTCATCATGTCTATGTGATATTATTTGATTTATTTAATTGCATATCTTTTCATTACTATGCTAGGTTAAACTAATTAGTATTTACTTATAACTGCATGAAACCTAGTTATTGATTGTTATGTTGTCATCTCTTGTTTAATGGTGTGTGCATTGGTAGTTGGAAAATTGGCTAGGGAAAATTATACTAGCTTGAATGTCCACCAAAGTGTGACTAGTTAATAACTTATGTCTTAAGTTGATTAATTTGAGGCAAGTATTTATTGCGTAGGTTGGTTATTGAGTGAGCTTGACAAATCAGATAGGCGTCGTTAACTTAAACTAGTCTATAGACGTGGATTGACCATACTACAATCGGTAATTAGGAATACTCCACATTACATCATACAAGGACGTGATAATTCGACAACATAATAGGAGATAACTAGGGAGTATTGAGATCATAGGTAAATACATTTTTCCTCATATAAGAAGTTCACCACCAATTTACTTTTCTTGTTATTTATTTTAGGGAAAATGTTTTATGAAAGTATCATACTTGCCACCATTTCTTTTTCTGGGTATCGAACAAATTTTTTTTCCTTATACGGGTACTAATTTTTCAAATTCGGTCTTCTTGAGTTACTGTGTGACATTTCGGCCCTTCAAATTATCAAAACTCCTATTAGCTGAGAGGGGCAAAAATATCACAAAATACCTCAAAAAGATTGAATTTAAAAGATTAGTACCTGTACAAGGAAAGAAATTGTTTGATACCCAGAAAAAGAAATAATGACAAGTATGATACATTTATAAAATATTTGCCCTTTATTTTATTGCATTTTAGTTTAATTAGTAGTTTAAAAGCAACTTCTTTCAAATACTTGAGATTTTACATTGCTTTCTAAAAAAATATAAATGACCAAAAATAATCTCCTCTCAATCTTTAGACTTAACAAGGTGGACTACCCGCGCATTGCCGCGGGGTTTCTGGAATACAAACTATTCACAATACAACCTGTGTTATGCTTATCTCCTTAAAATTGTTAAGGACACAAAACTATGCTTAAAATTGCTAACACAAAACTACAGCAAAAATTTCTGGGAATAAAAATTTTATGCATATTTGATAACAAAATTGAATTACTTCCAGCCCATTCAACCAATTAGACACATTTTTGTGCAGTAAATGCATTTAGATCCATATAAATCGACATATATTAAAGCCTCAATATACAATCAAAAGGATATGAGACGTACTTGATAAAATAAGTTGATGATCCAACTTCTTGCCCATGCCCTTGTGAGGTATATACAATAATACTACGGAAAACTTTCTTGATTTTCACTATGTGATGACCAACCTTTTGATTGGCTGTGGGGTGTGGCGAAGTGGATTATTTCATCGAGACACCAGATGTTCATAGGTTACGGATATGTAGCACTTGAGGCCAAAATGCAGGAAATGTAACGATTCCTGGGAAAAACAAAAAGTCAATTTTCAACAATGCCATAGATAATCTACCAAATTTTGTCACAAATAATAGTTCTTCACTTATTCCTTGTGAATCCGTACTTTTTATTGGAACATCATTCTTTCTCATTTTAAAAAGGTAGAACATTTTTCAAATAAAACGACACATAAAAACTAAAACCAACAAATCCATATTGCATGCCATATTCATACGGGTCACTGGTTAAGAACAGAACAGGGCCACAACTGAGCATTATTTGTTAGCCACAATAGCGTATAACATAATCACAAATGGAACCAAGGATCGAATCATTTTGCATCCGAAAGAAACCTACTCCATTCTACGTTTTAGCATGTATGATCTCAGCAACTGTGTTTTCTGTTCACCTATAATTAGTTTTTAGTATCTCGTATTCTAAGACTAATTCTCATTTTTGAATTATCATCTATTTTGAAAGAACAGCAGGTCCTTAAGTACTAAAATTTGACATAGTTTACATTAATTTGATTATTATCACTACTTTGTTGATTAAACACTCTGCTCAAATAAGCAACAGGTGCTCTTTAAAGTTTAAAGAGCAAGGTTGGTCCAAACAACTTATTAAAATAACTTGTAACTCAGTGGGTAGTTTATACAATTAAAAATCAAGGGGTTGTTTGGAATTTCTTATTTTAAGGTGCTTATCTACTCTGAGATTATTTAATTCCAGCATGCTTATCTTAGATTGAAATAAGAAAATAAGTGTATCTATTAAAACACTTAATCTTTTTGCTTACATTTAAATAAGCAATCCCAAACATCCTACATATAGGTACTAATTTATTGTTTCATCATTTCTAGTGAAAATAAATACATACCTGATTGAAATCACCATTCGTTTGCAGCATCAAGAGTTAATCTACTGATTTTTCTGCCATAACTACAATATATGAATTTGTGGTACCCAAGTTAGTGCGAATAACTTCTTTCCAAGAAGTCTTAACCTGCATAGTATAGAAAGATTACATTATGAAGTCCTTCATTTGACACTTGCTATATATTTAAAAGATTCTGTTGCATATATTGATACATATTTAACATATCTAAAAGTTTCTATTGCATATATCGATACATATCTAACAGTACACTATTTTTTTTTCTTTTGGCTAATGCTTTTGATAAAGGTCAAAACCTTAAAGTTTGAAAACCAACAGTTCAATTAACATAATGAGGCACAAATGTCAATAGGAGTATATAATTAAAGTTAAATTTATAATACATGGATGGATGTCATAAAATATACCTAGGATAGGAGGTAGTCAACACATTTGTATCAAAGTCTAGCACTTTTTGAGTTGGTGTAGAAGCTACAACCACAGAAGAATCATGTCGCTAAAGCGGCCTGGTGTGCGATGTATAGGCTGCTAATATAAAAAAAAATGCATAAGAGTATGATGATATCAAAAACCACAAACTCGGTAATATTAGTGATTCCATAGAATGATAACTAAAATAGTACACTACTAACCTGTTACAGGTTCTTGTATCAGATCGCAAAACATCCAGTCATGGACTTTTTGTTCTCACATATAAACAGATTGGAATTCTGAATAAGAAACTATATCTACTGTAGACTTCCCCTAGTGAATAATAGACCCGCTTTTCTTGAACGACTCCTTCTGATCCACACCTCCTGAAGCACAACGCTCCCTGAACAGATGTAAAATTTTATCAGTTTATTAGCATGGTACCTTTGACGCTTTCCTTTTTTGATATGTAGATCGGTTTTTCTCTCTTTTTTAGGCCTATAAAGTTATTCACTTGACCGTAGAAACTTTATAAACCCCAAGCGGATAAGCTCATAAGGGCAGAAAACCGAGCCTAGTAAATTTTGAATAACCTTTTAACTTCTTATATTAGATAGAAAATGTAACTGGGTACGCGGAAAGAAAATGTAACTGAAATAATTAGAGATAAAAACATATGTTAAAACATGAACATCAGATTAATTATTCGCCACTTGGTTAATGCAACGAAAGCTATCCGGTTTGTTTAGTAACATATACCCACTCATCCTCTCATATTTTGTCTTATAGACAGATTGCAAAAGAAATAAAGCTTACTTGAAATGGCGGAGGAATATTTAGAACTTGAGCATGTAGATATTGATCATACCGTCCAACTCCACCCTGCAAACACATAAGTTCCAAGATCACGGAACCAATAAAGGAAATCAAAACAAAAAGCAATATGGTCAGGAGTCAAGAGGTTTTACTGGGAGTGCTTTAGTTTTTCAAATACAAACACGCCTCGCATTTAAGCTTCCTATCTATTATGTCAAGCCTAAGGTCACTAACTCCAGCTATCTTCAGTTTCCTTCCTTCCGTGGTTTCACCATCTGTCTATGCAACCTGAAGATCTAAGAACAAAAAAACCACAATTAATTAATAGAATCCATAATCTCAATTAAGTCAAAAGTAAACCTAATCAAAAGCACCTCACCAATAAAATATGTTGATACAGTAATTTGCGAGCCTTAGATTGATTAGTAATCTCAAAAAGCGGATACGTCCGGCATGGCTGCAAACTTAATAGTTTGCCCCGCCAAGACACAGAGATTCACGACTTTAATTAAACTCATTCAAATTCATCATTGCCTCATATTTGGAAGTGTGTGTCTAGATAAAACGAGATGAAACCCGCCATGGCTGCAAACACGATGTCGTGCTGCCCCGCCAAGATACGGGTCGATTTTACCCTTCATAATCAACCAATTTATTGTACAAAGCGGGTTATTTGAGGCCCATTTTGTAATATGTTAGTTTCGTACCCGACTATTCCTGTGCTTCCTAACTCACATCTCCTTCTTTCCTAGAGGCTCTGACTGGGTGATAATCCACCGAAAATGTGGTGTAATAAAAGATTAGGCTCAGATCTGTATATGTTGGTCAGGTCATAGAAGTATCCGAACTCCGCCATGGCTGCAAAGAAGTCCGGTTGCATAGAAGGTAATAAATATGCTATGCCATCCGGTCATTGCCTCGCCAAATTAGGGTCGAAACATCGTGCCGAAATTACAACAATCATCACAGCCATAGAAAGTTTCTTAAAAACCAATTTTACTAATATAACCCATCAATAACCGATTGTACAAAGCTGGAACAACCGCCATGGCTGCATTAGTGTAAATACCCTGCCAATATGCGGCCGCTCTCAAGGCTCAAACAATTCCAGCAGCGTAACCTAAAACCAAACGAACCTGGCATGGCTGCGTTAGTGTAAACACCCCGCCAAGAAACAACGGTTCTCACAAACCTATTTCCTTACTCATATAATACAACAACAATTAAGGAACTAACCCAAGAAAACTACCATCAGTTTATTATGATATTTTCAATAAACAGGACACCAATAACAACTTAACCCTAAAAATGATCAACTCAAGCAAATAATTTCTTTATCCAAACTCATGACAAACGACACTAAGAAATCCACACCAATCATTTGAAAGATATATCCTGGAACACCATTTCTGCACTTAAAACCTTTTAAGACCAAATAAATATGAACAATATTTACCGAAACGAAAAAACATCAAAATACCCAATTCATTAAAATACAAACACAATTAAAACCTAATTTCAATTTTAAAAAAAATGGAAATTTAACCATCTAATCTAAATTAACTAAATAATAAACCCCATTATGAAATATCAAAAAAGATCATAACAATATCTTAAAAAAAAATTATTACCTGTTGACAGCCAAAGGTTCGTGAAACGTATTCTCCCAACAAAACAGATAAACGTTCATAATCACACATTCGCGGCTGCATCTAAACATAAAACTATGAATAAAATTACAAATTTTGTAAAAAAAATAATCGGAATAAAAAAAAAATAAGAACCCTAGATTTGGCTCACCCCAAAAAAATTGTGTGTGTGGTTATGAAGAATCTAGAACCACAATCAGACCAAAATAAACCAACCCAAAACTAATATGTGGCTAGAAGAAAGTGTGGCACTGCACCTAGCAACATTTGGCAACCAAATAACCACAAATCAATTAAAATATTGTTGTTACTATGCGTTTTACTGTACACCCCTTCACAGACAACTGTAGCATAACAGTGGCACATTTTTTCCCGGATCGGACATCGGTTAATCACCAGCGGGTTTATCACCTAGTCGGAGCCTCTAATAAAGAAGGAGATGTGAGTTGCAAAGCACAGTAAGGGTCGGGTACCAGATTAACATATCACAATGTCGGCTTCAAATAACCCGACCCAAAGATAAAAAGAATGGGCTTCAAAGCCCGCTTATTGTTATATTGATATAATCCGTTAAACACTTCGAACCTACCTCACTACTTCCCTAGAGAACGATCAATCCCCCGAGTCTTGCTTATACTACACTACAACGATTAGGTTTTCTGCATAAGATAGTTGTAAAACTTTGGTGTTACAACAATCCGCATCAAGTTTTTGGTATCGCTGCTGAGGAATAATCTAGGTTTCGATTTCTATTTCGCTTAGGTCTACTCACTAGATTCTTTTTATTTTTTTATTTTTTATTTTGTAGTTTTCTTTAGTCTATATATATATATATATATATATATATATATATATATATATATATATATATATATATATATATATATATATATTATTTGTGTTTTTGTTCGTAAAACTTTTTCATAGACTATTCCGTTATAATTAAAACCTCAATATCAATACGCAACATAATCCATCAGATTTGAGGTCGTCGCCACATGCTTATGAGCTTATCAAACCTGACTTCCTTTGCCCTTATAAGCCCAGAATCTTAAGCCAGATGAATTATCCTAACACCAAATGGGGTTACGGCGTTTTAAGACAGTAATAAGCCCATAAGCCGCTAAACTAATCGACTAATTCAAAGTTTTGATTATAAACTATTGTGTTAATGTACATGAAATCTTGACAGGTTATCTCTTGATCTCATCTACATCTCCTGTTGCTTGGTTTTTGTATACTCCTTGTAATGATTTGTGTTTATAATCAACTTTCTGCAGGAAGTGTAGGATCTTTTCCTGTGGATATACCATTGGTGTGTATTAATTTACACACCTTTTATTTGACCAAAACCGGACCAAAAAGACCAAAAATCGAGCCAAATATGCCAAATATATGTTGTTTTTGTTTTTATGTGTGTGCAGGTACATATATTAAAGAAATGGACATAAAACAAGCGAAAACCGGGAAAACTGAGTACGAGAGCGGAAAAGAGGTCAAAAGCCGAAGCCGGGGAAGGAATTTTCAAGAAAAGATCATGTTTTTGCTCAAATGTCAAGATTGGCCATTGAAGAAACATCAAATATCAAGAAAAGCCCTTGGAAGTATTTTGTGAGATTGACTGAAATGGTCCATGGAGTTTATCATTTACAAGTTTAGTCCTTAAATTTTGCCTAAACTGTCTTTGTAGTTTATACTACATCTGGATTTGATAAATCCTTAAACCCAATCCAAACACAAAATAATAAAACCCTTTACACAAGCCCAATTCCCTTTACAAACTCACAAGCCCAACCCATTTCCCTTTATATAATCCAACCCGGATCCACCACCCATATATACCCGGTCAAAACCCCCAATTCACAGTCAAATTTACAATAAAAAAACCTAATCTTACCCCGCCAAAAACACCCTTTTACTATTCATTCACCCTCACCAAAATTCACCCAAATTACCCTCACTTAGTGGACCTTCTAGAACCTGACAACGTGTTAGAGAGATGTGACATCAAAGGAATGACACCGTGGCAGTTTTGAAGCTTCTGATTGGTTGAGACGCGTGTCAGGTCAATCCAAGGGTCCATATTGATGATGAAATGATTGGATGCAATCAGTGGCTAAGATTAAAGCTTCGTGAAGTTTCTTGAAGCCCTAGACGTTCCTTCTCTCCTCAGGCTATAAATAACCCTCCTCACTCACGAATTGAAGCCATTAGGAGTAGGGAATAGCTTAGGGTAGTTTAGTAGTAGCAGTAGCTTAATTTAGCTTTTGTAGTCTAAATTTCGTCTTTGTAATTGATACGTGGGAATTGAACCAAGCTTTACCTCTCGAGGGATCTCGAGAAGCTTACAACCTATAACAGGCAGTGTACCTGATCGTTGTAGTATAGTATAATGACAAGTACCGGGGGATTGATCGTTCAACTCATGAATAGTGTTGCTAGGATTAGAAAGTCTAAAAACTAGGTCTAGAGGTGAGAGATGATTCTTTTTGTATTTTTATTTTTTTTATAAAAGCAATAAAATCTCGGGTTTTGGAAGAGTGGGCGGAATTAGTTGCTAGCCAACTAACCCAATTTACTACAAATGCAATTAAAATAAAATAACAGAAATGAAAATAAATCTAATTACTAATGTTGTGTAAACAATGATGGGGAAAGTTGTGTTTACTTAGGTTTCATTACTCCCTAAATATCTTTTACAGGTTGATAGTTTGTTACAATTGCATGGATGACGGGTCGTATTCCTTAATACTAGTCGTAGGGCCGTGTACAATATTCCCTAACTCTATAGGATCCTACTTCACTCCTATGTCGAGCCGTTAGAAGCTCCTAACATGGGATCATTAGAATTCTCCTACGCATTAAATACAACCAAAAATCATAGTACACCTCTGATCATGTTTCTTAAGACGTTCAAACAAGTTACCAATGGAAGTCTGCCAGTTTTCTTAAGCCTAACATCGAATACAATCATCCGTAACAACTATAAACAAGCAATCAACCCATAATTAACATCTAGATTTCACTACATCTAAGCAAACACAAAAGAGATCTAGCCGAGCATGTTAAATTGAACACAAGTGTAAGATATATTCAAGCAACACATAGACATATTGATTGAATTGAAAGAGTACTTATCTCAAATTGACATGAAAAGTTCAAAGGGTTGAAACCCTTGAAAAAGCTGGAAAAATTCGACCTAGGGTTTCTCCCTCAAAGTTGTACACTAATGAATGAAATTTGGAAAACTATATATAGATTATACAGGGTGACGGCGTCAAGAAGAAATCTGTGACGCCGTCAACTCGCCGCCCATATTAAAATCGGACTGCCTAGATCCACTTTTGACGCCGTCATGTGTAATTTTGTTCTGGGCCGTCACTAATACTTGGACCATGACGGCCTTGGGTGACACCGTCATCTCCTTAGTACAAAACTTTCTGGATCTTCAAGTGCATCATCCACTTCCACCTCTTGTATTACTCTTGACACCGTCATGTAAAAGCTTGTGACACCTTCAGGTACTGTTCCCAGTAAGGAAAATTAAGACTTTGCCGTTTTATTCACTTTTATGCTCCAAAAATGTCCAAAATGCTTTCTTTTCCAGATTTCACTCCAAAAGTACCTAAAATAACAAAAGGAACGATTTAGGGCAATATTTGATCAAATAAATTCAAATTCGGGCTAAAATGACCCCTTAAAAATGGTTCATTTTTCGCCTCATCAAATACCCTTACACTTGAAATTTGCTTGTCCTCAAGCAAATGCGCTTTTATTCTAATCAAAATACAAGTTAGGGGTCATTTAACACTAATATAAAAGTAATTACAACAAATAATCGTTCCACTAAAGACCAAAGACAAGCACGGAGGTCATACACTAGCACCTCACAAATAGTGTTTAGATACTCACATCTCTCGGATGTAATAAAGTATATATCACAATATGGAAATGGAAAACATCTCTCACTACCTGTCATAACAAAATAGATTACCATAGGCTTGGGAAAGGATCAAACCTCCACCTCTTGGCGTAAGCACCTAGGATAAACTATCAAAGAGGTCTTTCAAAGGGTTATAACGTTAGGTGTAGGGATATGGAATACACGGTTTTTTTGGATAAAGACAATATTTACTGGTGGCGAGTTAATCATCTTGGTTAATTACATGTACAATATGGCGTTGCTATGCCAAGACTAGACTTGACTTAAGCTAATAAATCAAAAATAACAAAAACATAAAATAAACATAAAATGAAACGGGATGGTAGTCCGTATGTTTTTTTTTTTTTTTGCATACACTCTTACCCTACCATCCAAAATAATACATCACAGGGAATGTACATTCCCCTTACACTTGAATTTTTACATACTTTATAATAAACTAATCTAATGACTCGAATCAAGATAATCAAAATACTTGGAGTACTTTTAAGATTAATGCACATACGGGGGTAATAAATGATGTTCTTCCCCATTACTCCATAACACAAGTACTTTACCCATGAGTCCCAATCGTCCCAAATTAATATGTACAAGATATGACTCGACTTAGCAACCATGCAATCAATTAGATAATTAACTAAGGGTTTAAACAAATAACAATAATGCACTAAAGATAAGTGCATACACGGAAGGCTAAGGCGACTTGGGTGTACATTTAAGTGGGTTGTAACAAATTCTTCCTTTAAGTAAGATGCTTAAAGTTAGAAACGAAAAGATTGGCTCGGAGGGGTGTACTAGGGGTTTCGTGTACTAAAAATGAGTACAACGCTAAGGTGTGGGAAAAATTAATTGACTTTACTAGTCAAGTAATATGACTTAAATGGTCAAGTAATTATGATACGGGTTTAACACAAGAGTGATCCTAATACCTCTTATCATGTAGTAAATCCTACTACACAAATGTAGTCTCACTAGCGGTCTCGGGATGCATCACTAACGCAAGTTCTAGAATCTAAATGCTACCGGTACACTCATAAGCACTAATAGTGAATGCTTTTCCTATCAAATCTAAAGGCGAACCTCACATATTTGGGTGAAAAATTTTTCTGAATGGTACGGTTTTGTGCTAGTCATACAACTCCTATCCATGAGACGCTTGCTAAGGCTAAAGTTTCACTCCTAAATGTTGTAAAAATTTTTAAATTTGGCGCTAAAATTACACTAACAAGTATTTATCTTAGTTTTATTACACACCTACCATCAAACAAACAAACTCAAGTGCAATAGTATCCTATAAGGTAACATCATTTACCCTCCCCTTACACTTAGGATGAACATTGTCCCCAATGTTCAATTAAAGAATGTAAAAGTGAAATAGGTAAAAGAATGAAAGCAAATATTCCCCTGATTCGTTCGGTATGGATAGTGTGGTAACAAAGTTAGATCTTCCTCCAAGAAAATGAACATTCAAAGCTTCCCTTCCAGAAAAATAAATCATCTTCTTGTCATACATAACCTGTTAAACCTGAGAAAATAAACAAGGCAACCTCGCGTAAAATCGGCGGCAATCTATATATACTAACAAGTCCTAGAAAACAAATTAAGATATAATGCTTGTGGAATGAATGTTTGCAGATTTCCTGGAGTTTATAAAACTAAAGAATTAACAAAAACTTTAAGACTCCGTTAGAAAAACAAAACTCGTAAAATTTCCAGAATTTTACACATGACGCTGTCAGGAATTAACTCCTGACGCCGTCAGAAGTGACCTGCAGAAATCTTTACGTTAAGTTTCCGGAAAATTTCTGGAAAAACTTATGTCCTACTTCCTGGAAAATCCTACAAAACATCATTATGACTCGATACAAGCATTTGACTCTAACAAATACTAATACACATGTTCATTTAATATTGTGGAGAATCATGATCAATTTCGTTCTTAAAAACAAATTTGGGGTTTCCCCTTACACTTAGCTTTTGCAAAATACCTTTATATGAAGTTAAGACGAAGTTAAACGACAAAATAAAGCATTTTCACAATTTAGTTTTGAAACATGATCTACCAACAATAGAAATAAAGCATGCATACGGAAGCAAATAACAATCAAACAAATAAAAATCACACAAAACATGGGTTGCCTCCCAAGAAGCACTTTTCTTTATTTACGAGTCTTGTAGCTAGACTCAAGGTCATGGGCTATCCTATATGGGTGAGCTCCTCGTTGAGGACATCTTTAGGATCAAACTTAGGTTTCAACTTCCTATCGGTTTTCTTGGTACGATATGACCTTTCAAACTTCTCTCCATCTGGATCATATAAAATCATCTTCATATGCCATGATTCGTCACCTTCCTTAAGTGGCTTGTCCCACTTCCATTTACACTTATCCCCTTCTCTTTTCCACTTGTTCATCTCTATGTTAATAGGCATTACGCATAAAAACTCAATCATTTTCCTAAAGACTAGGGGATCCTCAAAAGGGTCTAGTTCCTCATCTCTAGCTATGAGTTGTTCCACCGAATGTGTTTTATCGATGAAATCTTTTTCTAGATAGAATGGGCATTGAGGTCCTATAAAGTTTCTTTCTATCTAATGTCCATATCTAGATGGCCTCCTATTCATCTCTACCCAATGTGGTGTTGGTTCATCCTCACAATCGTAGCTATGCTTCTTAACATCATAAACTGACCAAGTATCGCCCTCACCTACCGCTATCTTAGACTCCTTACAATCTATCATGGCACTAGCGGTTGCTAAAAATCCCCTTCCTACTAACAATGGGCATGTAGTATCACTAACCATATCTAGGACGTGAAAATCCGCTAAAATAGTTAACTTTCCTACGTGAACCACTACATCCTTGATCATTCCAACCGGATGGGCAATACTCCCATCCGCTAGACCAATTAGTACTTCCGTCTCCTCTAACTTTCCTAGCTTAAGAGTGGTGAAAAGGGATAAGGGAATCAAGTTGAGGCTTGATCCTAAGTCGACTAGTGTGTCGAAAGCTTCGGATTTTCCTATCTTACAAGGCAAAACAAATATACCCGGATCATCAAGCTTCTTAGGCAACTTGTTTTTAATGAAGGCTGTCCCATTTTTACCCAATTTAAATTTCTCATATTTTTCTAGGAGGGCACTATAGTAGGGAGCACGGGCTAAGACATCAATGACGGGGCGTTCAAGGTGGAGCTCCTTGAATTCATCGTCAAGGTCTTGTGTAGGAGGTGTTTCAACTATGCTTTTGACTGGTTTGATATTGGGTGTTTCATTCAATTGGTCCTTTTGAAGAGTTTGGGTTTGCTTGAAATACGGGCTCATTGCTTTGACCGAATAGTATTGCGGACAAGAAGTAGGTGACGAAACCGATGATATGGAATTAACGTTTAGTTTTGGGTTCTTGACCGTGTCGCTTGGGAGTGCTCTCATTTCTCGGTCATTGAGAACTTTCAACAATGTGTCAATTTTGGTGGTCATCTCGCTTTGCTTTTGTTTGAAATCGGCTTCAAACTTAGATATGTGAGCTTCTTGAGATGCCATAAACTTGGACATCAACCCTTCAAGATTGTTGGTACTACCATAGTTATTGGAAGGATTGTTGTTGAAAGTACGGTTAGAGGGTGGACCGTTTGGTTGGTAACGATTAGGCGGATTGGAAGAATTGTTTTGGGGCATATTTTGAAAGTATACCACTTGTCTCCCGCTTTGTCGGTACGCGAGGATGCGTAGTCTGCAAAGCTTGTCCGGGGAGTTTCACGCAATCACGAGTGTCATGGGGACCACTACATAATTCGCATGAAGAAGTGATTTTGTTCACTTGGCTTGAATGCTTAGGAGCTTCGTAAGATTTCATGAGAAACTTGACTTGGTCCTCAAGTTCCATGATCCTACGGTCGAGAGTGCTAGAATTGTTCGAAGGCAAAGATATTGCCTTGACTGTTTTGTTCAAATCATGGGGAGCATTCCAACTTTCGTTGTAATAGAGAGAAAGATCTTCTATGAGTTCCCATGATTCTTCTGCACTAAGATCACGTAGCTTGCCACCTGCCAATTGGTCAATGGTTCGCCTTGTGGGGAGATCGATATGGTCATAGAAGATTTGGACTTGGAGCCAAAGATCTATGCCATGATGAGGGACTTTTTGGAGTAACTCCTTGAAACGAGTCCATGCTTCATATAGAGTTTCACCTTGACGTTGTTGAAACATCAAGATATCTTTTCTAAGCTTGGTAGTTCTCCCCGGTGGGAAAAATTGAGCAAGGAAACGAGTTGTGAGATCATCCCATAAGGTGATGGATCCCGCGGGTAGACGTTCAAGCCATTGACTAGCTTGATCACGTAGAGAGAATTGGAATAGGCGTAATCGGGTTGACTCTCTAGTTGTAATATCAAGGTTTATAGAATCTACGATTTTAAGGAAATCCTTGAGATGTTGATTAGGATCTTCGGAACGAAGTCCATGGAATGCACATCCGCTTTGCACCAACCGGATGGTGTCGGATCGCAAGGGGGACACATTGGCTCCTTGAGTGAGCTCAATAGTGTTTTGATAGCCTTGGTGGCTAGGACGGGAATACTCTCCTAAGGTTCGGGGCCTAAGAGGTTGGTTTGCTAGTGGTGGGTTTTATGGGTGGTTTTGTTGTGGTGGGTTGATGGGTTCAAAGATGTTACCAGCTTCCATAATGTCGGATGGTAAAGGTTACAATAAAAGACAAAAAGAAATGAGATAGACTAAAGAAAATCTAAAAATAAAAATAAAATTTTACTAGAAAGGAATCTAGCAAGTAGACCTAATAAAAAGAAATCCTAACCTAGACAAAAACTATTCCCCGGCAGCGGCGCCAAAAACTTGATACATGGGAATCGCACCAGGCTTTACCTCTCGAGGGATCTCGAGAAGCTTACAACCCCCACCAGGCAGTGTACCTGATCATCGTAGTATAGTATAGTGACAAGTACCGAAGGATTGATCGTTCAACTCAGAAATAGTGTTGCTAGGATTAGAAAGTCTAAAAACTAGGTCTAGAGGTGAGAGATGATTCTTTTTGTATTTTTTTTTATAAAAGCAATAAAATCTCGGGTTTTGGAAGAGTGGGCGGAATTAGTTGCTAGCCAACTAACCCAATTTACTACAAATGCAATTAAAATAAAATAACAGGAATGAAAATAAATCTAATTACTAATGTGGTGTAAACAATGATGGGGAAAGTTGTGTTTACTTAGGTTTCATTACTCCCTAAATATCTTTTACAGGTTGATAGTTTGTTACAATTGCATGGATGACGGGTCGTATTCCTTAATACTAGTCGTAGGGCCGTGTACAATATTCCCTAACTCTATAGGATCCTACTTCACTCCTATGTCGAGCCGTTAGAAGCTCCTAACATGGGATCATTAGAATTCTCCTACCCATTAAATACAACCAAAAATCATAGTACACCTCTGATCTTGTATCTTAAGACGTTTAAGCAAGTTACCAATGGAAGTCTGCCAGTTTTCTTAAGCCTAACATCGAATACAATCATCCGTAACAACTATAAACAAACAATCAACCCATAATTAACATCTAGGTTTCACTACATCTAAGCAAACATAAAAGAGATCTAGCCGAGCATGTTAAATTAAAGACAAGTGTAATATATATTCAAGCAACACATAGACATATTGATTGAATTAAAATAGTACTTATCTCAAATTGACATGAAAAGTTCAAAGGGTTGAAACCCTTGAAAAAGCTGGAAAAATTCGACCTAGGGTTTCTCCCTCAAAGTTGCACACTAATGAATGAAATTTGGAAAACTATATATAGATTATACAGGGTGACGGTGTCAAGAAGAAATCTGTGACGCCGTCAACTCACCGCCCATAATGAAATCGGATTGCCTAGTTCCACTTTTGACGCCGTCATGTGTAATTTTGTTCTAGGCCGTCACTAACACTTGGACCATGACGGCCTTGGGTGACGCCGTTATCTCCTTAGTACAAAACTTTCTGGATCGTCACGTGTATCATCCACTTCCACCTCTTGTATTACTCTTGACGCCGTCATGTAGAAGCTTGTGACGCCATCAGGTACTGTTCCCAGCAAGGAAAATTAAGACTTTGCCGTTTTCTTCACTTTTATGCTCCAAAAACGTCCAAAACGCTTTCTTTTCCAGATTTCACTCCAAAAGTACCTAAAATGACAAAAGGAACAATTTATGGCAATATTTGATCAAATAAATTCGAATTCGGGCTAAAATGACCCCTTAAAAATGGTTCATTTTTCGCCTCATCAGTAATCAGAATTCTCAGTTTTAATTTTAGCTTTCTTTAATTAATTGTTACATTTACTTTCAAAATTTTCAATTAAATATCCTTATTTTAGCTTCTCTATCTGTTCCATAAACTCATGTAAGCTAGTTGATAGCATATTGTGAGTTTCATTGGTATTAAGTTCTGTTTAAATCAAAATTTCCGAATAGTCAATCTAAAAGTCAAACTAGCATTCTGAAAGTAGGATCAGACCTTGAGGTATATGTGTGTTGATTACAGCTTGGGTAAATTCATTTGCATCTTACATATCTGATTTGAGCTAGGTTTTGAGTAAGTTCTCCGTTAAATTTCCATTTTAGTATAATTTGCTTAATTTTGCTTATTAGTTTTAAATTTTGTTTAATTTCTGCTTTTTGATAGTTTATCTCAGTTTACTTATGCTTATTTGTGTTTTATAAGAGTAGCTTATAGTTTAGAATTTATTTGGTTCTAATTTTGCCTTATAACTGTCTTGTTTAGCTTAAAAACTACTTGTTTTGAGGCTTGGATTAAAACAGCTTATTAGTAATTGTTAGGTGCTTATTTAGTATTTGAACACTTGAGTTGAGCTTCTATGATAATAAGTATAGGTTTGTTTTAGCTTATCTAGTTTTAAATATGCAAAACAGTAGGTATAAGGACTATTTGGATCTGCTTCTTATCAGGCGTTATTGTTTTATAATTGTTGATGTTTCTGCACTATTAGTTTATTTTAGGGTAGGATAGGTTTATAATTATACTATTTCAGTAGGTTTACAAGCATAAGTCATAGTTAACCAATGATCTCTTTTCTGCCTGCATATTTGGTTATCTGTTCATGTACCTTTGATCATGTGAAGTGATTTGTGTTTGCTTATGTGATTTTACTTCTCAAACATGTTCATTATACATCTAGTAGATTTAGGCCACTGAATTTGAGATTGGTCAAAGTTCTTATGTTACTCAAAAGTCAATAGCTGCACGAAATTGGTTGAACAACCACCTGATTTAGGGATAAATTAGGTTAGCAATTAGTAAATTCTCATAGGGATTTTAGGTTTTTTATAATCTCAGTAGTATAGTGAAGCTTTTACCCCCTTGATATTTCAGCTTTGAGCTTATTTGGATAGCTTATTGTAGCCTGCTAGTTTAGCCATTAGAACTTGTTTTCTGTTTGATGATCATACTTGCAGTAGTGATTTTTGAGTTGTTAGATGAGCATAATTGTTGTTTCTAAGTATCATTGAGTGAGTTTTAGTGATTTCCATTAGTGCTACTGATGAGGCGAAAAATGAACCACTTTTAGGGGGTCATTTAAGCCAGGAATTGAATTTATTTGATCAAATATTGCCCTAAATCGTTCCTTTTGTGATTTTAGGTACTTTGGGAGAGAAATCTGGAAAAGGAAGCAATTCGGACATTTTTGGAGCATAAAAGTGAAGAAAACGTCAAAGTCTTTGCTGGGAACAGTAGGTGACGGCATCAAGAAGTAATTTCTGACGGCGTCAAGAGTAATTTCCATGACGACCCAGTGCAGATTTGACGGCGTCACAAGGAAGGGCGTCAAGAGGAAAATTCATGACGGCCTGGAAATGCATAACACATGACGGCGTAAAAAGTAGATCAAGGCAGTCCGAGAATTATTTTGGCGGCGAGGTGACGGCGTCACAAGCTTTGTCTTGACGCCGTCAGACCCTATTTCCTATATAGAGTATTCTAATTTTCACATTAAAAGAGAGAAGTTTTGGAGAAGCCCTAAGTACGAACTTGGTGTAAATTTTACAGGTTTTTCAAGGGTTCTAAGCCCTTGATACCTTTCATGTGTAATTGAGATAAGTATTCTTTTAATTCAATCAATATGTCTATGTGTTGGTTGTATATATCTTGTTCTTGTCTTAATTCCATCATGCTAGGCTAGATCTATCTTGTGTTTGCTTAGATCTAATGAAACCTAGATGTTAATTATGTGTTGATTACTTGTTTATATTTGTATTGGATGAATGAATTCGATGTTAGGCTTAAGAAAACTGGCAGACTTCCAATTGGTAACATGCTTGAACGTCTTAGGAAACATGAACTGATGTGCACTAGGTTTTATTGGTTGTATTTAATGCATGAGCCACTATTTATAATCCCTATGGTTGTGCTGGGCATGGTATAGGAGGAGATAAGAGGTCATAGGATTGAGGAGTTAAGTGCGCCACCCCATGAATGGTATTAAGGAATACAATCCATCATCCATGCAACTATAACAAGTAATTAACGTGTAAAAGATGTCTAGGGAGTAGTGAAATCTAAGTAAACACATTTTCTCCACTTATTGCTCACAACCTTAGTTAATTTAGTTTATTTTCATTTCTAGTATTTTATTTTGATTGCATCTTTAGTATTGGGTTAGTTGACTAGCAACTAATTCCGCCCAAATCCTTCAAACCCGAGATCTTTACTTGCTTTCTAAAAAATATAAAAATACAAAAATAATCATCCCTCATCTTTAGAACTAGTATTTAGGTTTTCTAATCCTAGCGACACTATTCCTAGCTGAACGATCAATCCCCCGGTACTAGTCACTATACTATACTACAACGATCAGGTACACTGCCTGGTGGGGGTTGTAAGCTTCTCAAGATCCCTTGAGAGGTAAAGTCTGGTGCGATTCCCACGTATCAGCTACACTTCTGGCTTATTCTGTTTGGTTGCTGCTTAATCATTGGCTTATTGTGACTGCTTATTGTACAAATCTGCTGCATTCTGTGATACACCTGGCCATATTTGAGTTTCATTGAACTTATTTTAGTATAATATAGCTGTGTTTTCAGTTTCTAATAGATAGGTCACAAGTGTTTATAAATAAGCACTTGTGATAAGCTGTTTTCCACTCAATAAGCACTTTTTCAGCTTAATTTCTTTTCAAATTTTTTTTCTCAGGTTCATTTTAATATTTTTGATTTTCTGTAATTTTTTCAGATTTTTCTAAATTGTTTTACTATTTTTCTTAGTTTTAATTCATTTTATAATACTTTTTAATAAATAAAAATCAAATTAAAATTAGAAAAAGCCTTAAAAAATCCAAAAATATTTTAGGAAATTCTTTTCTGGTATTTTAGATTTTTCAAAATTTATTTTATATTTTTCATTTTTATTTTTACAATTTCTCTTATTTTTAATTTATTTAAAAATACAAAAATAGAAATAAATTCATAGAAAATAAATAAAAAGTCAAAAAAGTATTTTACTTTTTCTGAAAATTCTTTTTAGTTGTTTAAGATTTTTAGAAAATTATTTCACATTTGTAGGATAATTTTTCATTAAAAGTAACGTTTTAATTTGTACGTTACGTTTTTAGAATCGCGTTTGAGTTCCCTTTTTAGGTTTTAGATAATTGTGCATACATAGCTTGTACTTTCTGCTTATTTTTCATTTCTTGTCACTAATTGAATTTCACAATCACTATGTTTACTTTTCAACTTTTCATGACACGATTTTGCGAATCGAATTTCAACGATTCCATTCAACCTTCGTTGGGAAACGACTCGGGTAATCTGTATTTTTTGCGGATTTCCTTGATACTAAATATATATATAATTGAGCAAATCAATTTTTGGCGCCGCTGCCGGAGAAGGTTTGAAGTGAGTTTTTGAATTTCGTTTTGAAAAATCGTGTTTTGATAAACCTTCCTCTATCTTGTGAATATTTTCTATAAAAATTAAAAAATTAAAAAATCAAAAACACTTTTCTTAAAGTGTTTTCAAAAATACAAAAAGAAAATTATAGCCTCGACTCCCTCGTGAAAGTGGGGGCGCTGTAAACCAAATAAGCATACCAACATAAGAACTCGTGAAATTAGTTGTTAATTGGATTACTTTGATCTACAACCAAATAAGCGGGAAAATTCTTCTCACCCGTTTCGTCGCGAGTAGTTTTAAAGGAAACAATTACAATTAACATAACGGTTAAAAAAGAAAATAAAAGTTTGAGATTTGTTTTTCAATAAATAATAAAAATCCAAAAATATTTTTCTTTTTCATATTTGATTTTCACTTTTGATTTATGATACGAAAAACCAAAAAAAAAATAATCTTCTTATCCTCTTATCGTTTGATTCTTCTTCTTTAACCCTCTAAACCGATAATTCTTTCTCTATCTCCTCTTATGTTTAATTCTTATGTATCCAATTTGTGTTAAGTGTGGAGAACCGTTCTTTGAAGGTTCATGTGTTTGGTGTACGTGCGAACAATGTGGTAGTGATATTCATGATGGCGTTTGTTGGTATTGTAATTCTCCCGCATTTGTTCAAAGATCAATCCTTCAAAACGTTTCCGATTATACTCCAACACCACCACCATCTTCGTATACTTGCTTTAATTGTGGAAATCCATCCGAAGAAGAAGTACCTTGTGGACAATGTTTTTGTAATCAATGTGGATACATCAGTTGTATATGTTACGTCCCGAGAACTGAAACGTCTTACGCTTGTGATTCGAGTTTTAATAATTATCCTCATAACGATTTCAATCTACTTTTTCCAAACTCTCATGAGCAAGTACCATATTACAATGGTGATTCATTCCAAAGTTCATCAAATTTTGAAAATTGTGGGGGATCTTTTGAAAATTTTTATTATAAGCCGAATTCATGTTATGATTCTCATGGTTTTAACCAACCCCCACAAACTCTCGACATGTTTCAAATTCCGGATGAATTTATTGATGAAATGAAATCCCTTATCGAGATGGTACGAGAATTGGTGGCTAATCGTGAAACTTATACTCTCGAACCTCGTGAGAAGTCTATTGCAGAGTTACTTGCAGAAGAGAGAGCATCTAATCCTTATAAATCTTTTATTTACTATGATTCCGACGACGATGATGAGAAAATTACGATCATTCCTAATCCTCACAAAGCTTCCGTTGTTTCTCCCATAGAACCCGAGGACTCTCTAAAAATGGGGGACGAGCATCTAAACACTACTCTGGCAAAGGAGTCGGACGAATTCAATAAGTCTAGTGTTGAGAACCTCATCCCAATCCCAAGTGAGTCCGGAGAAATTTCTAACAGTGATTCTAAAATTGTTGAAGATAAGCCGTCAGATCCTTTGGAGCCCGAGCTCGAGGATTCTTTAACCGATTTTGTGAAACATGATTTTGATACGGCTGAAGAGTGTGACTTAACTCCAATTGATAATCCGAATGATCGTGTTGAGATGTTCTCCAATTCTGACGATGATGATTCTTTATCTTGTGGAGACAATGATTACGTGGATGCAGTACCTTCTGAGTTCGTCAGCTTAGAAGAAGAGAATTATGTAGAAAACGAAGTTGAATTCGATCATCGTAAAGATATTGATGACCTTGTTCCAAGGGTTTCCAAAACATTCAATATGACTTTCACAAATCCGTTATTTGATTTTGATTTGGAATTGACTCTTGATAATCCAATCTTCGATATTCCTTGTGATGAGTCCGAAATGGAACCCGAGGTTCAGGATTCACATAATTTGATTGATTCTCTTCACGAGAAGTTCTCCGATGAACTTTCTCATATCATTTCTTCTCCGGGTATAGAGAATGACGAAAATGACCTTCTAGAAAATGTGCTTACTGAAGAAATACGTAATGATGATTTACTTCCTAATATCAACTCGATTCTCTTTGATTTACCGTCTTCTCGTCCACCTGCGAAACCACCGGATGTAGATTTTGAATCCGGTACGGATGAAGATATTTTTGGAGTGGTGGACGAGATTTCTGAGCAAGATGTTCCTGTACTTACTATTTTACTCACCCAACCCACCCATGATTCAGAATTTGACTTTGCTTTTGTCATCCGTGTGTTTCACCCGTTCTTTACTTATCCCATCATTTCTTCACTTTTCCACTCCACCGGGAGTGAGGATACCGTCTTTGACCCCGGCATCTCCGTTTTTCGATCCGGGTTTCCGTTTCATTTGCTCCCCCAAGATTAAGTACATTCGGGGTGAGTCTAAGCTATACGACTCGATAAAAAATAAGCGCTTCGTGGGAGGCACCCCATGCTTATCCATTCATCTTCTTAAATTTCTATTTTCTTTCTAATGTGACGTGAAGAGGGCGACTTCTTCCATTCTCGTGTTTCGTGGTTGTTTGTTTATGATTGTCCACGATTTCCCCGAAGATTGAAGACTCTTGTGCTCGTAGTTTTGTCTTTACTCCACTCGAATCTCATCCTTTGTTGTTTATGGAAATCCAAAATATCCTAATCTTATCGACTAACATTTATCTTTTGGCATAATTAATAAACGGCCTTAGATTTATGTAGGAGAACCCTTACCTTTTAAACATTGAGGACAATGTTTCATTTTAGTCTGGGGGGGGGGGGATGATCTTTCGATCTGATTTTTGCTTTGCACTTTGTTGTGAACTCTTGCAACCCCGTTTTTCCTCAAAAATTGAAAATTTTGAAGAAAAAAAAAATTGAAAATGTTGTGAAAAAGCATAAAAAATGAGAAAAATTGAAAAAAAGTTGTGCAAAAATATAATAAGTTTTGAATAAGTGTTTTGACACCTTGTTGACTTTCCAGTTGGCGAGAGTAGGAATAAATATTTTGACTTGACCGGGCGTGTTGAGCCCTAGCTTGTTCCCTTAACCAATGATAATCACATAAGCTTGTGCTAGTTTTGTACACTAGGAACTATAAAATGTGAATTCTTTCTTAAGAATCTGCAAGTTCCCGTACTTGACTTTATAAATGTGCAGCTTAAAAGCTTTCGCTAGTCTTTTACATAAGGAGCTAGAAAACGCGAATTCTTCTTCTAGAATTTGCAAGTTTCCGTATCTGACTTTATATATGCGTGGCTGATTATCGGCTAAGTATTCGCGGGTTTCATTACTTGGAATCTTAAATTGCGAAGAGCGAGAAATGATAGAGTGTATTTAGAAATTAGATGCTAAACGTAGAGTAGTTGGTTCTCTTTAGAGCTCATGAGAGGTACTTGTGAATTTTTGCTCCCGCAAAATTGTTTCACCGATATATAATAGATGTTCTAGGTTAATTAGTGGTATTTAGGTTTGGGCAATATTTAATTTTTTATTTTCTTAAAAGAATCTTTGCTTTAGAAGTTGGGTACATATCAAGGAACGTCAAAAATAAAAGAAAAAATGAAAAAATCAAAAGTCAAAAGTTGATTATGTACGTGGTTTTGGAGCTACCCGATAAGCTTCCATTGATGATGAAAAAAAAGTAAAGAAAGAAAAGTATGAAAAAAAAAATGAGAAGAGTGAAAAATGAGAAAATGAAAGAAAAAATGAAAAGTGAAAGTTATGTTGAATGAGAGTTTATGTATAAAAGTTGTTGGCGCTTGAGGTGCATGTGGATGATTCTGAATTGGACACATGAGGTGCAGGTGTAGTATTCCGCAAATTATATTTGAGATTGTATGTACCCCAATTCCTTGATGTGAACCGAATTTCTATTGCAGTGGTTCTTGAGAGAAAATGAAAAACTACTTAGTGTTTAAACTTGGTATCTCTATCGGACTAAAAAGTATTGAAACGAGAAAATATGAAGCAATTCATTTCTCAACAAAACTAAAATCTTGAGATACAAAACTTAGGACATGGGAGTAAGAGGTTTCCACAAGTAACTTTTATGAGTAGTGTTAGCATCTAACTTGTAGATAAGATGTGATCTCGTTTGTACGCTTAGTTTAGGGCTTGTGAAAAATCAAGGATGACGATTTTTATTCGTACGGTCGCTTTTCCATGAAAAGTGTTTCTACTCTTTGACCGTAAAAGTTATTGCAAAATAATGAAAGTTCAACAAACCGTCACATGAATTAAGTGAGAAAAGTACAAAAATAGAAGTGAAAAGTAGAATAAAGAATAAATTTTGGAAATCGGGGCGTTTATTGGAATAAATGATTTTGTAACTTCTTTTGAACTTCTTTGCTACTTTACAACGTTAGTAGGAAGAGTTATGAAATTATTTATCCCAAAAGCGTGAATTGATAACATTGCGTGAGGACACGACAATACTTTAGTCGGGGGGATTTTGGTGTGTATTAATTTACACACCTTTTATTTGACCAAAACCGAACCAAAAAGACCAAAAGCCGAGCCAAATATGCCAAATATATGTTGTTTTTGTGTTTATGTGTGTGCAGGTACATATATTAAAGAAATGGACATAAAACAAGCGAAAACCGGGAAAACTGAGCATGAGAGTGGAAAAGAGGTCAAAAGCCGAAGCCGGGGAAGGAATTTTCAAGAAAAGATCATGTTTTTGCTCAAATTTCAAAATTGGCCATTGAAGAATCATCAAATATCAAGAAAAGCCCTTGGAAGTATTTTGTGAGATTGACTGAAATGGTCCATGAAGTTTATCATTTACAAGTTTAGTCCTTAAATTTTACCTAAACTATCTTTATAGTTTATACTACATCTGGATTTGATAAATCCTTAAACCCAATCCAAACACAAAATAATAAAACCCTTTACACATGCCCAATTCCCTTTACAAACTCACAAGCCCAACCCATTTCCCTTTATATAATCCAACCCGGATCCACCACCCATATATACCCGGTCAAAATCCCCAATTCACAGTCAAATTTACAATAAAAAAACCTAATCTTACCCCGCCAAAAACACCCTTTTACTATTCATTCACCCTCACCAAAATTCACCCAAATTACCCTCACTTAGTGGACCTTCTAGAACTTGACAACGTGTCAGAGAGATGTGAAATCAAAGGAATGACACCGTGGCAGTTTTGAAGCTTCTGATTGGTTGAGACGCGTGTCAGGTCAATCCATGGGTCCATATTGATGATGAAATGATTGTGCAATCAGTGGCTGAGATTAAAGCTTCGTGAAGTTTCCTGAAGCCCTAGACGTTCCTTCTCTCCTCAGGCTATAAATAACCCTCATCACTCACGAATTGAAGCCATTAGGAGTAAGGAATAGCTTAGGGTAGTTTAGTAGTAGCAGTAGCTTAATTTAGCTTTCGTAGTCTAAATTCCGTCTTTATAATCAGAATTCTCAGTTTTAATGAAGTTTTAATTTGAGCTTTCTTTAATTAATTGTTACATTTACTTTCAAAATTTTCAATTGAATAACCTGTTTTAGCTTCTCTATCTGTTCCATAAACTCATGTAAGCTAGTTGATAGCATATTGTGAGTTTCATTGGTATTAAGTTCTGTTTCAATCAAAATTTCCAAATAGTCAATCTAAAAGTCAAACTAGCATTCTGAAAGTAGGATCAGACCTTGAGGTATATGTGTGTTGATTACAGCTTGGGTAAATTCATGTGCATCTTACATATCTGATTTGAGCTAGGTTTTGATTAAGTTCTCCGTTAAATTTCCATTTTAGTATAATTTGCTTAATTTTGCTTATTAGTTTTAAATTCTGTTTAATTTCTGCTTTTTGATAGTTTATCTCAGTTTACTTATGCTTATTTGTGTTTTATAAGAGTAGCTTATAGTTTAGAATTTATTTGGTTCTAATTTTGCCTTATAACTGTCTTGTTTAGCTTAATAACTGCTTATTTTGAGGCTTGGATTAAAACTGCTTATTAGTAATTGTTAGGTGCTTATTTAGTATTTGAACACTTGAGTTGAGCTTCTGTGATAATAAGTATAGGTTTGTTTTAGCTTATCTAGTTTTAAATATGCAAAACAATAGGTATAAGGACTGTTTGGATCTGCTTCTTATCAGGTGTTATTGTTATTTAATTGTTGATGTTTCTGCACTATTAGTTTATTTTAGGGTAGGATAGGTTTATAATTATACTATTTCAGTAGGTTTATAAGCATAAGTCATAGTTAACCAATGATCTCTTTTCTGCCTGCATATTTGGTTATCTGTTCATGTACCTTTGATCATGTGAAGTGATTTGTGTTTGCTTATGTGATTTTACTGCTCAAACATGTTCATTATACATCTAGTAATAGATTTAGGCCACTGAATTTGAGATTGGTCAAAGTTCTTATGTTACTTAAAAGTCAATAGCTGCATGAAATTGGTTGAACAGCCACCTGATCTAGGGATAAATTAGGTTAGCAATTGGTAGATTCTCATAGGGCTTTTAGGTTTTTTATAATCTCAGTAGTATAGTGAAGCTTTTGCCCCCTTGATATTTCAGCTTTGAGCTTATTTGGATAGCTTATTGTAGCCTGCTAGTTTAGCCATTAGAACTTGTTTTCTGTTTGATGATCAGACCTGCAGTAGTGATTTTTGAGTTGTTAGCTGAGCATAATTGTTGTTTCTGAGTATCATTGAGTGAGTTTTAGTGATTTCCATTACTGCTACACTTCTGGCTTATTCTGTTTGGTTGCTGCTTAATCATTGGCTTATTGTGACTGCTTATTGTACAAATCTGTTGCATTCTGTGATACACCTGGCCATATTTGAGGTTCATTGAACTTATTTTAGTATAATATAGCTGTGTTTTCAGTTTCTAATAGATTAGTCACAAGCGCTTATAAATAAGCACTTGTGATAAGCTGTTTTCCACTCAATAAGCACTTTTTCAGCTTAACTTCTTTTCAAAAAAAAATTCACATGTTCATTTTAATATTTTTTATTTTCCGTAATTTTTTCAGATTTTTCTGAATTGTTTTACTATTTTTCTTAATTTTTCTTAGTTTTAATTTATTTTATAATACTTTTTAATACATAAAAATCAAATAAAAATTAGAAAAAGCCTTAAAAAATCCAAAAATATTTTAGGGAATTCTTTTATGGTATTTTAGATTTTTCAAAATTTATTTTGTATTTTTCACTTTTATTTTTACAATTTCTCTTATTTTTAATTCATTTAAAAATGCAAAAATAGAAATAAATTCATAGAAAATAAATAAAAAGTTAAAAAAATATTTTACTTTTTCTGAAAATTCTTTTTAGTTGTTTAAGATTTTTAGAAAATTATTTCACATTTGTAGGATAATTTTTCATTAAAAGTTACGTTTTAATTTGTACGTTACGCTTTTAGAATAGCGTTTGAGTTCCGTTTTTAGTTTTTAGATAATTGTGCATACATAACTTGTACTTTCTACTTATTTTTTATTTCTTGTCACTAATTGAATTTCACAATCACTATTTTCACTTTTTCACTTTTCACGATACGATTTTGCGAAGCGAATTTCGACGATTCTATTAAACCTTCGTTGGGAAACGACTCGGGTAATCCGTATTTCTTGCGGATTTCCTCGATACTAAATATATATATATATAATTGAGCTAATCAACCATTTCTAAAAAATGCTTTGTACCTAAATATCTTGAAGACTAGTTTTATTAGTTTTATACTCAGAAGATTAAGTTATTAGTAAATATATATCCTTCTACTTGTTTGGTCACACAAGAAGTTATGTAACAAAGATTACAATGAAAGCTGTAAACAATAAAAACATATAGTCTCATCTTTATTAATTGATTAATAACTACATGTCTACATGTGATATCAAACTCACTGTTGAAATCTGCCGAGACGATCAAAGTGGTCGCTAGAAGTATGAAAATCGAAAGTGTATAGCTAAAAGTAGACATTTTATATATGTGGAGTAATATATGTTTTGTTAATGAGTTGAAGATGGATGATATGAAATGTGTTTGTGTTGGTATATATTTAGATCACTTACATCAATAACTTGAGTTAAAGTTTAATACGATGCCACGTCAGTGTCACATCAGCTTTAACACTTTCACCTTAACTCACAAAAAAAACACCCACATTCATAACTCAGCTTTAACTCAACAACAATTTATGAAAACACTCCTTCATTAAAGGGGGAAAGTGATTTTTTTTTTTTTACACAAGTCACCCTTAACGCCGGGTTAAGGGCTTAACCTGGCTCGTTAACACACCCTTAACACGATATGGTGCAAAGGCTAACGTGCCTTTAACGCACGTTAAATGCTCCTTAACGCAACTCGTGCGTTACTAATGTAACTACTCTTATAGCGAGTGTGTACGAAAGTTGGTATGAAGGTGCAAGTAGCTAGTGGTGTTAAAAGTTGTTGAGCAGGATCTTCGTTGTAAAATAGCTGGTGCATAGCGTGTGACTTAATACTTTTCCTTAAGAGCATTGGGTACCGTTGGTGCCATGGCTTGGTGCCGTGGGGCTATTTTGCTGCCACGTCAGCAAAAAACTCCATGACACCAGAAATCCCACGGCACCACATTTTAGGGGTAACCGTTGGCACCAGAAATTCTGGTGCCGTCGGCCAATATATATATATATATATATATATATATATATATATATATATATATATATATATATATATATATATATATATATATATATATATATATATATATATATATATTATATTAAATAAAACATACAAAATATAAACTAAAATAAACTTCATTAATTTAAAAAACACACATTACATAATTAAATAAAGACTAACGGTGTAAATCAAACTAACGACTAAGGTTTAATGGTGCAAGAAAAACACTACAAGAGAAAATAATATAAATTTATATAAGAACAAGGTTTAAAGTGAAAAATATATAATATACATATAAAAAATCCTGATAAGTCTTCTTCCTTCTTGCTCCTTGCGTCACCCACCTGCAAAAGAAAAAAAAAAAAAAAAAAAAAAAAAAAAAAAAAAAAAAACCTTTCTCAACACAAACACAAACACAAAAATAAAAAATAAACCTTTCAATAACTACTAGCCATTATATTTGAAAAAGAAACCATGTTCCAGCGTTAATGTTATGACCAACAAACACCTTCCGGAGGTCGCGGTTGATCAAAATACATCATTATTCTAGAGAGAGAAAGTAGAGAGAGAAAGGTGGAGAAAAGAGTTTATATTAAAATGAAATGAAACTAAACTTACACACACTTTTCCACACCTCTCATGGAGAGTCATGAGGGGTATTTATAGGCTCATAACATTGCTAGTTTGCCTATATTACAATAATAGTCCCTAAAGTACTATTTGTATGATATCTAGTCCATTTCTTTATGTGTGACATTATCTTTTATAAAATAGCAAGGCTAACAATCTCCCTCCAAGATATCGTCACACATAAATGGATACAATGAGACCTATAAACACATAAACATGTAAATTACAACAATAGTAAACTATGTTGACGTTGTTGAAGCGCAGAGTCTCTATAGTCTAGATATTGAGGCAGACTTGAAGTTCTCTCTTCCGACGATCTCGGCGTATGATCTTTGACACTGACGGCAAAAGTCTTTGTAGCTCTGAACTTCAACTGTAATGGTCTAGTTAGGTTATTACTCCCTCCTAACTAGTGAGCCTTTATTCTTTTTCTTTTGCTCCCTCCTGAACTGACAACTCTCTTCTCATCTCGCAGCGGATAAGGTAGATACTAATGAGTTTGCACCATGGTTGTTGTTCTGGGAGCATCATAGCATAACTCACATAGTATTGCACAGAAGGTTGGTAATACGCTCCGATGTACACATCATTAGTACTTCTTCGGTTCTAGAGTAAGCACAATTCCCTCGATCAACCAACGTACTAGAGATGAGACACTACTTCTTTTGGCATGTTCTTCTCCCTCCTGATGGTTGCGATGTATCGAAATCATCATACTATTGTGTGTACATGCCAAAATTACCCGTACTTTACACTTCTAGTGCAATATAGATAAACCATGAAAGCATAGTTTGTGAGAATATGCTGATAGGATATGACTCTCTTTATTCTACAATCTCTTCTCTTCTCTTCAACCTTTAAGCGACCTCTTCAAATTCCAACCAGCTAGTAAATGACCAATGACTATAGAAACAACCCAATATAACAAATCTGACAATAAAGTAAACATCCCGTAGATATGTTACTTAATCTTGTACTATGGTGTGACTAAGAACGGTGTAGAGAGTTCGTACACCATCGAATCTCTGAGTACTCTATACTCTTCAACCAACCAACCATCAAGTATAAGACGTACATCACCTCTTGATTATCCACAACTTCGTGTGACACTGAGCACTACAACGTAACTCCTTTAAGTGATAGTTATCTAGGTCTTCGTCCATCCACCCCTTGACCTGTGAAAACTAGATAATCTAAGTCTTCGTCACTATCAATATAAGTGAATGCACAAACAAGTATCTTCGAAAGTCATGCATCCATCCACCCCTAGACTTTGAGATAAATAAGTACACATGCCCTTGAAATGAACTTTAAACCCAGAAAAGTGATAAAGAATTATCCCCATAATCACAAAAATCCAATACTAGCCGTTGTCATTTGAATGTGATTCTTGATCAGGATCGTTTAAGCAATTCGTGGTGTGTTTTTGGAGTGTGATATATTGGTATTTAGGTAATGAAACAATAAAATGAATCATGTTCTATAAAATGTTTACCAATAATATCATGTGTTTTAGGTGAAGTGGTAATTAGTGTTTAGGGTATTCAATGCTTAGATGATTCGATGAGGTTAGGGTTTTGTTTATTTAATAATCTTTTGATGTTTCCTTACTCAAAATCCCATCTCGTTACTCGATATCCTAAGTCAATTTCGGCAGAGTTTCGTTTAGATTATTCCAAAAGAAATCCTTACTCGATAAACGATAAGGTTGGACCAGCCTAACTCGACAAACTATATGAAGCATACGCAAAACATGAAACCGTTGCACAAAAATCAACCCTAACTTGGTAATATGGCCCAAACTCGGTAGTTAGCTTCTAACTCGGTAAAGCTGTCCATACTCGGTAACCAAACTCGGTATCATTGAAACTCATGACCCTAACTCACAAACTTTTCAAACTCGGTACCCTAACTCTATAAAATCTTTCAAACTCGGTACCCTAGCTCTATAAACCTTTCAAACTCGGTACCCAAACTCTATATAATCTTTCAAACTCGGTACCCTAACTCTATAAACCTTTCAAACTCGGTACCCAAACTCTATAAACCTTTCAAACTCGGTACCCAAACTCTATATAATCTTACAAACTCGGTACCCAAACTCGGTATACCACTCCAAACTCGATAAAAAATTTTTCTAACTCGAAAAATTTATTCTAACTCGACAAAATCAAATCCAAACTCGATAATCTCCCGATGAACAGTACCAGATCCGATTATTTTCAACCAAAAACGCGATTTTTCACCTAAAAACACGATTTTTCACCACAAAACACCACGATTCGCCCCCGATTAGCTCTGATGCCACTTGTTATGACCAAGAAACACCTTTCGGAGGTCGTGGTTGATCAAAATACATCATTATTCTAGAGAGAGAAAGTAGAGAGAGAAAGGTGGAGAAAATGGTTTATATTAAAATGAAATGAAACTAAACTTACACACACTTTCCCACACCCCTCATGGAGAGTCATGAGGGGTATTTATAGGCTCTTAACATTGCTAGTTTGCCTATATTACAATAATAGTCCCTAAAGTACAATTTGTATGATATCTAGTCCATTTCTTTATGTGTGATGTTATCTTTTATAAAATAGCAAGGCTAACAGCTAACATTCAAAAATAATAATAATAATAATAATAATAATAATAATAATAATAATAATAATAATAATAATAATAATAATAATAATAATAAAATCACCCACGGCGCTGAGCCATGGTGATGGCGCTGAGCACGACGGCGCGAGCATGGGTACGGTGCGCCATTGGTTGTTTTGGGTTGGTGGTGATAGCGCCACCCACGGCACCACCGTACCCCATGCTCTAAGGTGGTAAGGATTGGGCCGGACTTGTATTAGAAATAAACTAATAGGATTTGTTTTGATATGATTTATTACGGATGTTTGTGGGTCAAGACGCGTCTACAAAAGTAATTATATTATATATATATACTAAAACCCAAGAGGTTACTGTAGCAACCACTGTAGTTGCTACAGTGAACGCTACAGTAATTATTTTTTTATTTTATTTTTTATTATTATTTTTTTAGTACTAACGGTCGTTAGTTATTTAACGGCTGTTAATTAACGACCGTTATCTTTAACATTTAAAAAAAAAAAATTGTACGCACTTTATCTTTCATCTCAGTGGTTCATTGCAAATTTAGTCCTCAAATAATTTACATAAATGGTCCTTCATGTTATACATCAACTGCAAAGTCAGTCCTAGATAACTAACTTCACGTTAAGTAGCTAACGGCAACAAAAGAATTATGCAGCAACGCGCGGGTACCAAACTTGTTTATACTCGTAGTAATCACATTTTAAATTTTTTGTCACTACTTGCAAAGTGTAATAGTGGGTTTGCATCGATCACCGACTAAAGCATGGCCTTTTAATTAGCTTAAACTCTTTTAGCATACATATTTTCTTAATTAAGTTCATTTTGTTAGAGTTTTTGGCAATACAAACTTTTAACCTATTTTTAACAACGGGTTTCCAATTTTTACTTTTAAAAACTGCTATCAGTATGCCTACACAATCGACTTGCCCAATAGAATAATTTGAACAGGAGCATATAACTTCAAATTTCGTTTTCATCGGTCTTGGTTAGTAACTTAGTAATAATTAGTATAGTAGGAATATATGTATGTAGATACTAATCGAGCATGCTTATTTACTCTTGTATCAAAATCTATTTTTGAGTACGCGATCGTGAAACACTGAAACATACCAACATAGGTTGACAAAGATGGAGAAAGAGAAATGAATGTAAACACACATGTCATCTTTTAATAAGATGCAAATATAGTTATACGCGTAAGCTTCAATTCATTTTGAGACAAAATTAAATGGATTGTAACAAATGCGCTTTTGTTGGTGCGGTTGCCAGATACCGTGACATTCATGATTGTGTTGGTGCGATTGCAAAATAATTGATTATAACAAACGCGCTTTTTGTTGGTCATAGAAGCTTCAATTCATTTTGAGCCAAAATTAAATAACTCAAAACCATATACCGTACACCGATTTTGTTCGCTCATCAACTTTTATTTTATGAAAGATAAAGTTATACTAAATACATGGGTAAACAACGAATGTGGGTTTGTTAGAGATCAAAACAGTCATGTTATTATACAACTTCTTTTTCTCAAAAAGCTTTAGGGTATGTTTGGTAAATAAAATGTAATGAAATGAATAATGTGATAGAATGATCACTAGTGTGATGGAATAATTATTGCGTTCCATTGTAGTGTTTGTTTATTTTTTTTTCGTCAATAGTGATGGATGAAATCTTTTATATAATAAAACAAAATATTAAGTGGAGATTTTTTCATTTTAAAAAAACTAAACCATACCTTATTTACTAATAATATTATTTTAAAAAAAGATTATTTTCTTATTAGGAAACATTTTATATTTATCCATAACACAAGTAGAAGATAAATACAAAAAATATAGATAATATGCAATTAACAATATAATTAAAATTTTTAAATAAAAAAAACCCGCACGTGCGCGGGCATTTTTAAATAATTATCTTTAATAATAAAAACTATAATTAAAAATCATAAATCAAACAAAACAAAGATTAAATTATTTGTTTTTTAATAAATAAAAATATATGATTCAAAAAATTTAAAAAAAAAAAACCCGCGCGTGCGCGAGCATTATAACTAGTAAATTATACAAAAATACATAATCGCCCTTTGTTGTATTATCGAACAATAAATCCGAAGATCAAAACACACAAACCAGATCCCTTTGAGATGATCACAAGCTACACACAAAAAACAAGAACCTCTATTTGGACGATCACACGAAAAGAGGCACAATAAATACACAAAAATATAACTGAAAGCTTATGCTTATTACACCACTATCGGTTCAAAGAAAAATACAAAGAATGCGTGTAATAAACATAAGCTTTCAGTTATACTTTTATGTATGCATTCTGACTCTACTCGTGTGGTCGTCCAAAAAGAGGTTCTGTTTTTGGTGTCTAGCTTGCGATCATCTCCCAGGTATGTAGTTTCCGTGTTTCGATCTTTGAATTTGTTGTTTGATAATACAACAAGTGATATTAGAGCCAATGTGACTTTGGTTTCATGAAGCTAGGTTGACTCAGAGGTATACAATCCCAACAAGTAGTCTATTCTCTTTTTGGTTCGTCAATTTTCTGTGCAACGATGGGAAATTTGATTATGCGGGTTCGTTAACCATTGGATCATTGTGAAATTCTAATAG
Organism: Artemisia argyi; assembly: GCA_030686995.1. NCBI lineage: Eukaryota > Viridiplantae > Streptophyta > Magnoliopsida > Asterales > Asteraceae > Artemisia > Artemisia argyi. The sequence goes on from CM060676.1 coordinate 131,980,752, forward strand.
TAGGTCAAAGACACGTACATCTAGAATCCCACTGGAGGGATCTTCGTTTGGAGGTTCGTAGGGAAAGATACAGGTAGTCGAAATTGCTGGCAGAGTCTGTAGGTTCTATAGTAGATTTTGATCAACAGTTTGGTGGCTTAAGATTGTTGGGTTTTTTGCAAGAGTCTCGGGTTTATCAAGGTTGGTATTGCAAATGATTAATGGAACAAGGTTCAAGCTTCAAAAAGGTTTAGTTGATCAAATTGAAGGGTAAAAAGGCTTCAAGGTATTGTTTTTTAGGTTTTAGAGGTGATCAAATTGAAGGGTAAAAAGGCTTCAAGGTTTAGTTGATTTTCTAGAATCTTGAAATATTGAAGTTTGAAGGTGTCCGCAGGTTTCTTGGAATTCAAGTCTCGGTGGTTCTTGGAAAACAATTAAGGTTTAGCTTTGTCTTGAGATTCAAGAAAAGTGATTACTTGGAGTACAATGTGTATCAAGGTTGTAGAGTTGAGGTGGATATATCGAAGCTTCATGATTTTTTAAAGGTTAGTAGATTAATTATTACACAAGAAAGCAGGTTTAGCACACGTTTTGTGAGACTAGTTGGTAAAATTGGTTAAAAAGCAACTTGACAAGGTTTGTAGCAAGGTTAAAGAAAATAACTCGTATGAATACTAGGTTAAACATCGAAAAGCTCGATGCGAATAGTGTACAAAAGCATAGTGGTATCAAGTACAAAGTTTGTTGGTCTTTTTATCTAACACCCTTTTTTAACCTCTCATAGCAATGGTAAACGGGGGTGGGCGTGGTTCGCGCCGTTGGACCTGTGACATCATGGCTTTGTGGCTGAGTCATTGTTATGGCGTGTGCAATAATAGGCTTGTTTCAAAAAAAAATTATATTGTTAGCCATTCAACGGCTATATTTGTTTTCTCACTAACCTTCTGGAAATATTTTAAGCTCCAAACTCATTATCTTTGTCAAATCCCGCTACACTTTTATCCACACCTTCAATATCATCAACTCATTTTCCTTTGTTTGGTTGCCAATACCATATGCCACAATATACATCCAAATAATAAGAAATAATACAACACAATTACCTTCAAGGCTTCAACAACAACAACAATAATTTCCACAACTCTTAAAAAAACCACCACAACTCTTTTCACATACACAACCACAACAAAAACAAGCACCAAAACAAATACAAGCACCAAAAATCACCACAAAAAACACAAGAAACACAAGAAAATCGGGAGATGACGAAGTAAAACGAAGAGACCGGCCAAACCCACAACCAAGAAAACAACCAAAACAACAACCGCAATCGGAATCGCAACCGCTAGCTCCATCGGAACCGGAACAACTAAACATCCACCCATTGGACTCTATCGGAAGAACAAATATTGACGGAGTATTGCGCACAAATATCCAAGGGCAACATGATTAGAAATGACCGAGATGACCTATAATTTTGGCAAAAAATTGTCAAAGGGTTCAACAAAACGATGAACACGAATTACCAAAAGTTCAACATCATTTATAAATGTCTAACACATTTAGGTAGAAGTGGCGAAAATGAGAAACATCTAATGCAACGTTGTCACACGGAATATCTGGACGGGTCAAAGAATAGAGCATTCACCCAAGAAGAGCCATGGGAATTCTTGTGAACCAAATCCAAATGGGATCCTCCCAAGCCTAGACCCATTAATCTTTATGATGATGAAGATCCTGAATTGGACGAGCTATTTGGAGATGGGCCAAGATCAAATTTGCTTGACAAACCACGAATAGCAGAAAGAAAGTAAATTGGAGACAACGTTCGGGACCACGGGGAGTAGCAGACAAGAACTGGCGGAGGCTATGAGAGAAGAAATGAGACTCAAATGGGAGGCGGCTCAAGAAATATACGATACTACAAAACAAGGATTCAACGATAATGGTTGGAAGATTTGAAGTTTCTTGCCACTATCACCGCGCGTTGGAATGTCGGACGAAGATGTGGAGATCGATATATCCCATCACCTTGTTCATTGCATGCATTCCTTTGATATTACATGCCGTCCTACCACACGGGCCCCTATTCTTACAAACACTCACTAGAGACCATAACAGACAATCATAGATAAGTACTTGGAAGACAACTATAGAAGAATTTATGCATACGGGACAACATGTAACTGATTTGGACTCGATATATGGCAAAATGTCTAAGTAATTAGAAGTTAGAACTATAAACTATTGCGTTAATGTACATGAAATCTAGAAAGGTTATCTCTTGATCTTATCTATAACCTAAGTTCTCTTTTGTTTGGTTTTAGCATGCTCTTTGTAATGACTTGTTTGGTTTTAGAACAATCTTTTCCTATTAGATATAATGTTTCTAAAAACTCCTTTTCAACTTTAATATCCTCAAGACTAGTTTCATTAGTTTAATATACACTTTGCGGATTAACTGTATAGTAAAGACATCCTTATATCTGTTTAATTTGTTACCAATGCATCCTCTGTTTTTCCCTATACTTGATATAAAGATCTGGGAAACAAGAATACAAGATGATATAATTGACATTACAATTAAAGCTCTAAAAAAACAGTATATATGAAATATTTCATCTTTATTAACTGATTAATAACTACAATGAATGCATGTGAGTAACTAATACTACGTATAATTTTGAATTATAACTAAACTAAATTCACAAAAGAATATCTATATATAAGCAAGCATTAAATAGAACACTCCTTATGCCAATTTGCACTCTGGTGGAAATCCTTGAGGAAATCTTTTAGAATCTGAGCAGTAATTATAGATCATGTAATTCTTTTGCGCCCATCTCAGCCTCTCCTGCTTTGTATTATCCAACTCCTCGGATAACCAAGCCTGATTCCCTCCTGAAGATGTCGAGCCAGCGCAAGACGACTTCCCGGAGGCCACAACACAAGCATTGGCCTTAAAGTTTCTGTAAGAAGCAGTGAAAGGAGCTTTACTCCAATCAGTCTTGACAAGACCACCCCTTGTTGCCCAATCATCAGCATTCCATAAACTCGAATGTATCCTCATTGGCTGATCTTTTGGAAATGGTACTCCCAGCGATTCAGCATTCTTGAACTCTTTAATGGGTGTTCCATCGACTGAAAATCTGAGCATTAACATATAAACAGATCAATATAGAACTATAAATAAAATAGTTGACGAATAAAATAGTCCACATGATATATAGGATATTAGGACTTACATGATGTGTTTTGGGTTCCAAAGGATGGCATAAGTGTGAAAATCAGCAGTTGGGTCGAACCATAAGTAGAATTGTTGCTCTCTATTGCCTTTGCCTTGACTAAACACATTTGTATGTAGAATATACGGATCACCACTTAAGTTACCCAAGAACTCGAAGTCGATCTCATCCCAGGCTGGCCCTTTTGAAGATAACTGCATTGCAATCATAATTATTAGTTACAGATTAAGTTTAGCTAACTATATATATAAAAGTAACATGTAAAAAAAAAACTTACGTAGTATGCAGTGACAGTGCCAGCTGAGTTGCCAGGAACGAGCTTAAGTTGCATATCGATTTGTCCAAACAAGTACTCGTTTCTAGACTCAAACCCAGAGCCAGACGCTTTGTCTAGGGAGAGTGTTAAAAGGTCACCATTTACTATCTTACCACGACCATCACCCCAAGTGATATCAAACTCATTGTTGAAATCAGCTGAGACGAGTAAAGTGGTTGCTAGAAGTACGAAAATCGAAAGTGTATAGTTAAAAGTAGACATTTTATGTAGAGAAATGTATGTTTTGTGAATAAGTTGATGGATGATATGAAGTGTGTTTGTGTTGGTATTTATAGGGAATGTGAGCGAAAGTTGGTATGAAGGTTCGACTAGTGGTACAAGTTGGTGAGGAGGGTATTGGTTGTAAAATAGCTGGTGTATTAGCGTGTGATCACTATGATATTATTTCGTAAAGTAGTCAAAATCGGGACTTGTGTTATAAATAAATTAAGGATGATGGTATTATTTACACTTCCAATAACCAGCCCCTTTAAGTTTAGCTTAAAAAGAAGCTTTTATGATAGTGCCCAACAAAAGCGCGTTTGTTACTATTCTTTAATTTATCTGCAATCTCACCAATACAACTACTAAATCATCACTCACCATTACACGGAGAATCACACAATTAAATTGACAGTCATGCATCGTGGAGTTTGTGTTGCTACGCGGAGAATCACTGTGGTACTACTAGTACCCTTTATAAATGGGTGGTGATTTGTACATTTTATAAACTAAACGAGTAACCGTGCATATCAACGAGATTTTTATAACCGCAGATATTTGTAGTGATAAAAAAAAGTTTATGAGTTATAAACGAAAAAAAAAAAAAAAAAATTAAGGATTAAACACAATTTAAACTACATGAAAATAATATTGGTTAATATTATAAACGAAAATAATAATAAAAATTTATGGTTTTCATATATAATTTTCTTAATTTTTCACTTTATAGAATATGATTTATTCTTTATATATAGTATAGACAGATTGACACGTACACTCTAAAATATGTGTCTTTGGCATTTATATCCTTATGCTAATTTTAAAAAGTAAGTGAAGGTACATGGTATTTGAGGGCATAAATGTCAAGATATATATTTAAAATGTGTCAATCAATTTATAGAATGTGCAAATCACCTTCCCTTATAAATACAAGTGACACCTCTTATAAATACAAGTGATACCTCTTATTGCTCACTGTATCCATAGTAAGACATCTTCATATGTTTTTGTTCTGCATCTTTTGTATTTTATTATTTTTAACTTGTCAAATTTTATAGTTTTTGTTTCGCACTTTTTTTGACTGTTTTACCCACTTTATTAACAGGACGAGACAGTTTGGTTTATAGTTTTTTTGCTCTATATTGTTTATGTATTACTACTTTTACTTATTAAGCTTTATATTTTCGTCCAGTTTTTTTATTTCGCATTTTTATATTAAAAGCAAAATTATAAAAAAAATATAAAATAAACAAAAGTTAAAACAAAAAATAAATAAATAAATAAATAAAAGGTATTACTTGCACTTACGGGTTCCAATAACGTACCAACCCTAAACTTTAATAACCAACCAAATTTAATGATTTGCTTGGCAGTTGTAACATAGATGAGTTTTATTTAACAAAACAATTATAACACCCCGTAAAATTTTCCTACGATTAACACGTTACCATAACATAGATTAACCATGTTTACCCGTAAAATTTTTTTTATATATACTTTGTCAATTACAACGTTATTCACTCTTACCTTGACACGACATTTACACCTAAACCTTAATAACCTAGATACCATACATAACTTAAAACATTGATACTTAATAAGTATACGTTTCAATAATTAACAAATACAATTTAAATAAATCCCGAGCCTACTAAAATTCCCATGTGTACTCGCTAATAATATTGGACCTCTAAGAACCATGAACGACAATTATTATCGACTTTCAAATATAATTACTATACTAGAATATTGATCAAGTTAAGGCACTTTACAAGTTTCATCTCAACTTGACACAAATAGCATTTTATTTCAATACCGCTTCGTATAAATTCTAATAAACCACTAACTTTCTGTAACGAATTTAAATCCTCATTTTAAGGCCCTTCTGGTCCGAACCAGGAAAAGTGTAAAACACGAAAGTTGTCTGAAATAATGTTTTACGTCTAGACACGCGAGATTTTTAAACAAAAAAAATGTAATTCGTGGCTGCTATCCATGGAATACGAATCTGGCCAAAGTAAACCTTAAAAACCATTTTGCCAAACTTACAAAAACGTGTCATAAACTTCCCTAGCACCTCACAAGCCACCCAATGACTTATAACCTGACTCAAATGCATGGTAGAATTCAGGAATGAACAAAGATTCTACTTACACATTCTCTTTGTTGATAGTTCTTGATTGGTCGTAAGGAGAGGTGCCACACCCAAGTTTGAGACAACACACACACTTCTTGTTATCTTATGTTTATCACCATCCTCAAAACTTCCTATATAAACGTCCCATGCAAGCTCATATGAACACACACTTAAAAGTACCACATTGATTAGAATTCAAGTCGAGTTTTACTAGTTTTGGGACAAGAAATTAGTCAAGTGTACGAGTAGCACAAGTGAACCCAAGGAACCATCGTTGCTAGTCTTGAACCTTTGCTGTGTCGTGAACCACTCTACATTCCTCCTTGTACCATTCTCGATCCATACGTACCAATTATACTCCACCCCTAGAGGTGAGGTGAGAAATGGAGAATCCTTAACCTTTTTTTTTTATTTCATTATTTTCATTTCATACGTTTTACTTTTCTTATTTATTTTGAAATCTAAAAACGCAACATACATATTTTATTCGACATTGGTAATGTTTACTATGCTAACAATCAAGTTATACAAAGTTTCGAACGTCTACATAATTATTTCATCACGTTTTATGACCACTTGACCCATTCAAATTAATTCAAAACAACATGGAATATTTTGGTTATGAAACTGTTTTGGAGCGATTGCTTTGTCTAAAAATCTCGAAATACGTAAACATGACATATATATTTTAATCGACATATAATATGTTGGATGTACTGAGAATCGAGTGATATAAAGTTTTTGAGCTAAAAATAACGTTTACCTTATTTACTCGACACATTGTTTTTGCCACTGGACACGTTTGGTATATTATAAAAAGACTTAGAATATTTTTCTAAGTCTTAAACTGTTTTCTAAAATGAGTTAAGCAGTTTACTTTGGCCTTGCTATTCCTAATTTCGACACATAACATACTCATTTTAAAACTCGACCTCATTGTCGACATGGCTACCAATCAAGTGACGTTTTTGGTTCAACTTTATGAGCACCTATAAACTAATTTCCAAAGCCAAACTGATCGAGCAAAACCAGTTTTCCAAAACCTTTATAAAATAATGTTTGGGCTTATTAGCCCGTTAAGCTTATTTTGAGCTTATTCGATAAGCTGATTTTCTGGACTTATTTGTAACATTTTTGTAACATAAAAATGAGCCCAAGTCAAGGCCCAAACCTTCATAAGCCCAACGGATTATATTTTGTTAATGGGCTTTGAATGTGGCTCGTTAAAGCCCATTTTGTGAAAATAAGAGATTTTAAGCCATTAAGCTGTTCTAATAAGCTAATAGGAACGTTTTGAGCTTATTTAAGAAGTAAAAATATTAAGTTTTGAATTTAGTAACTTTTGGACTAACTTTGCAAAATTTGCTAACGGAGGACTAAAATCGTCAAAACTATAAACTTTGGATTAAAACTGTCAAATCTGAATTTTTGAGATATAAACTATTAATATAGAAACTTGGAATTATAAAATGTAAATAATGATATTATTTGGACTTAAAATGAAACAATTGTTAACTTTGGACTAACGGTGTTAAGTTAGACCGTTAAGGTTAAAAATATAACTTTTGAAAAACTTGAAGGTCTTTTCTGTGACATTTCCTTTATAAGTTAAAATTGTGTTTTATATAAATATATAAATATATATTTAATATAAAACTTGTACAGAAACGGAGTATACGTTATATACATACTTAAACGACGTTACGTTATTCGTTATTCTTTTGAACTTTTATCGTAACATATCATCTACACGCTTTGACTTATTCATGATGATTTTTCCATCGCACATCGAGCATCAATCATTACACTCACAAGTATATGTATATATAACTTTGTTCTTGAACTTCAAACATTTAAATAACAAAATGAATGACTAATATTCGCGATAAAACGAGATTTAGACTATCAACTAAAACATACCATATCTTTTAGGTTGTGTGTGAAGCCGTTGCCTTGCATCGTTGAGATTATGTTACTACCACTACTACTATGCTACTAAGGTGAGTCATAGCCCCTACTCTTACTTGTTTTATAATGATTTATAAACGTTTTTGGGGGAGATACATGCTTAATTACTGTTTTATACTTTTATAAGTACTCGTTAACTATATACATGTTACTGTGATTTCATAGCCCACTCTTTAACTATTTTCCCGTGGGGGAGATACATGCTTAAAACTCGAATACAAGTCTTTTATACCGGGTATTGAAATACCGTCAGGCCAATGTTATTTGCTTAAGTTACTATTGCCAAAAGTCCCTCGATCATGAACCTTAATCACTTGAAGGGTGAACGTAAATAAATGTGGATAGTACTATTAGTGATTGACAATCCTCGTTTGGTTGTTAGAGAAAACACCAGGCGCACTTTATTGTTCTTATTATAGGTTATTGGCAAATACCTATCTTGAGGGCCTACTACTTACCGTCATAACTTGAGATTATGATTGGCTGTTAATCGTTGAGTATCATGAGCTTAAGGCAATAACAGGAACATTGATTTAAACTTATTGATTGTATGTGATTACAATACATTCTTAACTTGTGATTCGAAACTCGTGTTAAATGGATTTATAAACCAATTACTATTTTTGGTGTTGGCCCTGTGAAGGGCAGCCCAACAAACTATTTCTGAATTGATAAGGAAATCACTCATTTTCTAATTTATGATTTAAACTATAAACTCTATGAACTCACCAACCTTTGTGTTGACACTTTTTAGCATGTCTTATCTCAGGTAACTATACAAGAAGGAACTTGAAGGCACGGAGTGGGCTTGTAACCCGGCATGGGCTTAAATAAACGTTTTGACATAATTCAAATAAATTTGTTGTTTAAACTATGAAACATCTTGATGTCTCGAATATTTGGTATTTTGAATAAATTAAACTTTAAAACGTCACTTTTGTGTCGTTTTCTATGATTGTGACAAAGATCCTCGAAGTAACACCCAAAAAGTCTTCCGCTGACATTTTAAGTCTTCCGCTGACGTGATGATTTTGGGGGTGTTACAGATTGGTATTCAGAGCCACGGTTATAGAGAACCAGATGTTTTTAAACATTGGACTGTAACCACACTTTAACTGGACCATTTTTACAAAATACCACTTCATGCCCTCCGTGCCTACATTCCAACATCTGGTAGAAAAATTATTTCTCATTATTTCTTACTTATATAACTTGATATATGCTTACGTGTTACGATTATGCTAATAACTATGTTTACTAATCGGGATTATTACAAATACCGTGTCTTCATATTTCTATTTCGCCCGACGATTATGTGACTTTAAATAGTTTATGGTACAACTACACTCTAGTATATTAATATATATATTTATATGCTCCCCCAACTATTTTGAGTACTATGCAAATCCTCTTTAATTGTCTCGCTTTCATCTTTTACTTACAACATACTCTTTTCATACTCTCAGAAAGATCCACACATAAATTATTTTGTCAAATAGTTAAAATCTTAAAATAATTTACAACGTCTTAATTTGAATGGATTGGGACGCCCTTTTGTTCAAATCAAGAAATTGTAAATCATTGAACCATGAGTTTATATTTCCTTAGTTACATAGTTTGGGACGCTTCTCTATGTAAATAACGAAATATAGATAAATAGGTTTAATTACTTCTGAGTTAACAGACATATGAAACCAAGAAAACTTAAATCTCATTAGAAACCGTGAATATTAATACACAACGATATAACTAGCATCGGTAATGCTATCATCACAAAGATCACTAAGTAAACCTTAACGTCACTAAACGATTGATCCTCCCAGCTGATAAAAATACCATGTGCACTCACTTCTCCCCAAACTAAATTTCTATCCACAAAATCTGATAATTCAAGAAATTTCTCTATCCTCTTCCTTTTGTAAAAACCTATATCAACAAAACTCTTTTGTTTAACGGGTAGGTTACCCGCACAGATTTTTGTAATTATTAATTTATCTAAACATAACAGAATAAATTCTCACCCAATGTATGATCACAAGGAATTTTATTCAAACACCATATTATTAAAAAGCAGAAATACATAAAAACACTACAAACAACCTCGTTATTTTCCTTGTCCTCGACAAAAAATTAATAATCTCATGATTTTTTGATCCACTCAACACAACCGAATATGTAACGTAAAACAAGATTTCACAAAACGAAACAAACTTTATTTCATAATTATTTCGGTTACATGGAAACACAACAAACAAAATTTTATTTCATAATTGTTAAGGATTACATGGAAATACAATAAAGATTCATTACAACATTCCTACTACAAATACTACTCCTTACTTCCAAAACTTGTCAATGGCAACCGCAAGGATCACAAGCGGTACGAGAAACACTAAAATACCAACCAACAATGCACGATCCTCTTTTGGAGCATAAACCGAATAAACAACAGCAGCAATAAGGTACGTAATCGCAATTATAGTAACTATATGCGGCATTTTGGAAAACTTTGTAAGAGAAATATAAGGTAAATATTTGAAATGGTAAAATAGGAATGATAAAGTGGGATATTTAAGAAAAAGAAATGTGACCGTTGGAGTACTATTCCAAAAATCACTATTCACGTTAAAAAAAAAATGCCTATAGGTAGTCATTTTTACAAAAGCTAGAAAACACATTCTGTGTTACCTCTTAAATTTTATTCAACGAAATTTCTTTACAAAAAAAAAAAAAAAAAAAAAAAAAAAAAAAAAAATGAGGTTTCCCAACCTTCTCAGAAAAGTTTTCATTCAAACCTAGTAATAACAACTTTCTTACACCAGAATCCCGGGACGGGATTCCGTTTAACGGGTAGGTAATATAACACCCCGTAAAATTTTCCTACGATTAACACGTTACCATAACATAGATTAACCATTTTTACCCGTAAAATTTTTGTTATATATACTTTGTCAATTACAACGTTATTCACTCTTACCTTGACACGACATTTACACCTAAACCTTAATAACCTAGATACCATACATAACTTAAAACATTGATACTTAATAAGTATACGTTTCAATAATTAACAAATACAATTTAAATAAATCCCGAGCCTACTAAAATTCCCATGTGTACTCGCTAATAATATTGGACCTCTAAGAACCATGAACGACAATTATTATCGACTTTCAAATATAATTACTATACTAGAATATTGATCAAGTTAAGGCACTTTACAAGTTTCATCTCAACTTGACACAAATAGCATTTTATTTCAATACCGCTTCGTATAAATTCTAATAAACCACTAACTTTCTGTAACGAATTTAAATCCTCATTTTAAGGCCCTTCTGGTCCGAACCAGGAAAAGTGTAAAACACGAAAGTTGTCCGAAATAATGTTTTACGTCTAGACACGCGAGATTTTTAAACAAAAAAAATGTAATTCGTGGCTGCTATCCATGGAATACGAATCTGGCCAAAGTAAACCTTAAAAACCATTTTGCCAAACTTACAAAAACGTGTCATAAACTTCCCTAGCACCTCACAAGCCACCCAATGACTTATAACCTGACTCAAATGCATGGTAGAATTCAGGAATGAACAAAGATTCTACTTACACATTCTCTTTGTTGATAGTTCTTGATTGGTCGAAAGGAGAGGTGCCACACCCAAGTTTGAGACAACACACACACTTCTTGTTATCTTATGTTTATCACCATCCTCAAAACTTCCTATATAAACGTCCCATGCAAGCTCATATGAACACACACTTAAAAGTACCACATTGATAAGAATTCAAGTCGAGTTTTACTAGTTTTGGGACAAGAAATTAGTCAAGTGTACGAGTAGCACAAGTGAACCCAAGGAACCATCGTTGCTAGTCTTGAACCTTTGCTGTGTCGTGAACCACTCTACATTCCTCCTTGTACCATTCTCGATCCATACGTACCAATTATACTCCACCCCTAGAGGTGAGGTGAGAAATGGAGAATCCTTAACCTTTTTTTTTTATTTCATTATTTTCATTTCATACGTTTTACTTTTCTTATTTATTTTGAAATCTAAAAACGCAACATACATATTTTATTCGACATTGGTAATGTTTACTATGCTAACAATCAAGTTATACAAAGTTTCGAACGTCTACATAATTATTTCATCACGTTTTATGACCACTTGACCCATTCAAATTAATTCAAAACAACATGGAATATTTTGGTTATGAAACTGTTTTGGAGCGATTGCTTTGTCTAAAAATCTCGAAATACGTAAACATGACATATATATTTTAATCGACATATAATATGTTGGATGTACTGAGAATCGAGTGATATAAAGTTTTTGAGCTAAAAATAACGTTTACCTTATTTACTCGACACATTGTTTTTGCCACTGGACACGTTTGGTATATTATAAAAAGACTTAGAATATTTTTCTAAGTCTTAAACTGTTTTCTAAAATGAGTTAAGCAGTTTACTTTGGCCTTGCTATTCCTAATTTCGACACATAACATACTCATTTTAAAACTCGACCTCATTGTCGACATGGCTACCAATCAAGTGACGTTTTTGGTTCAACTTTATGAGCACCTATAAACTAATTTCCAAAGCCAAACTGATCGAGCAAAACCAGTTTTCCAAAACCTTTATAAAATAATGTTTGGGCTTATTAGCCCGTTAAGCTTATTTTGAGCTTATTCGATAAGCTGATTTTCTGGACTTATTTGTAACATTTTTGTAACATAAAAATGAGCCCAAGTCAAGGCCCAAACCTTCATAAGCCCAACGGATTATATTTTGTTAATGGGCTTTGAATGTGGCTCGTTAAAGCCCATTTTGTGAAAATAAGAGATTTTAAGCCATTAAGCTGTTCTAATAAGCTAATAGGAACGTTTTGAGCTTATTTAAGAAGTAAAAATATTAAGTTTTGAATTTAGTAACTTTTGGACTAACTTTGCAAAATTTGCTAACGGAGGACTAAAATCGTCAAAACTATAAACTTTGGATTAAAACTGTCAAATCTGAATTTTTGAGATATAAACTATTAATATAGAAACTTGGAATTATAAAATGTAAATAATGATATTATTTGGACTTAAAATGAAACAATTGTTAACTTTGGACTAACGGTGTTAAGTTAGACCATTAAGGTTAAAAATATAACTTTTGAAAAACTTGAAGGTCTTTTCTGTGACATTTCCTTTATAAGTTAAAATTGTGTTTTATATAAATATATAAATATATATTTAATATAAAACTTGTACAGAAACGGAGTATACGTTATATACATACTTAAACGACGTTACGTTATTCGTTATTCTTTTGAACTTTTATCGTAACATATCATCTACACGCTTTGACTTATTCATGATGATTTTTCCATCGCACATCGAGCATCAATCATTACACTCACAAGTATATGTATATATAACTTTGTTCTTGAACTTCAAACATTTAAATAACAAAATGAATGACTAATATTCGCGATAAAACGAGATTTAGACTATCAACTAAAACATACCATATCTTTTAGGTTGTGTGTGAAGCCGTTGCCTTGCATCGTTGAGATTATGTTACTACCACTACTACTATGCTACTAAGGTGAGTCATAGCCCCTACTCTTACTTGTTTTACAATGATTTATAAACGTTTTTGGGGGAGATACATGCTTAATTACTGTTTTATACTTTTATAAGTACTCGTTAACTATATACATGTTACTGTGATTTCATAGCCCACTCTTTAACTATTTTCCCGTGGGGGAGATACATGCTTAAAACTCGAATACAAGTCTTTTATACCGGGTATTGAAATACCGTCAGGCCAATGTTATTTGCTTAAGTTACTATTGCCAAAAGTCCCTCGATCATGAACCTTAATCACTTGAAGGGTGAACGTAAATAAATGTGGATAGTACTATTAGTGATTGACAATCCTCGTTTGGTTGTTAGAGAAAACACCAGGCGCACTTTATTGTTCTTATTATAGGTTATTGGCAAATACCTATCTTGAGGGCCTACTACTTACCGTCATAACTTGAGATTATGATTGGCTGTTAATCGTTGAGTATCATGAGCTTAAGGCAATAACAGGAACATTGATTTAAACTTATTGATTGTATGTGATTACAATACATTCTTAACTTGTGATTCGAAACTCGTGTTAAATGGATTTATAAACCAATTACTATTTTTGGTGTTGGCCCTGTGAAGGGCAGCCCAACGAACTATTTCTGAATTGATAAGGAAATCACTCATTTTCTAATTTACGATTTAAACTATAAACTCTATGAACTCACCAACCTTTGTGTTGACACTTTTTAGCATGTCTTATCTCAGGTAACTATACAAGAAGGAACTTGAAGGCACGGAGTGGGCTTGTAACCCGGCATGGGCTTAAATAAACGTTTTGACATAATTCAAATAAATTTGTTGTTTAAACTATGAAACATCTTGATGTCTCGAATATTTGGTATTTTGAATAAATTAAACTTTAAAACGTCACTTTTGTGTCGTTTTCTATGATTGTGACAAAGATCCTCGAAGTAACACCCAAAAAGTCTTCCGCTGACATTTTAAGTCTTCCGCTGACGTGATGATTTTGGGGGTGTTACAACAATGACCTATTTTATTTCTTTATCAAAACCATATCTTGTTCGCACATTTGTTTATAATAGTTAAAGATTTTATAAAAGATTTTATTCTTGAAAAGTTGTTCCTTCCCAATAGAGTAAATTTTATTCGCATATTCGCACATATCTCGTTCGCACATTTGTTTATAATAGTCAAACAGCTCATGGACAAGATTTGATAGTATTGTACTTGCAAATGATTGAAATTGTACTTCTTCTCTGAGCACGTGTCAAAAAGTAATAGAATCGCACATTCACACGTTCACATATGACCATTTAGAGAAGAAGTGTTATTTTTTTACTTTTTGGTGACTACTACCAAACTTTTTGTACTATTTTGAAAATTTGCTCCATGTTTAAATATCGATTTCTTATGCTTGACATGCATTGTTACACTAGAGGTTCCTTTAGACATGTTATAATGATATGTCATATGTGAACTCTAATGCTTTATTATGTCCAACTTATATGACTTAGCTTCAACAGGTTCTTTGAGGAAGCTAAGAGGTGGGTTAATCGAGATCAAATTTCTGGGTTTGGTAGAGAAAATAAACTAGTCATGGCTGAGTACTTTTCTTTTCCAATAGCTTTAATGTTCTCATACTTTAATAACTTAAGAGCATTAGATGTCGTCGTGTCATAGATCTCGTGCCGTTTTCTAAAACCAGTGCCACATCAGCAAAACATTGAACGACATCAGAAACCTTTTGACATCACATTTTGTGCCGTTACCGTTGGCACCAGAAAATGTGGTGATGTTCTTCATTTTTTTTTTCCATTTATACCAAATAAAACATAGACAATATTAACTAAAATAAACTTCATTAAAAAAAAAAAAAAAAAAAAAAAAAAAAAAAAAAAAAAAAAACGTTATATTAATTAACAAAAAAATGTACATAAAAATAAAAAATAGTACGTAAACAAGAAATAAACTAGTGATTAAGGTGCAATAAATGCTCCACAAGGTCTTTTGAATGATTGTCGTGCAATTTTCTATCTCGAATTTCTTTGCTTTTTCTAACGTGTAAATCATATCTTTCGACCCAAGTGCCTGGTATGTTTGGACTTGGATCAACAAACAAATCTCTAAAATTCACTTGAAATTCTTCGTCTTCCAATATCATGTTGTGTAACATTATACAACAATACACGATTCTTTTCAAAACGTTGATTTCGAAAGCACGTGAGGGTTGTCATATAATTCCCCAACGACTTTGTAGGACTCCGAAAGCCTGTTCAATATCTTTCTAGAACTTTCTTGAACTCTTTTAAATTTTAAATTTTTTTCAAACCTTGCAACACTAAACGTTTTGACAAATACGAACCATGTCGGATAAATGTCGTCGGCTAAATAGTAACCTTTCTTGTACGTATGTCCGTGTACTACAAATGGACATTCTGGAGATTTACCAGCAAGTTCATCATCAAATAACGGGAAACCATATAACAAATTAAGATCATTATTTGCCTCCGGTATCCCAAAATATGCATGCCAAATCAATAATTTTTTTTATCCACAACCGCTTCTAACATAAGAGTTAGATATTTATGATCACGTCTTTTGAATTGAGCATGTAAGGTGTAAAACCTTGTAAAAATTCCTCGTAATTATATCGTTATTAAATAAATAATCTTTCATTACCGTTACTGATTCCCATTACTTCAGAAAAAAAATTTGAAATTTTTCTTATTATATTATTTTGTCGTTATCACGACATAATCTAATTCACGAAATGGCGGAACCAATTCTCGACACGTTACTCGAAATCTAAACATTTCACTAATACTAATTTCATTCCCTAATCCTTAATTAAATCCAAACGAGCCCTTAATCTTTTCAGCCCATAAGCCACGAGTACTATTCATCAGCCCAAAAGCCAAGCCCAACTTCTAATCCTTAATATTTCATTTAATCGACTAGCTACATGCTATCAAAACGCCTCTCGTATTCTCGATTTTTATACACGATACCTACATATTTTTACACCATCTCATTCATCACCTAGCCAACTATTAGTGTGTCGAATCTCAAGTCCATAAGTCGAGTTTTGATATGTTTTTAAAACGCAAAGTGATCGACAAAAATCCAACCCAATTGACATATAATAAATTCTATACTTAACCGTTTTGTTTCCCGTTTGTTTATAAGAGTTCCTAGTAACGTTTCTAACATGATTTCATGTTTAAATGTTAAGTATGTTCAGCTATAACCTATTGATACACGATTTCTCAAATCGTTTACATATTAAAAGGGTAGTCGACATATTAGTGACTCACAAGGAACAAGCACCTCATTTCAAGCTCTCATAAATGATATTATGAGTTAAAACTCAGCCTATAACTCTATAGTAACTAACATGTATAGTGTTTATGGTTCCTTGCAAATTATTGCACCATACGAGTCATAAAAAGTCACTATATGTACTCCTTGTTCATTCATTCGATTCTATCATTCACCATACTCTTTCAAACTCTCAAAACTTCCTAAAAATCATCTCTAAAAGACCAGGAATAGTCATTCGCAAGTTTGGAAGCAAGAAGAAGCTATCGAGTTCATTTATACGTTTATTATTTTGAATCATAATCAAACGTGCCTAGTTCTCGTATTTCAATCCTTCACTCTCAACTCCCTACCACCCTAGAGGTGTAGTAAGTTGTTTCGAGCTCTTTTGGATTCATATTACACGTTTCAAATGTTCCATGCATCATATTCAAATTATGTCGAGCGTATATAAGCTTCATATATATTTCTACGTACATACTATCATGTAGAATCACAAACGTGACTAGCCTCTATCTTGGAAGGCCTAGGAGTCACGTAGCGCACGTATTTCTCACGTAGTTTCACTCTACATGCGTAAACGAACCTATTTTTGAAACTTACTAAATCGGAATAACACATAAAATATTTCTAAGTCTTTTTCTTAGATATACAAACGTCTCATACATGCTACAAAATCATCGTATATCTTTAAAAATTATGTAACAAGCATACTATATTTTTATACGACCTATTAAACCACCTGGCTAGCTAACAAATTCGTATATACAACATGTAAAAATAAGTTGATATCGACACTCAAAATTCACCAAAGTGAATCGCTACAAACTTAGTTTAAAACTAATCTTTTTAACGTGTTGGGCTTAAAAGCCCAATAAGCTGAAAATAAGCATTTCGGATAAGCTAGCTTATCTAAATCTTTTTGATATGAAAATAGAACATGAAAAATGATATTTTTGATGAGCTCAACTCGTCTCAAGAAGTACGGATTTTAAAACGTTAATGGGTCACTTTTCAACTCGTTAAAAGCCTACTTATTGAAAATAAGCACTTTTTACCAAATAAGCTGTTGAAATAAGCTTATTATTAAATGAATAAGCCTCAAAAAAATTAATATAATTTTTCTCATGATTTTTGTAACTTTGGACTAAAAATGTAACGCGACGACACCTAGAAGGACTAAAACTGTCAATATTGAAAAATGAGGACTGAAACAGTAAAAACAGAATTATAAGGGTAAAAATTGATAATATTTAATATTCTAAGCCTAGGTTTGACTATTGGACAATTAGAGGACTGTAATTGTAATTTATATATAAAAAGGACTAACGGTGTAACGCTAACGTCGTTAGAGTAAAAATGGTAAAATTGGAAAAAGACAAGGACTAAACCTATTCTATTTAACATTCTTAGTTATTTTCTATTTTCGTAAATCTATTTCATCATATGCATTTAAACTTTTATTTTTATTTATATATTATATAACTTAACGTTAATAATATATATAACGATATTTCAAATGAAATATTATTACTTATGGTTAAAAAGGTAAAACTTCGGTGGATAATTTAAATAACGTATTTTTCATATCATTTATAAACATAAGAATTTCATTGCACAACATCTATTCATCATGACGAATAATTATTATTCGTTATTCGTTTCGTATTTACCAAATGGTATTTGGTCAAATTCTCAGATAAATCTATTTATCAGGTTGTATTTTAGAGCCGTATTCATAATTTCATCCGACTTTACTTTTCTTCATTTCAGTATCAATCAAGGTGAGTCATAACCTCACATTTACTTATTTTAAAAACTCCGTGAGGGGGATACATGTTATAAACAGATCACAAGTAATTTTATGTATGCTACCTGACTTGATATATGCCTAAGTTACCTATTGTCAAAAGACCCTTGATCATGAGCCATTAATCACTGTTATGTGAGCGCGAATATAATGAATAGATCTATTTAAGGTTTGACAGTCTATCCCATTAATACTTGACGGAATGCCATTATGCATGTGGTTAGTCGTATTAGTCGTGATATATTATATTTGAGTAAAAATAGGAATTGGCAAATCACCTATTACATGAGGGCAATATTATCATTGATTCGATAACACCTCCGTATTTACGGTATTTGTTAACATTTTGCGTGTCATGAGACTTAGAGCAATATATACTGCAATATCAATTTTTAACTGATTGTATTCCTAATACAATCTTACTTGTGTATCAAAATGATTACCAAATTCAAACTCTATGATATCACTTAACATTTTTGTTGAATTTTAAACATGTTATCTCAGGTATTTAGCAGAGGAAGCAAGCATGGAACGAGCGAAAACATCAAAACTTATCTACTTTCTTTAAATAATGGTGTAAAATAAAGATGTTTAATTCAGTTTAAAACATCAAGACTTCTAGTATTATAATACTCTGATGTGACCTCTTGTATTTGAATCTTTATTAATGAACTTATGTTTTCAAAACGTCTCTTTCGAGCCGTTTTCTATCATTATGACTTCGATCCTCACCGTAACACCCTAATTACTATTCCGCTTCCACATCACGAATTAGGGGGTGTTACAGATTGGTATCAGAGACATAGTTATAGTGAACCAAATGTTTTCAAACATTGAACTATAACCACACTTTCAAATAAAGTAAATTTACACCATACTATTTTTCGCCCGCCGTGCCTGCTTGCTACTATACTCAGTAAGTTAATCATTAAGTTTATGATACTTTAATCTTGGTATATTAGAATTTTACATTCTTTGACGATAATAAATTCTTATTTTCACTATTTACGAATCATTACAGTATTATTTCAATATGAGTATATCAGACGCAGACTCTGAGATTTCCGTCGCATCTGTTACGTCGCCTGTTTTTCGTCATACCTTAGTACATGACGCTGTTTCTCATGAGGCAGAACCATTCGAGCAAGATAAAGTTGTAGCAACGCTTGAAAATCCCCATGTATTGGCTTTACCAGCACATATGCCATTACCGCATCATGAATTTGATTCATATGCACCCGTCTATATTCCATCAATTGATGATGCCTATATGGAGAACCAGCAGTTCCTACCGACAGATGATATATCCCCGATACACCATCATGCTTTACCATCTCAAGCACCCGATCACCTATTTAATCTTTTTAGCCTAACTTATCCATATATTTTTCACTCTAGAGAACAAATTCCTGAAGAAGATA
Organism: Artemisia argyi; assembly: GCA_030686995.1. Lineage (NCBI taxonomy): Eukaryota > Viridiplantae > Streptophyta > Magnoliopsida > Asterales > Asteraceae > Artemisia > Artemisia argyi. The sequence goes on from CM060676.1 coordinate 132,000,748, forward strand.
TACCCGCATCCAGCAGACTTCGTATTTCCGACTCTACTCATCCACTTTCACCATCATTACCATATCCTCCTGGTTTCACTCCCCCAGCTCATATCTATGAAACTGGCGAGAGTGCTAGGATGGAAATTATTCCTACTCTTTCACCTTCTGCAGTAGTGACGCGTTTGGAGCATCACGAAGAGCAGATAGACACGCTTCTTCAGATGATTGACTATTCATCATTTGACCATTCGGATACTATCAGCAATACCTTACATAATCTTATAGCTAATAGGATAGAGTTGCAGCTGGGTTTGGCTCACATGCATTCAGATATCTCAGAGACACGCTCTTTCGGGATATCATTGCGAAGAGAGGGACAGAACCGTACTTGGGAAGCCCAGCTAGCACATCGAAGAGCAGATACATTGGAGAACCTAGTGGGAGATATGCAGATTCAACACCATACCGAGATGCAGGATCTCCGAACTCAGATTTCAGAGATGAGAGGACACGTGGACGAACCTAACCATTAGAGGCAGTTAGTATTTGTATAAGTAATGAGGCATCTAAGCCTGCCACATGTGGCAATTAATAAAGAATCTTGTATCGTTTTGTTATGAAAACTCAACTGATCAAGTTATTAATGTTATGTTGTTAGTTGTGATATTACTATATACAAATGTTAATTTATGCTTATGGGTGTTCATGTGTATTAATAATGCATCTAACATATTGGAATAATTATGATTGTTGTATCGAAATAAAACTACATATGGTGCCCAATTATTGTTAGAACTCATAAATATTCATTTCCCTACTTCTCAAGATCATTTAAACAAAATTATTGTTTAAATTCTAAAGCTATATTTTTGTGTTATCAATAGCAATATGGAGCATGCAAGTAGTGAAAATTCCAACCCTGAATTGATCATGACACCTACTGATGTCCAGAGAATGATTGCCGAGGGTATAACTGCAGCTCGTGAAGCTGATCGCTTGAATAACATCAATGGAGCAAACAATGAAGCTAATACATCTACTCATCGTAAATGTACTTACAAAGACTTCATGACTTGCAAGCCAACTAATTTCAAGGGAATAGAAGGAGTTACAGAAATGGCCCATTGGTTTGAGCATACCGAAACAGTCTTCAAGAGGAGCGGCTGTTCTAAAGATAGCAAAGTTACATTTGCTACAGGAGCTCTTCAGGGAGAAGCACTATCGTGGTGGAATACTACCGCAAATGCTATGGGTCAGGATGAAGCTTTTAAACTCTCCTGGAATGAGATGAAGAATAAGATGCTTAAGAAGTATTGTCCCAGGACCGAGATCAGAAAACTAGAGGATGAATTTCATCAACTAGTAGTGAAGTACAATGATCTGAGGACATATGATAGAAAGTTTCTTGAATTATCGGTGTTATGCCCAACAATAGTACCAGATATTGAAAAACCATTTGAGAAATATGTGGAAGGACTACCACCAACTATTGAAGGGGATGTTACTGCATCGAACCCACAGACGGTAGAAGAAGCAATGGGACTTGCATAGAGATTGTTGACCTGAGTAATCAAAAGAGGTTCTACCTCCACGATCAAGGAACATAAAAAGGAGTGTTGATAACCGTGTAAACAACAATAACAACAACCGAAATTACAACAACAACTACAATAGTAACAGGAGCTACAACAACAACAATCAAAGCAACAACCGTAACTGAGATCAACAACAGAACCGCAATAACCATCACCAGCAGCAGAATCGTCATCAAGAAGCTGCCAGAGCTTATGCAACAGTGCCCACAGAAAGGAAGGTTTATAGTGGAACTCTACCCCAGTGTAATAAGTGTAACATGCATCATACCGAATCATGTAAGGTTACATGTGGCAACTGCCGAAGAATTGGACACATGACTAAGGACTGTTGAGCCACTAGAGCCAACACACAACCGATAGCAATAAAGTGCCATGGTTGTGGTGAAGTTGGACATTACAGGACTCATTGTCCGAAGAACACCAATAATGTTGCCTGGGGAAGAGCATATGTACTCGGTGATGGAAACACAACTCAGAATCTTGATGTTGTTACGGGTACGTTCCTATTAAATCAACACGATGCTAAGATATTATTTAATTCTGGAGCAGATAAAAGCTTTGTGTCTACTTCGTTTGCCTCAATTCTAAATATTACTCCCATAGAACTAGATACTACCTACGAAATAGAAATAGCAAATAGAAATATCCTAAGTACCAATACCCTAATAAAAAATTGCACCTTAACTTTTCTAAGTAAATCTTTCCCCATTGATCTCATGCCCATCCAACTGGGAAGTTTTGATGTCATCATCGGCATGGATTGGTTATTTAAACACCGTGCCAGAATAATTTGTGACGAGAAAGTCATTCAAATTCCACTCAACGGTGAAACCTTAATCATCCAAGGTGATAAACCTAAAACCTCATTCAATATTATCTCGTACGCCAAGACGATGAAATACATAAGCAAAGGATGCCATGTATTCCAAATTCGAGTAACGGGAGGAGTAAAAAAAGAAAAGAAGAAACAACTTGATGAAGTGCCAGTTGTAAAAGAACTTTCTGAATTATTTCCTGAAGACTTGCCTGGAATTGCACCAACCTGACAAGTAGAATTTTGCATCGATTTAGTGCCTGAAGCAGCACCAGTTGCAAAAGCACCATATTGATTAGCACCCTCATAAATGAAAGAATTATCTGAACAGTTGAAAGAACTATCAGATAAAGGATTCATCCAACCAAGCTCATCCCCTTAGGGAGCACCAACCCTATTTGTCAAAAAGAAAGATGGAACATTCCGAATGTGTATCGATTACCGAGAATTGAACAAACTCACGGTGAAGAATCGATATCCATTACCAAGGATCGATGATCTATTTGACCCGTTACAAGGATCTAGTGTTTACTCAAAAATCGACCTGAGATCAGGATATCATCAATTAAGAGTCAGGGAAGAAGACATTCCCAAGACAGCTTTTCGAACACGGTACGAACATTATGAATTTCAAGTAATGCCATTTGGTCTTACCAACGCACCAGCAGTGTTCATGGATTTAATGAACTGAGTATGCAAGCCATACTTGGATAAATTCGTTATTGTGTTCATTAATGACATCTTAATCTACTCGCGCAACAAAGAAGAGCATGCTGAACACTTAAGAATTATTTTGGAGTTACTTAAGAAAGAAAAGTTGTACGCCAAGTTTTCCAAATGTGTTTTTTGGATTTCTACCGTTCTATTTTTAGGCCATATCATCAACAGCCAAGGTATCCATGTAGATCTCGCGAAGATAGAAGCAGTTAAAGGTTGGACATCACCTACCACTCCAACCAAAATTCGTCAATTTTTAGGTCTCGCGGGTTACTATCGGAGGTTTATAGAAGGTTTTTCAAAGATTGCAAAACCTTTGACGGAACTCACCTAGAAAAACAAGAAGTATATCTGGGAAGAGAAGCAAGAGTCAGCATTCCAACTTTTAAAACAGAAGCTTTGTAAAGCACCAATATTAGCATTACCGGAAGGAAATGATGACTTTGTTGTGTATTGTGATGCATCTCATCATGGTTTAGGTGCGGTACTAATGCAAAGAGACAAGGTCATAGCTTATGCTTCACGACAGCTCAAGAAGAATGAAGAAAATTATAGCACCCATGATCTAGAATTAGGAGCAATAGTTTTTGCTCTTAAGATATGGAGACATTACCTATACGATACAAAGTGTACTGTTTTCACCGATCACAAGAGTCTTCAACATATACTGGATCAGAAGGAGCTGAACATGAGGCAACGCAAATGGTTGGAATTACTTAACGACTACGACTGTGAAATTCGTTACCACCCTGGTAAAGCGAATGTCGTAGCCGACGCATTGAGCATAAAAGACAGAATTAAACCTCTTAGAGTTCGATCTCTAGGAATGACAATTCATTCGCCACTTCCAGCTCAAATCATCAAAGCTCAAACAGGAGCTCTCCAAGAAGAAAATCGGTAATATGAGAAAATTGACAGAAGGTCAAACAATGAAGAGCAGATTGACAGAATGCCAAATAATGAAAAAGTATTTGTAAGAAGAGATGATGGAATGTTATGTTTTAAGGAAAGATATTGGATTCCTCTCTTTGGAGGTATTCGAGACCTTATCATGCATGAATCTCATAAATCCAAATATTCTATTCATCCCGGTTCCAATAAAATGTATCAAGATCTTAAGAAGATTTATTGGTGGCCAAATATGAAAGCTGATATCGCAGAGTATGTTGGTAAATGTTTAACATGTTCTAGAGTAAAGACAGAGACTCAGAAACCATCAGGATTACTCGTGCAACCAGAAATACCAGTCTAGAAATGGGAATGAATCACCATGGATTTTATTACCAAATTACCAAGGACTTCGACCGGATTAGACACAATCTGGGTTATCATCGATCGATTAACCAAGTCTGCACATTTTCTACCTATCAAGGAGACTGACGAGATGGAAACACTCGCTCGGTCGTATTTTAAGGAAATTGTGATTAGACATGGAGTTCCGATATCCATTATTTCTGATAGAGATAGCCGATTCACCTCAAGATTTTGGGAATCTCTATAGAAATCTCTTGGTACTCGTTTAGATATGAGCACCACTTATCATCCGCAAACCGATGGACAAAGTGAAAGAACAATCCAAACCTTGGAATTCGAGCATGTGTAATTGATTTCGGAAAAGGTTGGGATAAACACTTGCCATTAGTTGAATTCTCTTACAATAAAAGCTATCATGCCAGCATAAAAGCTGCACCTTTCGAGGCACTTTACGGAAGAAAGTGCAGATCACCAGTCTGTTGGACAGAAGTTGGTGATATGCAACTCACCGGACCAGAGCTAATACATGACACGACCGAGAAGATATTCCAAATCAAGCAACACTTACAAGCTGCTCGTGACAGACAGAAGAGTTATGTTGATGTCAGGAGAAAGCCTATGGAATTTCAGGTAGGAGACAAAGTCATGTTAAAAGTTTCTCTCTGGAAGGGAATGATCCGTTTTGGAAGACGTGGAAAGTTAAATCCAAGGTACATTGGACCTTTCAAAATTCTGGAGAGAATTGGTCCAGTTGCTTATAAGTTAGAACTTCCGGAAGAACTTAGTAGGGTACATCCTACATTTCACGTATCACAACTCAAGAAATGTTTGTCTGACGAAACTCTCGTCATTGCACTGAAGGAGATCAGATTGGACGACAAACTAGTGTTCACAGAAGAGCCTGTGGAAATTATGGATAGAGAAGTAAAACAACTCAAACAGAATCGTATCCCCATTGTAAAGGTTAGATGGGACTCAAAGCGAGGACCAACTTACACATGGGAACGAGAAGATAGATTCCGTGAGACATATCCACATTTATTTTCATAGATCACACTTGTTAGATTTCTTAAAATCGAATTTCGGGACGAAATTCAGAATGACAAGTGGGTACTGTAAAACCTTGTAAAAATTCCTCGTAATTATATCGTTATTAAATAAAAAATCTTTCATTACCGTTACTGATTCCCATTATTTCATAAAAAAATTTGAAATTTTTCTTATTATATTATTTTGTCGTTAGCACGACATAATATAATTCACGAAATGACGGAACCAATTCACGACATGTTACTCGAAATCAAAACATTTCACTAATACTAATTTCATTCCCTAATCCTTAATTAAATCCAAACGGGCCCTTAATCTTTTCAGCCCATAAGCCACGAGTACTATTCATCAGCCCAAAAGCCAAGCCCAACTTCTAGTCCTTAATATTTCATTTAATCGACTAGCTACATGCTATCAAAAAGCCTCTCGTATTCTCGATTTTTATACACGACACCTATATATTTTTACACCATCTCATTCATCACCTAGACAACTATTAGTGTGTCGAATCTCAAGTCCATAAGTCGAGTTTTGATATGTTTTTAAAAGGCAAAGTGATCGACAAAAATCCAACCCAATCGACATATAATAAATTCTATACTTAACCGTTTTGTTTCCCGTTTGTTTCTAAGAGTTCCTAGTAACGTTTCTAACATGATTTCATGTTTAAATGTTAAGTATGCTCAGCTATAACCTATTGATACACGATTTCTCAAATCGTTTACATATTAAAAGGGTAATCGACATATTAGTGACTCAGAAGGAACAAGCACTTCATTTGAAGCTCTCACAAATGATATTATAAGTTAAAACTCAGCCTATAACTCTATAGTAACTGACATGTATAGTGTTTATGGTTCCTTGCAAATTATTGCACTATACGAGTCATAAAAAGTCACTATATGTACTCCTTGTTCATTCGTTCGATTCTATCATTCACCATACTCTTTCAAACTCTCAAAACTTCCTAAAAATCATCTCTAAAAGACCAGGAATAGTCATTCGCAAGTTTGGAAGCAAGAAGAAGCTATCGAGTTCATTTATACGTTTATTATTTTGAATCATAGTTGAACGTGCCTAGTTCTCGTATTTCAATCCTCACTCTCAACTCCCTACCACCCTAGAGGTGTAGTAAGTTGTTTCGAGCTCTTTTGAATTCATATTACACGTTTCAAATGTTCCATGCATCATATTTATATTATGTCGAGCGTATATAAGCTTCATATATATTTCTACGTACATACTATTATGTAGAATCACAAACGTGACTAACCTCTATCTTGGAAGGCCTAGGAGTCACGTAGCGCACATATTTCTCACATAGTTTCACTCTACATGCATAAATGAACCTATTTTTGAAACTTACTATATCGGTATAACACATAAATATTTCTAAGTCTTTTTCTTAGATATACAAACGTTTCATACATGCTACAAAATCATCGTATATCTTTAAAAATTACGTAACAAGCATACTATATTTTTACACAACCTATTAGACCACCTGGCTAGCTAACAAATTCGTATATACAACATGTAAAAATAAGTTGATCTCGACACTCAAAATTCACCAAAGTGAATCGCTACAAACTTAGTTTAAAACTAATCTTTTTAACGTGTTGGGCCTAAAAGCCCAATAAGCTGAAAATAAGCATTTCTGATAAGCTAGCTTATCTAAATCTTTTTGATATGAAAATAGAACATGAAAAATGATATTTTTGATGAGCTCAACTCGTCTCACAAAGTACGGATTTTAAAACGTTAATGGGCCACTTTTTCAACTCGTTAAAAGCTCACTTATTGAAAATAAGCACTTTTTACCAAATAAGCTGTTGAAATAAGCTTATTATTAATTGAATAAGCCTTGGAAAAATTAATATAATTTTTCTCATGATTTTTGTAACTTTGGACTAAAAATGTAACGCGACGACACCTAGAAGGACTAAAACTGTCAATATTGAAAAATGAGGACTGAAACAGTAAAAACAGAATTATAAGGGTAAAAATTGATAATATTTAATATTCTAAGCCTAGGTTTGACTATTGGACAATTAGAGGACTATAATTGTAATTTATATATAAAAAGGACTAACGGTGTAACGCTAACGTCGTTAGAGTAAAAATGGTAAAATTGGAAAAAGACAAGGACTAAACCTATTCTATTTAACATTCTCAGTTATTTTCTATTTTCGTAAATCTATTTCATCATATGCATTTAAACTTTTATTTTTATTTATATATTATATAACTTAACGTTAATAATATATATAACGATATTTCAAATTAAATATTATTACTTATGATTAAAAAGGTAAAACTTCGGTGGATAATTTAAATACCGTATTTTTCATATCATTTATAAACATAAGAATTTCATTGCACAACATCTATTCATCATGACGAATAATTATTATTCGTTATTCGTTTCGTATTTATCAAATGGTATTTGGTCAAATTCTCAGATAAATCTATTTATCAGGTTGTATTTTAGAGCCGTATTCATAATTTTGTCCGACTTTATTTTTCTTCATTTCAGTATCAATCAAGGTGAGTCATAGCCTCACATTTACTTATTTTCAAACTCCGTGAGGGGGATACATGTTATAAACAGATCACAAGTAATTTTATGTATGCTACCTGACTTGATATATGCCTAAGTTACCTATTGCCAAAAGACCCTTGATCATGAGCCATTAATCACTGTTATGTGAGCGCGAATATAATGAATAGATCTATTTAAGGTTTGACAGCCTATCCTATTAATACTTGACGGAATACCATTATGCATGTGGTTTGTCGTATTAGTCGTGATATATTATATTTGAGTAAAAATAGGAATTGGCAAATCACCTATTACATGAGGGTAATATTATCATTGATTTGATAACACCTCCGTATTTACGGTATTTGTTAACGTTTTGCGTGCCATGAGACTTAGAGCAATATATACTGCAATATCAATTTTTAACTGATTGTATTCCTAATACAATCTTACTTGTGTATCAAAATGATTACCAAATTCAAACTCTATGATATCACTCAACATTTTTATTGACTTTTAAACATGTTATCTCAAGTATTTAGCAGAGGAAGCAAGCATGGAACGAGCGAAAACATCAAAACTTATCTACTTTCTTTAAATAATAGTGTAAAATAAAGATGTTTAATTCAGTTTAAAACATCAAGACTTCTAGTATTATAATACTCTGATGTGACCTCTTGTATTTGAATCTTTATTAATGAACTTATGTTTTCAAAACGTCTCTTTCGAGCCATTTTCTATCATTATGACTTCGATCCTCACCGTAACACCCTAATTACTATTCTGCTGCCACATCACGAATTAGGGGGTGTTACATAAGGCCTTTGGACAATTTTTTCAATTCGAATGCATACAATCAATACTCCCGAGTAATCGCGGAGTCCATGTTCTTTTTCGTGCAATACATATATTTTTCAACATCCGTTGAAGTGGGCTTTCTTAAATACCTTTCAACGTATAAAATATGTATGCATTTAGTAAAGTTCTTTAAACATTGTCGTGAACAACGTTCACCAATTTGCAAGTATTCATCAAACGTATCAGGCGCAGTGCCGTACACCAATTGGCGGATGACGGATGTGCACTTCAAAAGAGGACCAATACTTAAATGATTGGTAGCATCGTAACGTTGTCTAAAAAAATTAAAGTACTCGGGAATAGGTCGAACATCATAGCTTAAGATAATGTTGACTATTTTATTAAAAAGTGTATGACTCAAACGATATCTTCGCCTAAACTTCTCTTCCGTATACTTAGGTGGAGTGTCACCTTCGCCAGAATAGTCGTCGATTAAACGTTGTTCCGCCTCTTCTCGATCACGTGGTATGTATTGCCTCGTCCTCTTAATACCCAATCCCGATCCACTGGTTTCTTGATCACACAAACCTAGAAATTGTTCATACGCCGTATAACCCTGGTATCGATCCGGGTCGTGTTGAAAATAAACATCATAATGGTCATAGGTGGAGAAGTTGTTGGGATTGTTTGGATCCATAGTTGAAAGAAAATTAAGTATTATTGAAGTCGAGATTAAATTGGAAGAGTTTGTGATAATTGATAGAATAACGGAAGAATTTATAGATTTTTTTTGGTAAAAATGTTGTAAATTTATGCATTTTGGCTATATGGCCATTCGTTTATTTTATTTATTTTCAAGAAAAAAAAAAGAACGGCGTGGGTTGGAAAATACATCGCGAGGAGGCTTGGCGCGAGTTTCGTAGTGGTGCACCGTTCTTCATTTTGGGTTGGTGGGTTTGGCGTCACCCAAAACGCCACGATACCCCAAGCTCTAAGACAAAGTACATACGCGTATTCTTTAATCAATACGCTGTCATCCTCTAATGTTCAAATAATGTTCAAAATGAACATAATGTGTTATGTTAAATTTGTTATGAGTGAATATTTGATTTAAAATAATGCAAAGGTCAAACAATAATATTTAACTTTTTCTTTCTCACTCACAATAAATTTAACATTACACATCATGTTTATTTTGAACATCATAGGATCGAAGTGCTAGATCAATCTATTGTCTATATTGGAATTTAACTCAAAACCGTTAAATTGGAAGGTTGAGCTACAAGCCACTTAATACATAATATTCATTTTATTTGTAAAACTTTATAGAAAATCATAACAGTATTAAGTGGTAGGCTGACTTTATTGAAATCGGTTCTCGGGGCTTCTCTCCTTGTATAAAGTCCCTAAAGGTATCCTTAGAGAAATGGAGTCTTTCGGAGTAACTTTTTTAAAGGGGCTGATCCCTCGGGAAGAAAGATCTTGTGGGTCTCTTGGGATAAGGTGTTGGCTGCTAAGAAATATGGTGGCCTTGGTGTGTCTTACTATGCGCTGAACCGTGCTCTTCTCTTAAAGTGGGTCTGGCGATTCATTTCTCATGATGGATCTTTAAGGTATCGGGTTATCAAAGCTATTTATGGGTCCTTTTTAGACTTACATTCGATTCAGCTTCCCTATCTTTGGTGTTCGATTCTTCGGGAAATGCAAGGGTTATCTCTTAAAGGTTTCAATTTTCTTTCTCTTTGCAAGAGACGTATTGGGGATAGTTGCTCTACTAGATTTTGGTATGACTCTTGGGCTACTGATCATCCTTTTCATGTTATTTTTCCTCGTATTTTTGCTTTGGAGGTGGATAAAGATGCTTCGGTGGCGTTTAAGCTCGGTTCTTCTTCAATCGATGCTTCGTTCTGTTGATCAGTCCGAGATGGGGTTGAGCTTCAGCAATGGAATGAGTTACGTGCGGTAATTGCTCCTGTCGTTCTTTCCTCTTCTCAAGATCGATGGGCTTGTGACCTTAGTGGTGACGATGTGTTTCGGGTGAAAGAGGTTCGGGGTATTCTTGACATATTACTCTCCCTTCAACTGATGTCAAGCTTGTAAAAATCGCTAGGTGCTAGTGTGGCGGTCAGGTAGGGCCTAGCGATTAATCAGTTAGGCGGGGATTAATCGGATTGGAATTTTTATGCGCAAAATTGTAATTTTATATATTATATTATATTATATTATATGTATGCAATAAGCATAATGCATCAAAGTTCAAATATAAACATAATATATAATTCTTCAAAGTTTAAAGTCAAACATAGATATTACTCAGTTTGTTGACTATTTTTAAGCGATCTTTGACTGATTTTGTCCGATTAATCGATTTGTGGACCGATTTTTAAGCGATTTTGATTGATTTTTAAGCGATTTTGTTGACTGATTTTTAAGAAATTTTGTCCGATTAATCCGATTAGACCGATTTTGTCCGATTAGTCGGTCTGTTGACTGATTTTTAAGCGATCTTTGACCAAAATGATTAAATAGGCCGATTATGATAAATCAAGGTGCTTAGTGAGCGATCAGCGATTATGCGGGGATTAATCGGCCGCCTGGACCGATTTTTACAACAGAGACTGATGTCCCTACTAGATGGGTTAAATTCATTCCTATCAACATAAATATCTTTGCGTGGTGTGCTCGGCTTGATCGCCTCCCGACTAGAGTAAATCTGGTGAGTAGAGGAATCGTTTTGGAGTGATCGTTGTCTGATGTGTGGGTTGGTTCCCGAAGATATTCTTCATGTTTTATTTCAGTGAGATATGGCTGGTTGTATTTTTCGTCTTATTTGTCAATGGTGGGATCTAGATTGGCGCGATGTCGTGTCGTTTGAAGAGTGTAATGCTTGGTGTTTGTCTATTCGCCTTTCGTCCAAGATCAAGCTCATGTTGGAAGGAGTTTTTTATGTTGCTTGGTAGCACTTGTGGAATTTTAGGAATCATCTTATTTTTGACGCTTCTCCTCCGAGACGGTCCGTGGGTTTTGATGACATTGTTTCTTGTTCTTTTTTATGGTGTGTTAATAGGTATAAATTTTTTTTTCCTGGGCGACTTGGTAGAAAAACCCCAATTTAATTTTCTTATAATGTCTTTTCTAGCTTCTTGCTAGTTTTCAATAAACTTTACCGTTCAAAAAAAATTCTATAAGAAAATTACTACGAGCCTACCATGTGTTATTTTCTTAAAATTACAGTATAAAATATATTACTACGAGCCTACAAAACCGCGTTTGTTACTATCCTTTATTTGCAATCTCACCGACACAATCACCACTCACCAGTACGCGGAGAATCAGATAATTGAATTGGCATATGATGCACATTTGAGTTTGTGCTACTACGTACGCTTCCTAGATGTCACACAAAAATTTTATTTAATAGTAATCTTTAAACGTTTAGTCACTTGACTTATATCAAATTATTTTTTAGCTTTCAGTTTTTATTTGTTGTACAACACTAAAAAAAGTAACTGGAATTGTTTACTTGATTTAATTTAATTAATATAAAAAACATTAATCTAAAAAGTCATATGAAAGTTGTGTTTTTATAACTTAAGGCCGAATGTAATTTCATCAAATTCACCACTTACACATGAGAGGTGATATGCACACCGTAAAATCATATTAGTGATGCACAATTGCATATAATACAATACCACACATGCATGATTGTGGTGTGCACATCACTTTATGGTGGTGTGCATATCACCTCCTCTTACATATTAGCGTCAAATCATTATTCAATATATTAGCAAACTCAAGACCAAACATGTGTAATAGTTATCACAAAACTTATTTTTTAACAAATTTTAATGAATAACTAAATTAAACTTTTTTTCACAATTAAAAAACATTACATCAATAATTAAAATCATAAACTTACAAAATTAAAAATATAAACTAATAATCTGAATTATAATTTCTCCTTGATCATCTTCTTCATCAACAATAACTTTTCGGGGTGATTCTACTCAAGTGATCTACGGAACTCATATAGTACAATTCGTCTTCTTGTCGTTGTTTTTGTTAAAAGTTGGACATGTTTTGTTGTAGTTCGAACTTCTTTAGTTCCACTTTCATTTCTTGTCTTTTGATCTCCAAAAGGTGTTACAGTCTGTTTTCTTCATTGCCATAAACGACGATTGTTTACATGTAAATTCGTTCGCCAACTACTTGGTTAACGCTTCATCACTACTCGTCACTGTCGATGCCGATGAAGCGTATGATGCTAACGCTTTCTTCTTCTTTTTTATCTCTGCCCATGATTGAACTTCCTGCACCTCCTCTTCCTCTTCTTCCCCATCTTCGGCCATTGGATTGAGATTAAAATCACTTTCTGCCGGCTCTGATGTATTGGACGAGATAGACCCACATGACTTAAATTTCTTCAAAGCTTACATTTTTGCTTCTTCATATCTCGGAATGTCCACATCCTTCTATTTTGGACACAAGTTACATCATTCATCTTTAATGATATATATATTTTCTAACGTTTATTGGCAAAAAAAAAAAAAAATGTATGTCTCGACTTTCCTAAAAAAAATCTAAACAATAAAATTTGTCAAACCACCTAAATGTGTTTTGAAGTTTACTCTATAATTTAGGGTAACCCACACGTGCAAGTAATGACATTAAATTATACAGTAAAATGTGAGCTATAGATTTCTTTTGTAGACGCTTCTTGAACAACAAACATCCGTCATAATAATATCCAAACATATACGTTAGTATAACTTTAATGCAAGTCCCTATCATAACTAGTTTTACGAAATACGTAGTACGGAGTAATATTATATATAGTCACACGCTATGCACCAGCTATTTTACAACCAAGATCCTGCTCACCAACTTTAAACACTATTACTTGCACCTTCATACCAACCTTCGTACACACTCCTTATAAATACAACACATACACATTTCCTATCATCCATCAGCTTATTCACACAACATATATTTCTCAACATAAGATGTCTACTTTTAACTATACACTTTCGATTTTCGCACTTCTAGCGACCACTTTACTCGTCTCAGCTGATTTCAACAATGAGTTTGATATCACTTGGGGCGATGGTCGTGGTAAGATAGTAAATGGTGACCTTTTAACACTCTCCCTAGACAAAGCGTCTGGCTCGGGGTTTGAGTCTAGAAATGAGTACTTGTTTGGACAAATCGATATGCAACTTAAGCTCGTTCCTGGCAACTCTGCTGGCACTGTCACTGCATACTACGTAAGTTTTATTTTTACATGTTGCTTTTATATATATAGTTAGCTAAAATTGATCTGTAACTAATAATTATGATCGCAATGCAGTTGTCTTCAAAAGGATCAGCCTGGGATGAGATCGACTTCGAGTTCTTGGGTAACTTAAGTGGTGATCCTTACATTCTACATACAAATGTGTTCAGCCAAGGTAAAGGCAATAGAGAGCAACAATTCTACTTATGGTTCGACCCAACTGCTGATTTTCACACTTATTCCATCCTTTGGAACCCAAAACACATCATGTAAGTCCTAATATCCTATATATCATGTGGACTATTTTTTTTGTCAAATAATTATAGTTCTATACTGATCTGTTTATATGTTAATGTTCAGTTTTTCGGTTGACGGGACACCCATTAGAGAGTTCAAGAATGCGGAATCGCTGGGAGTACCATTTCCAAAAGATCAGCCAATGAGGATACATTCGAGTTTATGGAATGCTGATGATTGGGCAACAAGGGGTGGTCTTGTCAAAACTGACTGGAGTAATGCTCCTTTCACTGCTTCTTACAGAAACTTTAAGGCCAATGCTTGTGTTGTGGCTTCCGGGAAGTCGTCTTGCACTGGCTCGACATCCTCAGGAGGGAATCAGGCGTGGCTTTCGGAGGAATTGGATAACACAAAGCAGGAGAGGCTAAGATGGGCTCAAAAGAATTACATGATCTACAACTACTGCTCGGATTCTAAGCGATTTCCACAAGGATTTCCTCCAGAATGCAAAATGGCTTAAGTAGTTGCCTTTATGGACAACATATATTCTTTTTTGTACCTAAAGTTTTTTAAGATTCATTTAATTAATTAGTCACATAAATTCGTTATAGCTAGTAATCAATCAATAAGGATGAGATATTTCACATATGCTTTTGCATTAAAAGTTTTAAAGCTCTGTTAATTACACAGATTTAGCTTGTGATTAACATGAAATTAAGTTCTTCGTTTAGTATTATGATATCGAAGTTAAGGTTTCTATTGTGAGAAATGATCGAAAGACCCAACTGGTGTGTTTAAAGCTCAACCTAACAATTTCATTATTAGAGATGTATAAAATATAAGAGAAAGTAATTAAGCAGAATGAAATGCTTAAATGTAAACATAAGAGAACATAACATGTACTTTTACTTTTCACTTGCCATGTAATCTGTGAAGATATCTAATATAAACATCTTAAAATCTTCAAATACATTACGGAACATATTTGGCTAACTTCAAGGTTTACGTAACAATCAAACTCGAAATATTACATAAAATGTTTGGGTTGGACACATGGGCAGAACCACCTGGGTGCCGTGCCGCACCGGATCGTCCATGCCCATTTAATTCCCACCAATCTAGAGATACCAACCGAAGAACTTTAATATCATATCTCTTACTTGAGATACATTCGATAAAAATGAGTCTAGTATCAATCAGGATTCAGGAAATCGAGTTCAATATGTCACATTGTCATCACAACAAAATACTAATCATACATAATTTGAATTAACTGAACTAAATCAGGATTCAGGATTTGATATCACACATAATTTGCATTAACTGAACTTTAAAATATCTACTTGGACTTCCCTTCATTTCTTTTATATAGAGCTATGACCTAAGTTTTTTCCATTCTAGGAACTCTGAAAATTTCTTATTGGCCAACGTATCACCTCTTGTCGAATTCTTTAGCACTGAGCCTGACGTCGGCCCATTAGGTATATATGGCTCATACTCGATTAAACTCTTATTGGGCCTAACTTTATGTTAATAAAGAAGATTGGTAGGCAATTGGGCATAGAGATTGGTGATGACTCTGGTCGATTTACGGACAAAGGTTTAAGGGATATCATTGTGTCTAAAGTAACTGAATCTACTACTAATTTGGCGAAAAGTTGATGGAAT
Organism: Artemisia argyi; assembly: GCA_030686995.1. Lineage (NCBI taxonomy): Eukaryota > Viridiplantae > Streptophyta > Magnoliopsida > Asterales > Asteraceae > Artemisia > Artemisia argyi. The sequence goes on from CM060676.1 coordinate 132,016,683, forward strand.
AAGAGAATTACTTAAAAGACAAACATCAACTCTTTGAGAATTGCCGAGGAAGGTTTTCCGACTCCAACATGTGTCAATTGAACCTAAGCAGAACTGATTTAGACTCGACTTGTTGTGTTGTGTTTGTAATGATGATGAAAAAATGGAATTTCATATCTCTACTTCCTTGTAATTGTAAGGAAACATATATCCTTTATTAATATAAACTAATATATACAAATTAAATAAACAATAAACTAATAAACTGTAAACAATTAAAGAAAATAGATAAATAGACAGAAAGTGTATAAGATAAGAAGACAAACTCAATTATAGTATTTACACAAAGAACTTACAAGTAAAACTGACGATCTTGTTTATTCAAACAAACTGAAGTGACAAAATTTTTACACAAAAGTATTTGCAAAAGTACTTACTTTGGGAATGGTTAAATTCAAAAAGTGTCTATAAAACTATTTTTACACAAAAGTACTTGCAAAAGTACTTACATTGTTCTTATTTTGGTCTTGGTTTTGTTTTTTTATCTTGTACTTTGGTTGAAATGAAAAAAGTGTCTATAAAACTATTTTTACACAAAATACTTGCAAAAGTACTTACATTGGAAATGGTCAAATTCAAAAAAAGTTAAAGGTTTAAAAAGTCGCTCTAAAAAGTCGAGCGGAATTTCAAAATTCAATGACAAAATTTCTTATTAACTTATTTCTCATAAAACTAACAATTTATTTAATAACTATCATAACATTTACAACACCAATTACATTAAAATTAGATGATAGGACATGCAATACACAGTACTGAAAATAAAACAACAAATTAATAAAAGAAATCATTAGAGACCCAGCCCTCCTCCTCACTTGAAGTCTCTGATTGCTCATGGCCAAGCCCCGTTTCCCATTGGTATTCGAATTCTTGTTGTTCCCGCTCCCTACGAGCAGCTTCCTCACGTTCTTCGGCTTGTTCAAACTCCCTGAATACTTCCAAATCTTGTTCAAGTAGTCGGAATTGTTCGTCACTTAACCCTAACGGATTGGGTTCGTATCCCAAAGGTGGATTATTTTCCGGCCCATTCTCAAGTGGGAGCATGGGTAAGAGAACTTCCGGTTGAATTTTGCCGGTTCATTTTCGTTTAGCGGTTCATTTCCATTTGGGAATGCTGGGAAGAGATATTCCGGTGAAGCGTCATAAACATGTTCATTTTGTGATGGACTAGGGAATTGTTGAGAGAAATCTTTATGTGACATTTTTGAAAATCTGTGTGTGAGATGAGTATATGAGTTGTTTATGTGTTGAGTGTATGAGATGAGTGTATGACTTGAATGGGTATTTATAGGCTAGTTTTAAAATTTTGAATTTGAATCCAGCAATAAATCCCGCTCATATATTTGAATTTGAATTTTAAATAAATCCCGACCACGTAACACACCCAATGCTCTTAGACACCTCGGTATTCAAACAGGTTTTATGAACAACATATATGCCTTAGATGTGAAAATGTCATTATGTCAACAAACTCAAGCACAAACAACGATTGCAACATGCCATTACATGAAGAATTCAACATATTATACACAAATGGTTAAACTTCAATTTATTCAAATTAAAAGATACATGCATAACTGCAACTACATGAATTCATCATACCAATTAGCAAATATGATACGTACATAAACAACTAATTGTTTTCTTTCATTCTAATCGCGTTAGATTCCTTCTCACGAAAACCCGCATTAGCTTGAGCCAATATATCGGTAAACAATTCAAGCATGTTTTGATGCCTGCTTTGAGTTCTCCTTAAAGCATCCAGACAATCCATAGTAATACCACGATTGCCTAATGCTTCCATGTCTACCATCATAATCTGATTTTTGTTCATTACTCGCCTCAGATGTTGGCAGCACACAAATAACAGGTTTCCAAATGAAGAGTCTTCAACAACCTGCTGCACTAACCACAAGCGCATTCTGTCATGCAAATTAGAAGTACCTACAAGATTAGTTAGATGATCAAGAATCTAGAACTGAGCCATTGGAAAAAGGGTAAAGTGGTTTGAATCAGTTTACAACCAATTATCATCAAATACCAAATAAGGGGTGAATAAATAGGCACAAAACTATAAAACTGATCATAAGCAATTGTGAGCAGTTATAGAATAACTGATCATAAACAATTGTGTGATAACTACAAATTTTAAAGGATAAGTGACATTACTAAATCATATTAAGGAATCAGTTAAAGATTTTATTTTATTTTTTTTTTTATTTTTTTTTTTATTTTTTTATTTTTAATTACTACAGTATTATTAATATAGTAAAACGACCCAAGTTATACATACAAAAGGATTATTCAACTAAAAGTAGTAACTACCAAGTAAGTAGGATTGCATACAGGTAATTAAATTAAAAGTAGTAACTACCAAGTTACACATACAAAAGGATTATTCAACCAAAACAACGAAGGTCATACCTTATAATATATTTTGGGGCAAGTACTGAATTTTTCATTTGCATCCCTAGCTTCATGTTCAACGTTCTGGTAGGACCGGCTGTCCCTATTTTAGAAGAAGGTTTTGTTGAAAGCCTCCTATTAATAGAGACAAGCGATCCTACGGGAACGTTAGAACATAAAATTATAGAAGGATGATCTAAAATGATGTTAAAAGAGGGTACATTGTGTGTTTGGTAAAAGTTGCTTCAATGATGAGAATTTTAAGTCGCACAAATTAAGTCTCTCAAATACAATCGCTCAATAGTAAAAGTTGCTCAAAATATCCTTACACCATATCATACCACAGCTTACACCTAACCAAAAGAACCTTACTTCTAAACCAAAACAAGCTTACACCTAACCTGTCATAACTAGCTTCACAAACATAAAGAAACTTAAATCAACCTAAAGACCACCAAGCTAACAATCAACACAATCAAGATCCGATTATAGAGTAGATTGAGACAGTTGATTGTTCACTTCACAAGATCTTGTTGAGCATTAACAACATTCAAATGCATCTCATACATCCTTGCTTGATACCAACGATTTGGTAATGGAGCATCAACCCATTGAAAAAAGTTGCAATTTGTCGTTGGATCCAAGTAATTGGGGCAACCAAGAAACCTTCTTGCGGGGTTATACTGTGACCAAGATGTTTGCAGCCTTGGAACTTCACCACAGCCACATAAGACATTCATGGTGGAAGAGATGGTTTCTCAAACCCTAAAATTGATTTGGGGAATAATGTGGACGAATGTGATGCAAAGTTATTACAAGGGGTGGGTTAATTATTTAAAAAGGATAGTGGAAAACCAATATGGACAAACACTTGTAAAAGTAGCTTAGTTGGAAAAATAGAAAATGTCGCTTAAATAATGTTACTTCGCTCAAATCAGTTAAAAATATAACTTTTTGTAAAAGTATTGAAAAAGTTGAGGTGTAAAGTACAAAAAGGTGATATGTTGCTAAGTCTCTCAAAGTTAGTCTCTAGGTTGCTCGACATCGGGAATGGGCAAAAAGATTAAAATGACCTAAGTATAGCAAATTTTTACGTATATTGAGAAAATTAACAAACCCGTTTACATTAGTAACCTATTTTGGGGGATGGTTTGTGTATTAATAACGTGCATCCTCTTTTGTAAGAAATTTGAAAATGAAATATTAATGAAAGAAATAATGTCAACATTTTCAGTTACCAAGTACGGCAAATAAAGGTTCAAATCCAATACACCTGATGATACATGCATTGTTAATGTTTAGCAACTTGTCAATTTGTATTTTAAGTTTAGCAAGTTCATACATAATTAAACATAACCAAAATACATAACGTTTTAACACATTATATATAGTATTGCAAGGCGTTTTGTTACAACATTAAAAATTTAAACAAAAGCATTGCAAACTACAAGTCAAATTACTTAAAAAGTTCAACGTAGATTAAGCTACTACAACAACACTTAGACAACAACTACTTAGAAAGTGCACATAAAGTAGCAAAAGTTACTGAATATTAGAGCATCAAGATTAGGAACCATTGTTGCTAGACATTTTCTTGACAATTTTACGTCCAACAGCCTGACATGCAGCTTCTTCATCCTTACCACCATCCTCATACTCAACATAATCACACAAATCAACAGAAGCATTACTTCCAACTGATTCAAAGTCTTCAAAAAGTTTCCTACCTTTTAAAATTCTAGCTTGAAAACGTCTTTCCTTTGACACATACTGGATAACAGTTGATCCTCCAACTGTAGGTACTGCATCTAAAGGACTAGATTCAGAAAGTTTCTTCTCGGTTGACACATACGGGATGGCATTAGACCCTCCCACAATTGTCACAGCCGCAACATTCTGAATGACATCTTCTACAGTGTCTTCAAAGTCATTAAAAAGATTCTAACCTTTGAATGGACTAGATTTGAAACCAATTTCCTTTGACACATTTTGGATAACAGTAGATGATCCAACTGTATGACCATCGTCAGCAAGGGACTAGATCCAAAACCACTTTCTGTTGACCCTCCAACTTCAGCAAGGGACCTTAAAAAAGTCGGAGACCTATAGCCACACTCACAGTCCTTTGGCATGTACGGCCTACTAACAGACCTTAAAAATGACGGACAACTTAAGAAGTAATTATTTGCAATCTCTCCCCTCCCTCTAAAAAGACTTGCTTCAACCCAAGGCTTAACATAAGGTGTCCTCAAGATACCCGGTGAATTTTGTTCTGAATGTTCCCAAGCCCTTATTTCTTCCAACATCATGTTGTCAATATCTTTTCCTTTTTGTTCATGAATTCTAACTCTAGATGTTAACTCAACGTCAGAGTCATCAAAAGGTAAGTTCTTATAATAATGGTCAACTAAGGTTGCTTGCGGAATTGCACTGACATAGACCTCAATGAGCCCATGAATGTCAGCCAATTCAAACATTTTGTTCACATCATTATCAGTTTCGACAATGGTCAAACCTTCTTCTAAACTACACCCAGGTTTACAATAAAACCAGGCCCATATATCTTCTTTTATGTTTTTCAACAAAAGGTCACACATTTCAAAATAAGATAACCTACATGACCTAGGTAATTTCAAGTCTATAACTTCTCCACCAGCATACCTTAAGGGAAGAACCATAAAAACACTACCATGATATACCTCAAAGACGCACTCATCAACATTATGGGAGTTCCTGTGTAACAGTTGAAAGAATTATAACAAACATATATTAGTAGACAAAAATAAATCTTTAAGAAGAATAGCAAAAATAATACACAAACTTACATCTAATCGTAAAACACAATGTCATCACAGTTTGTTGATTCTGTATGAGTAGATCCCATCCCTTTGGTAAAAATTGAAAATACAAAGAAAACTATGTGGTTATTAGGTTATTAGTTGATAGTTCCCAAGATATATAGTGCTTTTTATCTCTCTTACACATTTAATAATAGATCTAGTGCTATTACCTATTGGACAATACATAGAAACTAGCATGCATGCATGTTTTTTTATTTTTTTATTTTTATTTTTTTATTTTTTTATTTTTTTTACAAAATGGTAAAATATATTAAATAAAATGAAAAGGTTATGTACAAAAGATAGCAAAAGAAAAAGAAAAGGATAGGACAACCCCTAACACATTTCCTTTCTTGCCTAGGAACAAAATAACAAAAAGAGAAATGGCCAACACTCAATTCTGATACAAACTAAGTAGCACTAACTAAGGAAACAAATAACCAAATCATAAGTACATAACCAAGACAGCCCCCTGAACCCAAACTCAGCATAGTGACAAGCTTGATCTAAAGCCATATGTATACTCTGAATACATGGAGGATTCCAAAGGGACCAACCAGTGGAGTTCCAAACATCACCATATACATACAGCCTATAGAAAGCAATCATACCAAGACCGAGGACAGGGGAAATGCAATACAAAATACATGAATTAAAGATAAAGAAGCTAACCATCATATAACTAAAACCATGCATATCACAAGATAGAAAATAGCAAAGGTCCTTCAATAAGCTTGAATTAGAGTACTCCAAAGTATCAACAACCATCCAAATCACCTGATGCAGCAATGAAGGAAGGTGATTCATTAAGCACAACATCACCCAATAATCCTGTCTCATTAAAAAACCTTGCTAGACAAAAACCCTATGGGAAAAGTCTGAACAAGGAAAAAGAGTACAGGATAAGACGCAACCATAAGTCCAGGAAATTGCAACCATAAAGAACATACTAGCAACAAACCAAAATAGGATGTGCAAATCCAGAACCTGAGCATAATCAGATCCACACCAAAAAACCAGCACAAAGGTTAGAAAATCATAACAATAGTGCATAGTAATCTGACCAGTACTCCTCATAAACAAATACAAAATGCCAGCGCAGAAGTTTAGATCGGTTCTTGTAGTGCATAGCCATCTATACTCCAATCTTACAATTAGACGGCCAGCGAAGGAAGCTACCCTCACTTCTGTAGTGCATAGCAAGTTGCCTAAAATAACTTCACCCCGATAAAACACTTGATTACACTTCCAAAAACCAAGGGTCCTGTTAACATCAATAGTGCAAAGAATACAAATAACCCTCCATGAAAACCAGTAAATAGCAGAACTTTCTTCGCCACGATCAAAGACTCGATTACAACTCCAAAAGCCCACACAAAACCAACAAACCCAAGTCACATGTAACTCCCGCTATTTTTCCCTTATGAATATTATGTGCTAATCAAAGTCTATTGTACCATTTCGCTATTTTATAACACTTATGACCACAACAAATATCTCATTCAACGAATGGACTATATTACGATTAATCACAACGTGTATTGTGATCACTTATATTAATTGAACGATGCTCACACACATTCTACGATAGTCCGAAATCGCGAAAATATTTAACTTTTGCCATTTACAATCTCACATGACGTTATTTCACTAAAACCACACTCTAGAACACCCGGCCCAGTTCCTTTAATTTTAAGTTTCACTTTGCATCCCGTTTGAGAGTAGCGAGTAGCGAGCACAACACAAAACGATCCCGATATTCCTATATCTCACAAACAATATGTCAATATTATTACACCTCTTGAATGAACTCGCACCCAAGAATCATGTACAATGGCCATTTTAATTATCTCGTGCGAATACTACTCTAAAAATCTTTAGAGCTAAGCATACGAACCTACCCGATGTACTAGAAATCAACTCGCTCAAAACGTATTTTTGGTCGAACCTATCAACTCGTCATAGCACCATACGTTCACACACAATTTTTGAATCACGAAACAAATTCAAACTCATTAACTCTCGGGATATGGCACGTGACAAAATAAAACCGAACTTCATATATTTATTTATTTACCAACGAGTAAATAAAAATTCCCCCAAAGAGCACGCCTCCTTGTTTTGAGCTGATGAGAGGTCAAAATTGTGGAAGAAAATAGTTCCCTAACATTTAATATATCCTGCCAGCTACAGGAACTTATGTCTTGGAAATAATTTAAATTCAATACTATATATACGTACTCCACTCTTTCGTTTCATGCATCAACTCCATTTACACGTTACAAAGACCTTCTAAACTCCCTACACTTACACAATCTACTACTGCTCGAGCTGGGTTAAACCATCCTCACCTTAGAGACTATTCGAAGTTGCTCAAGTCCATCCTTGTCCAACCACGACTAGCATTCGAAACGAGCAAGAGAAGCTGCCGTGTCCACGTCCCATCTCACTCGACGTTCACCACCTTTAAGGTGTCGTAAGCATACTCGACCCCTAACTCCTTTCATACGATCATGCATACATGCCAACTCACGTCTCATTCTTGTTTTATTATTTCGTATAGTATAAAGTTACGTATAGTTAAATAGAGTGACACGCCACCTTTATGGAAGGCCTAGGGGTCACGTACGCATTGTCACGTATCTATTTTACATTTCATGCATCAATGGACTCATCCTTAATCGTTTCTCTAACTCATGCACACGACCAGATTCGAAAATGAAAAAGATAAAACCTTGTTATTTTATGTGAAATGGTCGACCAAACTAGCTAGAAGACACCAAGTTATCTTGAAATCTAAACTAACGAGCATGTCATATTATTACTCCACCCCGTAGACCACCCAACGAGCTATCAATTTTGTGTTTTAACTTTTCAAAAATAACAACTCCTCGACACCCTAATTTGGCCAAAGTGTTTTGCAAAAACTCGATAATTAAAAAGTTTAAAAATAAGCCGAGTGGGCTTATAAGCCCATTAAGCTAAAAATAAGTCCTTTTGATGTGTAATCTGTAAAAATGAGCTTTTCCATATTAAAACAAGTTTCGGAAAAAGTTTTATAAAGTTTCCTATAATTTTCGTGAAAAAGGACCAAAAATGTAACGCGTCGTCACTTATAGGGACTAAAAGTGCAAAACTATGAAAACAAGGACCAAAACTGTAAAAACAGGAACATTAGGACTAAAAGTAACAAAATAATAAATTCCAAGCTAATGTTGTATATTTGGACAAGTAGAGGACGGTTATTGAACAAATTATAAAACGAGGACTAACGGCGCAACGTTAACACCGTTAGGATAAGAATTGGAAACTGACAAAGGACATGGACCAAAGACTATATTCAAGACTCTCACATTTATTTCTTTTCCGACCTGCATATCATTGCATCCTTGCATTTCGAAATTCATTCATTCTTCTTATACATATATGTATACTTATATGCATATGTATATATTGATATATTATTTCTAAAATTCAATCACATCATTTAAGCTCCGTGTTTTATTACCGTCACGCAAATAATCATTCCGTCCCATTCTTCTTCGCGAACATCACATTTGGACTATCACGACACTAAAACTTATCGTACTATCTAGGTTGTGTGTTGGAGCCGTTCCTTGACCGTAACTGAGATCTTTATCACTACCACTGTACTACTAAGGTGAGTTCATAGTCCCACTTTTTACTATATTTCCAAAATCCCGTGGGGAGGTACATGCTACAAAACTGAACACAAGTATTTTCTGTATGCTATCCTGATTTATGTTGCCTAAGTTACCGCTTGTCAAAAAGTCCCTCATATCATGAACCATTAATCACTTGCGAGTGAACGCGAATTTGGTGAATAGATCTATTGGCAGTTGACGCCCCATTTGAGTTGCTGGGTAAGTAACCAAATGCACTTTATTCGAATTAACTAAGGAGCCTGACAAACTCCTATTACACGAGGGCATTATCACCTACACCATTTCATGGTGTGGGATTTATTATATTACACCCGATGTTAAGGTTTGCGTGTCATGAGGCTTAGGGCAATATGTATATATTACACTGCGATGCTATTGTTTCTACTACTATCTCACTTGTGTTCAACTATTACAATTTAAACACTATGGATTCACTCAACATTCGTGTTGACCTTTTTAGCATGTTTATCTCAGGTAATTGACGAAGGCAACCCGGGCACGGAGATTGGCAAATGACCCCTCTTTATGGACCATATTTAATAATGTTCTCATTCGCTTTTATCAGAAACTGCTTTATTGTAACTCTAAATTTATTAAGACTTCTTTATGTCATGTACTGTTAAGTTTATTAAATGAGAACTAAACTTTTATAAAAACGTCTCTTTTGAGTCGTTTTCTATGGTTATGACTACGATCCGAGAAGTAATACCCCAATTAGTCTTCCGCTGTTTACTTACAAATTTAGGGGTGTTACAGATTGGTATCAGAGCCATAATTATAGAGAACCGAGTGTGTTTTCAGAACACTGGACTATAATTGTGCTCTAAAAACGGACCATATTTTTATACACTAATACACCCTGCCCTCCGTGCCAACACTTTGCCAATATTTCACATTGAAATTTGCTTAAGCAGATGACGCATAACTATTAGACGTCATGGTGAATTAAAATGATTATTATATCAATAACTTATTCTTATGTTATTATATTCGGGATTATTACAGTATCATGTCTTCAGATTCCTACCCCACTGTTCCACAATTCGACTCACAAATCGAGAAGGTTACGTCCCCCGCTACCGTACCAGCATCACCAGCGGTCCCGACATCCAATTCGCCAATGGCTGTGTCTGAAGAGACTGAACCATTCGAGGAGGATGAAGTCGCCGCCACTCCAGTAATTTCACCAGCCATTCCGACCCCCCTTCGTGCTTCAGACCCGGAGACAGATAATGACTCATCTGACTCAGAATCTTCCAACTTTTTCTCGCAATTACCACCACCCCCTCAACCTGCACCAGTTGAACGACGAGGTTCCGCTACGATCTACTATACTCGAAAGCGGGTACGAGCACCAACAGCTCCCATCCACCCACCACCAGCACCACCGTCGTCACCTACGTCCCCTATATCACCTCTACAGATGATGTCACAATCATCACCCCTATCGCCTAGACGTCCCGTACCACCGCCCACTGTCTTCTACTACCAGACCACTACAGTCCCATTATCGCCTCTTGCTCGACCACTACGTGCCCGCAGTAATCCGTTACCACTCAGCGATGGAGCACATTTCTCAACCCCCTCACTATCAGATTCTCACATTGAGAGTATGGCCGAGGATGCTCGGGCCATAACTCGCGGAAGGCACGAAGATCACATCAATGAGATCACGGATTCTAATAACGAGATTTCCCTTGAGCGCATCAAGAGCATTGAAGGAGAAGTAGGAAATCTAGTGATGGGACGAATAGCTATGGACGAGGTCTTTAACATAATAGGTACTCAGCTGCAGGGAACTCTCGAAGTTATTTCCGAGTTGGAAGGAAAACTTGAGAACGAGAGACAGGAGGTACGAGACCTGAGAGACATTGCCTCAATAATGCAGGACATAAATGAGCGACAGGCGGATGAACTCGTTACAACCAATACCCGCGTGTTGACACTTGAGCGTATGGCGGAAGAATCCCAGACCAGGGAAAGAGTCAGGGACCAGAAAATTGAAGAGCTGACCGGGATAGTTCGAGATCTTCAACGCAAACTGGGAGGCATGCCAAGCGACTCATAGATTATCTGTGTATTATTTATGGCTTGAACATCTTAAATTGCCGCATGTGGCGATAATAAAAGACCTTGTAATAAATTGTTTTGTAAACAATTAAACAAGTTATTAAGGCACTGTTGCTGATTATGATTGCTATAAATTGACGTTAATTTATGTTGCTTTGGTTATTTTCATAAAATCCATGTGTAATATGATAGTATCTGGACATACCGACAAATTTATGAACCCAGCCTGTTGTGATTTCCGTACTATGGCGCTACCATTACGATATTACCTTATTATTAAAGCATTTCAACATGACACGGTCATTATGCGAATTCTAAACATGTGTTTCTCTTATGGTATTAATAGAAATATGCCTCGTGGGAAAACAACAGCCGCAACACCAACAACACCCATGACCCCTGCCGAAATTCAGAAATTAATTGCTGATAGTGTGGCTGCAGCACTAGAGACTCAGGCAGCTGCAATGGCTCGTGCAAGCAGCACGAATAGGCCAACCGGAGAAAACGAAGTGGCCGTAGTTCGCAAATGCACCTACAAGGATTTCATGGCTTGGAAGCCCACATACTTCAAGGGAACTGAAGGAGTGACCGAGCTCGCCCGATGGTTCGAGCGTTCTGAGACGGTTTTTATGAGAAGCGGTTGTGCTGACGACTGCAAGGTCTCATTCGCTACAGGAACCCTTTTGGACGATGCCTTATCCTGGTGGAACTCTACTGCCCAGAACATGGGTATAGAGGAAGCCTATCAAATTTCATGGGCCGAATTCAAACAAAAGATGTTGAAGAAGTATTGTCCTCGTACTGAGATCAGGAAGTTGGAGGATGAGTTTGATCGTTTGGTGGTGAAAGGGTATGATTTTAAGACTTACGATCGCAGGTTCCAAGAACTTGCCTTACTATGCCCAACTAAGGTGCCAGACCTTGAGAAACTACTAGAGAAGTACATCGAAGGGTTACCTAGAAACATTGAGGGTAATGTTACCACATCTAAGCCTCAAACCCTAGAGGAGGCTATGTCAATTTCTCAGAGGTTGATTGAGCGAGAGATAAAACGCGGACAGAGCCAAGGAGGTAATGACAACAAACGGAAGTTTGATGACCGCAGGAGCAACAACCACAACAACTCTCACAATAACAACAATGTCCACAACAACAACCGCAACTACAACCCCAATAACAATCAGAACTACCAACAGAACCGTAACCACCACCACAATCGGCAGAACCGTCAGCAGGAAGTCGCCAGGGCTTACATTGCTGCACCCGCTGGAACCGGGGGTTATGCTGGACCCGCTCCTATGTGTAATCGCTGCAAGCTGCACCACAATGGGCCCTGTTTCGCTAAGTGTGGGAAATGCCAAAGGACCGGCCACAAAACTCAAGACTGCAAGGCCACTGGCGCCAACTTGCAACCCGTGACTGTAGTGTGTCATGGATGTAGCGAAAAGGGACACTACAAGAACCGGTGCCCGAACCAAACTGCCAACCAGAACAATAACGCTCGGGGGAGAGCATTTGTGATGGAAAGAGGAAATGCGCAGGAAGACCCAGACGTAGTCGCCGGTACGTTTTTACTTAACAATCATCCTGCTAAAGTTTTATTTGATTCTGGAGCCGATAAAAGTTTTGTATCTACTTCGCTTGCTTCTTTACTTAACATCCACCCGACCAAACTACACATCACCTATGAAATTGAACTAGCCAACGGAGAACTAGTAAGCACAAATACCGTAATCCAAGGTTGCACCCTACTCTTACTCGACGAACCTTTCGATATTGACCTCATGCTGATTAAGCTTGGCAGCTTCGACGTGGTCGTCGGCATGGATTGGCTATCCAAGAACCGTGCTAGAATCATCTGCGACGAGAAAGTCGTCCACATCCCTGTACAAGGTGAAACCCTAATCATCCGTGGTGAACGAAGTAAGACCCGACTCGGCATCATATCATACGTCAAAACAGTGAAGTATATCGATAGAGGATGTCACGCCTTTTTGGCACAAGTGACAGAAAAGAAGCTGGAGGAGAAGCGACCTGAAGATGTGCCAGTAGTAAAGAACTTCCGCGAAGTATTTCCCGACGAGTTGCCCGGCCTTCCACCCGTCCGCCAGGTGGAATTCCAGATTGACTTGGTGCCAGGAGCAGCACCAGTGGCGCGAGCACCTTATAGGTTGGCGCCGTCCGAGATGAAAGAACTATCTGAGCAATTGCAAGAATTGTTAGATAAAGGGTTCATTCGACCTAGTTCTTCGCCGTGGGGAGCTCCGGTGTTATTTGTCAAAAAGAAGGACGGATCCTTCAGAATGTGTATTGATTATCGTGAGTTGAACAAACTTACAATAAAGAATCGATACCCATTACCCAGAATCGATGACCTTTTCGATCAGCTCCAAGGATCGAGTGTTTACTCGAAGATTGATCTAAGATCGGGTTATCACCAGCTAAGAGTTAGGGAAGAAGACATCCCTAAAACGGCTTTCAGGACACGATACGGCCACTACGAATTCCAAGTAATGCCATTCGGTCTAACCAACGCACCAGCTGTGTTTATGGACCTAATGAACCGAGTGTGCAAGCCTTATTTGGACAAATTCGTAATTGTGTTCATCGACGACATCCTCATTTATTCCCGGAATAAGGAAGAGCATGCAGAGCACTTAACAAGTATCTTGGAACTACTCAAAAAGGAGAAATTGTACGCCAAATTTTCCAAGTGTGACTTTTGGATAGAGAAAGTACAATTTCTTGGACACGTGATTGATAGCAAGGGCATTCACGTGGACCCCGCAAAGATCGAAGCAATCAAAAATTGGGCATCTCCTACAAACCCCACGGAGATACGTCAATTTTTAGGACTTGCAGGGTACTATCGTAGATTCATCGAAGGTTTCTCAAAAATCGCCAAACCGTTGACGGAATTGACGCAAAAGAAGAAAAAGTTTGATTGGGGAGAAGGACAAGAATCGTCATTCCAACTTTTAAAACAGAAGCTTTGTGAAGCTCCAATCTTGGCAATACCAGTGGGTAGCGAAGACTTCGTGGTGTATTGCGATGCATCATGCCAAGGTTTAGGCGCGGTATTAATGCAAAGGAGCAAAGTTATCGCATATGCTTCTCGACAACTCAAAACCCACGAGAAGAACTATACCACCCATGATCTCGAGTTAGGAGCAGTAGTATTTGCTCTTAAACTATGGAGACACTACCTGTATGGCACCAAGTGCACGGTGTTTACGGATCACAAAAGCCTACAACACATCCTAGACCAGAAGGAGTTGAACATGAGACAACGCCGATGGTTGGAATTACTCAGTGACTATGATTGCGAGATTCGCTATCATCCTGGGAAGGCAAATGTTGTGGCAGATGCCTTGAGTAGAAAGGAGCGAATTACACCTCTTAGAGTCAGATCTCTAGGGATGACAATTATATCACCGCTTCCATCGAAGATCCTTGAAGCCCAGACCGAAGCTCTCAAGGAAGAGAACAGACCAAAAGAGAAGATCTACGGTATGCCAGAAAGTGAGTATGGCTTTGTGAAGAAATCGGACGGGAGGTTGTGTTTTAAGGACCGAAGTTGGATTCCACTCTATGGGGGAATACGGGATCTCATCATGCACGAATCTCACAAATCTAAATATTCCATTCACCCAGGGTCTGATAATATGTATCAGGATCTCAAGAAACTTTATTGGTGGCCAAACATGAAAGCCGACATCGCCGAGTATGTCGGGAAATGTTTGACGTGTTCGAGGGTAAAGGCTGAGTGTCAAAAGCCATCCGGTTTATTGATACAACCCGAAATCCCGATGTGGAAGTGGGAAAGGATTACAATGGACTTCATCACAAAACTACCTAAGTCACCGAGAGGGTTTGATACCATTTGGGTCATCATTGACCGCCTTACCAAATCCGCGCATTTTCTGCCAATAAAAGAAACCGACGAGATGAACACCCTCGCACAATTATATTTGAAGGAAATAGTCTCACGACACGGAGTACCAATTTCCATTATCTCGGATCGAGATAGCCGTTTCATGTCAAATTTTTGGCAGGCATTACAGAAAGCATTGGGTACACGCTTGGATATGAGCACTGCATATCATCCACAGACCGACGGTCAGAGTGAGAGAACTATTCAAACCTTGGAACACATGCTCCGAGCATGTGTGATCGATTTTGGTAAGGGTTGGGATAGACACTTACCCTTAGCAGAGTTCTCGTACAACAACAGCTATCACGCTAGCATCAAGGCATCTCCATTTGAAGCCCTTTATGGCCGGAAATGCCGATCACCAGTTTGTTGGGCAGAAGTCGGAGATGCACAAATCACGGGACCCGACATCATTCAGGAAACCACTGATAAAATCGTGCAAATCAAACGTCTACAAGCTGCCCGAGACAGGCAAAAGAGTTATGCCGATGTGAGACAAAAACCCATGGAATTCCAAGTTGGAGATAGAGTTATGTTGAAAGTATCTCCTTGGAAAGGAATGGTTCGATTTGGGAAACGTGGAAAGTTAAACCCCAGATACGTTGGGCCTTTCAAAATCCTAGAAAGGATTGGCCCAGTGGCATACAAGCTTGAACTTCCTGAGGAACTCAGTAGAGTACACCATACCTTTCACGTATCAAACCTGAAGAAGTGTTTATCAGACGAATCTCTTGTCATTCCGTTAAAAGAAATTCGGATCGACGACAAGCTTAACTTCATTGAAGAACCAGTTGAGATCATGGACCGAGACGTCAAACAATTGAAACAAAGCCGTATCCCTATTGTCAAAGTTAGGTGGAACTCTAAGCGAGGACCAGAGTACACTTGGGAGCGTGAAGACCAGATTCGCGCTAAATATCCACATCTATTCCCGTAGTCGTCCCTAACAACTATCATAGACTAGAATTCCGGGACGGAATTCAAAATAAGGGGTTGATACTGTAACTCCCGCTATTTTTCCCTTATGAATATTATGTGCTAATCAAAGTCTATTGTACCATTTCGCTATTTTATAACACTTATGACCACAACAAATATCTCATTCAACGAATGGACTATATTACGATTAATTACAACGTGTATTGTGATCACTTATATTAATTGAACGATGCTCACACACATTCTACGATAGTCCGAAATCGCGAAAATATTTAACTTTTGCCATTTACAATCTCACATGACGTTATTTCACTAAAACCGCGCTCTAGAACACCCGGCCCAGTTCCTTTAATTTTAAGTTTCACTTTGCATCCCGTTTGAGAGTAGCGAGTAGCGAGCACAACACAAAACGATCCCGATATTCCTATATCTCACAAACAATATGTCAATATTATTACACCTCTTGAATGAACTCGCACCCAAGAATCATGTACAATGGCCATTTTAATTATCTCGTGCGAATACTACTCTAAAAATCTTTAGAGCTAAGCATACGAACCTACCCGATGTACTAGAAATCAACTCGCTCAAAACGTATTTTTGGTCGAACCTATCAACTCGTCATAGAACCATACGTTCACACACAATTTTTGAATCACGAAACAAATTCAAACTCATTAACTCTCGGGATATGGCACGTGACAAAATAAAACCGAACTTCATATATTTATTTATTTACCAACGAGTAAATAAAAATTCCCCCAAAGAGCACGCCTCCTTGTTTTGAGCTGATGAGAGGTCAAAATTGTGGAAGAAAATAGTTCCCTAACATTTAATATATCCTGCCAGCTACAGGAACTTATGTCTTGGAAATAATTTAAATTCAATACTATATATACGTACTCCACTCTTTCGTTTCATGCATCACCTCCATTTACACGTTACAAAGACCTTCTAAACTCCCTACACTTACACAATCTACTACTGCTCGAGCTGGGTTAAACCATCCTCACCTTAGAGACTATTCGAAGTTGCTCAAGTCCATCCTTGTCCAACCACGACTAGCATTCGAAACGAGCAAGAGAAGCTGCCGTGTCCACGTCCCATCTCACTCGACGTTCACCACCTTTAAGGTGTCGTAAGCATACTCGACCCCTAACTCCTTTCATACGATCATGCATACATGCCAACTCACGTCTCATTCTTGTTTTATTATTTCGTATAGTATAAAGTTACGTATAGTTAAATAGAGTGACACGCCACCTTTATGGAAGGCCTAGGGGTCACGTACGCATTGTCACGTATCTATTTTACATTTCATGCATCAATGGACTCATCCTTAATCGTTTCTCTAACTCATGCACACGACCAGATTCAAAAATGAAAAAGATAAAACCTTGTTATTTTATGTGAAATGGTCGACCAAACTAGCTAGAAGACACCAAGTTATCTTGAAATCTAAACTAACGAGCATGTCATATTATTACTCCACCCCGTAGACCACCCAACGAGCTATCAATTTTGTGTTTTAACTTTTCAAAAATAACAACTCCTCGACACCCTAATTTGGCCAAAGTGTTTTGCAAAAACTCGATAATTAAAAAGTTTAAAAATAAGCCGAGTGGGCTTATAAGCCCATTAAGCTAAAAATAAGTCCTTTTGATGTGTAATCTGTAAAAATGAGCTTTTCCATATTAAAACAAGTTTCGGAAAAAGTTTTATAAAGTTTCCTATAATTTTCGTGAAAAAGGACCAAAAATGTAACGCGTCGTCACTTATAGGGACTAAAAGTGCAAAACTGTGAAAACAAGGACCAAAACTGTAAAAACAGGAACATTAGGACTAAAAGTAACAAAATAATAAATTCCAAGCTAATGTTGTATATTTGGACAAGTAGAGGACGGTTATTGAACAAATTATAAAACGAGGACTAACGGCGCAACGTTAACACCGTTAGGATAAGAATTGGAAACTGACAAAGGACATGGACCAAAGACTATATTCAAGACTCTCACATTTATTTCTTTTCCGACCTGCATATCATTGCATCCTTGCATTTCGAAATTCATTCATTCTTCTTATACATATATATATACTTATATGCATATGTATATATTGATATATTATTTCTAAAATTCAATCACATCATTTAAGCTCCGTGTTTTATTACCGTCACGCAAATAATCATTCCATCCCATTCTTCTTCGCGAACATCACATTTGGACTATCACGACACTAAAACTTATCGTACTATCTAGGTTATGTGTTGGAGCCGTTCCTTGACTGTAACTGAGATCTTTATCACTACCACTGTACTACTAAGGTGAGTTCATAGTCCCACTTTTTACTATATTTCCAAAATCCCGTGGGGAGGTACATGCTACAAAACTGAACACAAGTATTTTCTGTATGCTATCCTGATTTATATTGCCTAAGTTACCGCTTGTCAAAAAGTCCCTCATATCATGAACCATTAATCACTTGCGAGTGAACGCGAATTTGGTGAATAGATCTATTGGCAGTTGACGCCCCATTTGAGTTGCTGGGTAAGTAACCAAATGCACTTTATTCGAATTAACTAAGGAGCCTGACAAACTCCTATTACACGAGGGCATTATCACCTACACCATTTCATGGTGTGGGATTTATTATATTACACCCGATGTTAAGGTTTGCGTATCATGAGGCTTAGGGCAATATGTACATATTACACTGCGATGCTATTGTTTCTACTACTATCTCACTTGTGTTCAACTATTACAATTTAAACACTATGGATTCACTCAACATTCGTGTTGACCTTTTTAGCATGTTTATCTCAGGTAATTGACGAAGGCAACCCGGGCACGGAGATTGGCAAATGACCCCTCTTTATGGACCATATTTAATAATGTTCTCATTCGCTTTTATCAGAAACCGCTTTATTGTAACTCTAAATTTATTAAGACTTCTTTATGTCATGTACTGTTAAGTTTATTAAATGAGAACTAAACTTTTATAAAAACGTCTCTTTTGAGTCGTTTTCTATGGTTATGACTACGATCCGAGAAGTAATACCCCAATTAGTCTTCCGCTGTTTACTTACAAATTTGGGGGTGTTACATCACATGAGTACCAACAGCTTTGTAGAACTTCAGACAACAGTTAAAACCAGAATAATAGTGGATAGTAATAATATGCAACTTAAAATGCCAAAAATTATGGAACCACCACCAAACCTGCACGTAGCTCAATATGATCATATGCAGGATACACCAAATAGAAAATTTATCTAACACCATCAGCATTCACCTTGTAACTCAATCCATCACCATCAGTACCCAAATTACCCATCATACTGCTTTCAACCTTGCCCGTAATTGCCTTCTTCCTCCTATCATTTTTCAAAATACTATTCAACGGTAACTTCCAAATAATCGCAGCTTCCCAAACTTCATTAGAATATTTAATTTTAAGCCCTAAGAGTCTCATCCTAACAGTTTCCATGATAATGTTAAACAAAATGTCCAAAGATCTCTCCTCCCTACTATAGATTCTAATGTTCCTTTCTTGCCAAATGAAGTACACGGCAGCACCCAAAACCAACCTTTGGATAATACTCCATTACGTGTTGTTAGCATTTCTAATAGACACTCCCAATATTACTTCAGCCCAAATACAAGATACATCCTCAAGCCTGCACATCACTTTAAGCCTATCCCAAATACCCTTAGAGAAGGTATAACTAAAGAATAAGTGGTTGTAAGAATCTTTACAACTTTTGCAAAAAGGGCAAACAAGATTAAAAGCATTACACCACCTAGATATTCTATCCTGAGTCTTTAAACTACCTCGAATCCCCATCCAAAGAATAAATGAATGTCTCGGGAGAAATTGAGAAAACCACACATGTTTATACCAAATAACCTTGGGACAATCAGTTCTCAACATTTTCCAAGCCTCTTTAACACTAAATTGAACCTCCTTGTTTTTCTTATTTAGCCATAAAGCTTTATCTTCACAATCATGATTCAAAACAGGAACAGGAACATTAGTGACAACATCAAATAAACCATTCCAACTAGACGGCCAGATCCAATTATTATTGTGAATGTAATCAGCCACCTTAGCATTTAAATCAATTACATGCTCCCTAAGTGTGACTAATCACATTACATAATGGACCATTACTATGACACTTATCGAACCAAATGAAACACCTCTACCATTGCCAATCTTATATACAACAGAATTACGAATTTTATCTCTAAGCTTAAGAATTTGTTTCCAACTCCAAGACATAGAATTAGAACAACTAATATCCCAGAAACAATTATTCTTAATCCTAAAGCTATGAATCCAATGAACCCATAACAACTCTTTCCGGCTAACAATATTCCACAGATGTTTGATCATCAAAGCCTCATTCATAACTCTCAAAGGCTTAATTCCTAAACCACCTTGGTACTTAGGTCTACAAACATCTTTCCAAGCAACACTGGCAACCTCATTTCCCGACCCACCATTAGACCAAATAAACTTTTTAAGAAGCTTATCAATACTATCACAAACCGAAATGGGCAGAATAAACATCGAGGCCCAGTAAATATGAAGAGATGATAAAACCGAAGCCACCAACTGAAGTCTACCCGCAAACGACAACATTTTATTTTTTCAGTCAAATATTCTATTCCTGACCTTCTCAATAAGAACTCTACAATCAGCAATACAAAGCTTCTTAGAAGATACCGGTATGCGTAAGTATCTAACAGGAAGCTCACCAATAGTAAAGGGCATAACAAGCAGAATATCATTTTCGACCTCAACAGGAACATTGCCAAAGAAAACCGTGCTCTTAGCCATACTAGGATAAAGCCCAGAACATAAAGTAAACTCATCTAAAGCTCTTGATTCGTTGTGTTTTGGTGTGTGCAAATAGACGTGAGACAAATAGACGTGTAGTAATACAAGTAAACCTTTTAGGAAAAAGATTACCTCGCAAAACTTGTGTAAGTGACATTAAATTGTGAGACCGGGAAGTGATTTCCTGGGTCGTACCCTAACGAGGTGTGAATGGAAAGCTTCGAGTGGGATTGAGATTAAAATCTTGTATGTTGGAAGGATTGTTTGGTTTTGTGATACGTTAAATTAACGAAAATTATGAATTAACGAACGAAAATGGAATAAACGTAAACTAAATGGAAAATTAAACTAAGGAACGCTAAGATCTATTTAAAATAACCTAAAATGCTACGGGAAACATGTTATAGGAAACGGGGAAACCTAACACGTAATCTAAATTAAAAACGCGATGTTTATTGAAAAATAAACGTCAACGTACAAATTAAAATGTAAAATTTAAGCTACAAAGGTCCTACGGGTTTCCAATTAATTTTCTTACACACTAAATGACAAAAGAAAATTTTAGAAAAAAGACAATTAATTTTTCAACAAAAATTCTATTTATTACGGATAAAATAGTATTTAAACTAAATTAAATTCTAATAAATACCTAAACTATTTATAGAAATCTGAAAATTTTCTGGAAATTAAATTATCCTAATACGATCCTAAGAAAAATTCTAAGTTTGAAAAAGCTGTTATATATAAGCTATTATAAGCTACTTCAGTTTCAATAAGCAAGTGGGAAAAAGAGCATTAAATAAACTTAAAGGGAAGGATATGATAGAACTGGTGCTCCAGAGCTAGTGGGAGGGAGTGATTGCTTGTGTCTGTTTGTGGCTAAAGGTCAGGGGTTCGAAACCCATTTTTTTGCAAAAACTCCAAACATCAATTTTTTTTTTCTTTTATGTTTGTTTTTCTCTTGTTTACTGCTTCTAACACAAACACAGTCCACAAATCTCTTTCCCTTCCTTTTTGAAAACAGGTAACAACAACAATTTGTGGGGTGATTATTACTTTCAAATCGGATTCAACATGAGAATTGCAAAGTTTGCCTTGTTTTCTATTTGTTTTCTCTTATTCGATTGCCAACCAACTCCTAGGTTTAAATAAACCTAAACATTCAAACAAACAACAATAACAGGTCCTATAGACAATAATGAGACCAAAAACAACAACGTTCTAGGGTATCCTATCAACAAGAACAACAATCTATAACAAGAACAACTACAAGACCACTGCAGCAGTGGTCAAATAAGCCAAAAAGTGGCTTCAAAATAAGCACTAAACAAGCAGTTCAGGGGAAACAAATTCACAATCCTAATTAACTACCTATGGGGCTATCCAAAACAATAAACTACCAGGGGTTTCAACTAGAATTGAACATTTTATGGTTATTAGAAGTTTGTCCAAAATCTGGGTGCAGAGGAGTGGACTGTCCCTGCAGGCTACTTCCAAGGCAGATTTTAATGACCAAATCAACTCTAAAATCCAATTTTTTTTTTGAATCAAGTGCAAAAACTATCAAAGCTTTAAAATCAACAAACTTTTTCTATTTTCATCCAGTATTGAATCCTAGACCCTCTTGTGAAATTTGTCCAAAATTTTAGTATGCAGTTTGATTTTTTTGAAATATTTGACACAAATTTTGACTTGGATGGATTTCCACTGACCCTAATTGATCAGTTATGATGTATTGAACCTAAATGAAGTTAGATTGAACAACCTAAACTAGATTTGAACTAAACCCAAGGTATTGATTTCCTAAATTCACCACAGATTAGCATATTTAGGCACAAATTTCAAATTAGGACCTTATCTTAGAAAATGACCAAGGCAATGATTAGACTGAGCTAGTATGAGCCTAAAGGTGATGTCTAAGCCATTCTTAACCAGCAACAACAACAAAAGCCTAGTCACACAGACAATTCCAAACACTCCTATAAACATGAGTTTAACAACTTTTCAAAGCAAGTATCCTATTCAATAATCCCAACTGAGATTTAAACTTAAACTGATCTCTAATAAACACAAATAAACAGATTCAAACATTAATAAACAACATTATTAACAATCACAAATTGTGCTAAGAAAAATGTGGAAAGGTCTTACAAGGAGTCTAAAGCAAAACCAAGTGAGAACCAGAACCAGATCCACAACCTATGCTCCCATGAGCTCTAGACCATGCTTCTTCCACCTTTCTCTTCTGCATCTGCCATTGTTCACTATTTTTTTTTTCTTTTTCTTGTGCAATTTTCTGTTTTTCTTTTCTGAGTTTTTGTTTTCTTGTTGGTTTCAAACACCTTAACAATACTTAGTAAGTCTTCTGAGATCAAATAAAGAGAATTTAAAAGAAATACAAGTAACTTTGGAAATTTGAGTAAAAATCCGAAATTGCATAAACTTGAACAATACTTTAATTAAGCTTGAAAATTTGAATTACAAAGATAAACTAAGTTAAAAACAAACAGAAAACTACAAAGGAAAGATGCCTCAATGGCTTACAAGACTATTCTATTTATACCAAATAAGTGGTAGGTAGGAGAATGGCTTCTTGTGCTTCAACCTCTAGAATTAGGGTTTCCTGAGCTTCTCTGGAACCTTGTGAAACAATCCCCATCGTATAATTAAACCAGAAGTGATCCTAGCCCCTTGTTTCAATTTGGCGCCAAAAGTGTTTTTTGAGTGGATTGGTGAGCTGGAGTGTTAGGTATGGGATTGTGAGGAGGGGGGAGGTAGTGGGATTGGGGGAAGTGATTGGGGGGCTTTTGAGGTGGTGATGGAGTGTTGCAGAGGTGAAGGTGTGGTGATGGTGAGGGACTGGGTAAAGCGGGGAGGTTGGGGATGTAGTGTTTGACCCGTTTCTTTTTTATTTTTATTGTTTTGACTTTGTTGACTATTTGAGCGAGTGGTTGGGCTGGAATTTGGTTTTGGGCTTAGGGTAATATGAGGTGTTGGATTTGGGTTGGTTTTAATGATACAAAAGGGGTATCAGTTTGGTTTGTAGAATTTAATAGCCCAAGGATAATAAGTGTAAAATCTGAATTCTTTAGGGACTGAATCTGCCATATTTCCAAACTTCATCCAAGGACTATATTTGAAAATCTCTAATTTCCTGAGGACCTCAAATGATTTATTCCATGATTTAATCACTAGGGGCCAAAATTGACAATTGTTGAAACTTGAGGGACCTTAGTGTAAATTCTCCAAAATTTCATTCCAAGGACTAAATTTGACAATCTGTGAGTTTCCAAGAACCAAAGTGACTTTCCCTTCAAAATATTCCACCAGGGACCAATTCTGCCATTTTCTGAGAGTACAGGGACCAATATTGCCAATTGTGAAATTCCAGGGGCCATACTTGTACATTTTGAAAACTTTTCACCCAAAGATCATTGTTTGGTAACTTTTGATTTTTGAAGACTTGGTTTGACCTTTCTTTCAAAATAAACGCTCAGGGACTAGTTTTGATAATTTTTTGAAAGTTGGGGGACTGAAACTGCCAATTATGCAAACTTTGTTTGTTTTTCGTTTGTTTTCAATCATTTTGCATTTGAGACATATAAAACACGATCTTTGGGATATTTTTGTTATTTTGATGCATTCTTGAGTATTTTCTCGTGTTTTGGCAGTTAAAATACGGAAAAAATGATGAGTATTTACACACTCATCAATCCCCCACACTTGATTATTGCTAGTCCCTAGCAATCTTTTGTGAAAATTAATGGATTTGAGATCTCTTTACCAAAATCCATCACTTCTAGAGTAGCCGAATGTTTTGGGGTCAAGTAAGAGTTATGGTCTATCCGATGACCATGTGATTTTTAGCAAACCACCAGCTATCAACGGTTTTGATTTGTCTTTACCAGGAGCCGTTTGCTTCTGGACTAGCCAACTCTTGATGGAACAGTCAACATCTTGGTGAGTTGATTATCAATTATAGTTTTTCCGCTGCCTTTACCACAAGCCATAATCTTGCGGGCTAGCCAACTCATTTGCTTTTGAGGATATGGGGAGTTGAGGAACCATACAATTTTTGGCAAATTGCAAGCCATCAACGGGTTTGAGTTATCTTTACCAAGAGCCGTTTGCTCCTGGATTAGCCAATCCTTTAGTCTTTTAGACACGGCGAATTGATAACCACAAAAAATTTTGAAATAAAGTGAAAAAAATTTTAAAATTTTGGCCAAAAACGGGGGTACTAGACGGTATAATTTGATAAAATACGCTAGAATTTTCCCCTCCCCCACACTTAGAGTTGAATATTGTCCTCAATATTCAAAGTCCCAGCTATTATGCTGAAATTTTGAACGTAAGAAAATAATATTGAAAGCTAATTGTGGGAATGTCATTTTTCATTTTTCACTTTATTTATACAACAACACATTTTTTTTTTGAACATATATACATTGCAAACAATTGCGGGGGGTGGCCACTCCCCCACACTTAGGTGTTAGAAAGTAGAAAGAAATTAGAGACACGGGTGAAAACCCATGTTGTGCTACTGTTTTTGTTTATCGAGTCGCTAGCTTGACTCGATCCCCGAATTCATTGGTCCATGGGGAAAGTTTGGAGGTCCGGGACAACCATGGGTGGTAAGTCCCCTCCAAAATAATGCTTTAACCGATGCCCATTTACTTTGAAATTTGGATCATTTTGAGACAACTCGACGGTACCATATGGAAAAACTTTGGCAACGGTGTAAGGCCCAGTCCAGCGGGTTTTATGCTTACCCGAAAATATCTTCAATCTAGAATTAAAAAGAAGGACTTGGTCACCAACGTTAAAAACGCGGTTTTTGATTTTGGAGTCGTGGATCTTCTTTGTTTTCTCTTTGTAGATTAAAGAGTTTTCGTACGCTTGATCATGAAGTTCATTGAGTTGAACCTTCCTATGATCACCCGCGGACTTGAGATCGAAGTTGGCATTCTTAAGAGCCCAATAAGCTTTGTGCTCGAGCTCAATCGGTAGATGACATGCTTTTCCATACAGAAGCTTATAAGGGGTACACCCGATGGGTGTTTTATAAGCCGTGCGAAAAGCCCATAGAGCATCATCTAGCTTATCCGACCAAGAGGCACGGTTTTCGCCTACGGTTCTTTCAAGAATTCTTTTTAGCCCACGGTTTGAAACCTCCACTTGCCCACTTGTTTGTGGGTGATAAGCGGTAGCAAGTCGGTGAGTGACACCATACTTGAGCATGACTTTTGCAAATTGGTCATTGCAAAAGTGAGTACCGCGATCACTAATTATAGCGCGGGGAGTTCCAAACCTAGCAAATAGAGATTTTAAAAGTTTTACAACTACTCGGGCATCGTTAGTTGGGAGAGCTTTGGCTTCGACCCATTTTGACAAATAGTCAACGGCCACGAGTATGTACTTGTTCCTTCGTGAAGACGGGAACGGCCCCATAAAGTCTATGCCCCAAACGTCGAAGATCTCACAAACTTGGATGACATTTTGTGGTATCTCATCCCGTTGTTCTATCTTTCCTTGACGTTGACATGAGTCACAAGATTTGACTAAGTCATGGGCGTCTTTGTAAAGGGAGGGCCAATAAAAACCTGAATCAAATACTTTTCGAGCGGTGTAGTTCGGGCCATGATGTCCCTCGGTGGGTCCATTATGACAAGCCCTAAGAATTTCCATGGCTTCTTGGCCATGAACACACCTACGAATGACCTGATCCACACAAATTTTTAATAAATAGGGATCGTCCCAAAAGTAATGATTCACATCTTTGAAAAATTTGTTCTTTTGGTGGGATGACATCCCTTTGACAACAAAATTCCCCGCATGGTAGTTTGCAAAGTCGGCAAACCATGGGGTACTAGAATCACCAAGAGAAGAGGATTTTTTCAAGGACACTTTGATGAGGATTTTCCAATCGGGAAAGATGGTCAGCAGCGAGGTTCTCGGCTCCTTTCTTATCACGAATGATGACATCAAACTCTTGTAGGAGGAGAACCCAATGGAGCAATCTCAGCTTTGTGTCTTGCTTGGCAAAGAGATATTTGAGAGCCGAGTGATCCGTGTACACTATGCTTTTAGTCAAGATTAAGTATGGCCGAAACTTCTCAAACGCATACACCACGGATAGTAATTCTTTTTCCGTTGTGGTGTAATGAGCTTGAGCTTCGGTTAAAGTCTTGCTTGCATAATGAATCGGCTGAAAATGCTTGGTTTTTCGTTGCCCCAAGACCGCACCTATGGCAAAGTCACTTGCATCACACATAAGTTCGAAAGGTAGGTCCCAATTGGGGGCAACAAGAATTGGTGCCTCGGTAAGATTTTTCTTGAGAGTTTGAAAAGCTTCGATGCACTCATCGGAAAAGACGAACGGAGTTTCTTTTTCAAGAAGTCGGGGTCATAGGCCTAGCTATCTTTGAGAAATCTTGAATGAATCTACGATAGAAGCCGGCATGACCCAGAAAACTCCGAACACCTTTAACGGTTGTGGGAGGAGGAAGTTTGGCAATGACATCGATTTTAGCCTTGTCAACGTCAATCCCGCTCTTAGAAATCTTATGGCCAAGGACGATTCCTTCCTTGACCATGAAATGACTTTTCTCCCAATTTAGACTAAGATTGGTGTCTTCACACCTTTGAAGCATTTTGTCTAAATTGGTGAGACATGATTCGAATGAATTCCCAACGACCGAAAAATCATCCATGAAGACCTCCATTGTTTTCTCGATCATGTCATGAAAAATGGCCATCATGCATCTTTGAAACGTGCCCGGAGCATTGCACAAGCCAAAAGGCATGCGTCGATAAGCAAATGTTCCATATGGACACGTGAAAGTTGTTTTCTCTTGATTTTGAGGGTCGATGGGAATTTGGAAATAACCAGAAAAACCGTCAAGGAAACAATAATATTCGTTTCCCGCCAATCTTTCGAGCATTTGATCCATGAAAGGTAGAGGAAAGTGGTCTTTTCGGGTGGCGTCATTTAACTTTCGATAGTCAATACAAACACGCCAACCCGTTACCAATCGAGTAGGAATTAACTCGTTATCATCATTTTTAACTACTGTTATGCCACCCTTCTTGGGCACACAATGAACGGGACTCACCCAAGGACTATCCGAGATAGGGTAAATCAAACCGGAATCAAGAATTTTTATGACCTCTTGCTTGATAACCTCATGAATTTTAGGATTTACCCTTCTTTGTTGTTGAACCGCCGGTTTAAAGTCATCCTCCATCAAAATCTTGTGCATACAAAATTCCGGGTTAATACCCTTGATGTCGGAAAGTCTCCAAGCAATGGCTCGCTTGTGTGACTTTAAAACCTTGAGGAGAGCGGTTTTATTTTCCTCATTCAAGTCTTTGGCAATTATGACGGGAAACTTATCGTCTCCCTCCAAAAATGCATACTCGAGATGATGTGGAAGTTCCTTGAGTTCAACCTCGGGGAAGTCATCAGTTTTTTCAACATTTTTGACCTCCTCGATATGAAGTTCTTTTGGAGGATGAGGGGGTGAAGGATCGTCATTCAACAATTTTTCAAGCATAAGTATATCCCCCTCGGAATCAAGATAGTTACTATCAAACTCGTGTGACATTGAGCTATCTTGGGAAAGAAAAGTATCGACCTCTTCCAAAAGAAAGTCACTTCCCTCAAATGGAGTGAGAGAAGGGGAAGAGATATCGATGGTAGAATTAATTGATCCTTGCACATTCAACACTTCTTCAAAATATTCATCGCATGCAACATCGATGGCATCAAGTCGGTTAATTTCTTCTCGTTCAAGGTCGAGAAGATCTTTTGAAGTGTTTTTAATGTTAATGACCAATTTTTCATCGCCAAGTCTTAGAGTCATTTCACCTTCGAAGACGTCGATTAATGCACGAGGCGTTTTCAAGAATGGTCTTCCCAAAATTAGGGGAACACGACGATCGGCATCGAAATCAACGACTACGAAGTCGGCAGGGAAATGGAACTTGCCAACCTTCACAAAGACATCTTCAGCAATACCCTTCGGAACCGTAACCGTTCGGGTTGCTAATTCAAGAGTCATTCGTGTTTGTGTAAGCTCGGGAAGTGAAAGCTTTTGCCAAATAGAGAAAGGCATGAGATTTATGCTAGTGCCAAGATCGGCCAAGGCGAAGCATTCTTCAAACTTTTGGAAATCACAAGGAATGAGAAATTTTCCGGGGTCTCCTAATTTTTCAGGAAGTTTCTTTAGAAGAACCGCCGAACAATTTTCATTCAAACGAGTTTTAGTGAGTTCAAACAATTTCTCTTTATTACTTAAAAGACTCCTAAAAGTGGAAGCAAACTTGGGCATATAGAGAAGAGTATCCGCGAAACTAATGTCGAAGTGTAACTTTTGAAATATCTCAAGAAACTTCTTCATTTGATCATTTGTTTGCTCACGGAGTTTTTCATCATTAAGCCTTGAAGGATATGGGATCGAAGGCTTAGAAATGCTCTTAGGAAAAGCAAATTCGGGAATTGATGGTTGGACTTCCGAAGGTTGGACGTGTGCGGTACTCCGTGAGCTTGAGGGTTGCACCTTGTCCTTTGTGACCTCGGGTTCTCGTTCTATTTCCCCAATTGGTGGAGGAATAGGAGTCGAGGGTCCATCAATAGCTTTACCACTACGAGTGGTAATAGCTTTCAATTCACCCTTCGGGTTGGGAATGGTATTTCCTGGGAGAGTACCCGAAGTAGAAGCTTGATTCATTTGACTCATAAGACTTGCAAACATGTTCTCAATCTTACTTTGAGATTGTTCAATCTTGTGGTTAGTATTACGAAGTTCATTTTTAAGCTCATGACCTTGTCTCGACATTGAATATTGAATATCATTCTTCAAAGTGTTGATTTGGTTTTGCATATTCCTCATGCTAGCTTCATTTGCCTTAATGTAATTAGCAAGTTCATTTGAAACAACATTAGGAGCTTGGTGATTATGAGCTTGAAAACCTTGATTGAAATTACCCCCTTGATTTGAGAATTGATTATTAGGGGTATGAAATTGATTTTGAACATTTTGATTTCTTTGTTGATTTTGATTGAATCGATTTGGATTATTGGGTTGAGGAAAACCGGGTGGACCACCTTGGTTGCTAGCACGATAGTTTGGGTCAACTTGAGGACGGTATTGGTTACCTCCTTGGTTTGAATTACCGACTATTGCATTAACTTCAAATGGATTGCCATCGGTGGCAGTACAATTGTAATATGCGTGTGGACCACCACAAGTAACAGAAACTTCAACCTTTTTGACTTCGGCAGGTTGAGGAGAAACTTTTTTATTTTTGGTGAGAACCAAAGCATGGATAGCTTCCGTGAGCTTGTCAAGCCTAGCATCGGTACTAGATTGAGCCACGGGTGATGAAGGAGAAGGACCAACATTCACTTGGGAAACAACCGATTTACTTCGTGAAATGCGGACCTTAGACTTATTCTCGATGATCACTAAAGCATCTCTTGTGGTTCGATTCAAGAAATTACCTCCCGCGGAGGCATTAAGAGAGTCATGATCAATTTGGCTCACACCATTATAGAAAGTGTCGAGTTGCATTAACTCGGAAAAACCATGATGAGGACATTTACGAAGCATATCCTTATAACGGTCCCATGCCTCACCGAATGATTCATCGAATTTCTGTGTGAATTTCATGATCTCATTCTTGAGGGCCGTGGTTTTTGAAGGAGGAAAGAATTCATTCACAAACTTCTTAACTAAATCTTCCCATGTTTCAATCGATCGAGGGGGTTGTTTGTCAAGCCAATTCTTGGCAGCCCCATCGAGGGAAAACGGGAAGAGAAGAAGTTTGATTGCCTCTTCAGGGACATTTTTGCATTTGATGGTGGACGTGATTTTGTTAAACCATCTAATTTGATCTTGAGGAACGTCCCTTTCGAAACCATAGAATTGACGCGAGGTGACAAGGTTTATCAACCGCGTCTTGAGCTCAAAGTTGTCGGCCATGATGGCTGGAACAACGATAGCATCTCCGTAACCCTCGATGGGTGCTTGGAGAAGCTCATTCATAGTGGGCTCGGCCGCCATGATAGGAATAGTACGAATCTCGGGTTCGACTATTGGATTGGTACGTCGTCGATTACGCCTTCTTCTTGGAATGTTGTTAAGCGATTGCAAAGGAAGTGTTGACGTAGACGAACGAGTGCGCTTGCACCACAAAAAATATCAATTAAAACAATAATGCTTTAACGACAAGGGAACTTAAACCAATAATCAAGAACGCAAGGTCGACTTCTAAAGAAAAACGCACAAAAGAGCGGGAGAGAAGAATGGATCTCTCACTGGGCGAACTTCGTTGGATCGCCACATACCGTTTCGACTCCTCTTAAAGTGTGTTTCTCGTTTAAAAGTTTTCCAAAACGCAAGTGATACAAAGGCAAGTTTTGATCTTTGGTTTGGGAACTTATTATGGTCACACCCCCAGTTGGTAGGTGTTCTGCCTTGGTTTGCGGTGGTAAGATTTTAATGTTGTTATTACTAAACAAAGAAACGTGAAAATCTTTTTGTGTTTTTCTTTATCTTATATAGATATAATACATATATAGAAACAAAATAAAAATATTTTTGGTTTTTTATAAGTTTTATAAAAGCGTAACTTCTTGCGAAGGTTCTACAAGACTAATCGTCTAAACCTTATCGAGACTTTCGACACACAGCCTCCCTGGCAGCGGCGCCATTTGATTCGTTGTGTTTTGGTGTGTGCAAAACCAATTTATCAAAAATATCAACAAACGTGTAGTCTACGTTATCGTGAGACAAATAGACGTGAAGTAATACAAGTAATCCTTTTAGGAAAAAGATTACCTCGCAAAACTTGTGGAAGTGATATTAAATTGTGAGACCGGGAAGTGATTTCCTGGGTCGTACCCCAACGAGGTGTGAATGGAAAGCTTCGAGTGGGATTGAGATTAAAATCTTGTATGTTGGAAGGATTGTTTGGTTTTGTGATACGTTAAATTAACGAAAATTATAAATTAACGAACGAAAATGGAATAAACGTAAACTAAATGGAAAATTAAACTAAGGAATGCTAAGATCTATTTAAAATAACCTAAAATGCTACGGGAAACATGTTATAGGAAACGGGGAAACCTAACACGTAATCTAAATTAAAAACGCGACGTTTATTGAAAAATAAACGTCAACGTACAAATTAAAATGTAAAATTTAAGCTACAAAGGTCCTACGGGTTTCCAATTAATTTTCTTACACACTAAATGACAAAAGAAAATTTTAGAAAAAAGACAATTAATTTTTCAACGAAAATTTTATTTATTACGGATAAAATAGTATTTAAAATAAATTAAATTCTAATAAATACCTAAACTATTTATGAAAATCTGAAAATTTTCTGGAAATTAAATTATCCTAATACAATCCTAAGAAAAATTCTAAGTTTGAAAAAGCTGTTATATATAAGCTATTATAAGCTACTTCAGTTTCAATAAGCAAGTGGGAAAAAGAGCATTAAATAAACTTAAAGGGAAGGATATGACAGAACTGGTGCTCCAGAGCTAGTGGGAGGGAGTGATTGCTTGTGTCTGTTTGTGGCTAAAGGTCAGGGGTTCGAAACCCATTTTTTTGCAAAAACTCCAAACATCAAATTTTTTTCTTTTATGTTTGTTTTTCTCTTGTTTACTGCTTCTAACACAAACACAGTCCACAAATCTCTTTCCCTTCCTTTTTGAAAACATGTAACAACAACAATTTGTGGGGTGATTATTACTTTCAAATCGGATTCAACATGAGAATTGCAAAGTTTGCCTTGTTTTCTATTTGTTTTCTCTTATTCGATAGCCAACCAACTCCTAGGTTTAAATAAATCTAAACATTCAAACAAACAACAATAACAGGTCCTATAGACAATAATGAGACCAAAAACAACAACGTTCAAGGGTATCCTATCAACAAGAACAACAATCTATAACAAGAACAACTACAAGACCACTGCAGCAGTGGTCAAATAAGCCAAAAAGTGGCTTCAAAATAAGCACTAAACAAGCAGTTCAGGGGAAACAAATTCACAATCCTAATTAACTACCTATGGGGCTATCCAAAACAATAAACTACCAGGGGTTTCAACTAGAATTGAACATTTTATGGTTCTTAGAAGATTGTCCAAAATCTGGGTGCAGAGGAGTGGACTGTCCCTGCAGGCTACTTCCAAGGCAGATTTTAATGACCAAATCAACTCTAAAATCCAATTTTCTTTTTGAATCAAGTTCACAAACTATCAATGCTTTAAAATCAATAAATTTTTTCTATTTTCATCCAGTACTGAATCCTAGACCCTCTTGTGAAATTTGTCCAAAATTTTAGTATGCAGTTTGATTTTTTTGAAATATTTGACACAAATTTTGACTTGGGTGGATTTCCACTAACCCTAATTGATCAATTATGATGCATTGAACCTAAATGAAGTTAGATTGAACAACCTAAACTAGATTTGAACTAAACCCAAGGTATTGATTTCCTAAATTCACCACAGATTAGCAGATTTAGGCACAAATTTCAAATTAGGACCTAATCTTAGAAAATGACCAAGGCAATGATTAGACTGAGCTAGTATGAGCCTAAAGGTGATGTCTAAGCCATTCTTAACCAGCAACAACAACAAAAGCCTAGTCACACAGACAATTCCAAACACTCATATAAATATGAGTTTAACAACTTTTCAAAGCAAGTATCCTATTCAATAATCCTAACTGAGATTTAAACTTAAACTGATCTATAATAAACACAAATAAACAGATTCAAACATTAATAAACAACATTATTAACAATCACAAATTGTGCTAAGAAAAATGTGGAAAGGTCTTACAAGGATTCTAAAGAAAAACCAAGTGAGAACCAGAACCAGATCCACAACCTATGCTCCCATGAGCTCTAGACCATGCTTTTTCCACCTTTCTCTTCTGCATTTGCCATTGTTCACTATTTTTTTTTATTTTCTTTTTTTTTTTTCTTTTTCTTGTGCAATTTTCTGTTTTTCTTTTCTGATTTTTTGTTTTCTTTTTGCTTTCAAACACCTTAACAATACTTAGTAAGTCTTCTGAGATAAAATAAAGAGAATTTAAAAGAAATACAAGTAACTTTGGAAATTTGAGTAAAAATCTGAAATTGCATAAACTTGAACAATACTTTAATTAAGCTTGAAATTTTGAATTACAAAGATAAACTAAGTTAAAATAAAACAGAAAACTACAAAGGAAAGATGCCTCAATGGCTTACAAGACTATTCTATTTATACCAAATAAGTGGTAGGTAGGAGAATGGCTTCTTGTGCTTCAACCTCTGGAATTAGGGTTTCCTGAGCTTCTCTTGAACCTTGTGAAACAATCCCCATTGTATAATTAAACCAAAAGTAATCCTAGCCCCTTGTTTCAATTTGGCGCCAAAAGTGTTTTTTGAGTGGATTGGTGAGCTGGAGTGTTAGGTATGGGATTGTGAGGAGGGGGAGGTAGTGGGATTAGGGGAAGTGATTGGGGGGCTTTTGAGGTGGTGATGGAGTGTTGCAGAGGTGAAGGTGTGGTGATGGTGAGGGACTGGGTAAAGCGGGGAGGTTGGGGATGAAGTGTTTGACCCGTTTCTTTTTTATTTTTATTGTTTTGACTTTGTTGACTATTTGACCGGGTGGTTGGGCTGGAATTTGGTTTTGGGCTTAGGGTAATATGGGGTGTTGGATTTGGGTTGGTTTTAATGATACAAAAGGGGTATCAGTTTGGTTTGTAGAATTTAATAGCCCAAGGATAATAAGTGTAAAATCTGAATTCTTTGGGGACTGAATCTGCCATATTTCCAAACTTCATCCAAGGACTATATTTGGAAATCTCTAATTTCCTGAGGACCTCAAATGATTTATTCCATGATTTTATCACCAGGGGCCAAAATTGACAATTGTTGATACTTGAGGGACCTTAGTGTAAATTCTCCAAAATTTCATTCCAATGACTAAATTTGACAATCTGTGAGTTTCCAAGAACCAAAGTGACTTTCCCTTCAAAATATTCCACCAGGGACCAATTCTGCCATTTTCTGAGAGTACAGGGACCAATATTGCCAATTGTGAAATTCCAAGGGCCATACTTGTACATTTTGAAAACTTTTCACCCAAAGATCATTGTTTGGTAACTTTTGATTTTTGAAGACTTGGTTTGACCTTTCTTTCAAAATAAACGCTCTGTGACTAGTTTTGATAATTTTTTAAAGTTGGGGGACTGAAACTGCCAATTATGCAAACTTTGTTTGTTTTTCGTTTGTTTTCAATCATTTTGCATTTGAGACATATAAAACACGATCTTTGGGATATTTTCGTTATTTTGATGCATTCTTGAGTATTTTCTCGTGTTTTGGCAGTTAAAATACGGTAAAAATGATGAGTATTTACACATTCATCAGCTCTTCTAAGGATGCAAGCAGAATTAAAATCCCCATGACATAATAAGAGAAGATCATCCGCAAAGCATAAGTGAGTAAGTTTGAGCCCATCACAACCCCAATGATAAGCAAACCTATTATCAATCCTAATCTGCCTTTTAGGCATAAGGTTAAAAGCCTCCATGACAAGTGTAAAAAGATAGGGTTGTTACACCCCGTGCCCGCTTTGACCAAAAATTAAAAATTTACGTGCAGAAATGCTTGACTTTAACGGACCCTTTGTTACTCTTTTGACCATTTACAAAAATATATAAAAATTCAAACCTTGAGACTATTTTTAAATGAAACTAGATTCAATTACCTTTAAAACGCCGGGTGGCACGACCTGTAACGGCTTACGGTTGATTTTATACATAATAAACAAAGTGACTAAAAACTGGAGCATATGGCTTTATGCTACCGGGCATACAGCCATATGGTCTACTCAGAAAATATGTGAAAAGCCCAGCTATAGCATACGGCTTTACGCTTAAAAGCGTACAGCCATATGGTCTACTCAGAAAACATGTTCCCATAGTGTACAGCCATATGCTCAGACGTGTATGGCTTTACGCCCTTGTATCAGAAACTGTCCCAAAATATACTTAACACATTTTCCGGAAAACTCGACTTCCATGACTCTAAAATTAATGAAACTTTCCATAAATCTTTAATATAACATAATACATCATTTTCATTATCATTCGACCCGTTTGACCCCAAAATGGGTATAAATAGGCTCTAATCCAAACACTCCTTTTTGACCCGTGTATAACAATTAGACATAACTATAACAAACCATTTGACATTCTTTACTTGAACAACCAAGACATAGATAATGACACTTGACAAACAATTACAAATTATAAAATGACCATCGGGGGTTCAACTTTGACTTGGAGCTCGGTATCCTACAACTAAGCTCCTATTTTCTTACCAATCTTCTAACATCCACATGCTTAGCCCTTAATCCTAAGTTCCAAGCATTACATTTCCGTCATGTTAAAACCTACAAAACGTAAGAAACTTAAACCGTAAGCATAAAGCTTAGTAAGTAAAACGGATATAACTTAACATCATACATCAAACATACTTTACGCATCATAACCATCATTCCATCATAACATTAACCATAACACATACCTTAATCCATCATTAAACATGACCATTCATACTATAACCAATTCCATCCTACTTTATCATTCTTTTGCTAGTTATACTAAACTAGCCTTACCATCTACTTTCACATAAGCACATACATAACACATCATTATATAATCATAACATAAACACCACATAACACATAATGTAATGAAATCCATATAACATCAACTTATAACCGGTTTACTTACCTCGATCCCAAGCAAAACTAACAATCATTATTTCACCACCATCATCATCATCACCATTACTAGTCATCATCATCACTACTATCTTCCATCATCATCATCAATCTCTATAATTAACCAAAACCTAACACATAATAATCAATACCAATTCAAGGGTTAACATAACCCATCAAATATACTCAACTTCCATTCCATCTCATCATATGATCATATCTTGATCAAATGATGAAGTCCCACTTAATCATAAACTTTAACCTCATTGAATCAAGATAAAAAGGGTTACTTACTTGTGATAGATCACTGCTAGACACAAGCTTCTAGTACTAGGACACCAAATCCTCAAACCATTGATTCATCAAGCTTCTATATTTCCCTCCTTTTTCTCTTATAAAACCGGACCTCATACACCCTTGAATAATATGGAGAAGTCTAGAATCTCCTAGGTTATACTAGCTAGTCACAAGTTTGGCAATTTGGCACATTTAGTCCCCTAAGTCTCTTTTCTTCTACTTTAGCCACACTACATATTATAACACATTTAACATATTACAACTCTAGTCCTTTAAGACTATTCCCTTACTAGTTGTGCCACACAATACTTTCATAACCATATAATACATTCATTAACAAATAGGTCAACTATCGGGTTCGACTAGTTAATCACGTTAAGACTTGGTCAATTTCCATCTAGGGTGGGGCCTATTTGTATCCGGGAAATGGGTCTAACAAATGTGACATAGGATCACCTTGTCTAAGA
The DNA here is from genome assembly GCA_030686995.1 of Artemisia argyi. Lineage (NCBI taxonomy): Eukaryota > Viridiplantae > Streptophyta > Magnoliopsida > Asterales > Asteraceae > Artemisia > Artemisia argyi. The sequence goes on from CM060676.1 coordinate 132,054,001, forward strand.
CCCCGTTTACTCTTGAAAAACCCGTGAACCTCCCCATTCACACAAATAGAAAATGAAGCAGTAGTAAGACATACCATAATCCATTTCACCAAAGTGCTATGAAAGCCGAACCGCTGTAAAACAGTCTTCAAAAAACTCCAATCCACCATATCATAAGCCTTCTGAATATCAACTTTAAAAGCACATTTTTAGCCCCACTGTTCCATGAATAGCCTCTCATAAACTCTTGAGCAAGGAGAATATTATCGCTAATGCCTACCCGGAATAAACGCACTCTGATTATTATCCACCAAATCATTAAGACCTTCTTTGAGTCTGTTCATAACAATTTTGCTGACACATTTATAGACCACATCGCAACAAGCAATGGGTCTATAATCAGAAACAGTCAATGGAGTCTTGATCTTAGGAATGGGATAGATAAGATTAGCATTAAACTCACCCAAAAGCTTGCCCGAGGTAAAGAATTCTTTAACTGCAGCACAAACATCATTACCAACCACACTCCACGCGGCTTTAAAAAACTTAGAAGTAAATCCATCCGGTCCAGTAGCCTTGTCATCATCAATACCGAAGATAGCCTCCTTTACTCCACATCTGAAACTGGTCTAATCATATTTACCGCAACATTAGAATCCAATTTTTTCGTAAATAAGCCATCCATGTCTTCTATAGGAAATACTTCATCCTGAGTACCCAAAAAACAATGGAAATGATTAACAAACTGAGCAGGAACATCATCCCTTTCAAATTTATTACCCTCCATATCATAAACAACCTCAATTCTACTTCTACTAACTCTCCCTTTAACCACCTTATGAAAATAGGCTGAATTTTGGTCACCCTCTTTCAACCAATTGATTTTTGACTTCTGTTTTAATAACTTTTCCTCATCCAGAACAGCTTCTTTATAAGCATTGCAATATATGTACTCCTCTTCTCTTAATAACACATTATCAGTCTCTTTATCTAAACTTTGTTGCACCCTTTTTAGTTCAATTCTTAACTTCTTAACTTTATAAAAAACATTACCGTTTCGACTATTAAGACGCCTCATATATTTCTTCATATTCTTCAACCTCTTAGCCAACACAAACATATTAAACCCCTTCACCTCAATGTCCAAATTCTCTTTCACAGTAGCCAAAAATGACTCTTTATCGGCAAGAAAATTAACGAACCTAAATGACTTAGGCTTATACGAAATAATATCCGGGAAAATAAGGGTAGCCGGGCAATGATCAGAAGTAACGCAGGGTAAAAAATTAGCATACGAACTGCTATACGTAGACGTAAAACAACTATTGCCCAAAATTCTCTCTAGCTTCTTAAGAGTACCATCTTCAGGGTTTTTACGTTTTTCAATCCAAGTATAAAACATACCAGTCGAAACAATGTCTTCTAACTCAAGTAAATCCAAGCAACTTCTGAACTCCTCCATATCTTTATCGTTCACAGAAAAATAATTAGAGCATTCTTCAACACTTAAAGCAACATTAAAATCTCCCATCAGAACCCACGGACAGTTGCCCACAATCCTACTATGATCAATAAAATTATCCCATAACAACTTCCTATCCTTACCCAGATTCTCAGCATAAACAAAGGAAATAAACTGCCTTCTATGATCATGAACAAAATTGATCTCAAAATGTAATACTTGATCAGTTTGAGAAATCAAATTGGCCCCAATAACATTCCTATCCCAACCTACCACAATCCTGAATCCTTTCCTGCTCTCAAAAAAATTAGAAACCCATAACCAAGTACCAAACAAACGCTCACAAACAAAATTAACATTCTTCTTCCTAAGCCGAGTTTCAACCACAGCACACATACTAATACCTTCTTCCCTAATCAAAGTCTTCACTTCATCTTGCTTAGAGGAATCCGTCATTCCTCTAATGTTCCAAACAACAATTTTAACCGTCATTGAAGATTAGAATGATGAGACGCAACACCACCCTGCATATGTGCCATTGAACAATCAACATCATTAGAGGCATCATTCTGAGTGATAAAAGCAGCTGATTCATCACAGACCTCTTCCACTTCATCCAAAGAAGGAACCCCATCATCATTGATGTGCCCATTAATGCAATCTTCCCGAATTTCCTCACATCTTTTCAAATAATATTCCATCATGTCATCAGTCCATATGTCTTTACGGTCCCCATCAAGTGGCTTCTTATACAACAGGAACAAATCAACTTTAGTGAAACTTCTTTCCTTTTGTAAAGACTCCACTTTGATTAACTCAGCCTTATAAGCATCCGAATAGAATTTACCATAAGAAACATCATTACCGTCACAAGAAGTAGCCACAGAATTCTGATACATTTTATCCGCATTTAATTTAGAATTCACATGAAGATTCCTGTTTAAGTGAATGATATTGTTAGAAAGATTCTCCAATTTAGATTTCAATTTCTGTTCAAGTGAAACCTTACTAGCATCTCTATTCCTCCACCTTTCCATATAATAGCCAACCATAGCATCATTTCAACCCTTAATCACATCTTCAACAATAGGAACATTAGTATCACAAGCAATATCGATCTGACTTTTAACCACTTTCCAAGCATCAACGTCTTCTTTTTCACTTAACTCCCTTAACACATCAAATCTGTTATTGGTATTAACTTTCTTAACTTCTAGATCATCTTTACCACCATTAACCTTCTTTTTATCATCTTCGCTGCCATATTATACAAACTACTAGCATTCTTTTTGACACCATTCTTCTTAGCTTTAACATTACCACCTTCATGATTACTACCAGAACATCCAACACCCACATTAACCTTGCCCTTGCCTTTATTTACCGGCTCTACATTGTCATTAACCACAACAGAATCATCCACTTTACCAACATTCCCATTATTAACTGGAACATACTTCTTATTAGCCTCTTTAGAACCCGTATTATCAACACTATAATTTCCCTTATAGTTATAACCACCTCTATTATTATTATTATTCAAACCCCTCCTAACATTATGATCTACAAAATTCCCTTGAAGAGTATTATTCATGGCACCCCTGCCATTCTTACGATTCCTAGCATTCTGCCAATCACCATCACCCTCCACCTTATTTGTATTATTACCCTCATTACCATTCTTCATTTCATTCGGCTTCACATTTTCACCATCCTTATTAACCATAGTCACAAAATTAACCTTCTTAACACATTTGCTCCAATAATGCCCAAATACACTCCTCACACCGTGGAAGCACCCAAGTAAACTCAACCCTTAGTCTAAGAACTTTACCCATTTTTTCATACCATAACTCCACATTATCTGCCAAAGGCTTACTAGAATCAATTTCAACAAGAACTCTTGCAAACGTTGCCCTACCATAAGGTTTCTCACATATTGAAGTAGTCATCCTATCCATAATAATTGGTGTACCTATTCCACTTACGATCCTACTTATACCCTCTACATTCCAAACCTCCAAGGGGTATCATGAATTTTAACCCATACCGACACCTTATTAACCTCAGGCTTAGACATACACAAGCCCGGCTCCCATTTCTTCACAAACATTGGCTTATTATCAACTAACCATGGACCATTTTCAATAACCAAATCCATGCCATTCTTAGACTTAAAAGTAAAGAAACACATACCATTTTGATTCATAATCACCTCCTCAATCTGATACAACCTCCACATCTTCTTCAAATGATAGACTAAATCCCTATAATTCATTCGATAGCCAACAAAAAAACCAACTACAGTATTACCCCATTTCTTACATCCTTCTTCTAACACAGGATCCATAACAGCCACTTTACGACCTTCACCAATGATGGAAGGAGGAACAAACTTGAGCCTGTTGTTCCCACTTCCATTACCACTAAATCTTCTAGCAACTGCATCAGCAAATGACCTAGACCCAGCAATACCCACCCTATCTATCACAACATTATTTTGCACTTTACTAGACTCACCGACATCCAAATTACTCACAGTTGCATTCCCTTTGCTCAACTCATTAACATCACCATTAACCTTAAATAAACCTGGAACCCTCATATCCCCAAAACTGACCTTACCAAAACTCCTAGGCTTAACATAACTAGACTCTGGACATAACACAGGATTATCCTTAAAAGGAATAGGCATTTCAGGAAAAATATTACTAACATTAGACATCTTATCATTAACAATACCACTAGGAGGTTTAGAATCAGCTGACTCCAAACCAGTACCAGCAACATCACTATTGTTGCCCCCATCACTCGTACCCATCCCAACATCACCCAAACCTTTAAAACCTTCAGTAGATTCAGAAACAACATCACCATTATTGCCCCCATCATTCACACCCATCTCAACATCACCCAAACCATCACAACCTTCAGTAGATTCACAAACATCACCATAAGCCACATCCTTCATATCCGTAGCCGACCCATTCCCTTTAGTTGCCGACCGAGTAACAACCTTCTGAAACGTACCCTGAGTAGACTAATTCAACATATTCGCGTGCTTCATAGCCGATTTACTAAGAGGATTCATAGTTCGAGTAGTTTTTTTAGTTTTAAGAGCAGAATCCGTCCTATGAGAGGACGGAAAAGGATTGAAATTAGGATCCGGATCTAACATAGTGATTATTGAAATAAAACCATGTTAAACCCAGAAACTGAAATGAATAACAGAAAACAGAAACGGATTACTGAATATGAAAACAAAGATCTACAGTAACAGAAGTATATAAGATTTTTTTAAGAATATAAAATGGAATTAAAGCATATAGATCAACAGTGAAATACGTATAAACCCTAATCCCTAAATTCACCCATAGTAGAGAGAGAAAAGTTTGTCTCCATGCATGGGTTTTTGGTGTATGCTTGTATTTGGTGTGTGCTTTCTTGCTTATCTTTTTGATTTGGTGTTTAGTAGCATGTTAACATATTAAACTTTACATAATTGGCAACAATGTATTGGAGTGTGTATTATCTATACTATTATATAATGCATGGATAAACCAAGCCTAACTCCTAACCAAAAATTAAGATAAGGAGCTCCAATCATGAGGTTACATGTGTCACTTCTCAACTAACTCCAAGCCTAACTCCTAACCAAAAATTAAGATAAGGAGCTCTAATAATAAGGTGACATGTGTCACTTCCCAACTTAAAATTCACCTTTATTTTCAAATTGAAATATCTTTTTATCTATTTATTTTTTTTTTGTTATCTAATTTCACCATATTTTCTAAAATTTTGTGCTCTTTAATTCAACATCCATTGTGATATATTTTTACAAGTTTTTAGTTTTGTAGATTTTTAGTGGGTTTTTTATTCAAAATTTACAACTTTAACTTTTATTTCAATCAATACAATCTTGATTCGTTAAAATCATATACTTTTGGGTGAGTGTTTGACGGGAAAGAGATTACGAGGATCTTTCTATATACGGTAATAATGATGTCACGAGAAAGCTACGGAAAACCCAAACAAACACATATACGTTCGGCGTGTTGTGAAATGAATTCACTAAGCCGGTAGGGAATTGCGGGGAGAGTTGGGCTAGCAATTCATTTACTAACCATATTACTATATTTTTCGCCGCAGCTGTGCGCGGGTATCCGACTAGTTTTAATTAAAACCGCAATAAAAATTTACTCCCAATGATTGCCAATTTACAAAAATTAAACATAAAGTAACGTTGCTAGCGTATATGACACGAGACATCGAATAGAATACAGCATACTCGCTACATGCAAGAAGAATACACATACAAAAACTGAACCCATTACAGGGATCACATGGTCAGCAATTGTTTAGAGAGGCTACAACATATTGGATAGATGATTAAATGCGAATCCTGTGTCTAAAAAAAACTTAGCCATTTGTTCACGGTATGCAAGTGCAGCCTGAATAGGATCCTTAACATCCAACGACATACCATAAGCCAAGCAATATAAAAAAACACATACCCAAATACCACAATCACCAAATATCCTGCCCTGCTTCGGTATTTTGTCAGCATGAAAAAAGGTAATGTTGTAAGTTGAAGGATCTATGCCTAGGGGTGGCAATTCTCGACGCGACACAATAAACGACACGAACCCGACATAAAGTTAAACAGGTTTGGATTGAGGATAAACAAGTTTGGGTCAAAAACAGGTCAACCCGTCTAACCCGTTTAATAAACGGGTCGTGTTTAGGTTGAGCAAGTGTTAAACAGGTCAACACGTGAACCCTTTTAAGTATATAAGTCTCTAAAAATAAAACATATAACTTGGTTTTAATGTTATATATGTATTAAATGTATTTTGTTATGTTCTTATGATTATAACTCAGATTTTATTGAAATTGACGCTTATAACTTATAACTCAAATATCATTGAAATTGTCGTATAGGTATTTGTATGTTATTTTTATCATATTTTAGATCCTTAAATCATTTTTGCATTTAAGCTAAATAAACAAACCACCAATCTTATTCACTACTTGACCTATTTACCTAAACGGGTTAAATGGGTGACAAACGGGTTACACATGTTATGCAGGTCTGGGTTAGGGTTAAGCTTCTTGACACGATTAATAAATGGGTTGTGTTTGGGTTGAGGTTATTTCAACCCGCGAACCCGAATATGTCAACACGAACACGACTCTATTGCCACCCCTATCTATGCCTTTCTTCTGAAATACCTGCGCTTGACTTAGGACCTCAGATAGTTGAGACTGTGGAAAATGTTAAAGGGTTAAAACAATGTAATGTTTAAACCTTAATTATATGGATATATAGACAAACCTGTAAACAATCCATAACTTGGATATAAAAATCTGGCAATTCCTCGATATAAATTTCACCGCTATCGAAAAATGTAACTACTTCTGTCAAAGGTATCTCCGCTAAGCATTCTTCTTCCCGTAAAAATTAGGTCTTCACAATATTATCATATATTGCTCCACCGCAACGCGCTTGTTGAAATTCTCTTTGAACACATTAAGAGAGATCAAAGTTCATATTTAAAAATTAACTTTAGTTTATGTTTAACGAAAAAAGGATAATAACACCACACTTTGTGATTCGGTTATGATTAATTTAATTTACTATAATCTACAGTAATCATTTTAATCACGTGACATCATGGCCCGTGTGATGTTTGTTCACCATAAAGAATAATCGGTTTTGCAAAGATTATGCGTATTTAGTTATTATTTTTAGTTTTGATTGATGTACTCGACTGAATAAACGAAGTTTTTTAAGTAAGTTTTTGTAAATATAATTGTTTTGAAGAAATATGTATGAAATACATGAGTGACTTTATTCATGGTAATGTAAAACATGTTATTTCAAACAGATAGTTTATACTACACACAGCTTAGGTGTTTTTTTTATTTTTTTTATTTTTTATTTTATTTTTTTTTTAACACCAAAACTGATACATCAGTTTCTACCAATAGATCTATTGGAATCACAACGACATAAGATTACAAAACTCGAGGTATTGGCTTTACAATTTCTGTTGAACAAAAATTAATGTCATTACTTTACAATTTCTCAATAAACAAAATTTAATATCACTACTCTTAAAACATTAATGTCATTATTATTATTCTCTTAACTCATCTAAGCAAATGCCGTGTAATCTTCATTAATAATTCCAACCTCTAGATCAATATATCAAAAGTTAAAACTTGAGGTATGTATATCTTATGTTAGGTTGACACTTAATCTCGTTTTTTTAGATGGTTCAATATGTTCAAGAATTTTGAAAATCTACACCCAAAAGCATAACACCAATATAGTGGCTACTTATAATCACAATGACATGAGTTTTAAAATTAATGCATTTATTGAAAGAAACTGAAAGGATCGACACCCTCATTTCCATCTAATTAAAAAAATGATTCTTTAAAATATAGAGTTTTAATACTAAGCAACTGAAAGGATCGACACCAACCAAAACGTTCAAAGGAGTGTGAAGGATACATATCAATTGAAAATCATTACGAAATAAATCTTCTTTTCTATCTAAACTGAAACATATTGATGGACATTCAAGAACTATACTATAATTTGATTTTACAATAGGTTTATGCATAGGAATGTAAGTCATTAACACTCATATTCAATTATGTAGTAGAATATCGCCCAAATTTCCGCCACATGACTAAAAAAACTTTGATCACCGAATTCGATCCATGCAGCTCAAGTATGGAATTCTTCATGATTCGATATTCTTCTTTTTTTGGTTCCACGCTAAAATCATGAATCAAGTAGATGGAGCCTTAGTGTAGCTTATTGATGAAACGATGCGACATATATACCATTCTTTGTTATACAATGCATTACATTCCCCTGCATATACGACATGTAATGACGTTATAGATTGTAGCATACAACTAAAAATAGAATATGTGTAAAATATAACCTTCTCATCCATGGAACCTCTTTGAACAAACTGACCATTTGCTTCACCTCTGCTTTTACCATCTAAAATGCCGAGACGTACAATTCTTCAAACTTAGTATTCAACAATATAAGGATTTCTAGTGAGCCATCTGACATATTAAGTGAGTCATCAAACTAAGTAGGATGTACCAAATTGCTTATTTAAATGTTTTGAAGTGAAAAGGTCATACACTTTCTTTTACATTTTAGCAAATTTAAGTTGCTGTGAGTCTTCTAGCAACTGACTCTCATTTGCTAATTTTAGAGACACGTACTTCCTCCTTACCAATTGCATATATTGCATATGAAGATCATTTAGGACACACAGAACTATATATAAAAGTATATAAAAGGCTTGACCTCCTTTGATTCTATCTACAAATATTAAAACGTGCTCAGTAAATGAAAAGAAGAAGAATATATATAGTTGCATATATTGGTTTTATGGAATGACTGTCTTGCTTCATAATCTTGACTGATTTATGTTGGAGAGCCTGTTTGAAAAGTAAAGGTATTTCGGCTACGTACTAATGAACTCGTTTCTCATGTAAATGATTAGTTGATATACGCATTGTTTGCTGAACAGATCTTGAAAGCTTTTAAGACGGGGTTGGATAATGCCCAAACTTGTTTTTTTATGCACTTACCCCGGGTTTCTTAAATGGTTTTCCACAGGTAAACTGTTTTACAATAGTCCCAAAGGCCAACACTTTTTAAACACATCATTGTAGAATCGTAAAAGGAAAAAATATTAGTTCATCATTTAACGAATATAGCATTGAATCTCTTTCTTTTTTTGCTCCTAACCTCCGGTGGATCCTGCGTTTCAACATTTCCATCTTCATTTACATCTTCTATGATCTCTTTTGAAATGTTCGCGGTTTTCACTTTTGTTGACTTGACGTTTGTAGCAGGACCATCATCCAAGTTATGACCTCTATCGGACCTCCTCAAAGGGCTCGGTCCTATTTTCATATGATGTTGGTGAAAGAATCGTTCAAAGAAAAATGATGGTGGTGAAGATGGTGATTGTTGGTTATTTATAATATTCAAAATCCAATTGAAATGTCCAATTTATTAACCAATTAAGCCGTTTTAATGACCTGGAAGTTGTAATTTGTTTGCAACCTCAACGTATATAAACCTAAGCCTTCAATTTCTTCAAGTACAATCTTACCATGCATGCACATTTAAAGGTTATAAACTATTAAAACTTAACATTTATATCTTGAGTACTGAGTCTTTATATAAGCTTTAAAATTCCATGGAACTCAATTTAGTTTAACTTATTATTTATGTATCCTTAAAATCTCTTAAAAGATTCAAAATAAGTTCCACATGTATTAAATTCATTAGTTTAAGCTACATATTTGAGTTTCTTAGCTTGTGATATTAATGCTCATATTCAATAGGAGGAACTCATTCTTTACATACATATATATATATATATATATATATATATATATATATATATATATATATATATATATATATATATATATATATATATATATATACTAGATGTTGAAGCCCGCCCGATGGGCGGGCATGACTTATAAATATCATTGGAAATGTAACTTATTGAAAATAAATTCTAAACATACCAATTTATTTTTTGAATGGATTAAGAAGAACGAAAAGATATATATGTTCATATAAAAGATATAAAAAGTCAAATAATCAAATTTTACGGGGTGTTTGGGAATTCTTACGAAGAATCGAACCTACAAAAAAACTTAAAGTTGTTATTGTATCAACAAAAACTACAATGGGGCTCTTAACATGGTGCTTATTAGCATCGGACCATATTAGTTCGCCAAAAACATAACCGTTAACATTCTTGCCATGAGGTTTCACCGTAATCTCAAACTTTTGAACATCACCCTTATTGGCAAATGTAAGAACTGTTAGATTCACATTCACTGATATCCCAACATGGTTCTTAACACGAACTGCATAGCTGCCAAGGGTATCAACGTTAGTCAATTTCCTTGTGACAGTGGGTGTCCCATTGAGATTATAGACAGTTACGGAAAGGTAGTTGAAGTTGAAGACACTGTTATTTAATTAAGGACATTTGTGAGGTTGATCAGCAAATTTTTGAATCACGGTTTCATTGTATCCTCTAGCACAAAGATAGTCAAGATAGTCGTTTACACATAAGTCATAAACCAATCCAGGATTCATCGCTTTTATTTGGCCAAATATCTCCAGCTCCATGGCTGAATGGATTTGCTGCCACCTTAGTTTCATCCATCATCGCATGCCCGGTGTTGTCTTTTACTTTTGCTGAACAAAAACAACACCAACATTAAACTTAATTAACATATAGCCATGTATATAGTGAGTATTATTATTAACATAGCTGCATTATAAACGGTTTTTACCATCATAAATTCATAAATTTGTGCTCATACCAAAATGGCCATAATAACTTTTTGAACTATGTTTATGTTATGCCAAATAATTAAAGTACTTTTATTCTTTCTAACTTAGCAACAAAGACATAATTTGAAAATAATACAAACACAACATTCTATGACATTTTATTTAAAATAGCATTAGTTTTTTTTAAAGAAAAAGTTAAAAAAAAAAAAAAAAAAAAAAAAAAAAAAAAAAAAAAAAAAAAAACATGAGGGCGGACTTGATGGCAGAAGGACTCTCGTCAGGGTGGAGGTTCTTAAGGAGACCAACAACTCCAGCAACATGTGGGCAAGACATAGAGGTACCTGACTCTGTTATATGGAAAGACTGGTTTTGAATCTTCAGTGTATGTTGCAATGATATTCACTCCAGGTGCCGTAATATCAGGCTGTACATATGTAACAATAAGATGATTAATTTTCAGTTACTTAGTTATAAATCTATGTTAACAAAGAATATATAGTTTTCACCTTAAGAATCTCTGGTGCAACTGGATTAGGTCCCCTTGAAGAGAATGTTGCCATAAACGGAGCAAGCTTTATGTTAAGCGTCTTCAGGATGTGCGATGTACCCCAATGATTCTTTGCATTTGAAAATCAAAATATTGTTATAAATTATAAAACTGTCAAAGAATATGATATGAAAAATGAGGGCACTTATTTAGTTACTTGGTAGAGTTGAGGTAGGCAAAGAGACGAAGGCAATCAACATAGGTGAGGTGGGTGGTAGGCAGTATGTGAGGGTCGAATATTATTTCATTGCCAGTGGAAAGATCACTACAAATGATCGTGCCAGCTGCACCAGCATGAGCTGCTTGTGTACTTTTGTCAACTCTAGCATTGTCAACTTCTAGTTATACTTATGTAAATCACGCTCATTTTCTCAGTTAAATGATTGTAATTTTCCTCTTATTCACTTTCAATATCTTCACCCTCTTCTTCACTTTCAGTATCTTCACCCTCTTGCTTGTTTTTTGTTGTTCTATCATTAAGGCCATCATTTAGCCTTTCCAGTACTCTGCCAGATAGTTGTGGCTTGAAAGATTTTCTGGTACTCAAATCATTGTTGCTGAAATAAGGAGGAACGATACTGAAGTTTGACTAAATAGGTGGCTTAACAAAGAAATTAGAGATCTCAAGCCCAATGGCGTAGGTTGCTTCCGGTGTGCTTATGGCTATGTGACCGATGGTTGAGCACATTAGTTTAAGCGATGAAGGTCTCAAGTTGGTGATCATATTCTCTGAACTTATGGCAACAACTTTGTTTCAATCTTTTCTTCTGAATTGCAACTGATCAATACCACCTGCGATAAAATAGAAAACTGGCATTCTCAATTTATTTGAAACACTTCTATTAAAAAAAAAAAAAAAAAAAAAAAAAAAAAAAAAAAAAAAAAAAAAAAAAAAAACTCTGTAACCACTTATATAACCTGGTCAATTGATTGGCTCCAAACTGAGGAGCGATAATCCCTCCTTTAACATTTGAACTTTTTGGTATTTTATGTTTTGCCAAGATGAAGGATCCAAATGCCCCAGCGTGTGGTCAAATATTTTGTGAAAACTAACTCTGGTCAAAGATTGCATCTTTCTTATGGGTTCACAGCAGCGTATAGGGTGTTTGGGAGATCATATTTGACAAGCTTATGTTTATTTGTAAACCATTCCTTTTGATCTAGAAATTATATAAAAGATAAGTACCTAGAACTTGAACATTTAGGTTCAAGTTTATAATTGGTGTTTCCAATTAGATGGTTGATAGCCCGTCACTAAAATGTCATCATTATTAACAGATCCTACAAAGTAAAATAAAAAACCTTTTCAAGTTTTCAGCCTTCACTTTTGTAATTTGACATTCATTTAAAATGATGGCACACCACTTCACCTTTTCAACTGGATCTGTTACATCAATTGGAATAGCAATTTCATCAGTTGCCTCAATTACCCGATGAAATATGGTATTTCATCAGTTGCCTCGACCACCAAAAATAGTTGCAAAATAGATATGACCTTCACATTAAGGTCGTTAAGTGCTCTTGCATCTAGAGTGGCAAAGAGGTCCCTACCTGTGTTGTCTTTTTCTGACTGCTCACTCAAAGCAACCTCAATAATAACACTGTTACCATTATTTTCAGACTCTTTTGTTTGTTACTGTCTTGTTGGGCAAAAATGAACCTACAAAAAATATTGGATTACCCAAATGGCTTACAAAATGCAACAATTGAATACTAATGTTAAACTAAAAATATTAATCGCAACAGAATAGTGAAAGTATATGAAAAGTAACTGACTGAACAACCTTGGATTGTTTGACGTGAGCAAGTAATATGTTGTAAATTGGTGGAGCTTTCACTAACGTGTGAAGTTATACCTAAAATAGTAGCAATCGTCAGTAAATTTTCCTAAGAAAACCTGAAAGGCTGACGCTATTTAAACCTAAAATAACAGAGAGACAGCTGGTGCAATAGCAAAAATATTTAAAAAAAAAATAAGTGGTTCACTAACGTTGGGTTGTTTGACGTGGCTGACCACCATGTTGTTGTATGGTGGTACAACTTCCTGTAACTTGAGAACTTGTAATTTCCTTCTCAAAACACACTCTCGGTTTTAGTCTTGAAGCTTGTTCCTCAGGGGTTAATAGGTTCGCAAACTCATAGTAGTCCGAGGCTGCATAATTAATACGATAAAGATACAAAGTGAAACTCATGTCATATCTCTAAATGTATAATATATCCCTTAGCATAATATATCTCTTCAGGAGTCCTCTTACCAAATCTATAAAGTAACACAGAAAAAGAATTACATCAAACCAAAAAATTGCTACACATTCCTGAATATGATATCAACATAGTTTCATTGAGGATACATGCAAGATGCCTTTGGAAAGAAAATTTCTATAATACCCCTCGTAACTAAATCTTCTTTCAAACTCGTGTAAGTGTACGTGAAAAAATCTACATTCAAAGCCGGCATGCCTGAATACTGGATGCTTGCATGTTGCTATGTCATTCATATTTATTGTATCAGAAATGTAACAAACGCACGACGGATAACCATTAGTGAATAAAACACACAAATGACATTTTAAAGATACAATAACAAAATATTTACATTATGGGGATGTAAACAGTAGCGGTGTTTATCTTGTACAAAAGGAAGAGCTGTTATTTGTGGTGTTGTAGCTATAAAAAAGCATAAAAAGGTATAACTATTTGAGCATAAATGCACCAACACAATGAAGAATGATGATTGTATTGAATGTAAGTGTAGGTAAAGTATTACATTGATAGCTGATATTTTGAGCCCATGGACGGACCCACATGGGAGCCGGGTGTGGCACGGGCCACACCTAATTTTAGTTCACGAAGTGTAAATTTTTTATAAAATGTGGGCTCGTGCAACACCCAATTTTATTTAATAAATTTTTTATCGGACAACTTTAGTACTCATAGTCATAAAAAATATTTTGTGCAACACCCTCTCAAAAATCCTGGGTCCGTCCCGATTTGAGCCACAACAGCTGTTACGGTGCACAGAGTGATATAGTTGCGATTAAAGAGTGAACAGTTGTGTTTCCATCTAACAACTTTCCTTTTCATTTTTAAATTTCAAAACTTCTCATATATTAAAAGTTAAAACCTGTTAAAAAAATTAATCATTAATGATAGAAACGTATATTAGAAGATGTAAAAACCAAGGTAGAGATGTAGTTATAAATAAATATGATGATTTACCCACATGGCAGAAGATGTGGTATTTGGAAACCTTATGGAACGACACTGTGGTGGCTACATGATTTTAGTTAGTTTCCAAACTCTTGATTTATCCATCGACCCATCTCCGATTCATTGCGTAACATCAAACAAACTTCGATAGTCATCATTATGCAAGTACGCTCCAACAAAGAAAAGCACCCTTTTATGCTTAAAAGAACTCCATTGACGCTGATTAATAAAACAGGGAAAAAGGGACCCTCTTGAAAGGTCCAAGTCACCGCCATATATGATACCTGAGAAACAAATACGTACGTAGTAGTGTTTTAAACAGTAAATCGATACTCCAAAGAAGAACAAATACAATACAGTAAGCAATTAACCTTTATGCAATTGAAAGCCAAATACAACTATTATTATGATTTTGTTTATTCACAACTTAATTGTTAGGCGCATATATATATATATATATATATATATATATATATATATATATATATATATATATATATATATATATATATATATATAACAGGAGGCGTTACACGTAGATAATGCCACGTAAACGCCACCTCATTGCCCAGTAATTAATTATTAGCCATGTCATCACATTGTTGCCATGTAAGCAATTTTTAATTTATTTTATTTTATAATATTTAATTAATTTATCACATTGTGGCCATGTAAGCATGAATATTTTTGACTAAAATCCGGATTAACTAAAAAATGAAAGTGGAGAGAATCGAACCCAGGCTGTTTGTAACAATAAGAATCGTATCCACCACTAGAGCAAGACAATATTTGTGATACAATTTGTGAATGAAAATTAATAAATTCCAAGGCCTGATGCACTAAATTAAGGGATTTCGAAACTAAAAAGGTTTATATGATAATATAAAGGCCTGTTATTACTCCTAATCTAAATACAATGAAAATAACTGCCCAACTCATCCCATCTTAATCTACGTAACCTTCTGCAACCCTAAAACAAAACCATTCTGCAACCCTAGAACACAACAACAATCAAGGTATCACGTTTGTCTTGAATTTTAGTTATGCATGCAACTTATTTGTTTTCCCTCAAAACCCTAATGATGAAACTTTGTTACTGCCTGTCAATTATGAATGTCATGTAACACCTATATGATCATAAGAATCTAACTCATTTGTTTTCAACTTTGTTACCGTCTATGAATATGTTGTTAATGTCTGTCAATTATGAATGTCATGTAACACCTATATGATCATAAGAATGTAACTCATTTGTTTACATAATAAGGCTATGAAGAATCATGATCATGAACTTCAAAAACACATGCAGGTTGCTACTAAAATTCATTTGCAGAAGCGTTAATTCATGGGAGGATGAGCTATAGACAAGGACGCGAGGATGATGAAAATGCCCAGTAGTTTTGTTGAACTTTTTTTTGGAACATTCGAAAATTACGATTGTATTTGCATGAAGTTGTTATGGTTTGCGTTTTTATCCTATTACTAATTTATTTTCATCTTTTCATTCACAGAGAAATATTCCACATGAAGCGTTTGCATTGATTTTACAGGAGGTAAGCATTAATATTTTTTTCTACATCTAAACATGCATTTAAGGTTCATAGTATGATGTTAAATTGTGATCAAATTTTCCTCATAATCTTTTCTAATGTTTTGTGTTTTCTTCATCACATGTTTTCTTCTAATTTTATATATATTTACTCAGGATACTTTAGCAGCAACACAACTTGGAAAAAGGTTAAAGAAATGGCAACAGTTGAGGAGGGGTGTTCTGGTATGCTGTTAGTTATTATTTGGCGTTATAAGTCACCAACAGGTAATAAGCTCGAAGAACTGACTGTGATTGCAATAACCTGTTACTCGAGAATCGTTTACTATTCTTTGTTTCTGTGAATTCAGGTTCGTTATACACAAATGTATACTGCCACAGATTGCGTAAATAGCAAAGGGAAGCAAAAAACAAGAGACACTAAATTGTGGTCTTACCATTTTGATGATACGTAGTTACACCATGAATTTCTGGCTGTTTCTTTACCCCAAGGTGATCACTATGCTTTTTTTCTAACAATATGTTATGACTGTGATTATGGCACTACTTACAATGCCTTTTTATGACATTGTACACAGAAGAAACAAGTGGCCCAGTTGTATTGCATTTTGTCTCGGGGACCATTCGGCAGGAAACTGTAGGTGTAGCGGCTCCCACAGTTGGCCAAATGAGAGGCGATGCTTTTGTAGATGATGCTAATGACTTTAACCCCCTTCTGAGTAGTTGTAACCGGGCACATCACCATATATTTATAATACAAAAGTGTCTGCTTTTGTATTCTTTAAGTTTTAATATATAGCCACAATAATAAAGGTTTGTACTCTACACCTAATTATGTGTCAATACTTGTGACATATATATAGCTATGAGGTGTCATCGTTTTATATTTAGTATAACACCATCAAATTTACCAGTGATGGTCGTTGGGTGATGTTAGGGACTTGATAATGTTGTAAACAAATCTAATACGTAAAAGGTCATCCAAATTATATTTTGAGTACATCAACCTCTTAAAGTTTGTATCCAAATTAACCAAACCAAACTATTAAAATTATTTAGTTTTTATGATATCTTACACAGAATTTACAGAAATATGTAGTGTCGACCAAAAAAAGTTTTGGGTCAACTCGACCCATTTGGGTTTGAAGGGTTATCCAATGTGGTCATTTTTCCACCTCTATTAATTCTAAGGTTGATACATGCTATAGACACGGGAAGATAAAGAGATAGCTATTGTAGCTCACAGTGGATCCTTGTCTCATACAGTGGCTACATTTGGCAATGACTGCCATAGTGAGGAAAGAAATTAACAAACAATATGTTGTGAAGTAGATAGCAAGTTAATTTATTTTGCCAATGTTCTCAATTTTAATTTGTTGAAAGGTCGCATTTTTATTATCTATCTAAAGGCATATAAACATATTTACCGCATGCTTTTTCTCTTTTCATTTGCAAATGTGGAATATTATATATGCTAACCTTAATATTTGCAGGCTATATTTTACTGAAATTTCTAATAATTTACATGAATGTAAAACAGACTTTGATTAAAGATGAGCCAAAGAAGTACCATACCCACTTTTCTTAATACATCAAGGATGGGTTTGAACTAGACAACATTGAAGATTTTTACAAGAAGGTTCAAACTACCATAAGTGCTAACCCTAACCCGAAAATGAATGCAAGGAAACCACCTGCAGAGCACATGAGGTAATAGTTTTAAGATATTTTTTGTAGTTATATAGTCAGACATTGTTTTATATTCGATGTTACTCATTTTGGGAAAAGTGCACCCATTAAAACTCTGGGTCATATAGTAGTAGTTTTTTTTTACCCTTTATGATTAAAAGCTTCCTTTTTAACCTTATTGTTTTGTATTGTGTAATTTTACAGATACAACCTCAAGAAGTTGATCGATTACCAGAGGAAGCAAAGGCTCATTGAGAGGTTGAATGGTCTTAATGTTGTTGCTGATCTTATTTATTTGAATGTGAAGAATCAGAAGGGTCAGTTCTGGAGTTTTAATTACAAAATGGAACATGTAGTATTTAATCAATTGTTGTTAAAGAGGAGGTCGCCGTGAAAGAGCATATTCAGAACACATGAGAGAGAATCCGCTAAAGCCCGTTTAAAGTCTGAGGGGGTTGCTGTTCAGAGAGCCCAAGCTGAAGGCCATGAGAGGGCCGAGCTGAAAAGGCTGCTGATGGAGTTAACGAGAAAACTGAAGCAGATATGAGGCGTAGAGTAGAACGTTTTGCCTTAGAAAGGGTTGCTGCTGAGGCTCGAAAGATAGCTGCTGCAGAAGCTCGATAAAAGGTGTCCGCTCTGAGAATGAACCAACAAAAGAATGATAATGACCTTGAATCCTTTTACATCCTTAGGTCTTACGGACAAAATGTAGCAATAAAGGAGCAGTAAAAGTGTTTACTTTGTTGATTTTTTGTTACTTTACACACATGCAGAAAAATTCTTCATGTAAATCCTCTATTATGCAGGGATTATGACAGGGATCATTGTAGCGTTATTCCCTCATGCGTTCTTCCTAACCAAATTTTTCTTGACTCGATTTTGCAACCTTGGACTGCCATATTGATATATGTACTCTTATGGTGAGGTAAATTGTTGCTCTTATTTTATTTATTTATTTTTTCATCTAATCAGCAGTAAATATATCGCTATTCGCTAACATTCCAATATTGAGAATGACCACAACATACTGAAAAGTGAAATCAAAAGACTCCATTCAATCAATGCTAATGTACCTGAACGAGACGAGTTATTGAAATCAGGAAGGGTAGACGCAATAAGGGTTCCCTCACCCTTGATTCTTAGTGTTGAGAAACAAATCGACATTTATTTTCTGTGGGGTTTTATTATTCATTTCTCTTAACTCTGGATACTAACCCGTGCCTGCACCTATGCTATCAGCTATTGATTTATTGTCATATGAACGTCTTCTTAAAAAACCCATGCAGTTTCTCACCTCGATCATAGGCTATTGAGGTTCGTCAAGGTATCCAAATTAATTGTTTTCAATTTATTGTTACGTTTTTTTACTATACATGCCGGAATGTCACGAATAGATATGTGATTGTAGGTTAGGTTTAGGATTTGGAAGTGGCAGATTAAGGGTTTATTTATTTTAGTTTTTGCATCGGTGGTTCAACCACATAAGTTTCTTCTTGAGTTTACTATATATCTGTGATATAGATTATATATCATAGTTTAAACGGTCCTTTTTTGGTTATTTAAGATAAAAAATGTGGTTGTAGGTTAGGTTTAGGATTTGGAAGTGGCTGATTAACGGTTTATTTTTTGCATCAGTGGTTCAACCACATAAGTTTATTCTTGAGTTTAATATATATCAGTGATATAAGATTATATATCATAGCTTAAACGATCCTTTTTTGGTTATTATTTAATGGATATCTCAACATGTAGTTTGTTCATAAAGTCAGTTACAACTTACAATGCACATGTCTTTGCTATTGGTTAGGTATTTTGTTAGATAGTTAAGTCGGGTAAACCATTAAAAGTGAGATTATGTCTGCTACTCATTTCAAACAGTTGATTCAGGATCCACACACCAACTATGTTACTCAACATGTAGTTTTTTCACACAAAAATAAATGTTTTTATTGCAGGATGTTGCTGTTTTGACCATGTTACCTTTAAATGGGTCGATTTGGGTTTCACTATATCTCTAATGTGTTACCTAAAGTGATAAAAATTCTACTTGAACAAGATGCTATACATGAGTGTAACAGGAGCTAATTCTGAGCATTTAGGAAAAATGGTTTGAGATGCTCCAGTGACTAAAATATTTGGTTTAAAGAGCCAACTAATGGTAACGCCCTTGAAAATAATCCTCGATTAGTACACAACTGTAAATGTTGTCAACCTTGCCCCAGAAGTGTGATTATTTGTATATTTGGTTTTTAATAGTTCAAAGCCATTCTGATAAAGAACAAAAATTTATGTGGGTCAACCCGGGCCAACTCATTAGCAATACTAAAAAATGACCCGTTTTAACCTATTACACTACCTGCCCATCTTGCTATCTCTAATGAGAGAGTAAAAATTTGATGATGGGACATTCAAAATGGTGCACTGAATATGTAGTATTTTCTGTGATTATTCGCAGGCTAAAGCCCAGAAACATATGGCTCGATCACATTCAGTCCCTAACGTTAATAAGGATCCAAGAATCAAGAGAACCGATTCATTTTTCCGTGTGATTCCATTGACTTCAAGAGTAAAGGAGGCTGATCCCACCACTCCTACTCCAACTCAGACGGCTAATATTCGTGAGCTCATAATCTATTCCATCATAAGTGAAATTTTGTTGTTTGTTTAATTGGTTCACACACCAAAATTAAAGCTTCTAACTATTTTTTGAATGTTTTTATTTGAGTAAATTGCATGGTTCGTCCCTGTGGTTTGGTGTAAATCCTACCACTCGTCCCTGATCTTTTTTTTTAGCATCGTTGATCCCTAAAACTAAACTATGTGGCCCCGTTCATCCCTGTGGTTTGGTGTAAATCCTACCACTCGTCCCTGATCTTAACGAAGGCACTAGATGGCTGTTAGAGATAGGGATGAACGGGGCCACATAGTTTAGTTTTAGGGATCAACGATGCTAAAAAAAAGATCAGGGACGAGTGGTAGGATTTACACCAAACCACAGGGACGAACCATGCAATTTACTCTTTTTATTTTGTAGCCATTTTCAGTCTTGGTACCATGCCTTCACCTCTTGCCTGTTGGATCGCACATCCATCCTCTGTGCCTCATCCATCAGTTGTTGCCGGTCCTACTGGGTTTGCTCCAGTTAATAATTCTGGTATGCAATTTAAGATTTTAGTCATAAATTTTGATGTTATAATGGGATTAATATAGAGCTGAGAGATAGGAAACAAACGAACTTGCATTAGCAGAGAATTAGCAGTAGTAGGTAAACCTATATTCTGTTTGGTTAATCACCAACAACTTTTGATTTGACTTTTTACATTTGACATTTTACGTTTAGTGATTTATTTCTTTTTTTATTATTATTGTGTTGTGTATTATACGCTTTGCTGTTATCGTAGGTACTAAACCTGATGAAGAAGCCCTTCTTAAGTGCCCCGGAATTCCTACTACTACTGGTAGGTAACAATCCTCTTACATTTTATATTTTAATTTGACTTTTCGTTTAGTCATATCTATACTTTCTTGACACTGAACTATACATATTACATATATATCAAAGAACGTCATGCAATAAACGATAGTCTTATATATCAAAGAAAGTCATGCAATAAACGATAAAGCAAAAAAAAGTTACAACTTGGCTCGACGGCCTTTAAGTACTCTAACCAACTCGGCTCGATGGCCTTTAACTACACATTACAATAGATAAAGCATTAAAGCCTAAAATCATAATCCATTATGAACAAAACCAGAACTTTTGAACTTTGAACCTAGGAAGTTTTGAACTTTGAAGCTTAAAAACATAGCAAATGAAGCTAAAAACAAAAGTAAATTTGATATACATTACAACTAATATATGTTTAATACACCTGATAACCTATACAAAAAAGCTGAAAACATCACTAAACTTTAACAATTACACATAGAAAATATTAAATGAGAATGTTAGATAGCAAATGGGTTTGGTTAATCACTTAATATATTGGTCAATTAATCAATATGTGAAGCAAATGGAATGTATATAGTAACAGCAAATAATAACTTAATAGGTAAGTTCAAACCTTTGTTTAACATGTGATTAAAGTATGGAAGCTCATGTTTTCCCTTATTATATAATTTAGGCTGTCATTCTTTGGTCTATTCTTTAGATGAGGTGAAATGAGTTGAATTAGTTCCAGTAAGCAAGCAGAGAAACTGAGTAGTTTTCATTGGTACAGTGGTACTTCTGTAGCCAATTGACATTGAATTAAACGATGTATATGATCACTTCACTTTAGTGATTAGGATTGATTCAGGATTGGCTTTTACATTTTCTGCATTAGTATGTGTATCTTTTTATGCTATTACACATTAACTTAGCTAATAAAACAACTATCCATTGTCTTACTGATAATAGTAATAAATTTGTGATGTCCTTTATGTGATATAAATGGTGAATGACCAGATTTTCATAGACTTAGCACTTGGCCTTCTTTTTGTACACATTTGTAGCCTTATTAATTGATGCTTAGCTGGAGTAACGTGGACGGAGAACTCAGTCACAATAGAAGGGGATATTTGCCGGTTGATGCGAACATGAACAAAGGGTCAAATGTCTCCAAGATGTCTTGCTATCATTGCTCTTTATGCCGACGACACCCATGAGAGAAGGTATGTTTAGCCTCCCTGGTGGGAACTTCATTTTCCACAGAGTTTCAAGGTTCTACCAACCCGTACTCACTATTACATTTATTGCGAGGGTTTTTTTTTCACAGATTTGGTTATCTCTGTTTAGTAATTTGGGGTTATTCACATTTATTTTATGAATTCTCGCTAATATGTAATGTTAATAGGTTAAGAGAGATATAATTCTTCACATGCAAGAAGGGGGACTTAGGTGAATCAGTGAGCTACACCCTTTGTATCTCGCACTCCAGTACCCATTGTTGTTCCCATATGCCGAAGATGGTTATCGGACCGACATATATCACTTTGGAATAACAGACAAAGAAGTATTTTTGGCAAGTCATATTCCCATATGGTTAATAATCTCATACTATTATTAGATGCAAACAAACAGTGCATTCACAAATTTTTGTGACTTAGTATAGACATAACTATAAGCAATGTAGAATAATATCCGGTCTATAAGTTTCAGTAGAAATGATAAAAAGATATAACCAGCAGAATTACGTTGCATTGGTGAAAATAGAACTGTTAGTTTTCAACTATTAGATAAGTGCTTTTAGAGCATTATGCTTAATCTGCGTACCATTGTTAAATAACTGGAGTGAGTTACATGTAAATGGGGTTTAGTCCGTGGGAATCGGATCAAAAGTAGAATTTAAGGCACGCATAAGAGGCTCATCCTGATTTACATTTTTGGTCGGTAACTACCAGCTTTTTACATACAAATTCATGGGTCATTTTGGGTTTGTGTTTTCTCTCACACATGTAAAACAAAAGATCACAGCTTTGTACATAGAAATTTTGTTGCTGTTAATGTAGCCAACTCATTAACTATGTATAAGATTCTAATAATGAAATGTCCCAACCCGTACTAAAAATAGCCTGTTGTAACCAGACTCACCCATATGGCACTCTCTTATGGAAGGACTTGAATATGCGAAATGTGAATATTAATGTTCATTTTTCTTTCTTCTCAATTATCAATCAAACAAGTATATGCATCATTAGTGGAAGCTGCAAACATGGGTGATGTGAGATTGAATTGAGGGAGCAGTAACAACAGAGACCGAGGTTCTAAGAAACATAAAGGTAGAGGTGATGCCCCTTATGACAGTCAAGGTTCAGATCATTGGCCAGAGCATCTTCGAAAGTTTCTCAAGTAATGGGATTACTATATTGAATTGTGTCTTCATATACATTCATTATATATATATATACTAAAAGGCAGTGAGTGTTACTGTAGCAAACACTGTAGCTACAGTGTTGCTACAGTGATTATAACAGTGATTTGGTGAGTGCGGGTACTGTAGCAACGGTACCGTAGCGACACTGTTCATTTTTTTTTTTTTTTTTTTTTTTTTTTTTTTTTTTTTTTTTTTTTTCAAATTACTCTTAAAACAAATAAATTCATATAAAAATTACACATCAAGCTTTATAACAAATTATACGATTTCCGGCAACGACGTAGTTTTCCGGCGACCATAATTTTTTTCCGGTGAAAGAGTGGCTTCTACAGCAGCATCAAGCAACAAAAAGTGGTTGCAAGCGGCGCCACTAACAAAAAATAATAATACCAAAAACGTTAGAAGTACAAAAGAAACATATAGATCTACAATTCAATATATCTATAAAAAAAATATGTATGGATCTATAAAAAAACTATATATCTACGAAAAAAAATTATAGATCTAACAAATTTTCTAAATCCTCATTTCAGCTTACTTACTATATCCATCTCAAAATCCAAAACCTCAAACAACGCAATTTAACACAATTTAGCAAATATAATACAACAAAGAAAAGAAAAAAAAACTAAACGAAATAAATAAATAAATAAATAAATAAATAAATAAATAAATAAAAAAAAACCATTAAACAACTATGTTTTCTCCTTTTCTTGGGTTCGTTATTAAAAGAAATATATAACGAAACGAAAAAAAATAAAGATCTCAGATTCGTTTTAAGGGCTTTAACCAAAATCTTTTTAAGATTAAACACGTTTTTTCATAGATCAATTTATTTTGAAGCTTAGCTTCCCTGGAAACCGTAAAAGAGAGATGAAGGTGAGAGAGGCGTATGTGGATGTGTGTAATTAGGGTTGAAGTAGAAAAATTAGGGTGTTATAAGTTATAACCAATGTAACTGGATCGGGTTGGAACTTTATTGGGCCCAGGTGTTTTATAGAATGGATCGGGCTGAACGTTTACATCAAACAATGTGTGGGTTGTGTTATTTGGTTTATACTGACTTGGACTTATATCTTTGAATCCAAGTTTATTGGCAACATTTCACATGAATGACATCAACAAAATCCATCTTTATCATTCGTATCCATTGCCACAAAAAACCGAATACATCCACTTTGTTACTTGAATTGACGGTCACAATGGTCGAATTTATATATTTAGTTGATCTACTGGTGTGAAGGCAGTCCTGCAGCAACGCGCAGGCTACCACACTCGTTTAATATAAATATATAAAAGTCGTTATCAATTACATGTACTTAATTAATTGATATTAGTAGTAATATAAAACGTTTGTGTTAGAATTAGCCATTTTCATTGTTTTTGTTTTGAACGCTTATATTGGAAAATGTTACGAGCACACTGATGTGTTGAAAATTTTTATTATTTGAAAACATAAAAAATGAGCAAGCGAATAATTTGTATTCCACAAACCCCGCCACAACGGAAAAAAGGTTGATATGGTCTTAAACGATGAAGACTAAATGTATCATTCACTTAGAAAGACCAATATAAAAACAACAGCTATTATGTCAAAAATACAAAATTAAATAGATGTATACTTTACTACCATTTTTTTAAAA
Source organism: Artemisia argyi (assembly GCA_030686995.1). NCBI lineage: Eukaryota > Viridiplantae > Streptophyta > Magnoliopsida > Asterales > Asteraceae > Artemisia > Artemisia argyi. The sequence goes on from CM060676.1 coordinate 132,079,305, forward strand.
TGTCCACTTTCAAACCATTTTTTTACCACCCTTTTTTTGATAAAGAAAAATAAATTAACGATAATTATAAGTCATACCCACCACTTGCATTCGTATAGTTTTGTATTTCAAACATAATCAACTTTATATTGCTACTGTATATGATATTAGTGAGGGTTGTTCTAGACTTAAGTTTCTTGCTACTTTTATATGCTTAAATGTCATTCTTTTAACTGCTATTATCGCATATTCTTAAATGATAAAATAAAATTTTTAATATAAAATTTTGGAATGTGTTTTTATTTGTAGGTAAATGTTTGGACTTTTAAAAATCTTTGTATAATAAACTATTTTTAACACCAACATTTAGCTAAAGAAAAAAATGTAAACGATAATTATAAGTCATGTCCGCCCATCGGGCGGGCTTAGAAATCTAGTATATATATATATATATATATATATATATATATATATATATATATATATATATATATATATATATATATATATATATATATATATATATATATATATATTTGAGAGAGGGAAAGTAAATAAATGATCTCAAGTTTAGCATGAAAATACAATTCAATTGCTTCAACTTGATTATAATAGCCTCCTAAAGATGTTGCGCTCCACATAATGAAAGAATTGTCGACAACGATCAAAGTAACCTCCTCCTGACATACCATCAATATTGAATATCATAATTAAAAAATAGTTAGTTAGTTTCCAAGATTAATACAATTATTATATCAAATTAAACAGATTGCTAAACTAAAGGAAGAATACCAAATAACTTCCCCTAAAAAACCGAAAGACCATGGCCTTCAGCCCCAAAATCTACCAGCAATGAGAAAAATTTATAAAAGCACTTTTGACCTTAACAGCTAACCTTACTTACAGCATATACAGCTTACTATAGGTGTGCGCACAATCAGATGTCATGTTTCTGGTTATGGTTGCTGACCAAGAGTGCTTGAATATGAGTCCAATTTGTATTTTTCTTGCAACGCTGTCAACCAATTATCCACCTGTGAGACAAAGAGATGAAGGCATGACTGTAGTTTCTATTTAAATTATATGATAAGGTACGGAGACGACATCCACAAAAAGAAGAAATTGGTATGAATAAATAGAATCTTAGCAAGTTTCACGATAAAACTTTAACATCTATTTTTTTTTGCTTGGTTTGCAGACATGGTTTTTAATGGCATAAATACATACACATAGGTCATACCAAGCTCCAGACAAAAATTCGCAGGATCACAGTCAATGCCTATAGTAAAAGCAAGCAACACTTATCTTAGTTGAGAACATGTGTCCATAAGTAGTCGAAGTTCTCTTTATACCAAAGACGGTAATCTATCTGAGGATTTCCAATCTGCATATTCGACACATCAAGTTATAAAATTATAATAGTATAAGATATGTACTTACCGCAATTTGTTTAAGATTAATGATTGTTTGGTTTCTTTTCTTGTTCTCTAAAATAATGAACGAAGCAAATTAAGTCACAAAGTGACCTGCATAGCTTTCACCTGTAATATAAAAATTATATTGTGACTTTTGTATTGAGTATATCTTTCAAGCCAGTTAATGAGGAACGTATAGGAATCTTCATATGTGTGCTTGTCGCCTATCTTCTAGTCAGCCGATCTGTTTGAATATGAGAAGCCCACCCCAATAGGAGCAACTGTCAGAGTATCAGGGTTTAGCCTTTTCCATTATGTAAACTAATTACATACATTAAATCAACCAATACAACTGTGAATAGAAAACCAAATATAATGAGTTCTAGAGAGACTTACATGTATAGAAGATATTATTCAAACGTTCAAAGGTTATTCAAATGTATAGAAGATATTATGAATTATAAAAGTATTGTTGATGATTCCTGTATGCAAGTATAGTCATATGTGAAGCAAAAGCCAAGCAAAGAGTAGTGGCTACAATGAACAGCTTCCAACTGAATAAAACTTTATGAGAATCTGTAATCAAGAACTCCTAGCTAGGGGGAGTGACCTTATTAAACGTACCTGTAATGGTAAGAACTACCAACTTACCTTCTCAGTCGAGCCAATTAATGAACCAATATAGAATGAAAACCCTTTTTTTGATACTTTATCAAAGCTTCAAGAATTGCAAACCTTGCACAAAAACACATTAAAAACCATTAAAACCCTAAAATCGTAATGGATTAAAAACCATTAAAACCCTAAAATCGTGATAGAGTTTTCTTCTTTGAAGAGTTATGATGATTAGGGTTTTTCTTCTAAAAATAATATACGTATGTTTCTTTAATAATGGATAATATGTTTTGTATTTGGGATGTTATTATAAGACATCAATTTAAGCATGTCATTATTGTTTTCAAATGTCTATCACAAAATCTTGCTTGGTCCAATGGTTGAAGTGCTTGTGTTTGAATGCCAAGCCAAGGTTCGAATCTTGCAAGTATCAATTTTTTTAAAGATTCGAATTTTAGCTTGTTAAATGTCAACCGAAATTCACAGCCAAAGTAGTTCTTAATCCGAATTTAAGGTGTTAATTAAATTAAAAAAATACAAAATAAATTATAAAAAAACAAATGACATGGCTGATGACATGGCAGAAATTGAATTACTGGGCAATGAGGTGGCATTTCATTCAAATGCCTCCTGTTATATATAATGTAGATATATATATATATATATATATATATATATATATATATATATATATATATATATATATATATATATATATATATATATATATAGATTTTAATTCATTCAAATAAAGAATTAAACCTCTTATGTTTTGCGTTATTACATTCTTGCATTACAAAATGTCTTAAAGTTATCTCCAGCATATATAGGATTTGTAACTTAAACTCTTTGTTTTACAACGAAGTTAAATATTCAACGGGCACAACAAATCCACGGTTCAATATTAACAAAAAGAGTTTTAGACCACTTGAAATTTGTGTGAACCATTAGTTGATTTTATTATTAAATTCAAAAATAAGAATTATTACACTTTTCTCCGCAACAAGAATATATCTGCGATTCAACCTCTTGAGAGTTTTCTATTTTCATTGCATGTTGTTAGGATTATAGGATATGCCATGTTTTATGCATAAAGTGGCACCTTAAAAGTCAAGGAAGCACACAAATGAATACCACTACGTTGCATGGACAATTATTTACCTACATGGTTTGCGGCACGTATATTTCAAACGTTTATGTATTGTTTTACTTTTAAAGTAATGCGATTATGTATTATATTATACCAATTTATATAGACTATATAAGTATATATTATCTTCACAAAAAAGTTAGAGCATTTTCTACTCCACTGACATCTATTTGTTTGAATATGTACTAGTTTTAAAACTTGTGCATACATGAGATTTAAGCGGATAGTATAACAAGTAATAATTATTTAATAACTTTGTTTTAAAGTAAATGAATGTGACAATTCATAAATTTATAATTTTGTAATGTTTAGGATTTCTCTATAAAATTTAAAGTTTTAATACTTATATAGTTATAATGCATGTGGACACAAGGGTTTTTACCATAATTTTTTCATTATTTGTTAATATTGATTAATATTTTGTATAGATTTTTATTTTACGATGGATTTGACTTTTTTTAACTGGCATATTGTTTAGGTTGATTTTGTTTATATTTATCTATTTATATCATGTTCCAGACATTATACGTGTTTAGTAGCATATAACGAACTTGAAAAAATATGGGTCGTTGTTATATGTAGAATCTCGTTTATTTATTTTCATCTCACAGTAACGTGTGAGGTCGTGTCTTCATTTTGATATTTATATTCCTGTTAATAATAATTTGAGCCGATTTTAAACTCGTGTTCCAGTTAAACTTATAAAGAAGAATAACATGAGTTGTTATTGAATGCGGACAGTTTAAAAAGAATACTTTTTTTTTGGATATTCTTATTTAACCTCATAAAGAGAAATAACATGAGTCATTCGTATATGTATAATCTCATGTATTCATTTACATTATCACAATAATCCCGTGTTTTTCTTTTTCTATTTATAAGTCTATGCAAATACATAGTTTAATACTTATATATACTAATAATAATATTTATAAATAACAATAACAAATTATTATATTTTTTCTCTATAAAATATAAAATTTTTATAAAATATACGGGGTATTTAATAAATATATAAAGATATGTAAAAACATGAAAACTGATAAATGTTCTTTTTTAAAATTTAACTACTAAAGTTTTATTAATTACTTACACCTTTTTAAAGTCATTTGCTTGCAAAATTGACACACATGTTTTTAACATGTTCTCTAAATTTGACGAATCAAATTGAGCTTCAATTTTAACTTTTAAATTCAAATAAAATTGCTCGATTTTGCCACATTTCACGATAAAATAACCTGATTGGTCCAACTTTTTTGATAAAATTATTTGACAAATGTTGGAATGAATATTACGATATTTAATCTAAACATTATTTTCATGTTTTGATGATGACAAAGATGTAAGTTACGACATATAACATAAAGTGCTTAAGTTACTTGTGATAACAATTCATCCATGCATTCATACGTCAACAAGCCTCGACATCTCAACGTCTCATGTATGCTTCAACAATCACTTAAGGTATGAATAAACCAAGGTTTTCAAGATCGAGATCCTACCCAAGATCGTTTTCGTCTTTGCAAGATCGTGATCGTAAGATCGGATCGGGATCTTAAGATCCTACTATAATGTATTTTCTTAATAGTTTTGTAATATTATACAAATTTACAAATTATTATATATCATAAACGCAAAATTATATGAATGTTCCATCAAAATGTTGTCCTAAATTATGGTTATGAAATGTTTAATAAGATTAACATGTTGTTTTTTAAATTCTACAAAAAAACTAATCCAGAAATTTGCAATTTTTTAGTTTGTTATCCGAGAAAAGTAGGATCGGATCAGATTAGATCTTAAGATCCTATGATCAAGATCGGGATCCTATAAGATCTTAAGCTTTCAAAGATCCTTTGTAAGATCCGGATCATTTTTGCTTTGCAGTATCGTAAAATCGTAAGATCCTAAGATCAGGATCGGGATCCTGACAACCATGGAATAAACAATTGCCTAATACATTTGATGATCAAAAGAAGGTTTATTTAATAAATATAAATTATATAAAATGGTATAAACATTTTATATATTTAAGAAAAACACTTTTGGTAATTAAAGGAAAATGTTTAATTCAAAATAAATATATGAATTCAAATTTTTAGCCAAAAACTGTTAAAACTTCACTAGATAAACCTTCCCCGGAAAATACAAGAAAAACTGTCATTTTCGTTTGGGCGGCCCCCTTAATTTTAAGGGGGCCGGCACCAGCACACAATTAAAGGGGACGGCCACGCTCCCATGTCAGATTCTGTCAGAAATTTTTCCCTATAAATACCCCCTCAAACCTGGTATTTTTACCACCTTTTGCACGAAAATTTTCAGTCCCAAACCTTTCCAAACACACTTCTAAATCCTTTGATCGTAAGTTTATTAGTCTTTGTTTCAAGTGATTCAATCCCTCATCACTCAAAGTGCAAGAGAAGAATCCTCCCTATCATAAAGCCAAAGATGTATTAGAGTCTAGTTAGTGTTTATGTGAAGTTGTGAGTTATGTTTATGTAATAAGTAGATCAAGATGATCTTACTTAGTAGTGAGTCAATGAGTGAGTAAGAACTAGTGGGAAGAAGTAGTAGTGTGGAGAAGTCATGTAGTTGTGAAGAAGTAGGTGTGTGAATAAGTAGTGGAGTATAGAAGAAGTTGTGAAGTAGTCATGAAGTCATGAAGTAGTGAAGAAGTCGTGAAGTCGTGTAGAAGTTGTGTAGTGATCGAAGTCGTGTTGTGAGATTGGTCCTAGCTACTATTAGAACTCGACATTTAGCTTAGTGTCGTTAAATGGTGTAATCAGAAGTTGTGTAAGGTTTTCTCCGCCAAAAGGGAGCTTGTTGAGTAGTGAAGAAAACTCTCGAGTAGGTGACTCGGGGAGTGGAGTAGGGCAAGGAAGGTGTCCTTGTAGCCGAACCACTATAAATCATCGCGTCCAGTTTGCATCCTCTTTCTCTTGTCTTTCACATTTATTTTTGCATTTATCGCTTTATATCTATGGTTCCAAATATGTGTTGATTGTTGCTTATATTGTCATGATGATTGATTGTGGTGTAGTTACAAGTTAATATTGTGATATGATATATAATTGTATGATATGGTCTAATGGACTTATATATATTATTAACACTTCTCATGTTGAGTTTAACTTAATCGATAATTTGATACAAAACGTCTTAAGATTTTAAAAGGAAAACGTATTCACATAAAGATCGACCAAAGCTTCATTTATAAAACTAAGTTTTGAAAACTAATCCAAAAGCTCACATATATAACTGATCATATTGATTATATGTTGTTTTCATACTAAACTCTAATTGAAGGTTTTTCAAACAAACAATTGAATAAATTTGAATCAACATTTTGAAACCAAGTTTTTATAAAATCAAAAAGAGGGGAAAACTATTCAACCCCCCCCCCCCCCCCCCCCTTTTCTAGTTTTTCACAATTGGTACCAGAGCCACGTCGCTCTAATTTTCAAAACAAATGGTTTTAAAAATTGAGAACGATCCATTTATCAAATTACCCATTAAGGAGGATTAAATATGATAAGTGTTTTGTTGATTAACTTGTATTAGTTTTGATGTTATATATACTAATTATACTTGCTCGAGATTAGATTATGCTTTAAATAAGTATTTTGTGTTCGATATTAAATTCAGAAAGTTTCACAACTTTTAGCAAAGTCAGAAAATAATTTTTTACAAAAAATGAAATTTTGAGTACCAGATGGGCGGCCCCTTTAATTGTCTGGGCAGCCCCTTTAAATACTGGGCGGTCCCCTTAATTATTTAAGGAGTCTACCTGTCTGTTCGCTGTTTTTTCGGAAACTTTGAAAAATCATATAAAAATAACCGTAACTCCGTAGAAGTCGTGCCACCCGGCATTTTAAAGGTAATTGAGTCTACTTTCATTTAAAAATGCTTACAAGTAACCATTACAAACTTAAATAAGTCAGAAAGTTAAAATACTACACGGAGGTAAAAAATTTGAGGCTCGTTTTAACGTAAAACTTGTATTTTACCTTTTCCTTCGAGTCGGGCATTCCTAGTCGATATATCTTTGAAAAAATTAAGCATTTATGCTTTAAAAATATTGATCTTAATTAAATTTTAAAATGGATAGAAATCTATTTTATTTTTAAATAAAATCGAGTTAAGTAAACATTGGTATATATAATACACAAAACGACGACAAGTGTCTTATGTGCTATGTGAACTTATTTGTGATTCTATTTATTTAAATGAATATATTAGATGATTGTTGCTATTTGATTTTTAGTTAATTTTATATCTAAGCATACGTGCCTTATTAGTTTATAACTAGTTTTCCAGTTTATACTTAACTAGATCTTATACTAGATTTCTTGCGTTAGGATTGCAATATAATGTTTGCATTGCATATAGGTATAGATGACTAAATGTTACTCAAACATCTTGTAAATGAGTTAAATCTAGTCACCTAAATATTTCAAACAATTTAATCTACTCTTAACAACACACTTAAATATTTTCAACAAATTACCTTGTTTTACCTTAAGTTGTTTAATAAGAAAAATTGAATCATTGTAAAACATTAGTAGTTATATAAAAGAAAAAGTATTCTCAAAATCTAAGTGTGTCCATTATAAGTAACCATGAAGAGTGTTTCACATAAATAAAACATATAACAATCATGAAGTAATAAGTCAAATTTAATCATTCACCAACCTCACTCATAAATAATCTTAGGATTAATAGAACACACTATTAAAATGTTTATTTATTTTAAATGAGTGTTTGTGAGGGTCAAGAAAGATCTTGATATTATATCAATTCATTATTCAAATTATGGTTGATATATTCATCAAATCTAATTGACATGTTTTTGAGTGTGGACAAGAAATTGGATTGTTATTTATTTAGTTTCAAGATTACATCAAATTATAACAAAAGATATAGTCTTGAATCTACATATTCAATCACACTAGATTGATATGAAAATATTTACATCCTTTGTAGATGAAAAGAACATGCATTGGATCATAACTCACACTTGTGTTGATAATGCCATATTGAATCTACTTGTCCAATAGTTGTGTTCCAAATATTAGAATAACATGTTTAACACATGCATAAAATATACAATGAAGTAGGATTGACGACTTGGATGTTTCGTCCGAAATATTCAAGCAATATACATTGCAATGCAATGGATAAATGTGTCATATCCGAAAAACCAAACATGAGCAAACTAACAACATATGTAAACTTTGCTCACACTATTTAAAATCATTACTTCAAGATAAAATACATATTTAAGAATAATACACACTATATATTCTATGTATTTCATTTTCTTTGTAGCATGAATGGTTGTGTTACATGATAATGCACTAAACTTTCCTTTTTGAAATAATATAAGTTATTAGAATTAAAAAATAACTTGTCACAATCCATAAACAAGTAATTTTTTTTTTTAAATACTTGTTAAAGTATGATATAGAACATTGGCAAAAATCATAAAAAATAATATTTGTTTAAAAATATATTAATGTCTAGTTTTGATATAATTTGAGAATCACAAACTCATTTAAGATAAATAGTCTTAATGAGATTCATTTCACAAGAGATCCTAAGATGCACTCTTAAGTCTAGCACATTTATTAAATCAAGTAATATGCAATCAAAACCAAACAGTCGGTAAATCATGAACAAAAGATTAAAACTTTTTGTTTACTCTTATCTAAACATTCAACATGTCTTTATTGAGATCGTGAATAAAATATATCATCTAGATTTACCTTAATAAAAACATGACGTTTGAGTCACACTAAGCCAAGCATTAGTGAACCAAGCAAACTTCATATTTGGTACTCTTCGATAGGTAAATTTAGGAATTTAATTTCTTCTAATAAGAGAATGACTACTGGAGAACCTATTGTCTAGAAACTCAATTTAACCTAACGGTTGAATTGCTTATATGTGAGAAGTTGGGTGTGTGTAACCCGTAAAAATGGTCGTGTTTAGCCTTAATTGAGCACCACTAGTAATAGTCTCATACTCATTCTCCAACTTGATTAAGTTGCTATTCCTAAATATACCTAACGCTAAGCTTACTTTTATGAACTTTGCTTCTTATTAGATGCTTTCATTCCTAGATTTATAGCATATCGCATATATGTTGTTTCTAGATGTTTATTTGCTCCCATGTGATTTTATTTCATGCCTTTACATGCTTGACTCTATATGTCTCATTCATCTAGATATATATCTCTTGCCTTTAGATCCTACACCCTATTTCATGAGAACCTTAGTGTCACAATCCGATAGGTCATATTAGTCTCAAAACTGTCTTAAGTGTCCTAGAGTCTCCATGCATACTTACTTCCTTATTCATCATCTTGTTTCCTTCCAAACAATCCACTCCTTTGTCAAGAGATAGTTAGATTGTAATCTAATACCTCTCTAAGTTGATGTGACAACTTAAATATTTCATCCGAAATGTTTAAGTATTTTTAATTAGCAAAATGCAAATTAAAATGTCACTCATTGTTCATGTCTATTTCTTGAGTCATGACTCTATTATTATATAGATGTCAAACACCTTCCGTCCACCTTTAGGAAAACCTCCTTGTATGCTATCCTTCATCTTTCATGTCATTGTCATGATTATCATTTTTGTGTTGGTTTGTCTTTATTTGTGTCACACTCTATGTCCGGATGAGCATGAATTTAATGGGAAGGGAAATCACACTCACTCACATATATCCTTCTACCTCACACCTAAAACCGAGTCATCCTTTGTACTACCAATCTCGAGTCATCCACCATTTCCATGCCCTCAAAGAAACCAAGAATCAATATCATACCTCCTAAACCACTCCTCATTGATTTAACACAAGATAACACCAACACTCCATCATGACCACCTCAATGTTCAACTCCTAATACTCCCAATGCACCATCCAAAACACCATCAACTCAAGGAACCTCTACCTCCTCCATACCATCATCATCAATCAATGACTATATCAACACCCACTTGTCACCTCCACCAAGAACCACCATCTCCAACAAAAACTTGTCATCATACCACCAAAACAACTCTTCATTGACTTTACTATTGAAGACGACACCACTCCATCCATCAATGAATATATCAACTCACAATTGTCTCCAACACCAAAAGTATCACCACCACCTCCTACCCAAGAAATTCCTTCCTTTAACATCACTCTTTCGCTTCCACCTAGTCATCTCCACTTGATCCTCATTTCCCATCTTCACAAGAAGATTCAACCATGTCACCATTCCCAACATTCTACTAAGCGCGTCATCACCACCAAAACTTAAATCCCTGAAAGTCAAGTGAATTTCTTTATGAAATGCGTCCTTTTCACTTTCTAGCAAGTGAAGAACACAAAGAAGATATCCAAGATTCAAGTGTTGTCGAGTTATCACCACCTCATCCAAGTGAATTTCATTATGAAATGCGTCATTTCCACTTTCTAGCAAGTGAAGAACACAATGAAGAAATCCAAGCTTCAAGTGTTGTCAAGTTATCACCACCTCATCCAAGTGAATTTCATTACGAAATGCGTCATTTCCACTTTCCAGAAAGTGAAGAACACAATGAAGAAATCCAAGCTTCAAGTGTTGTCGAGTCATCACCACCTCATTTCACATATCCACCTTCGGTCGTCAACCAACAAAACATCTAAAAAATCTCATGATTCCCTATCATCCACCCTTGTCAAAACGATATATTAATCTAAACCATAATTGTCAACCCTTTGTCATCACATTCCCTTTACATTCACGCTCATCCCTCCTCATTTTCCTACGTTTTTTTTAAAAGAACGTATCATTATCATCTTCATTTTTCTTTAACTCTTTTAGAGTATATATATTTTTTTGGCATCTTTCGCCAAAATATGTCGGTCGAATTTGCATTAGGTTCTAATCATTGTCATGTCTTAAGCATTGGTCATGGTATTTTTTTTTTGGGATTTAGGTTTTTGTTTTTAAAACAATAATTGCATGTGTCATACTTTTAGTGCATATACCTAATACGTCCATATATTGTTCCCCTATTAGAGTCATGCATATATCTATCATCATCATTATATATATGTGCACTTGTCTACTAACTTTGTTTTGAAGGATTACTTCATCTCTCGATTCTTTGGTAGCCAAAACAAGTTTTGAGCATACACCAAGGGGGAGCATTGAGGTTGATAAGATCAAGGCTTCACTTACGATGATGCAAGCTCGCCTTATACATTCTATCTCAAGAGTTCAAGCGTAGTAGAAGTCTCATCTAAGAGTCCACCTTTTTGATTCGACAAAAGGGGAGAAGAAGTGTAAACAAGTAACTTATATATTTTACTATGAGTTATAGTTTACATAGTTTGTCATCATCAAAAAGGGGGAGATTGTTGGCATGAATATTACGATATTTAATCTAAACATCCTCTTCATGTTTTGATGATGACAAAGATGTAAGTTACAACATATAACATAAAGTGCTTAAGTTACTTGTGATCACAATTCATCCATGCATTCATACGTCAACAAGCCTAGACATCTCAACGTCTCATGTATGCTTCAACAATCACTTAAGGTATGAATAAACAATTGCCTAATACATTTTATAATCAAAGGAAGGTTTATTTAATAAATACAAATTAAATAAAATGGTATAAACATTTTATATATTTAAGAAAAACACTTTTGGTAATTAAAGGAAAATGTTTAATTCATAATAAATATATGAATTCAAATTTTTAGCCAAAAACAGTTAAAATTTCACTAGATAAACCTTCCCCAGAAAAGACAAGAAAAACTGTCGTTTTCGTCTGGGCGGCCCCTTTAATTTTAAGGGGCCGGCACCGGCACACAATTAAAGGGGCCGACCACGCTCCCATGTCAAATTCTGTCAGAAATTTTCCCTATAAATACCTCCTCAAACCTGGTATTTTTACCACCTTTTGCACGAAAATTTTCAGTCCCAAACATTTTCAAACACACTTCTAAATCCTTTGATCATAAGTTTATTAGTCTTTGTTTCAAGTGATTCAATCCCTCATCACTCAAAGTGCAAGAGAAGAATCCTCCCTATCATAAAGTCAAAGATGTATTAGAGTCTAGTTAGTGTTTATGTGAAGTTGTGAGTTATGTTTATGTAATAAGTAGATCAAGATGATCTTACTTAGTAGTGATGAGTCAATGAGTGAGTAAGAAGTAGTGGGAAGAAGTAGTAGTGTGGAGAAGTCATGTAGTTGTGAAGAAGTAGGTGTGTGAATAAGTAGTGGAGTATAGAAGAAGTTGTGAAGTAGTCGTGAAGTCATGAAGTCGTGAAGAAGTCGTAAAGTCGTGTAGAAGTTGTGTAGTGATCGAAGTCGTGTTGTGAGATTGGTTCTAGCTACTATTAGAACTCGACATTTAGCTTAGTGTCTTTAAATGGTGTAAGCAAAAGTTGTGTAAGGTTTTCTTCGCCAGAATGTAGCTTGTTGAGTAGTGAAGAAAACTCTCGAGTAGGTGACTCGGGGAGTGGAGTAGGGCAAGGATGGTGTCTTTGTAGCCGAACCACTATAAATCATCGCGTCCGGTTTGCATCCTCTTTCTCTTGTCTTTCACATTTATTTTTGCATTTATCGCTTTATATCTATGCTTGCAAATATGTGTTGATTGTTGCTTATATTGTCATGATGATTGATTGTGATGTAGTTATAAGTTAATATTGTGATAGGATATATAATTGTATGATATGGTCTAATGGACTTATATATATTATTAACACTTCTCATGTTGAGTTTAACTTAATCGATAATTTGATACAAAACGTTTTAAGATTTTAAAAGGAAAACGTATTCACATAAAGATCGACCAAAGCTTCATTTATAAAACTAAGTTTTGAAAACTAATCCAAAAGCTCACATATATAATTGATCATATTGATTATATGTTGTTTTCATACTAAACTCTAATTGAAGATTTTTCAAACAAACAATTGAATAAATTTGAATCAACATTTTGAAACCAGGTTTTTATAAAATCAAAAAGAGTGGAAAACTATTCAACCCCTTTTAAACCCTTCTTTTATTATATAAAAGATTTAATAAATAAAGACACATGCCGTGTCTTAATCTAGTTGTAAACTCGGGATGCTATACACTATATATATATATATATATATATATATATATATATATATATATATATATATATATATATATATATATATATATATATATATATATATATATATATATATATATATATATATTTTTCTAATAAATAAATTAAACATTTGATCGGTGCATGTGATGCTGTCGTTCAATTATACAAATCTTTATTAACAACAATATTTGCTTCCACTTAATAATATTTTGATATTTTTCTTTGTTATAACTAGTATCTAATAATTGAGCCAGATGCCCAGATGGTTAATGTGGGATATACGATAATGTCGTAATGCATTATATACCACAATATCACATGCATATTCTTCAACTCTTCAAGTATTTTAACAATATGTTGTTTTGCAATTCCATGGATACAAAGTTGGGACAAAGATTTTAAATACCCCTCTAGTCCTAGTTTTTGTTGGTTATCGTTTTTACGTATACAAGCCAGAAATGAAAAGAAAATATCATCACGTACAATGTTTTCATACAAAAAGAGATGGATCAAAGACATACTTGATCAATTAAATTCAGGATTAGATATATGTTATTCAAGAGTGGGCTAACACCTAATGTCCTCTAAGAAGCTTTTTGTAAGCTTACTGCTTGGAGATTAATTTTTTTTATTTTAAGCATGTGAACTGACCATAAAAATTCAAACATACATTTACATTTGTGATGCTACATGAATTAAGTAATTACTATAAATACCTTGAGCTTTATTCGTCGGTGGAAAAGCATACCACACTATTATTAATATTTCTAAACAAGAATTTTAAGTTTTTTAAAACAAAAGTTTTGTTTGCTGGTGCAAAAGCATCCTCACAATTCAACGAACCGCGTTATCATCATTCGTTACATTACTATTGATGAAATTGGTGTTGAAGTGACCGACACTTCCACACCTTTCGTCACTAATATTACCAGTTTTCAATATAACAAAAGTGCACAATCTTCCTACTACGTACATGCATCGACATATAATAATAAAGTTGCAACATATTCCAGCTATTTTACAACCAAAAGAATTTCTACGTACATTTAATGTGACTTTCCTCGCCACCTTCCATTGCACTTCAAACACCCTATAAATACAACACTTTCATACCATCTATCATCACTTCAACATATAACTGAACACAAAGTAAAAAAAACACTTCTGAAAATGCGGTTCACTTCTTTTTCCTCAGGGCTTCCAAGTTTGTACTTGGTGGTTCTATTTTTAGTTGGTTCTTCGCTTGTCTCAGCTGATTTCTACAATGAGTTTGATATCACATGGGGTGAGGGCCGTGGTAAAATACTTAATGGCGACCTCTTGACGCTCTCCCTTGACAATTCATCTGGTTCTGGATTCGAATCAAGAAATGAGTACATGTATGGCAAAATCGATATGCAACTCAAGCTCGTAGCTGGTAACTCTGCTGGCACGGTCACTGCCTACTATGTAAGTTTACTAGCTAATAATTATGTTGTTTATATCATCCGTTGTTATATATATATATATATATATATATATATATATATATATATATATATATATATATATATATATATATATATATATATATATATATATATATATATATATATATATATATATATATATTGTACATAAATGTAAAATAAGTTTGCTAAACATGGTTTCTTGTGATTGTGTTTCAGTTGTCCTCTAAAGGATCTGACTGGGACGAGATTGACTTCGAGTTCTTGGGTAACTTAAGTGGTGATCCCTACGTTTTACATACAAATGTTTTTAGCCAAGGTAAAGGCAACAGAGAGCAACAATTCCATCTGTGGTTCGACCCAACGTCTGATTTTCACACTTATTCCATCCTCTGGAACCCTAAACACATTGTGTAAGTATTAATATGCATGCACGTACTAAAACGTACTATCTTTGCTGATATATTTATTCAGATGTTTTTCTTACCGGTCTTATATTAATGTCCAGATTTTCGGTTGATGGAACTCCCATTAGAGAGTTCAAAAACATGGAATCAATTGGTGTACCTTACCCTAAAGATCAGCCAATGAGGATACATTCGAGTTTATGGAATGCTGATGATTGGGCAACAAGGGGTGGGCTTGTCAAGACGGATTGGAGTAATGCACCTTTCACTGCTTCATACCGAAACTTTAGGGCCGATGCTTGTGTTGTATCTTCAGGTAAAAATACTTGCGGCTCTAATGCCAACCCGGCATGGTTATCGGAGGGTTTAGATAATACACAGCAGGAGAGGATGAGATGGGCACAAAAGAATTATATGATCTACAACTACTGCTCTGATTCCAAAAGATTTCCTCAAGGGTTTCCTCCAGAGTGCAAAATGGCATAAGGAGTGTTGAATAATCGTTTATATACTTATACATATTATATACACTTTGAGTATGGAAGTTGTTTATTTTAAGTTTGAGAACTAAATTTAATTATTTATAAATCTTTTCGTGTAATAATAACAGAGAATAATAATTAGAACACATGGATATCATTAATTGATAATATGACATTTTTTCTTATTTATTTTTATTTTTTTTCTCTATCTACTATCATCAGTAATATCTAATCCTCCTAATGATGCCTAAAAAAACACGAGTAACCGTATATTGTCATTAAGCTTGTTTTCATCATTTTATCATATGATAGTAGTAATTAATTGATATATGAAATCGTTGATAAATGTATGTATGCTATAAAATAATACTATTAACAAGAAAAACTCAAACATGATAAATACATGTCCCTCTTTTCTTACCTTGCTGAAAAATATGGATATCATACATGGATAATATATGAAATTCGTGGAAACTCTAATTTGACCCGATTCATATTTCAACCACTTTGACTCTAGTTAATCATAAAATAATAGAACACCATAAATATATTAGAAATGAGATCGAGATAACATGTTCCACTGAAGTAGCTTAAAATTAAATAGGATGCTTGTTATATCCAAAAGATTAATTGCACGAAAATGTATCATTGATGTCACGAATTCTTACTATATGTATCAAACATAAAAGTTTGCATTTATACTATACTTGCTTTTTAGACATTTTTTGTGTAGCGGCCACATCATACAAGTTACCATCCATGTCATCTCAAATTCAAACAAAATGTATCTGTTATCTTGAAGTTCTACTACTTTTCTGTTACCAAAATAATGATGCAATGATTCCAAATAAAATAAAAACCATATGTGGAATCAGAGCAATGGATCATCAACGGTCTCCTTTTATCTCCATCTTTGTTCATTGGGTCATCAATGGATCATAACTCTCTGATTATCTATTTTTAAAATTCCAAATATCAATTACATTTTTTTCTTCAATCTAAACACATTTTGAAATGGAAATCATAGATCTAAATACAAAACCCACCAACAGTGGCGGACTCAGGATTTCAGAAAGCGGGGGGGCAATTTTTTTTTTTTTTTTTTTTTTTTTTTTTTTTTTTTTTTTTTTAAATTCGTTATGCACTTTAATAAAAAGCTCATTTTTTTTCCTCTAAAAACTAAGGCTTTTACATTTTTTGCTTTAAGCTGGGGGCTATTTGATTTTTTTGAGTGGTGCACTTTAATAAAATTGTCAAAAAAAAAATAAATAAATAAAAAAAAATAAAAAAATTACACTAAAATTTGATTTTTTTTTTTTTTTCAGCGAATCGTGGAGGGCATTGTGACAACTCGCAAATTTCGGATTCGATATCCTTATCGTTATATGCTCTTATCTACGGTTCGTAAGTTGTTATCGTGGTCTAAAGTATTTCACGCGAATTTGGCTCTATAACGTATAAAACGCGAAAATTAATTATTTTGGGCAACAAAAAATAAAGATATACGTATTTATAATCAAATTGAGCGGAATAATAATTTTAAGAATTATGAAATGAATTCGGGAGCCCGGGGAAACAATTACAACATGATCTATTGGTCTCGTTCTCATCGCGTTAAAAATATAAAAGAGTTGGCAATATTGGTCCCTATGGGCGCGCTAGGGTTTGCCTTAAGTCCACTCTTGCACCTATATAAATACTACTTATAATAACATGTAGGGTTCATCTTTTTCCTGCGTCCTCCCTCTCTTAGCAGCCGACAAACACCGACATCTCTCTCTCTATATTTTCGGCCATATTCTGGCCACACCACCGCGAGTGGTGCTGCACCTCCGCCACCACTGTTCACCAAATCTTCTCCTCTTTCATTTGATGTACACCACGCGCTGTTTATCACCCTCCACCACCACGTTAATACCACTTTAGTCCCTATATCAACACCCACCATCATCTACTATCCTGAAACTGTGATTCACGAGTTATTTATCTAATATTTTGAGGGTTTCATAATAAAAACGAGATGATAGTAATAACAAGAATAAAAATAGTTGTTTGGTATCATTGGTGGTCTGTGATTCGTATTTGTTTGAGTCATACGTGGTGATGCCGTGAGTCTTTGACTCACGTCCTAGCGATATTGGGTCTTATGTTGTTCTTGTGGATTGCTCAGATTTAGATGTGGTAGTGTCTAGGATTAGTGTTAGAGATGGATTTGGTTGTAGATTGTGTTATCGTGATGTTTGGAGGTGGATTTGGGAGTGTTTGGATTGGTGTTGTTACTGTTGAAGTTGTGCTGTTGTCGTAGTGGGTATTGTTGTTCCTGATTGTTGTTGTTGTTGTCATTGTTCTCGTTATTGTTGCTGTTGTTGATCTTGTCGTTGGTCCTGGAGGTTGTTCTCATTGAGGTTATCATAGTTGTGTTGAGACCGAGACTGTAAGGTCTCGACAATTGTTGGTTATTAATGTCGTTGTTATGGATTAGAAGTTGACGGAGATTAGGATTAGTTAATGCGTCGTAGTCGGCCGTTAGATGTTGAAGTTGTGATTGTGGTGAAATAGATATTAAGTGGATATATTTATGCGATCGTGATGATTTGAGCCGTGTCGGGTGTCACCTAGACTTTCTAGTCTTTTGTGGCACCCGACGTGCTAAAATGGACTTAGTGTATTATTAGACTATTATTGTTTTGACTAGTTGACCCGAGGATAAAGTGAACTCGGAACGTGAAATAACTCGAGAAAAATATAAATTATACTTGAACGATTAAATGACACATTTATATGTTTATATTAGTAACTTTAAATATTAACTAACGATTAAACATCGTTACTTAATATTCATAAGTTACCAATAATTATTAAATAACGATTAATATGTTGCATAATGTTATCTTACTAAGAAATATTAAGTGACGTTGAAACGTAATTAATATTTCTAAAGTTAAAAGGAAACATTAAATAACTAAAAGAACGTTATTTAATATTTTATGGAATAATAAATGAAACGGTGTTGAACTTAATACGGATGAGTTATTTAACGTTTTGAGGGCACGTTTATCAAGACTTACCCTTTAGGAGTTATTAAGTTTCGTGTTAGTACTTGTCGAGTTACGGATTGGTTAACATTAATATTATCATCTGGCACGCTTAACGGACTAATTGGGGTAGTAAAGCAAATTAGGGTCGACAAACGTGTCGGGAGATAATATTAATGGGTGACCCATCCTACTACTTACCATATCTCTTTATTAGGTATGAGTAACTTTAGATTAACAAGTGTATCGTAGGAATTGTTGAAATTATCGTATTGGTAAATACGATAAGTATTCAATAATTCGTACCATTTCACTTGTTAAACTTTTGGTTACTCGAGATTGACTTTGACCATAAGGTTGACTTAGTAGCCATTTAAGTATGATTGCTTTGGATGGATTTCGTAGCTTTGACCCGGATGTTTCGTATGGAGTTTTGTCTCATTTTTGTGGAAGTCGTATGTTACTCATCTCTTGGCGTGAGTACTCTTGAGTCTTGTCTCGATTCTTGTCGACTTCGCTTGTTTAGTCTTTGGTGTGAGTTCACTTGATTATATGTCATGTTCTCACTACACACACCATGATACCAAACACAAACACAAATAAATGGATAATAAGATATTTGGAGATAGAAGATTTGGGTATTAATTGGAAGTAATTAACTTATGGAAGTTTTGGTTCATCGCTGTGGATCGCGTGTTAGAATAAGTCTTGCATATAGAAGGCTTCGCCGTTTTCTGTATCGATGTACCGCCTCTTTGATGCTGTGTGAATCTGTTCGATGCCAGTTGTGTCCGTCATGATCTTTGCATTGCTGTGGCCCAGGTGAGTTCATAGCCCCTACTTTTTAACAGTTTTCTTAAACTATCTTTGGGGGAGAATACATGCTCGTTTTCAACTAAACTCAAGTTTGCTTATTTGGATACGTGAATTGTTTACCCAAGATTTGACTATTTGGTTGGAATATTTGACTTGGCTAATTGAATGCGTTATGAGATTACTTGTTTATTTATGTGGTATGAGATTTGTGATTGTGGTTTATGAACCTGTTACATGAGCTGGCTAAGGGCATGTCGCATCCTTGCGAATGCAAATTGAATTGGTTTATGGAGCGAGGCCTAGTCGAGAACTAGGTAAGCTATGGAGCGAGGCCTAGTCAAGAACTAGGTAAGTTATGCAACGAGGCCTAGTCTAGAACTAGGTAAGTTGAGCATGTCGTATTCTTACGAATGCATCGCATGTCGTATTCTTACGAATGCAAGAACATGTCGTATTCTTACGAATGTTGGGTATGTCGTATTCTTACGCATACAAATTGATTTGATTGGTTTTGGACTATAGTGTGCACTATAGGGAATTCTTTTGTGGTTTGACTTAGCCAGCGTAACAGAGTAACTTTATGTGACTCTATATGAGTGTAGTATCTATGTGTTTGATTATGATTCGAGTTGTTTGATTATGAGTTAATTTCGGTTATTTGATTCGGGATGGTGATTTAAGCTGTGTAAGCCTACGTTAAGTTTGACTTTTGGGAAGGATGATTTGAACTCGAAAACCCTTTGGTTCAACTATACTGTTTTAAACTAAAACTCTATGGACTCACCAGCGTAAGCTGACCATTTTAGCGTGTATTTTCAGGTTTAAGGCGTTAGCTCACTATTTGAAGGCGCTTGGCAAGGGGCATTGGTCATAGGCGACTCTGATAACTATTTGGGACCGCTTTATTCAATCTATGGGCCTATTTCCGCACTTCATTTCTAAAATGTAAACTTAACACTTTTGTTAATGAATTTTGTTCTCTATAAATGAAATAAAAACCGTTCTTTGTACTTATGTTGTGATACCAATGTAGTAGCACCCCAATGCATGTATGCTTCCGCTGGACCCGAGTTTTGGGGGTGTTACATTTGGTATCAGAGCCTAGGTTATAGAGAACTGAGTAATTTTAAAACCTAGACTATAACCATTTTTGCAAAAACTTAACCCTATGACCGCCACGTTCCTGCCTGCCAAGCTGATGCCTCGCGCATATTTTTGTTTGAGGATGTAATCGATTAGATGACTAAGGATATGATGGATGAGATATTGAATGATAAGTTTGGTGAGATATTTGATGGTATATGTGATGAGATGTTTATGGTTTATTTGACGAATTGTTTGGTGATTTATTTGTTGATATATATATATATATATATATATATATATATATATATATATATATATATATATATATATATATATATATATATATATATATATCCCTATTTAGTGGATGCTTCGAATCCACCTATGGTAATTATTCACTATAAACATTCTCACAATACACACACTGTACCTGTCACAGAGTTACGTTATTTCCTTGCGTAATCTCATGAATTGATTTTGAGTTTTGGACGCTTGTCATGGTTTGGGAATGATTTTGGATGAAGGACATATTACTAGTATAACTAGGCTGAGTGTTTCAAAATTCATTGAACCTCGGGTGAATGTAGACTGATCACTTACATTCAACCAGGGACAGTAGGACATGGCCTGATCAACTATGTCCGACTCAGAGGTGAATTTTGCGATACTGAGGGTAGTTATAACAGAATTATGTCCGGGTTAGAGTTTGATTTTTGGAATGACGAGTTTGTGTGTGTACACGGGCATTGAATATTACTTCCACACACACGACATACTGGCATCACATGGATTGAAAAGCTTCTAGCGCCACTAAACGTCCTCGTTTACGTGGAATTCTTGTTGTCGCCATCGAGTGTAGTTTGCCATGGGTCGGGCTAGACCCGATTGGCACCATTCGAATTCGAGTTGCTTATCGTCATAAGTCTCGTCGATCTTATTGGAATGTTTGAAATTGATTTTCGGCATTGTATGGAATTGATTTCCAGTTACATCTTTGAGTTGACTTTTGGTATTTTGGGACTTGGTTTTGACCATTTTGAACTTGATCTTCGGTTACGTTTGGACTTTATTTTTGGTTACCTTCGGATTTTGTTACGTTTAGAATTGATTCTTGACCACGTTCGGATACAATTTTGGTTACGTATGGTTTCTTTCCAGCTATGTCTTGATTCGACTCTTTGCTATTTTGGGTTCGTTTCGACCATTTTGGATTTAATTCCAGCTACATTTGGATATGATCTCGGCTCCGTTGAAATGGATTTTATTATGTTTGGATTTGATTTTTGGTCTTGTCTTGAATCGATTTCCGACTATGTCTTGATATGACTCTCGGATATTTATGAAGCTTCCTCGATTATGTTTTGATTTGGTTCTGATTATGAATTTGGATTGTTGGATTTCATGATTTTTGATCTCGTTTCGAATTTGGATTGGGCATTCGGCCTCGTTTCGTTAATGATCTTTTCACAGCCTCCTTTACTCTAAGCCCTGTGCTAAATCGATGATATTCATTTTCTCAACCGGCGATGTTCACTTTCTTGATCGATGATGTTTGTTTGTTTTCCCGATTTATGTTGTTCAAATCAATGTTGTTCTAGTAATGATGTTCAAAAGAGGTTGTACTTTCCGCCTCTACTCTAAGTACCCTGCTAAGTCAATCGACTAATTGCTAGTAGCAATTAGACAGCCTTTTTCAGAATTGTACCCTGAAACTTGTTAAACTCTCTATTCAGTAGAGAATTCGTGCTCAACGGAAATCTTGAAATCTTAAGGAGTAATCTGAATCGTGTTCCGTGGGACAACGTTCTAGTCCTTATCCCGTCCTTCAAGAAGTACCTGAAATCCTTGCTACAGTCTTACCGATCAATCAATTATACCGCAAGCGAAACCTTAGGAGTTAACCTCACACCTTTACCTGAGTAGTCACTGTTGATCACCCTACCCAACCTTACACCTCCTGTTGACCAAATTCGCTTTTACCTATCATTTAAGTATTTCAATGGCACTGCAATGACCCTCTATGGTCGTATGTGCAGATCGCCGATTTGTTGGGCAGAAATGGAGATACCCAACTTCTTGACCCTGAACCTGTTCATGAAACCATCGAGGAGATCGTTCAAAGGCAAAATGGAGACGCAAGTTATGATTAGAAACCCTGATAATGTGAACCTCTCAAATCCTTGTCCTATTAATTGTTTCAAATTCCTGCTGGGGTTGGACTGGTAGCTCACCGACTCGAGCCGCCGTCAGGACTCCACAACGTTCGCGACGTTTTCATGAATATAATCTAAGTAATGACTTGCCGATGAGGCAGCCGTTATTCCTCTGGGAAAAATTCAGATCTTACGACGTTCAAAACTTGTTGACCTAATTAGAATCTTAAACCTGGTAATCAGACGACTATCGTAAAGTCGCATCCCTACTGACAAAGTTCGTTAGAACTCGCGAAAAGATCCTAAACTCCCATAGAAAATGTGAAGATGAATCCTCGGGTGTATGTGCTCATTTCCGTTCGACCTTAACGGGTAACTTGTCTTGAATCGAGAGGACTCGATTCCGTTAAGGAGGTGAGGCTGTGACAACTCGCAAATTTTGGATTCGATATCCTTATCGTTATATGCTCTTATCTACGGTTCGTAAGTTGTTATCGTGGTCTAAAGTATTTCACGCGAATTTGGCTCTATAACGTATAAAACGCGAATATTAATTATTTTGGGCAACGAAAAATAAAGATATACGTATTTATAATCAAATTGAGCGGAATAATAATTTTAAGAATTATGAAATGAATTCGGGAGCCCGGGAAACAATTACAACATGATCTATTGCTCTCGTTCTCATCGCGTTAAAAATATAAAAGAGTTGGCAATATTGGTCCCTATGGGCGCGCTAGGGTTTGCCTTAAGTCCACTCTTGCACCTATATAAATACTACTTGTAATAACATGTAGGGTTCATCTTTTTCCTGCGTCCTCCCTCTCTTAGCAGCCGACAAACACCGACATCTCTCTCTCTATATTTCCGGCCATATTCTGGCCACACCACCGCGAGTGGTGCTGCACCTCCGCCACCACTGTTCACCAAATCTTCTCCTCTTTCATTTGATGTACACCACACGCTGTTTATCACCCTCTACCACCACGTTAATACCACTTCAGTCCCTATATCAACACCCACCATCATCTACTATCCTGAGACTGTGATTCACGAGTTATTTATCTAATATTTTGAGGGTTTCATAATAAAAACGAGATGATAGTAATAACAAGAATAAAAATAGTTGTTTGGTATCATTGGTGGTCTGTGATTCGTATTTGTTTGGGTCGTACGTGGTGATGCCGTGAGTCTTTGACTCACGGCCTAGCGATATTGGGTCTTATCATCGAAAATGATACAGTACCTCTATAGTTCAGGCTCTGTCAATTGAGGGATTTTTGTTTATTGTAACACGTTTGCAGCATGAAAGATGTATGTAAAAGAAGATTAATTTTCAATACTTTCTGAATGTTTACACATATATTAAGACTTATCATCTAACTGTATAAAATTTATTTGGGAATGCGACTTGGATAAAGTTTTGACCACCAAACTTAACTTTGTGATTGAATCATAAAGCACTTAAGCTAACCAAATTGTTGAAAGTTGATGTTTTTCTTTAAACCGCGGTTTTACTCAACTAGACGCTAGAGAAAGGGGCTTACGATGAATTCATACATGCAACTTTGGGTCAATGATCCACTTGGTCCATATTAGGATAGATTACATAAACCTATGAACAATTCAAGAAAGAGAAAGAACTTTAATGTCTTCCTCGAGCATGTCTTTTCTTTGCGGGGTAAGGTCAAAACACACGTGGTTTATAAATCTCCAAATAATCCAAGTGGTAGTTTGAATAAACACATCTAAGCAAATTTTCAATCAACTATTAAGGAGTGTAGAATCACTCTGTTTAATTAGGTTTTGTGAAATTGTAGGATCATTTTTGAGACACGCCTATTACAAACCATCTTCCAAAGGTTGTTTGCAATCGAACAATCTACAAACAGATGTTGATTAGTCTCCAAACCATCATCACAAGTTCGATATCGTTTTGAATGGATATCAATTCCGTTATGAACAGGGTTGCAACAAATAGGGAGACGATCCAAAAAATACCTCAATGATCGAATGGATATTAATCTTGATAGGTAGACCCTTTGTTTATTGGTAATCAGGGACGGAGCCAGAAAGAAATATGACCGGGTGCACAAATTTTTTTTAACCGTAATATAAGAGTTAAAAAGTGGATGAAAACGAAGATTTCATTAAAACGATAAATAAATGAACATATTATCTTCTAATTAGTGATTCTATGATCTCCCATAGCAAAAAAACACTTACGTGCACCCTCATTTTTAATATTAATAAGTTCTTCTTTCTCTATAACACAAGTTAAAGTGCCATTAAAATAATCAACACTCATCCGATTACGCAAATCAGTTTTTATGAGCTTCATTTTAGAAAAACATCTTTCAACCGTAGCAGTAGCAATAGAAAAGACTAAAACCAACTTTATTTAAGCACTACTTTTCATATGTATTGTAAATACGACAACAATAAAAATGCCCCATGACAACACAATTGGGGTACTATTCATATTCTAATATATTGTTGACTATCACTTAAACTTGTTATCCCTATTTGTTTTAATAGAAATTGCATAGTTATTCACTTATTCTTATTGCCCTAAGCCCTTATTGATGATGATAGACTATACGAAACAAACAAATTAGTCAAGATTTCATACAACCAATCAAAACATGAAAACTTTAAAAGACATAATAAACAAATGAAAGATATATGTTACGACTTATGAACCTTTTTCATCTTTGTGGTGTTGGTTCAATTTTGGATTTTGTAAATTGTTAGGATGATGAATAAACTTGTTTCATTAAAAGAATTATTTCATGGGCTTTTATGCTTTAATTTATTAAACTTGTTTCATCTTTGGGTTTTACAAAATTTTATATTTATTTTTTATTTGTAAGTATACAAACTAAATAATACTAGAGACACATTTTAATGCACCAGGTGCATTTAAGATACATTTAAGAAAAATTGATAAGTTTTTCAAAAATTAACACTGTATCGAAAAAATCCATGGGTGCACGTGCACCTGCGGGTACCCCTTGGCTCCGTCCCTGTTGGTAATCCATTCCAAATCATTAAGGATTTGTTGATTTGTTTTCTCAAAGTTGACACAATGAAGAAGTTGGAACATTGGTGATTAATCTTGTATTCCTACCAATGTGAGATTCGGGGAAGGGTAAGCATGCTTGTCAACTGCACCTCTTCAGGCCCACCGCTAAGGCTACCCACACTAAGAACCTCCAATCCCCTCATTTTTCTTGTCACGTCAGCTTTCTCTCTCCAGCGATCTGCAGGCGATTGGTGCCCCAGTAAGGGCGACCAAGTTCAATTTCTTATATATATATATATATATATATATATATATATATATATATATATATATATATATATATATATATATATATATAATATATATATATAGGGTGAGGATCAGGTACGTTTTTGTCTTTTAGTGCGGATGGTACGGACGAATCTCAGCCATCCATCTAGTCAACCATCTGAAAAAGGCGGAGTGGCAATATCGTAAATATCCCGTCTTTTTTCAAAATCGTTACTATCGTATTAGCTTTTTTTCTGAAAAAAATTCAAAAAAATCTGAAAAAATTAAAAAAATAAAGAGGACAACAAATAATTAAGAATCGCTGAAAAAATTTTAAAAAAAAATCGTTTTCATCGTTAAAGGTATTGTGATATTAACGTATGATTTTGACTTTTTTACAAAAGTCAAGATCAGATCTTGACTTTTGTAAAAAAATCAAAATCAGATTCCGAAACTTTTTTTTTTAATAAAAAATTTAATATCACAATAACTTTTTTAATATCGTAAAAACTTTTTCTTAATAAAAATTGTTAATATCGCCGTAACTATCATGCTTTCTTAATATCACTAATACTCATACATTCTTTTTCAGTTTTTATAATATCACCGTAAGTTTTTTTAATATCGTAATAAAAAAAACAATTATATTAAGCTTTTCACTAATATCACGGTTCATTTTTACATGTAAAAAAGTTTAATATCACGTTGGTTTTACAATATCACCGTAGCTATCATGGGTTTTTAATATCACGGCTCATAATATTGTTAATATCACGGTAGAACTCATAATATGGTTAATATCACGGTAGCACTCATAATCAAAAAAATAAAAAGTTCTCAGAAAAATCTGAAAAAATAAAAAAATGAAAGAAGATAACTATATTAAGGATCACTCAAAAGGAAAAAAAATTAAAAAAAATCATTTGAATGGTGATTTGGTACCGTGATAGTTGCGTAGATCTTGATTTTTTTACAAAAAGTCAAGATCAGATCTGGATTGGACGGCCTAGATCTATCCACACGTCCGCACTAAAACAAAACATCCGCACGTGATCCTCACTATATATATATATATATATATATATATATATATATATATATATATATATATATATATATATATATATATATATATATATATATATAGTGTATTTTTATTTTCAGAACCCTGTTAAGTGCGGAAACTGCGAGAACTTCAATTTTGCATTAGAAAACATGTATGTTCATATAAAACATATATGTTTTCTTACATACACCTTAATACACATACCTGCGTAACATACATGTTCATATAAAACCGTGTTAAGTGCAACATATCAATGCAAAATGGTTTTATACGAACATGTATGTTATGCAGGTATTTGTATTAAGGTGTATGTAAGAAAACATACATGTTTTATATGAACATGCATGTTTTCTAATGGAAAATTGGAGTTCTCGCAGTTCCCGTACTTAACAGGGTTCTGAAAATAAAGCCCCGATATATATATATATATATATATATATATATATATATATATATATATATATATATATATATATATATATATATATATATATATATATATATATATATATAGAGAGAGAGAGAGAGAGAGAGAGAGAGAGAGAGGTGAGATCATGAAAAAAATCTACTTTGGTATAAAAGTGAGAAAAGTGTACAAATCACCCATTCCCCTCCCCCCTCCTTTTTTTCTCTAACTCAAGGGACCTGATTGTAACTTCCTTTATTCTTTAAGGGAGTGTTTTGTAAATTCGCACCTTTCATATATAATGCCTAATTTTCTCTCATTTTTTTCTTTTTCTTCTTCTTATCATTTCACGCACATATATTATTTCTCTCAGTTCCAGATTTATCAAATGGAAGATTAACGAAATCATATTCACGAAATCATCCCATCACGAAATTATATCGTTTTATCTGATAAGATATCGTGTTATCAGATTCACAATATCGAACTCATCATAATTTATCAGATCGAAGATCAAATTAAGGTATGTATTCGCTTATAGTTATGTTATTTTTGCTACTTAAAATCAATTATAAAGCTTATATATGTGATTGTTGTTGGTTTATCCGTACGAATTGTTGTTCATATTGAATTAGGTTTTTGTTTTTATGAAATTTGTTTCGTTAATCATCATCTTTATTTATAGATGTAGCGATTTTCAGAGTTTATTTACATGATTCATTGTATTAAATAGTTATTTTGAAATGAAATTGATAAATAAATACATGGAAAACATGTTTACAAAAAACTGCACAGCAAGTGTTTGATAAAATGTCTGAATGGGATTTTATAACCGCGATGCACTAATTTTACATTGATTTTTGCGAGTATTTATAATCTGTTAACTTTTGTGATGTCTTTTGTGCCTGTTCCATAATTACATTGTTCTACTTGTAGATTTTGTTTAGACTCATATACTACCCTTTTATCAGATTATGTGCTATATTTCAAAGATGAGTGAGTGTAACATTATTGGAATGTGAGTGATACATATGTGTGCGATATCAGATCAAGAAACTAACACGACATCCCTTTTTTAGGCTTTATGCAGAGGTTACCCTACGGAGTTCACATCATACTTCCACTACTGTCGATCATTAAGATTTGATGATAAGCCGGATTATGATTATCTAAAGACAATCTTCCGTTATCTTTTTATCCGTGAAGGTATGCATATCTATCATTATACTATAAATAAACCTTAAACCTTAAAAACTGGTTACTCACGTGATGTTTTGTTTACTGGTTCAGGCTTCTAGTTTGATTATGTCTTTGACTCGACTAGTTTTAAGAATCAGCAATCACAACTTGACAATCCACCATCGCGTGCTTTTGTAAGTCTTACTTGTTTTTTGTTATTGATAAATTTTCCGATGTACTTAAATAACGTAATTATATTTTTCAATGTGTCAATGCTGGACCAAGTAGTGCGGCCCCGCCACCTGCGATTTCTAGCCTGAATAGACAAGCCGGTGAGTCTTACTTGTAATTTTGCTTTGTTACTGATAAACTGATAATTTTGATGCAGGTGGTGAAGAAAGTAGGGCTGGTATTTGGTCTACAACACATCCCATAAACTGATAATTTTGACTTGCAAGCAGCTAACGGCCCCATTATACAAGTTTGTGAACTACATGAAAAAGGTGTGGGTTCTATCCTTGACTTTCGCACACTGCTAAATCGTGCAATCACTAGATCATGCAAATTATTAGTAATATGCCTTGATGGAAAACAATTTATTAAATTAAGTGATGCTACAAACTTGGAATTCATTTACATAGGACTTAGGAAGGTTGTTCTACTATATACGCACTATCCAAACTGGAAATTACAGCATTTTGTTTGTAAATTTTATTTGACTCTTAACTAACTGTCTTAGATATACCTTCATATTTTAATTGCCCTAATTTTAGTTACACTGTGATGCCCTAATTAGTTACACCCTGATGCCCTAATAAATTTTGAAAACTAGGATATTAGCTTTGGATGAAAACACTAGTTGTATCGACTTCAGGTTTGTTGCTACTATATGTATAACCACGTCATCATAACATGTGCTATGGCGTTAGGTTACTGGTTTTAGCTATTATATACATACAATAGCAATAAGTTACCAATATTTGTTACATCCAAAGGTAAGTTTTGTTGTATGATGTGCGAGTAGCCACAAACCTAAAGTTGGATACATATATGATATATTAACCCTATTTTTCTTTTGTTTCTGATATATTAACCATGTTTTTCATTTGTTTCTTTTATGTCTGAAATTCATTCACTTGGCTAAATTGCATCAAACAGATGCATTAAATTTCCTGAAATAGATGCACTAAAGTTTTAGCTCAAAATGAACACATCCATTAATGCAAATGATAAACAAATGCAATTGCTGAATTTAATGTATGTGTTAAAATCAGGTTTAGAAGCTCTTGGATTGAGCCCATTTCATTTATTACTCTTATATCCTTAATTGTTAATCTAGATATTATTGATTTATGTAAACCTGAAAAACTCATATTTGTCAATCTAAATATCTTTTTTTACTGAAAAATGATATGTGCATGATTTCCTGATCTTTCCTTGTCGTTATTGTTAGATATGGTCATTGGAGAAGTGAAAGACGGCAGTAAATATGCAAACAAGTTTGCTTGGAGTTCGAAGGCTGAATGGGTCGTGGACGGCGTGTACAAAGTTTAGTTAACCATGTTAAAAAGAAATAGGATCAGATTATACTAGAATGTAATTGTACTTTTCCGAAATCAATTGAATGAATTTTTGTTACTTGTTATTTAGGAAATTTTTTCATAATATTATATCAAATGATATGATTTTTTTTCTTCACTTTCTTGTTACCCATTTTATTTTTTTCATTCTTTATGTTGGAGTTGAGATGTATTTTGTATTCCAGGTGTACACGTTTAGTTTAGAGGTGTCAAATGGGATGCCCTTAAATCATACAAAAAGGTGCCATTAAATCTTACAAACAGATGCCCTTTAAACAAAACAGATGCCCTTAAATAATACAAACAGATGCCCTTAAATCATACAAACAGATACCTTTTAAACAATTATATGATCAGTTATAAGCAACATTTTATTTCACAAAAAAAGTTATGTTTGCATCGCCACACAAAGTTGTACCTGGTTCATGGTATGCTCCACATGTGTGAAAATTTCAACAGATGGTATAAAATTTGCGAGCTTTGACGTCAAGTCAAGCGCTCGTGAATTTAAAGTACAAAATCAAGTAAAAAACTAATTTCAAGCATTACCCCCGGATTTTGTAATGAAAAATAAATACGTTTAAAGAAAAGCACATTGAAAGTTTGCATCCTCAAAGTTTCAGCTCATCATCTTTACTGGCTGTAAAAATAAACAACACTCATGGGAAGAATATTCAACTTCATAAACGATAAATTTCTCGTCAAAACACTAACCAACTATAACGAAAAATCATTTAAAGTTGATGAAAAGCCACTATAAAACACAACAAGAGGAATTAAAGATAATGTTCATGTCTAATTTTCAAGAAACTGTTGCATCTAATCTCCAAATTTTCCATTCGTCTGCAAAAGATCCCAACTTGAAATCATGATATTGGGCTTGTATAACCTCAAACTGTCTCATCATACACTGAAAATAAAAAATGAATTGAAAGTCAGAATCTCAGTCATTTTTAGCTATATTGATGAAATAAGGATATCTATCGTTAATGAAAAGAAAAAAAAAATACTAATTTAGTAACATTTAATATACTCATATCATAATGCTAATGCACTAATGTATAATACACATGCAATAATGTATAATCTTACACTATGGATGCCTTCATGTAACAAAAAAATGGGGTAATGTATAATGTTGATGCACTAATGTATAATACAGATGCAGTAATATATAATCTTACACTATGAACCCGTCGCCTGGACATGTTCTACAAAACTATGGTGGACCAGATGTATCATAACAGTTGACACATGGCATCTTACAGTTCAATGGTCAAAGGTCATCAAAACTGTTTGATTAGGTACAAAAGCTAATCATGCCTTCAATGTAATTATTTAAGGAAGGAGTGCGTTTAGTGGTCATGATTACCTGAGAGTAATGCAACGAATGCCCAAGATGACTAGGAAGACCAGCATAATTAACCTTCTTTACTAAAGGATGAGAAGTTAGAAATTATGCTATCTTTTGTGCATTCTCGTATGACAGTATGACACATTAGAAAATAATCTCTGAAAACGATGTTGATACAGATACCATCAAACATTTAATCAAATTAAGGGTGTGTTTTCATGTATGAAAATGGAGTTGATCTGTCTAACATTAGGGTTATGATGTTATATTATCACTTATCAGTTTTGACTAAGTGTATACCAGCTTCCATACCTATTTGACAAAAAAATCCGTTGTGGTCACGTTTTCCCTTTATACGTCAAACGGATGCACTAAATTATTCCATACAGATGCCTTATTATTTCAATACAATATTCCAAACGGATGCACTAAATTATTCCATACAGATGCCTTATTATTGTTCTAATACATATGCATTAAACAAACAAATTGATGCCCTAATACATTATTAAAACCGATGCATCAAACAAAACAGACAAACTGATGCTCTATTCAGTTTTAAAACAGATGAATGTTTCATGATACCGTTATGCACTAGTCAAACAATCGAACAAACATATGACTTAAGTAATTTCAGTATGCTATTATCTAACAAACAAATGCTCTTTTTATGATTCTTTGATGAACTAATCAAACATACAAAGTCTCAAACAGATTTCAGCGTTCGACGGATTAATCATATTGCCTAATTGGATGTTGTAATGTATCAAATGATGCACTAATAACAATAAATGATTCCCTAATACAATATTAATAATACCCTGGTATGACCAACAATGAGCTAAACATACAAACGGATATACTAAACTTACACACGTATGGCCTAATATGTCTGATGATGCACTAATCATTCTTATTGATGCCCTAATCATACTCACTGATACTCTAATATGTTTCAACTATGCATGAAACATACAAACATATGCCCATGTATGTCCAACGATTCACTAAAATAAAAACGGGTGCCTTACTATGAACAACGATGCACTAAACATACAAATTGATACACTAAATACACACAGTGATGCCTTAATATGTCTAACGATGCACTAATCATACTCACTAATGTTGTAATATGTTCAATGATGCACTAAACGCACAAACCATTAACATAATGCATCAACCACAAACACAGATGCACTAAAACAACCTAATGCCTTAACGCGTAATCTGATACTGCAAATTTACACACATATGTCCTAAGATGTCATATCCTTCAATAATAAACACATATGCTGTAAATTAGTGCATCACTTTTGTAAAATCTTACTCAGACCTTTTATCAAACACCTGGTGTGCAAATTTAATAAACATAAGTTTTATGCATTTTTTTGTCATATTTGTTATAAATAACTGAACATTAAAATAAATAAATAAAGTTATATAAATGAAATATTAAAAATGCTATATATATTTAACTAACCTGAAGAAGATCATCGATGATGTAGTGTTTAAAAATGAATCGCATTTGACCGACGACGGTGTGATGGTGGCATCGGTGGAAGATTGACACGGTGGTTGCACGATGGAAGACAGTGGTGGCGGTGGTGGTGGTGACGGTGATGATGGCGATGATGGCGACGAGGATGGTGGTGACGGTGACGATGGCGACAGTGACGATGACGGAGTGAAGATTGATGCGGTGGTTTCACGAAGAAATGGTGGAGATGGTGGTGGTAGCTCATCTCCATGTTCAGGAGAGGATGAGAGAATGAATGCTTGTTATGAAATGAAGCCCTCTTTTAGATAACCTCATTTTTTATTTCTTTTTTCATTTTTATCCTTGAAGTTTATAATGTTTGCAAAATCTACCCTATAACTTTTTTTCTCACTTTTCTATCAAAATACACTTTTCTCTAGAACCCTACCCTATATATATATATATATATATATATATATATATATATATATATATATATATATATATATATATATAACTTCACCTTCCTTGACACACACACACTCAGACACACACAATCAAAAAAGTACCAAACGATTGTCGATAGCCCCCACGACCTATTTGTGTTTTTTGCGTAATGCGATCGAGTCCCCACAGAAAGTCGATCGACTGAGGATCGATCCTGGGTCTCGATCGCGACCTCCTTCTGTGAGTAGCCTAACAAATCGACGTCAATACCAAACCCCAGTCTTGGGCCCTAAGAACACTCATATAATCTGTTAAAATAGTAACTTAAACTCTTAGAGTTATTTGATAAATTTAGTAATTTGTGTGACTTATCCTAAAAATTTGTTTAGAATCAGGAAAGGATTTTATGAAGGTTAGTTTATTCTATAAATAGGGATTGATAGCTTTAAAATTCTTTTTACCTTTTGAATTAGAATTTGTTAACTTTGAATTAAAATTTTTTGTTCGGTACCTTGAATTTGGTTTTGTATTTGATTCATTAGTTTGAATAAAGTTTTCGCTTTGTTTGTCGAATTTTATTTGTTTGTTTCTTCTTTGAATTTCCAACAAGTGATACCAGAGCTATGTTCATTTCGCCATGAAGAAGAAAAAAACGTTTGTTTTAATTTTTTTGGTATTGAAGATTCGTTTAGAGTTGTTGCTATCGTTTGTATCATGTATTCACCATGTTGTTGTTTGTTTCAAGCTTTTCAAAATCGGGATCCTACCCAGGATCATTTTCGTCTTCGCAAGATCGTGATCGTAAGATCGGATCGGGATCTTAAGATCCTACTCTATTGTTATTTCTTAATAGTTTTTGTAATATTATACAAATCTACAAATTATTATACATTATAAACACAAAATATTATGAATGTTTCATAGAAATGTTATTCTAAATTATGATTATGAAATGTTTAAAAAGATTAACATGTTGTTTTTTGAATTCTACAAAAAAACAACCCATAAATTTTTAGTTTGTAATCCGAGAAAGTAAGATAGGATTGGATTAAATCTTAAGATCGTATAGTCAAGATCGGGATTCTATAAGATCTTAAGCTTGCAAAGATCCTATGTAGGATCCGGATCATTTTTGCTTTGCAGTATCATAAAATCGTAAGATCCTAAGATCAGGATCGGGATCCTGAAAACTATGGTTTGTTTTGGTGGAGTGATTTGGTCATTGGACTTATGTGTTAGATATTGGGTTTGTTATCTGATTTGTTTTGTGGACATTCTTTAGGTTTTTGAATCAAAAAATAATTATGGCACCTGCTTTTTTTTCGTATTACGTGCCAACAATATTGGTTTGAAGAATTTATGCTCTTAAATCAAGAATCGATAGTTCTGTTTGGGTATCTGGCATATAAATTTGAATTTGAAATTTGGACCGTAATCTTTTATCACATAGGTAGGTTGTTAGAATTATCTCACTACTACAAAAAAAACTCATTAGGTACGGTTTTTAAGGCCATTTAGTACAGTTTCCTAAACCGTGGCAGATGCGAGCGTACCAAAAAATAAAATCATTTTCTGGTATGGTTTTAAACCATAGCAAAAAATGATTATCTGGTACGGTTTTTTTTCTAGCCGTAGCAAATTTCTTCCAAAGGCCAACAACACTATTTTTCTTTTCTGCTACGGTTGTTTAAGAATTTTTTTAAAAAATAATTCATTTTTCTTTTCCAAACCCTGTTACCAAACACTACCACACATATTTCACAGCAGACCCGAACATTGCAGCATACATGATGAGGCAAAAAATGATCCGTTTTTAGGGGGTCATTTAAGCCCGAATTCGAATTTATTTGATCAAATATTGACATAAATCGTTCCTTTTGTGATTTTAGGTCCTTTGGGAGTGAATTCAGGAAAATGAAGCATTTTGGACGTTTTTGGAGCATAAAAGTGAAGAAAACGCCAAAGACTTAATTTTCCATGCTGAGAATAGTACCTGATGGCGTCAAGAGCACTTTGGTGACGGCGTCAAGAGTAAAAGTGGTGACGGCCCAAAGAGAACTTGAAGGCGTCACCCAAGGCCGTCAGGTGTTAACTTGTCAAAACTTGCGCGCGGAGTAGCTGATATTGTTTTGGTCATAACTTTTGCATACGAACTCGGATTTAGGTGATTCAAAAGCCCACGCGAAGAGGACAAAGAGATCTACAATTTGGTGAAAAAATGGTCGTGACGGCATCAAGAGAACGAGCTGACGCCGTCAAGCCTTGCCGACAGAAAACATGCCTATAAATATAACATCATAACTTCACTTTTTGTAAGCCCTAAACCCTAAGGTCGATTCCTGGGTTTAGGTGGGTGTTTTTCCAGCAACTTAGAGGGTTTCAATCACTCCATAAACATCATGTATTGGTTTGATGATTCTATCTTAATTATGTTTTCCATTATCATTGTTGTTTGCTCTTCTTTGATGATGATTTGCTAATTCACCTTGTGTCTACTTATGATTATGTGAAACTTGTACATAATTGATTAGATCTCATTGATTTCTTGTTGATGTTGTGTCTATCTCCATCAATTAAGGCGTGACAACTTCAATAGATCTAGTTGGTTTAGTTTATAATCCTTGTTTCATATTGATTCTTGTTTTGATTTAATGATTTATATGTTAGGCTTAAGAAAACTGGCAGATCTCCAAATGGTAACATGCTTGAACGTCTTAGGAAACATGAACCTATTGCACTAAGGTCTTTATTGGTTGTATTTAATGCATGAGCCACTGTTTACAATCCCTATGGTTGTGTTGGGCATGGTATAGGAGGAGATAAGAGCTCATAGAATTGGGGAGTTATGTGCGATACCCCATGAATGGTATTAAGGAATACAACCCGTCAATTAAAACAAGGTTACAATTCAATAGGTAGGATTGGATAGCTAGAAAGGAGTAACATATCATGGGTAGACATGCTTCACTTATCTAGTAGAACCTTAGTTTATTTTCTTGTTTATTAGTTTAATTAGTAGCTTTTGGGTTAGTTGATTAGCAACTAATTCCGCCCACTCTCCCAATACCCAAGATTTTTACTTGCTTTTCATAAAATATAAAAACATAAAAAGAATCATCCTTCACCTTTAGACCTAGTTAGATTAATTTCAATCCTAACGACACTATTCCTAGCTGAACGATCAATCCCCCGGTACTTGTCACTATACTATACTACAACGATCAGGTACACTGCCTGGTGGGGGTTGTAAGCTTCTCAAGATCCCTTGAGAGGTAAAGCCTGTTGCGATTCCCACGCATCAAGTTTTTGGCGCCACAGCCCGGGGAATAGTTATTGTCTAGGTTAGAATTTCTTTTTATTAGGTCTACTTGCTAGATTCCTTTCTAGTAAGATTTTATTTTTATTTTTTAGGTGTTCTTTAGTCTATCTTTTTCTTTGTGTATTTGTTCGTAATTTCCATTGATTTTTCCGTTCACCATTATGGAGTACGCGAATCCACCAAGTCCGACACTAGAGTTTTATCAGAAAAAATATAATTACACTAGTTTGGATATTACAAGATGGAGAAACGAAATAAGGAGGACAAGATCTTATATTGATTTTATTGAGTACCTTGAGAAAAGAGGCCAAGTTCATAATGCTTTTAGAGAATTCACCTTAAGAGCTCCATCAACCCCTCAAAATGCCTCACTTAGTGAAACCTATGCACCATATGAGCCTTCACCTAGGATAGTTTCGTATGAGCCACCTAGCTGCATGTCATGGTTAGGCCCTACCAGAATACAGGATGAACCCATAGGTGAACTTGATGTGATGGAGGATGTAGCCGAACATGATCACATTGATCAAAAAGACCTAGGTCCTATGATCGATGATGATGAATCTCAAGAAACAGATGATGAATCTTTTGGGCAATTTGTATATAGTAGTCATAATATTGAAGATGATCCATATGATTCGGACATATAAGTTGAGATGCCTAAAGAAGTACGTGAGATACTTGGGAAAATGTTAGGGTTAGATTATAATAAAACACATGTTGAGGATATAGGTGATTTTAACACAAGAAATGATGAAGTAAATAACATGAGCCCACAAAGTACCCCACAAGTCCTACCATCATTTGAGGCACACATACCACCCGTGACTTACCCGGAAGAAGTAGAAGAGACTATATGTACCCCAATAGAGGTAGAACCCTTGGATCAAGCACAACTAGAGAATATAGGTTTTAACACTTGTAGTGATGACCTATCTTTTAGTTCTAAGGAATTTCCTAGTGTTGATGAACCGGAACCTCAATCTTTACACACCTTTCCATCCTTAGATATATTTCTAGGAGACAAAAGAGGAACCGACCCACCCATCAACCAATATTATCCGGGTAGTTTTAGGATGAAGGAAGCCATTCACTCACCCCCTTCACCTCACGTGGCATATTCACACCCTAAGGGTGTGTATCGCTACTTTCACCCACACTTAATCCTAAGTGTAGGGAGAACCTCCCATATTTCCGTTAAATAAGGGTAGAGTCAGGCTCGTGACTCGAACAAAAACAAGCGCTTCTTGGGAGGCAACCCATGTTTTGTATATTTTTATTTGTTTGTTTGTTTGATTTTATTTGTTTCCGTATGCATGTTTTATTTTTATTGTTTGTGGCTCATGTTTCAAAGTAAATTGTGAAAATGCTTTATTTTGTTTTTAACTTCGTCTTAATTGCATATAAAGGTATTTTGCAAAAGATAAGTGTAAGGGAGATCCAAATTTGTTTATAAGAATGAAATTGAGCATGAACCACAACAATATTAAATGAACATGTGTATTAGTACTTGTTAGAGTCAAATGCTTGTATCGAGTCGTAATGATGTTTTGCAGGATTTTTCAGGAAGTAGGACGAAGTTTTTCCAGAAATTTTCCGAAAACTTAACATAAGAATTTCTGCAGGTCACTTCTGACGGCGTCACGAGTTTACTCTTGACGGCGTCATGTGTAAAATTCTGGAAATTTTGCTAGTTTTGTTTATACCGGAGTCTTAAAGTTTTTGTTGATTCTTTAGTTTTATAAACTCCAGAAAATCTGCAAACATTCATTCCACAAGCATTATATCTTTAATTGTTTTGTTTCTATTCCTAAGTCTGAAATTACATCTAGTTGTGAGTTATCTTTGTTCGGGTTGATGCTTTGGGTTTTTGTTTGTTTTCTCAGGATTTACAGGTTATGTTTGACAAGAAGATGATTTATATTCTGGAAGGGAAGCTTTGATTATTCATTTTCTTGGAGGAAGATTTAACCTGGCCACCTTATTATCCATACCGAGCGAATTAGGGGAGTATTTGATTTCATTCTTTTTAACTTTTTCACTTTTACATTCTTTACTTGAACATTGGGGACAACGTTCATCCTAAGTGTAAGGGGAGGGTAAAAAGATGATACCTTACATATGCACTTTCGCTTGAGTTTGTTTTGTTTGATGGTAGATGTGTAATAAAACTATGAGAAATACTTGTTAGTGTAATTTTAGCGCCAAATTTAAATTTTTTTACAACATTTAGGAGTGAAACTTTAGCCATAGTAAGCGTCTCATGGATAGGAGATTGTATGACTAGCACATAACCGTATATTCAGAAAAATTTTCCACCCAAATATGTGAGGTTCGCCTTGAGATTTGATAGGAAAAGCATTTACTATTAGTGCTTATGAGTGTACCGGTAGCATTTAGATTCTAGAACTTGCGTTAGTGATGCATCCCGAGACCGCTAGTGAGACTACATTCGTGTAGTAGGATTTACTACATGATAAGAGGCATTAGGATTACCCTTGTGTTAAACCCGTATCATAATTACTTGACCATTTAAGTCATATTACTTGGCTAGTTAAGTCAACTAATTTTTCCCACACCCTTAGCGTTGTACTCATTTTTAGTACACGAAACCCCTAGTACACCCCTCCGAGCCTATCTTTTCGTTTCTAACTTTAAGCATTTTACTTAAAGTAAGAATTTGTTACACCCCACTTAAATGTACACCCAAATCGCCTTAGCCTTCCGTGTATGCGCTCATTTTTAGTGCATTATTGTTATTTGTTAAACCCTAAGTTAACTATCTAATTGATTACATGGTTGCTAAGTCGAGTCATATCCTTGTACATATTGTTTTGGGACGATTGGGACTCATGGGTAAGTACTTATTTTATGGAGTAATGGGGAAGAACATCATTTATTACCCTCATATGTACGTTAATCTTAAAAGTGCTCCAAGTGTTTTGATTTTCTTAATTCGAGTCATTAGATTAGTTTATTGTAAAGTATGTAAAAATTCAAGTGTAAGGGGAATGTTCATCCTCTATGATGTATTATTTTGGATGGTAGGGTAAGAGTGTATGCAAAAAAAAAAAAAAAAAAAAAAAAAAAAAAAGAGAAAAAGAAAAAGAGAAAAAACATACGGACTACCATCCCTTTTTATTCTATGTTCATTTTATGTTTTTGTTATTTTTCATTTATTTGCTTAAGTCGAGTCTGGTCTTAGCTTAGCAACGCCATATTGTACATGTAATTAACCAAGATTGTTAACTCACCACCAGTAAAACTTCATTTATCCAACAAAACCGTGTATTTCATATCCCTACACCTAACGTTACAACCCTTTAAAAGACCTCTTTGATAGTTTATCCTAGGTGCTTACGCCATGTGGTGGAGGTTTGATCCTTTCCCAAGCCTATGGTAATCTATTTTGCTATGACAGGTAGTGAGAGATATCTTCCGTTTCCATATTGTAATTTACACTTTATTACACCCGAGAGATGTGAGTATCTAAACACTATTTGTGAGGTGCTAGTGTATGACCTCTGTGCTTGTCTATTGGTCTTTAGTGGAACGATTATTTGTTGTAATTACTTTTATATTAGTGTTAAATGACCCTAACTTGTATTTTGACTATAATAAAAGCGCATTTGCTTGAGGACAAACAAATCTCAAGTGTAAGGGTATATGATGAGGCGAAAAATGATCCGTTTTTAGGGGGTCATTTAAGCCCGAATTCAAATTTATTTGATCAAATATTGCCCTAAATCGTTCCTTTTGTGATTTTAGGTCCTTTGGGAGTGAATTCAGGAAAAGGAAGCATTTTGGACGTTTTTGGAGCATAAAAGTGAAGAAAACGCCAAAGACTTAATTTTCCATGCTGAGAATAGTACCTGACGGCGTCAAGAGCACTTTGGTGACGGCGTCAAGAGTAAAAGTGGTGACGGCCCAAAGAGAACTTGAAGGCGTCACCCAAGGCCGTCACGTGTTAACTTGTCAAAACTTGCGCGCGGAGTAGCTGATATTGTTTTGGTCATAACTTTTGCATACGAACTCGGATTTAGGTGATTCAAAAGCCCACGTGAAGAGGACGAAGAGATCTACAATTTGGTGAAAAAATGGTCATGACGGCATCAAGAGAACAAGCTGACGCCGTCAAGCCTTGCCGATAGAAAACATGCCTATAAATATAACATCATAACTTCACTTTTTGTAAGCCCTAAACCCTAAGGTCGATTCCTGGGTTTAGGTGGGTGTTTTTCCAGCAACTTAGAGGGTTTCAATCACTCCATAAACATCATGTATTGGTTTGATGATTCTATCTTAATTATGTTTTCCATTATCATTGTTGTTTGCTCTTCTTTGATGATGATTTGCTAATTCACCTTGTGTCTACTTATGATTATGTGAAACTTGTATATAATTGATTAGATCTCATTGATTTCTTGTTGATGTTGTGTCTATCTCCATCAATTAAGGCGTGACAACTTCAATAGATCTAGTTGGTTTAGTTTATAATCCTTGTTTCCTATTGATTCTTGTTTTGATTGAATGATTTATATGTTAGGCTTAAGAAAACTGGCAGATCTCCAAATGGTAACATGCTTGAACGTCTTAGGAAACATGAACCTATTGCACTAAGGTCTTTATTGGTTGTATTTAATGCATGAGCCACTGTTTACAATCCTATGGTTGTGCTGGGCATGGTATAGGAGGAGATAAGAGCTCATAGAATTGGGGAGTTATGTGCGATACCCCATGAATGGTATTAAGGAATACAACCCGTCAATTAAAACAAGGTTACAATTCAATAGGTAGGATTGGATAGCTAGAAAGGAGTAACATATCATGGGTAGACATGCTTCACTTATCTAGTAGAACCTTAGTTTATTTTCTTGTTTATTAGTTTAATTAGTAGCTTTTGGGTTAGTTGATTAGCAACTAATTCCGCCCACTCTCCCAATACCCGAGATTTTTACTTGCTTTTCATAAAATATAAAAACATAAAAAGAATCATCCTTCACCTTTAGACCTAGTTAGATTAATTTCAATCCTAACGACACTATTCCTAGCTGAACGATCAATCCCCCGGTACTTGTCACTATACTATACTACAACGATCAGGTACACTGCCTGGTGGGGGTTGTAAGCTTCTCAAGATCCCTTGAGAGGTAAAGCCTGTTGCGATTCCCACGCATCAATACACAAACGATATTCAACAAATTTAACATCCTATATAAACATTAACCAACACAACATCCGAGTTAGACAAAAGTAATATCCACTACAATTGTTTAAACGTCATCATCACGAAAATATAAAACCTCAACTATTGAGGATCCGTTGTATCTAACGGATAAACTACAACCTTATAAAACTCGTCCAACGTAAAAAAGGTCACTTGATCAATCTTCAGCGGTGTTAGAGCGCGTGTGTCATCCCAAAGCTATAAAAACAAATAAGAGATAATAGTCATATTATATCACAAGTTGGTGCCAACACAGATTTGTGAAAACTTGCAATACATTCAACATAGCATGCATACTTCTTGTGAGGTTGGACTGTATAATTGGTTAATGGCTAATGAATTATGGATTTTCTTTGCTGGTAACTTCTAATGAGTACAACCTTTAGTAACAAGCCTTCTATTATAAACCAGTTGGGCCTAACCTGGTAACTTCTCATGAGCAGGACACAACCTGCCTAAGTGATCCTAAGCACCCTCTTAATATTTGTTTGATCTACAAATAATGATGCAATATAAGCACTCAAATTGGTACTCAAGCATTTGTTAGTCCTCATCGTTTTTTAAAAGCAACTGAAGTACATAAAGTCTTGTTCTCATAGCAGGGGACACCAAACAACCCGGGTACTCAATTTTACTGACACTTTCCATCATTATGTGACCATTGCTGTTTAAGTGCGATCAAACATTTCAATAGTTATAATCTTTGTCAAATATATAAAATACAATTTAGGAAAGACAATATAAAGGGAGCAATTTCAACCATTTTTGTCATAATGGGTCAAGTAGGTATATATATATATATATATATATATATATATATATATATATATATATATATATATATATACTTAATAGCATCTAGCTAAAAAGGTAATGGGTAAAACAGGTTAAAAGTCTAT
Source organism: Artemisia argyi (assembly GCA_030686995.1). NCBI lineage: Eukaryota > Viridiplantae > Streptophyta > Magnoliopsida > Asterales > Asteraceae > Artemisia > Artemisia argyi. Next base: position 132,122,289 of record CM060676.1, read on the forward strand.
TGAAATGCATCTATTGCTTTACAACATCTTAAATTGCTTTATATGACAAAAATTGGATCATAATACTGATAATTTTTTTCTGTAATCTTATATAATAAATTAATTATGTATAAATGGGCTAAAAGAATTGTTCCCAACAATATTGAGACTTATTGGCTAAATAACCAAACAGAATCACAGAGATTCTGAGTGCTATTTGGTGCATTATACCCTAACTGCATGCACAATAGCTCAAATTTACAATTCCCATCAAATCAGATTGTTTGTAACGTTTGTAGACCAAATGAATTTCAAGTATATTTGCTCAAATTTACAATTCCTATCAAATCAGACTCTTGTGTAGTAGTATCATCAATAAATGAAATTATCAGTTTCTCTAACAATTAGGGTAAACGGATTAGGTTACTGTCCAGAGTATATTTTGAAGCTAAAGTATAGATGAAGAGAGTATATTTTGAAGCTAAAGGTTCAGAGTATACTTACACTTTTTGGAAAGGTGGCTTGTATTTTTAGGGCAAGGTCATACATGAAGTTCATCAAATAGTATCCACACTCCCAATCATCCTCGTGTTGGAAACACTAAACGTAAATAAACATAGTTACATAAATGCAATAACCAAATCAATAATATATGCACAACAATTATAGATTATTTACCTTAGCCATAGTCCAATCAAACTTGATCTTGAAAGCCCTATATTCAAAATCCATGGCATGGCGTTAACTTTAACTATTTTTTCAAAAAATACATGTCAACTCAGTCAATATTAGAAAATTTACCTCTCTACTATCTTTGGGAAATAAAAATTTTTCTCCATATTTTCCCCTTTCTTCGAATCCACTATATAACCCTTCCTCAAGTTTGGGCAAACCACAAAAAGAAGCCAATGACCACTACAAAAAAGTTTCATCATTTCAGTATAGATATAAAGAAGCACATATAATAATATGCGTATAACAAGCAAAGACATTACCCTTGCAAATAAGGTGCCACATATATTTCTTTTCCTGGATTTAGCTTCTTGGTATCATTAATGTGATCTACGACTTGTTGTCCGTTTCTTAAACATTCACTTGATTTAATGAGATTTGGATTGAGGAAAACACATTTGTTTTCACGAATACCTTTTACAACCGAATGTAAATGCCTGTTAACAAGAAAATTAAATGCGAGTTAGTTGGTGTTTGGATGTTGCTGTCAGATGTTTGGTTGCTGCTATACAAGCCTTTCTTTTAAAAAATAAAAATAAAAAAGAAATAGAACATAAGTTAACTTTCATTGCCCACCAATGTATAAAAGTTATATCAACCTCCAAATTGATGTGAAAATCTAAAATTGCCTCGTATTCAATCCACTCTTCCCAACGTTTGCCATACATCTCGTGAGGTGCAACAATTGAAATAGTTTGATTCTTGAATTTCGTGAATCGTGTCTCAGATTCAATAAAAGGTTCCGGCCGATCTTTTAATTTATGAAGCCGCTCTTGCACTCTTTCCTCTTGGGTTTGCTTAGACGTTGGTTGCTCGACCTACAATAACAAACCATTACATTATCGTAACTCAGGATATACATAATATATTTATATACAAGTTTGTTAATTAATTAATGACTACCATTTTGAGGGCAACTCGTTGGCAGATAACCACTTTGAGGATGCAATGCCACTTGACTTTCCAACTAAATAAAAAAAAATGGATATATCAACTAGTTATACACACACACGCACACATATATAATTAAGTTTAATGATTGAAGGACTACCAAACTCATATAACCCCCGGATGGCATTTGGTCTTGGAATGGCATTAGGTCTTCTTCCTGCGTCAACTTATAATATTAGCCTATGTATGTTTGTCATTACTTCATGTATAGACATATATATTAAGTAAAATGATTGTGCGCCTACCGTTTGAGGGCGATAACATGAACTTGAACTTAAATCACTAATTGGGGTTTGGCATGGCATAGTTGAACTAGGCGAAGAGCGATTAACAGAATGACATGGTGAGCTTGTTTGGTGTATCTGCATATAACAGAAAACATTTTACTAGACAATACCAACTTATAACACAATGTCACATATAATTAATGCATAATTATACCTTGATTTTTTTCCGAGGCCACTCAATAAATTCCAAGATTGTATGTTCTAAAACAGAAACTTTCTCGGTTGTTTTAGGCAGAGGTATTGCTTTAAAAGCATCTTCGACCGTGTCTACTTGAACCTTAATGTAACCCTCAGACATACAAGATCCATGTAGTGCCTCAGACATACAAGATCCATGTAGTGTCGCGTCCCTAGTCGGATAAACCTTCCCTATAGCTACTCGACATTCAAGTCCAGTGTACGGCCATAGTAAATCACATGGAATGGGATCCTACACAAGACATTTGAGTATAAATAATAAATTTTATATAAAATATTTATAATAACATGATTACCTTGAGGTCATCAAGTCCATCAGAATATCCATCAGACGCGAAACTAGGACCTTGTATGTGTGCCACAATAGCCTTTAGCGCTACCATCTCGTTTTCTTGTCGATTAAACTTATCTTCAAACGCGGCTGTAACTTTTTTTTGTTACCTTCTACTCAATCACCTCAATGTCAACAACCTCATGTCTCTCCCTATCTCCCTTTACCCACCTTAACGATTTCCTTACTCCAACAGTAGTAGCTACTCCCCTCGTGCGTCCCCCGTGCTCTTTGCCAAACACTTGTGTGATCGGATCTCTTCCTATCGTATGGTATGTACCATCTTCAAGCATGTTTTTGTCTTTTCAGCCTGCCCATGAAAATAATATAATCGTTAGAAATTAAATACATCTTTATATTAGTGGTAAAATGTATAGCCATTAATTTCGTATCCTTCATATGTTTTGACTAGCAATCTCGGGCCCTCTCCCAGCTTTTCAACTATTTTATCGACGTTTGGTTGACCCACGTTTGCTGCCACTTTGTCTTTTAGCCATGTAGCGAACTGCTCATTATGCCTCTTCGTATACCATGACTCCGTTCTACCAATGTTTTCTGCACGTAACATTTCCATATGCTCCTTAATGTAAGGAGCAACATATGTCATATGTTCAAGGACTACAAAATGTGCAATCTCAAAAAGCTTATGATCTTGGCTTGATTGTTTCGGTCCAATTATACCGACCCCATGAAGTCTACCCACATGACGACTTTGAGGAAAGCCAATGCCTTTGACACCTTCCAATTAGTTTGTATAAAAGTCGATGACCTCCTCGGAAGCATATCCTTCAACAATACTACCCTCGGGTCGAGACCGGTTCCTTACATACCGCTTCACAACACCCATATATCTTTCAAAAGCATACATGTAACGTAAAAATATAGGACCGCAAACCTTAATTTCACCGACGATGTGAGATACCAGGTGAACCATGACATTGAAAAAGGACGGCAGGAAGTACATCTCTAATTGACATAAAGTAATAATAAAATCTTTTTGCCATGAATCCAAAATTTCAGGGTCAATCACTTTCGAGTGAATCATGTTAAAAAACAAACAAAGTTTTGTGATTGTATGTCGGACATGCTTTGGTAACAAACCACGAATTGCGATGGGAATCATATGTGCCATTAAAAGATGACAATCATGTGACTTCATTCCTTGTAGTTTACAATCTTTCATGGATACCAAGCTCCTAATGTTCGCTGAATAGCTAGATGGAACCTTAATATCATGTAAGCATTTACAAAATTGGGGTTTTTCTGCTTTTGACATGGTATAACACGCTGGTGGCAGATAGGTGCGTATTTTGTCATTCTCAATAGGGCGAGCTCTAACCGGATTACCCATGATACCATATCTTTTCGAGCATTAATACCATCTTTAGTTTTCCCAGGAATGTTCAACAATAACCCCAACAAGCTATCACATGCGTTCTTTTCAATGTGCATAACGTTGATACAATGTCGTACTTCCAAATCCTTCCAATATTCTAATTCCCAAAAAATTGATCTTTTTTTCCACGTTCCTTGTTCAATTTGACGTCCTTTTCCTTTTTGAAACACAGTGTTTAGATTAGAAACTCGAGAAAGTGCAGTATCTCCACTAAATCGTGTCCAGACTCGTCCAAACTCCGTACATCTGTCAAACTCTGAACTCATATAATGATACATGTGATTATTTGGAAGCGATCTTCGATGGCCCATGAACACGATTTTTTTGCAATTGTCTAACCACCTTGAGGATGTCTCATCTTCACAGATCGGGCATGCTTGTTTACCCTTCGTGCTGTATCCTGACAAATTTCCGTATGCCAAAAAATCATTTATGGTGCAAAAAATCATGGCTCGCAACCAAAATTTCTCTTTCTTATACGCATCATACATTTCTAAACCCGGTTTCCACAATTCTTTCATATCGTCAATTAGAGGAGACAAATACACGTCAATGTCATTACCAGGTTGTTTTGGACCGAAAATCAACAATGACATCATAATGTATTTACGTTTCATGCATAACCATGGTGGAAGATTGTACATACATAAAAGAACCAGCCAAGTACTATAACGACTGCTCATGTTTCCGAATGGGTTGATTCCATCTAAGCTTAGTCCAAATCGAATATTTCTACTATCTTTACTGAAGTCTGAAAATTTGTTGTTAATTTTTCTCCATTGAGGGGAGTCAGCTACATGTCTTAATTTCCCTTCATCTTTACGCTGATCGAAATGCCAACGCAACAATTTGGCCTCTTTCTTGTTTTCAAATAACCGTTTCAGTCTTGGTATGATGGGAAAATACCACAATAGCTTAGCCGGGGGTCCATTTTTTGTTACATCATCATCAATTTCATTCAGTTCTTTCTTATACCTTGATGTTTTGCAAGTAACACATGAATGCAAGTTTTCATACTTATCACCCCTATACAACATACAATCATTCGGACATGCGTGTATTCTTTCAATTTCGAGTCCCATTGGACACATTATTTTTTTAGCTTGGTATGTAGAAATGGGCAACTCATTGTTATCGGGAAGCAATCTGTGTAAAAAATCTAATAGCTTTGTGAAGCTACTATCACTCCAACTACTATTTGCTTTTAACTTTAACAACTCCAAAACAGCCGAAAGTACGGAAAAATTCTTGCAACCATCATACACTGGTTTCTCTGCTTCTTCAAACAATTGTTGTAAATCTTCTTGATCAATATCACCATCATTAGCCTCTAAATCATGCAAACATCTCTTTTAAATTTTCATGTTTATCATTAATGCAAGAATCATTGTTTTCATTAGTATTTGATACATGACTTGAAGTGCTATTACCAACTAGTGATTCCCCATGCTCTGACCAAATAGTATATTTACGGACAAAACCGTGTCTATGCAAATGAAACTCAATCGTTTTGATATCAGTATAGGGCTCAAATTTTTTACATTTCGAACAAGGACAAAAAATCTCAATATCTCCCTTAGCCACTCGGTTAGACTCAGCAACTATAAGAAAACTTTCCACTCCTTTCACAAATTTTGGGTCATTAAGGCTCATCCCATACATCCATTGTCGTTCCATCTGAAATTTTAAAACAACATAATAAATCATATGCACGTACGAATGAAACATAGGTGGTCACGTGTGGCAAATCCTAACCCACCTTTTGAATATTTTGTCTCATATGTGTATACGTTCTAGCGGGTTGACTATTTAAGAAAAAATCGGCAGCATTTCCCCTCAACTCCCCAAGTATGCGTATAAAACGCAAACTCGTAGGGGTAAGGAGAAATGTATACCGATTTTTTCTTAAAATTTCAACCTACTAAAACGTGTACGCATCCTAAATGAGACAAAATATTCAAAAGGCAGTCCCCGTTAATTAATCTCTATTAGATTAGTTTCGGATGGGTACTAACTAATTTCATATCATGGTCTACTAATAACTTCTAGATGCACATGCTATATATACACAAATAAACATATCAACAATATGCATATATGCAAGTATTTAGAACTAATAATAAAAACATAAATAATATTACAAATAACAAAAAGTTTATAAACTTACTTTATGATCCCAATTTTTTAAAATTGAGTGAAAAATCTCTAATATGGATACATGATGAAGAAATTTATACCTATACAAATATCAAAAGTATTAGTTAAGTATAAATGAGTTGCAATGAGTAAAAATAAATAAAAATATCCACAAAATATAGCTATTACCTTGTATGTAGTTTTGTGAGGTTTAAGTTTAATTTATTATGGTTGTTGATTGAGTGTTTAATGTAGTGGTTTTGAAAATTTTTGAGTTTAGAAGGAGTAAATGTGGTATGGAATGAGAGCAAGAAGTAAATGGTGTTGGTGAATAAAGGAGCAGGTTTCCGTTGGGGGAATAGGAGGTGATTTGAATTTCTCTTTTGGTACGGTTGTATGAAAACCGTAGCAGAAAAACAATCCAATTAACGCGGTTTCTTAAAGACCTTAGCAAAATACATTTATTTGGTACGGTTGACAAATAAACCGTAGCAAATAACAAAGACAGATGGCATTTAGTTTCTACGGTTTTTTTGAAAATCGTAGCGAAAGGCTTTTTTTTTTTCTTTTTTTTTTTTTTTTTTTTTTTTTTTTTTTTATACGGTTTTTTGGGTAACCGTATCTAATTGGCGTCTCAAAAAATACTTTGTGTAGCAGTGTCTATATCATATTTGGGTCGTCTGAATTATTGTAGCTCGTTCGTCGAGTTTATTTATTAACTTGAATTTTTTTGATACTTGGATAATAAATTTGAAGTTGAAGCGTAATACTTATCGATAAGTGCGTCATTAGAATTTGAATTTGATATTTGAAATTTGAAGATCAATTTGTTGTTTGAAGACTTGGTTCAAGTCGTTTGAATTTTGTTTAATCATTTGGAATTTGTCAATTTAAAATTTTGGATCTTCGTTTGTCAGGCTTTTGAAGTTGTTTACCCGAATTTGATTGTCTTTGTTAAAGATTGTTAGAAATTTAGTTCAATTGAGGGTTCGAGTGGCCTGAAGGTACGGAGTGTACACCCATCATGTTATTGAACCACCTGACTCTAGTGGTAAAATGTTATTCAGGTTACTGATGAATTCAGCTTATGTTGAAGGATCTTATCAGGGAGTAGTCTCTTCAGAAGGTTTATCTCTTCAGTGGGTGAACTCTTCAGCAACCAAACTCAAACTAAACAACTCCTTCAAGGAGCATGTTCTTCAACAATTAAACACGTTGGACTGAATTCAAACTAACTTGTAACGACTTTAACCTATTCAAGGGCAGTTATAACTGCAATTAATGACCACGTTAATTGGTCATATAACCACTATTGCAATCATGGAGGATTATTATGAAGAGATTAATTGGCCGATCAATTCTCATAATTCCATTAACTAAGAGTTTATTTTCCTATAAATAGGAACACACACATGCATCGAAAACACAGAAAATCTAAACACCTAGAAGCGAAAGGCTTCTTACTTTGTGCCTAAAATAAGAACAAACACTTGGTCTTATCCTAAGAAAATATCTGTGCAACCCATGCATAAGGTCGAATAACTTTCTTTGAAAAGTGATTACACGATTATAAGTGATATCCAATACTTATTGATTATTTATACCTAACTGGGAAAACCACCAACAAAAATTCGATGCAGAAGGAACTACATATTTTGTGGAAAGATGAAAAGTTAAATAATACGATTTACTTATTACAATTTATTTAATCTCATGGCTAATAATTGTCTAACATGACCAATTAAGTTATAAGTAATTTGAGAAAATCCTCGCCCTATGTGTACGTTTGAAACGCACAACCGGTGAAGCTAGAAATACAAGCCCAAGAAAAAACTACATGGCCTAGCGTAGATAGATTATAGATAACAAACTGATCAGAATGAAACAGTCTTAGAGTGAAACAAAGAGCCAACACCGCTAATCCACTATCAACTCAACTTAGTACGTACTATTAAAATATAGCTTACAGAGGCAATAAAATAAAGAATAGATGGGAAAAGATGAACGAGCTAGAGATGTAGCAAAACAACTGAATAATATAAGTAGCTACCGGCTAGAGTCATCATATTTTATATATTAAATCCGACACTTTACAAACATCTCCACAACAACATGTTTGCATGTAAATTAGACTACATCATTTTTTATTTTCTGTTTCTGTCACCAAGATACCATCCATACATCCACTTTCCATGTGACCATCTCTGTATGGGATATACAATTAGTTAATGAACCCCCAGTGTTTGTTTAAAAAATGAAACCATTTACTCGTCGAATAGAAAAAATACGTTTCTCTTTAAAAATTAGAAACAGTTGAAAGCAATTTTTTACTAAAAAATACGAGTTAATATATTATTTTGATTAATTACAATGTAGAAAACTTTTTTTCTTTATCACAAACGATGTAAGATAAGTGACATCTAAATGTTTACTCGATCGAGTGTTGCAAGGAAACATATAACAATATAAAAAAAAGTTAAATGTAAAATATGAAAGAATTCGGCACTAAAATTTGATATATTAATAGATTCCATAATTCATGACTATTTTGTGAAACAAAGGATAAAAAGATTTAAATGCAATAACATAAAAATAAACTTTTTAAACGTATAATTTTATTAGAATAAATAAAAAAACTACAAAGTGGTTTACGAAAAAACACTTAATTGAATGACAATAAAGTTTATCTCTCTGAACAACAAGCAAATTTAAACAAATGTTAATTTTGCAAGTGAACTTTTAAGTACCTGATTGGATTAGGGACAACAACAAGTTCTAACGAGAGAAAATATTTTTCTTAAATGACACAATGAATGTGAAAGCTACAACAATTTTACTCTGATCAACATTCTCTTTATATAAGAAACAAATGAGGATGTCACATGAGGGTTGTTGAAACATATCAAGCAGTTAATGGAGAAGTACATCTTCTACTAAATGCCCGTATTCTTGAAAACGCAACAACCTTACTTTTGTGAACAACGCTGCGAACTGTTTACTGCCATTTCACCAACTAGTACTTGTTTTGACTTTCTCAATGATACACTTTATCCCGCTCTTTTACGATCTTGAAAAGTCCCGCATAAATATCTAAGAGATATTTCAAGCTAAGCTATGTTGGTTGGATCATAGAGTTGATAGACTCATCAAAGCATTATTGATATCTTATGAACCTTTGTCCTCCAGCTTCTGGTTCTTATACTAGCTTACTCCGCATCAGTTAGAGAGTATATCTTCAAGTTATCTTGATTCCTTGACGATGATATCTCATACGTGAACTAGGTTGAAGTTGCTCGCTGATTTCTTTATCAGAGAGTCTTCTTATAATTATTATAATATACTTTTAAATTTAGACAGAGACCATTGAGCACTAAATTAGCCCAACTATATTCACCGGACATAGATTTTAGATTATACTCGGGAAGAAAGGTAATGTATGTTGTATCTACAAATTAAAAGCGTCTAATATGCACAAGAGCAGGGGAGATGCACACTTGAAACATAGGTATGCACGTCCATAAGCTTTGAGCATAATTTGTGGCATAAAAGCTTACTTCTATACTTTTTTATAATGCATGTATCACAAAATTCACTATCTTTTATCATATTTCAAAAAGAAGTTGCTAAAAAGACAGGCAATTTACAAAATGATGAAAATGGATTCTTTTATTTAGTATCAGTCATTGTATTCCAGTATACCTCTATTGCACTAGTCTATGGCATCATATTACTGAAACCACGCTACACTTCCTCATTTTGTCTCGTGCAAGTAGTAGACTTTCGTGAAAAGGAGTGGAAACGTGACAACTAATACTATAGTCAATTAGGCGTCATCCATATATTGCAATTGTAAATGGTCTCGTGTGTAATGTAGCAAGTACTCCGCTTCTTGAAAATATTCTTGTTAATTAATTCAAGTGTGTATATCAATAGAAATAAAGAAAAAAATGACAGATCTGGTTCATCACTGCATGAAGGATTGAAGGAGAACCATTCTATCATCTCAAAGAAAATGACAAATGTTAATGTGAATAAAAGCTAATACTTATGTAGTACTACGTAGAACTTACTGGGGCCTTCCTACGAAGTAACATGAGTGTATGGATCTCTGACTGCATTATGTCACGCATTTTAGATGTTTAGCTGCGAGAATCATTGCCGACAGGCGACCGTTGAAGGCGTTCACTGTTCCCCAATCATGTATTGATATTTTAATTCAATCCAAATGAAAATTATTTTATTCTAAATTTGTTTTATTTATACCGCATTATAATGTATTTGGCATTATTTTATAATTAGGAACGTTTAAAATTTAGACTTTTTTCTTACTTATTATGGAATGATTTCAAAATTAATTTGTTAGAAAGCAAGTTGGTTAGTAAGTTTGTTATGAAGCAGTTGGTTGTTCAAACTAAAATTATTTGACTTAACCATCTCTAATATATCTACTTATAAAGCATGGAGACAACTAAACTTGTAACCAAATAACGTAAAATATAATCACATGATACCCGCCGCCGCATTGCACGGGTACCGTTCTAGTTTTATCAATGTAAGATATGGAATTAACAAATGGCCAAAGATAAAGCTGATCCTGTGTTCTGTTATTTTCTTTTGAGAAATTTGTAAAACTTACGACAGAGCTACACTTATTTCAACTAAACTCAACTTTGTATCATATTCTAAAATTTAGGGGGTGCTTGGTAGGGGGTTTAAGGGGGTGGGGAATGGGTAAGGTATCCAATTAGGGCCCACCTCACTCATAATATAGTGCTTGGTATGTGAGTGCAAAGGGATTGATTACTCCGTAGTGGGTAATCAACCATTATAGAGTAAATTGGAGTGTAAGGTATTGATTATTCACCTCAGTCATTCCTTTGCATTCTTTTTCCCTTTGTATTCCCTTTCTCTTTCCCCACTTTGAACCAAGCGGTCCTTAGATTTTTTCTGCAATATTTCGATATTACCTCTAACATCGTGTACTTTATATATTTAATATATAATAAATGACCGACAATGCATACATCTAACATCATTGTAAATTGCCTGTCTTTTTATCAAAACTCTACATTTTCTAGACCAACATCATTACGAATATTACAAAAGTATTGTGAAAGGAATCTCACTTTTTTTTACTACTTAAACAGAATAAATGTCTAATCCAAAATCCACTTTTGTTGAGATACTATTACGAAGCGATAAAAATTCAAATATTGGAAAAGTTTCATGAAAATATTTAAAACACATAATCAAGCAAATATTTAACACATAAAATAAACATCCATTACTATTATATAAATGTATTAATGAATATTTCAAAAGACGATTGGTGATCTAAGAGTGAGGATCGTAAAACCTCTTTGTTTGTGTCATTATTTGATCCTACCAAGTTGCTATTTTCTTGTTGTGTCTCTCTATTACTTCGATCAGGTTTTTTATAGCATCTTTCAGGCAGTCTCTTGCTTCAATCAACGTTTGTATAACAATTTCATCTTTTTTGTTTTCTAGTTTTGAATGTTTGATCAATTTGTCACACTTGTCAATCAACATCAGTTTTGTGGCATTATCACATTTGTTGCAACTCTCAAATTTTCTAGGAGACGCCCAAGTATGGGCAAATATTTGGTGGTGATTGTGATTTTGTTCGAAGAAGCATAGAGGAGGATGACATTGGTTAAACTTTGCTTAAAATTTGCTGAAAAAATAAGAGGAAAAGGAGGACGATGATGATCTTTAAAAATGATAAATTACGGGCGGTTTGCCAGTTTATATAACATAACAACATTGAGTAAAATGAAATGACATGACTGTTAATCATAGTTGACCGGTTTGTTTTGCCGCCAAAACCATTTCAGGATATCTAAACGACAGTCATAATTACGAAACGCATGCGTAACACTTTGAAAAAACGCAACCATTTTTGGGGAATTGATTGCACTCCATTCTTTTTTATTAGGATACGCCATTTTATGCATCACATATATGTACCACACTTAAATCCTTATTTGTATGATTGTACAGTTGTGTGTTCGATCAAAAAAGACATTGTGCAAATCACCCCTCCCTCGTTTATTGTGAATTGCGTGCGTAGCACTTGCAAAGTATTTATGAACTATATAATCCCCTCTATAATTTTTACCCTAAATAACAAGGAGTTACGTGTAATTCCACATTCTTTCTCAAGTTACTGCTGCACCTCTTTATCCAAATTACTTTTAAACACGTGGGTTCAAAATGTAAAGTGCAAACTTTTCAACCTCTATGACCAAGTCAATCAATCACAAGGGAAGCTTGCTCACTACAACATATTTTAAGGGAAGCTTTGGTCACTACATGTGGCATTAAAGGCGACCTTCACTGTCTGTATCATCTTATGACTTCTAAGAAACCGTACAACTCTCCGTAGTTTATGTTGTTCAATTCAAGCTTGTTAAATTGCTTCAACCGTGCTGCAGTTGGCAATGATTTAAACAAGATTGATCCAACTTTGGAGGAATGGAAGAAACGAGATGCAAAATCGATCAATGTGGAAGATTGAGTGAACAAGCTTGAGGGATGAATTTTAGTAGAATATTAATAATTATATTGTAGACTATTATGGTTATATTGCTTCAACTGTAAACGACTGTAACAATTAATCTATTACAGAACTGTTTATGCTCCAAATGTTAATATAGACGGTTGTAACAATTAACTCTTAATACAACTATCATTTGTAATTAACAATCTTTTGTGCTTTATGTGATATTTTTTTAATAGAATACTAGTAATTTCATTGTAGACTATTGTGGTTATATTGCTTCAACTGTAGACAATTGTAAAAATTAATTTGTTACAGATCTGTTTATACTCCAAATTTCAATGTAGACAATTGTAACAATTAACACTTAATACAACTATCAATTTTAATTAACAATCTTTTGTGCTCTATGCAATATTATTCTTTGTTGTAATTTTTGGCAAATTGTTGAAAAACTAATCAATAAAACCACAAAAACATAACGGGCCAAATACAAATTGAAACATAAGAGGCACACCCCTATTCACAAAAAAACATCTATCTAAACAATCTGATTGGGTTTATTAGAATGAGCAACATCATTCTATGAACATAAAACCAAAAGATACAAGCTAACTCTTTTAGTGATTCATTAAAAACGACAACAAGCCTTTCCTTATCCCGATCTCTTTGTCTAGACTCTTGAGTTCATCAATCAGAATATTACGTTTTTCCCTGTTATTATCGATCAAGAGCGCGAATAAAACAACCATTTTAGTTGCAACGTCCAAGATCTGGAAGTGGTTCCTCGCCAGATTTAAGACGCTTAGTAGGGGTGAATGAGAATCGTTAGAGGGCATCTGTTTATTAAATGGATTTGAACAATCTGTAAATAATATGTGGGTTGATTTAAATTGATCTTGAAGAGGAAAATGAACTATATAGAAATCATAAATCTCAAATGAACTTTATAAGCCATGTAACTCAAGCAAATAAAGGGTGCCACACATCAACAATCTTTGGGATCTTGCACTAGAATTATCCTCTTCAATAACATCATATAATGTTATCAAAGCATTTTGATCTCTTAGTTGCGCAAATTATAATCTAAACGATTTAGCATTTTCTATTTTCTCGTTTCTCCACATTAACCCACAATATATTACTAATTCCGTTTAATTCATTTGACCTTTTCCTTTCGGTGAATGTTTCTATCGTTCTATCAGACTCATTTAATTCTCTTTACTCAAACATTCTACAGCAAAAATAATATCACATGAAGTGTTCTTTTTAGCCAAGCAATGTGGTAGTAGTTTTTTTTCCCCTGTGTTAACTTAATGTGCTGGCTCAGAATGTAACTCATTTGTACAAGTTTTGGGTTTTTAGTGTTATACAATTTGATGTTATAAACAAATAATCGCATCTATTTGAAATGATTGTAATCACGTGTCATGTTTGCTTTCATGCAAGTCGAAATTAAGACTAAAATCGTAAGTTAAAGAGAAAAGAAATCAAACAAATTAATATATGTGAAAAGGAATCTAAACATGCTCAATTTCAATCAATCATTTTCCAAAGAAGATTGACTAAGAAAATCCAAACCCGACAAACAATGTTGGCCAAAACTATGGAACACACAAAGTATTTATAAGTACAAAGACACCATCAAGCCAAAAAACATTGTATTGCTATTGTGATATTTGTTATGCTGAGGTGCGTACGTATTTGTGTGTATTCTATATTAGCGGATAAAATATTCTTGTAATCATGTAGGCATATATCCCATTTTCTTGTAAAATGCTTCATCTTAATCTAATTATACACTCGAAAGTGGTTACTTTAAGTTAAATAGTCGTTGTTGCCTAAACTTATCATTTGCCTCATTTCTCATCTTTAGGTCCCTTTTAAGGAATTCAAACTTGAAGAAGGGCTTCATCATAATAATTATAGGTAATTCTTTATGTACCTCGTTCGCTCAAAATTTATATCTTTTTAAGCAAAAAAAATGACTTCTCAAAATACCTCAGGAGACTTAGACGACTTGGGCGACTTGTCCTCCACCTTTTAAATGTTTACAAGTGTCTCATACAAGTGCAATAATGTTGACAAGTGGCTCATGCGGCTTGGGCGACTTGTACTTGCATGGGGACACTTGTCAACGTTTAAAGGGGTGGAGGATAAGTCGCTCAAGTCTCCTGCGGCATTTTGAGAAGTCGCTTTTTTTGTTTAGAAAAAGTATAAAATTTGAACGACCGGAGCACATAAATTATTTTTTTATTATTTTATTTTATTTTATTTTATTTTATTTTGAAGGGAAATATTTATTCCACGACAACCAAATCAAACAAGGACCTCCACAATATTAACAAAATGCTAACATGCGGGGCACATAGAGAATTACCTCTAATAATTAACCTTCTCTTCCGTCATTTATTTATTTTGATTGTTGAAGCCCTAATATAGTTTGGAAACAAAGAATCATAACATCTACCATGACATCAAGGTGGGTAACAACAAGATCAATGTATCATACTTCCGATTTACAGATGATGCTTTATGTATAAGGAAATGGTCCTCTCTAATACTAAAAATTTGAGCCACATCTTAACTTGCGTGCACCTTGGATTCGATTTTAAAATGAGCTTCCACAAGAGCAAAATTTATGCGGTAGGAGTCTCATCTCTTGGGTTAAGTTACATTGCCACATTGATGGATTGCCTATCTTCTCGATTCCCTTGCATGCACCTACTTGGGTTTTCATATTGACCTTGGGGGTGGCATCCTTCACGGTAAATTGGATCGGCAAGTCTTGCCGATCGGCAAGGTGGAATGCCAGCTTCTCGGTTAGCAATAATCGACAAAGGAATTGGTACATCTTGCCGATTCGGTGTGGAGCATTCCAAAATTTTTTTGATCGTTGGCCATTAATGTATATGGACGTTGGGGAGCTTTTCCAAATTTTTTATTTTTTTTTATTTAGTGTGCCAAGATTGCCACTAAAAAATTATGTTGATGTATGGTTAGGCATAAAATGTGTTTGCATAATATTATTAGTTGTTTTTGCAAAAGCTTGAGCCAACTTGAGGCAAGGTTGCCACCGAAGTTATGATTTGCAAATTGGCTTTCCCATGTTGATAGATTCAAAAGAGACTTGCCAGTTGGAAATTAAAGTCATGTCATTTGGTGGAACGTTACACCTTTATTATTCTTCCGCCAAACTTTCCGCATTGTACCTAGAAAATTTTTGAGGTTTGTAATATTTCAGGGCATTGGATAGCCGCTCACCTCGTCTAGTACCCTCAAAGACCACATTGTCCTAGATAACTTGATGAATATAGATATTGAAAATGCCTGTTTACCCGTTTGCATTAAGAAATTATACAATTGAATATCGGCTTGCCAACTACCTTGTCCAGTGAGTACTGGAAATATAGAATATAAGTCCACGAGCTTAAAGTATTGCATCGTTGAAATGTTTAGGGTTTGTTTGGTCAAGTTTTTCTTTCGGAAAAATATGATTTCTTGTAAGTTATAAATGAACCGAACGTTCATTGAATATGTCATGAATCGTGCGATAAAATGTGTTGATCTAAATAATGTCTAAAAACGTTATTTGTATTTTTCGACATCTTTATGCTTTTATGATAACAAAATGTAAAAACACTTTACGTAAAAATTAACTTAAATAAGTTTTTAGTTGAAATATCTCGTTTCTACGTAAATCACTCTAGGTAAGAAAAAACAAATTTACAACTTGACAAATAATCAAAGAAGTGAATTTGCGTTTCAAACTTCACATTTTTAATGTGACAAAACATTTTTTTAAAACACAGTTTACAAATTATTTTTGAATTAAAAAGAAATGTTTTAATTTGAAAAAATAATTTTAAAATCACCGACGGCTATTTTTTCCTCCAAATCAACTTCTCCAAATAAAATTTCACCACTAAAAACAAAATTTGGAGCGTCATTGTCTGGGACGGTACCACGGTACCACTAAATTTAGTGGTACCATCGGCCATTTAGTTGTACCATGACCCTGTAACAGACAAATTCTCATTGCCTATAAATACCAGCCCACTTCACAGTTTTTAGCCATCCTTTTTTCACACAAAACTTTCTGAGTTCAAACTCTCTATCACATAGACTTTCCTTAGTTCATTTAGTTAGTCTTTTGTTTTAGAGTGATCCTTTTCATCCAACCAAGTTATCACCTTCATTCTTCAACTAGTGTAAGATAAGAACACAAGTATAAAGAAGATACAAGGTGTTGTAGTGTTAGAGTAGTGTACTTGTAACAATTGTTATATACTTGTTGTATCTAGGCATACATCAAGTTGTTCAAAAATAATGAGGATAAAATGATGATTTATAATGATTTGCCTAAAATAGAATTTGAAAGAATTTTTATGTGCAACAAGGCAAAAGAAGTTTGGAAAACTTTGTTAGTCACTTATCATGGTAAATTTTCAAGTAAAAAAAACAAGATCGTTCTTCTTGTGCAACAATATGAACAATTTTCTATTCTGAAAGATGAATCTGTTGAGGCAACATGATCAAGATCTCTTCTTGTTTTAATGATAACAAATAAACCATCGAAATACAAACAAACGTTAGCTCAGAATCGCTGGAGCCAATGTCTGCTCCTGGCGCGCTGCCCGCGCGTCAACGCGCGAGTTACGCGCCAGGACACTGTATGGTTCCGGGTGAATTTTGAAAGTTGGTTTTTCCCTTACCCGACAACTGTGGATCTTTCAATGCAGGTATGAATATGTTATGTGCTTAATTGAGAACACTCGAAACGAGTTTAGAGACTTGAGAGACCCCACTTTTAAAACACATATTCATGGGAAAACGCCAACTCATGTTTTCTAACTATCGCCTCTAGTCAAGGCTTTTCTAAACTTAGGGAGCTTGTATATTTCACGTGACATTGTGTTAAAGCATCCATATGCTCATATCCCGTGCTTACGTCTTCTCTAATTATGTAACGGGTTTACTCCCTTATTGGTCAAACTAAGTCAAAGGTCACTTTGCGTAAACGCATCCTTTCCCACTTGGGTTATGCTTTACATCAAGGAAAAGCACTTAACTTGTTTAAACCAAGGTATTAGTTGAGAACGTCGAGTCGTGGAAAGTTACAAGATATGAAACTATGGATTCTCGATGTTGTGTTACTTGAACTTATAAGTAACTTATGATTTTCTCAACTTATAATCTTAATTGTCTAAACCGTTTCTTCTTAAAAAAAATTAGATTATGTCTTAATCTTCTCTTAATCTCTTTTTTACAAAAGACAAATCCAATCATATCCAATTAAATCCAAATCAAATATTCTCTTACACAATCTCTTACACTCTTACATATTCCCTTACACACTACATCTCAAGCATTCATTCCCTTACAACACATCTCATCCCTTCATTTTTAACACATAGGAATTGTTTGAATTCCAAAGGATGCCTCTTTGATCCTAGCCATTGAATTCAAATTTCAATACATCTCATCCTCTTCTCTATACCATCACATGTGTTTGATCCTCACCATCCATTTCAAACCAAAACCATCTCAACCATTGATTCACCCTTTCCCCCCAAGCAAACCATATTCTTTTGGAATATCCTTTCTCAATCCAAACCTAGGGTTCTTTGATCTTAGCCATTCATTTCAAATAAACACATCTCAACCCTTCACTTTCCCCACATGCCAAATTATTTGAAAACCAAGGGAGGCTCCCTTTGATCCTATCCATCCAATTCAAACCATCTCATCTCAACCCTTCATCTCATTCTTCCCCCCCCCCCCCAAGCATTGGACTATACCTTGGCATATTCTTTCTCTCTATTCTATGCCATGTGAGGAATAACATCTCAACCCCTTCCAAATTACTTTATCTTCACTTTCTATCCTTGGTAATTTGCTTTCTCATAAACACTTCACAAAACATTTTCCAAATTGGCTATTTGAGTTGGTAAACCTTAGATTGATTAATGTTAAGGTTTAGTGTGAAGTACAATTGGGGGTTTAGCAAGGATATGTATTTATAAGATCCAAACACCCAACACTTGGGAAACATTTACAGAAGCCTGGCGCGCTGCCCGCGCGTTGACGCGATGGTGACGCGCCGGCCTCAGTAAATTTTCCCAAGTTTGGGTTCTTGGCCTATAAATACCACCCTTGCCTCTTGTATTCCTCACCCCTTGCCATTATTCTTCCTCTCTAGATTCTTTCTTCCTAAACACTCTCAAATCTCTCTTTCTCTCTATCTCTAATCTTGTGTTCTTGATTTTCTTACTAACATCTTTGAAAGAACACATCTCTTTGCAAGGGAAGAATCACGAGAACCTAATCCACTCTTGTGATTGTGTCGAGGGTCTTCTTATCTATACCCTTTCTACTAGAATCGAGTCACTAGGTTAGGTTAGGGTTTGATTAAACAAACACTTAATCATTCATTCAATTGTTTGTAAGGGATGTCTTATGTCTTGGTGACCAAGCCTAGATCATTGGGGATCTAGTTGGGGTTTGATACTTTCGGTGGGAAGTCTTGGTAGTGGTCTTGGTGACCCTTAGGTGAAGTCGAATCGCGAGATTCTTTTGGGTGGTTTCCGAGGGCGGAATACCGTTGGGGAGTAACTCCTTCTTTGTGAGCATCGATATTGGTGAATATTGGTGGAGTGAATTGTAACGGTTTGTAGTCCACCGAAAGGATTATACTAGTGAATGGTATCAGAGTCGCGGACTCGCAACTGGACGTACGGATGGTATAAACCCCCCATCCCGAACCAGTATATATCGTGGTGTCTTTTACTTGCTTTATATACTTTGGTTGTATTAGTGGTTGTTGGATTATTATACAACCACTTGGTGTTCTCTTTGGCTTAAAGTTTTTAAACATATAAAAAGCTGAAGAAACCGTATTCACCCCCCCTCCCTACGATTCTACAATTGGTATCAGAGCGGTATACTCAAGTTTTTTAGCTTTAAAGCCTTCCCGAGAAGTCGTTTTAAGTCAAAAACTTCTTTCCCCAAAATCTAAAATCCTAACTAAGATTTTTGGTAAAGTAGAGTATAGATCCATGGCTCAAGAGAACTATAGAGAGGGGCGTTCTATGGACAGACCACCTTTGTTAGAATATGAAGGATTCCGTTTTTGGAAAATCCTATTTGAAACCTATGTTAGGTCTAAGGATTATGACTTATGGTACATTTTCCAAAATGGTGATTTTTATGATAAGGAAAAGAAGATGGCCGACAAGAATGTTCGAGCCAAAATGATTATATATGATGCCCTACCTCAAGAGGAGCTTGAGAAGGTGTGCATGTGTAAGACCGCAAAGGAGATTTGGGACTTATTCCTTTTTGTTCATCATGATACTACACAAGTCAATGTCAACAAGATAGACTCCCTCATTCAAAAATATGAAGAGTTCTCTATCACAGATGATGAAACTATTGATATTGGGTTAATGAGATTCAATGCTATTACTACAAGCTTGAACTCGTTAGATCCAAGCTATTATAGCAAAAATCATATTGAAAAATTTGTTCATGGTCTATCCTTAAATTGGCAACTTGAAGAAGCGGAGATTGAAGAAACAAGAAGTATGGGACAATTATCTTTTGAGAAGATAAGTGATGATCTTCATACTTATGAAGAATTTCTATATAACATTAGAGCCATCACCGAAGAAGAGATCGAGTCACTTGTTTCTAAAGACGAAGGTATAGAAGATGAAGAAGTCATTACGTCAACAATGCAACCTAGACATCATGATGAACAAGATGATTGTAAAGATCAAGAAACTACACTCGTTGGTGTAACTTGGAGTGATAATGAGGATGGAAAACTCTCGCGTAAAGAAGTCACTTGTCTCAAGACACTTGAAGCCCTTGAGGTATTATCTAACTCTTCTCCATCTAATAATAATTTAGATATTCATAGATTGCAAAAAGAAAATGAAGAGCTAATCAAACTTAATGAACACATATTAAGAGATATTGAAAGGCATGCAATGGATAAACATAAGCTCAATAAAGAGATTAGTAAACTTAAACATAAATTGATACTACTTAAGTTTGAAAAAAGTGGTATTGACTTAAACAAAATGTTACATGTGCAAAACCCTTTCATGACAAGGGAGGTCTTGGTTTTTCTGAAAATGATAAAAATACATCTACAAGTCAAGACAAACCTATTGTATTTATAAAAGAAGGTTGCAAACCAAAAGTTACCGACTCTGACGCGCTGTCTAACGTGTCAACGCGCGATCAACACGCCAGATGTCTGAGTAAAAATGGTTCATCATTAAACGCTTTCGCTAAACCATACTTTCCTCAAACTTCTTGTGTAATCACCCATAACAATACTCTTCATGACTTTGTAGAATTTACCAATGATGAGCATGGTAGCGATCTAAACTCTAAGTTTTGTAGTACAAGTAATCTTAATGATGATTTTAGTATTATGTTTACCAATGTAGATTGCATTATTAGTAAAAACGGTAACATACTAGCTAAAGGTCATAGACAAAACAACTTGTATACTTGTTAATCATAGATTATTTGTAACATGATATGCATTTCAAACATGGTAAATAACCCAACGCCTCGGCTTAGGAAATTAGGTCTTGTCGACAAGCTAGTAAGCAATTTACCATATGGTAAATAACCCAACGCCTCGGCTTAGGAAGTTAGATCTCTTCGACTAGCTAGTAAGCAATTTACCATTGTTGAGTTTTGTAAGGCATTATTGTGATACATGTCTAGGGATTCAAGGTCAATCATGCAATAGAAATAGGCATGAAGAGTCAACAAATAAGGTTTTGGAATTAATACACTTAGATTTGCATGATCCATCTCCAATTCTAAGTTTAAAAGGAAACTTCTACACTTTAATGATTGTAGATGGTTATCCAAATTGTATTGGATAATGTTTTTAGAAAATAAGGATGAAGTTTTAAATAAATTTGATATTTTAAGAAAGAAACTTGAAAACCTACTTGATTGTTCAATTGTTTCAATTAAAACAAATCATAGTAGTGAATTTGATAAAATGCAACTTGGAACCTTTTGTGAACAACATGGAATATCTTATAACTTATCGAGCCCATTCACTTCTCAATCGCTTGAGATTGTTAAAAGAACACATCGTAAGTTAAGAAAGATGAGTCGTGCAATGCTTGACGAGCAATCCATTCCATAAAAGTTTTGGTGTCATGCCCTAGATACCGCATGTTATATCTTTAATAGAGTTCACATAAGAAAGGTCATTAATAAAACCCCATATGAAATTCTTAGAAATAGGAAGCCTTCCTTAGAATATTTTAGAGTATTTGGTTGCAAAGTATTTATACTTAACACCAAATAATATCTCACCAAATTCGACCCAAAGTCGTATGAAGGTGTGTTCCTAGGATACTCTCAAACTAGTAAAACATACATAGTGCTTAACAAGGAAACAATAAGGATTGAGGAATCTCTCAATGTGACCTTTGATGAGAGCATGCCCGAGCCTAAATCATCTCCTTCGAAAGAAAATGATGTGATCAATGAACCTATAGTTCAAGATCAAGAAAGGTCGCTAACATTACAAGTTAATGTTTTGGACGAAGGCAATCCTAAGGAAGTGAGAGAAGCGAGGGGTCATTCTATACAACAAGTCATTGGTGACTTGAATAAAAGGACACTTAGGTCACAAAATAAACAAGTCTAAGTTTTGGCATGACATTTTTTCAAAAATCCAAATTGCTTTGGGAAAGGTTTTGATGCTTAAACATGCATCTTAGGAGAACAATCTTTAGGTGCTATTAGAGCTTATGTAATTAAGGCTTATGTGGAGGCATGGATGGAAGATCAAACAAATGTCTTCTAAGAGGTAAGATATGTATCAATCCATTATTCAAACAAGATTGATAGTCTTCAAGTTTCTACATGTCTATACTATGTGTTTGAACAAGAAAACTTGACACAAAATTATCTTGATTCATCTTGAAAATTTTGGCTATGTTAAGTTTCCAAGATTAGATAAAATATCGAAACACAATTCACACTTGTGTTAAAGATCTTGTATCTAATTCTACTTGTTCACCTTATGTGATAAACTACATGTTGCATGCATGATAAATTATGCGATCTTTTCTCTACCAACTACAACTAATAAAACTCATCACTTTCTTCTATTCCTTACACCATCACATGCTTAATGACATATTGGTACATGATTTAGATGGCTTGGCCATCTCTTCAAGCATCTTAGTTGTTGAACTCATCATGAACATGAAAGACTAGTTTTTTACTCATACCTACCACCCTTCTTCCACCCTATATAAATCACATTATTACTTGCATCCTCACATACTTCATCCTCTTTCTTCAAAACTTAAATCACTTAGAAAAATCTCCTCTCTAAAATGAGTAATGCTTCAAACAATGACTACAAGGGTAAGTCCATTGTGGTAGATAAAAAACCAAATGATGAATGGGAAAATACATCATGTATTGATAATCAAATACTTAGGAATTATGTGATGAAATGTTTGTGGAGTGATCACATATGGTACAAAACGGGGTACCCTCTCCCTCCCAAACTTGATGCTTCATCTCATGACCATGCACGAAGGTGTAAATGTTGTGAGAAAACAATCAAGATTGAGAATGATGTTAAGGATCTTCAATAGGAGATGAGGGAGTTGCATCTTGCCTACAAGAACAATTTCATGATGTTAACAAATGTTGTGAAAGGTCTTGCAAAAGTTGCGGCTCAAAAGCGCAAGAAATAAGGTTGCTTGGGCAACTTTTGTTGTAGGTCATGTGTGATATAGTTAGTCACCATATAATATTATGCTTGAATAAGGTGTTGAAGAATGTGTCTCTAGCTTGTATTAGGAATTGTCTTTGTTGTATGCTTTATGCTCTTCTATGTGATATAAAGTGTATTATGGGTTATATAAGAAAATCATGTTTAGTTCATCTCTATCTTTATATTATGCTCAACATTTGGAGAGTGGAGTCATCTTGGACACTAATATATATATTGTTATGATGTGGACTAACCCATGTTGCAAGTTTTCAAGTGGTAACCTAACCCATTTTGGAACTTTCACATGTGAGGATTTCTTGTTTGTTGCATGTTGTGATGTCTATGTGTAGCTAGGCCACAGCAAAGGTGAGGCTCTTGACCCATGGATCCCCGCCTTGCAACAAGGGGAGCAACGATCTAGGGGGAGCTATGTTCAAGGGGGAGCACATTCGGGTGTACATTCAAGATAGCTCACTTTTCCCACAGACCCAAGTTCGAAACCTGGCTTGATTGGAAGTCCCGCCTTTTTGAATCGACAAAAGGGGGAGAAGGAAAGCAAGTGCGTGAAGTCCATTCAAAAATGTTAAAGGCTTCACCAAATTACAAGACAAAGGTCAAGACGCAAGCTACACCAAAGGCGCGCTTTGTCTTCGCTAAGTTTCGTAATTTTATTTACTTTCGGTTTTTATTTGTCATCATAAAAAAGGGGGAGATTGTTGAGGCAACATGATCAAGATCTCTTCTTGTTTTAATGATAACAAATAAACCATCGAAACACATAAAATAACAAACGTTAGCTCAAAATCACCGGAGCCAATGTCTGCTCCTGGCATGCTGCCCGCGCGTCAATGCGCGGGTGACGCGCCAGGACACTGTATGGTTCCGGGCGAATTTTGAAAGTCGGTTTTCCCCTTACCCGACAAATGTGGATCTTTCAATGCAGGTATGAATATGTTATGTGCTTAATTGAGAACACTCGAAACCAGTTTTGAGACATGAGAGATCCCACTTTTAAAACACCCATTCACGGGAAAACGCCAACTCATGTTTTCTAACTATCGCCTCTAGCCAAGGCTTTTCTAAACTTAGGGAGCTTGTATATTTCACGTGACATTGTGTTAAAGCATCCATTTGCTCATATCCCATGCTTACGTCTTCTCTAATTACGTAACGGGTTTACTCCCTTATTGGTCAAACTAAGTCAAAGATCACTTTACGTAAACGCATCCTTTCCCACATGGGTTATGCTTTACATCAAGGCAAAGCACTTAACTTGTTTGAACCAAGGTATTAGTTGAGAACGTCGAGTCATGAAAAGTCACGAGATATGAAACTATGGATTCTCGACGTTGTGTTACTTGAACTTATAAGTAACTTATGATTTTCTCAACTTATAATCTTAATTGTCTAAACCTTTTCTTCTTAATGACAATTAAATTATGTCCTAATCATCTCTTAATCTCTTTTCTACAAAAGACAAATCCAATCATATCTAATCAAATCCAAATCAAATATTCTCTTACACAATCTCTTACACACTTACATATTCCCTTACACACTACATCTCAGCCATTCATTCCCTTACAACACACCTCATCCCTTCATTTTCAACACATGGGAATTGTTTGAATTCCAAAATATGCCCCTTTGATCCTAGCCATTGAATTCAAATTTCAATACATCTCAACCATTCATCTCATCCTCTTCTATATACCATCACATGTGTTTGATCCTCACCATCCATTTCAAACCAAAACCATCGCAACCATTGATTCACCCTTTTCCCCCAAGCAAAGCATATTCCTTTGGAATATCCTTTCTTAATCCAAACCTAGGGTTCTTTGATCTTAGCCATTCATTTCAAATAAACACATCTCAACCCTTCACTTCCCCCACATGCCAAATTATTTGAAAACCAAGGGAGGCTCCCTTTGATCCTAGCCATCCAATTCAAACCATCTCATCTCAACCCTCCATCTCATTCTTCCCCCCCCCCCCCCCAAGCATTGGAATATACCTTGGCATATTCTTTTTCTCTTTTCTATGCCATGTGAGGAATAACATCTCAACCCCTTCCAAATTACTTTATCAACACTTTCTATCCTTG
Organism: Artemisia argyi; assembly: GCA_030686995.1. Classification (NCBI taxonomy): domain Eukaryota; kingdom Viridiplantae; phylum Streptophyta; class Magnoliopsida; order Asterales; family Asteraceae; genus Artemisia; species Artemisia argyi. Next base: position 132,147,706 of record CM060676.1, read on the forward strand.
GTAATTTGCTTTCTCATAAACACTTCATAAAACATTTTCCAAATTGGCTATTTGAGTTGGTAAACCTTAGATTGATTAATGTTAAGTTTAGCGTGAAGTACAATTGGGGTTTTAGCAAAGATAGGTATTTATAAGATCCAAACACCCAACACTTGGGAAACATTTACAGAAGCCTGGCGCGCTGCCCGCGCGTTGACGCGATGGTGACGCGCCGGCCTCGGTAAATTTTCCCAAGTTTGGGTTCTTGGCCTATAAATACCACCCTTGCCTCTTGTATTCCTCACCCCTTGCCATTATTCTTTCTCTCTAGATTCTTTCTTCTTAAACACTCTCAAATCTCTCTTTCTCTCTATCTCTAATCTTGTGTTCTTGAATTTCATACTAACATCTTTGAAAGAACACATCTCTTTGCAAGGGAAGAATCACAAGAACCTAATCCACTCTTGTGATGGTGTCGAGGGTCTTCTTATCTATACCCTTTCTACTAGAATCGAGTCACTAGGTTAGGTTATGGTTTGATTAAACAAACACTTAATCATTCATTCAATTGTTTGTAAGGGAAGTCTTGTGTCTTGGTGACCAAGCCTAGATCATTGGGGATCTAGTTGGGGTTTGATACTTCCGGTGGGAAGTCTTGGTAGTGGTCTTGGTGACCCTTAGGTGAAGTCGAATCGCGAGATTCTTTTGGGTGGTTTCTGAGGGCAGAATACCGTTGGGGAGTAACTCCTTCTTTGTGAGCATCGATATTGGTGAGTATCGGTGGAGTGAATTGTAACGGTTTGTAGTCCACCCAAAAGGATTATACTAGTGAATAGTATCAGAGTCGCGGATTCGCAACTGGACGTACGGATGGTATAAACCCCCCATCCCGAACCAGTATATATCGTGGTGTCTTTTACTTGCTTTATATACTTTGGTTGTGTTAGTGGTTGTTGGATTATTATACAACCACTTGGTGTTCTCTTTGGCTTAAAGTTTTTAAACATATAAAAAGCCGAAAAAACCATATTCACCCCCCTCCCTCTACGGTTCTTCAGAATCTATAGATAATGCTTTTTTAAATTCAATACTATTATTACTAGTTTTAAAGCTCTTGATGAAGGTTACTCTAGCAAGAATTACGTTAGGAAATTTCTTAGGGTTCTACATCCCAAATGGAGAGCAAAGGTCACCGCCATTGAAGAGTCAAAAAACTGGCGACATTATCACTTGATGAACTAATAGGGAACTTAAAAGTTCATGAAATGATAATCAAGAAAGACTCTGATAATAGTTAGAGGCAAAGGAGAGAAAGTAAGGTCTCTAGCTCTAAAAGCCAAAAAAGAGTCTAGTGATGTGGAAAGTTCGGCTTCCGATAGTGAAGACGAAGAGCATGCATTTGCGGTTAGTGACTTTAAGAAGTTCTTTAGGAGAAGAGGTAGATTTGTAAGACAACCTCGTGATGAAAAGAAGTTGTTCCAAAAGAATCGAGATGACAAGAAAGGAAAGAGTGCTAGAAAATGTTTTATATGCGAAGATCCAAATCAACTCATCGTAGAATGTCCTAAACCACCGAGAACCAAGAACCAACGAGCATTCACAGGATGTTCTTGGAGTGATAGCGATGAGGAAGAAGAGGAGAAGCCCAACGATGAAACATGTCTTATGGCTCAAGCTTTAAATGAGATATGCTTGGGAATCGACTTGGAGCCCGACGAATGGGTCAAGGATAGTGGTTGCACTAACCATATGATGAGAAATCGAAGTCTATTCTCATCATACAAGGCTTACAATAGAGGTAACGTCACTTTCGGTAGCAAACTTAAAGGCAACATCTGTTACACCTGATTCCTGTTAAAGTATTATTATATTATATAAGTAATAGTATTATATTGTTTAGAATGTATTTTGTATGTAAAATGGTTAAGTTATAAATTATAACTATAAAAGTGTTAAGTTATAGGAACTTAAGTGGTCAATATAAGAAGAATGAGACTTAGAGGACCAAAATTGCCAACAGGCTAAACTAATTAGATAATTATCCACGTCTTGGTGAAAAATCTAAAAATTTACAGAAGTGTATGTATGTGTGTCGATATCCAGGAGAAAGAAAAAAGATAGGAAAAAGCTAGGTGGTTCTAGTGTATAATTAATCAAGAAGGTTGCTCTAATCAAGTCCTAAAGGGAGCGAATTCGGTCTCAAGAAAAATTTCTTGAATAGCTTGGAACAAGATAAATTCTCAAACCAAAAATTGGAACACGATAAATTCTCCAACCAAAAACTGTGGTTTTGGTACTGGTAGCTAAGGATTGTAACCAAGCCATGCATGTTGTCTAAATGGTTGCGGCTTACTCATTCAGAACGTCATACCATTTGGTACAAAATGATTCGATCCATTCGTTGTCATTTGGGAGGTTTATCCGATAGCTCCACCCTTAGACCTTCATCGGGGACTTGGTCTCAAATAGTGAATATGAAGAATGATTTAAGTACCTCTAGAGATCAACCTTCCAAATTTGTTGGGTGGGTCAAATTTAAAAGAATAGGGAAGATGTTGGTCCCTTTTACTTGGTTATCAGTAACTAAGAAGCTAAAGTAACCAAGTTATATGACTTTAAACAAAGATGTAAAAATGATTAACAATAAAGTAACGTAAAAATAAGAGACAATATTTTTCAACGTTTAATTCTTTATTAGAAGTTAATCACAAAGAATCGTACCCAAGTGTTTGCGGAATAACACTTGGGGTTGAAATGACAAGTATTGTATGGACTCCTCACTAAACTCAAACTATGTTGAGTGACAACTTAAATTACCCACTGAGCTATCTCAGGGGGCTTGCGTTGTTCTTTGGAGGAGTAAAGTGGTTTGTGAATGCTTTGCATTAATTGCACAAACTTGTCAACTTTTACTCCTCACATTTGCTTCCTATTTATACACAAGTATAGAACAACTAAATATACATTGGACCTAAAGCTTCCTTAACAATATCTTGAAAGATATTATTCTTCTGGCAAGGAACCTTCATTGAGTTAGATCCAAAAGGCACTTTCTGATGACAGACTGGTTTTAACCATTTGGGGAAAGTTTGACATTAAAGTGATAAAGCACTTTAATAAAGCAGCTCAGACTTTCCCGCCCAGCCCCGCCAAAACTTCAGTCTTCATGTCATCAGTCTTCAGTACAATTAAGTTGTTGAGGAGTCATGGGGTTCAGTGAGTTATTGTCATCCTTACTGAACCCATCACCTTCTTCTTGGCTTAGATCATACTTCACTGAGTTCCGCCTCACTGAATGGAGAACCTTTCTTCTTAGGCTCGGTCTTAGCATCCTGAAGGTGACTCACTGAGTTACTGTTCACTCAGTGACTTGTTTTACACTTAGGGGATTTTACGTTCAAATCCTTGTTAGAAGATTTGGGGAATTCAGTGACCCAGCAATCTCCCCCTATTTGAACATACAAATAGCCTAAGTGATACTTGATTCAGCATGAGTTGTCAGGGTACATCTTCTCTTGCTGAATGTTTGTTGTAATTGTAAGTAGGACATAACTATTTAAACAAAAACATCAGTTTATTCATAGCTATTACATTTTCCTACAAATTACAAACAAAATAAAGATAGTTGTTGCAGATCAGATATTCAGATGATAGCCAAGTCCCTCAATCTTAGCTTTCTTTGATCTCAACAGGTGTTTCTCAGGATGCTTCTCAATCTTGGTCCTAAGGTCCTTACAGAACCTTTGGTTCGCATCACTTTGTATAGGAGAAGCTAACATCAGGTACGATACCATTGCCGTGACCCCTGCCTTGTCTATATTAGACCACCTTTGGAAGGCAAGGTCTCCGTATTCATCCGTAAAGCATAGACCTCGTTCAGGGGTTTCAAACACAGTATTGTTCACGAAGGTGATTCCTTCAGGAACGGACCTATCACAATCCAATCCTGGGACCTTGACCTCAGGCTCGGATTCAATGTGCTTCCTTTTCCTCTTGGTGGCTGTTGATGAAGCAGTTCCTGTTGTTGGAGCAGGAAGAAGGGAGGGAATGTTGAGGGCTTCAGGCATTGCTCTCAGTCTGTCATACCTTTCACTCAGTGACTTGAGAAGTTGATCAACAACGGCACCATTTTTCTTGGCGATGATGGGACGGAGTTCATCAAGTTCAGTGATCCCGAAGTCAGCGAATTTTAATGGGTTATGAGTGTCCATGATTCTTTTATCAGCCCCTGAAGACAGTGACCATTGCGGGTTTGGTATTCCTGTGGATTTTGATGTCAGTGATGGTTTCAGGCTTCAATCTTTCCTTCATCACCCAATGATATCTTTCAACCCTAGTCTTTCTGATTTGAGCTTGCCTTTTCAGCTTTTCTTCCCTTTCCCTTTTCAGAGCATTCATATGTTCTTCCTGAGCCTTTTTAAAGGTTGCACCAGCTTGCTCAGTAGCTAGTGCCTCAGTATCCAGACCGATCTTTTCAGCCTCCTCATGAACAACCTGTATTAGTTCAGGCTTGCTCAATTTCTCTTCTTCAACTGCCTTTGCCGCTTTCTCAACTCTTTCCATGTAGTCTTGTATTTGGTCATGGGTGAGTTGATAGATTTTTCCATTAATTTCATACAGGACCCTGATAGGTTCATCAGGGTCAACTCTGACAATTTTGGAGGCAGGCTGGAGTCTTACTTCAGGTTCTGAGGTGGTGGCTATGCTTTTTCCTCTGTCCTGAAGGCTTGAAACATTTCCGTCATCATTGACTTGATCTCCGCAGTATCCTGATGAATGAGAGATACCTTGGAGTCAAGTGAAGCCTGAGAATTTTCAAGGGCAGTCATCCTGGATCCCATTGTCCATGCCAGAGATGTGGACTTCAGGATTGAGCTGTCACTGATGCTTCCAACTGAGTGAAGGAAGACTTGAGGGACTCCACCGTGGAGCTGAGATTCTGAACATTTGAATCCCTTATCAAACCAAGTAACTCAGTAAGAACCGCCGAGTTGACCTGGTACGTCTCAGATGCCTGAAGAATTCTCTTGTTGAGCTCAGGATCATCCTTGACTGATTCTTGAACTGACTTAACCCCTGTAGCCAGCTCCTTTAGGGATTCCAAAAACTGATTGATGTGCGAAGCCATTTGTGTCAGGGAGTAAGAGACAGTGGAATTTTGATCCCTGACATCATCAGTGTATTCTTCAACAGCATCTTTGAGGAGGTGATAGTGGACTGCTTGCTCAGTATGCAGGTCAAACACCTCTTCAGTGACCCCCCTGTACAAAACATTGGTCATTTTCTTGATGAACTTTTTGAAGGCTTTTTCAGTGAAAGGAGTTGAAGCGTCTTTTGAGGTTTCCGGCTCGGAATGTCGTTCATCTTCGTCATGGTTAGAGGTTTGAGGAGACTGAGTAACAGGTTCAGGGACTGTCTCCTCATCCTCCATATCATCTCCGGCCGTGAAGACTTCCTCGTCACTGTGAAATTCATCATCAGAAAATAAGAACGCCTGAGCATCAGCCAGGGAGGTAATCTGCAACAAATGGAGGTTATCCGGCTCCTCTTCATAAGAAGATTTGCCTTCGTTTTGGCCAGGTTCTGACCTCTCAAATCCGGTAGGTTGGGTTTTACCTACCTGGTCTTTAAGGCCAGTTCCCAAGTTTTGCGCACCTCCGGGAGTGGTTGTGGGTTCCATATCAGCGGGTGGTGTATGTCCCTCTGAATCTTTGTCCCCCTTGACCCCTTCAGACACTGATGGGTGTTTCTCAGTGCCATCACTAGGAGTCGTGAATGTTGTGTCCCTATCAGCGGGTTGTAAGTGTCCCTCTGAGTCTTTGGGATAAGTTTTTGTGCCCTCAGACAAAAGCGTTGTTTTGCGAATGTCCTCATCAGGCAAATGAGTGGTTGAGTCCCCCTTTCCAACAGGCTTGTTCTGGCCTGTCGAAGGTTTAGGAACATGAACTCCCTGATGCTTGGGTTGTGATTTACCCAAGCCTTTAGCAGGATGTGATTGTTTGTGGACCCCCTTCTCAGTGGAGTAGTGCTGCCCCACCGAGGATTTAGGATCCCTTACTCCTTGAGACTCTGGTTGTGATTTGCCAGAGCCTTTAGCAGGATGTGAAGGTTTGGTTTGTTTTGGCTCAACTGTCTTGTTTATGACAGTAGAGTCTTTGGAAACGGGTATGCCCGAGGACACTAAGTGTGATGTCTCAGTGCCCTCCGTTGGCTTTTGTTGCAGGCCTAGTGACTGGGTTATAATTCTCATGGTGTCAGCAGTCAAGGGCTGTTGTGGTTGCCTCATTGTAGGCTTGGGATCAGAGGTCACAGTGTGTCGAGTGACTTGGGTTGAGCCACCTTCCTGGACCCCTGTCCCTTCTTCCTCTTCACCTTTTTGGTGGGAGAGGGGACTGGTGAAACTTTATTGTCACCCTGGATAGCAGTACGCATGTACAATGTTAGGGTGACAGGTGTAACCTCAAGAGGGTCACGTGAGTAATTTGCCTTGTGTAGGACGTCAGGCTCAAAACCTGTTGCGTCAGGCCTATCATACTCAGACCTAAGCAAGCCTTGTAGGGCACAAGAAACAAATCTAGGATATGACATATGTTTTTGCCTAGACTTCCCCCCTAACTTTGCTATGAGGTCCCTGAAGATGATTTCTCCAAGGTCTATCATTTTACCCTCAATGAGACAGAACACCATCATTGCCTGAGTAGTGTTCAATTGCTCAGTAGAGGATTTATTTCCCCAGAGAACCTGAATGACAAAAGTCATTAGAATCCTCCATGGAGCTGGGAACCAGGTCTTAATTATTGGGGCTTTGGATAATAGGGACCCTGATGTCACCTCAGGGTGATTTTTGTCATAGGGTCCCAATTTCAGTAAGACCTCCTTTACCTCTTTCTCAGAGGGTTGGGCAGTGAAGGTCGTGGTGTAGTCAAGCCCAGTGGCTTTGACAAAAGTTTTATAGTCAAGAGTTAGGGACTTAGTTCCATTCTTGACTGTAAACTTTATTTTGGCCTCTTTTGGCGCATCAGGGTTTTCAACCACCGCTGTGCACCAAAATTCCCTCAAGTAGTCATGATAGATGACTGAGGGGGTCTTTGTGAATGAGGTGGTCAGGAAGCAGTTCTGAAGGAACTTCACCACATCCCTGAATTCAGGGTACCCAGCAGGGTAGGCAAAGTTCCCTACCACATTGTTCTTGGTAAGGTCTACGCTTTCCATTTGGAAATCCACATTGGGTGCGTATTTTACGACCTTAGAAGAAGCCATTTGGTTATATAAAAAGCCTGGTTTTGAAAAAATGGTATTGGTGAGGGAAACACACGCAGTTTTGAAAACAATTTGCAAGAGTTTAGTTATGATTTTAAAAGCGTGTGTGTTTTTCCCTTTTTGTGGGGGTATTTATAGTGGGAATTAGGGTAGTGATGTTGCGGATATCAAAAACTTATAATATTCAACCGAAACGGCATAATAGTATAGGTTTGAGATCCGCATTAAATATCACGATTCCCACTACCCCTTTTTCTCTCACCCTTTGGGGTGCCTCTGCAAATAATGCACTTTTGCAGAGGAAAAATCATCACACTTTTTGTATGTGAGAGAGCATTTAATGCTCAGTGGTGTTAGGTGAAAGAGATGTGGGGGCCCAAGATGTAGATGCCAGTTATGTAAGTGACATATATTCCTATATTTAATAGGAATCAGTTACCTACCTGGGACATTTACTAACTAAGTATTCGGAACATTTAGTTAGGGTATTGAATGCCATTTTTCATCCACAGCCCCCTGAATGAATTATCATTCAAAAAAAACTTTCAGGAAGGGATGTGATCAGGGACCTAGAGAATATACATCATGTTGGAACACTTTTGATCAGTTCCTGATTCTATGTTCAACATGCCCAGTTCAACTTTCAATCTTGTGAAAGTGGGTTCATTCAAAGGTTTAGTGAAGATATCAGCTAGCTGATACTCAGTGGGGATGAAATGTAGTTCAATTTCTCCATTAGAGATATGGTCCCTGATGAAGTGGTATCTGATGTCAATGTGTTTGGTTCTTTGATGAAGTACTGGATTGTTTGAGATGGCTATGGCACTTGTATTATCACAAAAGATAGGTACCATCTTATACTGAATGCCATAGTCACTCAGTTGGCTCTTCATCCATAGTACATTTGCACAACATCCTGCAGCAGCCATATATTCAGCTTCAGCTGAGGACATGGCCACTGACTGTTGTTTCTTTGTACTCCAACACACAAGTTTACCACCAAGAAATTGGCAGGATCCTGAAGTACTTTTCCTATCCATGTTACATCCTGCATAGTCAGAGTCAGTGTACCCTTTGAGATCAAATCCTGAACATTTTGGGTAATACAAACCAAGGTTTGGAGTACCCTTCAGGTACCTGATGATTCTCTTGACAGCAGTGAGATGTGATTCTTTAGGGTCAGCCTGGTATCTGGCACACAGGCAGACTGAGAATTGGATATCAGGCCTTGAGGCAAGTAAGTACATCAGGGAGCCAATCATTCCTCTGTATAGGGTTTGATTCACTGATTTTCCAGTGAGTTCAGGGCCAAGGTTGTTTGGAGGAACCATAGGGGTTTTCACTGAAGAGCAGTCAGTGAGCTCATACTTCTTCAGTAGGTTCCTGAGGTATTTTTCTTGGCAAATGGATATTCCTTTATCAGTTTGTTTGATTTGGAGTCCAAGAAAGTATGTGAGTTCACCCATCATGCTCATTTCAAACTTTGTGGTCATCAGTTTCTCAAACTGTTTGCAAAGTTTGTAACTTGTTGAGCCAAAGATGATGTCATCAACATATACTTGGACAAGAATGACATCATCCTTTGTTCTGTAGATGAACAGTGTGTTGTCAATTCTTCCTCTGACAAACTTGTTTTGGATCAGGAAGGCTGACAGAGTTTCATACCATGCCCTGGGTGCTTGTTTCAGTCCATAAAGGGCTTTGTTAAGCTTGTAGACATGGTTGGGGTATTCACTACTTTCGAAACCAGGAGGCTGTTGCACATAAACATCTTCTTTGATGTTACCATTCAGGAATGCACTTTTAACATCCATTTGGTAAACTTTAAAGTTCATGTAAGATGCATAGGCAAGGAAGATCCTGATGGCTTCCATTCTTGCAACAGGTGCAAAGGTTTCCTCATAGTCTATACCTTCTTGTTGATTATATCATTTGGCAACCAGTCTTGCTTTGTTTTTGATGACTGTGCCATTCTCATCAGTCTTGTTCTTAAAGATCCATTTCATACCAATGATTAAAACACCCTGGGGGCATTCAACAAGGGTCATGACATCATTTCTGTCAAATTGTTCCAATTCATCTCTCATGGCCTGAACCCAACTTTCATAAGTCAGGGCTTCTTTGACATTTTTAGGCTCAATTTCTGAGAGATAGTCAGCATAAAGACATATATTGGCAGTGACAGCCTTGAGTTTGGCAGCCTTGCTTCTTGTGAGCATGCCTTCAGTGGGTTAACCAATGATGTTCACAAGCTCAATGATTTTGGATCTAGTCCAGCTATCCTGGGGTTTGGGATAGGAATTTGAGCTTGTAGGAGCCTGATTAGGTTCAGACTCAGGAACATTAGGTAACTCATCAGTATGTACTTCAGTGACAACTGTAGGAACAATTTGTTCTGTGGGTTCTTGAACATTTTGTTCAGTGGTGTCAGTCTCATTTGAGACGGGCTGAGTTTCAATGAACTCACTGATAGGTGGTTGGGGTAGGTTGTGAGGGATGATGTAATAGGAGACATCAGCATCAGCTTGGTATTGAGTTGAGGGATTGTTCTCAGGATGATACTCATCAGGAGGATATCTTGATGAGTCATCAATACCAATCTCTTCTACTGAGGAATTTGAGAACCTGATGGATTCAGTGCTCTCATCAATAGTAATGTGATAAGTTTCCTCAGTTTGTTGTCTCCTTGTGTTGAACACCCTGAAGGCTTTAGAGACCAGGGAATATCCCAGGAAGTATCCATCATCAGCTTTGGCATCAAATTTACCTAAGTGATCCTTGTGGTTATGTATAAACACAAGACACCCAAATACATGAAAGTAGCTGATGTCAGGAATCCTTCCTTTGAATATCTCATAAGGAGTCTTGTTATGCCTTTTCACAATGATTGACCTGTTTTGAGTGTAGCAGGCTGTTTTAACTGCCTCAGTCCAAAAATGTTTTGAAAGGACTGAGCCATTCAGCATTGTTCTTGCTGCCTCAATGAGTGTTCTATTTCTCCTTTCAGCTACTCCATTTTGTTCAGGAGTATAGGGAGAAGTGAAATTTTGAGAAATTCCTCTCTTATCACAAAAACACTCAAGGTCTTGGTTTTTAAATTCAGTGCCATTGTCAGTCCTGATCTGTTTAACTTTGACATCATTTTGATTTTCAATGTTCCTGACAAATGACATGATTGTTTCAGCTGCCTGACTCTTTTTGGTCAGGAAGTAAACCCAAGTATATCTTGAGTATTCATCCACTATGACCAGAGTATACTTCTCATGGTGAATGGACATTGGACTGACAGGTCCAAAAAGGTCCATATGAAGAAGATGTAGGCAACTTTTGATGGAAAAGGTTTGTTTGGTTTTGAATGATGCCCTGTGGTGTTTTCCTTTTTCACAAGCAGAACAAGGCTTGTCTTTGGTATACACCAGGGATGGAAGGCCCAGAACTTTGTTCTGTTTGGCCAGGTTGTTGATGCTCTTGAAATTGAGATGAGAGACTTTCCTATGCCATAGCCAGTTGATTGTCTCACTTGCCTTTGAGAATAGGCAAGTCCCATTTTGAGTCGGGGATGACATGTCAAGGACATATACATCATCCCTCCTGGGGGCAATCAACACAACTTCCTTATTGGCATTAAAGATGGTCCCTCTCTTGTCATCAAACTGAACTATGTATTTGGCATCACATAGTTGGGAAACACTTATCAGGTTGTACTTGAGACCATTAACATAAGCTATTCTTGTGAAAACTATACCATTGCAGTTTACTGAACCATAACCTTCAGTGGGAGCTGATGAGTTATCACCAAATACTACTTTGGGTCCTGGTTCTTCCACATATTTGTGCAGAAAACTTTTCACACCAATCATACTTCTGGAGCATCCACTGTCTAGATGCCAGGTAGGATCCTTGATGTGTTTCTCCACAAACAGTAAACTGGGTTAGTTTTGCTTGTTGACCCACCTTCTAGTGGGCTTAGTCCTCAGGGACTTTTTGAACTCAGTTAGTGAATCATGGTCTGAAGTTGTGTGACCTGAGCTTCCACATGTTTTACATTTTGTGGAGGTTGATGCCTCAGGTGACTGAGAAGTGTTGGTTTGGTTTTTCCTTCTGGACTGAATCACTTTGTCATGCTCCCTAGTTTCATGGGAGGGATCTCCATAGATGTCACAGAATTCTTTCATCATACAATCATCAGGAAGATGATCATTGAGACCACAGTGAGGACATGGTGAGAAAGGCTTAGCATTCAGTCTTTGTTTGGAAGGTGTGGCATACTGATAGCCTTGGGTTTTGTATTGACCCCTTGCCTTTAAAGAGGCAGTGTGGGGGATGTGATCACAAGTTCTGTGGTCCTCTTGTTTGCATATCATACAAAGCAGGACTCTGTAGCATTTATCAGTGCTGTGATTTGGATAATTGCACAGTTCACATCTCCCTGAGGGTCTGGGTGTGGTTTTTGGTTTGGAAGAACCTGAGGATACTGAGGGCTTTGTAGATTTAGAGTCAAAGTTTTTCTCAGTAGACTCAATTTTCTCACTCAGCATCCTGACAAGTTCAGCAAGCTGATCAACCTTTGAATCAGTGCTTTCAGGCTTCACTTCAGTAGTTACTGAAGGTTTTTGGTGTTCAGTGGGTGCAGGAGTAGGTCTTTTCAGTATAGTCCTTCCTAACCCTGATTTCTCTTTAGGAGAATGTGGTTGAAAGACTAATGGTGCAAGGTCAGAATTGGGTTCTGCTCCCTGAAGTTGTTTCAGCGGAGGGAGTGGTGAATCAAACTTAGACTCAGTGATGGACTCAGTAGTACTAAGTTCATCAGTGACTCCTAGCAGCTCCTTTATAGCCTGACTTTCAGGCTCCAGGATTCTTCCAGTGTTAAAATTTGGCAATTTACTATCAGGATTGTTTCTTTCAATCCAATCACTGGGTTTGGGAGCTAGTTCTTTGCTAGAGAGAATGTTGGTTAATAGAAAAGTTGTAGAATGGCTACTCTCCCCAGAAACTTCAGTGAGTTGGTCATCACCCAGACCAGCCTTTTTGGGGCTGGGTGAGAGACTCAGTGTTTGAAAAAGTTTGGGGTTTTTCTGAGTCCATTTCCAAATAGTTTCCTTTTCTTTCTTAAGTTCTTCCTGAAGAGCTTGATTTTGTTTTACAAGTTCAGATTTTTAAATTTAAAGTGTAACACTTTCAAGCTTGGCTTGTTTTAAGGCAAGTAATTCATCTCTACTATGATTTAATTCAAAACTCAGTTTGTTAAATTTTGAAAACAAATTAAGTCTTTGCTCTTCAACATACTTAAGATCAACATTAATATAATCTAAGTAAGATTTCCAATCATCATCATCATCCATAGAAAGTAAAAGATTTACCTTTCTCATAGTGATGTTGACCCATTCACCATTTCTTGCATGACTCTTCCCCACAGCAAGTTTGTTGTCTTCTGACAGAGCCATCAGGGCGTTGATGTGAACTTCATCATCATCAGAGGACACTTCAACCTCATCCCAGTCATGTGTTTCAGCAACAAGCCCTTTGTTCTTGGCTTGAGTAGGCTTTGGAGCTTGAGGAGGCTGAGACACTGTTGAGGATGATTCAAGAAGGGCAAGCTTAGCTTTTGCCTTTCTGTACTTTGCTTCAAAGTCAATTTGAGGGACTTTTTCAAATCTTTGACTAGACTGAAGCATTTTTTGTTGAAATTTGCTGGGGCCTGAAAATGAGTTATTTCCTGAAAACTTGAAAGATGGTTCTGTGGTTGTTTTTGAAAAACAATCTTTAGCAAAATGCCCCATTTTGCCACATTTAAAGCATTCAGTATTGTCATTTGCTTTAGAAGGAAATTTGTTTTTCTTAAAAAACCTTTTTGAATTAGCAAGGAGTGCTCTTTCATGAAATTCAATTTGAAGATCATTAAGATATTCCTCACTGGTTCTTTGGTCAACCTCATCATCAGATCCATCCTGAAAATCCTGCACAACACCTTTTGAATAAAAAGCAGTTGATATGGGTGTAATTGTCAAGGCCTTTCTGGTCTCCTGAGCTTTACCAAGGTATCTCCTGGTGATAAGATTGTCTTCATAGACAAACTTCCCATAGATGGCAGGGAGCTCAAGGTTCTGAATGTGGTTTGCATTTCTCAATCCCTGAGAGAAGTTTAACCACTTCTCAGGGAGACTGTTGACAAAAACAACATTGATTTCATGTTTTGACAGTATAACACCATCATTGGTCAGCTCATTCAGGAGGGTCTTATACCGAGTATAAGTCTCAGAGAGACTTTCAGAATCCTTGGCCCTGAAGGTATTGAATTCAAGCTTCAGGTCCATGATTCTATTCTCTTTGGTATCAGAAGGCCCTTCATAGCTATGAACCAGGTCAGTCCATGTCTGCTGGGCAGTGGGACAGTTAATCACAGATTCCATTATATCATCAGGAAGGCATGATATAATGATGCTTTTCAGGCGCTGGTCTTGATTGACCACCCTTCTTTCATCTGGGGTCCACTGAGCTTCAGGTTTGATTAAACCTTGGGCAGTTGTTGGGACATATGGACCCTCATTAATCAGTTTGATGTAATAAGGTTCCATCCCAGTTAAGTAGCAAAGCATTCGCTTTTTCCACTTGTTAAATTTTCCAGCTTCAAGTCGAGGGGCAGTTGCTAAATAACTTCCACCCTTTTTATCAACAAGCTGGGGAACATCTATGTCAGTCATAGTGGGATCTTGATTTTAAAAACTTGAGCACTCTTAAGTTTTGAAAACAGGTTTAAGTTTTACAAATCAGAGGCTCTGATACCACTTGTTGGTCCCTTTTACTTGGTTATCAGTAACTAAGAAGCTAAAGTAACCAAGTTATATGACTTTAAACAAAGATGTAAAAATGATTAACAATAAAGTAACGTAAAAATAAGAGACAATATTTTCCAACGTTTAATTCTTTATTAGAAGTTAATCACAAAGAATCGTACCCAAGTGTTTGCGGAATAACACTTGGGGTTGAAACGACAAGTATTGTATGGACTCCTCACTAAACTCAAACTATGTTGAGTGACAACTTAAATTACCCACTGAGCTATCTCAGGGGCTTGCGTTGTTCTTTGGAGGAGTAAAGTGGTTTGTGAATGCTTTGCATTAATTGCACAAACTTGTCAACTTTTACTCCTCACATTTGCTTCCTATTTATACACAAGTATAGAACAACTAAATATACATTGGACCTAAAGCTTCCTTAACAATATCTTGAAAGATATTATTCTTCTGGCAAGGAACCTTCATTGAGTTAGATCCAAAAGGCACTTTCTTATGACAGACTGGTTTTAACCATTTGGGGAAAGTTTGACATTAAAGTGATAAAGCACTTTAATAAAGCAGCTCAGACTTTCCCGCCCAGTCCCGCCAAAACTTCAGTCTTCATGTCATCAGTCTTCAGTACAATTAAGTTGTTGAGGAGTCATGGGGTTCAGTGAGTTATTGTCATCCTTACTGAACCCATCACCTTCTTCTTGGCTTAGATCACACTTCACTGAGTTCCGCCTCACTGAATGGAGAACCTTTCTTCTTAGGCTCGGTCTTAGCATCCTGAAGGTGACTCACTGAGTGACTGTTCACTCAGTGACTTGTTTTACACTCAGGGGATTTTACGTTCAAATCCTTGTTAGAAGATTTGGGGAATTCAGTGACCCAGCAGAAGCCTATATATTGAGTTGAAGCAAATATTAATTGCCTCATGCGTAATAGGAGAGTATGTTTCGAAACACATACATTGCCTAAGCCACTGCCATTACCTCTGTTGTTCCTCATATTGTTAACGTTCAACTCAACCGATTCGGCTCCAAGATAAAGATTAAAATTCGGAGTTTGTGGAGTTTGTATTCCTCCCTAATTAAAATTTTTTCTTTCTTATAATTCTTAATTTACACATGTTTATTTGTGAGTTATCTTCGATTCTATATAGGTTTTATTATTAATGTATGAGAACTTTTGGTACTTAAACATGAATTATATGCTTATACATCTTTTGGAAGCTCAATAGATGAAAATGTTGATAAATTGAATAATGTAGGAAAAAAGGATGAGTCGGAAAGTAGTCGAATGAAGAAACTATTAGCATATAATCATTGTACTAGCAGGGTACCCGCGCGTTGCAGCGGCGGGTACCTTGAAATAAAAATTTTCAATTGAATTAATAAAAATGTCACGGAATGTCATTTCGACACCTAAATTTGCTTGGTCACAGTTTTGTGTATCGAGTCGAGTTTTATTGAGTCGAGTCTTGGTTAGATGTTTATGTCTATGTTAAGATGGAGGGTTGTACATTGTGTTTAAATGATTGTAATATTGGGTGTAGGGGTGTTTTTAATGCTATTACTGTATAATAAGGGTTGTACATTGTGTTTAAATAATTATAATATTGGGTGTAGGGATGTTTGTAAATTGTAATGCTATTAATGTAGAATGAGGGTTGTACATTGTGTTTAAATGATTATAATATTGGGTGTATGGATGTTTTTAATGCTATTAATGTAAAATGAGGGTTGTACATTGTGTTTAAATAATTGTAATATTGGGTGTAGAGTGTTTTTAATGCTATTAATGTAGAATTCTAAGGAAAGTGGTCTGAATTTCGATTCATGCTAGTTTTTGTTGAACACAATGCTTTGGTTGTTGTAATTATGAAAATTGCTTGCTTTAAATTGTTGTAAACCATGCATCATTTTATGTACATCTGAATTTTTTGGAAAGAGAGTCCTTCCTCCATTATAAATAGTATAGATTTATCATAAGTGATTATATCTATAATTATCTTGTCATCTCCTCAATTATAAGAGTGATTATTGTTATACATATTTAATTGTATTTTTCTTATAAATAAGATATCCCACCTCATACTTTGATGAGGTTATTGACCATATTATTTACAGAAACCAATGTTTATATGACGGGCCTGTTTAGCAAGAGTTTTTTGAGGAGCTGTTAGTTTTTTGTTGCAAAAATAATCTCTTCTAAAATAAGCAACTCTATTTGGATACATCAACATTAATCTTTTATTTTAAACAAATAGCTTCTAAATGAATTGCTTATTCATAAATTTTTCTAAACATCTTGGAGCTGTTAAAACTTGAAATTACTTATATACCCTTCAAACATTTGTTTACAGTTATAAATATGTTCTTTTATATCATTTTACATCTTATAATTACATTAAACAGCTAACTACCAAACACTTTTATTGAAAAAAAAAAATACAACTTGTAGCTCATGTTAATAACTTTGCAGCTTATAGTTTACAACTTACAATTAACAGCTTACACCAAGTTTTATCAAACATACCCAAATTTATGCCAAACAAACTCCGGTTAAGGTGATTCAAAAAGACATACAAACTAGAAAGAGAACAAAAATTAGATTATGTCTTAACTTTAATATAAAATACAATAAATTAAAGAAATATATTAGAGTTATCATATTATGTAAACCATGAAATTTTCCTTACGGATCGTTTGATTCGTTGTAATGTAATGTAATATAGAGTAATTGTAATTTGAATTCCATTATAATTCTATTTGTTTCACTAAAATGAGATAGTTGTAATTTATATTATATTATATAGGCTGTTTGTTTGCAATGTAATTACAATAAAATTCACTCCAATTACATCTAATGATGGAATTGAGATTACATTGCAAATTGGATGAAATATTTTGAATTACATTGTAATTCATGATTTACAATTTTAACTATCAGTATTTATAAATTATTATTATTATAATTATTATTAGACAAAAAATAAACCATTAACCCCAAACTTTTCACAAAACATCGCCATGTACCTTAACTTTCCAAAATCGTCGACATGCGTTCAAAACTATGGATTTTGAGGTTGAATGTGTCCCTTGACCCGTATTGGCTTGGTCAACGCTCAGTTTTGGTTATTTTTCCAAGAGCAATATAGTCCAACCACATTTATAACTCGCATATGGTTAATGTCTAACACGACATTCAACTTCAGGGACCAACTGTGTTCTAATATAGTTTTTAACTATGCAACTTGACCACAACTTCTCTGATACGCTTATTAATTTTTTCGCGAGAACCAATAAACCCACAACTAACCGTTGATTTTTTAGTAAATCCTGATGATTTTTACAACATATAATGAAAACAACCCTCAACAAGCTACCCATATTTGTTCCATAAAAAAAAGAAAAAAAAAATCCAAAGAATGGCAGACATGGAGCTTAGTAAGCCACAAGTGACGGATAAGATGGTAGAGTATGTGAAGGCAAAATATGATGATAGTTGGTTAGAAAGTGATGAAATGTCTGATGAGATGTTTGAAGATTTATGCAGATTTGCCAAAGAAGCCAAAGTGATCAAAGGTTAGTTTAGTTTTCTCTATTTGTGTCATTGAAATAGTGATTGAAAAGTAGGATATTAGTAATGGTTAAAATCTGATGTCCTTGTGTTTTTGTTGTATTTCTAGATACCAATTCTAAAGGAAAAGAGGTTGATGCATCAAATGCACAACCTGTTAGCACCCTTGTTCATAAAAGTCCAAAACCAAGTAAAATGGTTACAAATGTTGTACTCGGTCTTGTTGCGGCAAAGGTAAGCAGCAGCAATAAGAGGAAACATTGGTATGTGCCTCCCCCTAACGACCTCAAGTGTCCCATTATGAATATCAAGTCTCCCATCAAAAAGTTCACTTGTTATTTTTTGTGGTTTATGTAATGAAGATGTAAATTTTTTGGGATGATGATGGCTAATAAAATAGTTGGATTTTACATTTTTGCTTTACTTATTTACGGTTTTTAGTTTGCAATCGCATATGTAGTATATTGTAGTGTTTGGAATAACTTAATTTGACTATTAAAGTCAACATATACCAAAACGCAAAATAGTAACCAAACTGCATTTTTATAACATATGAATTACAACATACCAGTAAAATTACATTTAAACTGAAAGAAAACATACAATTTCTTGCTAGTTATATATTCACTTGGGTAAATGACTAGCAGGTTCAGCAGTTGGTTTATGAGTTGTAAATTCTTCAGTAGGTGTTTCACTTGCAGACTCTTCACTTGCTTTTTCAGTAGCAGGTTCTTCACTAGCTGCTTCACTTGGGCATACTCCACTTGCTGTTTTAGTTGTAGTTGCATCACTTTGTTCATCAACACTGCCCATGTTAGCACAACCTCTACTAGAATAGTTAACACCTAAGCCAATCACATACCCACCACGATCAGTTGTAGTTGTCTTTTCCCCTGTAACATCAGCTCTTAGGGTGTAAGATGGGGTTCCCCTTTTTTCAAGGCACGATGGACAAGTATACCACATGAAATCTTTGTAAGGGGGACGCCTTGCAAAAAACATCAATCCAGCCCTGTTTTCCTTTTCAACCCAATAGTCATTGCAGACCAATTGACAACCATTTTCTAGATCCATTGTGAAAAGCAATTGAATACATAAAGAGTTGATGATAAGGTATTATATAATAGATGAAAAAATGATAAAGGTTCAATGAGGTTGTTGAACAAGTAGGTAGTATTAAAGACACGATTAAATGCATACAATACAGCCAAAAGACTACAAGTTTTTAAAATTGTTGACTATTGCAAAGTACCACCATCACATAAAAAAAGACACTTAAACTTCAATTGTAATCCGGTGATCCCATGTCTGAGAGTTGTTTGAGTCGTAACCATCGTCGTAAGGATCAAAGCTCACAAACCTCTCTACATCTAACTGAGCTTCCAACCTGCTCAGCTCCCGCTCCTTGTCAGAGTTCCAGCCATCATCATCAGCTGCCATATTTTCCTCAAAACTTAGCTGAAAGTGATCCAGATGAGCTTGTTGTTGTTCTTCAAGTTGTTTGTACATTCTCTCTTCTTTCGAAAGCTGGTGAAATGCTTCTTCTGCTAGGCTTAACTACTCCTCATCTTCATACAACCTTTTATGTTCTTCTTCTTGAATAAAAAGAGATTCAAGAAATTCTTGTTCCATAGCCTTCCTTATGTCCTTTTCATCCATCCACTAAAAAAAATATATGCATACATCATATCCAATCTAAACACAATAGATCGTCAGTCAGTCATACGATAAATATTTGCATACATGCTGCCTTCTACCATCAACATGCCTTTTTCTTCCTCGTATGTTACTTTCCTTTGGGGGTTGTGGATCTTGTTCCTTGTGACACCTTCTCTTATTATGTCCAACGGTCTGACAATTTGAGCATTTCATATGTTTACGATATCTAGATTTACCCATTGATAATCAATTTCAGGGGGAAAATACTAGACTAATTGTGAATTTGAATTTGGGGATACTTATGGTGAAAATACAACCGTACTTATAAATGCATCCATAAAGCTATATGCAAAACCTTTGGGGTATGGTCCCTTAAATACTAACTAAACTAATGATGTTACAAATTCAGGGACCAAATGTGATATTAGTATATCGTAAAGAGTAATGTTATTAAATGGAGGGAAATTTAAGTATACAAACGACAAGCTTGGAAAGGTTGGGGACCAACGGAGAAATTAGACAAAATTTATCCAATACGCCTAAGTTTTTCGTTTGGGTTATGCCCCAACAAACCCGACCCAATGACCTGACCAACATAACCCTAAAAAGTTTCATAATACCCAATACATAGAAAAATTTGTCATTCAATATTATGAGAAACACCGTTGATGCAAGTTATAAGAAACTGGAAAGGAACATATTTGTGACAACATTTAATTGTACAGAACCAGAAGAATAAGGAGAAGTGTTGTTCCGGGTTCACACAAATGGGAGATTTGAATATACCACACTCAGGTATGAAGGAGGATCCATTATTAATGTTAGTGCTTTTAGGTATGATAGGGTTTTTTTTCTGTGATCCAAATAAATCTATTATCAGAGATTAAGGAACCAAAATGGGCGGTGTTTTTCTGTGATCCAAATAAATCACTAGAAAATGGGTTGCAATTGATTTATAGGGACCAGGATGTCCTTAATCTATATGATTTTGTGGAAACACATGAGTCAATTGATATCTTTGTTATACATAGGCCCGAGATGTTACCAGTATTTTATTTGGAAAACATTGGTTTTGAGGTTGTGGGTTGGGTAGAGGAAGATGCTAATTTCAGAATGTCAAGTGGGATACCTTTTAGGACTCGCCATAAATGGAAAGGTATAAATAAGAACAAATTTCAGGTTGGTGTTGTTATCAAATAGGAAAAAGATGTTATCCATGACAAAAGCATCAATAATAAGGGAAAGGGTAAACTGATTCTCGAAGAGGACGTTTTGCAAGAGGAAAAGGACGAAGAAGTTGTAAAAACTTATAAGCGAGGTTTTGATGGGAACGGGAAGGCTATAATGGTTGAATTTCCTGGTTTTGATGGTGAAAACATTGCTGATGGTGCTGGTGATTGTGATGTTGTGCCTAGTGGTCCTAACAAACATTTTAAAAGCAGTGAAAAGATTACCATTACGTACTGGCTCTTTTTGCCAACAACCCTTCCTAAGTAAGGTTTCAATTTTGAATTGCATGGCTTGTATTTTTTATTATGTTACAGCAATTATACCTTATATAACTTGAATATTTGGTGTTTGTATACTTGTTTTTCCAGGCACATTTGCAGTTTGACCATCAGTGATAGGATGAATGTTTTTGTATGTTGATCATCGAGTTCCAGTATGTACATCGTTAGAAGGTTCATCAGGTGAAGGTTGTGCAGTGGAGGCCGCATCTTCTTTTCCATTTTATGTTAATTATTAGTAGAACCTTGTATCAGACTGTCACACCCTCACCGAAGGCGGAAACACGAGGTGCAACGAATCAATATACATTGCCAAAGAGAAATAGAACAATACCATAATTTACATTAAAGGAAAAGTATATCATTACAACATTTTTATATCTGACCTTGGCAATTTAAAACATAAAGTTTGGTTTCCAAAAGATAGCATTTTAGTACATAATGATCCGTAGTGACATGTGAAAACTTCATTATGCAAAGACCTTGAAGAAAAGCTTACTGACGATCACCTGAAATGCATGAGAGAAAACGGGTCAACTATGAAAATAGTTGGTGAGCACACACGTTTTATATAATATGAGAAACCATTTGAAAAAGTTCACAAGCCAAAGGCATTATAAAGTATTATGTCTTGTAGTCAAGCACCCGCGGTCATAATAAGTCACAATATAAGCACCACGTATATATAATAATGTATGCCAGGCAAAGCCCCTAATTAAATAATATGCGTCCCGTAACATAGTGAATGGCAGGTTGGCCGACCTCTAATAGCGCTATCCATACTACTAATAGGTGTCGAACAATGCTAATGTACGAACAATACATCATACAACTATTATATACGATTAAGAACGCTCCAACATGGGAGACTTAGCACGCTCCACTAATAAGGTGAGACTTTAGGTCAAGAACGCTCCACCAATAATGGCGAGACTTTGCACGCTCCACAAAAAATGGCGAGACTTTAGGTCATAGTACGTACGGTACATTAAGTTCAAAAGTTCAAGTTGAGTTCAAGAGTTCAAAACAAGTTATAAAGTCAAGACAAGTCAAAAGAGTTCATAATAATCAAAGGGTTCAAAACAATGTTCAAAGAGTTCAAGTAATAATTCATGCATCCACCCCAAAGCGATTAAAATAGTTAGAAAAAGGGGTTCGTGAATACTCACCTGCTACAAGCGATATAATGACAAAATGTATGAACTGAAATAAGGCGCGAACTCTAGCCGCAACTTGATATATATGGAGTTTGGAGATGATTTGATTAAGAAATCAAGGTTTTTATCACAAAACCTTAACAAGGAATACAAATAGGACTTGATTATGACTTGAACTCCAAAAATTGATGGTTTCTTGTTGTTGCTCTTGTTTAGCCGATTCACAAAGAGAGGAGAGAAAGAGATGAAGTTTTCTAGTTTGATTTTTGTTAAATGAATGAAATATCTAATAAATATCTTATAATGATGGCATTATGGTAAATAAATGGTCAATATGAAGTATCTTGGAAAGGGGGGCGGCACATGTGTGGATGAGTATGTGAGAAGCTTGGTAATATCTGGTTTACGGAGTCAGTTTTGGTTCCGTTAATCGCTAAACGTAAAGTGTTAAATCGCGAAACGTAAATCCGGGTATCGTAAAAATATGAAACTTGAAAGAATGACTAAACTTGTTAAAATACTCCATAATAAAATATAAAATGAATGGTAAGTTCCATCGAGTTGCTTAAACGTTGTTAAAACTAGAAACACGGGTTTAAAACGCGTAAAATGCTGAACTGGAAAACGTAAAATTCCAAAACTTTTAAAATTGTCGTAAAATGAGAGAAAATCATATTTCTATCGTTTATAGTGTTTTATGGACATATCGGGATGCTGGAATGATGTTTAAACCTAAAAGTAAATCTCGGACACGGCTTCGTGATTTTTGCAGAAATGATCCGACGAGCACCAAACTCTTGGATTATCATTAAAATAGTTTAACTTACAAGAATATGAAATAAAAATTTTTGGAAATGAATAGTGAAATGATGAATAGTATTTGGTGAATAGTAACTGATGAATAGTAAATTGTCGAAGTTTGGAAATAACTGAAGACGTGGAAAATTACGGGTTGTTACACAGACAATGTTTTAACTCATTTTCATGTTGTATCAGACATTGTTTGCCCAGTTGACTATTATAAGTCAAACTAACCAAATGCTAAATGCTAAAAAGTTAATGTGTTAAGTCATTTTCATGTTGTCTTATACACTATATTTTATGGCTGTACATATTAGATAGTCGTTGACTTTTAAAAAGTCAAACTAACCAAATGCTAAATGTGATGGTATACTCACCACAATCGATCACACCTTTGTATCAGCAAAACCAAACACAGTGGCCACTTAACATTTGATGCACCTATGTTCAAACCATACCCAATAATTGTAAAAGGTTACATGTGTTAAAAATGCAAATGCTTTACATATTTTAACATGTAACTCCAATATGCAAATCCTAATCCAAACACCCACTATAGTTAAAAAGGTAAATAGTTTAATTACTTAGACATCTAATAATCAAAATGCAAAATTGACTTGTAACAGTTAAACAATAGAATTAACAACAACAAGCAAAATATTGATTGCCAAACACTATCATTTATTCAAAACCCAAATTTTTATTGATTGATCTTATGTTGACAATCATTACAAACTTCACTACCATCTAAACATACACTTAGCTACACCCACAACTTTCCCTATCACCATTTTCCTTCATTTCCTTCCTTTCCTTTAGATATTTAAACAAAGCTTCAAGTTCTGTAATCCTTGTTTCCAAATCATCAAACTTTGGTAACACATTGTCGACAGCCTCTTCCTTCTCCTTCTTAGCGCCCAAACGGACTTCCTTGGAGCAATCCTCTTTCCTCAACCCACTGTACAAAGCCTTCCCCTTATCGTTTTGTGCCATTCTTAGTTATTTTGATTGAATGTATGTGTACTGCATTGTTGATAGTTTAGGATTTTATAGAATTTAATAGAATGTCGTGTTAGACATTACCCATATGCGAGTTATAAATGTGGTTGGACTATATTGCCCTTGGAAAAATAACCAAAACTGAGCGTTGACCAAGCCAATACGGGTCAAGGGACGCATTTGGCCTCAAAATCCATAGTTTTGGACGCATGAAGACGATTTTGCAAAGTTAGGGTATATGACGATGTTTCATAGAAAGTTTAGGGACCAACGGTGTATTTTTGTCTTATTATTATTATTATTATTATTATTATTATTATTATTATTATTATTATTTCATTTAGATATTTTCAACAAAAATAATATGAAAGCAAAAAATATTATATTATTATAATTATTATTATATTATATTACTTTGTTAAATTATAAAAAAAAACTTATTATGAATTTTTAATTTTTAATAAATATTATTACTATTATTATTATTATTATTATTATATATTCTTTTTAAGAAAGTATATTTTATTTTTGTGTTAGTTGAGTTTATTAATTTACAAGTATTATAATTTTAATTATTTTTTAAATTATGTGTATTATTACTGTTTTATAATTTTAATTATTATACTATAATAAAATTACTATTATCATGAGTAATATTATATTGAATTATGTATTTCATGAATTTTTATAATTTCTTGTTTTTTTTTCTTTCTTTTTATGAATTACATTATATTGTTGATCAGTCAAACACTTCTATAAATTACAATTCAAAGCATTACAATTGCAACATATTTCAATTCTTCAAATTACAATTTTTTCAAAATATTATTATTTTGACAAACTACATTTCCTGCAAAAGTATTTTGCAAATCAAAAGCCCTCTAGCTAATTTAAAAAGGTTATGCGGGGTAGTGTGGGCAAACAGGGCTTCCTAGTATGTCTCAAACTGTCAAACATATCATATGCGTACCATATTTGTAGTGGAATCTTGTTTGCTAATTAATAGACACAACATGAAATAAGATATCAAATGATTTGCACCTCTAGCCTAGTCAACATGGCTTTATTATCATCATCATCAATTCTTACTTCATCTAGTAAAATCACTACAAGACTTGTGTTTCATCTCATTTCTATGTCATAAAATTCAAAGGAAGCCATGGGAAATGTCGTCTCTTTAATTGGTTCCATGCCACATTTCAAAATTCATTTATTTTATTTTATTTACATACATACATTTATAGAAATATAACAAAATATTACTGGTTTTTTTACTATTCATTACTAAGTATAGGACCACTTTATTTTTACTCTTTTATAAAAGCAAATTTGTTTTGTACTTTTCATTAAAATTTCAATTATAACCTTTTTATTTATATGTTAATAACAAAAATCTATAAGCATAGTAATAATAATAATAATAATAATAAGTAGAGAAACAATGTTTTTCCCACTTGGATTTATAAAAGAGAAGTATATAAAAAATGTAGAATCCATTTTTTTCTCTAAGAGCACTGACATTTTTTGGGTTACTTAAAAGTTACATAAAACCCCCCGAAATATGAGAGATTTGATAAAATGTATTAAAAAAAAAAAAAAAAAAAAAAAAAAAAAAAAAAAAAAAAAAAAAAAAGGTGTTAAAAGTACGACTAAAATAAGGTAAATATTACAATGTTTGTGATTTTTGCATACTTTAAAAATGTTAACTCACCTTTCTTTACAAACTTTGGTGTAACTTAATTGCTTCATACTTTATTTAACAATTTCTTCTCAACTTGTTAATTAAGGAATATTAGATGCACCGACAAGTAACTTGATCCTGCCATTAATACAAGCGACAACAATTCGATTGCCCATTCTCTTTCTCTCCATAACCTTTTGCTTCACAAACATATGTATAAACTATATATAGATGTACATCAGTTAACTAATTAAGCCTTCAGTGTTCTTTGTAACTCCATTATCTTAAGTTCAAAGTCAATCTCATATCTTTGTACTTGTGATATACATACTCTTCAGAAGCCATGAACTTTTTCGATCTAAACCTACCTGAAAACGAATGCACCTTAGACCTCATGCATGATACCAATACATCTCTTTCGTCATCATCAAGCAACCCCGAGCAAAGAGTTTTCTCATGCAAATATTGCAGAAGAAAGTTTTATAGCTCGCAAGCACTTGGAGGCCATCAGAATGCTCACAAGCTTGAACGGACACTGGCTAAAAAGAGTCGATACTTGAGTGCAGGAGTAAAACTTTGGAACCAGACATCGATGT
This sequence comes from Artemisia argyi, assembly GCA_030686995.1. Taxonomy (NCBI): domain Eukaryota; kingdom Viridiplantae; phylum Streptophyta; class Magnoliopsida; order Asterales; family Asteraceae; genus Artemisia; species Artemisia argyi. The sequence continues at coordinate 132,173,707 of CM060676.1, forward strand.
CTGGTTCCAATGGTTCAAGCACTGTTAGTTGGGTGCAGCCACCTTTCATGACAAGCATGGAACATCAAGAAAATGTTGGAAGGAGAGAGATGGATTATTGCTATAAAGGTGAGGGTGTTCAAGAAGATTATCATCAACTTGACTTGTCTCTTAGGCTTTGAGCAAATAAGTGTACTTTTATGTTTTATATATGATCCATTTACAAATCAATAAAAATGCTAACATTTTATTGAGATCATTATCAGCTTGCCATGCAGTCACTTTATCTTTTCAAAGATTTATGCATAGCCATATGCGTTTGAGAAGGTGGGCTGGCTCGACCATAAGGCTACTAAAACAAAAGCTTAACTTAGGCTCCATATATTTTAAGGCCTCAAAAAGTATAAATTTTTATACACATATCACAAGTTACATGTTCCATAATTTACAAACAATTTTCTTCGGCTCATTTTATCATAATTTGCTTAAAAATAGATTATAAAGTATTGTTCTAACTCTTTACATTTACCTTATTTTACTTGTTTTATAGATTTGTAAACAGATATAATTAGCTAAATAGCTAATCACTTAATAATGTCAACCCGGATACAAGAAATTGTGTAAGTAAATCAAGGTCTTTTTGTGACACCTCGCTTTAGGCCTCTCGAGGTCTCGAGACGTCCTCACTCACACATATATGCTAATGCTATTAATTAAACGTACGTACCACATATATAATTTATGCAAATACTATAAACACCTATTTAACAAAAAGATGCAAACTAAATTGACTAATTATGAGTCACTAGACGTGTACCTAGCCTGTGCATAGCGATGAGGTTTTATATCGACAAATAAGTACAGTTAAAATGGTGTGCTTAATTGTTTTGTATAACGTTGACCAATTTACAATGATAAGTCATCATCATTATCCGAGATAACAATAACATCATATCAGTTTCAATTCAAAAGTTTGGAATTGAAATAAGAATTGGCATTAAAAGCGGGAATGTGACGAATGTGATATATATATATATATATATATATATATATATATATATATATATATATATATATATATATATAAAGTTATGATCAAATAAAAAGAATAATTAAAATAGGAATGATAAGAAGTAAGCACAACCACACATTTCAGATGCACCTACAAAAGTGGATGCATATTCCTTCAAAATTTCTCTCCTAATTTGAAATGTGTGGCTAGAATTACTTCTTACCCTTCTTATTTTAATTATTCTTCTTACTTGATCCATTTCTTATATATATATATATATATATATATATATATATATATATATATATATATATATATATATATATATATATATATATATATAAACAACATTATGGGAACAATATTTTAAGCAAGATATAATAGCATAATAGTAATTGAGATTGAGTGTATATTAGTAATTATACTTCTCTCATTTTGATAGTTTTAAACACAGTTATACTCTCTTTATATATGGTAGAGATATAGTAGAATTGTTTTAATATCGATGTTTTAGTTACTCTTTTCGTCTCACAAAAAGCGTTCACTTTATTATTTATGTATGTTCAAAAAGTTTTTCCAGTTTTCATTTTATTTTTATTTTTATTTTTAGAACGGCAATTAACTATCTCACAATATATTATCACAAACTATTTCACATATCTTAAGCAGGACTTGAACCTATAACCATTTAGCTGAAAAGCTTTTCACAAAACAAAGTGTACCATTGGGACACAAGCCCTTTGATAATGTCCAATTTTTATATATGAATAATAATTATTACTATTTTTCTATTTTGCCCTTCTAATCAAAACTTACATATATTGCTAAATTCTTATTTCTATAATAAAAATAAAGGTAAAAATGACATTTTATTAATAAAAATTTGCATTAATTATACATATTATAATTTCTTCATTGTAAACACTATGCTAGCCCATAGAAACATCGAATCCATGGGTAGGGTACATTCCTTTTATTGGATATAGCGAGAGGCCTGTAAAGTACAATGCTAGCCCATAGAAACATCGAATCCATTTACTTTCTGGTTTCTAATTACAATCTTAAACTTGTCAGGAATATAGGCTACATTTACTTTCTAATTAATTGAAAAATCACCATCAAATGTCTAGTGATAAATCTTTTTAACCTTCTCACAAGTCACAAGTGGTCTACGCTTCAAAGTTCAACCTTCATTAGGCACATTTGGATGTAAACAGGAAAAGGGCCGTAGTCGGTCACGAGAGTATCTCGGTTAGACTCCGTATATCTGAGTAAAAAAACTCGCTCTCTCCAAGTAACCACCTGAACAGGGAAGCCTCGTCATTTTACAAACCTTTTATCATAAAATATTTAGAAAGTCGTTTATATTGGTCGCGAACAGCATCAGATCACTCAACTGGTGAAATGCTAAGTTGAGTTGCTAGAATGGAATGCCATATCTTTGCTGCAAACTTCATGTGCACGCAATTGATGGTATTTTTTCATTTCTCCAAATATTATGCCTCCATGAACTTATGTCGATATGCGATTTTGACTTAAACCTAATTTTGATCTTATTTTGAACGTAGACAACTTCATGTGCATGTGTGCTTTGTCATTACAAATCCAGTTGCTAGTTTCAAATTGATATATACCTAACTGCCTGATTCAAATATGCTCTGCTTTTTTGTGTTCCTTTAATCAATTGATATCAATCATATTTCTAGCTATAAATTTTAATGTATGCACTTTTATTTTGTCTGATTATATTTACCTTTGAGTTTCTAACTTCTAAGGAACTAGAAATTATATGTTTGATGGAGGCTGATTTTTATCTAATTCTGAATAGGAAATATTGGACTAGTTAAAGCATATCCTATATATGACCACCTTCAAGTGATAAATGTGTGTTAACCTAGTTTATAATGTTATCAAGTGGGAGTTGTTAATTTTTTTGAATTGATGCGAACCAAACGTGTTCTAAACAATGTCAGGATCGATGTATATATGTGTCTTAACACATTAGCAAATTAAAGCGCAAAAAATGTGGAAATTTAAAAGCAATATTGCTATCAAAGAGTCGGTCTGCCTTTATTATAAATCACAACAATCTCAAATTTCATATTAAAAACTTAGTAGTTACTGGTTTAACATTTGTCTACATCTATACGAATTCGCTAGAAACTAATTGAACTTGATAACTTTCATATACAAGAATGTCTGATCTAACTATCTTTAGGGTTCAAATCGAGCCTAGGAATTTAGAAGCACTGGAAGTATAAAGTGTGAATACATTAAACATTTTATCTAAGGTATCAACAATCACAATAACATCAGATTACATACTAGAAAGTAAAAACTGATTTCTCATGTGGTTCATCAATTAGTGTATAGGTAGAATAAACATTGGTTGCATTGTAGAATATCAATCTATTAAGAACTTGAAATTGCATTGAAAATTCTTATTATGTACAAAGAAGACAACTAACAAAATGGTTCATTGACCAACCATAATACAATACAAAACAAATACTTCAAAGAATTTTCAGCTGACTACCAAAGCAGCCAAATTCCTTTTCCCCCTTAAACAAATTGAACTCAATCAACAAATGAATCAAAATCAAAAAAACAAAAGAAAAAATAAAACTGAAGATCTCATTACCAAAATAAAGACCTTCAGACGTATGATCAAACCATTGACTCTTTGCGCGATCTGATCCATCACTTTTCATTCCCGGGTCACCAAAATAATTGCTCTCGAGAAAGACTACTAACCAATTTATTAATCACTTTATAGAAAAACAAAAGACTCATCATTGTCACTGATCATGATCATGGTGAAAAACCATTGGGTGATGATCCAAAGCTAGTATTATCTCTTCTATACCTCAGCTGCAAAGAAACTTGTCTTTCCATCTTTAACTGTCGATAAAAATTCGCTATAAACAACTCCGCTTTTTTATCAACATCATCTTCTTCAGGGAAACTCGTCGTTCTTTGCAAAGGAAAGCTTCTCGTCTTTTGTAACTCACCTGCACTTTGCTCAGGAGACATCATCTTAGAAGAAGCAGAAGGTGTCATGTAAGGAGTTGTCCATGTGCTATGATCATCTTCATTAGAAGGTGATGACATGATTGATGTCAACCCAAGGCGTTCATTGAAGCTCCGTCTCCTGCTGCTCAAAGCACGACGACCACGACCACCACCAATGATTTTTGAAGCAAGGCGCCATCGGTTTATGTTGTAGTTCATAAGAAAAGTGACCTTCTTCACGGCGATTCTTAGCCTGCCTAACAAAGAAGGTTTAGAGGTTGTGTTTCTGTCTTGAGCAGCCATTTGAAATGATAAAGTTTTTGAGTATGGATTAAAAGAATGAGTGAAAATGAAGTTGGTATGTTTGGGAGAATTTTTAAAGAGGATATTATGGATTTGGTCTGTTTTGGTTAGTTGTGTGTATATAAGATAATACTTGAGATGGAGACAACCGCGTAATGGTTTGAGTAGTTTAAGTATGGACAATAGGAATGAAACTATGAAATTATTGAGCAGTTAAAGTTTGAAAGAGTCAAATGATTCTTCTGGATAATCTGTTAGATACTTTGTTTTTTTTCCTTGTTAAACACTTGTTGCGTGTATGGATATACAAGGGTATGATACAAAACAGAATACTTGTAATACCGTATCGTACTAAAATGTTTGAGAACATGAGAACCGGTTTCGGCATCATATCAATAGAGAATGGTTTAGCATTGGTTTGGTATCATACCAACGCGTTAATCTAACTCAAACTTTCCGCTAGTACCGGTTAGATTTGGAATTGCGTGAGTCCTAATTTACTTAAACGAGATGTTTTAGTACAAGAAAATTAAAATGGGGCTGGACCATACAAAAAATGAACCAGACATGTGTGCGACAATATTGTACCAAGAATTGATCGAGTACCATACAAATTAGTACTGTATGTATTGTTTTTATTCGATCTCATGGTTATATGGCGACTTTTGCACATATGTAATTTGTATCACTTCCAGTAGATAGACTGTAAAAATAGGTTTTAAACTTTTTGCTGCAAAATTATGTGAATAGATAGGTCTAATTTCAAATTGAGTAGAAATAAAAATATAGTACTTTTAGTTTACAAGAACCAATGGTTTAGTTAATGCATAATTAGATAAAAGATCTAGACTAGTAAACAAATAGTTGTAAACTTGTAAAAGCATCGAACCATAGTCAACTCAACCAATATATTATATAGTGTTCGTCAACGGGTAAATATTTTTATGTATTTGCAGGTTGATCTCTATTGAATGAGTACACATAATAGTAGTTGTTTTGCTTTGTGATACTAGGAAGTATGACTTTTTAACTTGGGGCAAATTATCTAAATAAGTATCAAATTTGACAGTTTTTTCCGTTGTACGTTATTTTTTATTTTTTTATTTTTTCCTCAATACGGAGTACTTTTTTAATCTCCCTATTAGAGATATCATTTTTTCTTACACTGTTTTCTCAAGTTGAGTAAAAGAGAGGAAAGTAAAGTAAAGCAATTAGAGTAAAGAAAAGTAAAAAAAATGGTAGAAAAAGATATGTATTTCACTTTCACCCCAATAATGGAGTGAAACATTTTAAACTAAAAATACAAGCACATTACTATCTATCCCCTTCATCCCACTTTCTTTACTTCCTTGAAAAAAAACTCAAGAACACCACAAATATTTATGTCATTTAATTTCACTTCCTTTCCTTTCAAAATAAATCTTGAGTACAAAGTGTTAATCTTCTTATTGAAGACATATTTCTGGCGTGACATAAAGTAATTAAGATTTATTTACATAAATCGTTCTTGTAGCTTAAAAAAATTACATCAGCCGTCCTTGAGTCAATTACATAAAAAGTCATTGCGGCTCTAAAAGTATACACCAGTCATCCTTGTGGTTCTAAAATTAAACTAATCAAGATTTATTTACAAAAATTGTCCCTATAGCTATAAAAATTTTTTTACAACAATCGTCCTTGTGGGTCTAAATTTAGATCGCCTTTAGTCAAGGCTCGAACTCGTCCGTATTTATATGTTTTCGCCCGTTTTCTTAAGTTTTCACACGTTTTTGTCCGTTTTTATATGTTTTTGTCTGTTCTTATACGTTTTTGTCCGTTTTTATGTGTATTCTTACGTTTTTGTCCTTTTTTTATGTTTTCGTCCGTTTTCATACGTTTTTGAACGTTCTATTCGTTTTCTTACATTTTTTTCCATTTTTATTCGTTTTCTTATGTTTTAATACGTTGTTATCCGTTTTCTTCAGTTTTCATACATTTTTGTCCGTTTTAATATATCTTCTTACGTTTTTATACGTTTTTCTTACATTATCATACATTTTTATCCGTTTTCTTACATTTTCATACGTTTTTGTACGATTTCGTCCGTTTTTATACGTTTTCATACATTTTTCTATTTTTTATATGTTTTCTTACGTTTTCATACGTTTGCTTATCTTTTCATACGTTTACGTCCATTTTCTCTTTATTTTTATACGTTTTCGTCCACTTTCTTACATTTTTAATGTTTTTATTACGCTTTCATACGTAAAAAAATTGATAAAAACATATGAAAACGTAAGAAAAACGTATAAAAATGTAAGAAAAACGGATACAAACATATGAAAACGGATAGAAGCACAGAAAACGTAATAAAAACGTATAAAAACAGACAAAAACATATGAAAACTTAAGAAACGGATAAAAAAAAACGTATGAAAACATAAGAAAGACAAATAAAATCGGACGGAAACGTATAAAACAGATAAAAATGTATGAAAACGTAAGAAAAACGTACAAAAATGGAAGGAAACGTATAAAAACGTAAAAAAACATATTAAAAGGTCAAAACAAATAAAAACGTATAAAACGTAAGAAAAACGTATAAAACGGACAAAAACGTATGAAAACTTAAGAAAAATGATAAAAACGTATGAAAACATAAGAAATGCGTACAAAAACGGACGAAAACGTATAAAAACAAACAAAACGGATACAAATATAAGAAAAACGTGCAAAAATGGACGAAAATGTATAAAAATGGATAAAAACGTAAGAAAACATATAAAATGGTCAAAATGGACAAAAACGGACAAAAATGTAAGAAAACGTAAGAAAAACGTATAAAACGGACAAAACGTATGAAAACGTATAAAAACGTAAGAAAACATATAAAATGGACAAAAACGTTTGAAAACTTAAGAAAACATGTGAAAACATATAAATACGAACGAGTTCGAGCCTTGACTAAGGGTAATTCTAAATTTAGACCCATAAGGACGATTGATGTAAAAAAAATTATAGCTACAGGGATGATTTATGTTAATAAATCTTGATTAGTTTAATTTTAGAGCCACAAGGACGACTGGTGTAAATTTTTAGAATCACAAGGACTTTTTATGTTATTGACTCAAAGACACAACAACAACAACAAACCCAATCCCGCTGGGGCAGGGTATGGGGGAGGTAAAATGTAAACAGATCCTACCCCTACCCCAGGATAAACCCGGGAGTAAAGAGACTGCTTCCAACGAGACCTCCGGCAAGTGCAGGTGTGCGGGTGAAAAGGAAAGGAAAAAAAACATGGATGACTTATGTAAATAAATCTTAATTACTTTATGGCACGTCAGAAATATGTTAACAATAAGAAGATTAATAAATAATGATGCCTACAATAGAGAGATTAAGAAAGTATTTAAACATTAAAAAACAACATAATTATATACAACGGTAAAAAATATCAAATTTGATATTTTTTTTAGATAATTTGCCATTTAACTTATAGCATTATACAATTTTTAACTTGTGTATGGTGGCACAAGGTATAATTAACGAAATATTACAAAGTTGAATTTGGTAAATATTTAAAATTAAATTATTAATATCAACTACCGGTAAATGTGATAATGTGTGAATTGACTACACCCGACTATCTTGAAATAGAATAAAATAAAATAAAATAAATGTATAGTAATAACAAAGATGTGAGATTGGAGATGAATATGTTGCTATTACGAGAATCTGATTACATGAACTTGTCACATAATTTCGTGAATGAGGTAACCGAAATTTGACCAAATTGTTACGTAGTAGTAGACATTTGGTTTTTTTAGTGCCGTCTTTTGCGGTTTGCTTTGTTGGATGAAGGCGCGCTTATTATTCTCGTGGACCCAATCAATGTCAACTTAAGTTGCAAGGAAGAATCCTAATAGATTTTCCTTCGTAACCTTCATTAACACGATACGACAGTTATTAAATTTCTTGTCATTTACGGAGTATTTGTTAATATTAATGTTCTAGACTTCTAGCTCGATAATGACTAATGAGAAGAAAAGGAGCAACAAGAGATAATATAAAATTAGAGTATTTGCAGTCATTTTTTAAATTTACACATAAATATGTTTTGTACAAATATTGATATTCAAATCTCTCTATACTAATAAACCAGAATAATTTACAACTCAACGAAGCACACAATGTAATAAATTCGCTGATATGTCTCTTCTGTGATTGGTCGAATATTTATTGCATACAAGAAGCCTATGCATCCATTTTTTTATACAAACTAATAAATACACATCCATAAATACATCCGGTGACCAAAAAAAAAAAAAAAAAAAAAACTATTTTAAAAAATTTTGTTTAAATAAGTCAATTAATGAATTTTATTAATATACATCCCTTTTTTATCTCATCCTTCACACGCTCCTCCTTCATCAAAACTTTTTAATCCTCCTCCATTGATTTCGCCATGACTTAAAGGAGGTGTGTAACTGAATCTTCAAAAAATTGTACAAACCAAATCATCGACATTAAATTAGTCAAAATCATCGACATTAAATTTTCTTCTATATTTGCTAATTCATTAAAACAACAATCATGATATATACGCTCCTCTATAAATTGGTGTTCAAAATTCAGTTTCAATTCACCAATTACGTCAATGCATTAAAAAAAACATACAAAAATAACCTACGAATTAGTCTCTATATATTTGATTCAAGCATTAACATCAACCCTAACAACTGGAGAAGATGCCTGAGGTAACTTTACTACTTTCAAATTCATTATTATTAAGCTTAATTTTTTAATAGATGGATTTAGTTATTTGATTTGGGTTTTTGTTTTATTGAGTTGGTTATGTTTCTTCATCTGATTTTCACCACAGTTATTGGACGTACACCAACTGTTTGATGAAATGCTTGGAAGAAAAATACATGCTTAATATGTAAGTGATGCCTCTACTCTGTCATACTTTCTCTTTCAATTTAGGTTATTGTTTTATTCCTGGACTTTTTAGAAAATATAACTATTAATTGAGAAAAATATTTTTTAGTGTGTATGATGATTTAAATAAATAATTTTAGCGTGTCTGATAATTTAAAAGTATCACATGTAAACTTCCTCTGTGAAGCAAATCAATACCATTACTTTGGTGTGTTACGATGACAGAAAGGCTATTCTGTAACTAGGAATGTGTTAGAAAAGTAAACCAATGTGATTTGTTTTTTATTATGGGATATTTGATATTGATTACACTGAAATATGATGCAGGGTCTTTTCAACTAAATAGCATATGGCCTCAACTCTTCAGTACGACGGGCTATATTTGTAAGACTGGATCTGTAAGTCTTTGTAAGTTTTGCATTCCATTGCATATATTAAACCCGAAATTCTAAGAAACTGAAATTTGCCATTACAAAAGCATCTGTTACTGCCTTAAGCTTCTATTTTTTTAGTTATTGACTTACCAGATGTACCCTGAAATCTGGCAAGGTGTATTTTCTACACACAAAGTCCCCAAGATCACGGGATTTTTAGCTTAATAGGGATATAAGTTATGTTCAATGTTTGGTTAACTGAGATGACATTGTGGGGATTGTATTTTCTACACATAAAGTCCCCAAAGATCACGGGATTTTTAGCTTAATAGGGATATAAGCCATGGAAGTAAAACCGTAATGAATCTTTCACTATTTGCTAACAAGGAAAGTTAATTGAGATCACATTGTGGGGATTGTAAACTGTATTTGAACAATATTGTTCTTATTCATGATTTTATAACAAAATACTATGATCATGGGACCCAATTGAAGAGTTCAAAGAGCAAGTGTTTTCTGATGCAACCCAACTACAAGTGGGTCAATGTGTCACCTCGGCCATGATCATCTAACATTAACATGTATGAGTAAGTGTTTTACTAACCATAACTACAACTACTTAAACTTTGCTGGTACAACATCTTCTTATTTGTTTCCTATAGTAGTACATCTCACCGATTTTTTATTCATTCTTTCTTATTTGTCTCCTTTAGTCGTATCTCTGAGAATTTTTATAATTCTGAGTTTTAATGACTTGAGTGGCTTTATGTATATTCATGGTTGCAGGCTTGCAGGGATTACTTTACTGAAATTTTAAGCTTATGCATATAATGGAATGATCATGTGCATCTTTGACTATGACTTGGTAGTGCTTATAATGGAACGTTCAGTGTTCACAAATCGTTCTTGGCTTGTGCATTAATGCTACACATACAAATAGGCATCTTCTCTACATCGGGGTTTTAGAAACTAATTATCAAAAAACTCGGGGTTAAGTTTATATAGTTATCAAAGTTTAATTCGATTTTTTTTATTGTTTCAATTCAGTCGATGATATGAGTTATGATTCAGAACTTTTTTTTTAATCATGTTTTTTTAGGCTGTGTTTTAGGATTCATGATTTTAGCTATCAAAATATTTTTTTGGATATTAGGACTACATATGCAGAAGAGAAATATTGTATTACCTAATTCAAATTATGTTGATTGTCCTCAATTTGATGTTGTATCTTTGTAATAGGTACCAGTAACAACCAGCAGCAAGGAGGTCGCAGTTCCCGGGAAATTTTTCAACCTTTAAACTATGTGACTGAAGGTAAACTCGAGTACAACTATATTTTTTTAGCGCTATGTATGTTCATATGAATGTAGAGAGTTGTAGCTAACATTATATTAGCTAATGTTACCAAACAATCGGAGCGTCCTTCTTCTTCAAATAGGTGCCAATAATGAGAAAAAAAATAATATAATTAACATGATCTGATTGAGGTTGTATTTCTTTCACAAGTAGGGATGTGATTTATGTTACTGATTGCTAAAGGTATCACTCTTATGCTCACGTCCATATTTAAGGTTATGGATCATGTGCATTTTCTACCAAGTTAAATGGCAGGTATACTACAAAAAACTTTGCTAAAAAGTAAAAAGTATAAAACAAGTTCCAAAGTGGATTACTGATGCATAAATCCTCATAAACATGTTAGCATCAAAAAGGTGAGATCACTGTTGAAATAAGTTAATATCAGTGATCATATTTTACACAGTTCAAAAGTTAAGAAGTTTGCTGAAAGGAATTCAAGTGACCCAAAAATGTTGACACTTGCAAAAGTCTAACCTTTATGGCACCCCCTATAGTTGAATGGTCGGTTAAGCTTTTTCTTAGCCCACTATGATTCAGTTGTACTACAATTATGGTCGAGCAACTGTATTGTTTCAGATATTCTAGAAGTTTGAGCTGGAAATATACAATTTCTTACATGAATGATAAAAGCTCACTCATAATGTTGCCAGTTTTCTCCATTTGGTATGCGAAACTTCTTACAAGTTTGCATTTTAATTTTGTAACTGTAATTGTAACAAATGACTTGACTTTGACTTCGTTGATGTACTCACAAACTATGATGCAAATCATGATTTTATTAAATGTCAAAACTGGTGCTGCTAATATAAAGATTCCTTCAATTCAGGTATGATCCTTATTAGTACATTAATGCTATGTTGATCATTGCTAATCAATGACACAAATTGAATTTTGAATATTGCAGAAGAAACTAAAGCGAAAGGCATCAGTAAAAAAGTATGAGAAGAGGATACAAAAGCTGGTACTCAATGTCAACAAAAGATTGATGAATGTTAACAAGCTTGGATGTCTTTAACAGCAAAAAACGAGCAAGCTGGAAAAGGTCCGTATGGAACTTGACAAGTAGATTGTTCCAAACATCCTCTCTTGGTAAGGCTTGCAGTCAAACATTATATTTATTATTGGTTAAAGGATTTTTTTTATATGTTTTAATCAGTTGAGTTCAACCAACTCGGTCCAAATGGTTGATAATTAGAGTTTCCATAGAGGTAAATTTAGGTTGATAATTTAAGTACGGATCCAAATGAGTCACGTCAGGTCGGGTTCACCCGAGTGATGATTATTTGTCCATTCTCAACGATAAAAAATTTAATCTCTATTCTATAAAAATATGTTTTCATTATCAAGTTACATTATATATGAATAATATTCAGTCGTGTTCTTTGGTACTTGGCTTTTATGTAAAAAGAATATAACCGGTTTAAATATGAGAAAAACCATTTTGAACCCTTCAAACACTCCTATTTATGTCGGCTAGGTAATGGTTTATGGTGGGTTGGGTTAAGATATTTAATGCTAAAACTATAAGAGACAACGTTTAGCTGTTTAGTTGGATCCTTAAAGCCAAATCACCTTAATTACCTCTATTTACAAATTCTGAAGCTTTTTAAAACCTATTCTATTTGAAATGGTTTTAGTTATTATATAAAACTAAATAGTTTAATGTTGCATCGTTAAAATTAAGTATTAATCTTATTTTTCCATTACATGTCATATGTTAATATATCTATAATGATAAGAAAACTTTGTAATGTGAGAACCGCTTTTGTACATTTTACATTGATGTGTCAGGAAGTTGAATTCATAGGTGGAAGGAAAATTAGATGAATGTTTTCCAGGGAAGGAAGTCGCTGAGTGGTTAGAAACTTGGTCTTAACGATGACCGAAAAGAAATGTAACCGATTAATTTTTAATCACATATATGTTTGGCGTTAGACTTTCCATTCGAGCTAGCCATCGATAAGTATTGTAATTTGGATAGGCCATAGAATCACCACCTCAAAACATCTCCCTAAGTGATGTGTGAATACCCCAGCTACTCTTACTGAATTGTCAATTCTGTAGAAAGAAGAATTAGAAGTTCTTGATCTAGGGAGCCAAGGTTTCACACATGTATTTGCAATCATTTAAAGGCTACTATTTTGAGAACTTTATATGGGTTTCCATGATATGAAATTATTTTCAATGGTTGGGCAGGGAGGGGAAACATAAGCAAATGTTCGGATTAAGATGCGTTTCAAGACAGTAGCATTTAAGTAAGTGTGTATAGGATCGTTTTAGGTGATTGAGAGTGTCTTGAGAAATTATTTTGTGGAAAACTAGAAGGGGGGTTGAATAGTTTACCGATTAAAATCTTTTTAACTTGTTAAGTTAGCTTTGAAACTTTCCGTTGGATCAAAGATATATGCACAAACACAATATATAACATGCAAGTAAATGAAAGAAATGATCAAACCACAACACGAGTATTTATCGTGGTTCAGCTACAAGGACTCTTTTTCCTTGCCCTACGTCCACGCCCCGAGTATCCAACTCGAGAGTTTCTTTCACTAGTCAACAAGCTCCTTTCACCGGCGGAGAAAACCTTACACGTCGCTTATACTTTTACCGACACAAAGCTAAATGTCGAGTTCTTTTACAAGGGCACAACCACTCCCGTTAGTTCTTTTACTAGGGTACAACAACTCCCAACACTCTTTGTATTTTGAGGACTAAAATACTAACCGATCAATATTGAAAATACACAATCAAATGAAGTGTAAACTACACAAGTCTACACAATGCTAAGCTAACAAGTCTTGCAACGTTGTGTTGAATACTTGTTACTTTTAGTAAGCTCGTGAATCTCTTTGCTACAAAAAGAAACTTCACATATGAAATGTTAAGAGGTTAGATGAAAGAATGAATGTGTGTGTAAAATGTAATGTCAAGTGATGAGCCAAAATTCAACTTGTGGCTCAATATTTATAGCCAAAACCTTCTGCAGGTCTGGCGGATCAGGCGGACCCCTGAGAAGGGTTCCGCCCGTGTACCTCCAGGGTACCGCCGGGCTTGCAGTTGGTTTTTGCAATAACTCTTCAAACCAAACAAGGTCTTGTCTCATAACTCCTAGCAACCAAACAATGTCACATCTCATAAATCAAGTCAAATACAAAGCTTGCAAGCAACAACAAAGTTAGTCAAACACATTTCTTTCCATAAATGCATAATGACAAAACTTGCCATAAATGTGATGTGACAATTTCTAATTTAAGAAATAAACTTGTGTTGTGTTTTATAAAATGTAAAATATAGCAAAAGTCTAGTTTATGCAAGTCTTAAAAACTAAGATTATGTTTTGCTTAGAAACTAAAGTTTACATTTTGTCGTTAACAAAACTTAGCGAAGATCGTAAAATATAAATAACGATTTTAGGCGATATTTGTATTAACATATTTTGATTTGTTAATGATGTCAATAGGGTGATTAAGGAACACATAAAGTGTGTTTTTATTTTATTGCAAAACTTAATATTTTCATTTTGTTATTGTCTTTCTATTTCATGGTCATTCGGCTCATTCCCAAGACACTTATGCAACAAGCTGCAATTAAAAAATGGATGTTATTTGAAGGAGCAGGGTATCTCATTTCTACAGAAGTTAGATAGAATTCATGATCGGCATAGATGTGGTCAACTACACCTTCTTGCCTTCACTGGTGTATTTAGGATGATAATTGGCAAGGTCATCCCAATGTTCAGTAGTTCCTCCTTCGATATCAAATTCAATCGTATCTGAAACAGCGTCACCAAGTTGACGGGTAGATGATGACCCACCTAAGAAGTTATTCCAGAAAGATGTGAGATAGTAGCTTCCTGAAGCTTCTCCAATGGTAAGCATTACTTTTAACCCTTTAGATTAGCATGATTTAATGTCGGTGGTTAAATTGGTGCAGCCATTGATGTATGGATCGCAGTGACATGAAAGATTAATCATTGGAGTCTGATTGTTTCCAAATGTTGCAAGAAATGCAAGGTTGACATAATCGTAGTTTCCGTTAAGCATGTCTCAGCCAAGGTTCCCTCACCCCCATTTTGACCCCAGTAGATTGAAATAGCACCACCATTGATACCGACTGCCAGTAACAGCACCATCAAAGATAATTTGTAATATGGTATACCATTTTCAGATAAGTTTGTATTTGTTAAGATGTGACTAAATAATGTATTAGTGTGCTTAAATGTTTGAGAGTTTCTGTTTATATAGTACAAGAATTGGCTTATTTGAGTACTTCTAATTACTAAGTAAATTAAGAAATAACCACCTTGCAAGGGCACTTTGTTAAATCCTTTTTAAACAGAAGTGCAGGATTGATTAAATTCATTGGTGAGCTTTTGTCGATAGCTCATGTTTGTTAATTGTTTTGTCTTTTCTTGGTGTATTTTACATATAAAATGAGGGGCATTTCAAAGAAAATCACTTTATGATGTTTCATTTAGGGTATCAAACGGGTTTGTCCGTATGCTACTGTCATTAACTTGTGTTCTATCATACTTTATTCACACACTTAATTTTTTGATGCATAATTTCTTTAAAAGAAAGTATGTATAAGCAGGTAAGTGGTGCTCGAGTCACCATCTCATGAACAAAATAACTGCATATTTTGATAGTTGCTGTGAATCGATCTTTTTACATATATATTTCCTACTCCTATCTCCTATTATAGGTGATGAAGAATCAATTTGTATAGTCTAACTGTCTAACACATAAACTCCCTAAATATAATGCAAATATTTGCCAAGAAACTCAATTGATAAGATAATTCGAACAAGTTGTAGCAGTGTTCCAAAATTCTTAGAAGAAAGAAATATTTAAATGATTAACACTACAATAAAAAAGTGTCTGGTATGCACGGTATGCACCATTAAAGATTAAAGATGTAAGACGTGTGCAATGGAACTAGGGTCAACCCATAAAGTGAGACTAGAAGCAATCGTGACCAACCCAAAGACACTTACACTTCATTTACTTACATTTTTTTTTTATATTTATTAGATATTTATGGAATGGACCTTTTGTTGAAGTGTTAGAATGGTCACTACATCCATTTGCTTCTCAAGACAAACATATTGAAGATCAAGAGTCAATGAACGTTTATTACACAGATATTTACAAGCATTGTATTTTATACTTTCAGTCACTTTTAATGTTTCGTTACAAGAAAATTTCATAGCGTTTACGTTCGTTGTTCATTATTATTTTATTCACGTACTTACCTTTTTTTAATCAAAAACTCTCTAAAATCCTGTGATTCCACGGGTCTATAAGCTAGTCTCTTATATAAGAAAAGAATATATAAAATTATACAACTAACAGATGGATAATATATCACAAATTTTTTTAAAATTCAATTAATAAATCTTACCTATTTATATTTAGAATTGCAAAAATCGTTCTTAAAGTTTGATCAAATTGCACGTTTCATCCCTAAAGTTTGGAAAGTGCAAGGATCGTCCCTGTGAGGAAACCTTTGGTGCAAGTATCGTCCTTTTGGGGGAAACCTTTGGTGCAAGTATCGTCCCTGTAGGGACGATATTTGCACCAAAGTTTTCTTCACAGGAACGATCCTTGCACTTTCCAAACTTTAAGGACGAAACGTGCAATTTGGCCAAACTTTAAAGACGATTTTTGCAATTCTCTCTTTTCATAAAAAACAAACTCCTTTTTAACATTTTTCTTAAGAATAAAATATCTTTTAAAATATAAATCATTAAGCAACAAAAAATACACGGTCGTGACGGAAATTTTTTATCTTTCACTATACTGACACTTCGATATACTTTCGACGAATTTTTCTTCGAGTTTTTTTTTTATTGCTAAACTTTACGTCCTAGAAAATCACATGTGGTTTGTTCTTTTAAAAATCACGTGTGATTCCACAAAGCACATGTGATTTTAAATCACAAGTGATTTTCATAAATGATATGTGATTTTTAAAAAAATAAATCAACTCTGATTTGTGATTTTTTAAGGCGTAAATTTCAACATTCACCAAAAAAACTAAAAAAAAGTTCGTCGAAAATACATATAGAATATAGAAGTGCATCTCTATAAAAAGATGATTTAATTCTCGTCGTTATAGTATGATTTATTTTAAGTAACGATTAATGGTTTATGAAATATTTAATTTGTGATATATGTTGAACTTTTCTCAATACGTAGAACATGATATCAACACCGTCAACCACAACACCATAGTTAAAGAAAAGAAAAAAAAAGTCAAATATCCTGTCCAACAAAATAATATTCAAAATATTAATCGATATTAATAAATATCGTAACTATTTAAGTAAACAAGCTTTTACTAAATTTTATTATTAAAAAAAAAAAAAAAAAAAAAAAAAAAAAGACACTTATTCAGCAACATTTTCAATGCAAAGGAATAAAAACTACTCTTTCCGTTTTCTTAACCTTTTTATTTTGAGGTATCTCAAAATAATTATTCACTTTTTATTTCACCAAATTATAAAAGAGAATTTAGTAAGTGATAATGATTTTTGATTGGTTGTGAAGTGTAATTATCTTAATGTTAACAGCAGTCCTTAGGGTTGTTGTTAACACCCAATTTTCGAAATTCATGTTAGACATCACAATATCCAAATAAAATCATTTAAATGCGTCTAAAATCATTAACAACTTCCTATTATTTCGCACATACAAATTTAATTCACTCTTCTCATTGGTCATATTATCGAAAAATATGGAGCATGTTTCTTAATATGTGAAGAATTTTTGCCAAATTTGTTGTTAACAACCGCCTTTAGAGCTTTTGTTAGCATTTCCTTTTTTTTAATCTTACAATAATAATTTTAGGACATGGGAAGTAGTTGATCGAACACTATTATACATAATAAGTTGAAAGAACATTAATTAATCTAGAACACTATTTAATTACTAATAAATACTTTTACGTAATATGTAAAAGCAGATGGATAAAAACTTAAAAAGGCACCAACTTTCGTAAAATAAGTGAACCACGAACCTAACTGAAAAAATAGACTTTACTATTATAACATTTCGACCAGGCCCTGAAGCCCAGGACACGTTAATGCCAAACTTTTAAACCGATTCAAGATTTTCTCTAGCTTTGAACTAGGGGTGTTTATTGGTTCGGTTATTGGGTTATTTGGTTTATTCGGTTCGGTTTGTTCGGTTAATTTTTTTTCTGGGTCAAACCGAAAACCGAACCGAACCGAATTTAAATTTCATTCAACCAAACCGAAAACCGAACTCCTATAACCGAAAACCGAACCGAATAACCCGAATTACATAATTTTAATTATTTTTTCATTTAGTTATATATATTTTAGAACAAATTTATTTTCAAGCTTAAATAATATTATATTTATACTAAAAAAGACTTTTAGTGATTATTTTTATATATAAATACATAAAAAAATATATATATATATTTATATATTTTTGGTTTTCGGTTCGGTTTTCGGTTCTCATTGTCAAACCCATATCCAAACCGATAACCAAATATTTAGTTCGGTTCGGTTCGGTTTTGACCAATTCGGTTCGGTTATGAATTTGGTTTAGTTTTTTTCGGTTCGGTTTCGGTTTTCGGTTATCATGGATATTACCCGATCCATGAACACCCCTACTTTGAACCCGATTGTGAACTGATATCAAGGATGTGTCATATTTGGGGTTTTTCTTTTTTCAGTTAGTGAGCGGACTTAATTTTTTTTTTTTTTTTTTTTTTTACATAAAAGCTTCTTTCTCTTAATTAAGAGGTTAAATTAGATACGTCCTCAAATCACTTAATTTAAGAAACATCTTCTGCTAGTCCCAAGAAATTACTTGTTTTTGAGCCCCTGATATAGGTTCTATCCTTATATGTTCAGCCTGTTTTGTTCATATCGTTCTCCACTCTGAATTGGATTATTTTATATCCAGTCTTTTTTATGTTTTTATCTTACACATTGTAATGGATGAATTCTTTATTTTATCTTTTGTTCATTCAAAATTTGTGATAATTGGCATCATGAAACCTTTGTGACTGCTAATTTTATTTGATGGCTGATCCGTTGTGAATGAAAGAAATCACACAAAGAACAAAAAACAAAGGAGTTCGATAAACCCTCGAAGGGCGCCCAAACAGGACTTCAAGAGAAACACTTTTTTTAATTCAATTCATCATAACTTCTTCCAAAAACCTAAACCTATTACATTACTTATAGTCTTAAAAGAGTTTTTAAGAGAAAACTAATAATCTCTACCAAAACTAAAATTAAGAAACAATATAACTATAAATCTAAACAAATCTTTTATAAAAATTAGATATATGCAAAAATTAAAAGATAGACAACTACAACTATACATTGTCGTTTTTTACCCTTCAATCTTCTTGAATCATTAAAACATTTGACTTCACATGTTGACCGAAGAACCGGAGGCTAAGCCAGAGGAGTTGGAGCTCGAACATGCCCAGCATTTTTTTATTTATTTTTTAATCTAAAACTCCCAATCTCTTTGTATATTATACCATGAAATCATGTTCGTTCATGCTAATTTCAAATGTTTTTTTAAACATCATATGTAGAGCTGTAAACAAACTGAACGTTCAGTAAACATTTCATAAACCGTTCGGTAAAATGTTCGTTTATGTTTGTTCGTTTATTAAATGAACGAATATGAACAATATTTTACGTTCGTTTAGTTAAATGAACGAACATGAACAAAAGTCTCGTTCGTTCATTTATGTTTGTGAACGTCCGATTAGGCGTTCGTTAAATTTCGTTTATGTTTATTTATCTATTTATGTTCATATATCATATCTTTAATTTTATAATTTTAAAAATTAGTTTGTTTAAACAAAGCAACACTTATAAAATAATATATTGTGAAGAATTCTTTTGTTTGTCTATTTTCATTTATGTTCGATCATTTATGTTCGTTTAGCGTTTGTTTAGTGTCTTAATGAACGAACATAAACGAACATGAACAATTCATTTTCTTAATAAACAAACATGAACACGAAAATCCGTCCGTTTAAGTGTCCATATCCACTAATCATATGAAATACATGTAAAAATCAGTTTGATTAAAAAGAAAGCACGAAAATCGTCAACACTCATGTTAATCTGTTATTGATTAACTGATTAAAAAATTAAAAAACTTTACATACTTTATTCAACGAGTGGGGGTACCCACGCGTTGCTGCGGGAATGTTTGTTTAATCTAAACTCTTAATGAAACAGTTGTAAAAAATTTATTTTTGTTATTAAGGATTATATATGCAAAAAGCCGATAACCGCAAGTACTATTTTCGTAAAGTGTTTTTGAAAATAGTATGATTTTTTACGGCATGAGATTGTCGGTATGTTGCAAAGTTAGTCCTTAGGGACTAACTTTGAAATTAAAAGTTAACCTGAGAGGCTTTTATGTACAATATTAACGGGCGTTAAGGACTAACTTTGCAATAGATCTATAACCACAGGGTCTAAAAGCGAAAATTAGGTGATGAATAGTGCAAAATAATGCTTTTACTATTCATCCTAATGATTTTTAGTGTGTATATATATAACGAGCGGGGTAACCCGCGCGTTGCTGCGGGAGTGCTTTGTTGACCTTGTACGTTTTTTATCATGTTTATATTATTTTGTACATATTTGTTTCTGTATACTTTGGTTTAGAGCAATATTTGTACTAAAACAGAAGGTAATATGAAATGGTAGTTAGCATAGGCCACTGCTAAGTGGTTAACTGGTCACTAACCTTTCAAATCTGGACTATTCGATTACATGTGTATTTATTAACTGGAAGAAAGATCTATTTATCAAGCAGGTAACATGTACCAAACATATAGAGTCTAGTCTAGTTTACAGCTTCTTAATATCAAATAAAATAGGTAAATACATACACAAATCACCAAAACAAAATACTCTCAGTTCTTATAGAGAACGTGCATTATAAAAGAGAAACATCTGGTGTTCAGTTTATATTTCTCCATCACCACAACTGTGTGAAAACATTGAAGCCATTTTCATGGCTAAATCTGGAACCATTTCCCTTCATTGGAAATCAGGCATCAATCTTAAGTTGTGACGCGTATTTTCAATCCTAGCTATTAACTGTTCCATAATTCCATATCCTCGAGTTCAAAAAGCTTACCAGAGTTATTATCTTCTTGAGGTTGTTTAAGTGCTTCAAGTATTGCTTCATGATTGTGACTGTGATGTTCATGTGTGCATATCTCCAGCTATCCTTTTGTTATCTATAATAGGAGTATCACTGATTATAGCTAGTCTTCGGTTTGGTTTTATTAAGCTACCAAGCGCTTAATTATTAGCTGAAGCTTTTGTTTGATCCATTGGAACCATATGTCCTGCATACAAACAATAGCACAAAAACGTTAACATATTAGTTTGGCCAGAATTTTTGAGAATCTGTCACTATTAGTGTGTTGCCTTAAGGTATGTCCATTTTTACCCAAGCTTGATTAACCTTACTAATTACACAAAACAGTTTATTTCGACTCTATTAATGTGTTTACCGGGTGTAATTGTAATCTGTGAGCCAGAATTATATACTCATAAGCACCTTTAATGAGTTGTTTAGGTTACTTCCTGCAATACTTTATGCCTTTTGCAGAAAGTTATCTGGGCAAATGGTTCCAAAGCATTACTGTTTCCACTGATATGTTGAAGTATAATAGAGGGTTTATTTGTATTCTAACATGGGCTGCGTGGGATTTATAATTCTTACCCCTATACTAACTCCGCAAACACATTGAAGGAAAATATATCAGATTATATCAAGACATATAGTGAAATTATATTTGTGAGTCAGCGTAACCCCGACCAACCCGTTTGACCCACATTAGAGAACAGACCAATTTTGAACTTATATATTTCATTATCCCATTCCCTACAGTAGAACAACACGACCGGTTTTTTTTTTTTTTTTTTTTTTTTTTTTTTTTTTTTTTAATGTGTTGAAAATGTTGTGAAAGTAAAAAATTAAACTTCAATATATAATAAACCAACATATGGTGAAGAAAACTTGATAATAATACTGATAGTAACTAAGACGCAAAAATGGTCATGCCTTCTGGGTAAGAATGGTACTTTAGCCGCAACCCTTCTAAATTTAAAAGGCTTTTAGACAATATTGAATATGCATTTGCAACTGATTAATTACATCGTTACTTGCCACCAGCGTAAACTTCTGATTCGTACTTGCAGCAGCTGCACGTATTATTATATACGAAATCAAAAAAAAATGTTGAATGGCAAATACTATCAATTAAATTTACGTGATATCCATGCTGCTACTCATGAAAAGTATTACTTTTAGGCCCAGCTTGGTAGTTTTTCCATCTAGCTACTCATGAAAAGTACTGCACAACATGGTTTCAAGTACTACTTTTCCATGCTACTACTCATTTGGTAGTACTACTTTTAGGTCTAGTTGTAAATTTACGTGATATAACATCAGGTTGGTAGTTTTTCCTTCATTTAAGATGCGAAGTAATACTCATAGTAATGATACTTTTATGAATTAGTACTATAAGCAAAATAGTATTACCTACGTCCAACCTTGTTTGTTCAACAATAAAAGCAAATGCTAACTACATTTTATTTTAAAAAAGTTAAGTGACAGCAAGAGTGTTAAGATTAGTAATTTTCAAGACATGTTTTTCTATTTCCTACCCATTAGTATTTGTTCATGTTTAAAACTGATATTTCTTGACTGTAATGAATTTCCAATGTAGTAATCAGTTTTTTTTAATTGAAAGCTGTTAAAAGTCGTATTTATTTTAACATCCTATTGTAACCTAGCAGTGAAATTTGAGCTCGCTTCCTTAATATACAGAGAGTGGTTAACGGGATGAAGATAAAGAAGGTAAGAAGTGGTAGCTGCATAGATGTAAAAGAATGAGCGTCTCTGGCCTTCGTAATCCATCTTCTTGAAAGCATCATTCTCATTTTACCTTGAACCTAGCTCCTCTAGTGCTTCCAATTTGACACCTACATACAGTGAAATTTCCAGTTGGTTAAAAGAGTGAGTAACCAAATAATTTGCAGCAGCCATAAGTTTTAACCACTATTTTTAGGATAGCACGTCATATAATAACGCGTCATTCAACTAAGCGACCACATGACACATCAGTTTTAAGTTTTAACCACTATTTCAATCATGTATAAGAACTTTAAAATTAATCTCTCAAACAACAATGTTGTATAATGATATTGGATTAGTACCTGCATATCAAGTCCTGGTGTAAAATTTTGCCGAGATTCAGTAGTGTCACCCTCAGGGTTGGATCCAGGGGCGGAGGGATAGTGTTAGAAGTGGGGGCCAATGCCCTCAACAAAGTGGCCCAAAAAAAATTTATACAGTGCACATTTTTTATTTTAATGGGCTTTTTTTATTTTTTGCCCTCAACCCAATTTTTGATTTGCCCTCAACAAAAATAAGCCCAACATGTAATTCTTGGCTTGTAAAATAATATCACGTAGAACGAAGGCTAGAAGCTATTGGTAGACTGGTAGTACTTGGTAGAAACCAAATCGTCAATTCCAAAAGCAAGAGGAGCGAAAGATTAGATCATAGTAAAACCAATCAGCCATAATCAATCATTCATTCATCAACAACAATCAATTCATGCTTTGTTTTTCTATCTCGTATATCGATCCTTAAAATTTGGTAAGTGTAAACTGAAAACCCTAACTTCACTTTTACTTTTATAAACTAAACTTGTTTAGAGATACTTAAAGTTGTGTTATTGACTAATTGTTATTTTTTATTACCCTATTAAGATAACATATTAACATGCCTAGGTAGAGTAGTGGATTGTAAATTTGTAATTGTGAATTTGTGATTTCTGAAACTCATAAAAAGCAATGATAACAAAAGGCATTAGATTGTTAAAGAAAAAAAAACAAAAGGCAGTAGCTTTCGTAGGACAATAGTTCATCAATTTTAATAGATTTTGTGATTCTAATTTCTAAATTGTAATAGCTATTTTTGGGGTTGTTTTTGCTGTTTTTTGGGGCTGTTTGGTTTATGCATTTAGGGTGCTGTTTTTGCTGATTTTTGGTGCTGAATTTGGTGTTGTTTTGCTGCTGTATATGCTGATTTTGGGGCTGTTTTGCTGTTTTTTTTGGGGCTGTTTGGTTTCTGCAGTTATGGTGCTGTTTTTGCTGATTTTTGGTGCTGATTTTGCTGCTGTATATGATGCTGGAAGATGGACGTTACACTGCTATTTTTTGGTTAATGGGATGTAGTATGGTTGTCGTTTTCACGTAATATAAGGTGTGTTTTGTTGTTATTTTAGCACTATATAAGTTCTTTTATGCAATATTAAGTCGGTTAAGTTCGCTATTATTTCTTTGTTAAATTTATTTTTTACGGCAATTTTTTTTGCCCCCCATATGTCAATATCCTGGCTCCGCCACTGGTTGGATCCAATGTTCCTTCTCGTTTTACTTATTTCTGAGGCTAATTGTTAAAGTCTTGAGATTCAGTAGGCTGACCTTCAGGGATTGGATCCAACATCCCTTTTCGGTTTTGTTTCTTTCTGAGGCTAATCTTTGACGGTCTGGTCAAAATAATATGCGGCCCTGAAAAGGAGGTGTTGTTCCAATATAGATGACAACTAAACGTTCAAAACTTAACTGACCATACAACATACGTAAATTATACGGAGAATTGTGAATGTAAAGATGAATAGAAAAACTTAATAGGATTGTAAATTACCTTGGGCACTAAACCCTTGTACCTTCAAAATTTTCTCAAACTCCAAGATTTAATTCCATTGATATGCTGCAATCAACCTCGTCATTGCCAAGATTTCTGCACCTTTTTTGTATCTACAACATATAGTTGGAAATTAAGAAGATTGATATAAAAGGTTCAAAAGACCAAAAACAAAAGACATAACCCTTGAAAGTCGTACTGGAAACACGGGATTCAACTTTTACCGGAAACCACAACGCAAAACCCGTTAACCATAATCTGCAAGGTGACCTTGCTAGATACTATTAACCACTTTGAAAGGAAACAAAGCACAATTTTCAGCATATAGCGTGGTTCAAGTTCCTTAGTATCAGAAACATTAGAATAAAGAATATCATGTCACTAAAACAAACTTTAGAACCAAAAGCAAAATCACATGAAGGAAACCATGACTTTATTTATTATTTATCTAATAAACTGAAGTTCAAGCAAAACCAAAATCACAACCTTATAATAAATCCAAGGCATAATGACCTGATTGCCAAATTAACATGAGTTGGTAACTCAAATACTGAATTAAGTATGAAAAGCACGGTTTCTTCTAGAGAAAAAACTCATGGCCAAATGAAGTCAAGTATCCAAAACAGCCTATAAAGCACAATAGTCTATAAACCAATAAGCACACATGTTTATATAAGCACTAACCAAACACCCCGTTATTCATGCTACCATGAATATTAAAAGATTCCAGTGATTTTGCATAACAAAAATAATTCCAACTATCATCAATAAATGAATTTATATGATTTTTTTTTTATAAAAATATTAATTCACATAATCAATCATTCATCTTAAAAAAATAACAAACCTGAGTTAAGATAAAGTTTGATTAGTATCCGAGATGGACGGATCACTCGGAACTGTCGCCGGTGACTGGAAGTTGAGCACAGAAAAAAATAAAGGGTTGTTTTTTTTTTCTTAATTGAAGATGGAAATCAAAAGAGGTTTTGTTTGTTTGTTTGTCTTGAAGAGTACACCGTTAGATTCGTTTTGTTTAGGAATTATGTTATTTGTGATGTTGCTAGGTTTTGGATTTGTAGAAGAATCCTCTAGAATTTGTGTGTGTTTTTAGGATGAAGAATGTCTGGATTCTTCTTTGACTCTTGAGATAAAAGAAGCGCACTGTTCATTTTTCATAAAGTACAATCATTTAGAGCCCGTTTTACTATTTTCAGAAAGTACAATCATTTGAAACACCCAAATTCTGGGTTTTAGTATATTGTTATAATTAGTTAGGTTAATACCCATCATAATTATGCCCCGTCAACATGTCAATTTTTAGGTACGACGAATACATAACATGAGACAAACATTGGATTTTTAAATTCATTATTTTACACAAGCAGCCTTTCATGGTCCTCTCTTTATTTTCTTAGAAATTTTCTTTTACTTGTTGCTGCTTTCGTCTCAACTCACAATATTGTCCTATCTTAATATTTTCTATGTCAATGATTATTTAATTTATTTTAACCAATCACAGAATTTCTAAGTGCCCTTTATGACTTTGACCATGTAGTGTTAATATCTTTTATAATGTATACATTTTTTTTTTCTTCTTGAAGGCATATAAACATAAACAAATTAGTCTGTCCTCAGGCCTCAGCCCTATTAGGTTTCATGCTCTATATAGCCCAGCAAGGCAAACCCAGCAGCCCATAGTCTTTCACAAATGGTTGTTTTTTTAGAAAAATGATTTGTAGGCCTAACTGCCTAAGTAATAAACTTAAGAATAGACTTACAAATATGATTGGTGTAATTCAAAATTGATTGGTGAATATGAGGAGAGAGAAAAAGTGTTTTTAATACTTGTCAAAATGTGAATGGAATACGTCTATTTGTAAGTCTATTTAGTAGGCCTAATTATCAATGATCTTTTGTTAACTTGACTGTAAAGTGCAAACTACATAAAAGATTTTTGTTTTTTTCATTTTCGCATGTGAATCTTGAATCACAGGATTAAAAAAACAGTAGAAAAAGGCCAATAAGTCAATAACTTGTAATCTAAACATTTGTAACGTATTTTTAGCAGTCCACATGATCATGCAAATAAGCCTAATAAATTAATAATCACTAAAAGTGTTAGGCCATTGCGACTTTACTTCAAACTACGCTCAACGTTGCAATTTGCCAATAATATCCTCAACCAAAATTATTAAAAGCTGGTCAACTCATGCTCTCTCTTATTAAACTCCAAGGGTATAATCGTCTATTCATATCACTTTTCTGGAAATTCAAGTTAGGCTCAGAATCACCATTACATAGTGAACATGCACCCGTACCTAATGTATCCTCAACTAAAGTTATCAGAAAGTGGTCAACTCAAGCTGCATCTCTTTGAAGTCCAAGGGTGCAATCGTCTATTCACAATGTTTTAATTCAAAGTGTGTTCCCTTTAGACACTATTCAAGCAAAATTGTCAACTAGTAACACCACCTATAGTGTATAATTCAAGTTAGGCACAAGATCACCACTCTATTCTTTTTCCTCACAAGTTACCAAAACACCCCTCATGATGGTCAACTCAGGGTGCCTTTCGATAAGTCCTATGGGGCATTTTCGTCTATTCACACATTTTCTATTTAACACTTCTCTTTAAGATTGTCAATTTAACATCAAAAAATTGGTTTTGCCCATACCTCATTTCCAAAATGAAAAGCTTCTGTGCAATCTCATCAAATAATATGAAGAATGTAGCAAAACTCGGCAATGGCAAAAGGCTCATCATTGTATCTTTCATCTTCATCGGGTTGTTAATCACTTTAGCATACATCAACGAAATAAGATTCGACCATTTCTCAAACATCAGAAAATGTGCCATCTCCTCGCCTCTTTCAAACATCTCTTCACTACCCATAAAATCATCAGAACACGAAATCCGAATCCTCCTAGGGATTCTAACACTCCCAGACAATTACAACCGCCGCCACTTCCTACGCCTCATATATGGGATCCAATCAGTAACAGGAGCAAAGATTGACGTAAAGTTTGTCTTCTGCAACCTAACAAAAGAAGACCAGCAAGTTATAATTGGACTTGAAATATTGAGATATGATGATATCATAATAATGAACTGCAAAGAGAACATGGATAAAGGTAAGACTTATACCTACTTCTCAAGCTTGCCAGATATGTTAAAAGACAACACTCACTACCCACCTTACCATTACGTGATAAAAGGTGATGACGATACTTATTTCCGGTTACCTAAATTGGTGGAGACCCTGATGCCATTATCAAGACAAGACTTGTATTATGGCTATGTGGTTCCATGTCCTAGTATGGATCCATTTATTCATTATATGTCGGGTATGGGATATCTGGTATCATGGGATATAGTTGAGTGGGTAAAAGATTCCGATATCCCAAAAAACCATTTTGAAGGCCCGGAAGACAAAGTTTTTGGAGAGTGGTTGCGAGAGGGGCGAAAGGCGAAAAATAGGTATAACGCTAAGTGGTCTATGTATGATTATCCAGAGCCACACACAAGGTGTACGCATGAGCTTTGGCCAGATACAGTGGCAGTACACCGTTTGAAGACGCAGGAGAAGTGGATTACAACATTGGAGTATTTCAATGTTACCCAAAACCTGAAACCTTCGAAACTGTACCATATACCTTAGTTATTAACGGTGCTATATACTACAACGGTACATCCTAAGTTCCTAACCATTAATTTATCTTATTTTTTTTCACTGTAAACAATAAAAAGTTGATTCTTGATAATTTTAAGATATTATGTTTTACAAGTACTCTACTCTTGAATTTTCACATGCTAAATATAATTTCGACACCATGTTGATACTCAACACGACTTCATAGTATCCTATTCTTTGTTGATGCAAGCCAGCCTTGTTGGTCCCCTTTGACGTTTTTGGTCAATTGTTGGACTGAGGCCTCTGCCCTATATGTGTAGATCTATCCGATATACATTTGGCCCACTCCATGCATACATAAACTGTGAGCACAGGGATATCATGGTTATTTGTCTATAAGATCCTAACGACGGTTAAGTCATGGTAAATCTACCATTAGCATAGCTCTCAAACCCTATTCTTGTCAAGCAATACTGAATAATCAAGTCCATTCTATGGTATAAGAAGTCTTATGTGAAATACTAATCAGAAACTAACAATGCTCTGTACCATATTGCGCTCCCTGAATATGCTATTAGCATATTGCGCTCCTCTATAAAACATTTTTTCTGGAAATTCCAAGCTTTATTTATAAAAAAGAACTCCCCAACTTCGGGCGGGTCACGCGATTAGTGACTTGGAATCCACTCAAACCGCTGGGGTCTGGAGACAGTGTTTAGCTTGAGGTCTGCACACAGATTCTGGGCGACAGTAGTTATTAGTATTTCACTCGTTCCTATTTTAGAAGGCGTATTCTCGTGCGGCCGCGCTAGAATTACATGTGTAGGGCGGACTCCACACTATACGTTATCAATAACCAAACAAGCTTTCACTAGCTGAGCCGAATGTTCAATCTCAAAGCTTGGCTCGTGAATATAGTCAAGCATAGAAATCTTGTTTAACGTCAAGTAGCTCGTGAAAATTTCAAGTTGTTGATGCCCCCTATACTGAAAAATTACAATAAAAAAGTTTGTAATATTATACATCAAACAAAAAGAGAGTGAAGATTGTTTAGTTTTCATATTTTGTTAAGGAAAATAAAATAAAAAATCAAGCCATTTGTTGTGACTTGTGATCATTAAAGGTTTCTAAATCATATGTACAGAAGACGCGGACCCAGTAACCAATAAACAAAGCAAACAGCTACATAACTAAGAAAAGGCCTATTCAGGAATAAAATTAATACTCCAAACTAAAGTTAGATAAGAAAGAAAATGAAATGAGACGGCAAAAATACATGTCATGGATTATTAAGCCAAAAAAGTATCATTCATGGGACTACAACTTATGTCCCATTCACAATCTAACATACAATTGCAGGCATTCCCCATTACATGAACATGAATGTTAACAAAATTGGGTCAATTTTTCCCAAATCAAATTCAACACATCAATATACCCTTTTAAATTTGAAAATTTTCCAAAATGGTTCAATCGTCTTACCGACTATGCGGCTTCTAACAAAGATTCAATATGATAGTAAATGGAAGAGATCCAGCCCGAACCCTATCAAGGCTTGAGAGCTAGTGCAAGACCCCATTTAGGAGCTACTTCAGTCTTCTTGGTGTCATATTCTGCTGAAAAAGTTATTAATGACTTTGGTCGCCATTCTCGTTGGCATAACATTGCCACTTTTCCATTGTCTGAAAACCTGGTTTTGACGGTGTTGTAGCGATCAAGAACATGAGCACTTCCGATTGTAAAACTGTTCTCTAATGTTGATAATTTGTGTGTCATCTCGGCAACAACTTGAGTTTTGTGTGAGGCATCCACAGAGTGTACATATGAAGCTTTCAATGTTTCCCCTTTATCCATTCTGCATTTTCGAGATCATGGTTAGGCTAATACTATCATTAACAATGGCATGAACTTCAGCTTTTAAACTTCTTAGTGAAGGAAATTTCAACTGTTAACTAAAGATAAAAGGACATAAAATCTTAGTTCCAGCTGGAGATCGCAAAACAAGTGGGTTGTGCTAGTTGGGTAAGGCCAAAACATGTTTGGGTCAAAATGGGTAATTTTAATGTGCGGGTCAAGACAGGTTAGTTGGTCCGACCAACCAGCTTTTGGTTGTACATTTCTTTATATACGGTGTAAATAACTAATGTATTAAGTATTACGGAGTATTAGATCACAGGGCGTCATTTGCATTTGTGCGGGTCAAGACAGGTTAGTTGGTCCAACCAACCAGCTTTTTGTTGTTCATTTCTTTATACTGTGTAAATAACTGATGTATTAAGAATTATTAGATCAAAGGGCGTCATATGCATTTGTGCGGGTCGAGACAGGTTAGTTGGTCCCACCAACCAGCTTTTTGTTGTTCATTTCTTTATACTGTGTAAAAACTAATGTATTAAGAATTATTAGATCAAAGGGCGTCATATGCATTTGGATACATGTTAGGGTCAAAATGGGTAATTTTATTGTGTGGGTCAAGACAGGTTAGTTGGTCCGACCATCCAGCTTTTTGTTGTTCTTTTCTTTGTATTGTTTAAATAATTAATGTATTAAGTATTATTAGATCAAAGGGCGTCATATGCATTTGGATACATGTTAGACAACTTTTGACCCACTAGAGACCTCATATTGAGATCATTATCCATGTAACGAGAAACAAAGAAACCAAACGCACATTTAGAAAAGATTTGAACTTTGAGAAAAGTCAGAAAACAGAATCGATATACGTACAGCATAAGAGAAGCAGAAAGATCGGGTTTGTTAAAGCTTATCCCAGCGGTGTACTTGGTGAAAGAAGCAGAGGCGGTGTCAAATCCAACTTCACCACCAAGAAGCACATCCTTGTTGCCAACTGCTGCAGCAACATTTAAAACTGGGGATGGGTTCAGGCCTATACTGGAATCAATGGCAATTCGTGGATGAAGATACTGAACATCAAGCTGAGATTAACAAAATGACTCAGGTTAGTATTTACGTAAAAGATTGCATATAACGATATATCACCAGTACTTCTTAATATATCAGAGCAGTAATCGTGGTTTTATGATATTCTTTACAGGGAATAACATATAACAAAAGATACCCTTCCTTATACATGGCTGAGGAATTTTAAAGGATTTTTCACCTATACACTACTCATAAACAGACCCGTGTAAGAGCAACTGCAGTGGTGTTGTTTTTGGAAGACTTTGTACTATTTCAAAAAGCCATTAGACAACTTGAACCATTGTGGTAAAGACTTTATGAATGACTTTTGATACAATGACTTGTAAACTACCGAGCGTTTGATACAATTTGTTACAAGTTGTTTGCATTAAATGCAAACTTGTTGGGTTTCCATCTTATACCCTCCATTAAACTTTTCATTTGCTTTTCATGTATGTGATATGTTCTCAGTAATTTTCCTATTCATGTCTTTGCTTTTCAAGTATGTTCTCTGTAATATTCTCTGTGATATGTTCTCTGTAATATTTTGCTGTCACAGTAGGTTAAATGGGTCACAGTGGGTTAATGGGTTAATGGGTAAAAAATGGTTTTTTTGCTGTCACACTGGGTTAAATATGTTGATGTCACAGTGGTCTTTTAGTTGTTGTTACAATTTGTCAAATACCACAGTGGGTTAGCGAGTCAAATTGAGTCAAATTTGTTGTTGTTTCAGTTTGCCAAACAGCCTTTTATATTCTCTGTAATATTCCTCATTGGTCCAAAGCTTTAGTCAAATTTGCCAAACAGCCTTTTATGTCATATTGTACTCTATGTTATCTTATTTTATGTTAGCGTCTCTTTATCTATTATATCATGCATGCATTTAATTTGTTTATATAACTTCAAGTTGAATATCACTGTGAGTCAAACAAGATGGAGGGCATTTTGTATTGAATATCACTGTGAGTCATAAACAAGATGGAGGGCATTTTGTAAAAATTTAAATACACAAGGATAGTTTTTATAAAATTTATGTGAAAAGCTTTAGGAAAGCTTTGATGCATTGAAGCACTTGTATATAAATGACTTTTTGAAACATGGTATTTATTAGTATTTATTGAAATATTAATTGTTAAACAAAGAAAAAGTCTTAAAGACTTTATACCACTGCAGTTGCTCTAAGAAGCAAAGCAAAATTTTCCACATCTACAATAACAGCTCATGAAATGATGTATATTAATAACTCAGTGCAAGATTTGATAAGATGCTTCTTGATTGCACACTATTATCTACCAATAACCCTAAAGTAATTAGCTTAGATATTACTCACAACAAACCCATACAAAAAACAAAACAAAACAAAACCTATTTCTTCATCTTCAATATGACATTTATAAAAGACACTTTTTAAAGCACAGAATCATTTACCAATAGCCCTAGAGTAAATACTAAACACAAAATCCAAAAGGGATGCTTTAACAACTATACAATCACAAAGAATATTTTTCCATTACAGCACATGCTTTCTAATGTAAACAAACAACCATAATCGCATTCTAAAACCAACAGATAGAGAGATGAGATCAACTAGAAACTTCCATTCATTGCTAAAAAAGAAAAAAGAAAACAAACAACAAAATACAAATCCCACAAAAGTAAAGTCGGCCAAAAGGTCAGAAACCATGGTTACCCAAAGGAATAGATGCGATGATGTAAGTGATGCATTTTGCGATTATCATGGTAAGCTGCTGCTAACAATTTCTGGTGGTTTTATGGCGGTAAATAGCTTATTCCAGCAGTTTTTAGCAGTGGTAGTTTAAAAGAGATGGGAGAGAATGATGTGTCACATATTTGTGCGTGCAAAAACAGATGATATAGATTTGGTTTATAGGTTGAGAATATAAAAGTTTTAGATAGTAGTGTATAAGTAGATCCATACAACACACACAGAACAGGATATATATTTTACATTTGAAAGTCACTAACCTTCCCCGACTTGTGATCAGGAACATCAAAACTTAATACTGCTTTCGCGCATGGCATTACTTCATGAACAGTTACTTTTGTTGAGACCTACAGTAAAGGAAAACAGGATGTCAACAAACATTCAATTGATGACATAGTTGACAAACTTGAGAAGGTATAGTCTTCAACTAAATTATGCATCATCAAAATATATATAACATGTAAAGAACGCACATCCGCAGTATTGGGTATTCGCAGCACACAACTAACTATTTAATAGACAAAAAGCAATTATCTAACTGAAATTTCTAACACAACCCATAGAAAGATAAGTCACTTAATCACAAAATCTTCGTCAGAACTTACATTAGAATATGTGTCAACTTTCACATCTACAATGGTCCTGCCACTCTTGTACTGAGCACTTATATCCCCAAGAAAAATCTGACCTTTTTGTATACCGGTTGCTGTAAGTCCCTGTATACAAAGTAAATAGGTAAAAACAAAATTAAGCTAAAGTTTATCAAATAATAAAGGGGGAGTGTAATTACACAAGAATGTCATAACAATCTAGGAATAGAAGTGGTTTGATTTAACATTCAAACATTTTGCAGTCCAATTTTTCGCGATTGCAACTAATAAAAATTACTAGTAATAATGAGCATAAGCTTCAGCTCAAAAGCCAAAAAAGATATAAAAATTGATCAAATGTCAAACAGGCTAATGGGAATAAAGCTGAGGTCAATGATTCAATACGTAATAGAAGGAGTTCATAATTAGGAGTCTAGCACAACAACATGAAGCTGCACATGCAGTTTCCTATTTGACTTCATGATTAACCAGGCAGTAATTGAATAATTCCGTGAATCAGAACCATGTACAAAGGGAGCGGGAATTAGACATAATATACGGGAATTAGACATAATATACATGCGCATACCATGGGAGTTGATCCAGGAACTGATAATACAAATTTGTGGTCATAGTTGTAATCCTTGTTCAGCAAATCTGCAATAAGCAAGGACATTAGTCAGCTTACTTTTTAAACAAGAAAATAGTGCAAATCTACCATTTCTGTATACATAAGCATAGGCACTAAATCAGAGATCATTATGTTCAAATAAACAAATATCATATTTATACATAAGATAGGAATAGAGATCTATATATAGCAAGAAAACTAATCAGCTAAATCCACAGTTTAAAGAGATAGATACCAACTTTAAGCCTTTATACAAACATACCAGACATCATACTAAATAAAGCTAAACGCCTAAACATATTAAGACATGCAACTTATATAAGAGATGCTTCACAAAACTGATCATCCATATCATAATAAAGACCCCTTGAAATAATTAGAGAGTTGTGTTAATCATAGCATGGGTTTTAAAAAGCGCGATGCGTGCCGATGCGATTAGGGTTAAAAATCCGAGGCGCGATGCGCCGAGGCGAAAGCGCGCGCATCACGTACCCGAGGCGACAATTTTATAAAAAAAATACTTAAATTATATATAGAGCACAAAACACATTAATAACACATTCATACCACCATTTATGCTTTTATATCAAAAGATACCATGCATTTTCATTGTTCACGATTCCATATCGCTAAAATACATAAACCAAATGTCCCTTTAACCGAAATGCTCCTCCCTTAGTTACTTTACCACAGAAGTTACATGTAAAGTTGTTTCTATTTTTAGGATCTTGAAGTGCAAATTGGTGAGCTATGTCCTTAGAATCAGTTGATGCACAAGAGGGGTTGGTGTTGGTTGAACCAGAAACATTTCGGGCATTGATATGATAGGGACTACTTGAGGCAGTCAATCTCCAAGAAATAGATTTAAGATACGGATTGATAAGACCCTTAGAGCGGGCAAGACTCCAAGAAATATAGAGAGACAAGACTTGAAACTAAATTTCTTTTTCATTCATTCATACCCTACTTAATGAAAGAGATTACATATAAATAGGGAACATAATTTTAACTGCTTATAGTACGTGGGCTACTAAATCCGAAATATAATGCATGGCATCCTAACTTAGTGAACAAAGATATAAAACGTGGGATTGATTGGAACTACTAAACTTATGCATGCAAACTAACTTAATATAACGTGCAAGTAGAAGTCTTCAAGACTTGGTCTTTTGGTCTCTTGTACGTATCAGGCCTCCATTCTAAAATTAAGGTTAGAATTTTAGAATTGTAATTTTGATGATATTAATCAGAAATTACAAGAAGATTATAGATAAATAAAGTTTAGAAAGAAGAAAATAAGAGTTTAGAAAGTAGAAATTAAAAGTGTAGAAAGAAGAAATTGAAGAACTCACCAATTGATGAAGATTGAGATGAAAGTTATTGGGGGGAATGAGAATTAGGTTCTGTATATTTTTGTTAGTTATATGTAAAATTGGACCCATATTCAAAAGTACAGCCCATTATAAGTAGGCCCATTACTTTTTAATAAGTCCAATTTTATTATATCAGGTCAAAGTACATGATGCGCAAAAAAGCGCCGATGCGTGCATCAGCTGATGCGTGTCTGATGCGCGCGCATCACCTCGCATCCCGTAAACGCAACGCATCAGGGTGTCTGATGCAACAGAGGCTCGCATCGCATTGCATCACGCATCAGGCGCGCCTGATGCGCGCTTTTTTAAACACATAGCATCTTAGACATAACTACGTTACTTTCGCCATAAGGCAATCTTCTGCCACACCTATAAAAGCAGTTTCAATTCACATTAAAAGCTAAAACTCCTATCTTTTTTTAACTAGCGCAAAGTGACTCTAGAATTTCAGCCACACCTATAAAAGCAGTTTCAGTTGGTATTAAAAGCTAAAACACTATCTTTCGTTAACTAGCGCAAAGTGACTCTAGAATTTCAAGTCTACGTGTCTACAGATCCTCAAAGAGAGATGATGCACAAATGTGTTTCTTTATTGCAGTTCTTAAGTGCAAAAGTTGGCAGCAAACAGCCACTATCAAACAAAATGAATTCATCAGTTCTTGTGACAAAGCTACCTTTTATAAACCTCCTAGAATTCAACTGAACATAAGTGAAAATGTTGATGTTTCAAGTTCAATAAACAGAAGCAAACACTAACTTATATCATCATGTTGCAAAATATGCTCCACCATTTGTAAATTTCTGGAACAATAATTGGTTGATCGCGCCAAAAAGTTGTACTCAACCTCAAGAGAGTGTTCTAGTTAACTCAAAAATCTTTAGAGCTGCTTGTGCTAAATATTCTTGAGCATGAAACACTATACTAAACAAGAAAGCAGTAAGAGTATATTATCCCTCAAACTCTAGCTATTTATTACTTTAACTTGTTTTTTGCATTTATTCATTAATATTGGAACATCAACCTAATTGAACTTACAAATTCTACCTATGATGAAGTTTACGAATATCACAATAGAGGAAAAAGATACAAAAGATGCCGGACATTAGTGATTTTCTAAATAGGGCGATATAATTACATTATAAGCATCATGAAGGGACCAAATCCATCAACACAAGTGTATGTTTGCATGAATGCAAACTAAATCTGTAAACAGCCACATAAGGCAGTTGCCATTCTATAAGGCAACTTTGGACAGCATTAGTGCATTACAGTAGACAAGCATAAAGTTGCAGCTTAGGTATTGATGAATGTAATTAGCAATATATCAAACCAATTAAAGAGCAACAAAAATCTGACACTTCATAGTTCATACTGAAGCATGGCAATTGGCAAAGGGGTTCCATTGTATAAGTTCCATCAAATATAGAGTAGATGACAATTTAAAAGGTAGCTATCTTGTCTGAAAGCACATTTGCTACATAGTTAGGTAAGTATATAACAGCTTGAATTATAATTATATCATGACTGAATACCTTTTGCTCGTTTGCCAATATCTGCGAAAGGCGCTGGACCGTTGCTCATTATGAATTAGAATTCAAGTTACTACTCCCAGCTTCCAATCAAAGCCTGAGAGCCATTTCAAATGTCAATAACGCAACAAATAGATATGCAACACAAAAATACAACTATACAAGTAAAAATCTACTGTCAAAGGATCAATAACCCTACTATGCATGATTAATGGTAAAACTCAGCAGTCTAGTAATTGGGGCTACGAGTATACCACCTATGATGCACGAGAGCAGATGATCCTATTGGGTGCATATGGTCAGCGTTGTAGAAACTATGAACAGATGTATGTATGTGTGTGTGATGACAAGGAAATAACTTGCAAGAAAACTTGATCAAGCATGCAAACTAATATAAAAAGCAATATACACAGCTGTAACACATGGAGTCATGGACTACAGACAAAACCAACAGGACTACAAAACATACATACGGGACAAAAACCTACACTAGAATTAACAATGACAAAAAACAACCAGCAGGAACAAGAAAACGAGATGGTCAAAACAGCGTGTGACAGCCTGGAAGTTTATAGCCTAGAAACCAATACATTGGAAAATAAGATAAAATGAGTTGAGAGAAGTCATATCATTCAGGCACCTAAGCTATACCTGATTCGGCTTAGTCTATTCAAGTTTCATTTCCGAATTTAGTTAATGACTGAGTACCTAATCATGAACCTGTTACAGCACTCTATCTAAAGTATCGATACTTCATACACAGTTTTAGACGTATTGCATGTAAACTATTATAGGCAAACATGTAAAAAGAGTATTATTTTGAATGCTTTACTAAAAGAGATGAGCAGTGTGATCTAATATATTATGTCTAAATAACACAAAGTCGACTAATTGACTAAATGACATCAAAAATTATTAAAAGCAAAACAAAAGCACAAGAGTTGTGACATTGTTTTTTCAACTGATTAAGTGTGATCAACCTAAGTCCAAATACGACCCACTAACACGCTAATCACGTACATGCATTGATAATCAATCTCAAGACTTATCAATATGTACATTTACGCATCTTCCACCTTTCAAACCCTAAAACTTCATGCCTACAATTGTCGCCAAATAAAATAAAATCAAACACATCCTCACTTGTTTGACTCCTATATCAATCATTCGCAATGCTAACAAATTACTAAATCCCTCAACAAACATTTCCTCATCAAAGAAATTACTGATAAAACTAACAACACAAAAAATATCGAAATCCACATCACTAAAAACTTCAACAACGAATACATCTATTATCGCACGTCAATAAATATCATCAACATCAAGCTAATTATATAACTAACAATAACGATAAGCAACAAAATTCACGTTACTTCAAATCCACAGCAAACTACAACAACAGATACGTCATTAAATCAAGCGTAAGCTATTTATCACAAACTACGCGCAAATTAACATCAACATCATACCGCTAATCAAATTCATCTACATAAACAGATTCTAAACTAATTATAAACCTAACAATAACAGAAATAACTGCAATAAACTAAAAATAAATCACAAATTACAACGAGAAATGCATCGTAACATCACATAAATCAACTAATTAAAACGAATAACGATCAAATCATCAAATTAAAGCTAATTGAATTAAAAAGATTGTAAAAATGTGCTTACGAATATGAATAAACTCTGTGAAACTGAGAGTGTGAATGGCAGATATTTTTAAGAGATGCGCGGAGCACGAATTAGGGTTTTATTTTTATAAATGTGTTTTTTTATTTTATTTTATTGTTTATATATTTTGTGCTGTGCTAGTGGTGTGGTGACTTACGAGATTCTGTGGCGGTTTTGTCAAAGGGCTATCTATCGTGCACCGCAGTTGCGCTTAGCCGTCCAGATCGATCTGCCGATTGTGGAAATTTTTTTGGTCAAAGGCTCTCTTTGGAAAGGTATTAATGGGCTTTTTTTTTTTTTTTTTTTTTTTTTTTTTTTTTTTTTTTTTATTATTAACTCATTTCAAATATTTTAATATCAAGGGTAGGGGTTAAGTTGTGCTTGACTTTAAAAGTAATGAAAAAACAGTCGGGTACATGTGATTTACGACGGCAGGTACTCGTATAGCCAAATAACCTAAAATAGCATATAATTTAAGTATCACAATGAAACCAAAAAAGGAGAGAGCAACAATTGTGGTGTTTTGATACACGGTAATAGAGATGACACGTCATAGTTGGTGATAATATGAAGACAAAAACAATTTCAGTTATTAGTATTGCAAAAACGTCGTTGTTGACTTCACTATCTCAAGTCAACATCTCTTCTTTCACCATGTTAACAAATTGTACACAATCACTTTCTAAAATAAGTCTATCATCTCTTCATTGTTCTTTTTATGTTAAAACAAATAATCTGTAATTTAATGTGAATTTAAAATTGTGTAAATGAAAGTTAATAATGGTTATTTACTTAATTGTATTTTACATGTTTACGGTTACAATTATTTATATTATTAATTACATAAATTAATTTCATTTTAAAGTACGTGTCGGTTACTAATATTAGTATTTGACCAAATCTTTTCATAATAGGCAAGTATGTAATTTGAATTTTTAAGTCTTTCTATTATAAGCAAATCCCAAATGTATTCAAAAGTAGTATAGATACTATTTTTCAATCATACTGGACACTTGTTTTAAGTACGTGAAACGAAAAGGCCTAAATCCTTAAAC
Source organism: Artemisia argyi (assembly GCA_030686995.1). Taxonomy (NCBI): domain Eukaryota; kingdom Viridiplantae; phylum Streptophyta; class Magnoliopsida; order Asterales; family Asteraceae; genus Artemisia; species Artemisia argyi. The sequence goes on from CM060676.1 coordinate 132,213,556, forward strand.
TTATCTATAATTTATTGTATTTATTTCATGTGTTGTTATGAAATGGTTTATAAAGTTGTGAAAGGTTTATTTAGTAAAAATAGGTTTATAAAATCAAAAGCAATGTTGCAAAAATCGTGAATCGGTACTAAGGCGGTCCGGGGCCGATTAGCGATTTTTTACCGATTAATCGGCCGATTTTCTTGACTTGGCCGATTAATCGGCCGATTTCCGTGGAATTCTCTCCAAGGTCCTGGGCCGATTACCGATTAATCGTCGATTAATCGGCCGATTTTTGCAACACTGATCAAAAGATTTATAAGTTGATGATTTGAAAAATTTTGAACCTATTAAAAACTTCACCATTGTGGATGCTTTAAGTAGTACTTTGTATTGTCCCTAAAAAATTAGTCCCTCCGTCTCATTTTAATAGTCCGCATTACTATTTTAATCTGTCTCGAAACATTGTCTAGTTTCTTAAAAAAAGCGTTTGAATTTATCATTTTTTCAATTTTACCAATCTCATTCATTTTTGTAAAGAAGCTATTTATACCACTTATTAAATTACCTCGTTTATTTATTTACAATCTAATGATTACATGCATGCAATTACCTCACTTAAATACAATATTTAAACAACCAGTTCATCATCTATTATTATCATATATCATCTATTGCATATCTGATTTTAAGTGTAACAATTCGCATTTTCAGGTTAACTTTTATTCCCGAAAATTTTACTATTCACTTTTTACTATTCACTCCCGAAATTTTTATTTCATATTCTCGTAAGTTAAACTATTTTAATGATAATCCGAGAGTTTGACACTCGTCGAATCATTTCTGCAAAAATCACGAAATCGTGTCTGAGATTTACTTTTAGGTTTAAACGTCATTCCAGCATCCCGATATGTCCATAAAACACTAAAAACAATAGAAATATGATTTTCTCTCATTTTACGACAATTCCAAAAGTTTTGGAATTTTACGTTTTTCAGTTCAGCGTTTTACGCGAGTTACGCGTTTTAGATCCGCGTTTCCAGTTTTAAAAGCGTTTAAGCAACCCGATAGAACTTATCACTCATTAAATATGCTAAGAAAGGTTATATTAATAAGTTCTAACATATTTATAAGTTTCATATTTTTAGGATACCCGGTTTTACGTTTCGTGACTTAACGACTTACAATTAGCGATTAACGGAACCAAAACTGACTCCGTAAGCTAGATAAAACCAAGGCAACACATCTAGTCACCTTAGCCTTATCTTGGCCGGCCATATGATGATTCACCAAGCCTTGGTGGCTTGGTGATAAGCCTTGGACTTTAGGATACATGTATATGCAAGTAAACTTCTAAGCTAAGCTTCCTAAAATATCCTAAACTTGCACCTCCTCATTGCACCTTCCTAACCTCCTTAAGGCACTATAAATACCCTTCCTCATCCTCTCCTAGTCGTTCACCACACATAACACACTTAAATCATACAACCTTTCATCTTTGATTTCCAAGTTCCAAGTTACACATAAGAGTTGAAGGCCTAGTTATTCTCCACATGAAACTAGTGTTTATTTGGTGATTCCATGGATGAATTAGGAGCTACACAAGGGTACTAGGGCTGAGTTAATAAGGTTTTCACAAGGTCTATATCAAGGCTAGCAATGTTTGCAAGAGTTGTGGTGAAGGATTAGAAGCTAGGGTTTTCGATTGAAGTGTATAGTTCTTGTCCTAGTTCATGTTTCCTTTTTCATTAAGGCCAAAAGTTGTAAGAAAACTTATACTCATCATTCTTACTATATTTTCATAAGCTCTATATGCTATATATGTCTTGTTATATTGATCTCATGATGTACAAATCCTTAAAACAAGTCTAAACTTATATGTCATTATATGTTATCATTTATAAAACAAACAAGTAAACTAGTGACATATATTATGAAATTCGACCAAAATAGTATAAACATGATATTGGAAAATCACATAATGTGGTATAGGGTTTTAAAAGGAAAACATAGCAATTTGAATCACCTAAAACGAGTACACGAGTCAAAAGTTATGGCCAAAATAAGTTAGCGAAACCAAAACGCCGAAACTGCCTAAAACAAACTGTTAACGATCTGACCATTTTGAAAGAGACCCTTCTGGTCCGATTCATCAAAAAGTTAAAACATGAAAGTTGTCCGGAACGACGTTTTCGTTCAGGAGTAAAGAAGCTCGAGCCCTGAAAATGCTTAACGAGTGATATTTTTCTTCAAATTCTTAACAGCCCATTTTTAATACCAAATGACCATGTAATGGTTATGGTTAAATAAAACCAAGAGGTCTAACGACCTAAAGCCAAGACCACAACCATGGCTAAGGCCAAGGATGAGTCTTAAGACCATGGTAGCCATGACCAAAGCCACGTCAAGGCCACAGCTAAGACCTTAAAGCTTTCTAAACTGAAATCATTGACTAAAGTTTTAGTCTTAACAAAACAAAACAATTTGGATCTACTCCATCAAATAACCATGAGACTTTTCAAGTAATATTCATACTAGACTTAAGAAACTCATTGAAATAACAATCTTCATTTAAAAGTAAACTTTCCTAAGTTTATTCAATTATTTGGACATGTAACTTTTCGGATAAAAAACTTATATATTTTTATCAAATACTACAACACTAGGGAGCTTCATGTGAGGGGTTCATTAAAGAGGCCTATAAATTTTATTATCATTCAAAAACTCATTTAATGTAAATTGTAAACATGGAACCATCTGAGACCTCATTTTGTAATCTCTGATATTTATATAATTTGAATGATAAATCTTTTAAAACGACTCAATTAGAGTTCGTTTTCTATTATTATGACTGTTGTGCCGTCGAGTAACACCCAGTTTGAATTCCGCTGCATCAATGAATTAGGGGTGTTACATTAAGCATGCAACAACAATTGCAGTTTATTTTATAAATCAATTAAAATTGATAGATCTAGCAAACATGCATAATAACAATTAATACAATTCGTGTTCTAGTCAAATCTAGATCTTCAAGCAATAGAGACTTTGGCCATCTAGGTCAAAAGACCTGAAAACCCTAATTAGGGGTTTCGACCACAAATCTTCAAAACCATCATACGAGGCAGATATGATCCATGCATGATAACTAAATGGTGTATAAGTGGCTCTGATACCACTGATGGAAAACGCAAGTGTACATAGACGGTAATTTTAAATTATTTGACAATTAAACATGCAGATCTATCAGATAAAATATGCACAATGGAAGACTTATTAAAATTACAGTTTACACAAAATTTTTCAAGCCACAAGATCCATATACAAACATTTAGTTAATCATGCAGAAGATAAATAAGAACATGTGTACCTTTTAGCAAATAGCAACAGAACACATCTCCGTTTTGATTTCCATAGAACCACGATTCACGAACTGAGAAGATAAACCATAGATCGATCATTATCTAATAATGATGTTATATCCACTCTCCACAAACACATAAGGAAAGTACTAACTGGCAACATAGGTAGTCATACACTAACACTAAGACAACTTCCTTCGGGTGCTAGAATAAATTACAATGGATTTAATCCAACAAGAAGTATGATCTAATCATAACACTTTGATTATGTAAAAATCAATTACATATAATAGTAGTATGGTATTGAGGAGATCCGCACAAAATACAGATCACCCGAGTCGTATCCGTACGAAGGTGAATGGAATCAAATAATATTGATTCGTGCAAATCGTGTAGTGAAAAGTGGATAGAGTGAAACTTAATGTCAAGTAATTCAAATTATGACAAACGAACATAAATTATGCAAAATGTACAAGCTAGGTATGCACTAAAGTTAAAAATCTAAAAACGGAAATGCAAACGCGATTATTTAAAACGTAACATACAAAATAAAACGTAACTTTTAACGAAAAATGATCCTACTAATATGAAATAATTTTCTAAAAATCTTAAACTAATAAAAAGAATTTCCAGAAAAAGAAAAATATTTTTTTGAATTTTCTTTTATTTTCTATGGATTTATTTATGTTTTTGTATTTTTAAATGAATTAAAAAGAAAGGAAAATAGAAAAATAAAAGGGAAAAATGTAAAATTATTTATGAAAAATCTAAAATATTATAAAAGAATTTCCTAAAATATTTTTGGATTTTTTATGACTTTTCTGATTTTTTTTTATTAATTTTTATTTATTAAAAAGTATATAAAAGTGATTAAAATCAAATAAAAATTAAGAAAAATATCAAATCAACTCTGAAAAATCTGAAAAATTACCAGAAAATCAAAAATAATAAAATAAACTTAGAGAAAAATTTTGAAACAAAAATAAGCAGAAAAAGTGCTTATTCCAAGCAAACTGCTTATCACTAGTGCTTATTTTTAAGTACTTGTGATCAAATTTGAATGAAACTTTAAAACACAAATGTATGATGCTTAAAAATGCTCAGTAATGCCAAATCTCATAATCAAATAAGCTCAGAATCACAGGTAAATAGCAATAAGCAGTCCAAACCAATCCAAATTATAAGCACAATCCAAAGAGAATAAGCCAAAAACAATAAGACCAAACACAACACTGATACAACTTCAATAAAACTCAGAAAAGCCAAATGGACAAAGATATAAGCTCAATTATGCACTAGCAGGCCTCAAATTGCAATCAGCTTTACTGTCTCAAATGTACTAACTATCAGCAGCAATAAGCTCTCAGAAAAAGCTCAGAAATGCAAACTTATGGGGGCAAAAGCTTCTAAGTACTTCTGAGAATCTCTAAACTCAAAAGCCCTATCAGAAAATAACTATTGCTACTCTAAATTCAATCAAATACAACAGCCTATGAAACTTAAACTAATGTAACAGACTAACAGTTGACTATTTTTAAGCTATTTTATTTTGACTAATTCCACATTCAGATGATCAAAACTACTTATAACAGTGTTAATAAGCTGGATTACAATTGAATTAAGCTAGCTAGAACTATTTTGCAACTACAATCACCAATACTAACTGAATTCTAAATCTACCAACAGATAAGAAATGATTAAGCTAAGTTTGACTTTTAATGAATTAACTACTGACTTTTAAACTATATTACTCTATTTTTATTCAATTGAGACCCTATGAGTGCAATCAAATCACCACTACAATGGCTATCAAGCTCAGCAACAATAAGATCCAAACACTCCCATAAGTATCAGTTAAAACTAGTAGTCCATGAATTTCTCAACAAATCACTATTCCACAGATTCAAAACAACTCCAAATCACTATCTAAAACTAATTCAACAATCAAACACCACAGGATCAACAGAAATGTAGCAACACAGATCCACACCAAAACAGTTACTCAAATAGGCTAATCTAACAAAGATCCAAGCAAAACAGATTAATCATATACTAAATCTAGCTTTAAACTCAATTAAAACTACTACTAAATCAACAAACTCAGCCAATGAAACAGTAAAACTCACTTCTATACCAAACTATAACAAATTATATAGGGATTAGAGATTAAAAACCATACTTACAAAGTAATAACCACCTCAGCAAGAACAGAGGTAGATCACTATGCTTGCCTATCTTTATGATAGGCAGAGACCATCCAAATCTGTCTCAGCTTATCCAATTCACCACCAATTCCAATGGTTCAATTCCCTTTGACTTTTGTTGACTGTCTCTAAACACTAATGAGAATAAAATGAAAACAGAACCACAAAGAGCTACCAAGCTTGTATGAACTGTGTAGCAACTAAGTAAGCTTACTTGAAAGCTTATGAGAACAAAATGAATACATATTTTTTAAATTTTTATTGTTTTCTGATTTTTTTATAAATATTTGATGAGAATGAAAACTGATTTATCAAAATGAGAATGATTAAGCTAATTGAAAAACAATGAAAGTTACTAAAAAATAAGCTGAATATAAGATGTATAAAAGCTGTTTAACTAAAATTAGGAATAATGAGCTAATAGAAAATATGAGAAAACTGAAAATTTCATTAAACTAAATTGAAATCCATTACAATATCTAAACTAGTTACATTCAAGACTAGAATTTGACAGAGCTTCGCTAAGACTACTACTAACTACTCAATGAGCTAACAATGAAGCCCTATTTATAGGAGAGGTGAGGAATGAGGGTCACGGATTGCCAAACTGGCAATCCGTGTGCTCTGTGTTTCATTGAAGCATCTGAGAGCCGTTGATCACTTTCCCAATCATTTCCATATGATATACACCCTTAGATCATACCCAATGACACGTCTCTGCCAATAGTAGCCTGCCACATGGACGTATTTGTGCTTCTTTGCTCTGACAATACACTAACACCTCTGCCATGCTTCTAGAAACTCCATTTGATTATACGAATATACCCTTAATTGTGGTAATTGAGGTGTACGGTTAATCTAGGGTTCATCATGCCTGGGTAATTTGGGAATTGGGGGAAAAAGGGGCGGGGTAAGTTTTTTTTATTATTTGTTTGACCCTGGCTTTGACCCTTGACCCGTGTAAATAACTTTGACCAATGGGTGTTGGGCTCGGGTTTAGGGGAATGGCATTGGGCCTTTGATGTTTTGTTTATTGGACTTTGGTATATATTAATTTGGACCAGGCTTTGTTTTATTAACACTTGTAATATTTATCTAGGACCAATTGTGTAATTTGCTGAAAAACCAAGGGCTGTTGTTGGACCCTTTTACTTGGTTAAGGTTAACTACAAGGTTAATCTAACCAAGTTCCATGGTATAGCGAAGTATTGATTAATTATGAAAAGTAAATAAATGTAAAAGATAAGACACAAAGTTTTTCAACGTTTAATTCTTTATTAGAAATTAATCAAAAGAATTATACGCAAGTGTTTGCGGAACAACACTTGGGATTGAAATGACAAGTATGGTGTACTCCTCACTAAACCCAAACTAAGTTTGAGTGACAACTAAGATCCTGCTGAGCTAACTCAGGGATTGTGTTGTTCTTTGGAGAGAGTAAAGATTTGGTTTGTGAATGTATAAGCATTGAGTGCACAAACGTAATCTTTACCTCTCTCACTTATTCTCTATTTATACACAAGTAATTTCTAACACTTACCTAATGGACAAAGACTACAAGACAATATTACATCATCCTATATTGGACAAAATACATAGGTATTTTGTCCCTGTTACAATTGGCTGTAAGTAGTAAAGGACAAGGATGCTTTCTGGTCTTCAGTGTTGACACAAGCCTTGGTATTATACTCATTCAGGGAAAGTTGACATTTGCATGATAAGGACCATCCCTTATCCATTCAAACTTATCCCGCCTTTACTTCAATCTTCTTATCTTCAGTCTTTGTTCACTCAGTGATCTTAGTTGGTGAGGAGTCATGGAACTTAATGAGTTATTGTCATCCCTCACTGAGTCCATCATCCTCTTCTTTGGCTCATGTATCATTCACTGAGAACCGCCTCACTGAATGGTGAAACTTTCTTCATAGATTCGCCCTGAGCGTCTTGAGGATGACTCACTGAACAACTATGCATTCAGTGACTTGTTTGGTGTTCTCGGTTATCAAACACTTAGGATATTTTATGTTCAAATCCTAGATTAAGGAGTTTGGGTTTTAACAGACCCAACAGCTGTTTCTGTCAAACTTCCAAAGTATAATTCAAGGACTTGTTTTGCCAATCTTGAATTCATGAAGAGTTAAGTTGACTTTTCTCCCAATAAATCACTGAGGGACTAAATGTGACAACTTCCAAAGTGCAGGGACCATTCTTGACATCTCTTCAAACTTCCATATCAAGGATCATTATTGCAAATCTTCAAACTCTGGGGGATCTCTTTTGACTTTCTAAGCTCAACTTGATTGCCAGCTTTGACATTTTGACTCGTTCCACTCTCGTGCGCGTTTTTGCCGGATTTTTGTTTGTTATTCGTCATTTTACGTAATATCCGTACCTGCACAATCACAATCACAAAAATAGGTTTTCTTTGGTGTTTTGAGTTAGTTTTTGGATTATTAAGTCCTGTCATGGCTCAGAAAAAGGTGAGTGAATAAGCACTCACCAAAATCCCCTGGACTAAGGTATTGTCATGTCCTCACGCAATGTGATCAATTCACGCTTTTGGGATAAATAATTTCATAACTCTTCCTACTGACTTTGTAAAGTAGCAAGGAGGTTCAAAAGAAGTAATAAAATCATTTATTCCCGGAAATGCCCCGTTTTCTCAATTTATTTCTTATACCACTTATCACTATTATTTTTGTATTTTCACTTTATTCATGTGACGGTTTGTTTAACTTTCATTATTTTGCAATAATTTTTAGGGTCAAAGAGTAGAAACACTTCTCATAGAGAAGTGACCATACGGATAAAAATCGTCATCCTTGATTTTTCACAAGCCCCCAAACTAAGCGTACAAACGAGATCACAACTTATCTACAAGTTAGATGCTAACACTACTCATAAAAGTTACTTGTGGAAACTTCTTACTCTCATGTCCTAATTTTTTGTATCTCAATATTTTATTTTTTTTGAGAAATGAATTGCTTCATATTTTCTCGTTTCAATACTTTTTAGTCCGATAGTGATACCAAATTTAAACGATAAGCAGTTTTCCATTTTCTCTCAAGAACCACTGCAATAGAAATTCGGTCCACATCAAGGAATTTGGGTACATACAATATCATAGATAAGTTGCGGAGTACTACACGTGCACCTCGTGTGTCCAATTCAGAATCATCCACATGCACCTCACGAGCCAACAACTTATTTACATTCAAACTCTTATTCATCATAACTTTCAACTTTCACTTTTTTCATTTTTCACTTTTTTCACTTTTCTCATATTTTTCATTCTTTTCTTTCTTTACTTTTTTCTCATAACATCAATGGAAGCTTATCGGGTAGCTCCAAAACCACATACATAGTCAACCTTTGACTTTTGATTTTTTTCATTTTTGCTCCTATTTTTTATGTTCCTTGATATGTACCCAACTTATAAAGCAAAGATTCTCTTAAGAAGATAAAGAACTAAATATTATCCAAACCTAAATACCACTAATTAACCTAGAACATCTATTATATATTGCTGACGTATTTTATGGGAGCAAAAAGCCACAAGTACCTCTCATGAGCTATAAAGAGAACCACTACTCCACGTTTAGCATCTAACTTCTAAATAAACTCTATCATTTCTCGCTCTTCGCAATTTAAGATTCCAAGTAATGAAATCAGCGAATACTTAGCCGATAATCAACCACGCATATATAAAGTCAGTTACGGAAACTTGCAAATTCTAGAAGAAGAATTCGCGTTTTCTAGCTCCTGATGTAAAAGACTAGCGAAAGCTTTTAAGCTGCGCATGTATAAAGTCAAGTACGGGAACTTGCAGATTCTTAAGAAAGAATTCGTATTTTATAGCTCCTTGTGTACAAGACTAGCACAAGCTTATCTGATTATCATTGGTTAAGGGAACAAGCTAGAGCTCAACACGCCCGGTCAAGTCAAAATATTTATTCCTACTCTCGCCAGCAAGAAAGTCAACAAGGTGTCAAAACACTTATTCAAACTTTATTATATTTTTGCACAACTTTTACAATTTTTTCTCATTTTTTTGTTCTTTTTTATGACTTTTTCAATGATTTTTCTTCAAAATTTTTGAAATTTTTCAAATTTTTTCAATTTTGGTGGAAAAACGGAGTTGCAAGAGTACATGACATGGTGAAAAATGCAAGGTCAAATCGAATCGAAGATTCACCCTCCCCGGACTAGAATTGAACATTGTCCTCAATGTTTTACGGGTAAAGGCAATCCTAACAAAATTCTAGGGCCGTTTATTAATTATGCCAAAGAAAACGTTAGTCGATAAGATTCACAGATATAGGATTTCCAAAAGCATCGATGAATGAAACTCGAGTGGAGGAAGAACATCATGACGAGCACGAGAGTCATCATAAATCGCGGACAATCCTAAACAAACATTCACAAACAACCACGGAACACAAGAGTAGAAGAGGCACCCCCTCCTCACGTTATTCGTTAGAAATAAGAAAAATAAGAAGATGAAATTGGATAAGCATGGGTTGCCTCCCACGAAGCGCTTTGTTTTTGATTACCGAGTCACATAGCTTGACTCGATCCCCGAATTCAATCGTCCTTGGGGAAAGTTTGGAGATTCGGGGCTACCATGGTTGGTACGTCCCCTCCGAAGTAATGTTTCAAACGGTGACCATTCACCTTAAAGTTGGGACCATCGGGTTGAGCTAACTCAATGGTACCATAAGGGAATACTTAGGTTATGGTGAATGGTCCAGACCAACGGGTTTTACGCTTACCCGAGAAAATCTTCAAACGAGAGTTAAAAAGAAGCACTTGATCACCAACGTTGAAAACGCGGTCTTTGATCTTGGCATCATGAAGTCTTTTTGTTTTCTCTTTATAAATCAAAGAATTCTCGTAAGCTTGATCACGAAGTTCGACTAACTCATTCAATTGAACTTTTCAGTGATCACCCGTGGTTTTTAAGTCAAAATTGGCATGTTTTAAGGCCCAGTAGGCCTTGTGCTCAAGTTCTAGGGGCAAATGACAAGCCTTCCCATAAACCAGCTTATAAGGAGTACAGCCAATGGGTGTTTTGTAAGCGGTCCAGAAAGCCCATAAAGCATTGTCTAATTTATCGGCCCATGAGGCACGGTGCTCTCCTACGGTCCTTTCTAATATCCTTTTCAAACCACGATTGGAGACCTCCACTTAACCACTAGTTTTGTGGATGATAAGCCGTGGAAAGACGATGTGTGACACCACATTTAAGCATAACTTTAGCAAATTGATCATTGCAAAAATAGGTCCCACGATCCCTTATGATGGCTTGAGGTGCACCAAATCGGGCAAAGAGACTTTTCAAAAATTTGACAACTACTCGGGCGTCATTGGTGGGGAGCGCCTTCGCTTCAACCCATTTGGACAAATAATCGATGGCCACGAGAATATACTTATTTCCTCTTGACGACGGGAATGGTCCCATGAAATCGATGCTCCAAACGTCAAAAATTTCACAAACCTGAATAGCATTTTGTGTCATTTCATTTTTTTGAGAAATTTTCCCTTGACGTTGGCAAGAATCACATGATTTCACCAATTCATGGGCATCCCGATAAATCGTCGGCTAATAGAAGCCGGAATCAAACACTTTCTTTGCGGTGAAGTTGTCACCATGATGTCCCCCCGTGGGTCCACTATGGCATGCCTTAAGAATTTCAACAGCTTCAGTACCGTGAACACACCACCGGATCACTTGATCCACACAGACTTTGAACAAATAGGGGTCATCCCAAAAATAATGTTGAACATCTTTGAAGAATTTCTTCTTTTGTTGGGACGACATCCCTTTCCTAATAAAATTCCCCGCATGGTAATTCGCAAAATCGGCGAACCATGGGGTACTTTGGTCAATTTTAGACACACTCCCAAGTGTCTTGAGAGGAAATGTTTCAGTAATTTCCTTATTCTGAGAGCACTTTGATGGGGATTTTCAAGTCGTGAAAGGTGATCAGCAGCAAGGTTCTCAGCTCCTTTTTTTGTCTCGAATTTCAACATCAAATTCTTGGAGGAGAAGAACCCACCGCATCAAGCGTGGCTTAGCATCTTGCTTTGACATTAGGTATTTTAAGGCCGAATGATCCGTATACACTATGCTTTTCTTCAAAAGCAAATACGGTCTAAATTTCTAAAAAGCATAGACAACGGCTAACATCTCTTTTTCGGTAGTCGTATAGTGATGTTGAGCATCGTTCATTGTCTTAATTGCATAGTGTATCGGCTGAAAGTACTTATTCTTTCGTTGCCCCAGAACTGCACCAATGGCATAATCGCTAGCATCACACATTAGCTCAAATGGTAAGCTTCAATCGGGGGCAACTAATATCGGTGCCTCCGTTAACTTCTTCTTCAAGAAATCAAATGCATCAATGCATTCATTTG